>CM057831.1:101555804-102950804 GCA_030068075.1 Paguma larvata | reverse complement strand
CTCCATGGGAAAATCGGAAAACGAGGAAAGCAACGGGCACACCGGGCCAGCCTTTTGGAAGAGAGGACGGAAGTCGAGGTCGTGACAGCTGGAGCGATGGGGACGAGGGAGGGGGAGGGGATGGCGGCTTTCTGGGAAGGCAGAGGGTGCTGGAAGCAGTGCTTTCAAGAATTAATCCAGAGGTGCCCGGATCCAGACACCCGGGAGCGATGACCGGATACAGCCTGGTGACTGCACGTCAGAGGTGCCTCAGGTGGCCTGGAGGATTGGGAGCGAGGGCTCGGAGCCGAGGGCGTGGTGGAAATGGGGGTCAGGCGGGGAGTGTGGTTTGGGGAGAGAAAAGGGCGACGGTTGACGTAGTCACCCCAGGAATGCGGTTGAGGGGTGGACGTTCAGCAGGCATGGGAGGGCTCCCTTTAGGGGACAGCTGGGTCTTCCAAGGACCGTAAGCAGCCAGGCGCCCCATGCCCTGCTCTCTGGCTCAGGCTCCGTAGGTTGTCCCCTGCCGATGGATCCCCCCCCCAGCCCGACAGCCCATAGAGTGAAGGCAGTTTGTGGAAGTCTTGGGCCACTCTGGAGTACCCCCCGTGTCCGGCACAGTAAATGGGCCTATCATTTCTGAATCTTCTCCCTGAAGGGCCTGCGTCTGGGTAAAGGGGGGTCAGATGGAGTTACTCAGTGGGCCTGAGGCACGTGCGGTTGTTACATAAATATTTATGTAAAGATGACAGTTGTCTTCCAAAAGCCTCGTCCCGAGAGGTCGTGCGTCCCTCCGTGGATGTCCGGGTCCTCTGATGTGTGAGGGTCTTTGTTCAGACGGGTTCGCAGCCTGTTTCAGAGCAGGTCCCTGGCTTTCCCGGGCACCCGCGCCCCCTCCCGAGCCCGGCTGGGTGTCTGGCAGCGTTTTCTGACAGTAAGGTCTGAGCGTGTGAATTAGCGCTGCCGAAGGCCTGCCTGGTGGTTTTTCGGGCACCCCTAGCAGCGATCTCGCTGAATTCTCTCTGAGTCCTTCCAGCAACCCATGATGTTGGTAGTGTTAGCCCTGCATCCCCACGAGAATCCGTGAGAAAGGCGGAATAATTTGCCCAAGGTCATACAGCTAGTGAAAGGTCAAGCTGGGATTTCAGTCCAGGAATTTTTGGCTTTTAAGCCCTGAGCTCTTTCCACTTCCTTTCATGCTGTCTTAACTCTTTAGCACTGGGAGGTGGGGAGGAGATCCCAACCCCAACCCCAGAGATTCCTTAGAAAGAGAGAACGCTTAAGAAGGCTCCCTCCTGATGCTCATGCAGCCACTTTTCAAATTGAAGGCAAGGTCAGGTCGATGGTGCTTTGGGCCAGGTGAGAAGCGCGTGACGCTTTGGTCTGTTTTTATTGAGTCCTGCGGGAAGTCAAGTGACTGAATGGACTGATACTTGGGTGAGCGGCTAGGATCATTCCAGGAAGGGAAAACTAGATCAGGTCGACAAATACATCCTCGTTCAGCCGCAGGAATGGGAAGGTTTCTAAGGCAACCGCAGGTGTTTCTGACGCGAGCGGCGGGATGGGGCCGGGGCTCTCTAACTCAGGCCTGCCGAACTGCTCAGGTTGCTATGGGAACAGCTCGCTGCCTTCGGCGGAGCTGGGAAATGTACAAGAAGCTCAAGGTCCTTGCAGCTCTCCCCGCAGTGTGGTTTTGGGCTTGAAGTAGCTGTCGGTGTGGAGGGGAGCGATTGGAACCCGTGCCTTCTCTTCCTCTGGCCTCGACCCCCCGGGTGTAACGTAGTCGCCTCTGGGCCTCGCTATCTTCGCCGGATCGTGTTCGTCTTGTTCCTGGCATGTGCGATCGATTCAGCCAAGATATATCAAGTGACGGAAAGAAGTTGTGACCGAGAGACGCGGGGCCAGTGGCCGGGGACTGCGCTTCCCCTCCTGGTTGGGTGTGCACCGCACGGGCCAGGGGCCGCACCTGCTGGCCTGTCCCCCTTGCTTCTGGTGGCTGCTGCAGCCTCGTCAGCCCCCGTACTCAGTGCTTGGTGGCAAAAGGTGGCTCCAGGATGCCTATGAAATGCCCTTGTCCCCTCATCCCCCCTGCCCTCCCTGCTTTTCTGTGGCATCTGTCCTCCGGGTGCGTGTCTCTCACGGAGGGACCCCTGTTCAGGAGCCACACCTCACCCCGTGTTTTGTTTTTTTTTTTACGGCTTTTGAATCGGCTACTGGAATTTAAAAATGGAGAGGTGTCCCCTGGGAGACCTGGCGGGTCTGGCGAAGCCGGGCCGCCGCCCTTCCTGCGGGAGGTCCCCGCGCTGGGCTGGCCTTTGACGCCAGTGCCTGCCTGGCCCTTGCGGGTGCCCGAGTTCACGACCTCTGGTGTCGGTGAGAGCTGCAGACGAGACAAAACAGAACAAAAGAAACCCAGAAAAGTTTCTTTCCTTTTCATCAGCAAGGAAGCAGCGACATTCTCTCTTCCTTGCAGAGGGAACACGGGGTAGCACGCGCCTTGCCTTTCCCACTTTGTTCCCAGTCCGAGTCCCTCCGAGTCGGTGGCGTCACCCCCCAAACAGAGATGTCGTCTCGCCATACTTGTGAATGCCGTATGGCCACCCGCCCGCCCCGCCAGCCTCTCCCCTTCTCCCGGCCGCATGGCTCCGCAGCGGCTTCTTACCAGGGCCCTGCTGTCACCCGCCCTTGGCCCTCTGGCTCCTGTCCCAGCACCGGCAGCCCCCTTCGGTGCGGGCTTGCGAGCCTCTGACGCCCCCAGCCCTCAGAGCTGTCCTCCTTTCCCCTGACACTCCACTAGTCCCCGCCTGTGGTGCGGCCCCTCACGCCTGCGTTCACCGTGTTGGGGTCTCAAGGTTTTCGCTTTTTAAAACTGAAGTGAGGGGCGCCCTGCTGGCTCAGTCGGTCAAGCGTCCGACTCTTGGTTTCGGCTCAGGTCCTGATCTCACGGTTTCGTCAGTTCCAGCCCCGCATCGGGCTCCGTGCCGGCAGCGCAGAGCCTGCTTGGGATTCTCTCTCTCTCCCTCTCTCTGCCCTTCCCTGGCTCACGCCGTCTCTGGCTCTCTCAGAAATAAATAAATAAGAACTCAGAAACCGAATTGCACTGTGGGGAGGTAGCATCAGTCGTGTACGTTTGGGGTTGTGTCTGGCGCACAGTAAACTCAGCGTTTATCTGCACCCCTTCTGCCCCCCTTCATCCTTCCTCCTTTAAGCTGGGGTCTCGCGCAGTTCTGGCGGGTAGTAATTGCTCCGTAAACATTTGCTCAGTGAAGGCACGGAGAAAGGAAGGAAGGCGTGGTAAAGAGAAGCAGCCCTGATCCGGAATTGCCACGTCTTGTGTGTGACCGTCTGCCAGCCGACTGACCTGTCCTCTCCCTTCCTGCCGCGGTCCATTTTTCTGGAAGCCCTGCCGTGAGCCATCAGTGTGCCAGAGTCCGTGCTGGGCACCGGGGAGACACGGGTGCCCGAGACCATCTCCCTGCCTTCAAGGGGCTCCTGTCTCCTCCCCTGTCCCCTCCTGCAGACCCCACCTGAGAAGTACCCGGCCCCCTCCTGGGCAAGCGTGGCCAGCGGAAGGGGGTCCGAGTCAGGGCCCGGGGGGCTGAGGGGCATGGTGACCGCACTTGTCGGGCAGGCCCTCCGCGAGCAAAGCCCATGGACCGAGGGTCCCCGGATGACTTCTCAGCAATGTCCAGTTCTCTGCATCGTGACCTCCCCGCTCACAGCCGCTCCGAGGAGTGCTGGTTTGGGGTTTTCCGGCAGTGGGTGCCCAGGCTTCTGGGGCACCCGCTTTGTGGGCCTTGGGCAGAATGTCCTGTTCTTGCCTGCCTTTTCCAAATTACGACCCCGGAGAAGGGTTTGCTGCGTTCGGCCTCACCGGCTGGCCCACACAGTCGGCGGGTGTCTCCGCGACTTCGGAAAGACAGGCCTCGGGGGCTTCCGAGGGCAGGTGAGGCCACCGTAAATCCCCGCTGGGTTACACCTGCCGGCCCAGGCCTGAGCTGTCGCCGTAGGGCGGGGTCGCGAGCCACCTCCGTCCTGGAGGCGGGGACCCAGGACAGACGGGCCTGGAAAACCTGCGTGCTCGCGGGGCGTGGTAACCTCTGCGTCTCAGGCAGCCTTGTGACCAAACCGTCTTCATGGCTGTCCTGCGAGGGGCAGGTGCTCGTGATGTGACACCACCAGGGACGGAAGGAGACCTGGGCCTCCAGTGGCGTGACCCCAGCGGCTTACGGGACCTTGGGTAATACTCGGACCGTTCGCTTCTGGGCTTCCTTTCATCTCTGAAATAGGGATACCGAGTCTCCTACTTGCGCTCGTTACCGGGGTGCCGACGGACACAAACGGGGGAGGTGGCTCAGGTTTGATCGCAGAAGAAAGGAGCCAGGCGACCGTCAGGGATGGCTCACCTGTTTCACAGGTAAGGAAAGTTGAGTCCCTACAAGGGATGCGTGGCACATTTGGAGGCGGGATCCTGAGCACACCTCATTCTGGAAGAAGCGGGATGTGCGGCTCTCAACACGCCCCAGCAGCGCCTGTGAGGCAGTGCGAGGGCGCCGGTGCGCGGAGGAGGCGGGGAGCGGCAGGCCAGGGTCAGGCCCCCAGGTCAGGGGTCCCTGCTTTCGTCAGCACAGGCAAGCTACACGCCTCTCAGCCTCAGTGTCACCACCTGTGAAATGGGCATGGGAGAGGTGAGAGGGACGTTGAGTTCAAGACCCGAGGAGGCGGGGTTAGAGCCATGGCCCCCATCCCGCCGTGGCCGCTTCCGCTGCACACTTGCCTGTGCGCAGGGGCCAGGACGCCAGAGCACGCGGGCCACGCTAGTGGGGTCGACGCGCTGTATGATGGGGGTGTTTCGCAGCCGGGGTTCTTCAGGCAGTTCAAGCGTGCGCGGCCTGTTCTGAGGCCTGCAGTGAGACGATGCAGGAGAGGGGTCTTTCGCAACCATGGGGCTGAGATGTTTCTTTTTCCGAATGCGGGGGCGGTCACCTTTCCCAGTCAGGCAGCGGCCGAGATGGTCGTCGCAGGCAGAAGCCAGAACGCTCTCCCGTCCCTTCAACCTTCCAAGTTCAAGAAGGTGCCCACGAAGGCGCCTCCCTCGGAGGGAAGGGGGGGTGACCTTAGCACCTAGGAGCACCCCGCTGGGGAGGGGATGTCCCCGGCCAGGGACGGTGCCGGGAGAGCCCGGTCTCTGTCAGCGAGCTGTGCGCTTTGTTCACGCGTGGCTCGCTTTGGGGAGGATTCCCGCTGCCTGCAAGACGGTCACCAGGTAGACGTTACCGGGATTTGTGTCGCAGGATTTCAAGGCCATGGAACAGCCAGGTGTGGGGCTCCAGCCTGCAGAGGCGGAGTGTCACGGGGAGGGGCCGCACACCTCTGCGCACCGCAGCCGATTTTAGTGCTTGGTCGGCCGCCGTTCTTGACACAGCTGAGACCCCTCTCTCGCTAAGTGTCTACAGTAACTTGCCGCCAGACTTTGGTGACCCGCGGCCTCCTTGGCGCCATGGGCGTCCCCGTCCCTTGTGAAAGCAGCAGCGGCCTCGTGCAGGCGGGAGCCACATCAGGCCCCTCTTGGTGCGGCCCGGGGAGGGGACCGGGCCACTGCCTTCGTGGGCGAAGTCCGTCGAACGCCCACGTTCACCGCTGCTTCACGGACGGACGCTGGATCCGGGGAGGCGTCAGTGACAGCCTCGAGTCAGCCCCGCGGGGACACGTTTCCGAAGGTTAGAAAACGCTGGAATGTTTCACAGAGATTTTGTTTTGGCAACTCTTCCAATTAAAACATTTCCCTTTTCGGGGGGCAAAAAGTGAGTGGTCGGGGAAGGCAAGCCCACCGCGGAAGCCAGTCTCCTCGGTTGGGTGAAGGGTGGGTTCTGCGTCCGTGCCCCCTGGGCGAGCCGGCCCCCGGTGCTTCTGGGGTTCCAGGCCAGCCCAGCCCCTCCCCCTTGACTTACCCGACTTGGCCTCTGTGGCGTGAGGGTCTCCCGGCCTGTGGGAGCCTGACGGTACGTGCTCTCGAGGAATCTGTCCGCGGAGGCCAGGGCTGGGCTCTCTTCTGGGGAGCGGTAGCCTCCTTGTCCGGCTGGTTAGTTTTGAGACCGGGGTGGCTGCCCCTGACGCTGCCTCACTTGGCCCACGGCCAGGGGGCTGCAAGTCTGGAGCTTCAGTCCCCGAGCGGAAGGCCCCTGTCTCCTGCCTGGCGCCACCATGCCTACACGAGCCAAGCCGTAGGCGCCCGAGGGAGGTGTGTTTCCGGGCCTGGCGGAGGTCCCTCTATAGAAACGACACAGGGGACTGAGCCCTGCGTTCTCACCCCGCCTCCGCGTGGACCGGTTGACAAATCCCTTCTTCTCTGGGGTCTTTGCTTTTCCTCTGTCAGGTGAGGCTGCGCCCACCTGAGTTCCCAGAGGCAGGGGAAAGCAAAGCGATAGGTGCCAAACTGGTTCAGCCCTGTGCAGCTCAGCTAAAACGCAAACTCAGTTAAAATTCACTTGAGAGCCCTGGAGAGTTCTGGGCCTGAAAGACGACTTGTGAGGCACTGCCCGTTGCCTAGCTGTGTGACCTTGGGTGAGTTACCCCACCTCTCTGAGCCTCTTCTGTGAGGTCGAGTGACCGCAGTACTCCCTGTGGTGAGGGGCCTTGTAACGGCAGGTGTTTCTGGAGTGCACCAAGTGTGTTCCCGGGGCCCCTGGGGTCTCTGAGACCCTTTCAGGCTGCCGTGAGGTCAGGATGGTTCTCATGATCTAAGACGTTTTCCTTTGTACTGTGTTTCTCGCATGAGTATCCAGTGGGCACAGGGTACGTGGCACGCGATCACGTGATCGTTCTTGTGGCCAATGGAATACAGGGGGCTTGCGTATTCTTTTTTTTTTAATTTTTGGGAGAGCGCAAGCGGGGGAGAGGTAGAGGGAGGGGGACAAAGGCTCCAAAGCAGGCTCCGTGCTGACAGGCTGATAGCAGTGAGCCCGACACGGGGCTCATACTCACAAGCTGCGAGATCAGGACCTGAGCCGAAGTCGGACGCTCGACCGACTGAGCCCTCCAGGCGCCCCCACGTATTCTTGTATTTGAAAAATGTCTCCCCCTGGCAACCACGAGCGGGTTTTCCATCTGGACAACCTTCTCATCTTAAGAAGCTTATATTAAAAAAGAATCTCACATGTTATATGAGCAGAACGTTCAGAGAGATGACTCTTCGCCCAGAAGAATCCCCTCGGGGTCCAGTCAAGTCCTGTGCATCGATTTGCTCCTTTTTGCTGGAGAGCAGCACCTGCTCGCGCAGCTGTACCACGGACCGTCTGACCGCTTACTCGGACCGTCTGACCGCTTACTCGGACCGTCTGACCGCTTACTCGCACCGTCTGACCGCTTACTCGCACCGTCTGACCGCTTACTCGCACCGTCTGACCGCTTACTTGCACCGTCTCACCGCTTACTCGGACCGTCTGACCGCTTACTCGGACCGTCTGACCGCTTACTCGTTGGGTTGTTTCCCATTTGGGTGGCTTCCAAGTCCACGCCATTCCAATTAAGGCTGCTGGGAACATGAAGAAAAAAGAAATTAAAAAAAAGTCTCGCTTTTAATATCTAACGCGGTCAGTACTGAGACCTGAAATCCACATAAGGGAAACTTCTTCGGGTTCCTCACTAACGTTAGGGGTGAAAGGGGTCCTGAGACCAAAAACTGTATGCGACCTGTCGCTCGAGGCCACGCTGCCTTGTGCGGGACACGGAAGCGCGACTCCCGCCGTGGGAGGTGGTTGGGGGAGGGTTACTCTGCTCGGGGCTCACCCGGTGGGCGCACCTGCCAGGGCCTCCGCACGCGCCGGCGGTGTGTGGTCCGCCAGCTGGCCCTGCCGGGGCTCCCCTCGGCCCCCCGGCTCTCTGCTCCGACTGCAGGAGCGGGCAGACGCCCTGTTCTGGGTTGGAGCCCGGGCGGGCGCTGCTGCTGCTGCTGCTGCTGCGGGTGGGAAGGCCCAGCGAGTTCCCGGCCGGATCTGGGCCACGCTGGAGGCCTTACTAAGAAGTCATTTCTGGGGCGTTGGAGTCCTCGGCCAGCACTTGCGCTAAGCCAGGCCTGGCGCTCAGCCAGCACTTGGTCTCCCTGCTCTCTCTGAACCTCTCGCCAGCCCCGTTCGGCTGATGAAGAGCCGGAGGGTCCGCGGGGTTCCCGTTCTTCCTGCCAGTCCTGTCTGCGGTTGGCTCCCTCCGTTTGCGTCGCGGTAGCTGCGTGCCTCCAGAGCGCGGCTGCTTCCCAGGCCCCGTTCTGTCTGCCGTTCCCCTGCTCCAGCTTAGAGACCAAGGCTTTTTGGAGCAGCAGGGTGGGACGCGGACAGAAGGGTGGTTTGACTCTTGAGCCTGCCGTTTCCTGATCTTTCCAGTGCCCACCTGTGAAGGGCCAGTTGCCCGCCGCCCCGGCAGGATCGGGAGAGACCGCACGTGCAGAAGTTGCGCGCTCCGGTGCCCAGTTACCGTGGCCTCCGCCGTCACACGACTAGCCAGGAGCTGTCGTCTTTCTTAGAACCTCAGCGGTATCTGCATCCCCAGGAGAGAGTCTGGATTTCTGGGCCTGCCCTGGCCTGGTGACACAGAACCCTGCCTTTGGGACTGGGGCGCCCTGCGTTTCCAGAGGGCTTTCCCTGGGGTTCAGGTGCGTGCCAGCACTTGGCATTCCTTGCCCCCGAGGTCGGGGACCACCCTGAACCCTCAGGAGATAAGAGACGGTGGTGGTGCCTCCGTTTGTCTGGCGCCTTCTCAGTAAGGCGACCCTGTAATTTGTCGTCGAAACTAGGGCGCTTTGGAGCATGAGAAGGGGGTACCGTTAGCAGCCATGCCGGCACACGAGGAGTAAGCCAGCCCTTTGCTGGCGAACGGGAGGGTGTCCCTGCTGATCCGCTTCACCCTTCATCGTTCTGATGACCTTGGAGATGCCAGTGCCTTCCCCTGCAGATGGGGAAGCTAGGACTGGACAGGGTCGCTTCTGGCCACACGGGCATAACCTTGGTCCTTGATTGCCAAGTGCCTCCTTGGACTAACCGTCGGTCTTGGCTCGCGCTAGCTGAGCACGGGTGCCCGGGAGGGTGGGGGACTCCTGGTCTCACTGTCTTTTGAATCTGGAATCTTTTGAAAACTAACATCACTTTTGTGATGAGAGAGATGTTCATCACGGCCATCAAACGCGCTTCCAGAAAAGACAGCAGGGGATCGCGTCAGCAGAAAGGAAGAGTGTGCGGGGGGGTGTCTGGGCTGCCTTCTCCGGGCCCCCGGGGCTCCCTATCCGGGCTTGGCCGTGACCCCTCCGTCCCATAGACCATCGATGTCCCTCTCGGCGGAGTGACAGGGGGGAGGCTCGCGGAAACCAGCTCTCCCGTTCAAGCACATGTTCCTTGTGGGTCGGTCGGTGTCCTTTGCCTTCGGATTGCCGCAGGGGCCGGTTTGGTTATTTTTGTGGTTCTCCTGCAAGGAGGACCTGCACGCGACGGCCCGTTTCTGTGGCACGTGGAGGGGACCGCGGTTGCAGAGAATACTTGAGGGAAGCCCAGGGCTGCCGGTGCGCTGGGTACAGCAGGCGGCCATGCCCTCGGGCCCGTGATGCTGCGGCCGCAGGGTCCCCCTGTGTGAAAGTTTGGGTGTGTTTCTGGTTCAGACAGAAATAGACACTTAGCGGAGGGCATGCTGGCATCGGAGCTCCCAGGCAGCCTTGGGCCAGTGTAGTCTCTGTCCCTGGCCGCCTGGCCTGTCGCATGTGCGCCTCGGGCAGCCTCATCTCGCACCGAAAGGAATCACCGTTTTGTCTCTGGCTGCCCGGCGCTGTCGCGTGCCTGGTGCTCAGGGTTTGGTAGAAGGAGTGGCTTCCTGGTTTCCCTGGGGGCAGGGGATGGCAGGGGGGCTGGAATGTGCTGGAAGCATCGTCGGGAAACCACGGTTTGTCTCTCCCTTCGTTCTGTGTTCACAGGGAAGATGGAGACTCTGAAAGACAAGACCTTGGAGGAGCTGGAGGAGATGCAGAATGACCCGGAGGCCATCGACCGGCTGGCCCTGGAGTCCCCTGAGGTAGAGCAGGGCGGTCATGGGGTCCAAGGAAGAAGGGAGGCCAGCAGGCGGGACTGAGGCCCTGCTTCAGGACACCGGCCTGGCGGGAGTCCGGGCCATGTTCTCCCTCGTCCGTGGCCTTCGCCCTGGTTTGGATCGAGCCCTCGAGACCGGGAGCCAGTTCCTGGGCCCCCTGGGGGTTCTGGGGGGCAGTGCTAGGGCGTCCAGGGCCCCCGTGTGAGCTGGGGGGGACCCACCTGCCCCGGGAGTCCCCTCGTGGCCGTTCCACCTGAATCTGGAGGCGGTTTGTAAGGGTGCCGCTGCCGTTTCGTAGCCACCTCTCCCCCCGGGCCTGCGTGTGGCCCTGCGTCCCCAGAGGAGCCGTTCTTGGGCTGGGGTGTGGGCTCATCCCCTGCTCGGTCCCGTTTCCTGTCACAGCTGGCGCCCCACCATCTCCGCTCATCGCCGTCCCCACGAGAATAAAAGAACCCAAACGTGTAGACCTTTGCACTTTATGAAGGCTTTCCCCGCCCTCCTGTGTCCTCGGCCCCGTGACTCCCCTGCGGGGTCGGGCGACTACTGGGTGTGGCCGAGGGCCGGGAGTACCTCGGTGCTGCCCCGCGCGGCCGCAGCCTGCCCGCTGCCCTGGAAGCGCACCCCCCCCTCCCGCCGCTGCCCTCAGTGCTGGGCGGGGGCACAAGCGCATTCGATGAGCGCTTGGAATATATTTTTATTTTCACTGATGAACAGGCATGGTGTGTCTTTCCTGGGGATTCACGACGCGTTCCCACCCGGCTTCTCCCTGCTTTCCGTAAGGGGTGCGCGGCGAGGCAAGCCCTTCCTCGCCTGCGCTCTCGCCGCCCGCGCCCCGACCTGCTCCCCTGCCCAGATGAGCAATCTTTGCTGGGGGGTAGGGATCGAAGAGGGAGCAGGGCTGCAGGAGGGGGCAGGGTGTGAAGAGAGGTGGGGGCGCCCCGCGGCACATCCTGCCGCCCTGAGCTCGCTCGGCGAGGACAGAAAGCAAAGCCTGTGTTGGTTAAGCCGCGAGCCCGCCTCCGTGGTCAATTAGGCCGTGACCCTGCCGGAGTCTGGCTCAGCTGACATCGTGCTGGGCACAGGGCAGGATTTTTCTTTTTTGTTTTGTTTTATTATAGAGACACAGAGAGAGTGTGTGTGAGCAGGGGAGGGGCAGAGAGAGAGAGAGAGAGAGAGAATTCTAAGCAGGCTCCATGCTCAGTGGGGATCCCGACGCAGGGCTCCTTCCCATGACCCTGGGATCGTGACCTGAGCCACAACCAAGAGTTGAATGCCCAACCGCCTGAATCACGGAGGCGCCCCGAGCCCAGAGTGCTTCTCGACTCTGCCGGGAGCACAGGCTTATGGGAATCCCAAGGGCAGCTCCAGCACGTGGACCTTGGCAGAAGCGAGCCTTCACGGCAGTGGCTCATCAGCTTCCAAGGCGAGCAGGCCAATAGACTCTGCGCCCAAGTGCGGAATCGCAGGAAACGTCAGCGCAAACGCCCTCCTGGGCCGAAGGCGGCTCGAGCTTTGTGGCGTGCAGCCAGCCCGGCCGATCGGTTCGCGTTCTCAGAGGGGAAAGCTGTTTCTGGGATTGAGAGGGCGCAAAGTCGGTCAGGCTCCTCGGGCTTGCCAAAGCCCCGGGACGCGGTTTCCGCCGCGGTCTGTAAAGCGTCCCCGTCACTGCGTGGCTGCGCAGAGACGGGAGCCGGTTCCGTCTGGGACGTGGAGGCTGCTGGGAGGAAAGAGAGCTCGTTAGCAGGGGGCCTCTGTCCACAGAGGGCCGTGAATGGGGGGGTCGAGGCAGGCTGGGGAGCTCTTTTGGGGAGTGAACCTGACTGTCTTATTGACCGCTTCTAAATGACAGCCAGAGGGCTTCACAGTGACCGCCCCGTGGAGAAAGATCTGGGGGAGGCTGTGGGAGAGGGGGCAGAAATGCATAGGGCGAGGTGCGGGGCAGGACAACACAGCGTAGATTTATTGATTGGTTAAGACCCGGGGAAAAGGCAGGGGACGCACTCGGGCCAGAGGGTCTCCGTCAGGGGAGCTGAGCAGAGGGCTTCAGGCCCCCTCCCCCCCTCGCTCTGGAGCTTGCCCAGTGGTTCAGGAGTGTTAGCGGCAGCAAATACAGATGGCCCAGGTGTGGGGGTGGCTTGCCGCCATGGGGAGGCCAGGGAGACCACAGCCAGGCCCCACGACCCCTGGGCCCCGGCGGCTGCACAGTGGAGGGGAGGCAGGGGCGACGTCCCTCTTCCCCGTCTGGAGCGGGAAAAGCAGGCTCTAGGCCCTGCGGCTGCGGATCAGCGGGAGGGCAGGCTTCCCGGAGGCCCCCTCTTCCCGGGCCCCCGTGGCCTGGAGGGGGACGAGCCAGGCCATCAGGTGCCGAGCAGGGGGGCCCCTGTGCAGACGCTGCCCTCGCCGAGCTGTGCCCCGAGCCCTCTGCCGGGTGCCGAGCGCTCTCCTCAGGTGCCACACGGTGCTCGTGCTGTCACTGTCCAGGGGTGGCGGGTCTGGCCCCATGCCCTCCGCTCGGTAAAGGGGACTCCCTGGCATGTGGAGGGAGCTTCAGGTCGGAGCAGGTCCGGGAAGCATTCTTTGGCTGCCGCCTCTGCTGCTATCGTGGCAGCAAGGGGCCCGGCTGAGGGCCAGAGCCCCAGTTGGCTTGGGGAAGTGCTTCCAGGGGGCGACGTTGGGGGGCAGAGGTTGGCTTCAGGTGGCCACAGGTCGCCCGTGTCGGCGGGAGCCTCCCCCTGGCTCTCCAGTTCTTGGGGGGCCCCTCCGTCGGCTCATCTGCACAGCATCTCCGCAGGGCCGGCTCGTGCCCGAGGAGGCAAGGACAAGTCTCTCCTGAGTCGGCATCCCTGTCCGGCCCTGCCTTTCTCACCCCTCCGGGGAACTGCTCTGGGGCCTCGTGCACGTCCGGCCCGCGGTCTGGCTCGGGCCACCTTAGCTCTCCTCACCGTGGGCCTCCCGCCTCCGAAGCGTGGGGAGAAGTGGTTTGGGAGTTCGGTCCCTTCCGTCCTAGAAAGCCCCCGACTTGTTCACGTTCATCGGTCCACCCGCTTCCTGGAGGCGTGCGCGGCCCCCGACGGGCCTGGTTCCTGCTCCCCCCGTGGCCGTGGGCGAGTCACCAACCTTCGGTGCGTCTTCCGCATGGATCCGCCACGTAGGGCGTCGGATGAGGTGCTGGCTCACGGTGCTTTGCTCAGGGTCTGACGCCAGGTCCGTCGGACTCCATTCGGGGTGTTACCCGCTTGTCCCACGGCGGGCCCCACGGTCCAGCCCGCCGCAGTCGTGAGGGGGCGTGGTGGTGGTGAGGGTTTTCACAGTCCATATCCTGTCCCCTTAGGTCCAGGACCTGCAGCTGGAACGAGAGATGGCTCTGGCCACCAACCGGAGCCTGGCCGAGCGGAACCTGGAGTTCCAAGGTCCCCTGGAGATCAGCCGCTCAAACCTCTCGGACAAGTACCAGGAGCTCCGGAAGCTCGTGGAGCGGTGCCAGGAGCAGAAGGCGAAGCTGGGTACGGGCGGCCTGGGGGGAGCAGAGCTGCTGGAATAGGTCCCCGGTCCTCGCCCCCGGACGGGAAAGGGCCAGCAGCGAGGGTGACCGTGTCCCCAGCCCCGTGCCCGGTGCTGTATGAACTGCCTAGAAGTGCAGGTACCGTCGTTCTTGCCTCATAGGTGAGAAGAATGAGGCTCAGAGAGTCAGGGCCGTGGCCAGGGTTCCGTGACCAGGTCTGGGATGGATCCAGACAGCCCGCTCACAGCCCCGCCAGCCCCGCTTCTGCGTTTACAGGGCTGCTCCGGGCTCTCCGCGTCCTGGGATCTGCCATCTGTGAAGTGGGGGTGGGGGTTGTGGGGGGGCCGTCCTGATCTGGACCGCGAAGAAGCCCGATGCTCAGAGAGTGTAGCAACTCTCCCCCCGGGAGGCCGAGCAGGCCGGGGGCTCGCTGGTGCCTCCGACGCCCGTGTCCGTGCTCCCTGCTGGCGGCGGGTGGCATTGGGGAGGCCGGCCAGCCACCCGGCCGGGCTTGGAGGGCTCCTCTCTGCTCAGGAAGGTGACCTCGGGGAGCCGGGCTGCGTGGGGCTCCACAGCAGCGGGGCGGCGGCTGGACCTCGGAGCGCACGGGGGTCGCTCGGACGGTCTTCGCCGAAACCTCCGCCTCCAACACCGAATCAAGAGGCACTTTGAGGTCCGTCTTTCTCCCCTCCCTTCCAGAGAAATTTTCGTCGGCGCTGAAGCCAGAGACCTTGTTAGACCTTCTGCAGATCGAAGGCATGAAGATCGAGGAAGAGTCTGAGGTGAGAAGGCCGCTGCCCCTGCCCCCCCCCCCTTTCCGGCGGTGGTGTCGGCCCCTGGAGCGGGAGCCCTCGGAACGAGCGCTGGGTGTCTGCAGAGTCGGGACTGCGGGCTCTAGAAGGTGGCAGAGATGAATGACGCCGTTCGTCCTGGCGGGTGGGGATAACAGGAGCCCGGCCTCACGGGCTGGAGCCAGCGTGGGCAGCCGCGGCCAGGCCACAGGGCGGCGGGCAGACCCGGGGTGCAGGGGGTGCAGCGGGAGCCCCCTCGGACTGAAGCCAGGCTCCCAGCCCCTCCCTGGCGGCCTGGCCTCTGTGTTCTGCTTCCCTCTGGCCATTTCTTCGGTCTCTGGGCAGACCGGCTCCCTCCAGTT
This sequence comes from Paguma larvata, assembly GCA_030068075.1. Classification (NCBI taxonomy): domain Eukaryota; kingdom Metazoa; phylum Chordata; class Mammalia; order Carnivora; family Viverridae; genus Paguma; species Paguma larvata. Next base: position 102,936,105 of record CM057831.1, on the reverse strand, counting down.
CTCTGTGCTCTGGGTGCAAGAAGCCGCCAGTCCTCCCAGCCCGGGGCCCGCCTGCGCTAGCCACCCAGTGGCCAGTGTCCATCCATTTATTCGTTGCATACATGCAGCAACCACTGCGAGCCTGGCACAGCGCCGGGCGAGGGTAGGGGGGGAACAGCAGAGGCCACAACAGTCCCTGCCCCCCGGGAGCCAACATCCGGTGAGGGTGACCGAATACACCGGCCGGCGCGGTAGCCGGTGTCAGCGGTGGTGAGGGCCGGAGGGAGAAACTCCCAGATGGAGGCCGGAGAAGCTAGGGGGTGCGCGCCGTGCTCTAAGGTGGGGGGGGGCCGCAGCTGGGGAACACGGGGGGCCTCGATCCCAGGCAGGCCCCTGTCGTCACCAGACCTTCTGTCTTCTAGGCCATGGCCGAGAAGTTCCTGGAGGGCGAGGTGCCCTTGGAGACGTTCCTGGAGAACTTCTCCTCCATGAGGATGCTGTCGCACCTGCGCAGGGTGCGCGTGGAGAAGCTGCAGGACGTGATGAGGAAGCCCAGGGTCTCCCAGGAGCTGGCGGGTGACACCCCCCCTCCACGCCCGCCGCCCCCGCCTCGCCCGGCCCCCCTGGCCACGCCCCCTGTGGCCGAAGAGCCGCCCCCACCCCCATCCGCAGTGCCTCCCTACCCGTTGCCCTATAGCCCATCTCCCGGCATGCCCGCGGGCCCCACCGCCCAAGGCGCGCTCCAGCCGGCCCCCTTCCCGGTGGTGTCCCAGCCCTCCTTTTCCTACGGTGGGCCTCTGGGCCCCCCTTACCCGTCAGCCCAGCCGGGACCCCGGGCCGCCGCAGGGCTACTCCTGGTCCCCACAGAGGAGCACGCCACCCCGGCCAGGCTATCCTGTGGTCCCCGCTGGTGCCTCCGGCCCCGGGTACCCCTTGGCGGGGAGCCGGGCCCCCAGTCCGGGCTATCCTCAACAGGCCCCCTACCTCTCGCCCGGTGGAAAACCTCCTTACCCAACACAGCCCCAGCTCCCCATCTTCCCAGGCCAGCCCCGGCCCTCAGGCGCCCCCCAGCCGCCCTACCCTCCTGGGCCCGCCCCTCCCTATGGGTTTCCGCCACCTCAGGGGCCCTCCTGGCCGGGGTATTAGACACAGCCCCGGCCCTCGGCCCTTCCCTACTTCCACCTGTACCGCAACCTTTGGCCCGCCTGCCACGGAGATTCGAGGTTAACTTGGAAGTGGACTCGGGCCCTCCTTGTGGACTCGTGTCAACACACGGGAGCTTTGGGGGGACCTGGTTGGGAGCCTGCAGGCCTGGGAAGGCACCGGGCAGTGTGGTTGGCTTGGCCGCACCAGACGGTCACAGCGCTTAGTGGCCTCCTCGGGGGAGGGGGCGCCTCCTTTCCGTGACTGGCTTCAGCTTTTCTGGTGCTCGCCAGGCGCGGAGCTCGGTGCCTCCCCCGTGGGTGTCCGTGTGAGCGAGCAGGTGCGTGTGCTTGCGCTCACGGACATCGGAACCAAATGCAATTATCTTAGTGACGAGGGGGTCTCTGGCCCCCTGCTCACCGCCCCCCCCCCCCGGGCTCTGGCACATTCGGCCTGGTGCCCACGGCGAGGGGAGAAACTCTGCGCCTGTCTGGTCCACGCGAGGATGGCCTGGAGCTGGAGTCGGATCCGGGGCGGGAACAGTTAGGAAAAACACTGATTTTTTAAAATCACATAAAGCCATATTTGAACCCCGATAGGCCGACGTCAGATGAGCTTGTCCCGAGTGCCGGTTCCATCGCTGGCAGCAGAGCCAGAGCCGAGAGCCAGCCGGGGCCCGCGAAGGCGGACCCCAGACTCTGAGGCAGCCTCGGCCGGAGGGGAGGCGGGGGGACCGTGGTCGCCCCGACTCCTTCAGGAATGGAGCGGCCGCCCGCGCTCTCTCTCTGGGGCCCTCCACTTCCGGTTGACTGCTGAGGCCCACCCCATCCATCCGCCCATTTAGTGCCTTGAATCTCATCCGCAGCGGCCCCCTCCCTCCGTCTGCTGCCTCTGGCTCCGGTGTGACTCCCCACCCCAGCACCCCTCTTGAGACACACATCAGAGGACGCCCTAACAGCGACTTCCCCCTGGTGCTTTCTGAGACACCGTCACCATGTCAGAGTCCGTTCCTTTGCTTCCCCCTTGTCTTCAGAATGTAAAGGGCAGGGATTGTGACTCGGCGCCACCCGAGGCCCCCAGCACCCCGGGGATGTTAAGCAAGTTCGGCGATCATGCGGACCGTAGACCACAGGGGCGTGGTGACCGGAGCTTCACCGTGGCGGTTCCGGATGTGATCCAGGTCTCAGGGAGAGACCCTGGAGCTGCTATCGGCTAGGAAGTCATATGTGCCTTGAAATGTCCACTACTTGAGTACCCAGCATCTGGTGGGTCTGGGTGCTGGGGGCCCACGAGGAAACTCGGCCTTCCGGTGCCCGCCCCCCTCCCCGGCCCACGCACCGTCGGTGGGCGTTCGCTCCGTGCGCGCCGTTGGGTCCTTGCCAATTGTTCTTGCTTCTCGTAAGTTATTTATCAAGGGAAATCACTAATGGACTCCACTGGTTCGAGTGCTTCTGAACTGGATGACCGATCGCCGGTGTGTTTGTATAATTAATTGCCATAATAAACTCTGACGAGGTACAAGTAGCGCTGTGGCTCCTCCGGTGGGTTTGAGAGGTGAAGACGCGGCTGCCGGAGGCGGGTGCGGGATCCTTCAGGATTGTGCTCGGCTGGGAGGCCTCTTTGACTCCTGTCCACAAAGCCTCATCTATTGGCTGTCCTCTCTTGAGCTGCTGTCCCTCCCCCCGCCCCCCACTCCTTTGCCCCGGAGCTGGGCTCTGCCGACCTTTCCTTTTCTCTCCTCTCTGGTTTTCCGTTTTCACGCTGGGGCCTCCATTTTTGCCTCTTCCTGGGCCGGCCATGCGAGGCCAAGGCCCCCACCAGGGGGCGTGCGGGGCTCAGCCTAGCGAGCCTGGCGTCGCATTCCTGCCATCTGCTCCGGGGGGACAGGACCTGCCTGCTGTCAGCCTGCCCAAGACTGCCCCCTCCCCCGGGGGTGGGGCCAGGTTCTAAACGGATAGAGGGGCGGCGGGCCACAAAACTGGCTGGGCGCCAAGTGGTCTGGCCAGGCCTAGCCTCCCTCGCAGCTGGGAGCTTGGCGGCTTAGCATGAGGCTTAGGAGGGCACCTGCTGCTTTCAGCAGTCAGGGCCGCTCCGCGGGGGTCAGGAGACCGGGCTTCCAATGGGCCCTCAAGTCAGCCCTTCTGCTTTCCGTCCCTGCAAAGTGACAAGGACAGGCTGCCTGTGGGCGACAGGCAGGGACAGCATGGCTCGCCAGCACTGGCTATTGAACAGGGCCAAGTGACATGCATCATCTTGTTGGGTCTTTTTTTTTTTTCTGAATAATTTACTGTCCAATTGGTTTCCATATAACACAGTGCTCATCCCTTGTTGGGTCCTTTCAACAGCCCTTTGATCCCCAGCTGTTAAGCAGGGGAGGAGACTGCAGGATGGGTGGGCCGGGGACCGGGTGGCCTCACCTCGGGGCACGGGGACAGGACCCACACCGGCCGCAGGGGCTCCTCCTTGGGGGAGGACACCATGCCCTCGTGGTGTCCAGAGCCGTCCAGCTTCCAGAGTCACACTCCTGAGAAAAGCTCGGGGAATCCACGCCCACCTTGAGAATCCCTGGGCCTCAGTCTAATTTTTATAGACTCCCCCCCCCACCCCACCCCCGTCCTGAACTCCGGCCCCGCCTTGCAGGTGTCCAGGGTTAAGGACACAGGACACCAGGGAGGGCTGGAAGACAACTTGGCTTCGTAGGAAGAAGCCGCAAATCTCACTTTGGCAACACAGTCTAGTCCCTGGCTTGGCCTTGGTCCCGGAGTCGCGGCAGGGTGGCAGAGGGCACAGAGGGGCTGAAGAGAGGAGGAAGGCCCATTTCCTGAGGACGGAGTTGATGGAGAGATGCTTCCGCTGGCCATCGGGCACGGGCGCCCCCTGCAGCTCCCCGCTCTCCCTGCTCCCGGGGCCCTCCCCGTCTCAGATCTCACAGACACTCCCCATGCCTGTCCCCACCCTGCGCCTGCCACATGAAGTCACCAGGCTCTTCCCCGCCCACCGCAGTGGGCCTCCCCTGGCAGGGAGCCAGCTGCCCGAGGACACACCCTAAGTGTCAACTTTAGAGCCTCAAAGCGATTCCTAGCTTTGACGAGCGGGGACACTTTGCTGAGTGAGCGGGGGCGAGGCCACTTGAAATGTCCTCTTGGCTGTCACGTTAGTCCCATTCAGGACTCCCAGATCCTAGAGGCGTGACAACCTCAAAGCCAGACGTGTCACTGGTTACAGTGAGCTTTCCTCTCGGGTCCTCAGTGTCCTTGACGCCACTGGAGAGTGCACTTGCATCGGGTTGCACACTCACCGCCCCCGAGGGTCAGGCAGGTGACTCGGTTTAGGAAGACGGGCAGGGGTGTAGGGGAGACACACACAGCTCCCCTCCCTGGCCGAGGGGCGGCCTCTGCCCGGCTCTGGCAGGTTTCTGCAAGACGGGAGGGTGGACCCGAGGTGGCCTGGGCCTCGCAAACCTTGTGGCCCGCAGGCTGTGTCTTCTTGCCCAAGCAAAAAGGTGTCTCCAAGGCCCAGAAGGTTCCGACTCAACTGTCACCCGAACAGGGCTTTCATGGAGGACACCCCCCAAGCTGCCACCACTTGGAAAACAATTTTCTAAAAAGACTTTTATATTTCAACACAGCTCCTTTGGTGGGGAGGGGGGTGAATTTGTGTGTGTGTGGGGGGGGTAAGTAGGCCACGGTTGTGTTGAGACCACGCACGGTGGGCCAAGCTGGAGAGTAAAAGAGCTTTTGTCACGAAAGGTGCTGGTCGGCCACATTCGGTGCCTCACAGCCTCTGCCCTGGAGGGGCGGGGGGCGGGCCGCCCCAAGATGGGCCACTTTGGCTTGCAGGCTCCTTTGAGCTGAAGGCAATCAAGACTCTGAGGGCTCGAGAGAAACTTGCCCCTCCCTTGACTACATGGAAGAATCTAAATTGGAGCTTCCAGAAGAAGTGTTATTGCCAGAGATAAATGTTATCTGAGTGACCCATCTGCACGCGGGGCAAACATCTAATTACCAAACATCTGCTCTTCTTACTGCCCCGGAAGCGCATTCCTTCCCTTTGAAGTCCCTGAGCCCTGCCCCTTCCCCAGAGTTCAGAAGGACACAGAGACCCCAGGGGGCCCGTCGTCGGGATTTCCATGTCCGCGTGCCGTATGGACGCCCATTAGATTTGATTTCTCCCGTCGATCTGTCTCATGTCAGTTTGGTTCTGAGTCCAGCTCGAAGGGCCTCTGAGGAGACAGGGATTCTTGCTCCCCGACAGCCCTCCCTGAGAAGGCTCTCCGTTCCCTTTTGAGGAACCCGTCACCCCTGCCAAATGCAGGAAGGGGACTGGGTGCCCCTGTTTTTGGACCCCCCCAGCATGGCTGGGGGCGGATCAGAGAGCCGGGCTCGACCACAGGGCTCTCACGGGACTCTGGGTCCAGAGCGGGGAGACGCGAGACCTGGTTGGAAGGTGCTGGCAGGGCGCTGACTAGATTCTTCTGGAATGCTGGTGCGCCTGGCTCCCCTGATTCTGTGGGCACCCCTCCCCCATATCCTTCTAGTAACTCCCGGTGGCTCTCGCTGAGTTGGCGTCTGCGACTTGGGCCATAAAGAGCTGTTGCTCCCAGTGAGTACAGTGACAGGTCGTGGGGAGGAAGGCCCCAGACCCGAGATGCCTTCTTAGGGGACCGGCGCCCAGGGGCTTAGCGGGCCCCGCGTGGCCTCTGCCTTTACTGGATCGTCACGCTCCCAGCGAGACGCCCCCACGCTGGCCCGTCCTTCCTTCCTCTCGCCCAGGCACTGCAGGGTGACGTGTGTGTCTGGGTGCTCCGACTAGTCGAGACTGTTTCTGGTGAAGGAATGAGAATCCTGTAACCTCCAGGACCTTCCCGGCCCTGTTCTCGGACTCTCGGCTTGATTGGGGCGCTGGGGTGGCTCAGTCGGTTAAGCGGCTGACGTGGGCTCAGGTCATGATCTCCTGCTTCATGGGTTCAAACCCCGCATCAGGCTCTGCTCTGATGGTGCAGAGCCTGCTTGGGATTCTCTCTCGCTTTCTCCCTGCCCCTCCCCTGCTTGTGCTTGCGTGCACGTGTGCGCTCTCTCTCTCTCTCAAAAAAAAAAAAAAAAAAAACAACAACTTAAAAAAAACTTAAACAACTTAAAAAAAAAAAAGAAGTTGGGATGCCTGGGCGGCTCAGTCGGCTAAGCGGCTGACTTCGGCTCAGGTCATGATCTCATGGTGCGTGAGATTGAGCCCCGCATCGGGCTCTGTGCTGACGGCTCAGAGCCTGGAGCCTGCTTCAGATTCCGTGTCTCCCTCTCTCTCTGCCCCTCCCCTGCTCACACTATGTCTTTCTCTGTCTCTCTCCTCTCTCTCTCTCAAAAAGAAACAAACACTAAAAAATAAATACATAAAACAAAAAAAGAAGTGAACTGTGATTGGCTGAAACCACTTTAGCTTTGAACTTTAAACTGCTGTTGGAGATAAAACCCCAAATCGGCTAGGATTTCCTAGGTGCCCGCTTTGTGCCGGGCAATGAGGTGGCACGGTGCCCTTCGGACTTGGCAGCCAGCCAGATCTAGTGTTCTTTGTTAGGGAATGCGTCTTAGGGTGGGGGCAGGTGGGGACGGGGGGGGGCCACAGAGGGAGGGTGGTGACGGGGCTCTGAGGCAGGTGGCGGTTGCCCCCCACACCGAGTGGCTTCGTTTCGGGTGTGAAGCCCTGTGACCACAACGGCTGCACCGATGTTCCCAGAGGGGTCGAGGGGCCAGACGCTGGACAGAGGAGGTGAGACCCTCTGGTTCTCAGGAAGTAGAAAAGCTGTTATTTACAAGGAACATATTAAAAATCCACTAGAGAACGGCCCGCCCCCCGCCCCAGACAGGAGCTTCCTCGTTTGTCCTCACTGGGGTCAGAGTCTGAGGGGAGGATCGATTCCCCTCGACGCTGTTCCCCACGTGTCTGCCGGGAGGGCTCCTTGTGTCTGGGCTCTGCCTTGTGCGGCCCCCACGCTCGGAGGGGCAGCCGAGCTGTTCCGGGGGTCCTCCCTCCTTGGGCCAGGCTCCCGCGGCATTCAGCGGCAGGGACGTAGGACATGTCTGAGGGCGCCCTGGCCTCGGTCCGTATTCTGGTTGGGGCGGACGTGATTTCGAAGCGGCTGACGCAGTGCCTGGTGCCTGGTTCTGTGAGACTGAGAAGGGGAGCCGTCAGAGGAGCAGCCCTCATGCCCTAGAGATGGTTCAGGGCGAGGGGGGGGGGGGGGGGCAGGTCCCGAGCCTCCGGTCTGATGGCAGAGACAGAAGCTTCCTGCTGACAGCTCTAGAGGGGCGTGAGCCCATCAGGAAATTCACAGGGGCTCCTTTGGGTGGCTGTCTGAGATGGAATCTGGGAGGAAGTGTCAAGGTGGACGAGCCTTCGCTAGAATTGCCAAATCAGCGCCCGTCCCCTCAGTCGGTGGCGGCGGCGGCAGGTCAAGATGGGCAGAGTCCCCCATTCTGGACAGGCGGGGTGGGCACGAGGGCTGGGGCTTGTCCCCAGGGCTGTCCGGGCCTCCCCCGGGGGTGCCAGGGTGCCCGGGCCCACCTTTCACAGCCTCTGAGCCCCGTGCAGATCGTAGTCGCTGTCGGAGGAGTTGTCGGGCTGGGTGGAAACGCGACGCAAGGCCCCTTCCAGAGCTGCGGAAAGGAAAGAGGCCATTCGCAGCGGCCGTTCCCCCTCCGGGCCACACAGAGCGCGAGCCCGGAAGCCCGCGGGCGGCTGCAAGATCACAGGGGTTTTATGAGCCGCTGGCTTGACGGTCCCGTATCTGTTTTGATCGGATCAGCCCCGTGTTCACTAATGATACTGAACTCCAGGCTCCCGGGGGCTTAATTGTGAGCGCCAGTCAGGGGGCGTCGGATACAGGGCCCCTGCGGGCAGCAGAGAGCTCTGTTCTGCCTCGAAGGCCTCCAAGGGATCTCCTTTACCGTCCGGCCCTCAAGGCCCCGCAGAGAAATGGGCCTGTCTGGTCACAGCAGTGCTGCGTTAATGGCCCCCAGCTTATTCTTCTCTCTAGTTGAGTGGCTCGCGGTCCCCGGGGGGACGGCTCGGGCCTGCGAAGGCCGGCGCCCTTCCCTACCCTGCCGTGACCGCCGTCCAAGGGCAGGGGAAGCACCCTCTCCCCCAGTGTTGGGGGGGTGGACATCGCGTCTCTGGGCCATCACATGACCCGAGCTCTGGCCTGCCTTCGTCCCGGAAGCATCGGCCGCTGCTTACCTGCACAGGTGGAGACGCGGGAGCTCCGAGGGGGCTGGCTGTACTCGTTCTCCACGTGCGAGACCATGGGGTTCTCAACCTGGGACCGGACGGTGGCCGTGTGGTTGCGATGGAAAGACACTGAGCGGATGCGGGAGACGGTGTCAGTTAGCCCGGCTGCTCTGTCCTCCTCCTCCTTCCCCGCAGGGGCCCGGAATTTACATTTCTTGTCCCCGTTTTGTAAGGGGGGTGGGGGCAAAGGCACCCGTAGCTCCTGCGATGCCTCCCTCTACTCCTCCCTTCGTGGGCAGGCTCAGGCTGGCAGGGGCCAGCCTTTCAGGACAGCTGGGGGTTGGCCAGCAATCTGACTGGCGTGGTGGGCCTTCAGCTGGTCAGTTAGTCATTCATCAAACATGTATGAAGCAGGGAATTGGAACACAGGCGATAGGGGCAGGTACAGTCCCTCCTCTCCTGGAGCTGAGGGGCTTTGTACTGTAAACAAAACCAAACCAAACCCTTGACAACACAGAGCCTTCTCGAAGGATTTGGCCCCTGACTTGCAAAAGAGAAGGAAGACTGGGGAGTGGACAGTGAGAGGAGGGCCATAATCCCATCCGTGAGGGTGGTCTGGCTGCGGCTAGGAGAGAGAGGACGAAGAACGAGGGTGGAGGAGGGGCCGGCTGCTTCAGAATGTTTTAAAACTGGCCTTTTAAAGTTGTCTGATGATGACACTAGCTTGGACAGCCTTTCTTGCAAAGATGCCCATTAAGGTTCTGATAAGTCCTGAACTAAAGAACCAGGCCTAATTTTGCTTCACTCCTCCATTCCTAAACCTGTGTGATCACGGAGTCCTCTTTTCAGAGCAGCTCCTGTCAACAGCTGTCGGCCACCGCCCCCCCTGAGGTGAGCACGGTGGAGGTCAGAGGCCTCAGGCGGCTGCCGGCTCCTCCAACTGTGGGCAGCAGTGAGCCGTGACCCCCGTGGCCACCGGCCGGGGCCGAGGGAGGACCTCGCCTCCGGGGACACTTACTGTTCTGGTTCATTCCCGTCGGGCCGATCCACTGACGCTGCTTCTTCTGGCGGACTGGGTGACAGACAGGAAAGGCCATGAGGACAGGGGTGGGGCAGGGATCGTGGGAGGGAGGGATGGGGGGACGCGAGGGGGTGAGGGAGTGGAGGAGGGAGGCAGGAGGCCGCAGGTGCCGCTGAAGGCAGGACTGCTGACCTTTGCCCCCTGAGGTCTTTCCAGGTCCCTGTTTTCTGACCTGGACCAATCTCATGCTGAAAGAGCTTGTCCAGGGGACTGTTTCTTCAGGAGAAACAACCACAGGGCTTTTGAACCAGAATTAAGCCTAGGAGGGCGCTGGGGACCTGGTCGACACTGTGCCCCTCCAGGCCTTCTCTTTTCTACCTAATCTCACTTCCTGTCTCTGAAAAATTTTCTCCAGAGTCCCGCAAGGCAAGGATAACGGCCCCCAATGTTCACAACACTCGCCCATTAGGTAGATGAACAAACTGAGGCTCAGAGAGGAAGTGGCTCAATCAGCTTCCCACTCGGCTGCTAGAGGGCGGAGTCAGGCTTGGGACCAGATCACCGGAGACTGGGGGCGTGCCCCGATTTGAAGATGGCCACGCCCCCCAGCTGGGGGCCCCCCCCGGTGTGCGCCAATCAGCACTTCTTACCCTGTTCCTGACTTTCTCTTTCTGTTTCTACGGGCAGGAGAGGGGCGGGGCGGGGCCGGGTGGCAAAGCAGAGGTGCCCTCCCGCCCTTCTGGCTTCTCTTAAAGGGACTTGAAAGGGAGGGGGTTTGGGGCGCCCGCACCTACATTTCTTCACCAGTTTTCGGTAGGCATGAGGGCCGCACACGACCAGCAGCACGGCCAGGAGCACGAGGGCCAGGATGATGCTCATCACGGTGCCTGCGCCCAGGCCTGCCGGGTTCGGGTCATGGCCTGGGGGAGGCAGAGATGTCAGGGGCGGTCAGAACTGTAGGCTCAGAGCGAAGCTGCTGGCCAGCTGGCGCCCCCCACCCCCGCTCCCGATCTGTACCCCCTCCCCGCCTTGTTCTTTGCAGCAATTCGCCAGCTTGTGCGGCAGGCAGTTATCTACCCCCCACCCCCGCCCGGCTCTCCTACCATTTCTCAATTCTGTTTCTCATTCATCTGTCCCCCATCTATCATCCAGCAATTCATCATCTGCCTATCTTTTGCCACTCTTGTTATCAGCTATTTAATTTTCTACCCTTTGCGGCTTCCTTATAAGTGATCACCTTGGTATCATATGCTAATAGCCATCCATCCATCCATCCGTCCATCCATCCATCCGTCCATCCCTCTCTCTCACACGTTATTCTATTACCATGTCTCCCTTGCTTTTCTGTCTTCCAGCCTGGAAGAGCAGAAGATAGAATGAAAATTCTCTGGTTCATTGTGACCCGTCTCCCGTGTGCCTTTCACGCTCACTGCTATCTGAGCCCCGTCGCCCCTTCTCCCCCATTTGCCACCTCTCCATCGTTTTCTGGGGCTCCGGGGCCCTCTGTCTCGTGCCTGGATCCTGTCCTCCAGAAACATGCTCGCTGACTAGGTTCTGGAGCGAACACCCACCGTGGGCTGTGGCCAACTCACATGTGACAAACACCCTCCTGCAGTAGGCTTTTTTCTCATGAAGCTGATGGCATTGGGACAGCTTCTCCTGGGGACAGAAGAGCCCGTGGGAGGTCTCGATGGGATCCAGCACCCGGAAGTGGTTGACGCCGCCACACTGCTGCTCCTGGCACACCTCCTCCCACCGCGCCGTGCCCTGGGGCCGGAGGCTGTCGCACAGGACCTCCCACTGCTTGCCCTGGCGCACCTCCACGGACCCCTCGCACAGGCCGCTGCCCCCCACCAGGCGGCTCTGCACCTTGGGCTGGAAATCTGGAGAGGGGAAGCAATGGGGGTCAGGTGGGAGGTTTGGGGGGGGAGCTCCCTCGGCCCCTGGCCTACACGCCCGGCCACGGGGGCCCCAGGTTGCTGGCCAAGAGGGGGTCCCTGGCAGATCCCAGCTCGTGGGCGGCGGGATCACCTTTCTTTCTGTCCCTCCCTCCTTCTGGCATCTGCTGGCATTTCCCCCATCAAGCTCTTTGCCTGGCACTTCCGGCTATCCTGAGGTGTGCTGGCACCGGCACTTCCAGGGAAGGAGGTGGCAGAGCGGCGAAGCGTGCGGCAGCCACGGGAGGGCGTCGGCGCCCATGCAGCTGGAGGTGAGAGTCCAGCAGCGAGAAACGGGCTGCCCCTGGGTCCGCTTCCCTCAGGGAAGCATTCCTGTTTCCCTGCGGTTCCTCGGGGGAGGGAGACAGGGACGGGTGGGAGTGCTTTTCAGAAAGGAGAAACTGAGGCCCGGGATGGGACAGAACCCAGGAATCCTGCTGCCCAGCTTCGAGGGGCGGGCTTTCATGAAAGGGCCTGGTCCTTTCAGAGAGAGACCGAATCCATGTCTGCTTGTCAGGGTGGGGCCTGGGCGCCATGGCCGGGGTCCACCCATGCTCAGGGTAGGGTGACTTGTGATCTCACCAGCTTGGCCGGTTTCTATAGCAACGGCTATCTTCAAGGCCCTAGTAAGCTTTCTATTTGGAAAAGCGATTCAAAGGCAAGACTCGCGGGTCTGTTTTGCAGGCTGTCGCCTGCTGGAGGGCAGTGGCGGGTGGGGCTGAGAGCCAGACTGTTTCCGGCATCAGGCCAAGAAACTGGGGCGGGGGAGGGGCTGCTTCTACCTGGGGGGGCAGTGTTTTCGCTCATTCCCAGTAGGGATCCGCCTGGGCTGGGGGTGGGGAGGGCGGGGGTGGGGGTGGTAGCAGGTCTGCTCGTGGGATAGCCCGGCGGACCAGAGCAGAGCTTCCTGGAGTCGTGCACACACCCCCGAGACCTTGCTGGAATGCGGATCTGGCTCAGTGGGGCCGCGGCATAGACAACGGGCTCCGGGGTGGCGCCCGGCGGACCAGAGCAGAGCTTCCTGGAGTCGTGCACACACCCCCGAGACCTTGCTGGAATGCGGATCTGGCTCAGTGGGGCCGCGGCATAGACAACGGGCTCCGGGGTGGCGCACTCCGCCGGAGTGGAAATCCCAGCTAGTGCTCTGTGATGTTGGGCAAGACGTTTAACTTCTCTGAGCCTCAGCGTCCTCATCTGTAAAGTGGGCACAATAATAGCAGCCATCCCCTCAGGTTGTTGTGAAGATGAACGAACGTCCTGGGAAGGTCCCGGGCACCAAGTGAGTGCTTGGGGGGTACGACTCCTTAGAGTCCGGACGCCACTAGAACCCTCCGGTGATGGGCCCCCACCGCCTCCCAGGGCGGGCTAGGATTCTTCTTCATCTGACCTGCGGTCCTGGCTTTGGGGTCGCCGGGGCCTCCCTCTTTGGCCTCCTCCCCTCAGCCACACCAGATGACCCAGACTTCCGGTTGTCCCCCGTGCGGGAGCCCCCGGGAAGCTCTCTGGGGACCTGCTCTGGTCTCTCTCTGCCCGCTGTGCCTCGGGCACCTCCCCCTTGCCGCCGCTGCTCCGCCCTCTTCTGTCTCTGGGACTTACGGACTCCCCTCCCGCAAGGTTGGGCCCCTCCAAGTGCTCTGTCTGCTCTGGTCCTTGGCACAGGTGACAGCTCCCGCCCAAAAAGCCTTCTGTGCTCTGGGCCGCCAAACCCGCGCTCCTCTTCTCCTTCCAAACCTACAAGGAGACCTTGCTTCCTCCTGGACGTCCTGCGGACCCCACCTTCCTGAGCGGCCGCCAAGCCAGCAGGGCATCCGGCTTGTTCGGTGCTACTTTGGAGACCGTCCCCAGGCGCTGGGTGTGGCGTGTAGCCGCCCCGCTTGGCCCTCTGTTTCCCTCCTGCTCACAGGGCCGGGGCCGGGGTGCTGCACGCAGGGGTCTCCAGACACAGGCGTTGACCGACCGTCTGGGGGCGCCCCGCCGGGTCCTCACCGGGTCTCACTCACCAGAACAGACGAGGGCCAGAGCCTGGCCGCCCTCGTGGGGCTGGGCTTTCCTGAAGCACTGCTCCAGGGAGGCGCAGCTGGCGTTCTGGATCTTCCATCGAATCGGCAAGGGCCCGCTCGCCCCTGGGTCTTGGGCCCTGGCGGTCTCGTCGTCTGGCAGACGCCTCAGGAAGGAGCCGCATCGGAGGGCCGCGCAGATACGGTTCTCCAGGTCCTGGGTCCTGTCCTGCGTCTCGGAGCTGATGGCACCACCCTGGCTGCCCCAGTAGAACTCCACGACGCCGGCACACCGCAGGCCCCTGGGCCCTGCCACCAGCTGCACCCTGGGAGGGGCTGCGGGGGAAGAGAGAGGGCAGCAGGCCTGAGCGCGGCCCGGCTGGCGGCGGGCACTTCCTTGCTCCGGGCTCTTTGGCTCCAACACACGGACAAATGAAAGCCTGGCCGACAGCCAGTGGGAGGTGGTGAGGCCCCAGATACTGCACGGGACCAACACGAAGCCTTTCCACGTTTGTCTGAAACTCAAATGCGACCGGGCATCCTGTGTTTTTATTGGCTAAATCCAGCACCCTGCCCTGGGGACCTCAAATCCTCTTACCCGTGGGCTCCGGAGTGGTCGTGGGCGGGGGGGTCGTGGGCGGAGGTGATGTCCTGGGCGGCTCTGCAACGAGACACACTGGTGAAGGAGGGGCGAGAGCCCTGGGAGGGAGGACTGGAGGGTTCAGAGAGAGAACGTGGGGTTGGGGGAGAGCGGGGAGCCCCTGGAAGTTTTGAGAAGGACCTGGAACTCAGGATATAAGTACCCCTTGCCCCATTAAGGCCCACTCGCCCCCCGCATTGTCTCTAAGCCTCCTGTGAGGCGGGCAGCGCCAGCCCATGTCACGGCGGGTACAACGAAGGTTAAGAGGAGACAGTGACGTTGGCATAATGGGCAGAATCCGGCTTTTGGCTTCTTCCGTCCCACCTGACACGTGGGACGCCAACCCTCCCCCTCCAGTTCCCCACTGCTGTCTGTTTCTTGGTCGGGGGGAGCGGTTATTGTCCATCAGGACCCCCCTGCCACCTGCCTGCTTGGGTCCCAGGTCCCAGGCCCGGGGCAGCCGCCTCGGGGCTGGCGTGCAGGCCGAGCCCACCGGCGTGGCCGGCCGGTTACCTACCCAGGCAGATCAGGCCCAGAGGGTCCCTCCGGTTGGCCTCGCCGAAGCTGCAGTTGGAGAAGGACCCCACGCTTCCGTGGCAGGTGATCTGGTTCCTGGGACTTCTGAAGTCGGGGAAGTGGGCGAAGGCCAAGGCCTCCCCGCAGGATAGCCGCTGGCAGAGACTCGAGACCCGCTTGGGGTCCTCCCAGCGGTTCAGGCTTTGCCCCCAGCTGCGGCTGGACACCCCGTACCACGCCCCGTGGCCGAAGAAGACCTCCAGCAGGCCCTGGCAGTGCGAGTTGGAGCCTGCCAGCCTCACCGGGAGCCCTGGGGGTCAGAGAGGTGTGCGTGGCTGGGTCAGGATGCGAAGGGCCCTCCGCGGGGGACCCCTCACGGCCTTCCCTCCACGGGGTTCCCACGCCCAGGCAAGCTGCCTTCTGCCCCCTGAGCTCCCCGCCTCCATCCTGGGAGCTCCGTCCTCCGGGGCGCAGCGGGGACTTCCCAGACACCGGGGCGGTCCCCCGAAGCCGGACCCTAGAGGACGGGGCTCGAGACCTCGGGGCCGACGGGAGCTGGGAACTGCAGGTTCTCAGCACCTGCTCTGCAGCAGGACGGCCTCACCCCTGCGAATTCTGTTTCAACAGAAATAGAGCCTGGTGCCCGTTTTGATTTTTCTAACTTCGGAATGGGTTTCGTTAACATGATTTGCGCACAGGGAAATGCACACATTTTAAGGGCACTTCCTCCACGGACTTCGACAGGTGCACACCCGCGGGTAACCACCACCACGCTGGAGATGCAGACTGTTTCCGTCACCCGGAAAGTTCCCTGGGGCCCCTCGCGCAGTCAGGTTCCCTGAATCCCGCCCCAGGCGACCACCCATCTGCTTTCTGGCGGGAAAAGATGAGTTTGCCTCTTCTCGGACGTTATGTGCGTGGACGCGCTACAGAGGGCTTTTGGTTTCGCTGTTCTGTGTGTTTCGTCCGGCTTCTTTCTCTCAGTGTGTGAGGTTTCTCTGCATCCTTACGTGTCCCGCGCTCCTTTTCATCGTGGCATAATGTCTCACTGTGTGGCTAGGCCACTGTCTACCGTCTGGCCGCCATCCGGTTGCTGTGAACCAAGCTGCTCGGAACATTCCTGAACTGATGTCTGCGTGTGTGGGCACGCGTTCCGTTTCTCTGGGGTGAATACCCAGGAGTGAAGTAGTTGGAGGAGAAAGAGGAACACGGCTGGTGTGACTGTATCGAGCCCCGAGAGAGGGAGAATAAGGGTATATACACTTGCTCCTGCCTCGATTCTGAAAGGAGACACGAGAGAGGAATCCATGTGCTCGTCACCTGGGTGTCAGGCTTGGGGGAAGGACCGGGCAGCTGGGAAACAGAAATGGCAACGAGGTCCTTCACCGTAGGTCTTTTTATATTTTCGAAGTTTTAAGCCAGGCAACTGTATTACCTAGTCAAGGTTCTTGTTTTGTTTTGTTTTTAATGTAAAAAGGTTTTTCCAGGTGATTGGGGAGGGGGCGGAGATTTTCCCTGGTTGGCAACTTCCGGTCAGGCTGCCTTTTTCTTCTGGGCTTGGGGAGCACAAGCGAAGGGGGCTTGTGTCCGACACCTGACCTCGCAGGGCGTGCCGAGGCTCTCCCTCCAGCGGGCAGACGACCTGAATCCCCACCAGGGAACAGCTTTGCTCCCCACTCTACAGGTGGGGAAGTTGAGGACAAGCCGCTTGCTAGAGCTCAGAGCTCGGATGCCGCTGCAGGGTCCCAGGTCTCAGACAGGGCCCGCCAAGGCCCCCCGCGGCCCCCCTGCTGGTTGCACGTGGTGTCCTGAGACCCTTCGGCCACATCCCTCCCAAAATTCATTCAGCATGAGGAATCGTGAAGTGTGCATGGCGAGTGGGTTATGATGATAATTATGGCCTGGTATTTGTGTGGCGCCTCAGGGCCATCGGGGGCATCCGTCTGTACACGGGCATCTAGGGGTGTGTGTGCGCGCGTGCATGCTGGCACGCTCCCTCTGTGGGGTGGGGTTCCCTCTGGCCGGTCCCCCCGCGGCCCGATGGAATCGCAGCCCCGCCCCGCCCCCCAGCGCCCCGAGCTCCAGGCCTCCGCGTGGCTCTTCCTTACCTGGGTTCCCCCAGCTGGGCCCTCCCCGGCAGGAAGTGACTGCAGAAAAGACAGAGGAAGATCAGGAAGTGGAGCCTCCTCCCTGCCCCCCACCTTACACCCCGAGCACACAGCCCGAGCCGTGGCCTCTTCTGCACCCCCCAATATGGGGTTCGGAGGCAGGGAGTTTCATACTGCACGTCAGAACCCCTGCGGGCGGGGGGCGGGGGTCATGAAACCAACTTAGTGGGTTGCAACTATCGATTTTTTTTCCTGTCGTTAAACTTTTCTTTCAAAACGAACATCGGTAACGCGGATTTTCCTTTAGCGCACAGATCTTTCAATGTTAGCACGTACATAGACCTGTCCGATCACCGTCCTGGTCAAGGTAACATTTCCATCATCCCCCCCCCCCAACATTTCCTCAGGCTATCCCTTCGTAGTGACGTGCGGGCTTGCGACCATTAATTTTTTAAAACTCGTGTAGGAACGAAACCATCCGATCTTTCAAAAAAACTGAAATGGACTAGAACAGAGAACGGCAGGAGACACGGCTGACCGTGAAGATGAGGGGTCGCTTCTCGTGCACTCGGCTGCGACGTGAAACTGTCACGGGCGTTACTTTCAACTTAAAAATAAAGTTTGAACTTCATGGTTGTGGAGAACCAGAGAACTGACCCGGGATGGGGACCCCAGACAAGGTTCGTCACTTTCTAGTATCTCCAGGGTAGGATAGGGGTGACAGCAGTTTATTTTTAACTGCTCTCAGCTTCCAGAGGAGGAAGCGTACGCTCCGAGAGGGAGGGGCTGGCTCAAGGTAACGCACAAAGCGGTCAGGGAACGCGGGGCTCAGGGATCTGGCCGCCCCTCCGGTGTGGCTCCCCCCCCCCGCCCCCCGGGCACATTTAGGCTCAGGTCATGATCTCACGGTCGTCAGTTCGAGCCCCGCGTCGAGCTCACTGCTTGTCAGTGCAGAGCCTGCTTGGGATCCTCTGGCCTCCTCTCTCGGCCCCTCTCGGCCCCTTCTCTCTTTCTCAACAATAAAGATTTTTAAAAAATAGGCGGGTTTAAAAAAAGCCTGTTTTTGCCTGAGCATTCTGAAGCCGGTGGTAGAATTTTAAGGGAAGACATGCCCCAGCCAGCCAGCCGTCTCCCCACAACCTAGACTCCTTGTAATAAAGCCATCACGGCACCGTGATGGTCAGGGCTGGTGTCGCTGGCTGTAGAGCTGGCCGGGCCTGGGGCAGGTGTGGGGAGGGCCACGGGCCTGCCGGGGAGCTGTCCCGGTCGGAGGAATCCCTGTCCGGGATGCTTGGAGAGCGATACGAGGGCCCACCACTCCTTTCTCCCACTTGACCCCATCATATTCCCAAGGTCGCCACAGTCAGCATTCATTATTTACAGCAGCTAGCAACTATTGAGCACCTACTGTGTACTCAGCACTCAGGGTGGTTCCTTGCGGATTTCACTGTCAATCTCCCTCACGGCTCCACCGTGCGAGTTGAATATATTTATGGTGTCGATGTCGGGAGAGGAAAAATGCTCTGTCCGGGCCGACACTGCCAGCGACTGATAGGGCCTGGGTTCGAACTGTGAGTTTGCCTTCCAAACCCATACTCTCTGCCACCTAGTGGTGCCTCCGAAGTGCCAGGTTTGGGGATGCAGACATGAACGTGACCGAGACCCTGGCCCCGAGGTGCTGGAACCCTCAGACGTTGAATCCTCTGGGGGCAGGGGGTGAAACAGACCGTTCCTGGAGACCTCACACAGAATGCAAAGCGGCCCAGACCCTGCTCGGAGAACATTCTTGGGAAAGACTGAACAAGCTGGAGAACCAAGTGAAATCCCGAAATGCTCTGTTGAAGAAGGGCGTCTAGGCAGCCCGGGGCCCTGTCTCCCCCTGGGTGCCTGATGCTCTCAGCAGAATAGCATTTCCTGGCTTGTCCCTCCTTCACCATCAGCACCACCACCATCACCACCATCATCACCGTTACATCCATCACCATGGGGTGATGGCAGTGATGTAACAGCGATGGTGTTGATGGTGCTGTTGGTGGTAAGAGTGATAGTGATGATGCCATCACCATCACCCATTACTGTCACCACCACCACCATCACCACCACCATCACCACCACCACCATCATCACCACCACCATCCCCATCAGCACCACCACCATCATCACCATCACCCCCATCACCACCATCATCACCATCAGCACCATCATCACCATCAGCACCACCATCACCATCCCCATCAGCACCGCCATCACCGTCACCATCATCACCACCATCATCACTATCACTATTGCCACCAACAGCACCATCAACACCATTGCCGTCACATCACTGCCACCACCACCAGATATCACCATCGGCACCCCCATCAGCATCAGCATCAGCCTCACCATCACCGTCACCGTCCCCACCACCATCACCATCATCACCATCACTGTCACTATTACCATCGACAGCAGCACCACTGTCGCTACCATCACCACCACCACCACTGTCACCACCACTGTCACCATCACCGTCTTCACCACCAGCAACACTTTCAGAGCTCACCCTCACCCGGGCGTCTGGATACGTGAATTCTCACACTTCGCCATAGCTCTGTGAAGTAGGCACATTGAAGACATGGGGAAAGGTTAACTAACTCGCTAAGCGGCTGATGACTGTCGGGGCTGGTTCTCCAAGCCGGGCCATCTGTCACAGGCTCTGTGCTTTTGACCGCCGGGCCAAGATGCCTTCCCTCTGAAGGCCTTCACGCTGCGGCCGCCCGCCCCGCGTTTCACCAACGTCCTGCATGCTTCGCGGTGTGCATACCCGAGGAAAGGGAATGAACTTGGGGCTCCGTTCGGGTAGTGAAACGTGCCTCGGGGAGGCTTTCCCACGAACTCGCTCTGTGCCCTTGGCAAGGCACCCGGCCTCTCTGGACTGGGTTTCCTCACTGTAAAACGAGAAGTTAGACGCCAGGAGCCTCACGTTCCTCTCGGTTCAGAGCATCTGCTCTGTAATTTTCAGTTCCTGAGGCATCTCCGAGGCCGGCAGGGGGCCAGGCCGAAGCGGATGGTGAGATGTGGCACCGACCCGGCGGCTGCTGCTTTCTCTCTGTCCAGGGATGGCTCAGGTGTTCATTGTCCGTGACCCGTTTTCATCCTTTCGGCTGCTTCTCACGGGGGTCCGACCGACAGCCTCCTTCCCCGGAACCCTGCAGACCGTGCTCCCGTGCTCCCTGAGGCCCTCCAGGGCTGCGGCTTAGCCGACCCCGGCCTGCAGCCTCGGGCCCAAGGCTCCGCAGCTGCGGAATCTGCGAACGGAAGCCCGGAGCCCCTGGAGAGCACGAGGGACACGAGGCACGGGCCCATTGTGCCGCTTCCTAGCCCGCCGTCCACACCTGCGGCGAGCGGCTGGGGCCGGGAGCGAGAGTCCCCCTCCTCTCCCCTGCCGGCCTCCCCTGGGAGCCCCACCATTTTGGGCTCGGAGCGGCCGAGCCCGCAGTGCTCGGGGCTGAGAAAGCCCGAGAGAGACCAGAGGCGTTTCCGCTCTCCGGGCCCCTCTCTTCATCTCCGCATTTACAGCGATCGACCCACTTGGACCCTGCCTGCCCGGGCGGGATCTCTGCGAGGAATAAATACGCGTCCCCGAAAGCGGCCCTAAGACTTTTATCCCCTCACCCCCACCCCCCGGCCCTCCGGAACCCGCAGCATGCCCGGCGATTCTCATTCTGGTTCTCGGTGCTGCGGCTCTGTAGGCTGCGTCAGGCCACGGGTGACTTTGATTTGCTCTGCACGGTCTTAATTTAAAATTAAAAGAAAAAAAAAAAGGTTTCTTTCTGTTTTGCTTTGCTTGAAAAAAAAAAAAAGCAAAAGCTCCAAGAGCCAGACTTTTTTGAAAAATAAGATGTCGCCGCGAGCCCCAGGCAGCAACCTGTGGGCTCTGGGTTGCACCCCCGAGGCACCCTACAGCCGCCGTGTCTGGGGAGCCCCAGCTCCCAACACGGGACGGGTTCTGCCGCGAAACATATGAATGTTCACACTGGGTGAAATGCACACGATTACAAATAGCCCCCATTTGTTCAGGTCAGGGTTCGCACCAACGGCATTTTCCGGAAACCTACAAACTTTTTTTGGGGGGGAGGGAGAGGGTTGGAATTGCAGATGAACGTTCGAGGACCCGGGTGACGGTTCCGCTTTGCACTCGCCCTGCTGGGCCCCACGCACCCCTGCCTTTGCAGCCGCCACACACCGGGGAGTGGAGGCATGACGGCGGGGTCCCGGGGAGGGGCTGGGACCCCACGGACGGGCACAGTGATCGTGAACGTTGATGGAGCTCTGACCCGGCGGACCCCGGGGCCAGCTTTCTTCCCGGGAGACCCCGCCTCCTCTCGACGCCTGGTTTCCCGGATCAGCCAACGGACGGACTTCGAGGGGCTTGGAGGTCAGATGGTCAGTCTATTCCATAAACAACGATTTCCTCGAATAGTCCATAAGCGTCTCACCGATTCACAGCAAACACCACACGTCGGGCTGCCTTTTGGGGGCGTTCTGGATTTTTCTTCCTTTCCTCCCCTGATGGGAGGCTGACTTGGAAGGTCAGAAACCACCCCCTTTTCTGAAATGACACTAATCAGCGGAGCCGTGTCTAACCTGTATCTGTATCGAGGCTTCAGGGAAACACAGATCACAAAAGGCCCAAATTTCTGTTTCTCCATTGAGCACTAGACGAAGAGGCTGGTTTCTGATCAGGAGTCTTTTTATGCACAGAACACGCAGAGTCACGCTGAGCTTGCGCCAGAAGAAGCCTGGGGGAATGGTTCTGGCAGAAGGGAAAGCAGACTCGGGGCCTCTAATCCCGCCCAAGGGGCCTGTGCCGTCCCACCTGGTGGGTGCCAGCCGATCGCCGGCAGGACGGCGGGCACGGTCCACACTGTGATCGCTCTCTCGCTGGTGGCCTGCTCCGTCCGGTTAAATTTGCATGAGTTTCATGCCACACACGCGTCCCCACGGTGACAGTGACGAGCCCTCCGTTTTGTTCAGAGCTTTGCATATCCCAAAGGTTTCTCCACCCACAGCCCCGCGAGGATGGGCCCATGCTCATTCTCATTTTCAGATCAGGAAACAGGTTCAGAGAGGCCGAGCGACTTGCCCAGGGTCACACAGCTTGCTGACGGTGGAGTCAGACACGAAATCCCATCACCATCGCTTGGTAGGGCCCTATGGGAATCTAGCCCAGAGAGAACCTGGAGCCTGCTTACCCCCGGGGTACAGATAGGGGAAACTGAGGTCAGCGAGGGAAGGGCTCAGTCTAGATGCCTCCATGGGAGTCTGTGGTAGGGTAGGCCCTTTTAGCATCTGCCAACCACCTCCGATTCCCTGCGTTGTCCCACCCCATCTGTCCCCGCCGTGTCCCAAGGGAAAAGGGCATCTCGGCATCCCCGTGGGAACCGGACATAATGATGGCGCTGGGAGTATGGGGACGGTGGTAGCTATGAGGAAGTGAATTAGGGCCATCGTCCCTCATTTGCGGCTCGAACCCCCGAAGCAGAAGTCCTTTCTGACAAGAGGGTGATTGCAGCCTTTACGGGTCTCTCCCAGCGTGTGAACGCGTGTTTCACTGAGCGGGAACATGGGTGTTGCCCGAGACCTCGTTGGCGTGCAGCGAGCACCCAGCACACACACATATGACCTGCAGTCTGGAAAATTCCAAATTCCCAAACGCATCTGGCTGAGGCTCGGGATACGGGTGTGTGGACCCGGGAAGGTGAGGGAACCGTTCCTTTCCTGGGTACTCATCCGCTTCCTCTTCTACTCTGCCTGCACGGCCCCTCCCCACCAGCCTGTGTGCCCACCGGCCCATCTGCCTGGATCGTCCCCCCACCCAGTCCCCCCCAGTGTGAACGCTTAGTGCCTGCAAGCGTTTGCCCAAATATTATCTCCTTGTGAGACCCACTGCCCCCTCCCTGGGTGCCCCCCACCCCCCTGGCACCTCCAACTCCCAGCCCCTCCCCACTCATGACCTCCCAGTCCGCATGCCATCACGGGTCTCCCCATCACACCCCAACTCCTATATGGGACCCACCAGGGGAGGGATCTCGAGAGTTCAGTTGTGTCCCCAGCACTTAGAATAGTGGCCGGCATATAGTAGGTGCTCAATAAATGCTTGCTGCCTGAATGAACGGCGGAACCAGCTTTAACAATCGCATCTCGCTTTAAGGTGGGCACGGTCGTCACCCCCGTCTTTCAGACGAGAAGGCTGAGATTCCGTGTCTGTGTCATTTGTGAGCGGCCCGATAGAAATCAAATTCCCATCGGCATTATTCCAAAGTCCCACAGGCCTTCACCCGCAGGCGCGTGCACAGGACATGTATGCCCACAAGGGCTCACACGACATGCTCGCGCCGGTTCCTACGCGCGCCCACACGCGTGCGCACGCACCGAGTCGATGACCGATCAATTTTACCAGGAGGCCCTGAAGTCCCTCCTGGGTCTCCGCGGGGGAGAACCCTGCTGAAGTGTTGGCGCTGGACAGAGTGACCGGAAGGGCTGGTGACAGCCCCCGAGCCCCCAGGTCCCCCTCTTCCCTGGGAAAGGAAGCTGGCCGTTGGCTTCTTTGCTCCCAGAACCAGCAAGGGCTCAGCCTCCGCCCTGTGGAGGGGCGGGCCACCGCTCGCAGCCTGGAGCCCCTCTCCCCTCCTCTCCCGTGGATGCCCAACCCCTCTGGGGCCTGTCCCAACCGCTGCGTTCGCCCTTGCCGGAGGGGACCCCCCTTATCACTCTCTATGAGTCGCGTGTGCTTGTTAATCCCATGTTGCAGAGGAGGACACCGAAGCTGACGGAATGGTCCAAGGTCACCCAGGTGGCAGACCAGAATTCCTACTCCCCTGGCTTCGCCGTGCCTCGGTGCCCGCTTCTGCAGTTGCGGGCTGGGCCTGACCCTCACGGCTGCCTCTGCACTCCTCCCCCTTCTAGGCGAGCTCCAGGCAGGTTGGGGGTAAGGGCGGCGACAGGAGGGAGCCGCGGTCCCTATCACCCCAGGTGTACCGAGGGCATCGTCAAGGCTCCAAAGGTCCCCAAGTCACTGGCACAACCTTGACGGCCGGCCAGGAGACGCGGCATCCTCAGGGGTCTGCATGCTGCTTGCCCCCAGCCCCAGCACCGGCCCTCGGTGTCCCCTGCCCTCAGCAGCCCCCGCCCTCGGCGCCCGTATCTGCAGGTGGCGGGTGTGTTTTGCAGCCATTTTCCTATTTATGGGAGTGACTTTGGGGTGTCCGTGCCCTTCAGGTGCAGGGAGCCTCCGTGACAGCGGGAGTGCTGGGCGGGAGTCGGCTGTGCTGTTCACTGGTGCCGTGCCCGAGGCTTGCCTCTTGGCTTTTCCGGAACTCAGTTTTCCTGACTGTGAAATGGGGACACAATGGGCCCGCCTACCTCTGAGGCCATTGGGACGCTTCCGGGAGAAAATGGCTTTACAGGCCTTTTGTCAGCGGCGACCCACCGGACAGTGGGAATGTCTATCATCTGCCAGTTCACACAAACACACCCCAGGAACCGGGAGCTCCTGGGGTTCCGGATGGTTCCCGTACTCCCGGTGAAGGGGCTGCCTCCAAGTCTCCCCGACTCTGGGCGCCGCTGGGCTCTGGGAGCTGCCCGATCCGGCCGGGAGCCTGGCTACCCCTTGAAGGGATTCAGATGGGAGACCCGTCGAGCAGGGTCCCCTCCCCGTCCCTGGCTGGGAGCCTGGCCGGCCTCCCTGCCCCAGTAGGGTCCGAGGCCGCGGTCAGGGAGTGCTGAGGGGCTTAAGTCCCCACCCTAGGAATCCTCGGGGCCAAGGAAGCCACAGCAGCTCCTTGGGAGGGGCCTGTCTCCCTGGGGACATCCGCGCTGGGGACAGAAAGGATGTTGGATCTATTGTGGTTTCACGTAGGAATGGCCGTGTGAGCATGTGTGCACGTGTGCCATCGTCCGTGCGTGGGGGGAGGGAAACCTGTATTTGGAGACCGCGTCTGGCCCACGAGGACACTCACACACACACTTCTCAGACACACAAGCACGCGTGAATTCACGCGCACGCCTGCCTGCACATGCGCGCAGTCATACCTGCTCACACACAGGGACACTCCGCCACCACGGACAGCCTGTCTGCAGGGCCCCGGGCCCCGCGTCCTTTCCCTCCAAACTGGGAAACCGCGACACCCTCCGGTTCCCATCCGTCCTGTGGGCGAGCATCCGTCTCGCCCCACGGTGGCCCCCAAACCCTTGAGAAGGGGTCCGACCTCAGCCAGTGGACCCCCTGCTTTTCGTAAGCGAGGAGACTGCCAGCTGCCAGCAACTCCCTCCCAGCAAACGGGCGGCCCCCAGACTCACCCACCCCTAACCTTACCTCGGGCCAGCTCCTCAGGGGCCCCCGGGGGGCTGGCACAGAGGCCCCGGGGGCTCGGGCTCTGAAGCCCTGAGAGCAGACCCCAGCGTGTGCTCACGCCCTGGCTGGTGGGCCTGGGGTGGGGGTGGGGGTCCCTGGGACCGAGACAGGGAGGCTCGCGACTAAGGGTGCGCGTCTGACACATCGTGAGCTGTGTTCGCAGAGGTGGCGCGGGCCGCACCTGGAAGGGTGCAGGAAGACCCCCGCGGGGCAAGAGGGAAGCAGAACGGGGACGTGTGGTGAAGGGATGGGGCGGAGGGGGACAAGGGGGCGGCTCAGCCCTCCCTGGTGCTCCGGAGAGGTGACATGTGGGCCCGAGTCAGACCAGAGCAAGAAGCGGCATCTCCTCCCCTGCACCCCCGCGTCCCGGTACCCGGTACGTTCCAGGCGGGGTACTCACCCAGCACCCCCAGCAGGCACAGGGCGGCCAGCGGCAGTTGCTGAGACGCCATGGGCGCGGCCTCCTCCTCGGCCTCGGCCTTGCCAAGCTCGGCACCCGTGGGTGAAGGGCGTCTGGTCCCGGGTCTCCCTCTCAGGGAGGAGGGGTGGGGCGGGCGGGCGCGGGCAGAGGTGGGGCAGGGGAGCAGGCAGTGTGGGGCCTGCGTCATCCGTGTTTGAAGTTGAACTGTCAACTTCCTCCTGGTAAAACCATCTGCCCCAGTTCGAATGGCGGCCCTGGGCCCTGCCAGCTTCCTGTCTGAGGCGCGTGGGGCTGGAGCTGCGCCACGCTGGGCCAGGCTGCGGGGCCCACACGGCCCGGCGGGGGTGCCGCAGGCTTGGGGAGCTCTGGGCCGGGCCGTGGAGCAGGAGGAGGCCTGGCCCCACAGAGGGTAGGCCCGAGGGGGCCTGAGGGGGCAGGGGACCAGTCCCTGAGGCAGGGGTCGCACTGAAATGGCATTGAGCTGGCCCAGGCGGTGAGCAGGGGAGGTTGGGGGGCACCACACCGGTTCTCACCACAAGCACAGCCGAGAAACACCAGAGGAGGCCCTCCGTCTCCCCTCCCTGGGGATGAGGCGGGAATTTGAGGCGAGTCCCCAACAACCCTTGGCCTGTTCAGGAAGAGGCAGGGGCGGCTGGGTTTCTGCAAATCACCTGGTTGCGGGAGGGGGGAGACGGGGCGCAGGGGACGGGCCGTGGCATCCCCCCCCAGCAGCCCCGGGGCCTGGGCCGGGTTCGGTCCCTCTGCACCGCAGGCCGGGGTAGACCCAGACCCCGGGCTCCTTGGGCCTTCTTCTACCTGAGCCGTTGCAGGAGGCTCGACAAGGTTCACAGACCCCACAGCACAGTTGAGTGTGAAGAAGTGTGAAGCGAGTGTGAAGGCCTCCCCTCCACACCCTTCCCGCCCGGCTCCCGCTGGGCCCCGCCTTCTCTGCGGCCTGAGATTGCCCCGGCAGCCGGCACCCTCGCCCCCCCCCGCCCGGCGTTCAACACCGTCCCATCTCCCCTCGGAGGGTTTCGGGTGCTTGTATCCGCTCACCAGAGCAAGGATTGAGGCCTCGGTCAAAGACTGAGGACTCCCCAAGATAGCTGTGATGGGGGGACCCTCGGACCCCCTCAGACAGCTTTCAGAGGGGCCTCTTCCCCTCCTAAGAGGTGACACTGCTTTCAGCATCAGCCGGCCCCTCCGGGCCCTGCCCCCTGCCCTCCCATCTTTCCTTCCTGTCCTGTGACTCTGGAAATCCCAGCTTTTTTATTCACTCATTCGGCAAAATTTTGCCCCGCGCAAACCACCGGGGATGCAGAGGTGAAGGAGGCAGAGGTGGGCCCCACTCTGCTCACAGGCCGAGGACCCCTCTGGATCATTTTTCTCTTAAAGACTCAGCGTTTAGAAAGCTTTTATTGGTGGGGCGCCTGGGTGGCTCCGTTGGTTGAGCGTATGGCTCTTGGTCTCGGCTCAGGTCATGATCTCACGGTTCCTGAGATCGAGCTTCGAGCTGGGCTCTGTGCTGATGGCTCAGAGTCTGTTTGGGATGCTCTCTCTCCCTCTCTCTCTGCCCCTCTCCTGCTTGCGCTCACTCTCTTTCAAAAATAAAAATGAAAAATGATAAATAAAAAAGAAAGAAAGCTTTTATCGGTCACACTGTCTCCTCGTGTTAAGTGGCCCTTTGCACCCCGGGTTACCACACTCAGCTTACGTGACTGCACTTGGAGAGGGACAGGGGATTTTACTGAGCACCTAAGTGAGCCCGGGGTGTGGTCTCTTTCCGTCTCCCCAGCCATCACGGGGGAAGTGGGTGGAGTTTTCCATTTCACAGATGAGGAAACTGAGGCTCAGAAAGCAACGCGCTTGGCTTCAGGAGGTCAAAACGAAGATCTGAACCCGCGTTTCTCCCTCTTCAAAACCCTTCCACGCCCCCCCAACCTACCAAAAGCAAAGAAAACAAACAGAAAATTTAGCTTTTTATGTGATCCCTGAGTCTTCATCACAGAAAAGGCCGTGGGTTCTAATCCTTTTTGTTTGTTTTTGGGAAGTTGAAGGCACCTGGGGCCCTGGGGCTTGGTTCCTGACCCATCCCAGTGAAAGGGCACTGCCACCCAGCCCTGTGGGCACCCTAGCCTCCCCTAGCCCTCCCTCTGGGGGCCCCCTCCTGCCTCCCGGGCTCACAGTCCCCCATCAGACCCCGGATCCCAGGTGGGAGTTTCCTGTTCTCAGCCTCGCACTTTCCATGACACAAGAGGAAGTCAGCTGAGCCGGGGGCTGGGTTTTCCAAGCAGCCCAGCTGGGGCAGGCGGGCGTGGAGGCCGAAGGGGCAGGGAGGGGGTTAGCAGCCCCCAGGGCCCCGGTGTCAATCCCTCGGCCTCTGCCAGAGAGACGCCTGCCTGTGCCGCCCTGGCCCGCACCAGGTAACCCCGGGGTGTGCGTGCGTCTGTCAGCCGGGCTCTGCCGGCTCTGCGACTCCCCAGCGCCCCGAGGATTTGCCCTCTTGCCAGTGCAAAGGGGCCACCGGGGTCGCCTGGGGAAGGGGGAGGAGCCGAGCCCTGGGAGGCAGGGAGGGGGGCGGCTGGAGAAGAGGAAGGAGGCCCGGAAGTGTGGCCGGTGCCTGGCAGGACCTCAGTGTTCGCCGAATGAATGAATGAACGAATCTATGCGATGGGTGCCAAAGACCTCGGGAGGCCTGGTGGCCGGAGGGGACGCTTCCGCTCCGGGACGGGTGGGAAGAGCTCTCCAAGTGTTTGTTGGTGCGCTGACTCGGTGACCTGAATCCTTGAAAACCTGGTACTTGGCAGCTTGGAGAAGGGGGGCCCACTGAGGGGAGCAGGCTTTGCAGAGGAACCCGCCCCGCCCCCCATACCAGGAAGTGCGTCCCCCCCCCCTGCCCCCCGGCTTTGCTCCTGCTCAGTCGGATCCTTGGTGGGGGGTTGGGGCGGGAGGAGGGAAAAAGCAGGGGCATGATGCCATCGGATTCTGGTTCCGGATGGGCCGCTGAGGGCCACGCACATGGTGGAGGGGCTCCGGCCCGGCGGGCGCCTGCCTGACTGCCCGCCAGGTGGACGCTCAGGGCCTCGGGTGACTTACCTGTAAAATACGGGGTTCAATAATCCTGAGGCCAGTTCTCTCATTCTAGAACCCCACCCCCACCCCCGCCCCGGGGCTGTGCCAGTCGGCTCTCCGTTCTGGGACCTGAAACGTTTGACTTTCTTTCATGTGACCAGGCGTCAGGTCCTGGGTCTTTGGCAAAGGGCAGAGGGCGGAAGATGGGAGGTTGTGCTGCTTACGGTGAGCTGGCTCTGTGAGGAGGCTCGGCGTGTGCACTTCCCCGAGTCCCAGGTAGGTGGGGCTGCCCTCGAGGGCCTGTCCAGCCTGCAGGGACGAGTCGGGGCGCCTTACGCCCCAAGTCTTTCCCAGCCCCTCCTGGGATCTGAGTTTTGCTCTCTGACAATACTGGCCTCATTTCCGGGGAGTGGAATCTGGGTATTTGACTCAAGCAAGGGACCTGGACTGTGTATAAATCATGACGGTCTGAAGATGAAACAGACGCATCTGTGTAAACACAGTCGTGGCTCCTAGTCAGGGCTCCGGGAGCCTCGATTATATTATGGTGAACATTTCAGGGTGGGGAGTAGAAGGTTTGGGGGGTCTGGACGCTGACTTTCCTTTCTGACTGGGTGAGGGACCTTGGGCAATCTTATTTTTATAAGACGGAGTAGGGAATGATCCCTATGTTGCAGGGCTTCTAGAAGTTTCCATCATAATGACACCAAGGGTTTGCAAACTCTAGCACGATCTCTTGAGTGTGAGGGCTGGTCGGCTGAGGACTTGTCTGCCCTAGCCGACCCCGGGACTTCTTCTTCACACTTCCTCACTGGGGCTCTGGGCCTGCGGGCCCGGAGTACATTGACTTGCCCTTTCGCTCTGACCCCTCACCCCACCCGAGTCTGCTGCAGGCGTTCCAGTGGTGGGTGTGCAAGAGTCCAACCTCTGGGCAAGTCAAGGAAGGCTTCCTGGAGGGAGTGCCATCCAGGCTGAGACCCGAAGGGCGAGTCGGAGTTTGCCAGTTAGGCAGGGGGACCAGTTTTTCAGGCTGAGGGCAGAGGCTTCTGGGTCCTGTGAGCACAATAACCATGAAACTGCAAGTAAGAAAGGTCTAGAAGTTGGGGGACCTGAGGGTCAGCCCTGACTCAGCCCCTCACTGGCTGTGTTCCCGGGGTGGATGGTCTCCCCCGAGTCTCAGTCTATTTATGAAATAAAGGGGCTGCACCAGATGGTCCCCAAGACTTCTTAAGCCGTGAGTTTTAAGGCTCGAGATCCTGTTTAAAGGTTGTCCTTCGCCAGAATCTAAAAAACCAATACGGCCCTTTTCTTTTTTTTGAAAGAGTTGCAAAAGCCACAACATTAAAAAAAACACAAAAAACCCCTCGTACACAGTGTTCCTTTTAGAGAGCGCTCCTGCCCTCCCTGGGGTGTGGGGCCATCTACACAAGGGTGTCTAGGTCCCCCAGGGACAATGGAAACATGGGAAGGAAGACAGGGCTGAGGGCAACTAAGTTCTACCCCAGTTCCGCTCTGGAATAGGATGCGGCCAGCAAGAGAGGGAACATAGACCCCAGCACGCTGACTCGGAGAGACGGCCATTCTCACGGCCAAGCTCATTCAGATGGCCAAGTTCATTTTGGGACAGTCCGCGCCTTGCGATCTTATTTTCATAAGATAAAAAGACGAGTGCGTTCAATAGCTGGACAGAATGTTTCTACGTCCCCCGCAAAAGGTTTTGCAGAATTTTCATCAAAATAATGCGAACAGAGGTGACTCGTTGGGGATGGGATTCGGGGGAGACGAGGGAGAGGTTGGGTTGGGCTTTCGTTTTCATTTTAGGCACTTCTGTATAGTCGAGCTACTTTCAAAGGACGTGTGTTAGGATTTGGGGACAAATTAAAAAATAATGTAAGAGGGATTTGCAGAACGTGTTTTAAAGACAGAAGTCCCGTG
This sequence comes from Paguma larvata, assembly GCA_030068075.1. Classification (NCBI taxonomy): domain Eukaryota; kingdom Metazoa; phylum Chordata; class Mammalia; order Carnivora; family Viverridae; genus Paguma; species Paguma larvata. The sequence goes on along the minus strand of CM057831.1, from coordinate 102,905,717 downwards.
TATGGTTACGTGTCACAGATAACATTTGAATATCATTTTCCTTGATAATAAAATAATGCATGCTTCTTGAGAAAAATCGGCAAGTACATCAGAGTATAAAGAAAAAAGAAAACCGCCTACAATTTTACCAGCCAATATGCCACAGGTTAATGGTATCAGTGCATATATTTATATTATTTTTTTATAATTATAAGAATTACACTTTGTTTCAAAATTAGTATCACATATATGATAAATATTTTTGTATATATAATAATATGTAATGTATATATATTAAGATACATACACACAAGGTAGATATACATATATATCTATGCGTACACACATAGGTATATATTTGTAAGCTGATTTTTCTCTTCTAGTATATTTTGAGTATCTTCCCATGTCATAGACTTATATAACATGATTCTTTGAAATGGTCTATAATAGCCAATATATTTAAGTCCTGATATTTGTTTAGTCTCTATTAACTGGACATTCGTGGTGTTAACTTTTTTTTTTTTACTAATAAAAGTAACTATGCGATGAGTGTTTCTGTGCAATAAATATCCTTTAAATAATAATTAGTATCTTTTTATTATAAATAAATAATATCCTATTATTATAAATAATAGATAATATCCTTTAAAAAATATCCTTCCTTCCTATAAGTGGATTTATTTGAATCAAAGATTATGGCCAATTTATTTATTTAAAATTAAAAAAATTTTTTTATTTTAGAGAGAGAATGTGCAAGTGGGGGAGAGGGGGGGAGAGAGAGAGAGAATCCCAAGTAGGTTCCACGTGGAGCCTGACTTGGGGTTCAATTCCACGACCCTGGGATTATGAGCTGAGCTGAAATCAAGAGTTGGCCAATCAACCAGCACCCCATGGCCATTTTATTTTATTTTTTTATTTTAATGTTTCTTTATTTTTGAGAGGGAGAGAGAGAGAGAGAGTGCACAGGCGTGTCGAGAGGCAGAGACAGAGGTAGACGGAGGATCCAAAGCAGGCTCTGTGCTGACAGCAGAAAGCCCAATGCGGGGCTCGAACTCATGAACCCTGAGATCATGACCTGAGTAGAAGTCGGGGGCTTAACTGATTGAGCCACCCAGATACCCCTGGCCACTTTAAATACCAAAAGCCTTTTTTAAAAAATTGAATTAGTGGGGCCTCTGGGAGGCTCAGTCAGTTAAGCGTCTGACTTTGGCTCAGGTCATAGTCTCACAGTTCATGAGTTTGAGCCCCTTGTCGGGCTCTGTGCTGACAGCTCAGAGCCTGGAACCTGCTTTGGATTCTGTGTCTCCCCCTCTCTCTGCCCCTCCCCCCCTCATGTTCCGTCTCTCTCTCTCAAAAATAAATAAACATAAAAATTTAAAAATTTTGAATTAGTGACCTCCACCCCAGCTTAGTAAATCTGATTTCTGGTCGGCTGAATTTACTTAACAAGGGGCATACCCAAATAGGTAGTTAATCACTTTTGGGGTGAGGGCGGGCACTCTGGGTGCCCCCCGATGGTCCGTGAAGGAGGGGCCCAGGTGCACCCGGGAGGGCGAATGTGAAATAATAATAATATTGACACATTTTTGAAGATTTGCTGAGCGTCCCAAGCTCTCCTGTGATGACTTCCGCTTGTGCAGTGATCCGGGCCCGCTGGCGGGAGGAGCGAGGAGAGAGGAGAGATGAGGGATGGGGCGTGGGTGCGCTCAGCCTCGGCCTGCAGGATGAGGCGGGTCAACACTGGCCTCTGGAGAGGGATCGGCTCTGGTCTGGGCAGGGAGGGGGGGAGGGTACAGCCCAGTGCCCTCTGTCCAGTCTGTACCCACATGGAGACTCTCTCTGTATGTGCAGCCCAGCAGGTCCCCAAACTTCAGAATGGATTCCATCCCTGAGCTCTTTAAGCTCCGCCAAGGTCAGGGGCATGTTGAGTTGGCCCCAGGAGATGGTCTGGAAGCAGGTATTCTCTGACTTTCTGTGTGATTGTAGTGGTGATGGTGATGGTGGTGGTGGTGGTGATGATGATGGTGATGGTGGTGATGGTGGTGATGATGGTAGTGATGGTGGTGGTGGTGATGATGATGGTGATGGTGATGATGGTGGTGATGGTGGTGGTGATGATGATGGTGATGATGATGATGGTGGTGATGATGGTGGTGATGATGATGGTGATGGTGATGATGGTGGTGATGGTGGTGGTGATGGTGATGGTGATGATGGTGGTGATGGTGGTGGTGGTGGTGGTGATGATGGTGGTGATGATGATGGTAATGATGATGATGGTGGCGATGATGATGGTGATGGTGATGATGGTGGTGATGGTGGTGGTGATGGTGGCGATGATGATGGTGGTGACGGTGGTGATGGTGATGGTGATGATGGTGGTGATTATGGTGGTGATGGTGGTGATGGTGGTGATGGTGGTGATGGTGGTGGTGGTGGTGATGATGATGGTGGTGATGATGATGGTGATTATGGTGGTGATGGTGGTGATGATGGTGATGGTGATGGTGATGGCGATGATGGGTCCCACTTACTAAGGGCCTGCACAGCGCTAGGAGCTCTGAGTAACTCATCTTGGTTTCTTCCAATGCGAGTACAGAACCTTCACTGATATGGAGGATAATTTGAGGCGGCTCACAGATGAACATCACTATCTTAATAATAGTGTATGTCAATTGAATATACTAGAAAGTAGATCATTAGTGTACCAATACCGTGATTTATGAGAGTGATATAAAATCTAATTTTTAAATTTTTTAGATAACCTGTTGAGCTGATTTAAAGCAAAAATATTAAGGGGTGCCTGGGAGGCTCAGTTGGTTAAGCGCCTTACTTGAGCTCAGGTCATGATCTCGTGATTTGTGAGTTCGAGCCCCATGTCGGGCTCTGTGCTGACAACTCAGAGCCTGGAGCCTGCTTCAGATTCTGTGTCTCCCTCTCTCTCTGCCCCTTTCCCCCCATGCTCTGTCTCTCTCTCCTTCAAAAATAATAAACATTTAAAAAATTTTTTTCTAATTAAAACAAATAAAAAAATAAAATAAGAACTATTAATACTTGGCGCTTGGATAAGGTCAATATGAAGGTGGAATTTAAAGAGTCGACATTTGGGACCATTAGAGGCAGATACCATCATCATCCCTATTTTGCAGAGATCAGAGTAGAGAGAGTTCAACCAGCTCGAGCTCACACAATATGCAGATGACAGAGCTGGGTCTTGGACCCATATGTCAAATTTAGAAAAGGTTTTATTTAAATAAAGGATATTCCCAGAAAAGTGCACGTTACATGCGTAGCTCCAATGACTTTACAAATTGAACACGGCCATGTCACCAGCACCCAAACCAACACACTGGCCCCAACCAGTATCCAGCAGTCCTGCTCCTGTGCCTCCTTCCAGCTCCCCACCTCCTGCTCCCCAGGCACCCCCCCATCCTGATTTCTATCATCACAGAGCCACATTTGCCTGTTCTGGAACTTTATCTCAATGGCATCGCACAGTGTGCACTTGTTTGTGTCTGACTTTTTTAAGTCAACATCGCACTCAGAAGATTCATCCATGCTATGGCGCATGTATAGCAAGCGTGTGTTCTTCTTTGTGGCAGTATAGTATTCCATTGCGTGCACACAATTTCACAATTTATCGGCCCGTCGTACCGCGATAGCCATTTGAGTTGTGCAAAGCTCGGTGCTCTGCCGCCCCCCACAGATACCTGCAAGCACACAGTAAGCAGGCCTTTCTCCGAGGAGCTAGAGACCAAGGAGGGCGTGAAACACACCAACCCGCTATTACAGAGCTGGGGCTTTCGTAAGTGCAGAATGGCCTTGAGGTGGCCGGCGTGGTGAGTGGTTTGGACAATCTTAATACTTGTGGCATTGCACCTTACAACGTGCTGTTCCCAGCAGAATCTCACAGCCCTGTCGGGGGGTGGGGGGCCTCGCCCCCATGCTATCAGTGAGGAAATGAGGAAAGGGACGCTAACAAGAGTGGTCCCACCACCACGTGGGGAAAAGGAAGCAGAACTCGATCTGAGCTCAGACCTCCTGATACTGAATCCGTGGCTCTTCATAGCTCCTTCCGGCTGCCTGGTAAATCTGGTGGCAGGGGTGGGGGGGCGAAGAGCTGCGAGGAGGTGTGCCGGCGGGAGGGAGGGGGCAGGAGGGGACGGCTGGTGAGGCCATAAAAACCTGAGATGGATTTAAAGGCCAAAACAGGTCCTTGCCTTTTTGGAGTGAGAAAAAGCCTGATTCTATTCATTTGCAAAACAGGGGAGGGTCCCTGCCCCCTCCCTGGGGAGGGCCGTGGTCACCGTGACCCACCACGCCCGACTGCCGCCCTCTCGGAGCAGAGCGGTGAACTTTCACATTCATTGTCGTGGTGGATTCACAACCACACCGAGAGGAAGGCAGCACACACACACATTGGCCCCGTTTTTCAGAGAGGTGCGGTGACTCACCCATAGTCATGGGGCCGGGAGAGGGACCCACCGGGACCCAGGGCCCAAGGGAATACTCCCTTCCCTGCTGTGCTGGGTCCTGTCCTCTAGGGAGCTCTGCTTTTAGGACACAGCCCACGCTGGGGCCTTGGGGCCCGAGCCGCAGGGGCGTGGGGGCCCCGCGAGGTTAGGGGACCGCCTCGGGACACGCTGCGAGAAAGGACAGGCCAGATGAGAGCCCACCTGCACCCCACCACCTGCAGGGTGGGCCCGGGGCGGAAAGCCTGGGGCGTGAGGGTCACAGAGAACCCCAAGACAGACCGGGTCTAGGGCCCCGCCCTCCCTGGCGGCCCCTTCGAATAGTCTGGAAAGCTGTGCCGGCTGAGCCGAGAATGAGAAAAGTCTTTTCTGGATGGTCTTGAGGAAATGAGGCCCAGCTCAGACGGGCTCCCGGCACGGAGACCCCTCACCCCCTCCCGCCCCAGCTCTGCGGGTGAGGGCGACTCGGGGCGGCACACGCCCCCTCCCCAGTGTTCCCCAAGGGAAGGTGTTTGTGAGTGTCCGAACAGGTGGAGCCGGTGCAGGAACCGTGCCCAGGAAGTGCTGCCCCCCGGTTCCGTGCCGGGCCACTCCGGGTTTCCACCAGGCTGGAACCTAAAATGGCCTCGCGTGGCCTGTAAGCCACCCCCCCCCCCCCCGCCCCGACTGTGGGCCTGCCCTGGGGGTGGTGGCCTCAGGGAAGACCCTTGTCTGGGCTGCGTGCGTCTGTGGGGACTGGGTCCTGCCCTTGCGGGGGCCACTCTGTACCCCCATGAGGTTGGTCTCATCCATGTACGAGGCTGGCCTCCGCCCTTGACGAGACAGGCACAGGGGAGGGAGGCCCGGGCTCACCGCTGGGGCCATGCACACAGGGGTGAGGTCTGGGCGGGGCGGGGGAAGGAGCGTGGGGGGCGGAAGGAAGCTGGAGCTCGTTCTGCCCCCACGCGTCCCCCTCAGCCAGGCCTGGCCCAAGGCTACCTCCCCCAGGAAGCCCTCCTTGGTTCCCACTTGGCCTGCCTCATCTCCCTCCTTCTTCTCTTCTCTCGGCTCCCCTCCGACCTCCCCTCTTTGATAGAGAAAAGCTAAAAGTCTAAACTTCTGTAATCCTGAGAGCTCATTTCTTTGCAGGCTCTGTTAGAGGCCTAGGACGTACGGAGTTCCGGGTCAGATCGGATAGGAGGGCTGGTGGGGACAGTGGCGTACTTAAAACACGAACGAGAGTTTTTCACAAGAGCTCACTGTCAGCTGGGTTTCCTCCTGGTGCCTGGGTCCCTGAAGAGGCGGGAGGGGCGGGGAGTGGGGGGCATCGGGGAGCAGAGGGGCTCCCCCAGCACGTTGGGGTCCAGGGTGGTGTCGGACACAGAGCTAGAAGTGGGGTCTTTCAGCCCAAGCTTTTTGGGGTCCTGTTACTCACTGATTTCTAGAAGGAAAGTAAATCTAAAGGGGGGGGCCTTTGGGGCCCAGCTGAGGAACCCCCTTTGCTCTGCCCAGGGTTTTGGCGGCCCTGGGAGAGGGCAGCACCAGGATGGGGGAGCAGGGCCCAAGTCAGGGCGGGCAGGGGATGAAACCCTCTGCCCGGGCACAACCCTGAGAGCTGCTGGACCTCTGACCCGGTTTCTGCCTCCTCTGGGGGGCTGCGGCAGGCCGGGGTGATTGTCCAGGGCCTCCCTGAGCCCAGGGTGGGGCAAGGGTCCCCACCACGGGGCCCAGGCCTGCGTTTCCGGGTCCCACAGCTGCTGGATGTCACGTGCGTGCATTTGCCCGTTTTTCTGGGGAAAAGGCCTTACGTTTAGTCTGAGTCTTCACGCCTCCCCTTGCACCTCAGAAGGTCCTAGAACCTCTAGCGCGGGACGAGCTGTGCAGCAGGGAAGTGTGGTTTCGCGTGTTGTTGATTCGCTGGGTTTCGTTGCAGAGAACGTACCTTCTCCCCACTTGGCAAGCCGCCTCCCGGGGACCCAGGCTCTCTGCTCTCTGCTCCACCGCCGGGCTCTGGGGGCACTACTGGTTTCGCCAGAGATGAGAGCTCAGCTTGCTTGCATTTTCGTCGCCTCCCCGAGTCCTGCGCTGAGGAGCCTCTGGCATGGTTCTAGAATGAAATGAACCCCGTGGTACAGAGAAGGCCCCCACGGTGAAGTGGCCGGCACAGGCCCACGCGGCCAGTCCGAGGTGGCCTCTGGGCCCTTTCATCCCATTATGTCCCAACCTCTCTGCCTTCCACGTTGCCATGGCAACGAGAGACCAGGGGCCGAGGGAGCTTTACAGTTACCAGTAGTTTCCAGGCATCCGCCGCTCCCCGCGGTCCTGCAAGCCTGGATCTTGTCTCCCCTTTATGGTCGCCTCCCAGCGTGGACGGACAACCAGGCTTCGGTCCCTGACCCCAGAGCCCCCGCGTGTCCCACAAAACCGTGCTGCGGCCTTGCATTTTCGTGACCGTGCTCTGCACCGGCGCCGGCTTCTCAGCCTGCTCCTCTCGAGCACAGCGCCACGTTCGGTGTCTCGGAAACAGACAGATACGCCCCTCAGCCCGCCGGTCCCTGCTCTTGGTCGACAAAGAGCCTTCCCGCACTTTGCAGGGGGCCCTGTGGAATTTGGGGAGCTCGGGGATCAGAAGACAGAGTCACATGATGGGGAGGGGCCGGACCCCACGTCGGGAGAAGGCGTTTGACCCGGTTAACAGTAGCGGCCCTTTTGGAAGTTAAAAGAGTTTTCGTTTTTTGTTTTTTGTTTCCTCTTCACGTGTGTGCGTGGGGGGGGGGTGCCTGGGACGTGGGAGCTTGGAATGACTGGGTCCGGCTCTGCAGGGGTCATAGGGGCCAGGGTGGGGACGGCCACTCCCAGGCGCTGGGAGTGGGGACGGGAAGGCTAAGGGACAGAGATGTGACCGATCCGTTATCAGCTGCTGGGACCGTGAAATGCTTGCTCCTTTCCCACGCAGTGAGAAACTCCCGCAGTGAAAAAACTCGCAGATGTTTTACGGGGCGGGGCGGATAAAAAGGGAGCATTTCCCGGTCCCCGTGACACACCCGGGCGTGTTCGCAGCTGTGCGGCGTTCCAGGGTCCGGCGCCCGGCCGCAGGCGCAGCAGCGTGGGACCCTCTCCAGTGTCCCCGGGTCCCCGGGCCACACTCCTCCTCGCACTCAAGCCCCACCCCGCAGCACCTGTCTCTGTCTGACTCAGTTTCCTCCCCCAGTTGAGGTCAGGGAGCCTGGTTTTCTTTTTTTAACTACCTTTGTATGTGATTAGAAAAATTCCTACATTCAACCCCTTATATGAGGCTTGGGAGACGCAGGAAATATCTAGACAACAACTTCACCTGCCAGAATTCCATCGCTCAGAGACCCCCACGGTCCCCTCCAGCAGCAGCAGCAACCCCTCCCCCCCACACCCCCGGCCCAGGCTCTCGTTTCTGTGCACTAGACCTCCTCCAGCTTAAACCTGACCCCCTTCGCATAGCTACACTTATTTATTTCAGTGCTGCTCTTTGGTTTCAAAGCGTTTGTATTTGTTGTAAAGCTTGCACGCTCGCTGAGGAAAATCTGAGAAGCCCAGAAAGAGGTGGTTTTTTTTTTTTGGTTTTTTTTTTTGCTTCTTCAGCAGAGAAAGAAAACTCATAATCCCACAGCCCCGCCGTGGCCGCCGTTCGTTTGGAACGGCTCCTTCTCATCCTTTTGGATATTTTTCAAAGCGCGTGTTTAAGGCGTGTGTTTCCGCAGCGAGAGCGTGTGGTGCAGAGGATTCCAGGCCCAGGTCCGTCCTGCAACAGCGGGAATCGCCGTTTCTCGTGTTAAGAAAAGCCGCGGCTCGTGTGCTCTGTTGTGTGCTCAGACTCTGCCCAGCGCGGTGCAGGCGACGGCTCGCTGCGTGTTCTCGTGACCTTTCGAGGCAGGGGCTGTTGTTAATTTCGGAGGAGAAACTGAGGCGACCTGGTCTGAGGCTGGAGAGCTGGGCCCCCTGGCCCCGAGGTCCGGGTTCTTCATCACCACGTTCTGTCTCCTCCTCTGAATTTTTAAGCACGTTTCTAGTTCTATAGAAAAGTGTCAGCATTTGGTGCCTACAGAGTCCTTGCGTTTTTATAATGGATCTTATCCTCGCTGGCCCGTTCGGAATGATTTTTTTTTTTTTTTTAATCTTGTAGGTGTTTCCCAAGTCATCACACCCTCTTGAAAAAAAAGCAAAATTTTATTGATGCCTTATGAGTCCATCGAGCGGGGCTCTTTTTAAGTTTATTTATTTATTTCCAGAGAGAGAGTGTGTGTGCATGTGAGCAGGGGAGGGGTGGAGAGAGAGAGGAAGAGAAACAACCCCAAGCAAGCTCCCCACTGTTGTCCAGAGCCCCGTAATCATTAGATCATGACCTGAGCTAAAATCAGGAGTTGACCGGTTAGCCGACGGAGCCACCCAGGCGCCCTCTGGAGTGGGGTCTCCAGTGGCCGTAATCACTTGCTGGAAGTCGGGCTTTCGGGTTGGGGTCTCTTTCCGAATTTACAGAGAGCCCAGAGATAACTAACTCTCTGCCTCCAACTGTTCCTGTACTTCTATTGTTTTAGGATATAGTCCCGGAAACTGAATTACTGGGCTGAGGGTTTTTATCTCTCCTCGTTCCTATGCCAAATCATTTTATAGCCGGTAGCTCTTCAATTAGCAACCTCCACTTTATGTCTAAATAGATAGATAATTTAAGGTATTACTTTTGTTTAATTTGCATTCCTTTTCTTCCTGATGAAGTTGAATTTTTTAATGTGTTTGTTGGCCACTAGGATGTCTTCTTTTGTGAATGGTCTAAGGGCTTTATAATCAAACCTAATGAGTCTTTTATCTATTTATTTATTTATTTATTATTTATTTATTTATTTATTGAATGTTTTTATTTATTTTTGAGAGCAGGAGAGACAAAGCATAAGCGGGGGAGGGTCAGAGAGAGAGAGGGAGACACAGAATCTGAAGCAGGCTCCAGGCTCTGAGCCATCAGCACAGAGCCTGATGCGGGGCTCAAACTCCCAGACTGTGAGATCATGACCCGAGCTGAAGTCGGAAACTCAACCGACTGAGCCACCAGGCATCCCCTAAAGAGTCTTTTAAATGGTCTAGATCTACAGTGTCCGGGAGAATAACTCCTAGCCAAAAAAAAAAAAAGTGGCTACTGAGTCCTGGAAGGGTGGCTATGTTGACTGAGAAACTGAATTTTTAATTTAATTTCATCTAAATCTGGATTTAATTTAGTTTAAGGACTTAATTTAAATCTGAATTAATTTAAATCTAAAATTAAAGAACCACATGTGGGTAGTGGCCACCATATTGGATAGCATAGATCGAAGCCTTTTCCCAGTTATAGACTGGAGTCTCGGTGGCTGGTTTTGTATTGATTCCTATGAGCCCTTTATATATTATGGCTATTAATCTTACATTACCGCTTTGAATCTTTTGTGGTATTTGTTGCAGGTCGTTTCCCCGGGTTGCTACTTGACCTTTACTTTTCTGTTCACATTGTTTACAGAGTATCAAAATGTTCGGTAGCCAAATCTCGTGATCTTTTTCTTTTGTGGTTTCTCCCGTAGCTTTAGGCTTAGAAAGTCCTCCCCCTCACAAAGGTCTGATAAATTCTCTCATCAACTTTATTCAAGTCTTTCTGTGATTTTTTTTTTCCTTTAGCTCTTTAATCCACCCAGAACAATTTTGCTGTGTGTTATGTGGTACGGCGTGTCTTAGTCATCTCTGTGCCTGGCATAGAATATCTACTCAATGCATTTTATCTCAGATGGGACACTTCGGTGCCTGTGGGTTAGGTTGGGTGGGGGGGGTAGGTAAGCAGGGTGAAATTAAATAGTGGGTAAAACACCGCTATTTAAATAATTTTTTATGTTTTTATATATTTTTGAGAGCAGGAGAGACAAAGCATGAGTGGGGGAGGGTCAGAGAGAGAGAGGGAGACACAGAATCTGAAGCAGGCTCCAGGCTCTGAGCTGTCAGCACAGAGCCCGAAGTGGGGCTCGAACTCACAGACTGTGAGATCATGACCTGAGCCGAAGTCGGACGCTTAACCGACCGAGCCGCCCGGGCGCCCCAAAACACCGCTATTTAAGACAGCGATATGTTTTTAAATTGTGATGTTTATGAAGATCTTAATGACATAAGCAAATGCCTCTGATACAATGTTTTGTTCTAGGAGAGATATAAAATCATAACCTACAATGTGATATCAACTAGGTTTTTAAAAGGTAGTGTGAAAACATTGGAAGAAATATTACAAAATATTGATAATACTTACTGGTGGTGGGTTTTTTTTTTTTTTTTTTCTGCTTCTTAACGTTTCTATACCAAGGACTGACTCCAGTACTTGAATGATCAGAAGCGTTAAATGCAGCACTTGGGGAAACAACGGGCCGGTATTTGTCGCCTCTGGCTACCGCAGTCAGCGTCCTCCAAGACAAAATCCACGTGGTCTGGTGGAGGACGGGTGGGCTCTGGTGGGGGAGCGGCACTCCCTGGTTTTCAGGAGTGAACTCCTTTTCAGCATTCATAGCACGTGAGTGTCTCGGGCAAGCGACGCAGCCCAGGGCTGTTTTCTCATCTCTAAAATAAAAATGAGGAGCGCCTGGGTGGCTCCGTCAGCTAAGCGTCCAGCTCTCGGTCCCATCCCAGGTCACGATCTCGCGGTTGGTGATTCGATCCACGCATCAGGCTCTGCACTGAGATGGTGAGGAGCTGGCTTAGGATTGTCTCTCCTTCTGTCTGCCCCTCCCCCGCTTGTGCTCGCTTTCTCTCTCTCAAAATAAATGAATAAACTCTCTCTGTCACACACACACACACATGCACTACATGTATGTGCAAAATCACATGTACCACTGAAACAAAGAACACCAACATAAACTGTTATTGAAAAAAATTCTTTTAATGTTTATTTATATTTGAAAGAGAGAGAGAGAGAGAGAGCGAGAGCAAGCTGGGGAGGGGTGGAGAGAGCGGGAGACACAGAATCCAAAGCAGGCTCCAGGCTCTTAGCTGTCAGCACAGAGCCCGACGCGGGGCTCGGACTCACAAGCTGTGAGATCATGACCTGAGCTGAAGTCAAACACTCAACAGAGCCGCCCAGGCGCCCCTAAAATTTTTAAAAAGCAACATTCATCATCATCTCTAGCATTTTCCACCAAGTCCACTGCCCACGTGTCACCGGGGCTAGAAGTTTGGTCTGAAGCTTTGTTCATTTGTTTACTTTACCAAATGGGATTTCAATCTCCTTATGACTCTAAAATGGCTTCCTTTCCACCCACCCCACTCCCCAATAAATTGCCAGTGACTTTCCATGACAGGCCACATGGACTGTGTCATTCTTAGTAACATCCGCTCAGTGGTCTGCAATCCGGAACGCGCCGTGATTTCTCGTATCCTTCTCTTCATCGACATCTTTCTGGTCCCCTGGAAGGAGGGGAGCACCGCCAACACACTTGAGGCGCGTGTCGCTTATGTTTTAGGACGGATTTCCAGAGGTGGCGTTGCTCTGTGCGTGTGAACATTTACGATTTTGAAGGACAATGTCTAAATGGTTCCTTGAAGGCAGCCGAACAGGTGGACGTCCGTGGTCAGTGTCGAGGCAGGCACTCAGCTCTGGGTGCTGCCGACTGTTTTCACTTTGACCTCGGTGATAGGCATAAGATGTCTTATCGGGTTTTACAGTTTGATTTCTTTAATGATCAGGGCAAGTGAGGCCTTTTCCAGATGTTTTGTGGGCATTTAAATGTCTTCATTGCTGATTTATCTCTTCATAGCCTTTTCCCGGTTTTCTTTCAGGTCGTCTGCCTTTTCCTGGTTGATTTATAGAAGCTCTTTAATATAATGGAGAGTAAGTCTTTGTTGGTGGCACATGCTGCAAATATCGTGCCCTTTTGTTTGCAATACTTTGTTTTTTACGGTACCTCAGGCTGTTCCTAAGTTTTAAGTTTTTATGTGGTCAGAATTCTTTTTCTGGGTCTTTATGGTGTCTGGTTTTTAGATCGTGCTTAGAAAGGACTTTTTCCACACCGAAGTTATAAAAATTTTCCTCTCTATTTTCCTCTGGTATTGTTGTTGTTTTGTCCTATGACACAGACACCTTCAGCCTGCCTGCATTGTTTTGGGGTGTGGTTTCAGTTATTTAAAATCATCTTGAAGGCCTTTACATTTTATTGCCCCCCCCCCACCCAAGGAGAGCAGTTGTTTCCACTACTATTTGAAAACTACAGGGGCGCCTGGGCGGCGCAGTCGGGTAAGCCTCCCACTTCAGCTCAGGTCATGATCTCACAATCTGTGAGTTCAAGCCCTGCGTCGGGCTCTGTGCTGGCAGCTCAGAGCCTGGAGCCTGCTTCGGATTCTGTGTCTCCCTCTCTCTCTGCCCCTCCCCCGCTCGCACTCTGTCTCTCAAAAATAAAATAAAAACATAAAAAAATTAAAAAAAAAAAGAAAACTGTACATTTTCCCCCAACTGATTTCCTTTTAAATTTGGGTCTTTCGTGGGGGGGGAGGGGGAGATTCTTTCTTATTTCCCACCAACTAATCTACTTCCTCAAATGGCACACACAGTTTTAACTCCTGCACATCTGTAGACACACATTCTCTCGACACGTGGAAGGATGTTCTTCGTCTCACACATTTCTTTTCCTTCCTCATTTTCAAATGCACGTGTCGCATCCCTGAAAAACCCCGCTGGGCTTACAGTTCCGTGACTCTACGCCTTGGTTGAAGTCGAATTAGCAGGAACACAGTGTGGCACCTGCCCAGTTGAGGGAGGCTCCGGTGTTAGACTGAGTCAAATCTGTGTGCTGGTCCTCGGGCTCTCCATGTGTAGAGAGAAGACTGGGTTCAATGTGAAGCTTCCTTCATGTTCTACAACTGGAAACGGCCACAGTCACAATGGCGTGTTAGAGCCTACAGCGCCCCGCTGGCCGCCGGGGCCCGCGAAGACGGTGGGGACAAAATCCTGACCCTCCAGGGGGCTTCTCATCGAAGCGGAGGTTCAGCACGTGCAAGAAATTAGGGCCAAGGGGTGAAATTAATGTATTCTGGATTTAGGGACAAAAGTCAATAAGAGAAAACTAAATCAATACATGGAGGGAGGGAGCCAGAGTGGTCACCTGGTCAGTGACATCCTTGGGACTCTTTTGCCTATGGCACGAAAGTTCACTGTTTTTCGCGAAATTTCAGGCGTGAAAAGAATTCACCGTGAGGCCTGTATCTAAGTTTCCAGACCGCGGCCTACCTGTTTGGGTACCTTTCCGCTTTTAGAAACCAGCTAGTTTGTGAGTGGTTGTTTTTCTCGCACATTGAAGAGCGCGTCCAGGCGTGGACGCTCACAGCTTCTCGGGGTCACGTGAAGCCTCAGAGACCAAAATCTTTATCATGTTGGCCAGGAAAAGTCCCAGAGAGGGGAAGGGACTCGTTCAGAGTCACACAGTTCATTGGAGCCGGGAGAATTCGGGAAGGCTCCGTGGGTTTCCCTCAGGGGCCGGCGGCTGGCTTTTCTGTGTTCTTCCGCATGTCCGCCATAGGTTGGGTCCGTGATGCTGTGTATCCGTCCTGCTGGCCTGAGTGTGACCACGGTCAGGCCGTGCGTGCCGGGGGATGAGGGTGGGCGGTGACCAAAGTCGGTACCGCTGTGTGGATGACGGTTGGGAGGGGGAGGGTTGTGACAGCCTCACACGCACGCTCACTGAGAGGCCGTCTTGATGCGCCAAGCGGCCCATCTCCCTGACAGCACCAGGCTCTCTGGAATCTGCCTCTCTGATACCCGATGCAGGGAAAGACCACGGTTCTGCCCCCGGCTCCTTCTGCCCCAGACAAGGGCCCGCAGAAAGCTTGGAAGCCCCCAACCCCAAGTCTAGGCAGAGGAGCCCAGAGTCCAGTGGGTTGGATGGAGGGTGGGTGCCTACGGAGAATGAGGCTTGGGCTTAATTATCCTGAACCCCGTGGACTGTCCCTCACCCGCTGAAGGCAGGAAGCTGAGGCCCTGCTCCGTCATTGTCACCTCCCTCCTCTGGGACTGCCCCAGGTGAGGCCCCATTTTTTTCCAGAAGCCGACTCCCACTCCCCCTCCACGGCGAGGTAGGTGAAGTCCTCTGGCCCCATTCCTGTAACCGGGCCCCGTGACTCCAGGTCTGGGTCCTTACGCTTCTCTCTCTTTAAAAAAAATTTTTTTTAATGTTTATTTATTTCTAAGAGATGGAGGGACAGAGTTTGAGCGGGGAGGGGGCAGAGAGAGAGAGAGAGAGAGGGAGACACAGAATCCGAAGCCGGGTCCAGGCTTTGAGCTGTCAGCACAGAGCCCGATGCGGGCTTCGAACCCATCAGCCGTGAGATCGTGACCTGAGCCGAAGTCGGACGCTCAGCTGACTGAGCCCCCCAGGCGCCCCTCTTCTCTCTCTTTAAAGACAGCTTTTTTCTTCACGACATAGATGCCCTTTCAACCCTGAGAAGCTCACGAACTGAGATGTTTATTTTCAAAGTGTTGATGTCTTTGTGGATGGCTCATTCCATTCATCATTCATTCATTCATTCATTCATTCATTCATTCCTACCTTCGCTGAATAAGTATGCACCACGCCCCAGGCCTGGTCAAATTCACCAGTTCTGAGCCAACCTGGATGAATGCTTTTCCCTTGCTGGTGGCAGTAAGGGGTTTGGTCAGCTTCCCCCCAAGCTGCTGGGGACCAGACAGCATCCCACCGGGGGCTCTGGCGTCACAGTGGCTCTGGACCAGCAGGGGCTTCCGCCGCCTGTGGCCTTGGACTCACGCTCGCTTCAGACCCTCTTCCCTACAGCACATGGCTGGGCTCGGCCTCCGCGGGGCCCACAGTGCTGCCGGCCACGTCTGACCGGTGACCTGCTCGGTCCGTGGCCGGCCGCCGCGCGGCCCGCGCTGCCCTCATGAATCAGGGTGGTCCCCGGAGTCGTGGTCGGCACTTTCTAAGTGAGCTCTGGTTCTCACCTAAGGTGGACAGCTCTCCTCCCCCGCAGAGCTGCACCCCCCCCCAGCTCTGCAGGAAGTGGCTCTTTTCTCTCTGCTTCCCCCTCTCAGTCACACACAGGGGCTTGGTGCCGTGGGGAGGAGAGGCGGGGGGCCTGCGGGCCAGGGGCTCTGCTTAGATCGCGCTGCCTCGGTGGGTGCCCGGGTCCCGTGGCAGAGGCGACACTGGGGTGCTGGGCACTTGGGGGAAGACTTTGGAGTTTTTAGTGAATTCCCCCCCCCCTAAAATGGATCCACCTTTTCTGTCTTATCTCCTAAGGATATTGATATATGCTGATTGTAAATGATTCACAGAATACAGAAAAGAATTTAAAGAAGAGTAGGTTACCCCTGGGCTCACCAACTAGAGACCGCCGCTGTTGTTGCTTCTGATACACGTCTTTCTAGATAGTTTGCTGTGCATACGTTCGCCGAGACTTTTCTGGATACGCTCTAGATGCTTTTCTGCGCACATGCGTCCGTTTTAGAACACCAGCGTGGTCTCTTACAGCACGTGGTTTCACGCCTCCTGGCACGGCCGTCTCGTCCAGTTAGGAGACCAGACCACACTCACTGTGTTCGGGAAGTCACAATTTGTTGCTCCCATCCCCCGCCATGGACACTCAGATGGTTCCCATTGTTCTGTCCTCCCGGGACGGCCCCGAGGGATACCCCGGGCACTGCGGTGGCCTCGAGGTGCGGGATTACGGGGCCACGGGGAGGTACGCTTGAAAGGCCGGGGTATTGGGGCGCCTGGGTGGCTCCGTCGGTTAAGCGCCCGACTCTTGACTTCGGCTCAGGTCCTGGTCTCACGGCTGGGGAGACTGAGCTCCGCATCGGGCTCGGCGCTGAGGGTATGGAGCCCGCTTGGGGTTCTGTCTCCCCCTCTCTCTGCCCCTCCCCCACTTGCTCTCGATCTCTCCCTCAAAATAAAAGAAAAATAAACTTTAAAAACTAAGGCCCGCATCGGCTGCAGGTGTGTGTGGGGGAATCCCAGTTCCCTGACGTCCTTCCAGGCCCGCGTGAGCCCCTAATTCCGTCTGCGTCTCCGCCCCGCCCCCCGCCCCCCCCCGGGGCCCGTCTCCTGCTTTCTGGTTGATTCATGTTTCCCTGCACCACGAGCCTCGCCGACTTGTCTGTCTTCTGTCCAGTGCGGCCACCCCGTCACCACCGGGCGTTTGCCTTTGCTGCTGTCGAAGGAAGCAGGGGGGCAGAGACAGGGCAACCCGGCGAGGGCCAAGCTTGGTGCCAGGCTGGGGAGGTGGTCCTCCTACCGTCTCCAGCGTGTGCTTTTGGGCCTCGTGCGCCCGAGCCTCCTGGGCCGTGTCACAGGGACGCCGGAACCTTTCCCGGAGTCCACGGGTGGGTCCGACCACCATCACGATGACAAAGCTCTTTGTAAATTGCAAAAGGCAGGACAGACGCCGGGGGACAAAGAGGCAAGGGGAGTCTTGGAAGTTGAGTGGCGGGAGTGTGGAGAGCCAGAGGGGTCCCCTGCCCCCTCCTCCGAGGGGGACACGGGAATGTGCAGGAGACGCCCTGCCCTGAGTGCGGGTAGTAGGGGCCAGGAGGAAGGGAGAGCTTGGCTACCGAGGCCATGGCCCCAGAGACAGTCCCTGAGCCTGGACCCAGCCATTTAGTCAATGACTTATTGACGGCCTCCTAGGCCTTAGCGACTGCTCTTGGTGTTGGGGATACAGCCGTGAAAAAAAAAAACCACATCGAATGCACCCCTGCCCTCACGCTTCTAACATTCTCATTTGAGGAGACAGACAACAAACAAAATAAGTATAAACATTGTGTGTCAGATGGCAAGTATGTTGGGGAGGGGGAGGGAGGGGAGGCAATCTTCAGGGGGGTTGCCGGGGGGGGGGGCACGCCTAAGATGAGAGAGGGAGCCATGGGGCCGTCTGGGGTAAGGGCTCTCCCGGCAGAGAGAGCAGGCAGTGCAAAGGCCCTGAGACACCAGCTGCCTAGGCTGTGACGGCAGGAGGGCCGGCGGGGCAGACGCAGAGCGAGCAGGGCAGGGCAGCAGGGGGTGAGATTGGAGAGGTCATGGGGCCTCATTACAGGATCTTCGGGGTGCAGGGAGGAGAAAGCCTGGAGGGAGTGAGGGCAGGGAGGGGGGTAGGAGGTGAGACACGACGGGCGTGTGGACCAGGCTGGTCGCCACGGGGGTAGCGGAAGCGGTCAGGGTTTGGCTACTTGTCGAGGGGTAGAAGCCGCAGGACTTCTGGGTGGCTTGCATGTAGTCCACTCGAGAGAGAGAGAGAGAGAGAGAGAGAGAGAGAGAGAGAGAAAGGAAGAGAGAGAGAGAGAGAGGAGCCGGGAGTTTTCGGCTGGGGCTTCCGGAAAGCTGGAGGAGTCCCGCTCTGAGATGGGGGCTCTTGGGGTTGCTGAGTGGGCAGCGGGAAGGGGGAGGTTTGGATCCGGCTTCTAAGAGAGGTCCAGGCTGGGGACCTGGCGGTGTCATCGCTGTGGGCGTGAGGGGGAGGGTGGCGGTCACGTGAAGTCATTGCCCGGCCTTCCTCTGCGCCTCGTTTGTGCTTCAGAGACGGGAGCCCGGAGGCCCACCTGGCGCCCCCCTCGCCGAGCCCGCCAGCCACTCCTCACCCGCCGCTTCTTTTCGCCAGGCACCTGCTGTCTCTGTGTGGGCTGCGGAGGGGGTTGCTATTTTGGGCTCCCTCCTTCCCCCCACGGCACAGAGGAAAGAGCTTCCGAGGACGGCAATGCCAGACCCAGCTTGCTCCCAAACTAGGTCACCGTGGAGGGCCCGGGCTCCAGCCGTGTCTGTCCGAGACTCGCGTGGCCCAGCTCCCCCCCCCAGCCCCCCAGCAAGTGCCGTCGGGGCCGCACGCGGCTCCGGTCGCCTCACTGGAACTCGGAGGGCGGGTTCCAAGCGTCAGCTGGAGGAAGGAGCCTTGTGTTCATTGCATTTCCGCAGCCAGACTTGTCCCCCCAAAGGGGCAGGGGGGCGGCTCCGCACCCCCATGGACAGGACGCACACTGCAGAGTCCCTGGGCTCCTGTTTCACAGGAAGGATCCAGGCTCGGGCAAAACTGTCTTTGGCTGAACCTTTTTATCTTTTGATTAAGCCTGTAGCATAGCGGGGGTTTAGCTCGGAAACAGACGGGTAAACAGACATCTGAAAAAAACTTACGGTGAGGCATTGCGCGCATGCGTACACACACACACACACACACACACACACACACACACACACACACACACACACACACACACACACACACACACACACACACACACACACACACACACCCCGCTGCCTGGCTCAGGACGTTTCCATCCCCCTGGAAGGCTGCTGGATGCCTCCTCCCCACCGCTGCCGCCTCCCAACAAGAACGAAGTCTATTCTGAATTCTATCACTAGCAATTAGCTCTGCGTCTTCTGGAAGCCTGACCTGAGCGGAATCGGAGCGCGTACTCCACCGTCCGGTCTCTGTCGTGCGTCGTTCGGCCTGTGACATTCCTCCACGTGCCCGAGCACAGCAGCGGTTCGGGCCTTTGTGTTGCTGAGTTGTGTTCTGCCGTGCGGATCCCAGTTTTGGTTCGTGTCGATGATTTTGCTCTAAGCCACGCGAAGACCTAGATGCTGTGTGTGTCTCGGCATCGTATCCACACAGCCTGGGACCCAGTTAGTCCGATTAAGCAAATGAATCATCATTCTCTTTGGGGGACGTCAGACAGGTCTTGATTCGAGCCACGCGGTGCATGGTCGCCTCTGTCCTCAGCCATGCTGGGTTACCTACCAGGGACCAAGTAGTTGCTCAAGAAAACCTCTGGGGAGGACCCAGGGTCCACAGTCCTGGTCCCTCCCCACACTGTCTGTGGAGGACATGTCCTCTCCTCCATCAAGCCCCCAGCAGACTGCCCCCTTATTACAGTCCTGGTCCTGGGGTCTCGTGAGCCCCTGATGTGACCCGTTGGTCCCTGCCTCGGGGAAACGGGTGGGGACATCCCGACATCAAGTAGCCCGAAGCAGTGCCTGCTGCAGACGTGACAGGCTCAAGCCAGTGTAAGGAGACTGGCTGCTAGCGCCTTGCTGTGTGACCGCGGCCACGCCAGTACCCTCTCTGGGCCTCACTTCCCTCATCCGTACAGGTAGTCTGACTGTGCCTCATTCCGGGTTTTCTCAGGACCTCTGTCCACTGTTGCCACGCTTGGCCGTGGCAGCCCGCAGGGTGGGACAGATGGGGACCCTTCAGCTCTGCGGGCCGCTGGGGTCCACGGCTGGTGTCCCAGAATCCTCCGGGCGGGAAGCTGTCGCTCAGCCGGGGTGAGCTGCCGATAAGACCGCGCCCCCCTCCCCCGCCCCAGCCCGGCGCTGGCCCTCGTCTTTGATGGTGAAATGTGAAATCAGGAAGCGGCTAGCTCTTGAGTGAAGTTGTATCGAAATGAATCCATCAAGGTAAATGGGATCTCGAATTTCTTCTGTTCCGTGGTCGCCGTTTCCTGAGTGGAAACGCGCGAGGTGACAGCGTGCTTTCTATAGAAAACGAAGCGAGGTGGCTGGCGGGCTGTGGCCGCCAGGCTCTCTGTGCGGAGGAGGGCTCCTCCCGCAGGCCCAGGGCTTCTGCCGACGCGCTCATCTGGGCGAGTCCAAACGAAGAGGCTGCGTGTCCCGTCTGCACGGGTAGCAAACGTACAACACGCCCAGGACCCCTCCAGAAAGGGGGGCTCTAGGGTCCTGGGACACCAGAGGTGGGGAAGGGAGAGGAAGAAAGGCAGAGGGCTTGACTCGCTGGGCGTACTTCTTTGGAGTCGGAGCCAGCCGGGCATTCCCGAACCCACAGGTGCCAACGATGACCACACGACAGCCACGCGCCTCTCGGGTCCGTAGGTCACTTTAACAGTTCGCGACGTGCTCTCCCGACCTTAATTCCGTCCACCCCGAAAAGCATCATTGTCCTCATCTTATTTTGTTTAGTTTTGAGAGAGAGAGAGAGAGAGTGAGAGAGAGCGCGCGCATGAGCAGGGAGGGGCAGAGGGGGGATCCAAAGCTGGCTCTGCGCTGGCAGCACAGAGCCCGAGGCGGGGCTCGAACTCACAGACCGTGAGATCATGACCTGAGCCGAAGTCGGACACTCAACCGACTGAGCCCCCCGGGCGCCCCTCACTGTCCTCATTGTCAAGGCGAGGAAACAGACACAGAGAAGTTCAGGGCTGCGTGCAGTGCCTCCCAGCTGAGAATGGCCCACACTGTCCCGTGGGGCCCCAGTGCCCGTCACCTTCCGGCTGCCGGGTCAAATGTCCTCACCCAGCCCCTAGGTGTCAAGTTCTTTCTCTACCTCTCACCTGACCCCGGCGCCGGCGTGTCTGCCGGCGGCCCGTCTGCGGCCAGCGGCCTGGAGCTGAGCTACGGCGTGTGTGTCGCGGGGGACCGAATCTGTCCTCACTGGCAGTTCTGTGGGGGACTCGGGGTCCTCTCCTCCGTTACCCCCTGCTTTCCTGACACCGCTCCCCGGTCGCATGCTGCTTCGGGCTGAAGGTGGGGCGGGCAGGAGAGGTTTTCGGGCTTAGGAGGTGAAGTCCGTTTGTGAGGCGCGCGGTCGGACAGGCCTCGGCCGCTGGTTTGCTTTCGCCCCGAGCAGAGTCCCCTGACTACATGCCGCAGCGCCCTTGGACTTAGCGCCCGAGAGCGCCTCCCTTAGTTTCCCATTCGACTTGGAGTCATTTCGGTAGGTCCTCGGCGGACCTCAGGGCTTCCGTCTGGGACTAGATCGCTTTCTAAACGAGACTCCCTGAGCCCCAAGGAGAAGCTAGAGAGAAGATTCTCTGCGAAGATCCTCTCCCCAGAGAAGTTCAGTGGAGGGACAGGGCCTCTCTTGACACCTCTCCCGAGCCGGATCCTGCGGGGCGGGCCTCTGCCTGCCCCTCTGCCTGCGCTCGGCCTCTCCCTCCTCCCCGCAGCCGCTGGAGTGCTCCCTGGACGGCAGAAATCTGGTCATGCCACTTGGCCCTCCCCCGACTTAAATTTTGTTTAAATGTTTGTTTATTGCTGAGAGAGAGAGAGAGCGCGCAAGTGGGAGAGGGGCAGAGAGAGACGGAGACACAGAATCCAAAGCAGCCTCCTCAAACCCACAAGAACCATGAGATCATGACCTGAGCTGAAGTCGGATGCTCCACTGGCTGAGCCCCCCAGGCGCCCTGCTTTCCCCCGAAAAAGACCCTTTATTCCCAGATCTTTAGCCCCTCGGCCAGCACGCGGGGCATGCCAGGCAGGGGAGACAGGAGGGGGTGGCGGGGGGCTGGATGGAGGAGGGGGGCCGCACCCCCCTGAAGGAGAACCATCCCAACTCTGCTGCCGTAGAGGAATATGGGCTCCGTGTGCCCACGTCCTGATTTCCCGACACGACCTGGGAAATCTGGGTTTTTATGTGAAATCGCCCCATTTTCGAAGGTTGGTTTGTACTTTCTAAAAAGTCCCACGTGGGCCACTCACAAAGCATTTCTGGGGGCCGGACACCCACGCACCGTGACCTTGGCCCTATTGCTGGTGGCTCTCCCCCAATGCCGCGTTCTTTCGTCTCTGCGGCTTCCCACGTCCTGATCCCCACCCTGTCTGGCAGGTCAACTGGTCCTCGCGCCAGAGGCGTGACTTTGGGCCAGTTAGTTAACGTCTCGGTGCCTCTGTTTCCCTCCTCGTGAGGTAAAAACACCACGGACGCCGTCTCAAAGGCCGGCTGGGAAGGCCGTGTGAGCTGAGGAACGCGAGGTGTCAGAAAGTGCTCGGCGTGTTGCAGGGGCTGAGCTGGTGTCCGCTAACATCGTCATTGTCATTAAGGGATCATCCTTCTCTTGGCTGTCTTGTCGGAGCCATCCCCTCGGACTCCCCAGGGACAGACGTCCCTGCCCGCCTGGATCCCGTAGCGCTCACGGCCCCAACCCCATCCCACCTCCCTGAGCCGATTGTGTGTTGGCCTCTCCGTCTTCTCCGTCTTCCCCGTGGGAAGGTCGTCCTGGCGTGGTGGGCCAGAGGCCCGATACCCCCTGATATTTCAAGCCAGGCCAGGGACGTGCTTCTTCTGGGGAGCACGACGGGTGGGCTTGTCCGGCCCCTCGGTGGTGTGACATCTATCCCCCGCAGTAGCTCTGTCCCCTCACTCGCTGGCGGAAGCCAGGAAACAGGAAGTGAAATTGGCAGGCATTGACCAACTCGGTTTCACTTCAGATGTGAATGAAAGGGACCGAGCCCCCCCCCCCTGCCCTGGCCGGGGGGAGGGCATGGGGAGTCATGGTGTGTCATCGAGATGTTTTTGGATGCATCTTTCAGTTTCAGAAGCGTGAGGCACTATCGCCACGGGCTGAGAACCCGCGGTGCCAAATGACTGTGTCCCAAGCGGGCCGGTGCTATCCGTGTCTGGTAAAGCACGCGGGAGTTTTCTTGGCTCCCAGCCGCGGGCCTTCCAGGGATGTTCTGGGTCCACGCAGAAGCGTTCCTGAGCCTCCGAGCCCTGATTCTTCCACTCTTGAGCTGGTGTTTAAAAAACAACAACAAAAAAAAACAGCAAAAAAAAAAAAAAAAACCCGACAAAAAACCCGCTGTGGTCGCGACCAAGACGTGATGACAGACTCTGAGCCCCGAGAGTCTCGCCCAGCCCACTCCGGCACGTTTCGGGAGGCCGCGAAACCCCATCGTAGGAGAGCCGGGCGAGTGGGGGGGGGGGAAGACACTCAGATCAGCCCGGGTTCTGTTTCTCGCTGCTCGCACAAACAAGGCCCTTGCCGGAAGTCGCCGCAGCGGGAGCGAGGTGGAGCCCCGGGAGGGCGCCGTCAAGCCTTTGCTGGGAATGGTGGAGGTTTTTCCATTTTCTAATTTTCCATGACTCTGATACGGTTATGACCCGGGACTTTTTTCGTGGGGGGGTCCCGGCGGCCTGTTTGTGACATGCAGGAGTTCTGGTGGGAGTCGGGTGAGGGACGGAGGGGGCTGAACCTGAAACTTGCCCCAGGTCTGTGTTCCTGTTCCGCAGGGCCCGTGACCCGCACCAGGAGGGAGCGATGTGACCGAGAGACGCGTGGTGCGGCTGGAAGGACGCGGGATGGGGGGCCTGGTTCTTCCCGGCCCACTCGCTGGGACGAGTTCCTCTACCTCTCGGGGCTTGAGTCTGTGTCTTTCATACAGGCCCGGCGGGGAGAGATGAAGGGGCCGGCGTGTGGACGGGTCCGGGCCCGAGAGAGCGAGGCGCGGTTTGGCGTTGCGGCTGCCCGTCCGCCTCTCCCCGCGCTTCGGGCAGCTCGGCCCGCAGAAGCCGGAGAAGGCCAGCCTCGGGGCTTGCTCCCGATTCTCCCACGGCCCTTTATCCAATCTTATTTGTGTGCCGTTGGCTCCTTTGCGAAGAGAGCCCCCCCAGACTGCGAGGACTACAGGCCCGAGGAAACCCGGGTCCATCCCTGATGGCGTAACATGAAGGATGAGGGGCAGGATCCGTTGACGCCGTGTTCGAGTCTTGGCCTCGTCTGTAGAGAAGGATCCAGCTCTTGGCCTATTTGTCCGTCTCGTTCGTTGTTGTTATGAAAAGTATTTACTTAATACCCCTGGGGACCGGTCAACCCGGGCCGGTAATAACCGTGGATGGTCCTGGCTGGAACCTGGGAGGTTGCACGGGACAGCCCTTTAGCTCAGCGGCAGCGAGGGTAGGGAGTGTGCGGGGCTGGGTTCCCTGTGAGGAGTGGCTGCTGACAGTGACCACTAACACACGCGTGGCCCTGGGGTGAGGTCTCACAGGTAGGGCTTCAGGGGGCTGGGAGGTGGGCAGGACGGGGCTCATTAGCCCCTTTTAGCAGGTGCACAAACAGGCCGAAAGGGGTCGAGGAGCTCTTTCAAAGTCATGCTGCCACGAAGAAGGACAGCAGGATTCAAATCCATCATCGAAACTCCAAGCACGGGGCTTTCCACGGTGGCCGTGGGGCTTCTACGAGAAACTGCGCCCAGGAAAGCCCAGGGCGGATTTGCTGACCGGTGTTTGGTCTTTCCCGAGCGCGGCCCCGCTTGAACGCTGCCTCCCGTGGGGGCTCGTGGACGGCGCTCCGCGCCCGGCCGAGTCGCCAAGTCCTCTCGGCCCACCCGGGAGCACGTCAGCCTCCAGGGGCGACCAGGAGACCGAGCTCAGGGGCCCTCCCCTCCCCTCCCTTCCCCTCCCTCCGCTATCGTCTGGTTCACAGTTAACCTGAAGAGGCCGGCAGTGGTTCAAGTGGTGGAAAACCAAACTGCCCACTTGTGACGTGATGACCCTTTGATTTTTCGACTCTCTTTTTCCCAGATGACGGGTGGCTTAAACGTTTGGTCTGGCGTGAGGGGTGTCTTATATTTTGATGAACGCTGCATTTTACCCGTCCGATAGGGTCAGACATTAGCGGCGACCTGGCTGCCTGCACACCTTACGTCAGTGCTAGAGACCCGGGTGAGGAAGGGCCCGAGCACGTCAGGACCGGAAGGGGCTTCTGGATGCGTCCAGTCCAAGGCTTGCAAACTCCGATGCCCACAGGGGCTGGCCAGGCGGCCATGCCATGGGAATCGGGCCAGGAAGAAGCCCACGGGGACTCGCAGGGCTGTGCGGTTCCGATTCGAAAACGCCAGTACTCTGTGCTGACCAAACAGAACTTGTCGCCTGGGGCAAATTTGGCCCATATGCCAGCAGTCCACTACTTGAATGTGGCCCAGCCTCTTGGCTATACCAGCAGAGGAAGGGAGGTCTTCAGGGGCGGTGACTTCCCCGCGTCCGGTTAGACCACGAAGAAATTCACGAATGCGAGCATCGTCACTGTAAATTAAAACGAAACAAAACACCTTCACTGCATACAAGGTTTTAGAGTTTATTAAGTGTAGTCACACAAATTATGTTAGTGGGTCCTCACAATATCCTCGCTTTATTATTTTTTAAAAATTTTTAATGTTTCTTTATTTTTGAGAGAGAGAGGCACACACACACACCCAGAATCTGAAGCAGGCTCCAGGCTCGGAGCTGTCAGTCAGAGCTGGACGCGGGCTCGAACTCATGACCTGTGAGATCATGAAATGGGCCGAAGTCAGATGCTTAACTGACTGAGCCGCCCAGGCGCCCCATAGCATCCTCGCTTTAAATATGAGGAGATGAGGCACAGAGTAGCCGAACTGGTTCTATGTTGGGTGACTGTTACGTCCTGCTTGCCCCAGACAGTCCTGACCATCAGTATTGTCCCACGGTCGTTATTAACAGCCTCTTTTACTCCACAAAGTGCCCTGACTCGGGACTCAGCACACACTAGCTATAAGGTCCCTGCGGGCTCCAGCCGTGGCCATTTCCTTCGACCTTCTGCGACCACACAGCCAGCACCTGGCCGGGCAGTTCGGACTCCCGTCTGGAGCTCTCTCCTCCGCCGTCTCCGCGGGAGAAGGACAGTGGTGTGGGTGCCGATACAAAGCCTGGGGAGGGGCGGGGCAGCGCGGCTGTTAAGAAGAGCGCAGACTCTGGTGCCTGCCTGACCCGGGTTCGAATCCAGATTCTGCCGCTTACCTGCACAAGCCTCAGTTTCCACCTCTGCGAAAGGGGGCTAAGAATAACAGCTGCTTCAGAACCTGGGGTTGGGGATTAACGGACAGAATGCACGGACACCGCCCAGCACGTGACTTGCCTCGACGTTGTTAATTACCATGGGGCCGCAGACGAGCGTTCCGGGCAGCTGGTGGCCAAATCCGTCACCGACCCATGGTGGCCAGTGACGGCCTGACCTGCTTTCGGGGTCCGAAGCCCTGCGCCGCCCCACACCCTTGGGCGCTGGGAGCGGTGGGCGAGGGGAGAGGCCCGCTGCGGATCTCCGTGACTCTGCCTGTCTCCCTAAGGGGGCGGGGGGGTTTCGACTTATTGTTGCGGCAGGAGGTGGCGAGCTGATGGGGACACATTTGGGATCCAGCTATGACGTGTTTTCCCAAGAACCGCTGTGGCTGTCAGGGCATGGACAGATGGGGTGGGGAGCAAGGAAGACTGGGAACAGGGCAGCTTGCCAGGGCCTCAGAGCCCATGAGGCTCGTGGGTTTGAGGGTGTTCTCCAAGCAGAACTCGGTTCGCCCGGAACCCTCGACCAGCTAGGTCAGCGTTCCCGGGCCACCACAGACATCAGGATTCAGGGCGCCAGGAGCTCAGCCCCCATTCTGCGAATTAGGGTCAAACCCCGTCTGTCCCCGGAACTACGCATTCTTACTGTGAGCAGATCCGGGTAATGCCGGGAAAGCCCCGCGTAAGCCATTGGGGCCGCCCAAGGCGTAAGGCCCACCCGTCCACGCAGCCGCCAGGACCTCGGGGCAGGACTCCGTGGGCAGACGAGTCCCACGGGCCGCCCCGCCTCGTATTTACTCGCGGCTACTTGCTCCCCTGCGGCTGCTCGCGGGTGGGAGTAACGGAACGTTGGCGAGATGATGGGGAGCGCTTCCGGGGGCTCCGTGAGGCCGGTCTGGGGTTTGGGGTTTGCACAGACTCGAACTCGCAGCCCAGTGATGTGGTGACTGGCCTCGTGTGGTCCGCAGCGCCGGGCTGTCAGCCGCCGGCCCCGCGGCTTCCCCAGTCCAGGCCTCAGTTTCCTCCTTCGCGCTGGGGGAACCTCGCGCCTGCCGGCGTGGGGTCGCTGTGAGCAGCCGGTGCGAGGCTTTCTTTCCTGCTCAGCAGAGCACTTTGCGGCCCCCGAGCTGCGCGCCCAGAGGCTTCCGCGCCAGGCCGGGGCTTCTCGGGGTTTTATTACTGTTGACACCGAGGATGGATGATCTGCCGACTTCTGGATCTTTCTCTATTTGCGTTTCTGGTTGCATTTCTGTTTCCCCTGTATCCTCAGCGGCAGGCGGTTCTCAAGCTTCATCAGAATTACCCGGGGACTCTTCTTAAAACGCAGGTTCCCAGTTTCGGGCCGCGGGGGGTGGGGGCGGGCCCAGGAACCTGCATTTTCACAAGTGTTCTCTGAGCGGGTCCTACGGCTCAGGGTGCACAGGGGGAGGTGAGCGGAGCCCCCACTCCCTCCTTGCCTTCCCTTTGTATTTTTCCCGACCCCCTTGCTTGGCCGTCTCTTTGGGGCTCTGGTGTCAATATGACAGCTGCTGCTCACCACTGTCTCGCAGGGGGCCTGTCCCTCCGAACCTCGGTTTTCTTGACCGTAGAGCAGGTGGACGGCTCAGGTGCAGGAGGCACGAGCCGGCGGCACATTTCTGTGTGCCCACCCGGGCTCCGGGCCGCTCTGCCTGAGGCTTCTCCCTGGTCTCAGAGCCAGCCTCCGCCCCCTCCCAGGGACCCCACCCTTCCCCCCGGGAAGCCCCGCGTGGGACCCCACGTGGCCGGCCCTTGGGGAACAAGCCTGTGGCAGGGCAGAGCCTGGCTCCGGGCTGTGGTGTGGGCTGGGAGGAAGTTCAGGAGGAATGACCGCGTCTAACCCAAAGCCCAAGGGACAGGGTGAAACCGGCCATGAGCTGCGGAAGGGACGCTGTGAGGCAGGGGACCTGTCTCCAGCCCTGGTCTTGGGGATGGTGAGCGCGAGGATGCAGTGGTAAGGAGATGCCGGTTCCTGAGGACACGGCCATTTGCAAGCTAGGTACGCGGCAACTGTCATCTGGAGCTCATTGCGTCTGCACGTCAGCTCCTGAGACTGTCACTGTCCTCTTTCAAGGGCTGAGGAGCGGAGGCCCGGCCCGCGAGCCCCGGTGCCGGGCCCTGGAAGCGGTTACGCATGCGCCGCCGTGGTCTTACTGACGATAGGACCGCGTCTCCGCAGCGCAGGACAGCTGCCAAGCACTTCCGGACACAGTCCCTGAATTGAATCCTTACCTTCTGACACTCTTCTCTGGGTACTTTTTAAAAACAGCCTTGGGGTGCCTGGGTGACTCAGTCGGTTGGGTGGCCGACTTCAGCTCAGGTCATGATCTCACAGTCTGTGAGTTCGAGCCCTGCATCAGGCTCTGTGCTGATGGCTCAGAGCCTGGAGCCTGCTTCAGATTCTGTATCTCCCTCTCTCTCTGCCCTTCCCCTGCTCACAATCTGTCTCTATGTCTCTCAAAAAGAAATAAAAACGTTAAAAAAATAAAATAAAAACAGCCTTATTGAGGTCTTATGACTATGGTTCAAAACTCGCTCATGTTACGTGCACCCCTGAAGGCAGCCGTCACCACCATCCGATTTAATGAGGGCCCGACGCCCCCAGAAGATCCCCCTTGTGTCACCAGCTCCGGGCCGCCACCGATCCAATCTGGCCACCGGGTTCCAGGGCTGTGACTGTGACATTTTACGGCGGAAGAAGCAGAGTGCCAAAAGTCGTTACTGTCCCAGTGAGATCTCTGTGGTTGACTTGCTGGGAAGTATCAGAGCTGGGCTCGAAATCTGTCAGCCCAGCGCGGAACCCGTTCCATGGGTCCCCGAAAGCCCTCGGTACAGCAGCAAGCCTGGCCAGCTCTTTCCCCATTTGATTTTCAAAGTCCTTCCCCTGCCTTCCCTGCCCCCTCCCCCTCCTCCCCCACTTCCCCCTCCTCCCCCTCTTCCCCCTCCTTCCTCCACTCCTCCTCCTCTTCCCTCCCCTCCCCCTCTTTCCCCTCCTCCCCCTCCTCCCCCTCTCCCCCCTCTTTCTTCTCCTCTCCCTCTTCCCCTTCTTCCCCCTCCCCTCCTCCTCTCCCTTCTCCCCTTCCTCCTCCCCCTTCTCCCTCCACTCCTCCCCCTCCTCCTCCACCTCTAACTTTGCCACCAGGGGCAGCCATGGCCCGGCCAGCCATTTCCTGAGGTTTCTGAGGCCTGGAAATCAATTTCAGTTGAATGGCGGCTCCCTCCCTGCAGAGAGACAGAGCTCATTTCCTGCGGCGAGAAGGGGGACCCTGACGTGTGGCTGGGGCTTGACCTAGCTCCCCCGGGTAGGAGGGCGAGAAGTGCACCAGACACGGCGGCTCTTTGGTGCGCGTCTGTAAAGCTCTCAGGCGCTGAGAAACTGAGCCCAGAAGTGAGCCGCCCTCGGGCGCACAGACAGGCCTTTTCGGGCCCCCATTTCCCCTTCCGCGGTGTCGGGGCGGTAGTCCTGGCCATGCCGGGGGTGGGGGGGGGGCCGACTGCTCGCGCTGGCACTGCGCCCGGCTCATCTACCTACCCAGGACTCACGCCCCCGGGGCGGGACCCTTCCAGGGTCCAGGGATCAGGCCATGGTCAGGGAGATGGGGCAAGGCAGGGGTCCCCCTCGCGGGTCCACCACTCAGCCCGATCCCTGCAGTCACGGGGGGCAAAGCCTAGACCCGCCTCATCCCCCCAGGTTTGGAAGATCTGTTCCGGGGAGACAGGATTGGGTGGGAACCAGGGCCTGGGGGGAGCCACCCCAAGATAATATATGGTCCAACATGGGGTTCGAATTGGTGTTTGAGTGTTGGGTGTGCCAGTCTTGGGAGGGGGGGCCCTGGTCGGGATCGGAGGTGTGGGTGTGACGAAGGTTCTCACGCCCTGACCTCCGAGCCTCGGCTGCCCCGAGTTCCTGTCTCGAAGCTCTCTTGGGAGGACGGTCATGTCTTCGTGGGGTAGGGGAGGGCACTGGACAGGGTGCCCGGCCAGACCTGGTGGAATCCCGGCTCTGTCCCTGTCATTGTGACCCTGGTCCAAGTAGTTCACCTTTCTGAAGCTCGGTGTCCACACCGGGAGAATGGGAGCCAATACCTGAGGGCGTTTCAAGCACCCTGCCGCTCGAGCCTGAGGCATTTCGGGACTGCGGTGTGGCCTGCCTGGGCCTCTCGTTTTGTGGGGCTCTCTCCAGGCCCCAGGAAATGGTGACCGTGGGTGCCCGTAGGGCCTGGAGGAGGAGAGTTCTGTGTAAGCAGCTGGAGTTGACATTTTCCTTACTTCCTCTAGGGGATGATTTGTTCGTTTTAGCGGGCGATTATAAATCGAGGGCCCGAACGGGCAGAAAGCCACTTTCATAAGGATTTTTAATGAGGCCGGGGCGGGAAACGCCTTTTTAGGGGCCAGAACGAGGCATCTCAGTGATTCTGCTACCCCGGCGGCGCCTTCGCCGCATCGGGATGAGCGATTCGTTCTGTTAAAAATAAAAGATCCCGTGCAGCGGGGCTGCCAGAGCCACTAAAAGCCACATGACCGCCCGAAGCGACGGGAAACACACCATGGACACGATGGGAACGACACTCCGAAGCCGTACAAACGGTGCACGGGTACTCCCGGCGACATCGTGCGCGCTAAACGATAACTTAAAACCGTATTTGAAATTGATCACCTATTAGGCTTATCATGCGTACATATACTTTTAATTTTTAAAATACTGGCTGCTGACTGTTCACTGAAACGCATGTCGACCCTTCAACAGCTCCCACTCGGGGACGCTCGCCGTGTGCCGGGCGCTGTTAACCAGCCCTTGAAGCCGTGTCTTCTCTTCCGGGAGCCTCCCAACCTTGGGAGGCAAAGCCTCTTCTCCTCCCCATTTCACGGATGAGAACACGAGCGTTAAGAAGGTGAGACGGCACGGCCAAGGCCGCACGGCTAGGAGGTGAAGTCGCGAGAGCAGGGGCGCCCGGGTCTCTGCGACTCCAACTCCCCTGATCTTAACGTTGCTCTGTGGACACACGCTCTATGTGTGCTGACGCAGGAAGGGGGTGGGAAGGCTAGAAAAAGCGATGCCTAAGTGGAACCTCGGCAGGGGAGAGGTTCCTGACAGGCAATTCATTTTTTTTAGATGTTTGTGCACTTTTTAAAATGTCAGCATAGAGCTCTGTAGGGGAGGTAAAAAAGAATTAACCTTTCCTTTACCCTCTTCGGTTCAGTACCGGAGGCATGTAAATTAAACTGATAAAAGAAAGAGCATAGGAGAAAAGGTTTATTTTGCATGGATTTGGATTTGAGGGCTTCACAGGAAAGAGGTGAAAACCCAAAGATTTTCAAAGAGGGAGACACGGAATCGGAAGCAGGCCCCAGGCTCTGAGCTGTCAGCACAGAGCCCCGATGCAGGGCTCGAACTCACAAGCCGTGAGATCATGACTTGAGCTGAAGTGGGATGCTTAACCGACCGAGCCACTCTGGTGCCCCTATATTACCTTTAAATCAGGATACATGTGGTTACGTTACTGGTTTTAAATGTGCCGACTTTAAGGACACAATCCAAAGGAGAAAGATCGTGTGTTTAAATGTCCACAGCGGACTTGCCCACCGGGTAGGGAAACCGAAGTGCCACCTAACATGTGACTAACGGAAGGCCCGAAAAGCTGCTTAGATTAAGCAGCCATTAAAAACAACAGGCTGGGGGGCCGGGTGGCTCAGTCATTTAAGTGCCCGACTTCGGCTCAGGTCACGATCTCACGGCTGGTGAGTTCGAGCCCCTCGTCGGGCTCTGTGCTGACAACTCGGAGCCTGGAGCCTGCTTCGATTCTGTGTCTCCCTCTCTCTCTGCCCCTCCCCCATTCATGCTCTGTGTGTCTCCATCTCAAAAATAAATAAACATTTAAAAACAGTAACAAAAACAAAATGAAAAACAAGACAGTCTGGGTGGTGATAGGGCGTTGGGGGAAGGTCCCAGGAGGTGACAGGATGCGACATGAGGCAGACCCTGGCGGGGCCATGTGGGGAAACAGAGTCCCACAGAGCAGCACCCGAGGGGCCAGGCTCAGGGCGAAGCGGCCTGTGGGGGACCCAGAACAGGCTTTGGTGGCTTGTCTCTGCTTTGGACTCCTGCCCTCCTGCCGTGGACGCCTCACTGGGAGGAGCCTCGGTCAATTCATTTTCAAAAAGGGCAACAAAGAAAGTCAAACTAAACGACTGATTTTCCATCACAAAGCCTGGTTTCATTACCGAGTAGAAAAGAATAGAAAAGAAATGCACCCTCTTCCCCCAGGGGCGAAACTGCGGTGGTTGGTTATTCAAAGAAAACAGAGTTCAGCTGAACGGGCTGCAAGAGTGTGTGAAAAATACGAGTCAAGGGCTTTGAAAACTTAGAAGTAGTAATAACCGCAGCACCCTGGCCGCTGGGATTTATTGAGCACTTACTATCTGCAGGGCACCGAGCTGCCACGTTGTCCCAGATGGCCGCTGTCACCCGCACTGCTGGAAGCAGGTGCCGTCCCCCGGGCCTCTCAGGCCCTGGCTGGCTCCCTTAGAGTCACAACCACCCAGGGTGCCGAGGAAGCCGGCCGAGAAGGGAAGTAAACAGCCAGGTTGTCGTGTGAGGTGGGCGCCACGAGGACCCGCGGTTCACCAGGGAAGAAGCTAGAAGCCCAAGCAGGCCAAGCCATAGCTCAAGGTCAGAGGCGGGCGAGCTGGGAACGTCCCTGCGATGAGGGAATGAGGGTGTTGCTGGGTCACGTGGTATTTCGGGGTGTTGCTTTAGAGGCGCTGTTCTGTGAGGCTGGGCTGGGCGGGGGGGGGCGGGGGTATCCTAATTTGGACCCGATTTAGCACCCCTCTTTGCTGAAGCCAGGTCTTAGGGACGGCTTTGAGATTTAGTGACAAAGACAAGGTGGCCACAAGCCAAGCGGGTAGCTTTCTCCGATGTCACTTCAAACCGTGCTAGGATTTTAAGAGCAGGCAGCTGGGCAGCTGGGTTCCAGAAAAAAGCCCCCCCGCCCCGTCTCCAACCCCTCCCCCCCACCCCCCCACCCCCCCACACCACAACCACCACCGCTACCTGGAGTTGGAGGTTGGGAGTTGGAAGCAATTACCCGCCCAACTGTGCTGAGCCCACCATAGATGCAAAGGCCGCGGAAGAATAAAGAGGGGGCCCACGGGACCTGGAGGAGTCGGGAAGGCTTCGTGGGGGAGGAGGGGCGCGCTCTGGGGCCTTACCTGGTGGCTGGGCCCGAGGGAGCCGGGTTCGGGAGCCAGCCAGCAGGACAGCTAGTGAGCGCCAGGAGGGGGCTGTCCCTGCTGGGGCCTGAGCGGACGTGTGCCTGAGGCGAGTGTCTCGCCTGCTCCTCTGTCGCAGCGTGGGAGCTTCAGAGGGGAAAGGTTTTGTTGCTTTTGTTTTGTGTTTTTATTTTTATTTTTTAATGTGTTTTTAAATTTTTAAATGTTTATTTATTTTTTAGAGAGAGAGTGAGCGGGGGAGGGGGAGAGAGAGAGGGAGGCACAGAATCCGAAGCAGGCTCCAGGCTCTGAGCTGTCAGCACAGAGCCCGACGTGGGGCTCGAACCCCCGAGCTGTGAGATCATGACCTGAGCCGAAGTCGGACGCTCAGCCGACCGAGCAGCCCAGATGCCCCTGTTTGTGTTTTTAATTGAGTCTTTTTCTCAGTCACCTTAGAACCAGGCACAGCACTCAGCTGGCGTTCTGGATCCACAGGTGGCCTTTCAGGGGCGATTTTAATGGCCTGACTTTGTCGCTTCCCCTGGCGGGCGAGGAGAACAGGTCTGTTTTGATGGCTGAAGAACACATAGAAAGGGCCGGCGACGCCCTTTGTTCCGAAGTTAGGGACTAGAGGTGACTCAGATCAGTGGGTGACTGATCAGAGGACACCTCCCCCTCGGGTGGCCCAATCGCTGAGTCGGTCATCGGGCGACCGGTCCCCTGTCCTGCCCCTGGCTTCTGACATTCGGTTACTTCCCTTCTCATTCCAGCAGTGGCTGAAAGGGAACAGAACAAGAAAATCAGAGACGCCTGCGCGATAGGGAAAGACGGCTAGGATAGAAGATGAATTCGGTGGGAAAGTTGTCGCCGTGACGCACCGATGCTGAAAGTTCTGTCCGTCTGATAGGTGGGGAAGCATTGATTTGCTTCCGAGTTTCCCGGTGGCCCAAGCAAGAGGTGAAGCCAGCGGCCTGAGGGCCATCTCTCCTGCCTTAAGAGACAGTTCTCATCGTCAATGTGAGCAATCAACAGGAAGTTTCGTGGGGCGCTTTCTCCTGAACTCCCTCCATGCTGAAAGCTCTGCCCTGAAGCCCAGTTCAGTGAAAGCAACTCGAGGCAAACAAGCACCCGAGAAAGGGGCCTTAATTATCGTCGCAGCCAAGATCTATGTATTAGCCAGAGGATTGGGCCTTTCGAAGCCCAGTTTCAAGGGGCAGAGAGACTCTGTGTAAAGCTGGGGTTCTTGATGAGGGTTTTCCCTAAGGGTCCAGGCCTCGCAAATATAGTGACGCGCGAGGGGTGCTTAGAAGGGTGTCCAGCGCGTAGTAGGTGCTCAGTTAGGCTATTCTGCTGTTGCCGTTGGGTCCGCGCTGTTGGGCCCAGTCGGAGCTCACCCTCGTGCTTGCTACGCAACATCACGAGCTCTTTGCAAGGAGAGGCCCCTCTCCAGGGCCTCCGGGTGGCTCTGGAGTTCCTGGCAGGGGGATTAACGAGGGATTTGCTGCAGAGCGAACCCGGAACTCAAGGCATCCTCACGCGTGTGTTTCCGGGTTCCGAGGAAAGATGCGGGGAAGAAGAGCAGGGCCGAGAGGGGCCCGCGGGGACGGGGCAGCGGCAGGGGACAGCCGATGCTGGCCTGCTTGAAGACGGAGCCGCGTTCCCAAGGGTTTGTGGCCCCAGATGGCTTTGGAAGTCCCTTTCCAGGCCGTCTCTGGCCCCGGGGCCCTTCGCAGTCCCATCTGAGAGAGGAACACTATTTTCAGCTCCGCCATTTCCTCAAATGACACCGAGCACTTCACGTTCTCGAAAAAATCAGCCGCCGCCCCAAGAAATCGGAGACCTGCTGCAGCTGGAGACGTCTCCGAATCCATCCGGCGTCCTCCGCGTCCTCGTGCTGCCGGGGAGGAGGCCGAGGACGGGACGGGGACGGTGGGTTCACCGCGGATGGGACGAACGAGCTCGGAGGAGGACTCTCGGGCCAGCTCGCTGGCTGATACGCGAATTACGCAGGGAAATGTTGCCAACGCCATCCGTGGCATCAGTGTGGGGGGGTTCGTGAAATAAATAATGGTGTGCCCACCAACAAGATGCATGATGGGAGTGTTTGAGTGCGGACCATCAAAAAAGAATGAAGCAGATTGACTTTTATTGACGTGGGAGACGTCCGTGATGTATTGGTGAATGAAAGAAGCAGTTTGCAAAACATTGTTTGTGTGCGTGTGTGTGTATGTGTAATATCTATCTATAATCTATCTATCTATCATCTATCTATCTATCTATCTATCTATCTATCTATCCGTCTGTATGTCTCTGTTATTGTACAACAAAATGTTAGAGGTGAGTCTCTCCTCGTGGTAGGATTCGAGATTATTTTCATTTTCTTCTATAAGTTTTGTGCAGCATTTCGCTGAGTGTTGATTGGTTCTAATAAAAGTGTATTAATTTCGAAAACCGTTAATAGCTCATTTAAAGTAGGTTTAAGGGACGCCTGAGTGGTTCACTTGGTTAAGGGTTCAACTTTGGCTCAGGTCATGATCTCGCGGTTCGTGAGTTCAAGTCTCTCGTCAGGCTCTGTGTTGTCGGCTTGGAGCCTGGAGCCTGCTTCGGATTCTGTGTTTCCCTCTCTCTCTGCCCCTCCCCCACTCACACTCTGTCTCCCTCTCTCTCTCTCTCTCTCTCTCTCTCTCTCAAAAATGAATAAACTTCAAAAAAATGTAAAAAAGTAGGTTTTAAAAATCATCGAAGAAATACATCATGGAAAACTATTTTTTAAGCTTATTTACTAATTTTGAAAGAGCGAGGGAAAGAGTAGAAGCCGGGGGAGGGGCAGAGAGAGAGAGAGAACGAGACAGAGGATCCCAAGCAGGCTCTGAACTGTCAGCGCAAAGCCCGACATGGGGCTTGAACCCACGATCTGTGAGATCACGACCTGGGCCAGAATCAATGTGGATGCTTAACTGACTGAACCACCCAGGTGCCCTGGAAAACTATCTTTTTTTTTTTTTTCTAACATTTATTTATTTTTGGGAGACAGAGACAGAGCTCGAGCGGTGGAGGGGCAGAGAGAGAGGGAGACACGGAATCCGAAGCAGGCTCCAGGCTCTGAGCTGTCAGCACAGAGCCCGACGCGGGGCTCGAACTCACAAACCGTGAGATCATGACCTGAGCCGAAGTCTACCGCCCAACTGACTGAGCCACCCAGGCGCCCCTGGTTGTTTGTTTTTTCAAATAGAAAGAAAAAAGAATCGCAGCCAGCCCTATCACCCAGAGTATCATGGGTAATCCTTGTTTGCTGTCCACTGTTTGCTGGAATTTATAAAAAGAATCACTCCTGAAAGTGGCCTCCAATCCTATCTGATGCGCAGGCCAGAACCGACGGAACGGTTTTCCTGGATGGCGGGCGCCCGGTTCTGGTCTCTCCTGACGGTACAGAGGCCACACTTGTGCATATACCTCCGTCCACACGGCGTTCTCAGCGGTTCCTCGGCCAGTCTCCTGAGCAGACGCGCGGGCGTTTCGACTCCTGGCGAGTATTTTCCAATTGCTTTAAAAAACCCCTATCAATTTACCGTCCGACCTGGTATCTGTCTTTTAAAAATATTTGCTACATTAGTCATCTCTGAGTTGCTTGAGGTATGTCGGGCTGAAAGTCGGGAGGCCGGGACAGAGCTCCCGGGTGCCGCGGGTGTCAGGGTGTCACGGTGTCGCCTACGGTTGGCTTCACAACCTCTTGCATCATCCCTTCCAATTCCATCCAGCAAACATCCAAAGGGTACGAAGGGAGGGTGGTCACAAAGGCGTCCCGAAATATTGGCTGGAAACTCTGAGTATCGTAACTCACAGCTTCGAGGCAATTCTCCCCAAACCCGGACAGTATTGCTGTGCGTGTGTGTGTGTGTGTGTGTGTGTGTGTGTGTGTGAGATGGGAGGAAGGGTGGACGTAAGTCATTTTCAAGTTCACCTAAAGGAAAATCTGATGAGAATTACCAGGACATTTTTGAAGAATGGACGTGGGGCAAGAAAGCTCACCTTTCTAAGCATTAAAATGTTAGTATTCTATAAAAGGAGAAGCAGAAAGTAATACAGGCCAATGTTTATCCGATTTCAGGACAAAGGAAAGACTTACTAAATATCAAATAATGAAAAAAAAAAACACACACAAAAGGAAAATAGAAGTGGATTTTAAAGTTCTGTAGGGGCGCCTGGGTGGCTCAGTTGGTTGAGCGGCCGACTTCGGCTCAGGTCATGATCTCACAGTCTGTGAGTTCGAGCCCTGCATCGGGCTCTGTGCTGATGGCTCGGAGCCTGGAGCCTGCTTCGGATTCTGTATCTCACTCTCTCTCTGCCCTTCCCCTGCTCATACTCTGTCTCTATGTCTCTCAAAAATAAATAAACATTAAAAAAAATTTTTTAAAGTTCTGTAAATAAACACGCATCGTGAACAAAAGCGTAAGCTGTGTGGGAACGAAGCACTTACTTGCAACACGGAACGGGAATGCAAACGGGGGGTCTGAAGGTTCCTCAAAAAATTAACAACAGAAATACCCTATGATCCAGAAGCCCCGCTTTTGGGTGTACGTCTGAAGAAAACAAAAACACTCTATGTCACAAGATACCTGTACCTCCACGTTCAGTGCAGGATTATTTATAATCGCCAAGATGTGGAGACAATCTCTCGCCCATGGATGAAACCATAAAGATTTGATACTATATATATAGAGAGAATATTATTATATATATTCCATATTATAATATATATGGAATATTATTCAGCCATAAGAAAGAATGAAATTTGGCCATAGGTGACCACGTGAGTGGACCTTGAGGGCATTATGCAAAGTGACACGAGCCAGGCAGAAAAAGACCGACGCCGTATGATCTCACTTACAGGTGGAAACAGAAAAAAAAAGACAAAAAAGAACCAAGATCATAAACACAGAGAACGGATTGGCAGTTGCCAGAGGGCGGGGCGGGGTGGGGCGAGGGTGGGGGTGGGTGACGCGGGTGACGGGAATCAAAAAAAGAAAAATAGCGATGGAGGCATTTGGTGCAACAGTCTCGTACTTTCACGGGCGAAGACGCTTAGATTAAAATAGGACTTCTCCATATTCCCCTCCAATCGGTATGTTGAAATGACGACGTGGAGCTAATGATGTGTCAGATATTGTACAGTGATAATAAAAAGTAGCACAGTGGTGTCCAGGGAAATAAAAAGTAGTCATGCACTGTATTGAAGTTAATAAGATTGCGCCAGCATCTTCCCACGGTCGGCAATGGACGCTGGTTATTTCCCGCTGTTGACGATGGACCTTGGTTATCTAAGAGGCTATTAATGCGGACAGCTTTATGAAGGGTCCGAGGGAACTCGGGCCGTAGCTAATGAGTCAATCTACTTCAAAACAAAAGAGGTGATGTCAGCCAAGGGCACGACCAAAAAGCACCAGGAGGCAAAATTTAAGCCAAGAACTGAGGGCACATGTTTGCAACATGTAGGGAAAGGAGACTAATTTCCCTGGGGTTTATTCATTTGCTTAACATTCACTGAGTGCTTACCACGGCTGAGGCATTGTTATAAATGCTAGGGAGTCACGAATATAGGAAACACTTTCCTAGTTCCAAGAAAAAGATGAGGCTTTAATGGAAAAATAGGTGAACATAAAAGCAATTTGCAAATGAAAAGACAGCAGATCTTAAAAACCCAGCCTAAGAATCGTGAACCTGCAAGCTCGGTCCCCCACGAGGCATAACTTTGCACTCTAAAACAGTTTAAATGTCTTGGAACAATTCAACTAAGTTTTGATCTGTTGAAGACGAGATTGGCGAAAACATTTGAGAGGTAATGGATTTTTTTTTAATTATTAAAAACTACGTGAAATTCTAGAAATTCTAGCTCTGGGACTTTCTCTTAAGCACGATGAATGAATGAGTCAGTAATGCAGGCAAGATTTGCTGACAAGGATGATTATTATGGCATTGTGACACACACACACACACACACACACACACACACACACACACACAGAAGAGGTCTCATCCAAAGTGCTCAACATTTGAGTAATAGTTGAATAAACTAAGGTGGGTTTATACGTGGTTTAAGTAGACAATAAAAACTTTGTTTTCTAAGGAATTTGAATGGCATATTACTAGGCCAAGAAAACATTCGGATGCAAAAATCCTATGAATTTTCAAACTATATGTGTTTAAAAGCGCACGTGTAGGTACGCGAAGGGCTGAACAGAAGCGACACATTTCAGCAAGATGCACACATTGTTGGCTTTGGGGAAGACCTCTTCCTTCTCTTTTACAACCAATATTTTAGTTCTGAATTTCTGCTGGGAGGAGGTAATGCTTCTATAAATAAGGAGCTGTTTTAGGAAGTTAGCAACGCACAATGAGCGTCATCAGACGCCCACACAGCGGTCTAGCAATATACGCGGAAGGAATTCTGGTATGTTACCGTTGAGGGTTTGAAGCTACATTTTTGTTCTTGTTTAGATTTTCTGAATTTCCTACAAAAGAAGTGTAGTTTCCATGGCCAGGAAGTAACCCACAGCTGTTATGATAGAATGCCTAGACGGTCCAGGTGACCCCCCTAGTGATTTTTGCATGCCCGGGGTGTTCACAATCTCAGGAAACAGTACAAACTTACTTTAAAGCACTGTTAGTTACGTTTCCAGTCTTCAATCTCTAGAAGCTTTTCTCCTGAAGTATCTGTCAACTTGAAGCGATGTGTCCAATCGTTCGTCTGAAAAAGAGTGCAAGAAGTAATCGCCCTCCTAGACGTTCTGGACACTCTGTAGCACCAAGAGGAGGAAGAAAAGCATCGAGCCCGGTATTTGAAAATGTAACGTGCTGTTTAAAAACAACTTGCGACTTTCGCTGGTGGAAATACAAATACGGAAATACACACTTTGGAAAACGGTGTGATGGAGTCGTGTGCAGGTAAACAGGCATGTATCGGACAGCACGATAATTCCGCTTCCAGGGGTTTACCCGAGAGAAACGAAAGCTACGTCCAGACCCGGCTTGGGCATGAGTGTTCCCCGCAGGGTCGCTCGTCACAGCTCCAAGGTACCCATCAACGGGTAGAGGGACAAACTGGTATATACGCATGTCATCATAACAATAAACGAGGACAGACAGCGATAACAGCACCGCAGGACGGACCTCAGAAAGTGGCATTGAGGGAGGAAAGCGGAAGCAGGCGTGCGTGTCGTACAAGTCTTTTTCTTTATAGGAGTCCTGGAAATGACAAAGTCAGCCATAGGGACAGAAAGCCCCTGGGGCGGGATGGGGGGCATGACTGGGCGGCCCAGGCGGGATCTTTCTTTCTCTCTCTCTTCCTTTCTCTCTTTCTCTCTCTCTCTCTCTTTCTTTCCTTCTCTCTTTCTTTCCTTCCTGTCTTCTTTCTTTCTTTCTTTCTTTCTTTCTTTCTTTCTTTCTCTTTCTTTCGCTCTCTTTCTTTTTCCTTTTCTCTCTCTCTTTTTCTTCTCTCTGTCTCTTTCTTTCTTTTCCTTTCTTTCTTTCTTTTTCTTTCTCTTTCTTTCTTTCTCTTTCTCCCTTTCTCTTTATTTCTTTCTCTCTCTCTTTTTCCTTTTCTCTCTCTCTTTCTTTCTCTTTCTTTCTCTCTTTCTCTTTTCTTTCTCTCTCTCACTCTCTTTTTCCTTGTCTCTCTCTTTCCTTCTCTCTCTCTCTTTCTTTCTTTCTCTCTCTCTCTTTCTTTCTTTCTTCTTTCCTTCTTTCTTAATTTTATTTTTTCTCAAGTTAGTTAACACACAGTATAGTCTTGGTTTCAGGAGTAGAAACCAGGGATTCATCGGTCACATACAACGCCCGGTGCTCATCCCGGCAAGTCCCTCAGGCGGGAGCTTTCTGGGGGTGACGGAGATGTTCTCCGTCTTGACCGTGGTAGTGGTCACATGAACAGATACGTTTGTGAGCACTCGTTCACCTGTCCGCTTCAAATGCATGCATCCCGTGGCATGTACATTATACCTCCGCAAAGTGGATTTTTTAAAAAGTCAGTTTATTCCACGCAGAGGCAGCTTCTTAATTAAGAAGGGGGCCACAGACTATTACACATGCCCGGCGCCCCTCTGGGTGTGGGGCCCTGCTCGGGTCCTGCGTGTGAGGCCGACCCCGGTTCTGTTCCCTGACTTTTCAGAACCTTTCAGATACATGTGTGTGTGTGACACTACTTTACATAAATGGGATCTCACCGCGGATGCTGTTTTTGAATTCATTTTTTCGCTCAAAAATCTGCTGAGGTCTTCTCTCTAAACCAACGCGCGCAGCTGTGCGTCGTTCTCCAAGAGAACATTCCACGGTGGGGTGTGCTGTAACTGAGTAAGCCATCTCCTTTTGATAGCGTTTAGGATGTTTTCTGTTTTCACCGGAACCGGCACCCACCCCCACTGTATGGGGCTCCGTGCGCAGAAATTTCTAGGCCCCTTCCCAGAAGCCTGGGCCCCTCCCCGCCAAGGCACTGTCTCTGATGCAGCTAAAGGTTGTTTGTCTTTTTCATATTTCGCTTCCCGCTTTCTTTCTTTCTTTCTTTCTTTCTTTCTTTCTTTCTTTTTTTTTTTGAGCTTTAAATAGAGTGGGTAGGTCCCTCGAATCAACTTTCTTGAGCTCGGAGGCTTCTGCCACGGCTCCCCCTCCAGGGAACTCTGGCCCCTGACCCCTCCTTGCGCCCAGATTACGCCCGTCGCCCCAGAGGCCCCGATGGAGGGCCACAGGCTAGGAATTGTCCAACCGGGGTTCCTGGGCGCCAAGCAGTCTGTGCCCCTGCCGGGAGGATCGACCCTAAACGTTCCCTCCGTTTCCCTCAGCCCTGCCGCGCCCCGGGGAGTGTGCCGAGCCTCAGGATTTCCAGAACCTACCGTGAGAGGACAGCTTTGTATCCCCACAGGGGAGAGACGCTGCCACGTTTCAAAAGAAGGGAAGTGTCGGCTCATGTCGCCCCCCCCCCATACAGATCGGTGCTGGCTTCCCACGCCCAGCACAGCCTCGGAGGCCTCCCGCCTGCATGAGGGCCTCGGGGCCGCCCTCCATCAGGGAGGCAAGCCTGCCTCTGGCTCCTGTCACGTGCCAGGCCGCGCAGCACCCTTTACGACCTTCAGGGTCGTTTGAGATGGAAGAGCGAGGGCCTGTCACTAGCTCTGCAGCCCCCTGGGAAGGTCACCTGGTCCCCTCAGCTTCCA
The DNA here is from genome assembly GCA_030068075.1 of Paguma larvata. Classification (NCBI taxonomy): domain Eukaryota; kingdom Metazoa; phylum Chordata; class Mammalia; order Carnivora; family Viverridae; genus Paguma; species Paguma larvata. The sequence goes on along the minus strand of CM057831.1, from coordinate 102,863,305 downwards.
CTTTTGCTAGACAATTGGGTCTTCGCAATAGGCCGTCTTGAAGCATCTTTAGGGTTTCTTCCAGGCCCCTGTCTGTCCCCTCCAGACAGGAGGCACTTGCTTCAGCTTAGAAGGACTGTTCTGTAGGGAGTCTGGCCTAGACGGGGCAGGGCTGGGGAGGGGGGCGGGGAGGTGAGGCTTCCGTGGAGCAAGGGCGGCTGACCCTCGAAGCCTGTTGGTTCTAACTGGGCCGGACGGGCTGAGGGGTGTGCAGGGTCCGTGAGGGCGTTGAGCTCTCCTGGGAGGGACTCTCTGATCGTAGTTTTGCTGGGGGCCAGGGGGAGGGAGGATGTTAACTCTTGCATTAGGGGTGACAGTCCAGGGTGTCAACGGAGCCCAAGTGCCAGTCACCCAGCGTGACTGGGGAGCCCGGAGAGCGGGCGAGGGCGCAGTGAGACGGGACTGGAGCAGAGTCCGGGAGTGAAAAATCACAAAGAGCAGGTACGAGGGTTGGCGAGTGTCCCTGCTTAGGCCAGCCCGGTGTCCGCTAACTGGCATTTATCAAAGCCGGGATTCTACTTTGAGGCAGGGAGGCAGAGGCCCCGTCCCTCCTGACAATCATATTCAAAGGAACGGCCCTCGGGTCCTGGAGAGAGACCGCCCCGGGTGGCGGGAGATGTGTGTACATCTCGGAGGGACGGAGAAAAGGTTTGCGATTTTAAGCTTTTTTTTTTTCTTCTTCCAATAAATGCTCCGTGGAAAGGGAGGCATTCTCGGGTGTCGGCTGGAACACATTCCTTTGGCCACCTTGAGCGGAATTCCCCAGACAGGGGCTCGAGGAGGCTGGGTCACCCCAGGGATGTGGCCGGAGGCTGCGAGGAGCCACGCTAGCTTGTCCCCCGCCTAGCGCAGCGGTTGGGACCCAATAGTTCGCACCGAGTGTTTTTCTGGTTCTCAGTACAGAGGATCTACTTTTCTTCGTTTTTGCACTAAGTTGGCGGTCTCCAGATGGGAAGGGGCCCCGAGAGTCTTTGGGGACTCTTCCCAGGTCCTTGGCCACCCCCGTACTCCTCCCGGATCGTGTCCTTCTGTTCTTTCATAATTTTTCCTCCTCCCCTGTACCGGACCTAACCCACCCCCCTCCCTGTAACAAACTGCCGGGACACCCACAGAGGGACCATCTTAAGCGTCGGCCCTGGCGACGAGGAATTAAGCGACCCCGAGAGAACAAATCATTCTGCAAGTCGAACAGGTTCTCGTTTTTTAGCCTCGACAGAATCCAAAACAATCGATGCCTGATTGCTTTGCGATTTTGGCATCTAAGCTGGACACAGTTGAAAAAATTGAGCGGCCTCTAGAAAAAAAAAAATCCCTCCAGTGTCATCTAGCCAGCGTGCACAGCTATAAAGATGAAACACGGGGCGCTGGTCCCTGTCTCGTTTGAGCAATAACTAATACCCATCCATGGAGGCATCGACTCAGTGAGGGGGAGAAAAGATCTAAACGCCTCATTAAGAGACAGATGTCTTTCCAGTAAAACTTAGCCTTTTGTAGCTAATCGTCATTTATCGAAATTAAAATACCCACCCTATGGTGATTTGTGCGCTAAGAAGAATCGTAACGACCACATGGTCGAGGGGGAAGATTTGATGAGAGCCTCATGACCACGGGAAATGGCAACCTTTTAATATTTTAATTTATATATATTGTTTCAGAACATGATACGAGTATTATTATGGGACTTAAAAGCATGAAATTATGTGAGGCTAATATTATATAGAAGGATTAGAATAAGCGTCCGTGGAGAAAAAAGAAGGACGTGAAAGTGCTGACTGTTAAAGAAGGGCTTACTTGCATACAATTGATGCTCGCGGACACGGGTTTGAACTGAGTGGGTCCTCTTACATGCAGATTTTTTTCTATCGCTATATGTATAATACTGTCCATGTATTTTCCCTTTCTTATGATTTTCTTAATAATATTTTCTGTTTTCTAGCTTACCTTATTATAAGAATACAGTATGTAATGCATATGCCATACCAAATAGGTGTTGACTGGCTGTTTCTGCTACGGGCAAAGCTTCTGGTCAACAGTAGGGCTATTAGTAGTTAAATTTAGGGGGGAGTCCAAAGTTATACATGGATTTTGGACCATGTAGGGAGGAGGTTGGCGCCCCTAACCCCCTCGTTGTTCAAGAGTCAACTGTATTTTTTAAATAGATGATGGTTGTACATGGCGGGGGAGGCGAATTTGTTTCTAAGACTTTATTTTTTAGTCATCTGCGCACCCAACGTGGGGCTCGAACCGACAACCCCAAGATCAAAACTCATGTATTCCGTGGACTGAGCCAGCCAGGCCACCCCCAGGGAGGCCAAGTTTTACCTCTACTCTGTTAGGTTTCTGGCTGAGCCTGACAAACTGACTTAAAATGGATTAGTTAGCCAGAGAAAAGCACTTTTACGGAGGTGTTACATGGCGGGAGGCCTTGTGAAAACCCAAAGGCGTGGTAAAGCCTGCGTGCTTTTGTAACAGGTTAAACAAAGAGCGGGAAACTAAACCACACGAGAGGCTGACGAGAGATAAGAATGATTTTAACAAATTCTGTTCATACAGAATTTTCTCGGTCTCAACTTCTGGTCCTTGATGATAAGAATGTTACTTGCCTTCTGGTCTTACCAGGAAGACGCCTTTCACATGGGAATTTCACCTCCTGCTTCCAAGAAAAGGAAAGAAGACCAGAGTGTTTCTCCTGTGTTTGCTGTTTTCCAAGTGGCTTTAACTCAGAATAATCCTTACGCCAAAGTGGTGTATTTCCGGGTGGCATATTCTGACGCACTGCATGCAGCAGCCGGGTTCTCGGCAGCGCCGTTCACGACAGCTGAGACGGAGAAGCGACCCTCTGACCGATGTGAATGGTAAGCACAGTGTGCCTTATAGTTACAACATTATTCGGCCCGAAAAGGTTGAGTCTTGAAGGAAGGAATTTCTGCCACCTGCTACGACCCGGATGCACCTTGAAGACACTGCGCTAAGGAAATGAGCCGGTGGCAAAAAAGCAAATACTACTGCCTGTCCCACTCCCGTGAGAGACTCAGAGGGGTCAAAACCACCAAGACAGAGAGCAGAATGGGGATTGCCAGGGGCCAGAGAGGGCGAGAGGAGTCAGCGTTGAATGTGGGCCGCGTTTCAGTTTTACAAGATGAAACAGGCCATGGGGACGGCGGGCGGGGTCGGCCGTACCACGTTGTGAACGTATTTAATCCACCGACCCGTGCACTCACACGTGGGGGAGACGGTAACCTTGCGCTGTGTGTATCGCACCACAATAAAAATATCTGGAAGGAGGGAAGGAGGACGATGGATACCGACATTCTATTCCACTGGGTTCACTGAAAAGGGCAATGGTAACAGTGTTTTTTCTTAACTTGTCAGTTTTTAAAACGTGACCTCGAACATGAAATATGAATCACATCCTGCCGCACCAGATTCTTGATGCCGCGTTTCAGAAAACAAGCAGAAAAGGCCCCAGGATGTCTGATGCAGCTCTCTTGAAACCATTCACGAGACCAGGGGGGTAAGCCGAGTCTCACCCTCGGGCTGTCGGGCCCGGAGCTTGGTTTCGCGTGGCCTGCAAATTAAGACAAGCCCTTACATTTGGATGCGAGTGAAAATAAGCAAGAAAGAAGAATATTTTGCGACACATAAAAACTGCATGAAATTCAAATTTCGGGGCCCATAAATAGACTCCGATTGGCACGCAGCTAATCTCATTCATGTCTGTCTCGTCTCTGGCTGCCTTCCCGCTACAGATGGAAGAGCTGAGTAGTTGTGACACAGACCATATGGCCAGCAAAGCCTGGAACATTCCCTAGGAGGCCATTTGCAGAAGGCGTCTGCCTACCACGGACTAAGGAAAACCGGGCAGTGTTTCCGGCTCTGCTCGCAACCGCGGACCAACCAGCCCCGCGCTCTGAGACTCGGGCCTCTCACCGGAAACAAATGTGCTGCTTGGACAAAGCGGTGTTTGAGTTCTCCGCCACCTCTAAAAATCTGGCAAGCCTGGGAAAGCAGTGCAGACTCAGGTACTAATGGCCAATACCTCCCGGGAGTACTCACCTGTAACAATGACCCCCGAAGAGGCCAGCTGCTTAACCCAAAGGGGTTGGGTGCTAACAGCAGGCTTTGGGGCACCGGCCATGGTGGGGGGGCTGCCATTTTGGCGAAGGGGCTCTTCCCGGCATCACTCATCTGCAGTGTTTGTGGTGAACAGACAACGGTTTGAACAAATCGATCTGTCCAGTGACAAGCATCTCCCGACATCCCCTGGTTGAGGGGAGAGGCCACTCCTGGTTTGGTCCCAGCCCACAGACTTCCTGTCGAGGCCTCAGGAAGGCCGGGCGGGCCCGAAACAGACCCGAATCAGCGCTGAGCTCATGAAGGACAGGGCAGGTGCTTTTCATGCCCTCTGGTCTCTGTCTGTGGAGAGCTCTTCTTTCGTGCCGAGGCCCGAGGTTACAGCCAGACCAGGGCAGGCCACACTGAGTAGGCAGCCCCCCTCACCCTGTGCAAGGGCCCGCCCACTCCAGCGGGCTGTGCCCTGGGGTCTCCGACAGAAGGAGGCACCGGAGACAGAAGGAAGAGAGGGCTGGGCGTTCAGGGTCTCCCCCCGACTTCCCCCAGCTTCCCCAGCCAGGGTACCGGCATGCTTTGCTTCCCCATGGGTCAAATGTGGCCCTGCTGGCTTCTGGGGAAGGCCAGTGGGGTGGGGGTGGGGCGACAAACCCAGCGCCAACAGGGTCCCAGCCCGGGTGTCAGGCGGCCCTGTCCCATCTCAGAGGGGCCCCTCTCTGGCTCTAGCCCCCGCTGATTGTAGCCAACCGTTGAAACTCCAGGTCTGGGATTGTCGACGTTTCCAAATTTTCAGAGGAAACCGGAAATCTGGAATTCAACGTGCAATCTCCTCATCCCCAAATGTTGGCAGTGCATTGAAAAAATATTACAAACACCAAGCTGGTGTCAAGAAGGCACGTCTATAGGTCAAATCCGGGCTCCAGGCTGCAAGATCAAGGCCTTCGAGCGGGCAAAGCCTGGACTCTGGCGTCAGGAGCCCAGGTGTGCTTCGGGTCCGGCACCGCCAGCGTGGTCACCGGGGCCCCCAGAGCAGCGGTTTCCTCATGTCCCAGGCGGGGTGATTGTCCTCACAGGCATCCTCACGAGCATCCCTCCTTTCCTGACTCGGAAACTGGCCGTGTCTCCCGATGACCAGAGAAACGAAGTTGGGGCCGGTCAGCGGTGGGTCCATTTCTGGATGCTTCTGGAAGGGCGGGTGGAACTCACCTGGGTAACCGTCTCATCTTGCCCTTTCGGGCCCTGCCTGGCGGCACCTCCGCCCACCCGAGGAAGCCTCTCAGACGGGAGACGCTTAGATCCCAGTGACTGCCACCTTGGGGAGGGGGTGGCTGCTGAGATGGCTCCGATGATAGTTCTGCCGCGCGGGTGACTGTTTTCCGGTTTTCGCGTGGGTGTTTTCCCCTCCGAGGAAGATTAGAGACAGGTCCCCCGTGTCTTCCCTGCCGCAGGTGCCGTGGCCGTGATCGTGACCGGCATGGGGCCATCCTCACGGGGTGCAGCCCCTGGTGAGCCCGGGTCGGGGCACCCCGGTGGGTGCTGGCGGCCCTCGGGCCCTCCCTCCAGCCCACGGACCTGGGTTTGAATCCCGCCCGCCGTCAGTTCCGTGGGCGGAAAAGAGACAGTAACGGTAGCCGTGCAGAGGGCTGTCAGGATGGCTGGGGCGCCTCAAGTGCCTGGTGCAGAGCCGCGTGCGGAGGGCGGGCCGCTGGGGGCGCGGGGTGATGGCTGCAAATGGAACGGAATCACGCCGGGCGCGACGAGTGAGGACGACCGTTTGCTGTGAATCCCAGAGTGCAGGAATGACCTCTCTGCTTCGAGCGCGTTAGCTCCCCACCCCCGCCCCCAAAGGCTTGTTCTCTAATTCTGTTGCATCTTTTTGTCTTGCTTAATTAAGAAGTACTATAGGGTGCAAAGGGTAAGCACCCGACTTCGGCTCAGGTCATGACCTCACGGTCTGTGAGTTCGAGCCCCGCGTCGGGCTCTGTGCGGACGGCTCAGAGCCTGGAGACTGCTTCGGATTCTGTGTCTCCCTCTCCCCTCTCTCTCTCTCTGCTCCTCCCCCACTCATCCTCTGTCTCTCTCACAAAAAATAAATAAACTTTGGGGCACCCGGGGGGCTCAGTCAGTGAAGCATCTGACTTCGGCTCAAGTCATGAACTCGTGGTCCGTGAGTTCGAGCCCCGCGGCGGGCTCTGTGCTGACAGCTCAGAGCCTGGAGCCTGCTTCGGATTCCGTGTTTCTGTCTCTCTCTGCCCCTCCCCTGCCTGTGTTCTGTCTCGCTCAAAAATAAATAAATGTTAAAAAAAATTTTAAATAAATAAATAAACATTAAAAAAAGAAGTACTATGCCCAGGAGACGTTGGGGTTCGCCTGCAGGAGGGGGTCTTCTGGCTCCCTCAGACGGGGCCTGGGCTCCTACAGCATGGGGATCGGTGACGGTGAAGAACCCTGGGGAGGGTCTGGGACCTTCAGGAAACCGCTGTGACCCCCAGAGAGTGGGATGATGGAGGGGTGCACAGTGTGGGGGGAGGGGCAGGGGGAGCCAGAGAGGAGCGACTCCTCATTGTTTTAGACTGGGGCAGACGCTAGGGACGACAGTGACAAGCCATTTACAGCTTTAAAAAAAAACACCCCTTTGGGGACAGATGTTCAGGTCGCAGCATCATCTGTTTTGAGAAACACATCCACGGAACCAGCAAGCCGACTTTTCAAATGGAGAGACAATTAACCAAAGACCCGCCGGGGCCCCGGAAAAGCTGTCGAACCTAGTTCTCAAGGGGCAGGTGTCCCCGTTGGGCCTGACCCGCGATCCGGAAGGCGCCTCCCTCTCCATCCTTTCCCAGCCGCAAGGAGAACTCACGACGAGGGTGGTGAGCCCGGCCACTCTCGGCTCTGGGCCCCGCGGGTACCCCAGTAAGCAAAGTGGGCAGAAATCCCTGCCTGCCCGGAGCTGAGGCTGCAGTCCGTGTCTCCTTTTTCTGGGGTCCTCCTCTTGTGATTCGGGGGTCTCGGCAGGCCGGCGGGCCTCGAGCTTTCATTTAATGCTCAGCGAGTATTTATCGGCAGTGGGAGCCCTTAGAGTCAGCCCCACGCCCTCCTCATCTTTGCACCCCTAGAGACGAGCAGAGAAAATGGTTCATAGTAGTCACTCCAAATATATTAGTCAGGGGCACCTGGGGGCTCGGTCGGTTAAGCATCCTACTTCGGATCAGGTCATGATCTCCCTGTCCGTGAGTTCAAGCCCTGAATCGGGCTCTGTGTTGACAGCTCAGAGCCTGGAGCCTGCTTCGGATTCTGTTTCCCTCTCTCTCTCTCTCTCTGCCCCTCCCCCCTCACACTCTGTCTCTCTCTCTCTCTGTCTATTTATTTTATTTCTGAGAGAAAGAGAGAGCAGGCGAGGAGCAGAGAGAGGGAGACACAACCCAAAGCAGGCTCCAGTCTCTGAGCTGTCGGCACAGAGCCCAACGCGAGGCTCGAACCCACAAACGGTGAGGACGCTCAACCGACTGAGCGGCCCGGGTGTCCCTAAAATAAAAAGTTACTTTTTAAAGATGAGATATGCCATAAGAAAAATGGGAAAGCTCCACTTGCCGTCCAGGCAGGGAGCAGGGTGGACGCGGGGTGACGGGGAATCGAAACAAGATCCTGGGGACCGAGTGGGCTCAGCGGCTCCGTCTCCCTGGGTGGGACGGACCGTGCCGCTGGGCCCTGCCACCTCGCCTCTCACACACGGATGATGCGCTCCCCAGCTCCTAGGGGCCGCTGCTGCGTGCCTGCCTCCTGGGCACCTGCTAGCCCCGGGGTCATTGCCTCTGGATTCTGGAAACTCCGGGAACACTGGATTCAGAGAAGTGAGCCCCACCCAGACACCTTTCCATTCTAGTGCCGCCCATCACCGTCTCTGCCCCGCAGTGAGCTTCCTGAGGGTGGGGACCCCGTCTTCTTCCAGGGCCGGGGCCCCGAGGGCGCCCATTAAACCGTCATGAAATGAGTGTCCCTGAGCTCGTAGCCCTAGGACAGGACTCTAAAATGGTTTTTTATTTATTTTTGAGAGAGAGAGAGAGAGAGACAGAGCGTGAGTGGGGGAGGGGCAGAGAGAGAGGGAGACAGAATCCGAAGCAGGCTCCAGGCTCTCATGAGCCATAAGCACAGAGCCCAATGTGGGGCTCAAACCCACAGACTGTGAGATCATGACCTGAGCCGAAGTCGGCCGCTCAACCGACTGAGCCACCCAGGTGCCCCTAGGACAGGACTCTAAATGTCACCAGATCGCACGGTGAGAAAGCACCGCCCTTGGCAGGCCTGTGCCAGCTTTCCTCTGACACGGAGAGCGCCTCGGGCCAGCGGGAGGACGTCCCTCCGCCCCCCTTGCCCGGCCCCTCCCCCCAGGTCACCAAGAACAGGCAGGTCTTGGGCTCAGGCTCAGCTGGCTAATGTATCTCGCCAGAGTAGCAGCATCGCTCTTGAAGAATGACCTTCGGTTTGTAGCCAGTGACACTGGTTTCCCCCTCACGACTGCAACATGATGCTTCCTTTAAATGTGTTTTACATTGTGAAACAATTTCAGACTTGGAGAAACGTTGCAAGGATAATATAAAGAGGGGCACCTGGGGGGCTCAGTCGATTAAGTGTTCGACTCTTGATTTTGGCTCCCGTCATGATCTCAAGGTTCGTGGGTTCAAATTCTGCTGCGTGCTGGCAGCACGGAGCCTGCTTGGGATTCTCTTTCCCTCTCTCTCTCTCTCTCTCTCTGCCCTTCCCCCACTTGTGTGCACGTGCATACGCTCTCTCTCAAAAATAAATAAACATTAATATATATATATATATGTATATATATAATTCCTGGATACTGCTCATTGCTGGATATCCCCTAATGTTAATATTTTACTACTTAATTACCCCCTCCCCCCATCTCACCCCTTTCCCAAACAAAAAATTTTTTTTTTCTGAACCATTTAAAAGTAGGTCATCCCTGGGGCACCTGGGTGGCTCAGGTGGTTAAGCGCCCGACTTTGCCTCAGGTCATGATGTCACGGCTTGTGAGTTCGAGCCCCGTGTCAGGCTCTGTGCTGATGGCTCAGAGCCTGGAGTCTGCTTCGGATTCTGTGTCCCTCTCTTGCTCTCCCTCTCCCTCGCTCATGCTCTCTCTCTCTCAAGAACAAATAAAACATTAAAAAATTTTAGAAAAAAAAAGTAAGTTGTCCCTTTCCTCCTGAACACTTTAATATTTTAGTGTGCATTTCCTAAAAGCAAGAATATTTTCTTTCATTAACTATAGTTCGCATATAAAAATCAAAATTAGTTAACACTAATACGATGCTATTTCTTTTTTTTTTTTTTACTTTTTTTTTTTTTAATGTTTTATTTATCTTTGAGAGCAGGAGAGACAAAGCATGAGCAGGGGAGGGACACAGAGAGAGGGAGACACAGAATCCAAAGCAGGCTCCAGGCTCTGAGCTGTCCACACAGAGCCCGATGCGGGGCTTGAACTCACAGACTGTGAGATCATGACCTGAGCTGAAGTCGGACCCTTAACCGACTGAGCCACCCAGGCGCCCCTATTTCTTTCTAAAGGTAGAGAGGAGTTGATTCTTTTTATTTTAGTTTATTTTTATTTTTTGAGAGAGAGAGTGTGCTTGTGCACCGGCGCATGCAATGGGGGAAGGGCAGAGGGAGAGAGAGAATCTTAAGCAGGCTCCACGCTCAGCTCAGAGCCCGACGCGAGGTTCCATTTCACGACGGTGAGATCATTACTGAGCTGAAATTCAGAGTTAGATGCTTGGCTGACTGAGCCGAGCAGGCGCCCCCGACACAGCACTATTATCTAAACTGTAGACATCATTCCTGTTTCTCCATCTGCCCCAGGAACGTCCTTTATAGCGAAAGGAAATCCCAGATCACGCCTTGCCTTCCGTTGCTCTATGTCTTTATTGCCTTTGGTCTGAAATACTTCTTGGGTCTTTGTATTGTGTGATGTTAGCGTTTTTGAAAAGCACACAGCGGATGTTTTGTAAAATGGCTATCTCTTTTACAATACATTTCGGTTTTAAAAAATGTGAAACCATCCTATAGAAAAACTGCAGGCATACATAGGAGATGTCACAGATTCCTTCCGGACCACCACCATAAAGTGACTATCGAAGTAAAGAGAATCAAATGAACGTTTTGGTTTCCCGGTGTATATGCAGGTTATGTTTATACTATACTGTAGTCTATGAAAGTTTGCGACAACTCTATGTCTAAAAATAAAAACAAGGTACATATCTTAATTTAAAATATTGCTAAAAATTGCTAACCGTCATCTGAGCTTTCAGTGAGTCAGTTTTTGCTGGTGGAGGGTCTTGCCCGGGTGTTGATGGTGGCTGATGGGTCAGGGTGGCGGTCGCTGAAGATTGGGGAGGCGGGTGGGCGGAGCGGTCAGAACACATACGACACTTTTCCATAAGGTTCGCTGTCTTACGTGGGCGCGATCGCGGTGCCCCCAAACAATTACCACAGTGACATCGAAGATCGCGGATCCCAATCACCAAAGCAACCATAACAACAAGGAAAACGTTGGAAACGTGGTGACAGTGACCCATATGTGACCCAGAGACACGAAGCGAGCCGATGCTCTGGGATAAGTCGTCCTTGCTCGATGCTGGGCGGCCACGAACCTTCAATCTGTAAAACGCCCAGCGTCTGTAGAGCGTCACAAAGTGAATCGCAATAAAATGAGAAGTGCCCGCGTTAGGTAACCAGAGAACAAACAGTCCGCCAATAAAGCAAGACCATGAAGACACACGGAAAACTGAGGTTTGAGAAATGATGGTTTTGGTCAACTTCATTCTGCCCTTGGCGCCTCCTCCCACTGAGGTGTCGGGGCCCGGGGTGCTGGGTTAGCGCCTGCGGGTCAGGTGGTGAGGCAGAGGCTGTTCCAGTCCGCTAGGCGGTAACTCAGCCGGGGGGGGGGGGGGGAGAGGAGGGGGAAGGGGGGGCGGCGCCGGTCAGCGGGTCAGCAGCCCGGAGGAAGGCTCGCTTAGATGAGGGCAAATCTCATCTGAACGAAGAGTTCATAACATGGAGAATGGAGAAAAAAAGCCCAGCGAGGCGGTGGAAGACTCGAATACGGATAGGAGAGGTTTCTGGAAGCAGAGGAAGCCATCTCAGCATTTTCACCCGGCAGCCTCATACCCACAGCTACTGCACCCCTCCCCCCACACTCCGGAGTGTTCCCCAGAAGCTAGAGGAACAGGATGGCCTGGCTACCTCGGGTCCTGTGCTAACTATCCCCAGGGAAGGTGGCCTGCGGACAGAAGGCCGCGATGGCCTCGCCTTGTGTCACCCGAGAGCCCACAGGGACCTTCTCCAGGGAGGGGCTGTTCTTGCCAGGGGGGAGTGGGGGCAAGAGCCGGGGTGGTCCTGCCGGCTCCCAGAAAGGGGAAGGAGTGAGGGCGAGCACAGGAAATGGAGCAAGCCTCGGGGGGTCGGGGCTCTGGCGCCGAGAAGAGGGTGGCCGTCGTGGACGTGTGACAAAAGGTATCGCTATATCTCAGTCACTCGGGAAGAGCTGGAGGTTACTGACTCCAGTTACGTTAGCATCTCATCCTCAGATTCGAGTAGCTTCCGTCTGCTATGGAAGCTGGAGGTCTGAGCGAGGCCCACGGGAGGGACGGCCGCACTTCAGAGGGGAGGCCTCGGCGGGGGTAGGGAGGGCAGTAGGACCCCCCGCCTCCGTGTTCATGCTCCAGTGGGGTGTGGCTCTCGGGCCCACGGGGGAGAGTGTGTTTACGGGGGACAACGTGGATCCGTTTTCTCTCCCTGCTGTGAGAGACCGGAGGGGGCCAGAGGGGGCCCGGCCCCGGCTCTGATGCGGGGGGAGGGGCGTAGGAGACCCCACAGGCCGGGGTGGGGGTGCTCGGAAGGCAGTGACAGCTGGAGGACGACTCCTCCTCTCTCCTTCTGCACTTGGGGGGCGACCCTGGGGACAAGGAGCCAGGAAGGGGCACCTGCCTTCGGCCGGGATAGGGCTGGGGTCCCCTTGGTGGGGGCAGTCTTCCTCCCCCCCCCCAAAGAGAGGATGCCTCGCGATCCTCCCTGGGCCTCCAGCCCGCCCCGCCTCCTTCTCCAGCCCTTCCACTTCTCCATCGTCTTTCCTCTCTCCTTCCCGCCTATATGCGGACTGGACTATATGCAGCCCCTGCGGACTGGCCCCTCCATCCGGGTCCTAGCTGGGTGACCTCGAACAAATTCCGTGATTTCTCTGGGCTTACTTTTCTCCCCTGGAAGACAATGGAGACTGGAATATCCTGCTGCCCCGAGACGCCCTTGGGGTCTAAGTCAAGTCCAGGGCTAAGGGACTGAGGACGGTGCCCAGCTCAGGGGGCGGATAAAGGCGGCTTCAATTGTCTCCGACAATTACCTCCCATCATTTTCCCCTCCGTCTCATCGCGCACTCTCTCCCTCCTCCCTGCCTTGGCCGCCGTGTTCTTTGTCTTCCTCTGTTGCTATTTCGGGCCTTCCTCGATGAGGCCGGTGCGGGGTGAGCCACGTCTCATGTCAGGATGCCAGCGCCGCCTCAAACTGGTAAACAGCTGAAGGATGTGGCGGGAGGTGAACTTTCCACTGAGGCTGCTTTGAACTCCTCCCTTCCCGACGGGTCTCCCCTGCTCCTCCCCGCTGCGGAGACTCCAGCCCAACTTCGCGAAGCCAGGACGGGGGTCTGGGGGCCATGGCCGAGAGAGGCCCACGCCGAGCGGCCGCACCGGGCGGGGGCGGGGGGAGGGGGACCCTGGCCACCTCCGCCAGCCGCTGCTGGGACCGCAGAGACAGTCTCGGGGAGGGCTGGAAGTGGAGACCGCAGACGGGGCGGCGGGGAGGATGGGGGCCCGAGCAGGGTTCGGCGGACGCACCTCGGGGGTGAGGTTTCCAGTGGAAAAGTTCGGGTCCCAGCAGGCGAGTCCCGGACAGGCCAGGGAGGCCGGAGCCTGTGCCCCTGGGAGTGGCCTCGGCCCTCGGGGTCTCCTGGATGCCTGCAGGAGGCGATGGGTCGCGGGTCTCGAAGAGGGAGCGGTCTGGAGCTCTGGCCGGGCGTTCAGATCAGGGAGCCGCTAGCGAGGACCCTCCTCTCTCGGGAGGCCCCGCGCGGGGGGAGCCGCGGCCCGGCCACACCATGCCCGGCGGACGGCCCTGGCAAAGACCCTGAATCTTTCTGAGCCTTGGTTTCCCTAGCCGTGAGACGGCGATAAATATTAATACCTCGTGGGGCCGCTGTGGGCATTAATGTGTCAGTACCCGGGATATGCTCAGAACAGCACCTGGTGCAGGGTCAGTACTCGGCGATGGAGCTGGGGTTAAAAACATTTTTTAGGGGCGCCTGGGTGGCTCAGTCGGTTGAGCGTCCGACTTCGGCTCAGGTCATGATCTCCCGGTCCGTGAGTTCAAGCCCCGCGTCGGGCTCTGTGCTGACGGCTCGGAGCCTGGAGCCTGCTTCGGATTCTGTGTCTCCCTCTCTCTCTCTCTGCCCCTCCCCCACTCATGCTCTGTCTCTCTCTGTCTCAAAAATAAACATTAAAAATTTAAAAAAAAAAAAAAAAAACAAAACATTTTTTAATTTTTTTTTTTTTTTGAGAGAGAGAGAGAGGAGAGAAGAGGGAGACACAGAATCCAAAGCAGGCTCCAGGCTTCGCGCCATCAGCACCTGGCCCGACGCGGGGTTCGAACTCACGAACCTCGAGATCATGACCTGAGCCGAAGTCGGACACTCGGCCGACAGAGCCACCCCAGCCGTGGAAGCTGTTTTAATGTCACTGTCATCATAATTATCACTGTGGCTGGAGGTACCGTGTCAGAAAGTCATCTCCTGTGTATGTGACCACTCTCCGCATCCTGGGACCCTTCTCCTGTCCCGGCCGTCCGTGTTCAGGGGCCACCCCCCCCCAGCTGGTCTCCCTCCAACCCACCCCCACCTCACAGCGGCCATCGTTCTAGAGCACCCGTCTCATCTGATCACGTCCCTGCCTTAGACGCTGCTCACGACTCCCCAGTGCCTGAAGGACCGAGACCAAATCCCCGCTGAGGTTATAGACCCTCTGAGGTGCTCCCGGTGTTTCTTCCCGTGTGTGGACTCCCCACCCCCACGCTTCAGCCAACATGCTCCTCACGGGTTGCCTCTGGGAACACCCTTCACTCTCTCTTCTGTCCGGCGAACTCCTACTCATCCTTCAATGGCCAACTCATTGGTCCTCCCTTCGGTCCTGCTTTCCCCAGCTTTCCGTCGAAGGTAGTGACTTCTCCCTCTCTGTCGGCACAGCCGTCTGGAGCACTGTGTTGGAGTCACACGTGAAGCAGAGATCATATGTGGCAACATTACTCTCAAAGATCCCTCGGGAGAACTCTCCGGCATGCTCGAGAAGCGAAAAGAGGCGGGGAGCCTTGGGGTGTGGGTAGAATGCTGTTTTTGTTGTTGTTGTTGTTTTCAATAAGCAGGGACGTGAGGGACGCGAGAGATTTTCCTACTTGCTTGTGTTTGTATCAGGGAAACAGTACTGTTTCCCTGGGGAGGGGGCGGCGGGAGCGGGGAGGGCAGATGGGTGGGTAACACGATTTTAATGATATGTGTGTATATGGGGTTTGGAGTTTTGAACCGCGTGGCTATTTAAAAGAAAGAAAGCGACAGGGCACCTGGGTAGCTCAGCCAGATAAGCGTCTGATGTCGGCTCAGGTCACGATCTCGCAGTTTGTGAGTTCAAGGCCCGAGTCTGTCGGGCTCTGTGCTGACAGCTCAGAGCCTGAAGCCTGCCTCGGATTCTGTGTCTCCTTCTCTCTCTGGCCCTCCCCTGCCCCTACTCGCACTCTCTCTCTCTCTCTCTGACTCTCAAAAAATAAACATTAAAAATCATTGAAAGGAAAGAAAGAAAAAAAGAAAGGAAAGAAAGAAAGAAAGAAAGGAAAGAAAGAAAAAAGAAAGAAAAGAAAGAAAAGAAAGAAGAAAGAAAGAAAAGAAAGAAAGAAAGAAAGAAAGAAAGAAAGAAAGAAAAGAAAGAAAGAAAGAAAGAAAGAAAGAAAGAAAGAAGAAAGAAAGAAAGAAAGAAAGAAAGAAAGAAAGAAAGAAAGAAAGAAAGAAAGAAAGAAAGAAAGAAAGAAAGAAAGAAAGAAAGAAAGGCGGGCGCCTGGGGGGCTCAGTCGATTAAGCGTCTGACTTCAGCTCAGGTCATGATCTTGCGGTTCGTGGGTTCGGGCCCCGCATCGGGCTCTGTGCCGACAGCTCAGCCTGGAGCCTGCTTCTAATTCTGTCTCCCTCTCTCTTTGCCCCTCTTCCGCTCGCACTCTGTCTCTCTCTCTCTCAGAAATAAACATTAAAAAAGAAATTTAAAAAAAAAAGAAAGAAAGAAAACGAAAGAAGGGGAAAAAGAAAGAGGAGGGAGGGAGGGAGGAAGGGAAAGGACAAGGAAACTCCGTTAGGAAGTCTCTCCTGTGTCTGAGTCCGTCCTGCACCGGCCCAATCTAGGCGCCCCCTCCGGCGCGGGTTGACCGAGATGAAGGGGGGGCGTGTTCAGGCCCACCGTGCATGAAGAGGTTGAGTTGTTAGGAACTAAAGTCTTATCCGATGTGGCAAGATGCCCAGGTGATGAATAGTTCTCAGGGTCTGAGGGAGCCTCGAGGGCCCCCAGCCCCTCCCCCCTCCTCCCTCCCTCCCGCTGGCTGTTTGCTCACTGCGGGGGACCGTGGGCCCCACTGTTCCTCTTCTTTCTCTTTTGCTGCTGAGCCGATCGGCCGCAGTTCGTGTGGGTTAAATACGCCCGCGATGGGCCCCCGCCGTGCAGTGCGGTGGGTCCACCCCGGGGCTTGGGAGTTAGGTAGAAGAGTCGTCTTGCCTGCCCAGCCGTGTGACCCCCGGCTTGTCGCTTAACCTCTCTGGACCTCATTGCCTTCTTCATAAATGAGGGAGGATAATACCTTCTCAGAGAGCTCTCATGAGGACGAGGGGAAATCATTTAAGCCTCACACGTACCAAATGCCACTCGCCACTGTCACCGTCACCGCCGTACCCATGGTGATAATCCTGTAGTTCCTGGTCTCTGTGTGTCTGCCCCAGAGACTAAACCCTGCAGGGAAGGGCTCAGTGTCCCTCCTCTCTGTGCGCGGTTCCACACAGGTGCCCAGGTAGTGAGCGTGGAATCCCAGTGCCCAGCGGGCACCAGTACCGTTGGGGGACAGACAGCAGAGCTGAGCCAGGGCTCTGGCCGTGCCCAGCAGTGTGGCTCCAGTGGGCGCGGGGACAAGAACAGGTTTCCACGGGAAGTGCCACGGTTGACGCTCAGACTCTGAAGCCGGACGGCCCAGCAAAGCTGCCGCTTTCTAGCTGTGTGACTCGGGCATTTTACTTAACCTCTCGGGGCCTCGGTTTTCTTACCAACAAAACTGAGTTGGTACCAGAGCTGACCGTCATCGGCCTCTTCTCGTGTTGGGCCGGACCACCTTGTGAGCTACCCGGTGCCTTGGGCTGTCTCTGCTCATGCCATTCCATTGACTTGGAATGCCCTTTCCTCTCTACTCCTAGACAGCAAACTCCTACTCATCCTACAGAGCCCAGCTCGGGCATCGGCGCCACCACCCCCTCCCCCTCCCCCTCCCCCACAGGTCTTTCGGGCTGGCCTCCCTCCAGCTGGGTCAGGGGCTCTCCTGGGCTCCTTCTCTCACTGGCTTGCAGAGCCGTAGGATTCCCGCAGGGACCACCTTCCCACCCCTCCCGCTGCATCGATGTTTCTGAACCTGGGATTCAGCCGCGGCCCTTCTACCTTCTTTTTTTTTTTTTTTTTTTTAATGTTTATTTATTTTGAATGAGAGAGAGAGAGACAGAGCATGAGCAGGGGATGGGTAGCGAGAGAGTGGGGCACAGAATCCAAAGCATGCTCCAGGCTCTGAGCTGTCAGCACAGAGTCCGATGCGGGGCTTGAACTCACAAGCCGTGAGATCATGACCTGAACTGAAGTCAGACGCCCAACTGACTGAGCCCCCCAGGCGCCCCCCCTTCTACCTTCTTGGTGTTTCCTCTCCCGGATCCCTGAGGCTTATCATGATGCTTGGCCTCTCAAGAGCGGATGGTGAGCACCCCCACTTATGTTAGGGACCCTTCCCCGCCAGGCTCCCCCTCCCTCCCATCTTGGGATCAAAGCCGGGCGTCATTGATCTCCGCCTCTCCACTTCCAGCATGGTCTGGGCTCCGTAAGGAACCTTCCGGGTCCGCTTGAGGCATAGAGATGGCTGGGAAAGGCTGTCCCTGTGAGCAGCCCCCCATCACCCAGCACGGGAGGGCTCGGGGTTCTGAACGCCAGCCATCAGAAAGTCCCCCCTGATCTGTGGGACCCTGGTGCCCCCAGGCCGCAAGGGGGCAAGGGAGACACGGCTCAGAGTTTCCCGATTTCTCTCGGACTGGTGCGCGTGGGTGGAGAGGGAGCCAGAACTCAGAGGGCGTCACGGCTCCCCTTCTGAGTCCGGGCGGCCGGGGGGAGGTGGGATAGGGCGGATCGTGACTTGGCTAGTAACGCACTGAGTGACCTCGGGCAAGTCCTTTCCCTCCTAGGCCTCCGAGTCGCGTCCTCGTCTGGAAAACGACGGTGGGACAAGACGTCCCCCATCTCCGCCAGCACCAGGGCGCGAAGACCCGGCGATGGGTGGCTGTCTTCTCTTCTCCTCCCCCCCTCTCTCCTTTTAAGGACTTCTCTCACCTCCACTGAGAAAGCACCAAGCCTCTAGCCCTTGCCGCCACCCGTGTGGTGTCTACTACCGCCAGGCCCACTTTACAGACGAACTTCGCAGCGAAGGCTCAGAGAGGTCGAGAGGCTTGCCCGAGGCCACACGGGGAGGAGATGGGATTTGAACCCAGGCCAGAGGCGGGGGTGGGGGGGGTGGGGGGGGAGGGTTGCGGGGGCGGGGGCAGAGGAAGGCTTTTACAAACCACCCTGGGACTCTGTCCCGGCCCACCCTGGCACCGACTCCTCCCCCAGGAATCTCCTCCGCCCCACCCCACCACCCGAAGGCTGGGGAGGGTTCAGAGGGCCAGAAAGGGGCCATCACCGGGAACCACATCCTGTGACGGTTGCCCCGGGGAGAGCTCGATGTCTCTCCGGGTCCGGGACAGGTGAACGGAACACGGGCCCTCCTCGGCCCCGCTGGGCAGGCCCTGCAGCCCGGCCTCCTCCGCCATCTGCTCTGGGAGGCCTTGGAGGAAACCCGACCCCCAGGCAGAGCCCGGCACTGGCCCTTGCTGGGGGGGGGGGGGGTGGGGCGGGTAACATCCCAGCTTCATGCAGGATTCCTCTGTACGAAGCCACCCTGCAACCCGTCCCTGCCAGGTATATGCCAGGCTCGCCTCCACCGCCCCCCCCCCCGGGGTCTGCGAGCCAGTCTTTGCCCGGGGGCCGCTCGGCGCCTAAATCACACCCCCCGCCGGTGTGGAAACCTTTGGAGCTACTGAACCAGCGCCTCGCGGGGCAGAGAAGGGGGGGCCGCCACCGCACTGCCTCACAGGCACGTCTACAGCCGCCTCGTCCCGGGGTCCTGGGCCCTCCTCTTCCTGTGTCCCCAGCATTCTCCATGGTGCTAAGCCGCAGGAGGTTCGAGTTCCCCAACACTGCCACCCGCACAGATGGAGCGGCCCCACCCAGCACACACACTGGCGCGCATGCGCGCACACGTGAGGGTTCAAGGACTTGCCACTCTATGCCCCATTTATATTCAGCAATTACTTTAATCTCAGGATACTCGGAACAAGATGCCAAGATGCCGGCAGCTGGCCCTGAGCCCTCGGGGGTCTCTCTGGAGGCCGCCTGGACACGTTCGTGGCTCTGGGTGCGACGCTGCATATCCACGTGCTCCTTGGGGAAGCTTCCAGCGATCCAAGCAGACAGATGGGCACGTGGGGCTTCGTGCAGCCTCTGCACCCCTCCTGCGGCCATGGGCTCTGGGGCCCGACTCTGGGTTGAAGGGGGAGCTGGGCTAGGGCCATCTTTGTAAGCCACGGGAGGCTCAGAATAAGGATCTTCCGTCCGGGGACGGTCACCGCAGAACCAGGCTGTGCTCCGGTGGGCTCCGAGGGTCTCTAGAGGCGCCCCTACCTTGGTCATAGGGGAGGGGCAGTCGTCCTGCTTGCAGTCAGCCGGCCGTTCCCAGGGAGGCGGGACTCCGTGCCCGGGCAGATGCCAACCCGGGTCAGTGGGAGCGCACCCCCCCAGCCCCAGAATGCACCTGCCGAAGCAACCCAGCAGCCCCTGCACATGGGGCCTCCCTGGGCAGTGCTGGGATGGGGCCCGTTTCTGTTCTCTCAGTACCTCTGGGCCCGAGCTGTCTGAGACTCAGGAAAGCAAACAAATCGCAGATGCCGGGGGATCAGAAGGGGCCTCAGGAGTCATTTGGTTCAGCCCCTCCTTGCGGCCTGCTGAGAGGTGCCCCAGGCTGTTGGTTCATCCTTGAGCCGGGGAGCTCACTATCTCTCTGAGGTAGCACCCTTTACCTTGTGGCTGTTTGGGACTAGGAGAGGGCTGGGCCAGCAGCCCAGCTGATGGACAGAGACTGGGCGGTGCAGGGTGAGGGCTGCCTCTCTCTGGGGGAGGCTTCTTAGCCCCCTGGGGGCGATGTGGGAGGACGGGGTGAGGGGGGCGGTGGAGCAGGAGTCCGGCGGAAGGGAGCCACTGGGGCCCGGCCTAGGATGCTCCGATGTCATCGTAGTCCTCACTGCCGATGGAGTTAGGCTGGGCCCTGGGGGGTCCTGTGCGGCCAGGAGGCTCGGGTTAGTGGGAGGCTGGTCACCACCCCTCCCGTCCGCACGGGACAGAGCCAAGCGGGTCTGAGTCCACACCCCTCCCCTGTGATGCCGGGTGGTGTGCAGTGACGAGACTCCCATCGTACGCTCTCGGTCACTGCCGGCAACCTTGCTAGAGCATCAGCCCAGAAGGCGGAGCCTTGTCTGTGAAGTTCACGGCTCTAGTGCCCACGCTTGCGTAGGACATGACGGGCGACCAAGTGCTGGCAGACACCTGCCACCTCGGTCTCCCCGTGAGGGACCATTGGCTACTTCTGCTTGAATGCCTCCACTCACAGGGAGCTCACTTCCCCTCAAGGCATTCTCTGACGCTTTCTCTGACCCAGCCGCATCCGTTTTCCCCACCTCCTCCTAGTCTTGTGTGTTTAAAACAATCCTTTCGCTTCTCTTCTTTTCCTCTCGGGTGGATGTATCCAAGGGATCCGGAGTTCCCCTCCTCATCCGCCCGCTGCCCCTGTCCATCCCCCCTTCCGGGACCACCTCCCCCGCCGCCGGCACCTGGATACTGAAACTGCTCCGTCGAGGGAGGCTGGGGCGGCGGCTGGAAGTTCTGGTACCACTCCCCGGATGAGGTGCTGGAGCTGTCGTCAGCCGAGGGCCCTGCTGGACACCCCCCAGAGCCGGTCACTCTCTGCTGGAGACAGCCAGCTCGCCAGCTGCCCAAGCTAGGAGGCCCTCCCGACTCACAAGACTTTAGTCCCTGGCTGGACCACCAATAAGAAAATGAAGGCCCAGAGAGGGATGGAGACTTGCCCCAGGTCACACAGCTGAGTGGCTGCAGAGCTGGGACTAGAACCCTGAACTCAGCCTGGCTTAGGGTTCCCAGCTTTAGGCTGCTCCCGGCCAGGTCCACTACAGGATGCAGGGGGCGGGGGGGGCCGGGGCCCACGCAGAACCCTCCTGGGCCCGGCTTACCCGAAAAAGTAGCTTGGGAGCTGGCCAGCTCCAAGTTCGGGGGCTGCTCCAAGAAGGGGCTCCTCTCTGTAGAGAACGCCTGAGGGGGCCACGGCGGGAGCCTGCTGCTGGGGCTATTGCAGTAGTCCTCCCCGGAGGAGGTGCTGGACCCCCTGCTGCTGCGTGGGCGGTGTCCAGAGCCCAGGGGGGGCGCGTCGGCGACGCAGTGGCCGGCGCCCGCGGGTGGCGCCTGGGAGGTGTGTGCCTCTTCCAGTCCTGGGCCAGGAAAGGGAGGATGGGGAGGGAAGAAGCGGCATCGAGAGGGCTTTAAGCTCAAGAGAGAACTACCTGCAAAGAGGAATTGGTAATACCAGCACCCCCCACCCCCGTCGAGGGCGGTTGCGGCTGGGGCTTCGCAAGGGGGGGGGGGCGTCGCTAAGTCTGGAGTCAGGGCTGAGATCCGCGTCACCACTCACCTTCCTCCAGCGGGGGCATCTGAAACCTGTTCTGCTGGAGCTCCTCCTCCGTGAGGCGGTGCCGCTGGGAATCTGCAAGGAGAGCCGTGGTGAGCGGGGGAGCAAAGGCCACGTCCTGGTCCCCGGGATCCCGGGGGGAAGGGCAGGTGGGCCTTGGGACCCGGGAGGGGGGCCTGAGGCAGAGCAGTGCGGACAGACCAGCCCAGGGGTCCACAGGGGCTCAGCATTCCCCATCGCACCCCAGGCTGTTGTCCAACCAGACCCGGAACCTCAATCTCTAACCGGCTCGGGGCCAGGCTGCTTCTCGCCAGAAACCCCAGGGCCTCACGCCTCTCTGGCCCTCCAGCTGGCCCTCCTCCTGCTTAAGGCACTAGGACGAGTCCCGGGCTCCCCGCTCACGCCCTGGAGACTCTGGGCAGGAAAGGGGCAGGCGGTGCCTTCTAGGAGTGCCCAGAACTTTCCGGAGTAGAAGCCTTGCTTACATCCAGTTCTTCGCTTCAGAACTGGAGGGGGGTGGATTTGTTGAATCTTAAGGACGTGGGGGTCCTCCCCAAAAGGGTATCCCTGAATTTCAGTCACCGTGACATAGGATTTTGGACTCTCGGTCTTGCGTCTTACGTGCCCGGGCTCAGAATCCCAGGTTCTAAGGATGCCCGAAAGCTGATCTGTGGCACAGCTGAAGTGCCACCCCAGAGGCCCCGGTGTGCCGGGTGGGGCACAGACAACCAGCGGTTCCCCAATATCCATTCTCCCCTCTTGGAGCAGGAGACCCTCTGCCTTTATCTGGACACGCGGCTGCTGGGGACGGAGGCTTCGTCTGCCGGCCTCTCGCGCAGCGAGTGGGCTTAAGTTCCGGCGGGGTGGCGTCAGTGGTAGTGATGTGGGCGTCTCTGGCATCCTGCCTTTTAGGGGAGGACCTGCCCCATCCGGCCCTTCCCGTCCCGCTGCCCAGAAGGCAGACGTGGTGGTGAGCCACGCTGGACCATGTGGACGAGGGCAACATCTCAGGGACTGCACGGCAGCAAGAAAGGAGGAGCTTGAGCCCCTGCCAGCTTCTTAGGACGCTGTCATTTGTGGACCTCTGTCACGCACAGTCAAACTCTCACTTCTATGGTGGGTCCTGGGGAGACCTGGGGCAGGGCTGCCAAGCTCCCAAGGGATGTCACCGTAGGCGCGGGACTCTCCGCTCTAACCTCCGGCATTTCGAGGGCCCCGCCCCAAGCGCTGTCTTTCCCCCTCCTGTCCCCAGCAGGAAGAAGAGCTGGAAAAGCCGGCCGAGAGGTTCAAGCTGGGCTCGCCCGGGAAGGCAGGGGAGGGCGTCAGGTTGCTGGGCAGAATGGGACACAGAAGGGGTGCGTGAGCGTGTGAGAAGCCATCTGAATGAATGTCTCTTGCTTGGACTTCCTTGTCTAACACAGACCCGGCCGCCTCCAGGCAAATGTCAAGGGGCGGGTCTGAAGACCCAGCGTGGCCAGCGACAAAGCAGGGGAAAGAAGGAAGTCGGAGACACAGCGAGGTCTCTGGGGTCACCGAGTATTTCAAAAGCCTCGGCGTAGGACCCTTTGCCGTCAATCCAGTGGGTAAGAAGGGACATTCCACCCACGTCACGCAGGGGTCACCAGGCGGAACCTACTGAAGGTAGGTGCCCGGCCGCCTGCGCCCTCTCCCTGGTAGGGGCAGGTGGGCCCTCGGGAGCCCGGGCCCAGGCACTCACTGTAGAAGGTGGTCAGGGCCACGGGAGGCTGGGCGCTGAAGTCATAGTGTTCATAGTCTGAGTCCGAGCTGGAGTCCGAGTCCTTGGGGGGTGGGGCCTGGACCTGGATGGGCAGCTTGGGAACTGGGGAGAGAGCAGAGTTGGGGGCACGGGGAAGGGGTGGGCAGAGAGGCACAGGGAGAGGCAGCGGAGAGCGCGGATGGTGGGGACCGGAGGCGGAGCGGCAGGGGGAGCGCCGGGTAGCCCATCTTGGACCAGCCCGCCCAGCCTGGGTTTTCCGAGCTCCCCCCACCCACTTCAAACATGGGGAACGAACAACACGGGTTCATTTCACAAGCACGGAGCAGTCACCACGTGCCAGGCGCCGTTCTAACATTTAAAACACGATCTGTATGCATTCTCTTCTGGGATACACAGATACCGTGCAGAGAGAGTATTTCTATAACCTGGCTGAGTTCTGTATTGGTTTTCCGGTCACCGAACGCTTTCAAATAAAGGTGACTTCCTACAGTCATAATGCAACGCGACGAAACTTGAGACCCTTTATGAGACTTTCAAGCAGTATAAATCCCTATGTTGTAAAAGACGGGTGACCAATCTGATGTTTGTTTCCATCAGAAAACGTTAAATAAAATTTTGTCCCAGGAAATCTTGACGGGGCTTTGCGGGAAGGCAGACCGAGGCATGACACGCTTCCGGCCCCACGGGCACCAGTGGGCAGGCTGAGGTCTCGCCTCCAACCGGGGCGCTGCTTGGACCTAAACGGTACTGACCCTCCAAAAAAGTATTCTCTGCCTGTCCGCCCCAGCCCTCCTCAGGCCCGGGGTGGGTGCCGTCCTACCTTCTTCTTTGGAAATGGCGATGGGGACATGTTGATAGTTATTGATTGCTTCTGGGGTGGTGGTGGGCGGGTGCTCGCTGTTCACCATAACGGGCAGGGCTGAGAGAGGGGAGGCAGAGATGCTACGAGTCGCTTTTTTGCTCTCTCCCCGTCTACCTGGTCCTGTACTCACAGAGATACCTCTCTCCACCCGTCCCTCAAATACACACGCCTGCACACAGCCTAGTCCTCCCGAGGACCGCTTCTGCCGGGCATGCTGGGAAAATCCTGCCAGCCGGGGGCGGGGGTTCCCAGGGGCCTGGGCTGGGCGGCCGCTGCTAGATGGTGCTCCATTCTGCCGGGTCCCCCGAGGCCCCCGTCCCCCTGAGAAGGCCACGCCTCAGGCCTGCTTCTTTCTCTCCCTCCTTCTTTCCCTGTTTCTTTCCCTCTTTCCCACAAGGCCTCTCCTGTGGCTCCCAGAACTCTGCGCCTACCGTATTTTCCTTTAACTTTCAAGAGGATGAAGACTGTGGAGCCGAGGGAGCCGAGGAGGAGAATTCCCAGAACGATGCAAAGGATGAAAAGCATCAGTTCTCGCGATTTCCAGGCTTCCGTTTGCCGGGTCACAGCAGCTTCTGGAAGCATGAACCCCGCATCAGGAAGAGGAACGGACACAGACTTCTCCTTGCCCTCCTTGTCTCTCTGGCCTCTCTGCAGCTGACTCGCTTCCCTTTTGGACTTCTCTTCCACCTCTCTTCTTTTTTTCCAATGTTCCCATCTGCTTTTATTTATTTTTTTTTAACGTTTATTTATTTTTGAGAGACATAGAGACAGAGCGTGAGCAGGGGAAGGGCAGAGAGGGAGGGAGACACAGAAACCAAAGCAGGCTCCAGGCTCTGATGAGCCATCAGCACAGAGCCTGATGCGGGGCTCGAACTCACAGACCAAGAGATCATGACCTGAGATGAAGTCGGCCGCTTAACCAACTGAGCCCCCCAGGCGCCCCTCCCATCTGTTTGTAGATGCCTTATATTGGGAGGTGCTCGAGAAATGCGTATTGAATGAACAGTTAACTGAGGGAGCCTTCCCCCTGGCCCCCAGCTCCATAATCACGGGGTGCCCACTGCGCGCCCGCTAGGCTCCAGGGATACAAATATGACATCAGCATCCTAGGCCTTGAGGGCTGCCGTGTAGTGGGGAGATCACCACGTTGGCTCAATCCAATATGGTGCCGTGCTTGCTGGGAAGGAGGTGCGGGCAGGCATGAGGCCTTACGAGGGGCACCTAATTCTCCGGGGGGGGGGGAGACCGAGGCTGGCTTTCCAAACAAGGTGACTTGGAGCCACCTCTGGCCACGAACAGACCATCTCGGGAGGCGAGACGTCCTTTCTCTGCCCTGGATGCGACATTCCTGCCAGACAGGTACTCCCCGAGGGCAGAGGTGAGGGCCGTGGACTCCCCAGCTCCGCAGCCCCGATGTGGCTTACTGTCTTCACCTCTCTCTCGGCCCCACCCCTGCTTACAAGAACCCAAAGCCTGGATAGAGGCCGTAACCGGGCAGGTGCTTGGAGCCCTCGCGGGCGGAGAGGCGGGAATCACCTCCTCCTCGGTGTTAGGCCACAGGGCTGGATGAAGGGTAGCGACAGCATCACAGGGGGGCTGGTGGGATGCGAGCATCCTGACCCCCCGGCTGGGCCTAGTGTCTGCTCCCCGCCCCCTCACCCCACCAAGAGATTACCCCCTCCCTGGTCTCATTTTCCCCCTCCTCTCCATCTGCAAAGGGGGAGACTTGGACCAGGGCGGGAGGTGGACTTAGCAGCAGGAAGTGGGTGCAAGAGAGAGGCTGGGCTGCGGGGGCCACGAGGAGACCAGCGACCGCGGGCCCGGAGGGACAGGCTGAAGGCAGGGCTGCGCGGCCCAGGGCTGGAGTGTGGTCCTCGGAGGTGGATCTTTCTTTGCTCCTTGAAGGCTGCTGCGGTTCCCCACCTCGACCTCGGAATGTGTGCCCGTGGGTGCCTGGGGTCCTGCCTGGAGTTCACCCCACCGCCTGTACCCTCCCAGCGTTTCTTTCCCTCTCTGGGCCCTTCTCCATTGCCGGTTCTCTGTCAGGACTTAGGGCCTCTCCACGCCATCCCCAGGCCCCTGTCCACTTTCCTCCAGTGGAAGCTGGGGACAGCGTGCCGCCGGTGGACCTGGCCCAGCCCGCGTGGCTATCCTGGGGTTGCCAAGGGCCAAGGGGCCCTGTGCCCGGACTAAATAATCACAGGAAGGCCTAATGCTCAGACAGTGCTTGCTGGGTGCTCTGCCCTGTTCTGAGTGCTTTCAAAAAATGAGTTCACTGGAGACTCACAACAGCGGCAGGAGAAAGCTACTGCGATCATTAGCCCCTCTTTATAGTCAAGAGATCTGAGGCTCAGAGAGACTCAGCCCCCCATTACACAGCTAGCAGGGGACACGGCTGGGCTTTGAGCCTCAGGAGTCTGCCTGGAAGTCAGCCAAGCTATACACCGCCGGCGGGTCGACGAAGCCGGGTTCAGATCCGAGCCTTGGACGCAAACTCCGGCCGACGCTGGCTGGCTGTGCCTTCACCCTGTGAGCGCGAGCTGCCTTCTCCGTGTAAAGGCTCTAATGAGACCTCCCCTGTGGGGACACCAGGAGGGTCATGGGGCCGGGAAATAATGACGGGAAAGCTCTGGGCCGCTGCCCGGGATGTGATCAGCACACTGACCGTTACCTCCCCCCGGCCCGCGAGGGACCAGCCCAGCGCTGGCTCTGTCCAGCACTGTTCTCCTGCGAGACAGGAGAGTGGGCTCCTGTCCGTGAAATACCAGGATTCGGGAAGTTGTGGAGCCTACGCAGCAGGGAGGGGAGAGGAGAGGGGCCAAAGCACCCGTAGAACGGAGCGCAGGGGTGGGGGGGGAGGAGGGAGGGCAAGTCCATTGTCTGGAGGTGGGGGACGTGGGAGGCGTGCACCCGCCTCTCCGAGAAACCGCGTACCCAGCGACACTCACCGACAGTGACCGGCTGAACGTTTGCGGGGGCTTCGGAAGTGGACAGATTGAGCAGACTCCGGGAGCCTGTCAGAAAGCACCGATCATTCGCTCAACGCACATTGCCGAGCACCTGCTGTGTGCCAGAAACTGAGCACGACAGACAGGTGACCTGGAGCCAGGGGCGTGGTCCCACGGGAAGAGGGGGGACGTTCAGGTAAGGAAACCCACCTTTCCCACCCCCCACAGTAAGGAGGACCTCATGGATTTCATGCTGGCAAGCTTCTTGGGCTAGAGTAGGAGGCTAATACGAAGAATGATCCCTTCTTTCTGTAAAATCTGCTACAGACCCCCAATCTCTTTTTCTGTTAAGTCCTGGGTTCATTCTTCACCTTGGCCCCAGGACCTGGGAAGCTGACGTTATGGTCACTCTCGTAATCGGTTGACATGTAAGGGATGGAGCTTAGAGTCCCTCGGTGGAGAGCACCCCAGGTACACACGGTCATGGCCCTGACACCACCCCCGGAGGTAAACAGTAGAGCCAGGCTCCACAGACAGGGGTCTGAACTCCGCCACGACGCTAACACCACGTTTCTCTGGGTCTAATCCTCTGGTTTTTTCATAGTTCAACACCTCTGAAACTGGGGTGACGGCATCAGTTGTCACAATCGATGGCAGGTCACGAGCTATTTTGGCAGCATTGTTGTCCTTTACGGTACATAAAATAATAATAGTGTGACTTGTGAAGGCCACCTTAGATTTGGTGAAACACGGGAGAACCCAACTTATAGCGCGGAAATGAGGCTGAGCTGAAATAAGAGGTACCGGGTGCTCCCCAGTGCCTGGCACGCAATCGGGGCCCCAGACTCTGCCGCCGATGTTATTACTAGTGTCTCCCAATATTCTCCTTCTATGATCACCAGCCCCGGGACGGCAGTTGGTTTCATTTCCTTGAGCCGATTCCGGTCAACGGAGACCATTGCTTAGCATCTAGTAATGTCTCACCAAATTCTGGACTCACGATTTGGGGGCTGAATCGAGGGATCTGTGGGCAAGATGGCCCTGATTAATTAGCCGTGTCTGCCTGGGCACCGTAAGGGTAATGGTGCCTGGAAGGCCAGTAGTTGTCATTTCCGACCTAGTCCAAGCTGGGGTCCCTGGGCTGCCAGTTCTTAGGCTACAGAGTTGGGCGGAATTGCTAGTTGACACCTGGGGGGGTGGGGTGGGAAGGGGAGGTGGGGGTGGGAAGGGGGGGATACCTGAGCAGACGACTCGGGCTGCGCTCGACTGGCTGCAGAGGTTGGAGTTGTTGAACCTCCAGGAGCAATCGGAGAGGGCGGGCTCCTCTCCCTTGCATGAGTAGTACATTTTTCCCGGCAGGGAGTGCGGCAGCCCCCTGGGGGTCGTGGCCACGGTCCCACAGCCCAAGGCCCGGCAGAGCACCTGGGCCTCCGAGGCGTACCACTCGCTGTCACACACTGTGCTCCAGACCCCTCGGAAATGTACTTCCACCTGCCCCTCGCAGGGGTCGGCGCCCCCAGTCAGGTGCCAGGACTGGTGCTCTGCAGAGGAGAGGTGGGGGGGGAGGGGAGTGGTTGGGGCAGAGTCAGGTCAGGACACTTACAGTCGAAACCCCCCAGCAGACCAGGCTCATGAATGCAAACGCCCTACAGGCAATCCGTCTCCAGAATCTGCGCCTTCTCCCTTCTCTATCTGCACCCCTCTGTCCTCTGCTCCGTCTCCGCTGGCCCATGCTGCTTTGCTACTTAAACTGTGGTCCGTGGACCTGCAGCAGCGGCGTGGCATGGGATCGTGTTAGAAATGCAGACTCCGAAGCCCTGCCCAGAATTGCTGAATCAGAATCTCTCTTCACCGAGACCCCTTCTCCCCAGCCCCCATTCCTGTGCCCAAGTAAAAAGAAGCACTGGCTGGACCTGAACTTCATGGCCTCATCCGTGGCTGACAGCCTCCTCCTCAGGGGCCTCCTTGCCTCCATCTCCCCTTGCTGCTCTGAACCACGTGACCGACTGGCACTGGGGAAGAGTCTCACCACTGACGTCACTTCCTCCAGGAGGCGGGCAGGCTTACCCGGCACCTCTGGAGTGCCCGCTCCCTCTAACCTCCACCTGGCTTCCTTTCTTGGCGCATTTATCACTCTCGCCCTCGGATTTTGCTTGTCTCCTGTCTTCCCTCTTGGACTTGACCTCGCACCGGCAGGGGTCATCCCTCCTGGCTCCCAGGCCGAGGGTAGATAAGTGTGGGGAGGCGACCGCCTGCTGACCTGAGCACACCACGCCGGCGTCCTCCTTGTGACCGCAGTAGCCGTTTCCTGGCTGCCCGAGGCAGTCCCACAGGTAGTCCTCGGTCCCCGAGCAGTTCACCTGGTCCCGGTGGATGGGTCCTTGGCCAGGGGCGAAGTGCAAGCCGGGCAGGGCCTGAACCGCCCAGCCGCAGTTCAGCTGCCGGCACACCACGTGGGAGTCCGCCAGGTCCCACGTGTCGTCGCACACCGACCCCCACTGGCCGCGCTCTAGCATCTCCACGCGGCCGGCGCACGGACTGCTGCCGCCCACCAGCCGCACTGCGCGGTTCTCTGGGAAAGGAGGGGGAGAGGTCTGTGGGCGGTTGGTCGGAAGAGCGCGAGGAAGGGAGGGGCGGGAGGGGGGTCTCGGCTGTGGATCCAATGAGGCGAGCTGGTAGTTCGGTGGGCGGGACTGGAAGACCCCAGTGGGCAGAGGTGGGGGACTCGTCAGGACTAAGGACCTGCGGGTGGGCTGTGGAGCGGGCGGGAGGGGCTAGTAACCTGGTGGGCGGGACACGCTGCAGACTGAGTGGGCGGAGCTGCAGACTGGTGGGCGGGGCTAGAGGCCTGGTGGGCGGGGCCTGAAGAGTAGGCGTAGGGGCTGGAGAGTGACGACGCTAAGGGACCCAGGGAACCTGGCATATTTATGTACATGGGAAGCAGGGGCAGAGACAGAGGTCCTACGTGAAAGAAGAGACGTGACCAGGAAGTAAGGGCTAGAGACCCAGTTAGGATTGGGGACCCAAGGGGTCAGGTTGGGGACCAAAGTGGTGGAACTGGAGATCTAGTAGGGGGAGGAGTCCGGGGTCCAGATCTGAGGACTAGCTCAGAGCTGGAAAGGAGACAGTGCCGCAGTCCTCCAGTGTGGGAACCAGCTGTGTTCGAATTGGTGGCGGGAGGTAGGTGGCGGGGTGGGGAAGGGGGTCCGGAGGGCTAGGCTTGGGTCTGAGGGCCAGGGCTGGGGCCAGGAGTGAGGGGCAATGGCTTGAAGGCTTGAGGGTAAGGGAGACAGCGCCCAGATGGTGGTCCTCTTGTACCTGCGCAGGTGACCTCAGCCGGCCTCCCGGCGCTGTCGCATGCGTGCTCCACCACGTCGCAGAGCGGCCACTCGGCCCCTCTGCACAGGACGGCGGGCGCCAGGGCCAGTGTGGCGTTCGGGGCCTCGCTGGCGTTCCCCGCGCCTGGAGCAGGCGGCAGCTCCGAGGGCGGCAGCGTGGGCCGGATGGCCGCCCCGGCCCCGCCGCAGCCCAGCGCGCGGCACACGGCCTCGGTGGCATTGCGGTTCCAGAACGCGCCGCACGCGGGCTCCCAGGACTGCCGGGTCCAGACCTCCACCGTCCCGCTGCAGTTGCTGCTCCCGTTCACCAGGCGGACCCCGAGCCGCTGTCCTGGAAGTGCCAGACGCGAGCTGAGGCCTCCGCCGACTGGGACTCTGCAGATCCCAGGGATGGGAGTGGGGGCGGGCGGCTGCGGGGGGCTCTCCGGCTGACCTACTGTGTTGTCTCAGACTATACCCTCCTGGGCTCTGGGCCTCAGCCTTCCAGAATGCAAAATGGGGCTGGGCCGGTTCATCCCTAATCCCCCTTTGAGGCCTGACCTGGCTCTCCTTAGAGTCAGGAGAAGGGGGCCGAGGGTGACCTTAGAGGTTAGGATGCCTTTGTTAGGTCTGGGGTGACAGAGAACCAGAGGTCCAGTCCCCACAAACCTCCCTCACCTGCCCCTAGCTCCAGGGTACCCTCCTGTGAAAAAAGGGCAGAGTTCTGGGTTCAAGGCCCCGCCCCTGTACTGTGGCTGCCATGCTCCCACAGTTAGGCCCCTCTGCTGTTCTGAGGGTTCTACCATTGGGGCTGCCATCATGACCTTGAAGCCGTGGAGGACGGATATGGGGCGGGCGATGGGGTCGAAGACAAGCTGGCTGCTTGGGATGGTGGTTCCCCAGACGCCCTCCTTGGGGAGCCATCTGCCTATTTTTGCCCGGGACTGCACCCTCAGGGTAGCACACAGCTGTGCACAGAGTAGGTGCTTAATGAAGATGTCGAGTTAATCAAGGACGCGCTTGGTGGAACCCCCGCCCCACGAGTCCTTCAGCTCGTTCTCAACAAGTCTCCTAATGCTCACTGAACATCTTGACCATGCCTGTGTGACATTTTATTTTAAGGTTGGCTCCTTGCCCTGCGTGGGGCTTGAACTCATGACCCTGAGATCAAGACCTGAGTGGAGACCAAGAGTCAAAGGTTTAGCGGGCTGAGCCCCCCAGGTGCCCCCATGCGAATCAGACATTTACCAGCAGCCTTTCAAAGATGGTAGTTCTCAGAGCTCAGGGTGGATTCGATGCTCCCTGAGCCAGGGAGAAATGTCTGAAGTTAGGGAGCCTCCCTGTTACCCTAAAAGTCTGTTTCCTTTCCCCATCACCCAGGACACCACGAGCTTGGTCTCAGAGAGCTGGCTGTGCGCCCCAGAAAGATCCTTCCCTTACCTGGCTCCAAGGGCGGGCTCTTGGCACTGCTGGTGTCGGGCTGGCCAGATGGGGCTGGAGACGGGCGACCTGAAATTAACCAGCAGCAGCGTGGTGGGCGAGTGA
This sequence comes from Paguma larvata, assembly GCA_030068075.1. Lineage (NCBI taxonomy): Eukaryota > Metazoa > Chordata > Mammalia > Carnivora > Viverridae > Paguma > Paguma larvata. Next base: position 102,831,616 of record CM057831.1, on the reverse strand, counting down.
GCACAGAGGTAGAGGGCACAGAGGCTACTTGAAGGACAGGGAGCTGTGGCTACGTGGGGACCTTGACGCGACATGGTCCTGGGCCTTGGGCGTAGTCGCCTCCGTTCAGGGTAGGGAAATTCTCAAGTTTTTTTGCTGAGACGTCTTCCGCTTCACCTCTGAATTGTGCAAACATGCCCAGAAATCAGAGTAGAGGAGGGGGGAGGCGCTGGGGGCTTTGGGGCCACACCTGCTTCCTGGCCGAGCGACCGCGGATTACTACCGTCTCTCGGCCAGAGCGCTTCGGCGGGTGTTGTGAGGCTACGAGGAGTCAATGCCTGTGAAATACTACACACACCGGAAGAGGCTCAAATGGAAGTTGCTGGCAGAAAGAACGTTTTTGTTTGGAAAACCTGTTTGAGAAGTTCACACCGGAATCGGTGCATCCGGGGGCGGGACCATCGGACCACAGAGCTTTCAGATGTGGAGAAACTAACATTTGCCGAAAGGCTGAAGCTAAGCGGGGCCCTCACAGAAAGTATCCCATTTTCCTTCAACCGCACGGTGGGGTAGATATTAGCATGCACTTTTTACAAATTAGGAAAGGGAGGCCCAAAGAATAGTAACCAATCGCCTGTGCCAGATGGTACCCTTTTGTCCTTCGGAGCCATTTCCCATTGGCCCCCTGGGGGCTGATTTGTTTGGACTAAATCAGCATCTCCCCGGGGGGCCCTTTAGCGTTTGCTAGGCTCAGCCAATGGGGAGCCCCAGCAGAAGTAGGAGGGAGGGAGGGGCGTGCAGTGGTAGGTGCTTATTCCCCTGGCTCCTCCTGTCCTTGACTTTCTCCTCCTAGGTCTCACTGACCACTCCCTGGTCTCGTGTCCTTGGGCCCAGGGTGGCAACAGCTCAGCCACTTCCGGTTCTTGCTTACCTTATCTTTTGTAAATAGTCTTTTTGTTTTCCTGTGTTTTTTTTTTAATGTTTATTTTTGAGAGAGAGAGAGAGAGAAACACAAGCAGGGGAGGGGCAGAGAGAGAGGGAGACAGAATCCCAGGCAGGCTCCACACAGTCAGTGCAGAGCCCGACATGGGACTCGAACCCACAAACTGTGAGATCATGAACCAGCTGAGCCGCCCAGACACCCCTGTACCCTGACTGACACTTGGCCCGGGGCCCCCCAGCTCTGCAAGAAGCAGAACTAGGATTTGAACGGTCTCCGAGGAATCGGATCCGTGCCGGGCAGGGATATTCCAGTCTGCAGAAGCACAAAGGGAGGACTGTGGCCGGGGCTGCTGTGCTCCCAAAGGAACGCCTCTGCATCCGGGGTCTCACTTGTACTGAGGTTGGGCCATTGCCGTCTAGGGAGAAGCACGTGTGCTCGCTGATGGGCCGGCGGGGAAGAGGCAGTGAGCTTCCTCCATCCCTTTCTTCTCTTTCTTCTCTGTTGACCCAGTATTGGAGGCCCTGATGCAACCACAAGGCAGAGGGGAATGCCAACGCAACTAGAATTTTGTGTAAGAACTAAACCTTTATTCCAGTTCACATCCGGGTGCTCCCTCCCAAAAAACACCCAAAGAAACAAAAAAAACCCAGAAGTGAACCTCGTGGGGTTAAGCCATGACGATTTCATCCTGTGCTTGCTACCCCAGCCCAGCCCGTCCTGGCCTGACCGATATAGGGGCTGCAGACTCAGGCACGGCTGCTACGCATTCTTGGCCTCTCCTGAGAAGATTCTATGGACTCGTAACCCAGCCGGGCGCGCAGGCGCACCCACGCTCGGGCCCGCAGACACGGCTGTCCTGTAGGCAGCCATCTGGGCCGCTCCATCACTCAGACAGAAAGTAATCAGGCCTAGAACTGCCCGTCCTCACCAGCTCCCTGCTTGGCCGCCCAGCCTGAGGCCCCGGAGGGGAGAGGACTCAGAATTCAGAGCACACACTCCACGGCTAATGTCATATTCAGAACAAGAATTCAGATGCCCACGGGTTAGGACTGCAGAATCCCGGTTCCCACAGCAACGGGCCCAGTGCTCCGGATTTCAACACGTGTGCTAGGGCACAGGGGGAGAACGGGGTGCTGGCTGTGGCGTGTGTGTGCCTGTGATCGTGGTGGGTGTGCGAGTGTGCGGCTGTGACCCTTTGTGTGTGTGTGTGTGTGTGTGTGTGTGTGTGTGTGTGGAGGGCCCTAGCCCTGTTGTGTGTCTCTCTCTGGATCGGGGAAACCACTTTCTCTTGTGTAAAAACACACATGCTTTCTGCTAGGCCAGAAAACCCAGGAGGGCAGGGCTCAAGGCCGAACCAGCCCCGTGTCCCCGAGGCTGCCCAACCCCGTGGTAATTGATTGACTGACTGACGGAGGAGGGAGTAAGACCCGCCAGCTCTAAGGACAGCTGTCCCCAAGGCAGTTTATTCATACTCAAGGGTTCGTTTTCTGTGTCGTGGGCATTTTCCTGCTGCCTATCCCAAGAAGGGATCCTGGCTTTTGTGTTCTCTGCCTCCTGCGCCTGTCAGAACAAAAGCAGAATTTACCTCTCCCCCCACCCCCCACCCCCGCTTCCGTCCAGCCCTCGGACGGACCCAACGCAGGACGGGTGCATCCCGGGCATCACTACCGCCCTTGGCAGGTCCTGAGTTTCACCCTTGTCTTTACATTTGATTCGCTTTTCTGCTGGAGTAAATTTATTTGAAAGGGAAGCTTTCCCTTCTCCCGGGACTCTGCTTTCCAGCATGAAGATACTCAACTACCAAAGGGTCGGTTGCAGTGTCTGGATGGCTAATCACTGGACACAGAGTGAGTGCTCATCCGATGGGGAAACGGAATGAATTACGGTCCCTTTACTGCGTGTCATCTGATGCCGCCTTGATAAAGAATGCAATGGACACACGCCAGTTGGAAGGATCTCCACGCTGTGTAGAGGAAGGAAGCAAGGCGCAGGGAAGAAAGTGCAATGCGATACAACTTTGGTAAAGCCACGGCCAAGAAGGAAAAAAAAAAAAAAACCTTTTATGAACTGGTACAATTACATGAACATGGGGAAAGGGGGGAGGTCAGAGGGGGCCAGATTTAGGGGCGTGTGACCTGTGCCTTCACAGGCCCCCGACTCCGAAGCTTCCCTGGACATGGTTTAGTGCTGTCCCCATTTTAGAATTCTTAATAATTTTTGAACAAGGGGCCCTACATTTTTAGATTGCACTGGGTGGGCCCCTGTGCATTTTGCAACTGGTCCTGGGGCCCGGCACGCACGCCGGTGCAAGGAAAGAGGGAGAGAGAGAAAGTAAGCAAGGAAACAGGGAGATAAAAGGCTGTATTTAGAAAACCACAGGTAGTATGAATCCTTTTCTCTAAAATTAGGTGCAAACACTTAGGAAATACCCGAGCACGATGGACTTGTACCGCTTGCCCCAAATAGAAGCTGACTGTGAAACTAAGTATACTAAAGGCAAAGTCACGCAAGAAATGTGAAAAGACACAGTATCATCAAATAAAGACTGGCTCTTCGATGGGCTCAGAAAGACTGGCGGAGCCTGGAAGATAAATCAATGAAAATAACTAAACCTTTTTCTTCCCGCACAGCTCCGTGTTATTTGATACTGAGTTCGGTTATCCTGCGGGCCCCACAAAATCATCCTGAGTGTGCCCCCTGTTCTGCAGAGTATGGACCCAGAGGGATAAGCGGAGGGGAGGGTTCCGAGAGGGAGGAGAAAAGCTCCCCCCAGCCCAGGGCGACGGACAGCAGCTTTTCAGGCCAGCCCCGAGCAGAGCAGCAGAGCGGGACAGGACCCTGGACAGGACCCTGGACAGGGTTCTCGGGGTGGTGGGGGGGGAGGTACCAAGGAAACGTGAAATGTAGGCACTGAGGACAGGAAAAATGAAAAGTCGTCTTGCCCAGAACCTGAGAAAATGGGATACTTGTCCTGCTCTTCTGTCACCCAGGCCCATGGGACTCCCAGGGACCTCGAGAGCCGGGGGACACGGAAAGGGAAGAGGCATAGACGCCCAAGGAGAGGCCGAGGCCCCGGCTGGCTGCCCCAGTGTCAGAGCAAGCCCCTTCGGGGGCTCTCCAGAACCCGTCCTGGGCCCGCCCGGCACAAGGGGCGAGAGACACACCGGCCGCAGGCGCCCACCCAGCCCCGCCAGCTCCAGCAGAGTGCTGAGAGAGGCAGAGACGTACCGTGAGCGCCTGCCGAGGGGATGACACTGCAGGGCTGGGGTTCCGGGGGAAGGCAGGGTGGAGACGGAGGGCCGTAGTCACGTGGCGGGGACCCACGGAGAGAACCGGCACGCGTCGCCTGCCACCAGCACGACATCAGTGTAAAGTGTCACGAGCCCGTGTCAACAGCCTTAAGAACAACAACAACAGCAGCAAAGCCCTTTCGATCCAGCCATTTGCTTCCGGAAACCTATCCTAAAGAAATAATCTGAAATACTACATAGAGATTAGAGTCCACGCGTCAGAAGTGGAAAGTTCTAGATTCCTTTTTCCGGCTGAGCCCCTTTCTGGTTTGTTTTTTTTGCCTTTTAAGAAAGAGAGTGTGAGTAGGGGAGGGGCAGAGAGAGGGAGAGAGAGAATTCCAAGCAGGCTCTGAGCTGTCCGCGCAGAGCCCGACACGGGGCTCGAACTCACAAACCGTGAGATCATGACATGAGCCGAAATCAAGAGTCGGATGCTTAACCGACTGAGCCCCCCAGGAGCCCTTTTCTAACTGCGAAATGGGAACAATAAGGACCCCCAGTGCAGGCTTATCAGGAACATGACAAGATATGACACGTGTCAGACAAATTCTTCCCCTACCTCGTTTCTAATAGGAAAAAACTCTAAAATCCTCCAAACTGGAGACAACTGAATTGTCTAAAAGCAACTGGCGGGTTAGTTAGGAAGCTCAACAATACAAATATTTGCAAAAAATATTCACAAAGAGCTTTTAATGGTGTGGGGAAAACTACAAATACGCTGTGCTCCCCCCTCCGGCCCCGTTTCCCCCCACCCCCAGCCTGGTTCTAAGCTACAGAAGGTCTTCCGGGACCCAGAGGGAACCCGGATTCAGTCCCCCATTCTGTCCTCTCCTTGAACCCTGGACTTTTTCCCTCCGCGGCCCCAGTCACATGCAATGACAGTGGTCTTGGCCTGCTAGATTCTGAGGGTCACGGGGACAGGGACCGTTCTTCCTGGCACCTGGCACAGCGCCTTGCCCACAAGAGATGCTAAGAGGATATAGATAAATGAACTGCGACCTCTACTTAGGGGGAAAAAAAGCGTAGGAAAATAAAAACAGTAGCAGGAAATATGCCCACGCAGCGAGTTTTGTTGTTTTCTCTCTCTTTTTGTTGCTCTAAATTTTTAAAATCTTCTACAACGAATTAAAATTAAAGGCCTCCAAAGAAACAAGCAGGGTTTTTTTAGGGAGAACATGTGGCTAGCTCACAGTGCTAATGCAATGAGGTTTTTTAATGTTCATTTATTTTTGAGAGAGAGAGATCGAGCCCAAGAAGGGGAGGGGCAGAGAGAGAGGGAGACACAGAATCTGAAGCAGGCTCCAGGCTCTGAGCCGTCAGCACAGAGCCCGACGCGGGGCCCAAACTCATGAACCACAAGATCACGACCTGAGCCGAAGTTGGACGCTTAACCGACTGAGCCACCCAGGCGCCCCCACAGTGAGATTTAATCCAACTGTCCACTCATTCTGCTCACCGAGCCCGTGGAGAGGGCCCGGCAGACCACGTGGCCAGCATGGCCATGTCAGCCAGAGCCACACTTGCTCCCGGGGGGAACCAAAGAGCTCTCACTCTCTGTAGGTCAAGAGAAACAAAGAGCTCTCTGCGTTTCTTCTCCAGTAAACGTCAACATTGCTGGGGACAGAGCGGAGAGGTCACCGGGGCAGATTGTTAGAGGAGGCGGGTCTGGGCCGATGTCTCTCATTAGCTTTCTGTGTGACCTTGGATGGGTCTTTTCTACTCCCCGGACCTGGTTTCTCACTTGCAAGACAACAGACGGATAGCTTTCTGGTCTTTTCGAATTCTTCTCTTCTTTCATTATAATTAGATAACATGTATAATGAGAGACAACATCTAATGAACACTCACCGTACGCCCCATAGATGATAACTGTTATCGACGTGCTTTATTCCCATGTCGTATCTATTCGAATCCTGAAACTATCCTGTGAGGTGGGTACTATTAGCCTCCTGTGTCATCACAGAGAAAACTGCAACCCAGAGAGGTTAAGTAGATCACCCACGGCCACCCAGCTGGGCAGTATTAGAGGCAAGCGTAGAGGCTGGGCAGCCTGGCTCTAGAAGCCACTCTTTTAAAGCACTACATTGTACTATTTCCAATATCCTATCGGTATAGATGAGAAATCCGTCCTATTCTCTCCGTCTATTGTTACAGGGCTTGGTTCATCATATGCAAAGAGTTCTTATGCATAAATAAATGCAGCAGTGGAGCAGAAATCTGGAGACGTTAGAGATCCTGTTGACCAAAATGGAGAACCGCGGAGTGCTGCCCCGTCCAACGTGGTTGCAATTTTTATTTTATTTCGTTCGATTCGTTTGAATTTCATGTTAAAAACGGACATTCGATCCAGTCCTCGGAAAACTTCAAAAACTGTTTGCGCTACTTAGATACGCGACTCTCTCTTTGCCAGAGTAAATTTTATGAAATCTAAATCCAGAACTTTAGTGTCCAGATCGAGATGGGCTTTAAATGCCAAGCATACACCACATTTCAAAGACTTAGTAGGAAAAAAAAATAGAATGTAATATAGCTCATTAATAACTTTTTACATTGACGGCGTGTGGAAATGATAGTTGGGACAGATGGGTTAAGCAAAATATATCATTACGTTAGCTTCGTCTGTTTGTTTTTACTTTTTAAAATGTGGCCGCTGGAAAATTTAAAATGACAAGTGCGGCTCACATCGTATTTGCATCCGACAGCACGATGTGGGGGAGAACACAGGCCTTGTATCCACAGGTGTGGCCCCGAGTCCCAGTCGTGCCCTTATTAACTATTTTTTTAAGTTTCTTTATTTATTTTGAGAGAGGGAGAGAATAGGTGGGGGAGGGGCAGACAGAACCCTAAGAGGGCTCCATGCCGTCAGCGCTGAGCCCGATGCGGGGCTCAAACCCATGAACCGTGAGACCCTGACCTGAGCCGAAGTCGGCCGCTTCACCGACTGAGCCGCCCGGGCGCCCCGACATGATCGTTATGATCACCCAGGCCAAGGGTCTCATTGAACTGATGCAAATCCGAGGCCCAAGGGAAGTGTCCCTCAAAGCCCACAGCGAGTCCGACCCCCAGGACAGAGGTCTGGGACACTGCCACGGCAGTGTGCCCCTCTCTAGGACTGGCACCCGACCCCCTGGGACTGCAGTGCTCTGAAGCTCTTGGGGTGGGGGCGGCCTGCTCCCTAGAGACCACCGTGAATCTTGTTTATGTAGAATCTTATAACGTAGACCTGCTGTCCAGGACACCCACTAGCCCCTGACCCCAAGCTTCGCCGGGTGGGCAGTGGGACCACCATTCCCAGTTTGCACTTGGACATTTGGGGGAATGGCCAGGTGGGCCCCCTGTGTTCTATTTGCAACCCGCACTGATAGAAACAGTTACCCGTCTCGAGCCCTCTGGGTCCAAAATGCAGGGAGGTAAGGGAGGGACATCGTGATCCTTGCCGTTGCTCTGATGGGGAAAAGAGAGGCCCCAACGCGTGCCAAGCACCCACCACAAATCTGGCACACGCGGTGATGCAGCTGACATAGATTAAGTATTTTCTACCTAATACTTTATTTCTTTTTTAGTTGATTTATTTATTTTGAGAGAGAGAGAGCACATGCATGTGAGTGGGGGAGGGGCAGAGAGAGAGGGAGAGAGAGAATCCCAAGCAGGCTCCGAACTGTCAGCACAGAGCCCAATGTCGGGCTCGATCCCATGAACCGTGAGACCATGACCTGAGCCAAAATCAAGAGTCGGACGCTTAAGCGTCTGAGCCACCCAGGCGCCCCTTCTAATACTGTAGAGGAATTCATTTAATTTAATTCCCACAGCAAGCCCGCAGAGCGGGGAAACTGAGGCACAAAGCCGTTTTGTAACTTACCCAAGATGATACAGTGAGAAAATGGCAGAGCTGGGATTTGAACCCAGGCTCTCTGGGTCCAGCGCTCACTCTCTTAACCGCTCTGCCCCACTAGTTGGAATCCAGCGTCCTGGTTTCTGCTCCAGTGACCATGGCGGGGTGGGGATGGGGGTGGACGGGGAGCTCCGATAAGCCAGGGGGTCTTCCAAACTCCTTCCGACCCTGCGCTGCTCAGCAAGCCCTAAACTCAGACACGAAATCTCCCCCCATAAGGGTGATACAGCTCCGGGGACCAGTTTCCAAAAGGGGCCCTGACTCCTGGATGAGCTGCCGCCGTGAGGAGACCATCCTTCCTCGGGCAAAGGCCCCTGGGATGGCATTTGTCCCACCGCCCTCATAACACAGAGGAGACGAGTCTGCCGGTCTAGCCACCGGCTGCCCTGCCCCTGCCCCTACCCCACCAGCTCCCCGACTCGGGCTGGGTCCGGGGCCATCTGACCCCCCTGTTTCTATTGTGAGGAGGAAAGGGACAATTAGAAAGCCAACCACCAAGAGAACTGGGGTGGGGTGGGGGGAACATGGGAGAAGGAGCTGGGAGAGGGAGGGCGCCGGGACTCTGGGACTGTTTTTCTTTCGAGACAGTCCCTGGAGGTTGTTAATGGGGAGCGATCTATGGAACAACTGCGAAGAGAAAAGGAACAGCCTACGATTCCATTAAAATTGGAAAGAAGCACGGTGCTGGCTCACACAAGTAACTTGTCACTCGATTCAGAGCCGGGAGCTGTGTTCTGTCTTCGAAGGGACTTGGGGGAGATTGTGACATCCAGTTGGGCTGAGTTTACTTTGTCATAGAGACTGCAGCTGGCCCAGGGGCTTGGTGGGACAGCATGGCCCTCGCTTCCAGAGGCGACTGGGTGCCTGTGGTAAACAGACCAGGCTGTACTCGCCGGGAATCTCCAAGTTCAAGAAAGCTGGGGTGACCTTGCTCCCTTCGGAACCTACAGGGAAGTCAGGGGGCGCCTGGGTGGCTCAGTCGGTTAAGTATCTGACTCTTGGTTTCCACTCATGTCATGCTCTCACAGTTCGTGGGTTCGAGCCCCACACCGGGCTCCTCCCTGACCATGCAGAAGCTGCTTGGGATTCTTTCTCTCTCTCTCTCTCTCTCTGCCCCTCCCCCCTCGCTCTCTCTGTCTCTCAAAATAAATGAACGGAAAAAAAATTTTTTTTCTAATTAAAAAAAAATTTAAAGCCAAGTCAATGACTTGGGATTTTGCCTTGATTTGATTTGATTTGATGGAGTTTTTGTTTGTTTTCACCCTTTCCTCTTCTACCGAGGCAAAGCTTGGGGACACAAAGGAAACTCAGTGCACACGCCATGAACTGGACGTTTGTGTCCCCCCCCCCAAATCCGCATATTGAAGCCCTACTCCCCAGTGTGATGGTATCACGAGGTGGGACCCTCGGGAGGGAATTCAGGTTAGGTGAGGTTATGAGGGCGGGGCCCTCGTGATGGAAAAAAGAACAGGAGACAGGCGCTCTGTCCCTCGGTCATGGGAGGACACAGGGGGAAGGCGGCCAGCCGCGAACCAGGAAGGGGTCCCTCAGCAGGCACTGAATCCGCAGTCACCGTGACCTTGGACTTCCCAGGCTCCAGAACGGTGAGAGCACGTGTTTGGTGGCTGAGCCCTCCAGTCGGTGCTATCGGGCTCCAGCGGCCTAGGCTGAGACAGCACGTGACTGACAGGAACTCGGAGCTCCAGAGGACCGCGGGACATCCTCCCTGCATGCCCGGACGGAATTCCTGTCCCCTCCGCCACCAAATCCCACGACCACTCATAGTTTCCACTGAAAGGGAAGCTCAACCACAAGAACGGTGCAGAATAACCCGCTCGGGCTCTGTTAGATTTCTGGAAGTCCCCCGTTCTCTGGCTTTCGCTCAAGAGAGCGAGGGTGTGTGAGTGACACTGTGCTGAGCGCTGAGAAACGAGTCTATTGCTGGCCTGTGTTCAAGCCCCTTAACACCCGCTGACCGTTCACCACGTGCCGGGATGGGGGCAGGCGTCGGGGACACGGGCTGTGTCACTGGGAAGGTCCCGGGAGTTGGGAGTTCCCACAGGCTTTCCCAGGCACCGAGGCATCGCTCAGGAAATTCTCTTCTCAGCATTCAGAACGAGGACTCTGGGGACAGACAGAACAGCGAACAGAACCCTGTTTGCTGATCACTTGCTGCGTGACCTTGGGAAGGTCACTGGGCCTTGCTAGACTTTAGTTTTAGGCCAGCACTGCATGATGGCCGGGCTGCAGTGGGCGGCCTTGAGGGGTGCGTGGAGAACATACGCGAAACGCTTCAGACGTGGCTTCATGGCAGCTGTCGCGATCACCCCCCATCCTGGGGCCTTGGCCTACTTTCCCATGTCCAGTCCCGGGTGGGCCCGGGGGGGGGCGTCTGGCCACCGATTACACATTCCGTCCCAGGCATGAGGATGGCTCTGAGGGCCCTGCAGCCATCTTCTCTGCAAAGAGAATGTTCCAGCTTCCCCAAAGACTTCATTATTTTCTTGGCAGCGGCCACACGGTAAGACGAGACCCCACCTAGCACAGAGGACCCCGAGCAACTCACTACTCATCCCAAGGGACAACAGGAGGGATGTTGGTTCCAAGAGGCACCAGCCTTTCACGGGTGCCACCTGCTCCATCCCCCGGAAGAACTCAGACCGCTGAGGGCACGAGCTGGAGGCAGGACGTGGTCCCTTCTCTAGAACGCTGACCCCGTAGGTCCTGGGTGGGGGTGCTTGAATCAAACCGGCCCGGATTTGAAAGCCGGCTGCCTCCAGGCCACGGGGATGCGGGGCACATCTTATTACACGCCGGTCTTGCCTCCCCCACCTCACAGGTGGAAAAGCCTCATGTGACTGAAGTACGATCCCAAGAAAGGCCCAACACCAGCCCCGGTTAAGTCCTCAGATCTTGCCGAATCGACGTGTGCGAACGTGTATTCGCGATAGGGGTGCGTGCGCGCATGCGCGTAGTGGGCGGCTCAAACATGATGAACAGGATTATACAGGACGATCACAACCTTGCACGCGCAATGAATAGAAAAATGGCCAATAATACCTTCCAAAGCTGAAGACGTCCAGACCTCGACCTCCAAATCTATACCTTTCCAGATATAATCTGCAAAAAATTCCCCTGCATGTTCACCGCAGACACCACAGGGATTTTCATGGCAGCACTATTAGTAATCGAAGAAAATTAGACGTAATCTAACGGCCCGCCAGCAGGAAATAATTAAAGATACTGTCTTATAGTCGGACTGGATAATTTCACTAAAAGTGTAAACTCGATCTGTACCCGTCCACTTGGAGAGATCTTGCAAACATAATATATTGAACGAGGAAAGTAAGTGTTAGAACAGCCTGTCCCACGTGATGACGTTTAAATATAATATTGGACATGCGCCCATCTATTGGGCATCGATACATTTTTGTGGAGTAAGAATATAAAGGCACGGAAGGGACTGGTACACACACAGCACTCTGGAGTGTGTGAGTCCTCTGGGGAAGGAGGGAAAGGAAAGTATTTCGACGGTATCTATTTGGTTTTCTTTCTCATTAATAGAGATCATCTTGCCAATGTAGCAAAAAGGGAAGCATTTCTTGTTTTTGTTTCTTTTATGTAAACATTTCTTTTTAAAAAAAATTTTTTTAACGTTTATTTATTTTTGAGAGACATAGAGACAGAGTGTGAGTGGGGTAGGGGCAGAGAGAGAGGGAGACACAGAATCCGAAGCAGGCTCCAGGCTCTGAGCCATCAGCACAGAGCCCGATGCGGGGCTCGAATTCACAGACCGTGAGATCATGACCTGAGCTGAAGTTGGCTGCTTAACCGACTGAGCCACCCAGGTGCCCCTGTTAACATTTCTTAACTGAGGGCGGTGGGGATGCCTAGAGATTATTGAAACACTCTCAGAGCCTTTCTATATGTCTGTAATATTTCTCTCTGACGAAATATCTGGTACATTCTATAACAGGGTAGTAACAATGGTTATCGTTGAAGGTAACATTATAGGTAAGGGTTTTTTTTTCTCTATTTCTTAAATTCTGTAACTTTGTATTTTGTATAATTTTAGCAATGAAAAGAAAACAACTTTTTTTCAATGACAACGTAATTGAAAAACCTTTATAAATTGCTTGAGTCATATCAATGCCGATTGCTAACGGTTCTTGTGTCCTTACATGGGTTTTTAACAGTTGCCAATTCTTTCATCTCCTTTATAATGCTGAGATAAAGGTGCTCTTTTTTAATTTAAATGTATATTTATTTATAGAAAATAAAAATATATATTATATAAAATATATAAATATATATTTATACATACAAATAAATTTATATATTTTATACAATATATAAATTTGCATATATATATATTTACTTATTTTTGAGAGAGAGGGAGCACAGGGAAGGGGCAGAGAGAAGGAGACCCAGGATCCAAAGCAGGCTCTGTGCCGACAGCAGAGAGCCCCATGCGGGGCTCGAACTCGCGAGCCGTGAGATCAGGACCTGAGCCGAAGTTGGACTGAGCCCCAGGGGCCCCCAAACAAAGGTATTCTTATTGTCTCCATTTTACAGATGGGGAAATTTAGGGTCCAAGAGGTTAAGGAACTTTCCAGGACAATAGGGTGCATAAGAGACAAGGCAGGATTTGAACCCGGACGGAGGGTTTCCTGGGCTGCCTCAATTGCCACCTGAGAAACACCTCAGGACTCACGGTAAGTGCTCAACAAATCCTAGTTACCGTCGTTGCTAACAGAAGTCTGTGTAACCCGCCTTACCTCCACCCACAGTTTCCAGGGTCATGCCCATGGCCAGGCCCTCTCTGGGCTCTGCGGCCGGAAGGTGGAGGTCCGGGAGCCCCAGGCCAGCCTGCGGTCCGGAGTCCAGCCGGGAGGCCCAGGTGGCAAGAGCTGGCTAAATCCTGCCTCTCCGGCCGCACGAAGGGCGTCCTCAGGGAACCCCGAGGACGGTGAGTTGAGGAAGTTCCTGCGGGGGAGGAGCCTTTGGGCCAGGCCTCGATGGTCAAGGAGCGTTTTCCTAGGGCCGGGAGCAAACCCACCTTTACCAAGGACTTCCTCTGTGCCAACTGCTGTCATTACTGTACAGAATCCTCACGACAGCCCTGGGAGGAAACCCTTTTCACTGACCAAGCGGCTGGGAGAAACTGTGTTACTCGTCCAAGGTCATAAAGCTTGGAGTTGACAGACCCAGAGTTCAAATCCAGGCTTTTGATCCCCGTATCTACTCTTTCCCCTACTTCCTGTGGCGTCAGCCAGTGGGAGGAGGCAGAAGGGCATTCTGGGTCGGGAGTGTGGCACGAGCAAAGGCCCCCGAGGCAGCTCAGGGGCTGGTGCATGAAGGTAGAACGAGATTCAAGAATAAAATCCCCCAGAGCGTGGCCCCCCGTGCAGAGCTCGGGGCTGGGCGTCTGGGTTTCAGTGGAAGCTTTGAACCCTGCCGGGCCACCCAGGGCTTTCCAGGGGGCCTGTCCCCACCCACTGGCTCTCAGGAGGGGCTCTGGTTTGAGCCGCCCCGAGCTGCTGGAGCAGCAGTTTCTGGGTGAATGAAGCTGGGGTGTGGGCACGGGATGAAAATCCCACCGGCTCCTAGGGGCGGTGCTAGCACCTTGCTGAGGTGGCCTAAAGCCCCCCTTAAGAGAAGGGCTCCTGGAGACGTCAGGCACGCAGAGCTGCCAGAAGTCATCGGTAACCCTCTGAGGAAAGAACCAGGACCCTTCCAAGGACGTGACTTCAGTCTGGGACTGGAATGTCTTGGGGGGGGGCGTGGGGGTGGGGGTAGAATATCATTTTAGGTCCTGTCCAAGCCCACCTTCTTAGCCGCCGGGCCTCACGGTCGCCCCATGCTTCCCCCTATAAATCACACAGAGGTTGGCTTTTGAGGAGGCTCCAAGTCCTTCCTCGTTTCCGCCTATCTTAACCCTTAGCCAAGACGGTGCACTCATTCAGTCCTTCATTCATTCCTCACTCTCGGCCGGGCTCTGTGCGCACAGCGCGGTGGAGCACACCCACGTACTCACGGCTCCGCACGGTCGGGTAGAATTTCTCTCCCAGGGGTCAGAGCAAAGTGCTCCAGGAGAAGCAGGGGTGGGAGGGCATAACGTGGACTCCAAAGAGCAGGGGACAATCGGGTGGGGTCTTAGAGGATGAGTAGGAGTTCTCAGGGATGAGAAAGGGATGGAGAGAGAGAGCCATCCAAGTCTCAGACAAAGAACTCGCAAGACCCAAGCTGCCCCTTCCCAGAGGTGAGTGGGCCAGGAGGAGAGATCGCTGAGGGCACCAGCGACCCACTACTCTGTCAGCGCACCCCTCAGCATCCCTGCCAGTGGCCTGGCCTCACGGGCCTTCCCATCATCCCCTGCAAAGGTGCCCCTGCCCCAATGTAAACTCGGGGAAGCCATGTTGCTTTCTCAGCCCCTGCTCCCGGCGATGGCTGAGATCTCTGAACAGCGCCTCTCCCCAAGCCCTTAGGCTTCAAACCAGGGTAAGCAGGGACCCAGCTGAACGTTTGGTCGGTACCAGAGGGTGACGGACACTTGGCAAGTTTTGCAGAGTTTTGAGGCAGGCGTCCCAAGCTCTGGCCACCAGCACCCCCTGCTTTGGGGTGAGGGCCTGGCTCAGCCAACGGACTTCCTGCCACTCGCTCCCGGCTGCCTTCTGCCCTCCCGATCCATTCCTTTGGCTTGCGACTTCGTTTCCAAACTCTCGAGTCCTGGGAGCAGGGGAACCACGGAGCCCACCGCCATAGAGTCGGACGTGTGGGAGCCCCGAGTCAGACCCATGCGGCTCCAAATCCCCCCTCTTCCTCTTCACGCCAGGATCTGGCTTTCTTAACCTCCCCGAGCCTCAGCGCCCCTTCTCTCCGCCAATGGTGACGCTAACGCCACCTTCCCGGAGCAGTCAGGGGATTCGCAGAGAAAGGGGGCACCACGGGGCCCAACTCGGGGTTCACGTGCACAATCCCTTACCGCAGCTCGGAAGCCCCGAGACCCCCCAAACTGACAGTGTTCTCATAACTCTGCTGGCGGGGACGCCTGACCTTTACTGAAGCAAAGGTGTTTGTTTATTCCGCGTGGTGTGGAAAAATCACACATTTTTGCTGCGGATATATAAAGGTATTTGGTTCTAGCGGCTGACCAGGCCCTGGCTGAGACGTCACAAAGTCTAGAAGAGGGCGCCTTGTCCCCTTTCTGAAATCCAAACAGTCTAGATCCTGAATTATGCCTGGCCCCGCAGGTTTCCAGAAAGACACGGCGGACCCCAAGTGGGTTTCTGTTTCTCTCCTGAAGGAGCAACTGTGCAGATCAGTCCTCCATAGTTAAGACCAGAAAAGCTGCCGCCCTCTTCCCCTTCCCCTCTCCTCAGCTTCCCTTAAAGGAAACCCTCCTTAGAAAAGAAGATTGTCTATAAATGCATAAGGAAAAGGCAAGCCATAGGAAACTGGGCAGGCGGCCGTGTTGGGCACTTCGCGGAAGAGGAAACACGCGGGACCCTAAGCTCGCGGAAGTATCCAGCCGCACGGTCATCAGAAAAGTGTGAAGTAAGACCACGGGGAAATACTGTCTTCCACCCGCAATTAAGAAGTGGGGTGATGTTGAGGCTTGAGAATGGGGTTGAGCAGGCACTCTGTCGATTGCCGGGGGGAGCGGGGTCCATGCGACCACTTGAAGAACATTTCCAGGGTCGTGACCCAGAAATTCTACCCCGTCCCCCCCACCTTTCCCCCCCACTGCTGCTATGGGTTGAATTGTGTCTCACCAAAAAAGATACATTAGAGTCTGACCGCAGGTCCTAAGAATGTGACCGTATTTGGAAATAGGATCTTTACCGAGGTAGTCAAGTTAAAATGAGGTCACTGGGGTGGGGGGGCCTAGGCCAGGAGGACTGGTGTCCTCGTGAAAAGGGGAAACACGGACACAGGTGTCTGCGTGCAGGAGGAATGCCACGTGAAGACGAAGGCAGGGGTTGGGCCAGTGCTTCTACGAGCCACGGAATGGCGTAGATCGCCAGCCAACCATCAGAAGCTCGGAGAGAGAGGCCTGGAAGAGACGCTCCCTCCCAGCCTGAGAAGGAGACCCTGATCTTGAACTTGGAGCTGTGACCCGATAACATTTCTGTGGCTCGTGAACCAGTCCGTAGTGCCGCCTTATGGCAGTGCTAGGAAACGAAGCCACACGCACGTGCCTGCAGCAAAGGTTACCTCCCCGAGGCGGGGGCTCGGGAGCTCCTGTGGGAGCTTCTAGGGAGTTCCAGGAGGCAGGAGGGGGAGAAGGTGCAAGATGCATGGGTGCACTCCTTCTTTCACTTCCAGATGGCCAGACCCTAAACCTGCAAGGGCTTCTGGGAAGGTTTCACGGCTTCTGCTGACGTGGCTGGAACCGAGACCAGCCGCACACGCGCAGGTGGCTAGAAATGGCCCATCTTCAGGGAAGGTGTAAAGTCCATCTCGAGCGTTAAGAAGGGAGGGGCTGGCATCGGGGTGTACGCCCGCGTCCCCTCGGGGGGTTCTGGAACTGGCCCGGGGCCACAGAGGAGGTGGTGGAGCCTAGAATCGAACGCTCGTCTCCCGGGCCCCAGACCCCGCGTGCCCACAGCCATCGTGGCCAACACCGATCAGAGCCGGTGCCGTGCCCGCCCACACCCGCCTGCGTGCTGAGACGCCAAACGTGCGTGTCGCTCCGGGGACTTGCAGAATGCCCCCTTCGAGAATGAAAGGCCGAGTCGTGTGAAGGGTGCTGGGCGAGGGTTCTTTTCATGTGGTTGTTAGGACGAGTTTTACCATAAGCATGACTAACGTTTACGGTGTGTGTTCATTTTCAGCTGGAATCCGGTGGGAGGGACAACCGAAGAGGGTAGAAGTGAGCCCAGCCATCATTATGACGTTGGGTAAGTCCTTGCCACTCGGAGGCGGTGGGGGTGGGGGGAGCTCAGTTTCTCCAGGGTAAAATGAGCCAACCGGGCCAGATGGGGTCTGACCTCCGTAGGGAGGGGGCTCCTTTGCCTCCGAAGGCTGGTTTGAGGGTGCCCGGCAGACTGTCCTTCCTTCTCTCGCGGCACGGCCCCCAGTGTCTCCAGACAATTGAAGATGGGGTATTAAGTGGTACTGAATCCCACAGTAAAGCAAACTCGTCCTTTTCCGGTTCTTCAGGGCTTGGGGGTTACGAGTCTTGGGTGCTGCTCAGTCCTGCACACCGAACACGTCATACCCAGGGGAGAGGGACTCAGGCTTGGATAGCAGGCTCTTTAAAGCCACTTCGTTTTCAGCGTTTTGTTTAGATGGAATATTCTATTTACCGAAGTAATATTTGTTGGAGATGGACGATGGTGACAGAAGGTCCAAACGAACTGACTCGGGCTTAGATGCGGGGTTGATCATTAACAATATTTGTTAAATAACCGTCTATGCCTAAACGCAAATCGGATCATATCCGTTTATACCTGAAACTCTTGGGTGATTTCCCATTTCCCATGGGTCCCTTCCAAGCTCTGACATGATTGAGGTTCCCCGACACCTGCAGCCTGTCCACCTGCATCTTCTCTGCTCCCCACTCCCTCGGCAGTCTCCTCCGGCACGTCACCTGGTCCACCTCAGGGCCTTTGCACCTGCCCTTCCTCCGCCTGGGGGGGTCCTTCTCCCTGGTCTCTCGATCTCAACTCCAGGCTAATCTCATCAGTCACACCTCTGCTCAAAGGCCCCCAGAGGCCTTACCTGGACCCCTCCCCCGGGTCACCTCTGTCTCCTTACTCCGCGTCATTTCCCTTGTTGCATGTGTTCCTCTCTGAAGTGATGCTGTTTTTAAAACATGCTTGTTCATTTGTCTGTTGCCCCACTAGAATACAAGCTCCTTGAAGTCTGAGGCTTTGTCCCATATCCTCAGTGGCTGAAAACGGTGCCCGGCATGTAGCGGGAGCTACAGACGAGTGGCAAAGATTGTAGGTGGGGAGAGAAGTGGCCTTGGCAGCAGAGAGGAGCCGACCCCAAGCTCCAGCGTCTGAGGCGGGGCAAGACGGCGGCCGCCAGAGGCTCAGCCTGAGGGGCTCACCCCTTTGGCCTCACCAGCCCCAGCTTCGAGGCGCTGGAGCCAGTTGGCTCCTACCCCCCGAGCCAGCAAAGAAAGCCAAGTCCGTGACCAAACTGGTAGAAGGAAGGATGGCGTCATAACATCACCATCGAGAAACGGTAGTGATAACAACCGACTCAGGCCAGAACCATCACTAATGTTGCAACCGGTGGGTAAAGGTTTGAAGGGAACTAACATTTTCACATATTCTCACCGAATCCGCCCACAAGAACTGCACACTGATCACAAAAGAGAGAAGAGAGACTCCGCCTACAGACAGCCCCTTAGCCGCGCGATCGGAGCCACAGCCCCGAGGTGGGACAGGCTGACCCGGCGGGCCTCTCGACGCGGGGCGCCCGGAACCACCCGACGGCTCTCCCGGGCTGTGTCCGCCATGGGAGGCATGAGCGATGGTGAGGAATCACCAGACAGACCGCGACTTGGGACACAGATCACAGAAGAACCAGACTCAGCTCTTCAAAAGCATCCATGTCATGGAAGAGAAAGAATAAATTGAGAACTTATTCTAGATTAAAAGAAAAGAAAGAGACCCAAGGAAAAAAAGCACAGTACCCTAACCCGAGTTTTCTTTGGCCTTAAAGGACATTATCGGCACCGTCGGCAAAAATCTGAAACTGTTCTGTGGTCGAGTCTCTCTCGGCGTCGTATTGCTGTCAACTACCAGGGTCGATACCTGTACTGTGGTCATACAAGAGAATGTCCTTGAAAAGAAACACACACGCGCTGAAGTGTTGGGGCGAAAGGGACACTACGTCTCCAGTCTACTCCCCGAGGATCCCGACAAAAAGTTAGAGATAGACAGACAGAGAAACGGATAGGGCCAAGAAAACGAGGCGGCATTTGTGGTAAAATGTTAACAGTTGGGGAATCTGAGCGAGAAGCATATGGAACTCGCACCTCCTCAGCTGGTCTGAAATTATGGGGAAATAAAATGGTGGAAAAAGAAGAAAAAGAAGGCGGAGGCTGAGGACCGGGTGGCTGCCGAGATGGTGCCAGCTCCTCGCCTCACCGGGTCGCCTGTGCTCACCTCAGACCGCGTGGACCACAGCCCATGGTGGCGGCCACAGGACCTCGCTTTGCCCCCTGCAGGCTCAGCTTTCCGCTCCCGTTCCGTGACCATGAGCCTGATCCCCCCCCTCCACTCTGTGCCTAGGTTTTCTCCTCTGACAGACAGGAGTAGATGACTGGCGGCCCTCTGGGGTTTCTTCCTGCCCAGATACTGTCAGGATGTTTCTAGAATCCTATCCGGAGAGTACAGCACATTTCCCCAAGGAGCTGAATTCATTTGGCAGGTGACGTGACTTTAGTTCCGTCGAGGGAAGGAGGGAAGAGTGAAGATCGTTGAGCAGACTCGGGGGATGGGGGATGGGGGGTGGGGGGGATGACATGGTCCAGGGGTGGGCTCCCACCTCTGCCCCCCGCCCAGCCCAGCTCTCAGGCACCCCTCCCAGATAAGGTGAGCAGCCTTGATACTAAGCAGAATGATACTGAGCAGAATGATACTAAAGCATACATAAAATCTTCCCCCTGAGCTCCATTTAGAAAGAGGCAGCTGGTGGGGGTGGGCTGGTGACCGGAAGGCGACTCGGGTCCCGGTTCTCTCAGCGACCGGCTGCGTGGCCGGAGCCCTCTGAATATCAGTTTGTCCTTCTGTGAAGTGGACAGAGCTGAGCTTGGCTTTGCGCCTAGCTGTGGGGACATGGCGGCTTCACCTCTGTGCCCTCCCTAGCTCAGGGCTCCGCAGGTGACTTCCGGATTGGAAATGGGGTGCTCAGGGGGGACCCCCCAAGACACCTTGAGAAGCTCCCAGTGCTGAGGCTCCTCCTCACTCGCACGGCCTGCGGCCCCGTGCACAGACCTCCCACGCATCTCTCTGCGAGCACCGCCTGGAGAGCCCAGCTCGGCTTGGCCAGGATGGAGGGGAGGCCTGGAAACACAGAGGGGGGGCCCTTCCAAGGTGGCACCGGTGGAGACCCAGGGGAAAGCCAGGGGAGCACTTTCCTTTTGTGGGCTCCCAGTCTGGTATCCCCTGACGGCCCGGCAGCTTCTTCCTCAGCCCCCTGCCCTCTCTCCCTGCCCAGCCTGGCCTCTCAGAGGCTCTCTCGGCCGCCATTTTCTGGCGGAAGGCGGTTGGGCCACAGGAGTCTACAAAATGGTGGGCGGAAACGGGGGCTTCCGTCTGTTCTTTTTCTGCCGTCCCCGTGAGCTCCTGCCATGGCCCCCAGCCCAGCGGCAGTTATGGGCCACGGGGCTCTTCAGCACCCCCAACGAGCCCCATGTTTTCCCGAGTACTCCAGAGCCAGCATCTCATGGAGCCTCATCCCAGACCTGGGCTCTGGAGGTTGACGTTGACTCTGCTTTACAGCCAGGGAAACTGAGGCTCAGAGTGGCCCCCTCGGCCGGGAAGTGGCTTCTGACTCACGAGTAGCTTCAAGGGTTGTTTTTTTTTTTTTAATCCAGGTTCCATGACAGCCCAGCTGATAGTGGGTGAGGTTTTCTGAGACTTTTCAGTCTCCAGAGAATGGGGAGACCCTTCCCGGAGAAATCTTGAGGTGGACGGGGTCCGCGCCCCAAACCCTGCCTATTTTCCAGGGCTAGGAAAGAACATGGGTTAGGAGTCACAAGGTCAAGTTACAGATCTACTAACTGTGCATCTATTAGCTGTGTGATCTAGGAAAAGTCCCTTCACCTCTCTGAGCCTCAGCCACTCAATCAGTAAAATGGGGATAATGACTCCATTTCACAGCGCTGCAGCGAGAAGCTGGATTTATAAATTGACGAAGTGCTGTCTGGGATGCCGTTACCCTTGTGATTGCCCGGCTGAATCCTTAAACGCAGGTACAGTTTACGGTGTGTACTTTCTGTGGGCTGGTCGCTGGGCTTGGCATTTTCATGAATATTAGCTCACTGAATCCCCCTCTCGCGGCAGTCCGGATGGATCAGGAGGAAGCAAACATTCCCTACAGGCCCAGCAGGGCCGGCTGGACAGCCGCTCCCCGCAGCCAGTCCCCCGTGGACTTTCACCTTTGACTGTCTCGCCTCCAGGATTCTGCTCAAGTCGGTCCTTCTGCCAGGAATGTTTTTTCCCCCCTTTAACTTTTTATCTGGAAATGACAGACTCACAAGAAGTCTCAGTACAGCACAGAGAAGAGTCCCATGTGTCCATTGCCCAGCTTCCCCTCTCCCCCCCCAATGATGACATATTATGTAACTAACCAGCGTAAATTACCCCAACCAGGAAGTCGATATTGGCACAAGACAACTAACCCTTCACACTTCCCTCAGACACGCCCGTCGTTTGAAATGTCTTTGAGCCTAGGATGTTTCAGCCATCCTTCCCTGTACGTCCAACCTCCTGAGACAGCCACTTCCCCCCCATCCCCCATCTAGGAAGTCACCACGCGTCTCCAGCAGGCTCGGGCTCTCCCCTCCTCAGACTCCCAGCTCCGGAAGGCAGTGGAGCCCCGTGACGGAGAATGCGGGTTTGGGAGACCTACGCGCCTGGGTGTAAACTCCGCAGGGGCCCCCAGCCTGGGTCATAATACATAACTTTCTGAGCCTTGGTTGACCCACCTATAAAGTAGGGTGATGGCCCCAATGTCAGGGCGGGACAGCATCAGCTCAGCCCGTGCTTATAGAAGAGTGAGTCCCCTGCAGTGGGTGGTGGTGACGGCTGTCATCGGATCGTAACTGCTGTCACACCTACCCCAGGCTGACCCTGTGTGTTTTATCATCCTCCTCCCAATACTTAGAGTGTTTGAGGGCACACTTTCATATCTTACATCTCAGTGTCCTTCAGGTCCTGGCACACAGCAGGTGCCAAATAGATGTGACCGGATGGAGCCTGCTGCCAGGCTCACGGTGCCTTTTCAGCTTCCCCTTCATTCATTTCTGGCCGAGGCAGGCAGGGTGGGGGCACAGCAGGACCCCACGAGGGCGCAGCCACATTCGACCCCACCTGTCCCTGAGAAGCCTACCGGGGGACCCCGGAACCTCAGAGGCCCCTCAGCCTGCAAGCTGGGGGTGGGGTGGGGGAAGAGCTAGGGGGAGAACTTCATATTTGCAAAGAGCCCCGAAGGCAGCCCGCCAGGAGGCAAACCAGGCCACTCGTACCCGGACAAGAGCTGGAGCTGCTAGTGGGGACCCCTAAGCTCCAGGCCTGTCCCTTACTAGCTACAGACTAGCTCCAGGCCGCCTGGTTTCCTCATCCGTCCGCTGGGCTTGTCATGTGGGTGAGCGAGCTGGTCGTGCAAACAGCGTGTTAACCGCCAAGTCCTCTGTTTGCCGTGTAACATTTATAACTCACTGCCGCGTTCAGGCATTTTCCGACGCCTTATCTGAATTTCACAATGTGGCGAGGTGGGTGTTTTTATTTGTAGCACGCAGGCACACAGACGCGAGGAGGTAACCCCGGCCACCCAGAGCCGGGACGGAGAAGCCGAGTCGGCCTCCTATTGGGGTCCGTGATTGCACGTGGCAGGGGCCGGCCAGGGGTCCCCACGGAGCGCCCATCCTCCGGCCCGTTTCCCACGGCTGGGTCTCCCTGGCCCCTGCGCCGCAAACAGCAAAGCCCCAGAGTACAAGGGTTTTTAGGCTGGGTCCGTAGTGTCCAGTGTGCCCATTTTTCCGGCGAAGAAACTGAGGCCCGAGGAAGGAAGGGGCCTGCCCGAGACTCCCCAGCAATCGAGAGCCAGAGCGAGTTCTAAAACTGCACCCTCGCCTCGCCCCTTCCTGCCGGCTCCTCCTCCTCACACTGCGGGGGCTCAAGTCCCAGGGCGAACTTGGGGGACGTCAATCTGGGTGCCGGCCTCCACTTCGGGGCTCACCGGGGATCTAGGGGCTGTCCTGGGCGCCTGGGGACAGCCTGATATGGGGCCCTCGTGTCCAGGGTGTCCCCCAGGAAGGTGAGCAGAAGGCTTCCCCAGGCTCTGCCCCGGAAGGGGAACAGGTACCCACCACCCTCGTCCTTTCTCTGGACCAGGGCGAGGCTCAGAGCCGAAGGGTTGAGAAATGATTTATGGGGTCACCGACATGGCCTTAAAGGACACGAAGGAAGTTATCCCCTGTATCTCCCTTCCAGCCTTGCTGACTACTTGGGGGAGAATGTCTCCCGGGGTGCTAGTCCTTCCTGTCTCTCTGACATCTAGAAACCCTCCCGTCGGGGCTACAGGGAAGCAGCAACACATCTGACTAGAATTTAGTGACATTTTGTTTCCATGATGTTCATTTCACCATCACCACCATGCAGGTGATTTACGATGGCTTTCTCTTTAAGGGAGCAACATAAAATTTTTTTCTAAAAAATGAAAGTATTTACACTTTACAACATCCATTTAGGGATGCCTGGGGTGGCTCAGGCGGTTAAGCGTCCAAACTCGGCTCAGGAAATGATTTCAGGGTTCCTGGGTTCGAGCCCCGCATCGGGCTCTCTGCTGTCAGCACAGAGCCCTGCTTCGGGTCCTCTGTCCCCCTCTCCACCTGCCCCTGCCCCACTTGTGCTTTGTCTCCCTCAAAAATAAATAAACATTACAAAAATGTTAAAAAAAAAAAAAACCAAAACACTAAAACATCCATTTAAAACATTGAGTAAACTCTCAGTTAAGTGGCAGCTTTCGAAACCCTGGGAAGGGACAGGAAAGAGGGCTCGCAGGAAGAGCCGCGCTGAGGAACTCTTGCAGCTCTGACCCGGGGGAGAGGGCTGGGGGGAGATGGAGGGTGGGAGGCAGGGGGGTGGGACGGAGAGTCTGGAGGGCACTGTGAGTAGAGAGGAGACGGGCCTGAAGATTCCAGCCCCCACCGGGGTCTGCTCAGTGCGGGGCTGAGCACCGGCTCGGGTGCTGGTTGGTGGTTACACAGCCGTCCACCCGGCCTAGTCTTTTCCTCCAAGCCCCCGTCCCAAAGCCTCAGCTGGGGCCACCTGCTTAATCCCTCCCCTGTCCCCGGGAAGAGGGCTGATTCTTCAGCCTTGGCATCCAACAGCCAGAGGGGCCCGATCTGATTCCCGAGCTTCCCTATCAGAAAATGAGGCTGGCTCAGAGCAGACTGAGCGAGGGAGTCTACGGACAGTGTTTCTTACTCGTCTGAGATGCCTCCGTAACAAGCCACGTTACCCTAGGAGCCGCCTCATCCCATATCACCGCTATGGTGACGGCCATGCCAGTGTCCCCACCAGCCATTGACCTGTGACCAGAGAGCTGGACCTAGCCGGGAGAAACACACAGAAGCCGGTCGTGTATTATTTATACATCTGCCAGTTGCAGTGTTGCCAGCTGGGGAGATCGAGATGGGGGAAGAAAAGAAGAAAAAGAAGAATGGAATAGCCAACACATCTGTTTGATTGAATCCAATCGGGTGGCTTGGATTAAATCTCACCAAAGACACATAGAGAATTAGGTTTGTGGAAGTTGAGTCTAGAGGTCACGGGTCGAGACACGAGCCCAAGCGGAGGGCACGGGCTGTCCAAAAGCTCACGGCACACCCATCCGCTGCCCGGGGGAGTCTCCTCTTCTATTTCGGCAAAACGAGAGGAAAGCTGACCTCATCTCAATGCACTAAGACAGACCCTCCAGTCCCCTGGGGATAGTCCACGTTATCTGCCAGGGGACAGTCCTTTTCTCCTTGGTAAGTGGCTTTGAAGCCCAAGAAGATTAGAATTTTCAAAAGAAAGATGATGGAAAGAAACGGAAACCCAGAGTAATTAGACGTTCACGCTAAGTTTCGGTTGGATCAATTTCTGGGTGTTGCTGCATAAAGTCCTGTTATCTGCGATGTCAAAGAACACGTGGCCCCTGGCATTTCTCGAGTAACTGACTTCAGTTGAAATTTTCGGTTACACATGGAAGACAATTTGGTTAATGTCTGTAAACGTTATCAGCATATTTCAGAGAACTTAACACTCACTTTGTTTAAAAGTTAGTGCTTTGGGTCTGTAAGTATTCTCTGAAATCCTTCGAAAAGTTGTGTTTCTTAGAGGTGTTTGAAGCATTTATAAGGGAATCGAGTTCATTAAATGGGTCAAGGCAGCTTAGGTTAGGAACGGCAGTGCTATCCGATAGAAACATCGTGCAAGCGACGTAGGTCATTTAAAAATGTCCCAGTAGCCACATTGTTTAAGACTTAAAAAGGAAGAGGTCAACTTAATTGTAACGATAAAATTTATTTAACCTAACATATCCAGAAAATTATCATCTCGACATACAAGTCACATAATAGTTATTAATGAGATATTTTTATGTTCCTTTTTTTTTTTTTTTTTTTTTTTGGAAAACGTCTTCAAAATCGGCTGTGTATGTTAGCTTTCCAGCCTTCTCAACTCAGACTAGCACGGGTCAAATGCCTCTGCTCCTAGCCGTTCTATGGGACATTACAGATCTAAGGGAATTGAATGAGCTGTCTCTGTGAGCGCTATTTATTATTTAAGGCGCTTACTCCGCTCAACCCGATTTGATGAAATATTCATCAAAGCCTCCCTGAGAGTCATTGTCGAAAGTTCCTGGACCTGTAAGTAAAGTGATTTTTGCATATGGAATTTACAAGTGAAGGGAAAAATCGATTTTTAAAAATTCATTACTTTAAGAAACTTTTTTTTTTTTTTAAAGTAACCACAAGCGGCCTTCTCCGTGCACAACAGCAGGCCTCAAGTACCTCACCCACCGCCGTCCAGAGAGAATTAGAGTCACCACCGACCTGGGCGCGGCTCTTGGGAGGAAGGCCTGGTTCTATGTTACCACTCTGCATGCAGAACGTCGGGTCTGACGGAGCCCTTAGGGATTTTCTGCTCACAGCATCCAAGTGCAGATCAGGGAAGAAGACGGGGTGAATTAGAAACAGGGCCCGGGCAATACCCTGGTCTCCTGACCCCACCCGATCCTCCCCGGTAAAAAGGCTTCAAATACATTCTTTCTCCCTCTTTGTCCCCAGTCGACCGATCAGGAAACTGAGGACAAAACTGGAGGGTAGGTGGACAAACTGGTCCTGGACCCAGGCCTCCAGGGAGCGCCTGTAGAATTGGAAACCGGGGTCCCCGCCCTGGTCATCTAACAGCACACACCCAGACCTGAGGAGAGAAGGGCCCAGAAGCCAGGCCAGCCTGGCCAGAGAAACGGCTGCGTGAGGCCCAGGATGGAGCCTGGAGCCAGGGACCGCAGAGGACGGCAGGAGAGGGGAGGCCTGCCCGACACGGAAGAGCCATGACTGAGTCTGCCGGGGCCCAGGGGGGCCAGCCTCCAGCCGCCTGCGGGCCCCAGGCGCGGCCTGCTCACCCTCGGGGCGGCTCCCTGCAGCTCTCGGAGTGAAGGCCCTGGGACTCCCTCTCGGGCCTCATTCTCCCAGGATCCTTTCCTCCTCCTTCTCTGTTGTCTTCCTTTCTTTCTTTTTCTTTCTCGCCTCGGAGGCCCTCATTTCCTTTCCCCAAGTCTGACCTGCCCGGCACCCTGATTTCACCCCGGAGAAGCCCCGCAGGCCGGTCTCAGTCCGTCTTGCCTTCCTAGGGCTCAGCTCTGCCAGGGTTTGGGCCTGCTGGACTTGGGCACGGGGAAGAACTTTCTGGCAGGGCCAGGGGGAGCAGCGTCCCTACATCAGCTCCCTCTGGCCTCTCCCACCCTCCTCCTGGGGATGCCGTTTCCTTCTGCCTGTAGTGGCCTTCCTGCCGGCCATATTTCTCAGCAGTAGGACATACGCCTCTGGGGACCCTTAGGAAGCTTTCAGGACGCAGCATTTAGCGCCATTAAATCCCACAACCGTTCCCTGCTCCAAGCGCTATCCATCCCCCCGAAAACTCAAGAAGAAAGTGACAATTTGGAGCCAGGATATCTTTATCATACCCCTCCCCCCCCCATCACTCCATTAACGGAGGGGGCAGGTGTCGGCTTTGGGCTCAAGGACCTTTGCTTTCTTTTAACTTTCTGCCAGCACGTAATAGACATTGGTTTCCACCCCCGTTTATTTTTATGCTAACCTTCATCTTTTATTTTGACACATGATGTCGGTTTTCCACTTACAACAGTGACAGAAAGTTTCCTTTCGAGACTCAACCCGTATTAGTACCAAGTGAGCCCATTGACTATGGAGGCGGTTTCAGAAACATGAAGCAAACATCTGTACGGGAGGGGGGGGGAGCCGGGCAGGAGTGTCAGGAGGGGACAGAAAGGACTGGGCTGTAGGGACCTTGGCTCGGCTCCAGGGGCCCCTTCGTTTCGCCCTCCTGAGCTCTGCCCGAGGCCCTGGGTTCCCTCCTGTTTTGGGGCACCACTCAAGGCCGGTTCCCCGGGGGGCCCAGGGGCCGGCCGGCACCCCTCTCAGTCCCAGGCTTTATTCTGAGCCGAGGCCGGGGGCTGGGATTCATGGAAAAGGAGGGAGGGCGGCGGCGGCGGCGATGGAGATGAGCAAGGAGGGGCCCCTGCTCGGAGCACCTGTCTGGCGCAGCTCAGGGGCAGAAGGCGGCTGAGCTCCGGGAGCTCCTGGGAGGGCGAGAGAGGCCAGGCTGCCCCACACGGAGCTGAAGGGGGACACATTCCAGCTAAATGGCTCTCCCCCGCCCCGGGTGAGTTCAGGAGCACATGGCTCTGGATGGAGGCAGAGAGAATTGTCTCCCATCCCAAATAACTACCGCCCCCCCCCCCAGCTCTCCTACTCGGCTCAGGCTCAGGTCTCTGGGTCTCCTTCTGAAAGCAAAGTGAAAGCGCTTGGTATCTCCACTGCCAGGTGGACCCGGACTCGCTGGCCCGGAGTTCTGTCTCCGTGAGGCCCCCCATCCCTGAGAGCTCCCAACAGGGGAGCAACAGGATCTGTCGCACCTCTGGGCCCCCCGCCCAGCTCCTGCCGGCTTGGACCCCGCGCTCAGCAGAGGCCAGCGCCATCTGACCAACACAGCCAGACCCCAAACTGCCCCGCCTGACGTCCCAGGCCCAGGGCGCCAAGTGCCGTGGCACCCAGGGGGAGCTCAGGATGGGGGATGAGGGGGCCCCCAAGACCTTTCCTATCCACTTGTGCCCTGAACTACCCCTGACTGGTTGCACCCGAGGGCACCAGCCACCAGCTGTTCTCAGTTCCCGTTGGCTTCCCCTGAGTTCTGTCTCTGGACTGTTCTCTCACCAGTGGTACAAGCTGGGGGAGTCCAGCGCCTCAGCTTCGGGGTCGAGAATACAATGAGCAGTGGTCCACCTTTCTGGAAGGCAGACGGGGGGGACGGGGGAGTTCCCAAACGTATGGTGGAAGGCGTCTCCCTCCTCAGACCCTGGAAGCCGCTCGCAAGACACCACGCGTGCATGCCGAGTCTTCTAGCACTGTCCAGGCACAGCCCAGCCCCGCCCCAGGGGGGTCCTGGACCCTCTCCGGGTCCCAGCCGCTGTCGCCGTCACTGGGGCCTCCCTGGCACATACAGTCTTGGCTAAAAGGCTCTAGAAAGGGGAGTGAGGAAAATGACCAGAAAGAGGGCCAAGCAGGAGGCCAGGACCCAGGCCCTCCAGCGCGAGCGGCAGGAGGTGGGAAGGGGCCCTACCTGAGACGGCTGTCGCCAGCAATCCAAGGATGGCAGGGAAGAGCCACATGTCCGGGGCCATCTCTGACCGCTATGCGTGTCCGCCGGCGGGAAGAAGCGCCATCCCGGGGCCAGGACGTGGATGTGGCTGGCCGGGGCTCCTCACGCCCGCTCACTCGCTCGCTCGCTCGCTCGGACCTCGGCTGCTCCTGTTTCGAACTTGCTCTCTGCGAGAGGGAGCGCTCCTTTGCACGCCTGCGACCAAACCAGCCTGCGAGTGTGTCTCTCACGCCTCTGTGCTCTCTGCTTGTGGTTTTGGTCTCCAGGAAGCCAGGCTTCACAGGGGCTGAGGGGGGGGAGCCCAGCTGCCTGTGAGCCCACCCGGCCCTGCCGAACCCCAGAAGTCACAGAGAGGGACACACACACACACACACACACACACGCTTCCTCCAAGTGTCTCCCAAAGAAACGGGAAATGGGTGCATGCTTCCTTTCTGGAGACCTGAGACCTAGTAGATGACCAATCAGCACATACGGGAAGAGTGAGCGCGTGGCCCCTCCTGTCCCAGCGCACGGACTCCAGCTCCTCTGCGATCGCGTCCCGACATGGACCTTGTCCGTGGGTGTGTTTGCGGCTGCCCAGGAGGAGGGTGTGCTCCTGCACCTTTGAGAGGGGAGGGCCCCAGTAAATGGAGAAGGGTCCGAGAGACGGCGTGTGCCCCCAATCCTCCCAGGGTGGAGCTGCCCCCCGAGATGGCACAGGAGGCTCCAGGCCCCCCCGCCTGCCTGCGGGCACAAGGCTGGGAGTTCATTCCTCAGCGGGGAGTCAGGCCTGGGAGCTGGTCCAGGAAGGATGGTGCAAGGCGCCTGGAAGGGCAGGAAGGAACAGCAGGAGTGAAGGGCCGGGGCTGTTGGGGAGAGCTGGGTTGTTCAGTCTGTCTGTGGTGAACGTCGTAGGGGGCAAGCAGGGACCTAGTGTGTTTAATTCACCGCTGCCCTCCCTGTGGGGCACTCCCTGTGGGGCATACTGGAGGTGCCGAATAAATGTTGAGTGAAGGAAGGAACAGGTAATTTAACTTGGTCGTATAAGCAGAACCTTGAAGACACTGAGTCGGGAGGAGACCGATGTTTGGTCCCGGCCCTTCCCCACATGACCTCGCCTCAGACTTACCCGTCCTGGCCTGACCCCTCCCTCCTCCCTGCTTGACTTCATTTCCCCGTCTGTGGAATGGGAAGGGTTTCTCCACTGGGGCCCGGTCCAAGGGGGCGTCTGATGTTGCAGGACTGGGAGCCAGGCCCCTCCGCTGTCAACCCCGCCCACGCCTGCGGGGCGGACAAGGCTCTGGCACCAGCGGAGGCTGCCCTCTGGTGGAGGGTCACGGGCAGCACAGGCAGGGCACGCGGGCCTCCACCTCCTGGGTTCACTTCCCTTTCACGGACACTTAGGGAGATTGGGGTGCGAGGAACTCTGTGGAAGGAAGCATACCCTTGCTCTCTAGGAGAACAGAGTTCACGAACCCAGGGGCCCAAACCCCCAGGCCAGGGTAAGACGAACACAAGCAGAGGTCTCCTGCTGATGAGCAGGGTCCTGAGAGAGACCCATCCGAACGGGCTGGAGAAGAGGCTGGGCTTCCGTTTCGGACAATACGGTAAGCGGCAGATGCTGAGAGTTCTCCGGATCCAAGAACCACTCTTAAACATCTTTAGGAATGCAAAGGTGAGGTGGCAAGAAAGTAAGGACAATCATCAGAGGCCAACGGGACGAGAAAGCAAAGCTCCAGAGACACGACTGACGGCAGAAGCAGAGGGAGCCCTGAGGTACCTGCTGACCCGAGGGGGCCTAGAACTTCGGTTTAATGGGCCAAACCGGGGGCCCGAGCAAGTGAAAAGCAAAGTCAGAAACCTCCCACCTAAAGCAAAACAACGAAAAACAACGCCCACTGTGGAGGAACCAGGAAGGAGAAACCTCACAACGGTACCTGACTCAGGGTGTGCTGGCTCGGCACTGCCTTCTGAGGGGAAGAAAAAGAAATGTCAACATGAACGCTCCTAACCTAAGGCTGCCCACAGTGGGGTCTGGGAGAGGAGGGGAGGGGAGGGGAGGGGAGGGGAGGGGGCAAGGGAAGGGGAGGGGAGGGAAGGGGGCAAGGGAAGGAGAGGGGAGGGGAGGGAAGGGGAGGCGAGGGAAGGGGAGGGGAGGGGAAGAGAAGAAAGAACGGGAGGGGAGGGGAAGGGAGGGCAGGGGGAGGGGAGGGGAGGAGAGGAGAGGAGAGAAGGGAAGAGGAGAGAAGGGACGAGGAGAGAAGTCATAAAACATAGGACACACCTGTATTATTCGTGGTTCTCCAGAGAAACAGAATTCATGGAATGTATAGGAGATTTATTATAAGGAATTGTCTCATGTGATTTTGGAAACGAAGTCCCAAGATCTCAGCTAGAAAACTGGAAACATAGCAGAGCTGGTGGTAGCATTCCAGTCCGAGCCCAAAGGCCCGGGAGAGCCAACGGTGTGAGTTCCAGTTGGAGCCTGAGCTGAAAGGCAGGGGAAGACTGGCGTCCTCATCTGAAGAATTCTCTCTTATTCCCTCCTGTTCTATTCAGGCCTCCAGCAACTAAAGCCCATCTGCGGTGGGGAGGGCCGTCTGCCTTCCTCGGCCTACTGATTCAAATGCTAATCTCGTGTAGAAACACCCTCACGAACACATCCAGGATAATATTCAGCCAGATATCTGGGCACCTTGTGAATCAGTCAAATTGAGACCTAAAAGGAACCATCACGACAAGGCCCTTTGAGAGCGGTACAACGCAGGAAGCGGGAGACTCAGACCTGCGAACACTTTAGCTACTGGGATGATGGTCTACGTAATATCAAATAGGGATGTTTTGTATACTTAAAGAGAAATAAAGTTGAGAATTGAAGCTATAGAGAAGGAACAAGACAGTATGGACAAGGCACTAAATGACCAGGAAGATTTGGGGGGGGGGAAGACTTCTATAAATGAAAAATATAATCTTCAAAACTAGCAATGCAATGGACAGATTCACTAGCGGATTAACACAGCTAAAGGAGGAACGAGGGAGCTGGACAGTAGCCCTGAGAACTCACCGAGAACGCCTCCCAGAGAGACAAAAAAAGGAAACCATGGAACAGACGTTAAGAACACAGGGGCGCCTGGGTGGCTCTCTTGAGCGTCGATTTTGGCTCAGGTCATGATCTCACGGCTCATGAGTTCGAGCCCCGTGTCGGGCTCTGTGGTGACAGCCTGGAGTCTGCTTCGGATTCTGTGTCTTCCTCTCTCTCTGCTCCTCCCCTGCTCATGCTCTAACTCTCTCTCTCAAAAATAAATAAACATTGAAAAAATTAAAAAAACAAAAAAGAAGTTGACACAGAGGCTGGAACAAGGGGAACGGCTCAGATTCAGAATTGATGAATTATCTAGCCCTCTAATCCCAGAAGCTCCCCCCACCCCCGCCTGTTAAATAAAAATAAATCTCTCTCAGTAAAACTGAGAGGAAAAATAATTTTAAAAGAATAAAAATGTTTTCATACACACATCAGTCTATCTACACAAATTACTTATGGTAACAAAATTGTTGATCACTAGAAAATGAACTATAAGGGAGACTTACAGCTAACTTTTTCACGGTACCGATGGAAGTCAGAAGACAATGGAATAACATTGACGTCCTAAGAAAATAACAATCGACTTTGAATATGTTTCTAGAAGGAGACGGAACGGAGAATAGATGTGCAGATCATATATCTATCTGATGAGGTGTTAATATCCAAAATATGTAAAGAACTCATATAACTCTACAGCAAAAAAAAAATCTCTTTAAAAAATGGGCAGAGGGTTTGAATAGACATTTTCCCAAGGAAGACATTCGAAGGAACAACAGGCCCAACATCACCAGTCATCAGGGAAACGCAAATTAAAATCACAACGGGATAGGGGCGTCTGGGTGGCTCAGTCTGTTAAGCATTCAACTTCGGCTCAGGTCATGATCTCAGTTTGTGAGTTCGAGCCTCGCTTCGTGCTCTCGGCTGTCAGAGCGGAGCCTGCTTTGGATCCTCAGTCTCTCCCTCTCTCTCTGGCCCTCCCCTGCTCGCCCCTCCTCTCAAAAATAACACTTAAAATAAAAAATAAATAAATAACAAAAATCACAATGAGATATCACCTCATGCCTGTCGGGATGGCCAGTAGCAACAGGACGAAATATACCAAGTGTCGGCGAGGACGTAGAGAGAACGGAGTCCTCAGACACTGTTGGCGGGAATGCAAATTGGTTCAGCCAGTGCGGAAAACAGTACGGAGTTTCCTCAAATAATTAAAAATGGAAATGCCACAGGCTCCAGCAATTCCACTCTTGGGTATTTATCTGAAGAAAATGAAAACCCTAACTCTAAAAGATATATGTAGTTCCATATTCTTAAAAGCATTATTTACAAAAGCCAAGATACGGAAACCACCTGAATGTCCATCTGTGGATGAGCGGATAAAGAAATCGTGGCATCTATACATGCAGTGGACTATTACTCAACCATAAAAAAGAATGAGGTCTTGCCATTTGCAACAACATGGACGGACCTCGAGGGTATCATGCTGAGTGGAATGAGTCCGACAGGGAAAGACGACACCGTATGATCTCACTTACGTGTGGAATCCAAACACCAAACCAAACCAACAAAACCGAACTCCCGGATATGGAGAAGGCAGCGGTGGTTGCTGGGGGGAGCAGATGGGGGTAGGCAAATGCATGAAGGGGTCCGGGGGGTACAGACTCCAGCTGGGAGATGAACGGGTCATCAGGATGCGGTGTGCCGCAGGGCGGCCACCGTCAGGGCTGTCGGGGCGCAGCCTTGAAGGTTGCCAGGAGGGTGGATCTTGGATGCTCTCATCTCAAGGAAAATAAAAACTTCTTTTGTAGCTTGTGACGGTGGCCGATGGCGACGAGGCTTACTGTGTGACCATTTCACAGTGTATGCAAGCGCTAGATCATTACCTTGTACACCTGAAACTAACTTGATGTGTATCAACCATGCCTCAATTAAAAACAAAACAAACAAAAATCAGAATGACTTTGTTACAGACTCAAAAAAAAAAAAAAAAGAATGAGGCTGAACAGAATCATTTTCATATAAACATTGAGAGCGCTGACAACTAACAGACCCCCACGTAAGGAAATTTTAAAGGACCATCTTCAAGAACAAGGAAATTAGTCCTAGGGGCGTCTGGGTGGCTCAGTCGGTTAAGCCTCTGACTTCGCCTCAGGTCATGATCTCACGGCTCATGAATTTGAGCCCCAATCGGGCTCTGTGTGACAGCTCAGAGCCTGGAGCCTGCGTCAGATTCTGTGTCTCCCTCTCTCTCTGCCCCTCCCCCTCTCCTGCTCTGTCTCTCAAAAATAAACATTAAAATTAGAAAAAAAAAAGGAAAGAAGGAAGGAAGGAAGGAAGGAAGGAAGGAGGGAAGGAAGAAAGAAAGAGAAAGAAAGAAAGAAAGAAAGAAAGAAAGAAAGAAAGAAAGAAAGAAAGAAAGAAAGAAAAAAGAAAGAAAGAAAGAGAAAGGGAAGAAAATAGTTCAAGAAGGAAAGTATACATTTCAAGTTGGAATGGTGAGCAAAGAAATAGGTCAACACGAGGCAAATTAACTAAGCATTGATGGTATGTAACAATGACAAGAATGTCTAATTTCTGGGGTTAGGAAGCACAAGATAAAAATAGAACCAGATGATAAGGGCGCGACTTAGTAAGGAGTGAGTGAGCCGAGTTGGAAAGGCCTATTATCTGGCAGAAGCGTAAAGTATCGGCTAGCTTTTGACTTTGTTCAATTAAATGTGCAATGTGAAACCAGCAGAACAATAAAATGGAGTGAATTGAAGCGCCTGATAGAAACCCATAAGAAGGCAGGGAAGGGAAGGGAAGGGAGGGGAGGGGAGGGGAGGGGAGGGGAGGGGAGGGAAGGAAGTCAGAGAAGCAGGACAAACAGGACGGCAGGTTTCCTGGCAGAGAGCATGGGGTAAGTTGAGGCAGGACGGCGTGGTGGGAGCACGCCACTTTTCCTTCACAGGCCGTGGTTGACCAAAGGCCCTTTCATATCCCTGCCCACCGGGAAGATTTCCATTTCTACTTAGTGACCGCCTACTCTGCCGTCCCACCTGTGAATCGAGCTTTTTCTCTTCGTCAATGGCAGCTCCGTGGAGGCCAGAGGGATGAGGTCAAAGAGAAACATGGACGCCGGAGAGGTGGAAGCCATCTGTTCTTGTAACTTCTCAGCACCTTCTGGGCCTGCTTGGGCCCGAAGCTGTCGTGTACAGTGAACCCCTTCCCCTAGATCTTACAGTCCCCAGCTTAAGGCCAGCACTCGGGTCGCCTAGTCTTTGGTCACCCGGCATCAGACACGAGTCTCTATCAGGGCCTGGTAACACAGCAGGAGACGGTTTTCGGCTTTTGTTTTCAAGTTTATTTATCTTGCGGGGGGGGGGGGCAGAGAGAGAGAGGGAGAGAGAGAGTCTCAAGCAGCCTTCACACTGTCCATGCAGAGCGCGACGCGGGGCTTGAACCCACGAACCGTGAGATCATGATCTGACCCTAAGTCAAGAGTCGGATGTTTAACCGGCCTGCGCCCCCCAGGCGCCCCCAGGAGACGGTTTTCAGATGACAACTGGGTCTCTGCTGCAGGGGCCAGACCTCCTTTCTCCAGGGCTCCAGAGGCTCGTGTGGCAAGGTCTCCCCCTTTAGAGCCTTCCAGGGACGGCACACAGCAACCTTATCCATCTTGGCGCCTCTGGCATGACTGGACTGTCCAGGTCTCATGGCCGGGGGGTCCACCGCGGCCTGCGCCACTGCCTGGAACTGCCACAGAGTCTTCTCTTGCTCTGGATCCCACTCAGAATGGCCAGTCCCTCAGGTCTCGGGATAAATGGGCGGGACCAGAGCTGCCAAGGATGGTCTTTGTTCCAAACTCCACAAAGTTCCGCTGCGCATTGCGCCCTATTCTTCTTCTGTTCTTCTTTTAATTTTTTTTAATGTTTATTTACTTTTGAGAGAAAGAGAGAGAGAGAGAGAGAGAGAGACAGAGGCGCTAGCGGGGGAGGGGCAGAGAGAGGGAGACACAGAATCCGAAGCCGTTCCAGGCTCTGGGCTGTCGGCACAGAGCCCGACGCGGGGCTCCAACCCCCAGACCTTGAGATCATGACCTGAGCTGAAGTTGGACGCTTAACCGACTGAGCCCCCAGGGGCCCCAGTCTGTGACCCATTCTTGGTGGGAGGAGATGTCCCAGCATGCTCCAGGCCTTCGGATACCTAAAATCTTCCCCAATATGGCAGCCACCTGAAGCTTTATAGGGCATGTCTCTCACCTTTTAGCACCCGGGGGGCAACAGTTTTCAACCTTTTTGGTCTCAAGCCTCCTTTATAGTCTTTTTTTTAAGTGGGCTTCATGCCCAGCATGAAACCCAAAGGGGGGTTGAACTCAGGACGGTGAGATCATAACATGAGCTGAGATCAAGAATCAGATGCTTAATGGACTGAGCATTCAAGCGCCTCCAATGTTTTAAAATATTTATTTACTTGAGAAAGAGAGTTGGGAGAAGGGCAGAGAGAGACGGAGAAAGAGAATCCCAAGCAGGCTCCGCGCTGTCAGTACAGAGCCCGACACTGGGCTCGATCTCACAAACTGTGATATCAGGACCTGAACCAAAAATCAAGAGTCAGACACTTAACTGACTGATCCACCCGGGCGCCCCTTCCAGTCTCCTTTCTATCCTCAAAAATATCAAAGACCCAAAGAACATTTGTTTACATGGGTTGTATCTATTGATACTTACAGTATTAGAAATTATGCAGAGAAATTTTACACATTTATTTAATTCATTTAAAAATAGCAACAATGAGCTCATCGCATGTCAATGTAAATAATACTTTCAATGAAAGATTACCATAGATTCCAAAACAAAAAGAAATTTTGGGAAGAGTAGTGTGGTTTCACATGTTTTGAAATCTCTTTAACATCTGGCTTTATAGCTTCGATTCAGTCTGTTGAAATGTGTTGTTTCGGTCGAAGTACACTGTATATGAAAAAAAGATCTGGCCTCATAATATGCAATTGGAGAAAGGAGGAGTATTTTTATACCTTTTCAAGATAATTTTAGATATTCTTCTTGATACTGCAACAAAATTTGGCAAGCGATGTTTTCTAAAGGTTGGCCGCAGTATGGGATCTAAAATTGTATTAATGAACTTTAATCCTGTGTTAAATTAAAACCCATTGACCTATCTTACACTTTGAGTGGCTCTTTCATGCATGCGTGGTGGTGTCATCACAGGCATCGATCATGCTGGAACAGGCTGCTTCACAAAAGTTAACACAGATCTCCCAAATGTGGACATGTTTCATTACCCGCTCTGAAAAAATCGCGTTCGCTAATATCATCTCTGATCTCCTCAGAAAACTTTAAGTACTGGGAAGCTGTCAAGAGCGCGGGGCGGATCAGAACTCTCTAAAATTCGAAATTTCGCTCGAAAGCGCCAAATTCGTCCCTGGCAGTAAATACCGCCATTTGTTTCCTTTGAAATGACAGGCTTCCTTCGCTCGGTTTCGAAAAATCATCTGCCAAATTCGCCGGTCTGAATAACCAGCGTTTGCAAGTAAAGATGGCGTTCCATGAGAAAAACACACACACACAAAAACCAAAAAAAAAAACCCGACGGCTCAGCCAGCTTACTGGCAAATCAGATGCCACGAGAGCGCTTCCGGGTAGCGCCGGCTGGACCGAGGGATTCAGCGGGAAGGCTTCATATATTCTCCTCCTGTCACACTAAAATACTGTGCCCGCGACGGTTGTGATTTGATCGTGCTGATCGTTTTAACTGCCTCGTTGAGGACACTCTTAAGTAAAGCTAGCAGTGTTTTTCCTGCTTGTCCCCTGAGCACGGGCTGAAGACCTCAGTGGCTTCCGGACAACCGGTGCCACCGTAGTTATACCCATCAAGGCTTTTGTACCAGGTGCGTCATCGGAGTGAAAAAGGCGAATGTTGTCTTAATATTCGAATGAAACCAGTTTTGACCTCCTAGCTCCCAGAAGTGGCCTCAGGGACCCACGGGGTGTCCATGGACCTGACTTTGTCCAGCAGCCCTTCTAGGCATTCGGCTACAGGGACATACCGCCCGGCCGTCTCTTCTCTCCCAGGGGCAGGATTTCAAGGCCCTCCCTCCTCCTGTTCGCTCCCCAGCTGAATCTTTAAGCGTGGAGCCCGCTGCACCCGGTGCTCGGCTGAACCCCACCTGAAGCAGTGGTGACGCCAGATTTGACCTCTGCGTCACAGTCAAAGCCTTAGAACTATACCACAGGAACGCTGGAAATGGAGGAAAAGAGAACGAAGCACTATAATCTCATCGCCTTGACAGCTGTGGCCTTGGGTGGCCCAACAATGGTGACTCACCCTGAATCTGTTGATGAAATCCCCGAGGTGGGTTTTTTTTGTTTTTTGTTTTTTTTGTTTTTTTCTGTCCTGTTACCGCTAAAGCCACGTCATCCTGGCCCTTTCCACGGGGGTCTGCAGTCCCATGAAGAGGGCCTGACATCGGCTCCGTCCGCTGCCCTGCGGAGACATCTTCTGGTCTCTGGAGTCCACTGGCCAAAGCTTTTGCTAACTTCTCCAGCTTCGTGTGACCTGCAGATGAGATCACCCTTAACCAACATCAGCGACCCTTTCAGAACTTCTCCATGGGGCCGTATGACCCTGGGAGCAGGACATTCGGTGTTGGGACACACCCACTGATGATGTATCTATCTTCTGTATTCATTCCCCGGGGCTGTTGTTAACAAAGTACCACAAATCAGGTGACAGACAACAGACATGTATGTTCTCACGGTTCAGGGGGCCAGAAGTCTGACATCAAGATGTTGGTAGGGACACGCTCTCCCCAGAGGCCCTCACAAAGTCTGTCCCTGGGGGTGCCCGGGGGGGCTCAGTCCTTCAGGCATCCGACTTCGGCTCAGGCCATGATCTCAAGGTTCGTGGGTCTGAGCCCCGCGTCGGGCTCTGTGCTGACAGCTCGGAGCCTGGGGCCTGCTTCGGATTCTCTGTCTCCCTCTCTCTCTGCCCCTCCCCCGCTTGCACTCCGTCTCTGTCTCTCAAAAATAAATAAGCGTTAAAAATTAAAAAAAAAAAAAGTTTTTAAAAAACGCATCTAGACACAGACCTTACATACATCACAAAAATTAGCTCGAAATGGATCACAGGCTTAAATATAAAACACAAGACGGTGACATTCTTGGAAAAAGGAGAAAACCTGCATGACCTCGAGTATGGTGATGACTTTTCAGACGCAACGCCGAAGACGCGATCCGCAGAATGAATAATCAGTGAGGTGGATTTCATTAAACTAACTTCTGCTCTGTGCCAGACAACATCGAGAGACTTAGAAGACAACCACAGCGTGGGAGAAGATATTTGCAAAAGGCACATCTGATACAGGACTGTTGTCCAAAATATACAAAGAACCCTTAAAACTCAAACATAAGGAAAGCAAGTAACCTGATTAAAAAAATCCAGTGACCTTAAGAGACATCTCGCCAAAGACACACGGATCAGAAATAAACATATGAGGGGCGCCTGGGTGGCTCAGTCGGTTAAGCGGCCGACTCTAGGTTTCAGCTCATGCCACCATCTCACGGCTTCGGGAGTTCCGGAAACATGCCAGGCTCTGTGCCGACAGTGCGAAGCCTGCTTGGGATTCTCTCTCTCTCTCTCTCTCTCTCTCTCTCTCTCTCCCCGCCCCTCCCAACTCTTGCTGTTTCTGTCTCTCTCAAAATAAATAATTTAAAAAAATTTTTATTTTTTTTATTTATTTTTATTTTTATTTTTTTTTAAACATTTATTTATTTTTGAGAGGCATAGAGACAGAGTGTGAGCAGGGGAAGGGCAGAGAGAGTGGGAGACACAGAATCTGAAGGAGGCCCCAGGCTCTGAGCCATCAGGACAGAGCCCAATGCGGGGCTCGAACTCACAGACCGCGAGATCATGACCTGAAGTCAGCCGCTTAACCGACTGAGCCACCCAGGCGCCCCTAAAAAATTTTTTTAAAAGAAAGAAGCGTAGGAAAAGTTTCTCCATATCCTGTCATCGGGGAAGTACAAATCGAAGCACAATGAGATACCGCTACCCACCTGTTGAAATAGACAAAATCCAGAACACTGACGACCCCAAAGGCCAGCAAGAACCAGGAGTCACAGGAGCTCTCGTTCATTGCTGGGGGGCACGCAAAATGGCACAGCCCCTTTCGAAGACAGTTTGGCAGTTTCTTACACAACTACAGGTACCCTCCCCATATGAGCCAGCAATGGGGCCCGTCAGGATGTACCCAAAGGAGTTGAAAAATTACATCCACATGAAGACCTGCACAGGGATGCTCGAAGCAGCTTTATTCGGAATGGCCCCGAATGTGGAAGCAGCCAAGCTGTTCTTCAGGAGACGAACGGACTAGGACTACATCGTGGTCCGTCCAGCCAGTGGAATATTATTCAAAAGAAATGAGATATCAAGCCATGAAAAGACACGCAGGGATCGCGGGTGCCTATTACTACGTGAAGGAAGCCCATCGGAAAAGGCTGCCTACCGTGTGATTCCAGCTAGACGACATGATGGAAAAGACAAGATGCAGGGAAAAGATCGGTGGTCGCTCCGGGGCGGGAGTGGTGGGGGCGGGGGCACATAAAATAAGTGGAACACAGAGGACTTTTAGGACAGCGAAAATACTCTGTATGCTATTGTAACGATGGGTTCCTGCCATCACACATTTGTCCATAGAATGTTCAACACCAAGAGCAAGCCCTAAGGCAAACTATAGGCTTATCATACGTCAGTGTCAGTTCACCCTTGGTAAAAAAAAAAGAAAAAAAAAAAAAGTACCATTCTGGGGAGGGATGTTCATACTGGGGGGAGGCTGTGAAAATCTCTTCACTTCCCTCTCGATTTGGTTGTAAACCCAAAACTGCTTTAAAAAAATTCTTTTTTTTTTTTTTTAATGTTTATTACTTTTGAGAGCGACAGAGACAGAGAGCAAGCAGAGGAGGGGCGGAGAGAGAGGGAGATGCAGAATCGGAAGCAGGCTCCAGGCTCTGAGCTGTCTGTCGGGCACAGAGCCCGGCCCGGAGCTCGAACTCACCGGCTGCGAGATCATGACCTGAGCTGCTTAACCGAGACAGCCACCCAGGTGCCCCAAAAAGTTAATTCTTAAAAAAAATAAAAAAGACAGGGTCCTTGACCGGATAGAACGTCTGTTCTATCGGGGAAGACTATAAACCAGTCATGGAACGAGTATTCTGTGCCCCGAAGACAGGCAGACAAGACAGGGTGACAGATGGAGGGCGCCGGGGAACCCAGCAGGGAACTACGTAGGACCGTCAGGAGGGTCTTTATGAAGCGGGGACCCGGCAGCTGAAATCCAAATAAAGAGAAGAGGCCAGCCAGGCAGAGCTCGGGAGGGAGAGAGGTTCTGGCAGAGAGCGGAGTTCGGCAGGCGGGGCGGGGTGGGGGGGACGGACTCGAGTGGACACGGGGCTGTCGTGAGGTTGGAGGAGGGCAGGGTCAGAACTCTCTGGGCTTTTAGGCCGCACGTGAGGGCCGGCGCCTAATCCCAGGGCATCGTGGGGCTGTGAGGGGGCCGGCCCGAGGCCCGGTTTGGATCTGGTCTGAGGTCCAGACGGCTCTCAATCTCGACTCACTCGTGGGCCCTCTGTGGCGCCTCGTGCTTCCTGAAGGTGTCCCCGCTTCCTTCCTCCTGGTGGCAGTTACACAATCCGAATTGCATTCGGAGAGCTTCCCCTGCCACTCGGGAGCCCCTACAGTGGTTCGCCCCTAGTTCAGTTAGCATGAGCCAGTCATCCCCACCCGCCCTTCCCACGGGTCCTCGGGGCCTCCGTCTCTGCATCTGTAAAATGGGCAGGGGGTGGGGGGGTGGGGACGAAATGATGCAAATAACCTTTCCGGTTCAATCACGGTTGCTTTGGCTAGTGGTTGGGAGAGGGGGCAGGGAAAGTGGGATCCAGGGAAGAAATGAAAGTGAAAGATGGAAAACAGTCGTCCAGGCTCCGGAGGTGGGGGTAGGAGGAGTGGTCTGGGGAAGGAGGGAGGATTTTTAGAAAGCTGGGCGGGCAGAGACCCTGTGACCCAGGCTTTCATTTCTCCTAAGCAGCCCCTGGGCACCATGTGACGCAGCCCCGCCACAGAAAGGGGAAGCGAGGAGGGCCCAGAATTTCTCAAGAAGCACAAAGCTGGACGGAGGAGGCTGAGCTGGGAGAGAGAGAGCCAGAGCCGGCTAGGGAGGAGGGGAGGCAGAAGGGGGGGACGAGGAGGAGGTGGAGGAGACAGCAAGGCCGGTGGGGGCAGAGCCAGAGCAAGCCCGGGGGGAGTCCCCCCCCCCGCCCCCAGAGGGCACGCCAGGTGTCGCAGGGGGAAGGGACAACAATTCAGACAGGGCGACCAACCGACCAACCGACCAACCGGGGGAGACCGACAGGAAAGGAGGGGGAGGGGCAGAGAATTGGGGGCGACCAAGGGTGGCAGGGACCCCCCGCGGGGTCGAGAGGAGGGGGAAAAAGAGAGGAAGGAGGAAGAGTCAGGGGTGGGTGCAGGGGAGGGCCGAGGGCCAGGGCCGGGGAGGTAGAGACGGGGAGAAAGGCAGGCCGAGGGGTCTGGGAGACGGAGGGGGAGAAGGGGGAGCCGCAAGGGAGTGAGGAAGGAGGGCCGCGCGTTCAGGGGGGCCCGCAGGGCAGGCCCGGAGGCGGAGGATGCCAGCGCCGCGCGCCGGGGACGAGCGCCGGCCGCTGCTGGCGCGCGGCCGCGGGCGCCCCGTCGGTGGCGGCGCGCAGCGGCGGCCGCCGTGCTGCTGGTGGAGGCGCTGGAGCGCGCCGCCTTCTTCGGCGTCTCGGCCAACCTCGTGCTCTACCTCAACAGCGCCGGCTTCCACTGGGACGGCCAGCAGGCGTCCCGCGCCGCGCTCGTCTTCCTGGGCGCCTCCTACCTGCTGGCGCCCGTGGGCGGCTGGCTGGCCGACGCGTACCTGGGCCGCCACCGCGCCGTCGCGCTCAGCCTGCTGCTCTACCTGGCCGCCTCCGGCCTGCTGCCCGCCACCGCCTTCCCCGACGGCCGCCGCTCCTTCTGCGGGGAGGTGCCCGCGTCGCCGCTGGGGCCCGCCTGCCCGGCGCCCGGCTGCGCGCGCGCCTCGCCCGCCCCGTACTGCGCGCCCACCCTCTACTGCGGGCTGCTGCTGCTCGCCCTGGCCGCCAGCTCCATCCGGAGCAACCTCACCTCCTTCGGGGCCGACCAGGTGAGGGGCTGGCGGGCGGGGAGGCCCCAGGGGGCGCGCGGGGCCCGCGGGGACCGAGAGCTGGGGCGCGACCTCGGACTTCTCCTTGCGCCCAGTTTCCTTGTTCGAAAGAAGAGGGGGAGCTGATTGTAACTTAAAGAGGCCCGGCGGCCGCCACGGTGATCGCCGGAGTGGGGAGTTCGGTTTCTTCGACCAGGAGCCACCTTCAGTGTTTTGACTCCTTTCATTCTCTTAACTCTCCGGGAGGTGGGTGAGGACACCGAGGATTCGGGATATTAACCAACCTGCCCGAGGTCACACAGCGAGCAGGTCAAGGGGTGGGCAGCTGGACTTCAGGCCTCACCATGAGCCCCCCCCAAATTTTTAATTTTTATTTCTTTAGTTTGAGAGAGAGACAGCGAGAGTGGGGGAGAGGCAGAGAGAGAGAGGGAGGCAGAGAGAATCCCAAGCAGGCTCCCTGCTGTCAGCGTGGCCTCCATATGGGGCTCGAACCTAGGAAGCTGTGAGATCGTGACCTGAACGGAAG
This sequence comes from Paguma larvata, assembly GCA_030068075.1. Lineage (NCBI taxonomy): Eukaryota > Metazoa > Chordata > Mammalia > Carnivora > Viverridae > Paguma > Paguma larvata. The sequence goes on along the minus strand of CM057831.1, from coordinate 102,788,074 downwards.
TCAAGAGTCGGAGGCGGAAAAGACTGAGCCACCCAGGTGCCCCCATGAGCCCCATCTTTATGTGTTACAGGTATCTGGGGGTTAGGGGAGGAGAAGACCTCTTGCTAACCAGCAGGGCGAGGAGGTTGGTTCAAGCGACTTGTTCAGACCCCAGCTCTGCCCCTCACTAGTCAGGAGCGCTCAGGCAAATATCTTTAACTTCTGGGCGTTTCTCTCTATGCTTTTGGACAGAGCATGGCACAAAGGAGAAATTCAGTAAATATTTACTAAACAGATGAGGAAGTGTCTGACGACATGGCTCTGCTTTGATAGCTTTCCTCGGTAGGATATTAGGCAATAATTTTAAGTACTATGTAATATGATTAAAATAACTATCTACGATGTCAGCAAAATCGAGGCAGAACTGCGTTCAGAATATGATTAGAGCCATATGAAGACACTAGGAGTCAGCTAAAAACGGGAAAAAATTGTCGCAGTAGAGTGATCAGGACACTGGGCTAGTTGTACTTTTCCCTCATTGTCTCTGTTTTTCAAATATTCTTTTCATGGAATGTATTCACCACCATAAAGGGGACATTTTAAAAAGGACCATTGCGTCCAGCCGGCGTCCACAATTCAGCCTCCTGCAGTTTCCAGTGTCTTTGCCAAGGACTTCCTCATCCGGCCTGTTTGGATTCTTTGGTGACGGGGGACTCAGTGCCCCCCAGGGCAGCCCGTCCATTCCTTGGACGCTGTTGAGCTCTTCAGACTAGGAGACCCCCAACATGCACCAATAGGAATCCTCTTCTTCCCTTCGTCGTACTCTTTCCCTGATGTCATTATACTCCCAGGTGCCCTTGACCTGTGCCCTTGGCCTCACTGACCTCCAGAGAGCCTCAGCCCTCCGGCGCCCCCTGTCTCTCCCTCCACCTGGTGGCAGAACTCCAGTGACCTCAGCAGTGATTTGATGCCTCCTCCTGTTTACTGAGCTTGGACTTCGGGTGGGGTGAGGCCAGGCTGGAAGGCTGCCCTGCGGGGTCGGAACCTGACATACGACAGGTTGGAAACACTGAAATGATTTCGGGCAGGGGTGGACATCGCTGGATTTGAGTTCTATAAAAATGTCTCCGGCTGCAGGGGAGAGTGCCCGGGGGTCACAGGAATAGGTACATCGGAGTGGTGAGGGGCTGCTGCCGAATTTGGGGGGGCAGGCGGATGAAGGACGTGTGGGCAGGAAGCGTCGGCGCCATCTGGCACACGGCCATACCCAGGAGCCGCGGTTTTAACACACTCGCTGATTTCAGAACGGGCCATCCATCAGTCTCGACAAAGTGCTCATTTTGGGAGAGCTCATTTATATCCTGAAAGGGCTGCCTGGTTTTCCTCTTAAGAGTTGCAATTATCGTCTTCATTTACTACCAATTAATAAATGGAGGCGGCTGCACATAATGAGACTTATTTAATTTTCTGCTTGAAAGTCGACAGCAAAAATTCTCGTTGAGTGGACACGCCCCTCCCTCTCCATTGCCGAGAGGACCCCTCAGAACCTTGGAGGGAATGCGACCGGACGGACTCTAATTTTATATTCAGAAAAGGAACAGAATACATGCTTTTCCCCCCAATGCAGTTCCAGAAAGTTAAGCTTGACCAAAAGGAGAGCTCCTTTTTTTGGATCTTGAGAGGTGGCGGTCTGTTGGAAGGGTGACGGGTGTAATGTACACAGAATCGCCCAGAGACCTGACCTGTCGTCCTCACTGCCTTTTAGAAATGCAGGCGCCTGGGCCCGGCCCCAGATCTACTGAGTCAGAACTGGGACGGGGGTCTGGGAGGGGTGGGATCAGCCAGTGCGGCTGAGCCAAGCCAGCAGAGCAGCAGACCGGAAGGGGGCCTGGGGCCTGACTGTGGCAGATTGACCCAAATCCCCGGGTAAAGATTTTCCGTCTTCCTGCCCTTGCTGGGGGGCCCGATTCGCCAGGCCAGAATCCTCTCTTGGGGCTGTGTCTGAGCCCACTTCTGTTTTCCCAGATATGCCGACCTGCTTTGACTGCCCGTATGTGAGAGGGAGCGAGTCAAGGGGAAGGGATGGGCCGCAGGAGAAAACTCTGCATCTCCAAATTCTCCATCAGACTGTTAACTGTTCTTTCAGCAGGACGCGCACCTCGTATTTAATAGTGCGGAACAGACCCGATCTTTATTGGCTTTCTTCTGATTATAAAGGTGATGCATATAGAGGTTGTTCGGTCAAAGACAAAGGGATAAATCAACCGGAAATGAACAAAATGGCATCAGACATCTGTTGTGTGCACTAATTAGTGAAAATAAAAAAGCACCGTGTGCCGTGAGCATGAAGAAACAGCTGTGCCCAAATGTCCGGTCGTTAACAAGTGGCTCCCAAGGGGAAGGTTTACTCGTTCAATGAACAAATACTTATTGAGTGTCTATTTGGTGATCAGGGACTAGGAAAGTGCTGGAATGTTCACCCGCCGGCCCAGGAAGTGCCTCTGTGGGAAAGGGGGTGCAGGTCCATCGTGGTGGGGTGCCCCTGGACCTCCTGGGCCCTGACCCTCACCTCTTGCCCGCCAGGTGATGGATCTTGGCCGCCATGCCAGCCGCCGCTTCTTCAACTGGCTTTACTGGAGTATCAACGTGGGCGCCGTGCTGTCGCTGCTGGTGGTGGCCTTTATCCAACAGAACATCAGCTTCCTGCTGGGCTATGGCATCACCGTGGCCTGCGTGGGCCTGGCCTTCTTCATCTTCCTCTTTGCCACCCCCATCTTCGTCACCAAGCCCCCCATGGGCAGCCAAGTGTCCTCGATGCTTAAACTTGCTTTCCAGAGCTGCTGTCCCCGGCTGTGGCACCGACACTCTGCCAGGTGAGGAGAGGGCTCTTGGGGAGGGGGGAGCCGCGGAGCCCGGGGAAGTGCCGTGCTTCTCCGGGGGAGGCACCGTCCAGCTGGAAGAACGTTCCGGTCCAGCCCGCCCTGTAGCCCTGTATGACAGCCTGCTCTCCGGGGCCCAGCCGCTGCCCGCTGTGACGGCGGATGGCGACACAGGTCAAGGTGGTGGTGGTGGTGCTGGCAACGGAAGAGCTGTAGGAAGTATGAGGATGTTGATGGTCTTGACAGTGATGGTGGCGACGATGCTAGAGATGGAGGTACTTGTCAGCGCCGGTAGTGAAGATAAATCGATGGTGACGGACAGTGGCCGCGGGGGCGACGATGATGGTGGTGGTGCCAGTGAAGGGGCTGGGATGTAATAGAAGTAATTCCACACCGCCTCACTGTTAAGTATAAGAAGGTCTAAGAAATCAGCCAAACTTGCTCCGCGGAGAGGATCTAGACAGGAAAGGTGCAGGAAGTGTTTTTCCGAGTTGGTTTATTGCTGTGGGTTTTGTTTTAGCGACCCACCGCGGCCCGGCCAACCACCCCGCGATTCAGTGGGTTACGCCACCACCTTTTATCATCTGTCACAATTCTGTGGGCGACTGGGCTGAGCCGGGCAGTTCTTCCGATTCTTGTGAGGTCACCGGCGAGGCCACAGTCATCTGGGGACCCGAAGGGGTTAGAACATCCAAGACGGCTCACCTACGTGAGCGTTCCACGTTGGCCGTCAACGGGAGCACCTCGGTTCCCCTTCCCGCGGCCGCAAGCTGGGGGCTGGAGCTTGCCACAGCAAGGCGCCTGGGTTGCCAGCGGAGGGGGCTTTCCAGGAGCGAACGTTCCAAAGGGAAGGAAGCAGAAGCTATTGGTCTTTCAGGAGGCTTGAAATCCCAGAGCGTCACTTCTGCTCATTCTGTTGGTCAGCACGGCCACCAGGCTGGCCCAGATTCAAGGGCAGGGGAACGGATTACCCGGTCGTGGTGTTTTCCCTTTGGGCATCTCAAACAATGAGGCAAGGGGCGCCTGGGCGGCTCAGTCGGTTGAGTGACTGACTTCAGCTCAGAACACGATCTCGTGGTTTGTGGGTTTGAGCGCCGTGTCAGGCTCCGTGCTGACAGCTCAGAGCCCGGAACCTGCTTCGGGTTCTGTGTCTCCCTCTCTCTCTGCCCCTCCCCCCTCTCAAAAATAAATTAACATTAATTTTTTTTTTAATTTTCAAAAAATGAGGCAAGGCTCTTGAGCAGGAAGGCATTAGGAACCTGTCAGGACAAAGGGCAAAGGGTAAAGGTCATAGCAGTGCTTGATCTATCCTGTTTCCTCATCACTTTCTTACACCCCAGCTCGCTGCTCCCTCCCTCCTCATCGGGTGGGGAGAGGGCTGTAATGTCGGTTGAGGAGGATGGGCTTGGAGCCGGCAAGCAGGGGGTTTTGGGGGTGTCTCAAACCTGGGCCAGCCTCTCTGAGTCAGGCTTGGACAGGGACTTCCCTGCTTCCCTCTGCAGACCGATGCCGTGAGCCAAAAAATCCCCCGAGACTCTGCTCGCCACAGTCTCTGGTCTGCTTTCCCCCCGGACCACGGGGTCACGGCCGGGGTGGGGTGGGTCTCCATCAGCCACCTGTGCAAGACAGGAGCTACTAGCGAGGACGGTGACTAGGAGTGTGATAACACCCTGCAGGAGGCTGGCTTTGGGGGGGGGCGATCACCTCCCTAACGATGATGGTGAGGATGCTGGCAGCGGTGATGATGGTGACGTTGGGGACGGTGGTGTCACGGTGGAGGGAGGAGATGGCTGAGTTCGGAGGTGAAGGCTATGGGCACGGGTGACAGGGGGGCAAGGTGACATTAGGGGATGGCGGTGGCCGTGGTGGTGGTGATGATGGCTGCTGTTTTGTCTGCTCTCCCACGGCCCTGCAGAGACTCTCGAGGCACCCCGACACTCCCTGCGCAGAGGTCTCCCCAGCCTGGCCCTTCGCCGCAAGAGGACATCGCCAACTTCCGGGTTCTGGTGAAGATCTTGCCCGTCATGGTGACTCTGGTGCCCTACTGGATGGTGTACTTCCAGGTAAGAATCCTGACCTTTCGTCCTGGGGACGCTGGCCCCCCAGCCCCCCGACTGGGCTCAGCTCTCAATGAAGAAGCCCAGAGCAGGTGGAAAGGGGGGCAGGGGTTCACAGAGTGCACTGGAGCTGCGTGGGGGCTGGCATAAAGCCATCCTGATAATTTTTTTAAATGCTTATTTATTTTTGAGAGAGAGAGAGAGGCAGAGAGAGAGGGGGACAGAGGAGCTCTGTGCTGACCGCAGGCAGAGAGCCCGAGGCGGGGCTCGAACTCACAAGCCATGAGATCATGACCTGGGCCGAAGTCAGAAGCTCAACCGACTGAACCACCCAGGTGCCCCGCCCCCATCATCCTGATAAGTGGTAGCACAAGGAGCTCTGGAGACAGGTCTGAGGCCCAGTGACTTGCATGTCACCCCTTCCGTCTGGGCCTCCTGTGTAAAACAGGTGGCTTCGAGGCTCTCATGGTTCTACAGAGTCGGATTCTCAGGCCACGGCCGCTGAGGCCCAGAGAAGGTGGGCCAGTTGCCCAATGCCTCCCAGCCAGGTAGGGGCAAGCTTCGAATACTCGGGGGCAGTGATTCCCTACCCTAGCTGTGTCTCACGACCACCGCGCAGCTTTAAAAAAACCGATTCCATGTCCCACCCTAGACAACCGAAGGAGAGTTGCTGGGGGAAGTCTCTGGAATAGGAAACTTCTCAGGCGATACTGGTACTCAGTCAGGTTAGAGAGCTACCCCTTCCCAGCATTTCCTGAGGGGAAGGTTCCCAAGGGGTGTGTGTGTGTGTGTGTGTGTGTGTGTGTGGCGGGCGGGCAGCAGCCCACCCCAGCCTCTCCCCTCCAGACCACAAGGTCAGTGGCTTCCATTTTCCCTTCATAAGAGGCTTGTTTCGAGTTACAGAAGATGCCGGCTATGCAGGGCCAGCCTGCTGCTTGGGGGTGGCACCGAGAAGGTGCCCATGAGGGGACAGGACATGGGGCGCGGTGTCCGTGCCTGGCTGTCAGTCATACTGGCTGTCGGAATATCGACATCCTTACGTACTACTTGGTAATAGCTGCTGTCCTGAGCGACCCAAGGGCCCTCCCCTGCCCTGGACCCTCCTGGGGGATTCTCCCGGACCCCCTCCCCGTGTGTTATATAGCAACCAAAGGGGTGACGCCTGTGGGTATCAGTGGGGCCCCTGGGAGCCCGCTCCTGCCCCTGTGTCCAGAGCCATTCTGGTGGGTTGGCATCTACGCGGTGCCTGTGCTGTGTCAGCCTGTGGGACCCAGCCTGGCCTCGGTGTCAAATGAGAGCTCCCCGTGGGGACGGCCAGGTCATTATCTTCCCTGCGTCAACAACCATTTATCCACACCTGCTCTGTGCCAGACCCCGGAGACACAAATGTGAGTGACCAGCTGTGCCCGGGGATCTGGGGGCGAGGCTGCGCACGCAGCTCCCAGGCCTGGGGGCAGAGCACGGGCAGGCAGGGAGCTCCCGAGAAGGGTAGGAGGGTAGGGAGGTCCGCTCCCTCCACCCCTGCCCACCCCCCCAGGCTGGGGGAGGGGACCGCCACGCTACTTCCGCCAGACGCAAGACGGGGGCCTCCACCTCCCTTGGCAGATGCAGTCCACGTACGTCCTGCAAGGCCTTCACCTCCACATCCCCAACATTTTCCCCGACTCCCCGGCCAACGGCTCCGTGGCTCTGAGCGCCCAGGGCAGCAGCGGCTACAAGGTAAGAGACAACGCGGGGCACTCGGCCCCCACTTCGGCCGCGCTGGGTGCCGCCTCCGAAAGGGAAAGACAGGAAGCTGCTTCCAGCACCCTGGGGGCAAGGGGTCCTCAGGGAAGGGGGGGAAAAGCACCTGGAGGGCGGGTCAAGCTGTGCCCCAGCCCCAGCCCCTGCCAAGATGCTCAGCTGCCCAGAAGAATTCCGTAGTGGCTTTGCTCTCGCCCACTACTGCTCCGGACCAGCCTCGCTGCCCCGTCTCCGCCAGGCCCTCGGATGGGTGCGCTCAGGACCCTCAGTTCTATCCCGAGTCCCCTCACTCCCCGGGCCCCCCGGAAGCCTGCCTTTCACCGGGCCTTTCCAAACCCGTTCCTTGGCATCTCAAAGACCCCTAAAATCAAAGGTCCTCGGAGCTGGCAGTTAAATGACATACATACACCATCTATACCTTCGTTCCCTGCCCTGGGGAAGGCATCCATCCCTGATGAATCTGGGCATGTTTTCATGCTGGGCCCAAGAACGTTCCAGGCCGACACTCCCCCTTGGTAAGGGTCAGAGGGACCTATCTGCCGTAGGCGATCCAACCCCCTCACCAACTTCCACGACTGCGCGGTGCGCGTTCCGGAGAGCGGAAAGAGCCGACCCTGGCTCCCCCAGGGTCAGTCTGGAGGCCGGCGCTCCCAGCGCCAGCCCAGCTCCTAGCTCCGTCCGCTCTGCTAGCCTCCTTGCCTGGCTCCCTCTCGCCCAGATCCCGGAAGCCTGGCTCCTCCTGGCCAACGTGGTGGTGGTGCTGATCCTGGTGCCCGTGAAGGATCACGTGCTCGACCCTCTGCTGCTGCGTTGCAAGCTGTTGCCCTCCGCCCTGCAGAAGATGGCGCTGGGGATGTTCTTTGGTTTTGCCTCCGTGGTGGTGGCGGGTGAGTGGGGGCACGTGGCTGGGGGAGGCTGGCTCCGTGTCGGGCCGATGCTGGAGCCGTGGGCCCCTGGGGCCGAGAACACCCTCCTGCCGTGGGTGCCATCTTGGCTTCCCAGAGGGCGTGAGCTGAAGGGGGGACCCTCTTCCTCCGGTCCAGCCTCCCCTCGTCTTGACAAATGAAGAAACCCAGGCCAAGAAAGGGGACAGGATGTCCCTGGGTGGGACGTCTGCTCCCCCAATGCAGGCTTCTTTCTTTCGTTTTCACTTAATGCACGTGGGCACCCGATACATGGGGTTCAATGAATGTTTCAGGCACTCAGTCGCTTAAAAAAAAATTTATCATTTATTCTCTCCCTTCTTCTGGTTCTGAAGGATTTGCAGCCATTTATAAAACGGTAAAGAAGCTTTTGTAAGCTTCTAGTAAAGAAGTCTTTCCTGGTGTTGCACAAACCTTAGTCCTTTTCACATAGTAATTTAATGATCCTGAAGTTACTTGGCGCCTGTGAGCCCCATCTATACAACCGGGATACTAATTCATTCGGCCCTGATGCAGGACCGGGGCTCTGCCCTCATGGAATATAGTCTAGCAGGAGGGTCCTGAGGATTACAAAGAGGTGAAGTCTGGAAAACACCCAGTACTGTGCCTGGATCACAGGTAGGAGCCAGGGGGGATTAGAGCTCAGTAAACGGTATTGTGTCACAAGGATGAAAACCAAACCAGTTCTTTGTCGGTTACGTGCTTTAATGCACTCTGTGCTGTTTCATCCTCACGGCAATCCTGGGGTGTTTATTCTTACTTCTTGCGTATGAGCACTGGGTCTCAGAGAGGTTAAGTGATTTACCCCAGGCCACACAGCTAGCCAGCGTGGCAGGGCCAGCCAGGCTTGGAACCTGAGTCACCTAACCCCACATCCAGTGTCCGTTTCACTAGAGCGCAGCTGTCTCCTAAGCAGTGAAGGGGCAGGAGAGAAAGTGAAGCTTGAAAGCCAGGTTAGAAAACCCGTAATACTTGATGCTGCGATAGACAGGTCATGTGATCGCACGGAAACGGGGCCAGCGGCGAAATCAGACACACCGGGGCTCAAATCCAGCCCCAACTACTCATTAGCTGTGTGACTCTGGGCTGGTTGCTACCCTAATTTGCAAGACCGCATATTAAATGCCCAGCACGTAACAGGCTCTCAATTAATGCAAGTCGTCTCTGTGAATGACTGCAAAACCTCATTCTGAGCTTCCTAGCAGCCAAGGCAAAGTGGTCCCAGGTGGGGCCTCCACCCCGCCCCCAGGCCGGGATTCTCTTCCTCGCCTGCTGCTCAGTCATCGGCTGCCTGGTGAATGCCCGCTACCTGCCGAGCTCTGCCGTGGGCTAAGCTGCCTGCAGCGGGCCTGGCTACAGTCCCCCCTCCCCCCTCCAGGAGGCCTGGAGATGGAGCGCTTACAGTACATCCATCGCAACGAGACGGTGTCCCAGCAGATTGGGAAGGATGTGTACCACGCAGCCCCGCTGTCCATCTGGTGGCAGGTCCCTCAGTATCTGCTCATCGGGATCAGTGAGATCTTCGCCAGTATCCCAGGTACCCCGGACCCCTCCCCCTGCCGCGCACCAGTGACTGGCCACCGGTTGGCCGCCTCGCGGGCACAGCTTCTGGAGTTCGCGCGGGCGGAGGAAGGCCGGGTTCTCGGAGTGGGGCTGCCTCCGCCCAGCGGAGACTTACTAGCACCTGGTTGGCACCAGGCGCTGTGATGGGCATTGCGAGTTTGGAGGGGACGGAGACACTCCCTGGCGCCATGTCCCTCACCCCCCGTGTCTGCGCCTGTGCGGTTCCCTCTGCCTCAGAGTCACGGTGAACAGCTATTTCCTCTTCACTTCTGAGCCTAAATGCCAGTTTCTCCATGAGGCCCCCGGGCAGAGGGAGCCCTTCTCGCCTCCTTTTGTTCATGTCCGTCACTGCACGCGGGTCGCCGTGTTGTAATGAGGCAGCACGTGTTTGTCTCCCCGGCTGGGCTGGGCTGGGCTGGGAGCCAGAGCTGCGGGGTGGGCAGTGGGCTCTTCACTCAGCCAGGAGGCAGCTTCGTCAGCTGCAGGCCAGGGCTAGGCTCCGGTGGGACTCGCTCGGAGTTGGCGGCCATCGCCCATCGGCCATCCAGTGGAGGACTGTGGAAGGGACTCTAGGGTGTGGGGAAAGCCCGGGGACAGGGTAGGGAGGAGGCAGGTGGGCAGCGGGGGCACAACCCGGCAGGTAGCAGGAAGGAGGTCACAGGCAGCGGGAACAGCATAGGCAAAGAGCTGAGCTTTATGGGGAGCGTCCGGAAGGCTGGGGAGGTGCGGGGCCAAACCTGGAGGTTGAAGTTTCCCCCGGGGGGCAATAGTCACCTCTAGGAGACTCTGGCAGGGGAAGGGTCCCATCGGAGGTTTTATAGACAGAGCCATCTGACTGCGTGAGGAGGAAGACAGGCAGGGGACTGGAAGAGGCGTTGGCAGGGGCTGGGCAGGAAGTCGCCAGGGCTGCGGTGTGCTCCGGGGTAGAGCGCACGAAGAGGAGCGCAGACAGTGAGATTTCTGAGGTTGAGTCAAAAGGATCTGGTGACGGGGCGCCTGGGGGGCTCAGTCAGTCAAGTGTCTGACTCTTTGATTTTGGCTCCGGTCATGATCCCGGGCTCGTGGGATGGAGCCCCACGTGGGGCTCTGCACTGAGCGTGGAGCCTGCTTGGGATTCTCTGTCTCCCTCTGCCCGTCCCCTGCCCGCGCTCACAGGCGCTCTCTCTCTCTCTCTCTCTCTCTCTAAAAAAAAAAGGGATTTGGCGATGATGTTGAAGGTGGGCAGAGAGAGCAGGGGAGAGAGAGGTGCTGTCTCTGAGCTGGGAGACCCAGGAGGGAGAGGAGGAGGCGGGGAGACAGAGCAATGCGGGGGCGTCCAGATGGAGGGGAACAGATGAGCTGGGCGGAGGCAGGGGGTCAGTGGTGCACGGGTGTCGTCCTAGCCATGGAGGGGGCAGGGAGGCCAGGACGGGGGCTTGCTGAGTGTGGGCCAGGGCTGGGCCCCGGCTCTCCTCCTCCACCGGCCTCCTCGGTTTCCCCGCCCCCCTCTGCAGGCCTGGAGTTTGCCTACTCGGAGGCTCCTCGCTCCATGCAGGGTGCCATCATGGGCGTCTTCTTCTGCCTGTCGGGAGTGGGCTCGCTGTTGGGCTCCAGCCTCGTCGCGCTACTGTCCCTGCCAGGGGGCTGGCTGTACTGCCCCAAGGACTTCGGTGAGCGCGGGGCCCTCCCTGGGGGTGGGAGGCTCGGAAAGGCGGTGGTGGCTACTAAGCGCTTTGACCCCAGGCAGGATGAAACTAGGCTGGACTCGGGAGGACAGGGTTCCAGCCCGAACTTGGCCAGCCGCCCACCATGTGGCTCCCGCACGTGGGGCCTCGGGTTCCCTGACTGTCAAAAAGGAAGCCGTGGACTCGGCAGGCCTCCCAGGCTCCCTCCTGCATCTGGAAGTCTGTCTTTCTGGCTGAAGGGTCGCCTTTCCCCGTCAGGGCTGGCGTTTTAAGCCCCGGAAAGGGTGGATGGCTGGCTAGCTACCAGGGAGTTGCAGACGCCACAGGAAACCCCCGGGGCGGCCAGATGCTGGAGGGCCATCTGCCCACCCACAGCCCGCGCCTCCGCAGCGGCCAGGTCCCGGGGAGCCCTGCCCAACCCAACCCCAATGCCGACCCCTCCTTTCCCCAGGGAACATTAACAACTGCCGACTGGACCTCTACTTCTTCCTGCTGGCCGGCGTCCAGGCCGCCACGGCGCTCGTGTTTATCTGGATCGCCGGTCGCTACGAGAGGGCGGCTCAGGGCCCCATCTCCCAAAGCAGGGATAGGGGCTGAGCACCCCCGCCCGCCCACCCCCTGCTTCTCTCCCCAGGACACAGACGGCCGCAGTCCCAGGTGGGGGTTCCTTGAGTTTATTCTGTACCCGACGTTAGGATGAAATGGTTCCCATAAATAAGGGGCAGAAGCCCTTCCTCACGAGCATGGTCCATGATGGGGGGGCAGGGCAGAGGGGGCCCGGGTGGGAGTCCTTCCGAGTGACCAGGCAGGGGGCTTGGCTGGGCGAGCGCCGGGGGGTGGGCAGGAGGCCGCCGCGGCTGGCAGGGCGGGGTCAGGAGCTGCCCCGGATCCTCTCCATGTAGCTGCGCAGCTCCTCGGGGTCCTTCAGGCCCATGTCCTCACACACCCAGCGGATGTCCTCCTCGCCCGCCACCAGGATGGACTGCACGGCAGGGGCCCCTGCGGGCTCCTCAGACGGCTGGGCCGGGGGCGCTGGCGCAAACGTCACAAACTCCACGCGCTTCCGCCGCCCCCCGGCTTCCTTCCGGGCCAGGGTGCTCGAGGAGCCGGCGGTGCCCGCGGCGGGGGCCGGGGCTGGGGTCAGGGCCTCCCCTCCTCCCCCACTCTCGCAGGGGCAGCCCCCCTCCCCCTTGGGCAGGCCGGGGGACTGCCGGTCCAGCTGGCGGCTCAGTTCCTCCTGGTCAGTGCCCAGCCAGACCCAGTTGTGGGGCTGGGGGGAGGCGGGGTCGGTGGCAGTGTCGGGGGGCTCCTTGCGCTGGTAGCGCAGCACGAAGACCACACCATTGACCAGGAAGATGAGGATGGCCAGACAGAAGATGCCCAGCAGAGCGTACATGCCCAGCTCTAGCTCGGTGACCCGCTGAGGGGCGGGGACCATCTCCTCCTCTTCCTCCTCTTCCTCCTCCTCCTCCTCCTCTCCAGCCTCCACCTCCTTCCCAGCCTCCTCCTCTGCCCGCTCAAACTTGCCCCTCACGCCCCCGCTGCCCCCAACACCACCTGCCTCCCATCGTTTCCTGCCCGAGCTGGCCTCCGTGGCTGGAGAGCTCCGGGCAGGGCTGGAGGGGAGGGCCGGGGCCGGGGTGGGAGCGGGGGGCAGCCCCAGCCAGGCGGTGCCGGAGGCCAGCGGCACGCGGTGGCGGCCCCGGCGGCAGGGCTCGGGCGGGTGCAGGGCCACGTGCAGGGGCAGCCCCTCGGCACCCACCCCACTCACCACCACCCCGAGCGGGGCGCCCCGCTCCTCGGCTGGCAGGATGGCACCAGGCTCCTCGGCCGAGACAGACAGTCCCAGGTCACGGTGGTCGTAGAGCTCAGCGGGGGCCAGGGTGTGGTCAGAGAAGGACAGCCAGAGGGAGAGGGCCACCTCCTGTGGGGCACACGGACACAGGCAGAGACACGCGAGGGCACGCACGCATGCACACAGAGACCACTCCCACAGAGACAGGCCACACGGAGGAGGAGAGATCAGAGAGAAAACAGACACAGGCAGATGGACAAAACACAGGGAGAGAGGGGACATGCGTCAATCACCTGTCGGCCACTTGACCCTGGGGTCTGAGTCATTGGGAGGGTCCTCAGAGCCATCTAATCAACCTCCCACTGCCACACTCCAGCCAGCCACTGCTTGGTCACCTCCAGCTGCAGAGAGCTCACTACCTTATAGGGCAATCAGACCTCATTCTGAAAATGCTAAGGCGAGGGGTCCAGGTACCTCCCATCCCCCTGTCTTTAGCCCCCATCTGGAGATGTTGACCTCATCCCCATGACCCCCAGCTGTCACCTGCTTTGGGGCGGGAAAGGCTGACTGTGCCCAGCACGTGGCTGTGACCTCCCCGGGGTGGGCAGTGCCCCGGCTCAGGGCCAAGGAGATGCCCATCACCGGCTGCACCCGCAGCTCCAGCACCGAGACCTTGTCATCCGTCACGGCCACCGCCTGCTCCCCCAGGATGGAGTCAGACAGTGGGGAGCGCACCTGAGGGCGAGAGGGAGCTGCAAGTTGGGGGGGGTGGCAAGTACGCAGACGGTCTCGCCCCCCTGAACCCCGGCATCTGTACAGGCTGCTCTTCTTCACTCTTTGCGCCCCATATGCCCTATACATACCCGGACCCCAATCCCCTGCCTTGAGCTTCCCTCGTCCCTCAAGACCTGGCCTCCATGTACCCACCCCCAGCCCTTCACGCTTTGAGATGTCCCCCATTACACCGGCCACCCTATTCTCCCCCAACCCCACTGGGCTCATACCTGCCCAGGTACCCCCGAATCCCTCTGACACTCTTCGTACCTGCTCGTGAACTCTCCACCCTTGTCAGGGGGTCTGCTCACCTCAATGGAGGTGACGCCGGGCTCCCGGCCCACCAGGACGCGTCCGCCCTCCAGCGAGGCTACACGCGGGTCCTGCACGCGCGCGTGCGGTGCCACGAGGTGGGACACGTCCAGCAGCCAATCGGGGCCGAGCAGGTGGGTGAGGCGGCGGCCGCCGCCGTCCAGTGGGTGGGCCGCAAAGGGGGCAAGGAAGCGCACGCCAGCGCGCTGGTACTGCAGGCGGCAGCCGCGGGCGCGCCGCTCCGCCGCCTCTGCCACCGCAGGAGCCTCGGGCTCTGGCGCCCTGTGGGGAGTTGCAGGCCCGGGGGCGGGGCGTCAGTTCGGGCTCCGCCTCCAGCCTATGAGGGCCCCGCCCACTGGATTCCCCGCCCCCCAGCTCCTGCGGCGCATTCTTCTTTGAGCACAGCCGCACTTCCCACCTCTACCCGCTGGCGAGGCGCCACAGCCCCGTTCCTAATTGGTGCCTGTGCCAAGCCACTCTCGCCCTCTGGCTCCTAATTGGAACTCTTGACTCCTGGGGAGGCGAGGAGAGTCACCTTTGGCTCTGGTGGGACTCCCCCAATATTTACTGAGCTAGGTGCCCTCTTAGGCTTTGAGGACACAGCAGTGAACAGAATCGACAAAAACCCTTGCCTTCAAGGGCTTACAATCGCGGGGAGGAGTGGGAAGTGGGTGGACAGACAGCAAACAGATGAATGAGGTTATACAGTCATTAGAAGGTGATACATGGGAGAGGTGAGGCGTGGAAGGGGGAGAGGGAGGGTGGAGGTCTGCAACTACAAATGAAGTGGTCAGAGGCGGGCGGGTGAAAGGCGGGTGGGTAGGAGGAACCGGAAGCAACCGGGCGGTTTTTTAGACACCCCCCCCACATACACACACCCCCGCATGGGACCGTGGCCATATTCCCTGCGCCATCTCTGGGTCCCAGAGCGACTTTGCCGAGGCCTCCACTCACCCTTCAGCCAGGGCCGGGGACCCTCCAGCCTCGGACCTGCTCCAGGGTGGTGTCGGTCAGCTCGATGCGCAGGGGCAGCAGCGGGGCCCACACTGTCAGCCGCAGCGAGGCCCGCAGCCGGCGCCACCAGAAGTCCACCCGCACCCCGCGGGCGCCTTGGCTTTCTTTGCCAGCCACAAACACAGCGTCACAGGTCTCGGACACCTGCGGGAGGGCAGGAGCTGGGCTAAGCCATGGAAGACAGGTATGGACCAGAGAGGGCTACCCTGACCCCTCACCGGGAGAAAGGGCAGGGCTGAAATTGATGGGCATAGTCTATGGACAGACCACCCCGAACGCGCGGGATCTCGTCTGAAATTGATGGGCATTTTTACTGGCGGGTCTTAAGATTACATTTCACCTGCAGTCAAGCTCCGTTCTGGAGGAACCAGTCATTCCCCAAGTTCACCTGGGGTTTGGCTGGGGAAACCCGCTACCTGCATACAACAAAATCTTTCTCCTGGCAGAGGAGAGTTGGAGCCCACAGATTTGGCTCCTCCTTGGGGCTGGCCTCTGGCTTTCCTGCTGGCGCCATCTGGCAACCTGCTACAGGAAGGCAGAGAGCCAGGCCAGACCAACCCGCCCCAGAGCCCATGGGAAGGAACCGCTCAGGGGGGCGAAGCGCCTTCATAACTTCAAAGTGGGGAAGGTTGCCCTGCTCTTTTTGTGTTTTACCTCCTGGATCATTACCAGGCTCTAATAATTACCATGCATGCTTTTGATTCTTGCAACAGAATAACATATTCTCATGTGAAAGCTTAGAAAACCGAGGCTCAGAGAGGTTAAGAGACTTGTCCACGATCACACAGCTAACCGATAACAAACATGGGTTTCAAACTAAAATCTGTCGATCTTAAGGTACAGGCTTTTTTTTTTCTTCAAGTAGGCTCTATGTCCAACGTGCAGCTCGAATTCAGAACTCCGCGACAGAGAGTCGCATGCTCTACTGACTGAGCCAGCCAGGTGCCCCCAAGGTGCTCTTGGCTCTCCCATCTCAGTTCATCTGTCAGTGCAATAATGAACGTGAAGGCACCTGGACTGGGGCTGCCGGGGTTACCTGACTGTGCAGAGGTGGTGGGAACAAAAGAAATGGAATCTGGGGTGCCCCCGCTGAGGCTTCTGGTGTCAGTAAGAACCTGTTCAATCGGGGACCTGAGACCTGAGTGGGCACGGTGCAGGTGCATTGCTGGGCGTGTAAGGGCCCGCCCACGCGGGGTCAGCGCGTGCCACTCACCTGCAGGACCTGGGTGTTGGCCGACTCGCAGCCGATGTGTTCGGTCACCTCCACCAGGGCACCCCCACTGTCCACGGTGACGAGGCGCACGGGCACTCGCCGCGGCTCTCCCGTCAACGGAGCCGTGTTCACCAGCTCCTCAGCCTGCGGGTGCAGGAGGAGCTTAGCCCCGGCCTCCTCGCCTCGCCTGGCCCCAGGCCTGGCCAGACACAGGTGGGGACTCCTTACCTTGGCCAGTGGGACAAGGGCTCTTATGTCCCGCTCGGACACCAGGACCTCCCACACCATTTTGTCCTTCTCTGCTTCGGGGGCCTGGCCCGGGTACTCCAGCTGCCATGTGACGGGGCGAGTGACTGCCACACCCCCACTAGTGCTGTTCTCCACCAGAAAGTCCACCCACAGGAACTCGGATAGTTCAAGGGGACTGCTGTCCAGGAGAGAGAGAGAGAGAGAGAGAGAGAGAGAGACTGAGTGCTTGCCGGCGGCCACACACTACTGTAAGCACTTGTATTCGTGAGGTAGGTCCTATGACAATCCCCAATCTACAGATGAGAAAACTGAAGTACAGAAGTTCTAGAACTTGCCCCAAGTCACGGAGTGAAAGGCGGCAGGGCTGGGATTAAACTTCCTGGCCCCAGAGCCCAAGCTCTCACACATCCTTGGCCTCTGGAAGCTCCGTATAATCACCTCGCCACTCCCCTGGAAAGCGGGCTTGCTCTCCTGCCTTCCCAGGCCCCCTCCGCTCAGACTTCCGCTTTCCATGGCCCACGGGGTGGCCTACAGCACCTGTGTCAATTTCCACCAAGGAGGAAGAGTCCCTTCGAAGCCCCAGGACTGGTACTCCACCCCCTGAATAATAACCTTCACAGCTTCCTTTGATCAAACACTTGCTGGGGCACCTGGGGGGGCTCAGTCGGTTGAGCATCTGACTTTGGCTCAGGTCACGATCTCGAGGTTCGTGAGTTTGAGCCTCGCATGCGGCTCTCGGCCGTCGGCGCAGTGCCCATGTCAGCCCCTCCCCGGCTTGTGCTCTCTCGAAAATAAATAAATGTTAAAACGAAACAAAACAAAACAAAATAAAAACCTTGCTGGATGCTTGCTATATAGGGTCTTATTTCGTTTTCACAAACCCTAACAGATTATCCCCATTTTGCAGGTGAGGAAGCGGAGGCTCCAGCGGGGGAGGGACGGGAGGGGGAAGTGAGTTGGCTTGCCCCTGGTTATTCACCCTGAAGGGTCACGACCAGGACTCAAACAGGCACTACCCTGCTCGTGGCCTTGGCCCAGGCTCAGAGCATAAAGAAGAGATGATGTGTTAACCACGGCTGAGCTTTTTTGGAAATATTAACGGCCCAGAAAAAGGGCCCCACTTGGTGGTTGGGGGAGGCAGGGTAGTGGCAGTGGGGGCTGTAACTGAGCGGCCAGGATACGCTGGCGTCCCCTGGAATAAGAGTCATAGACGCTCGCTGCATGTAGCACGCAGCTGGAGATGGACACACAGCAGCCCGGTGAGTGCCTGTCTGCCTCGTGCCGTTTCCTTGAGGGCCTCTGTTCTGTGTTTGCTCCCGTGGGGACAACAGGTGGCACGGCAGCCCCTTTCCCTCGGGCCCCAGAAACCCGCTCACTCCTTCCCCTGCTCCTCCGGGGAGGGAGTCGCCCACCTGGAGTCTGGCCCCGGGGGCCCGGCGCGGTGGCAGGCCACGAGAGTCGTGTGGTGCTTGGAGGCCTTGAAGCGCTCCAGCTTGGCGGTCCACAGGCTGGGCCGGGCTGGGCGGGCGGCCGTCACGTGCAGCCCCTTCTTCACCTTGATCCTGGGGAGAGAAGACACAGGCCCAGGGTGTCACGGCGCGTGCGACACAAGGGGGCTCCAGGCGCCGGCCTCCTGTCCGGCCTCCCTAACTCCCGTCTGATCCTCTGTTCACCATCCTCCCATCCGCAAGGACCCCGTCTCGACGCACGGCACGCCGCCCAGCTCTCCCCAGCACCCAAAGACCCATGGCCCCCAGGGTCCGGTCTCGTCCCACCACCGAGGCCCTCGGGGATCTGCTCCAGTGTCACCTGTGGCAGTAACATCTCTGTCCCCCTGCTTCGGCTACACCGAAAGTTCTTCCCCAACGCGCGGCCCGCGCATCTTTGCTCAGGCTGAGCGATCGGCCCTCTACATCTGCTCTTTCTTCAAGCCTCCAGCAGCTCAAACATGGTGTCCTTTAGGAAGCTCTTCCTGGGGCGGGACGGACCTGCCCCTCTCGCCACCCCTAACGCAGGCCCCCACCGCGCCTTGTCCCTCCACCAGAGCACATCACCCAGCGCGTGCCACACAGTCCCCTCCCTACCCACTGGTCCCCTTAGTGCCGGGTGGGGACCGGGCCTCGCTACTCTCTGTAGCTCCAGAGCGGAGACGCAGGGCGTGGCCTATTTTAAGAGTCTAGGAAAGCTCTAATGAGTGTGCGAGTGAGCCCAGGAGGGTGTCACAGGCAGGGGGACGGGACAGGCACTTGGGAGACCCACAGGGACAGGACACACACAAACCCAAATCTGAGAGAGGCACGTCGTACTCTGTAAATCCTTGTCAGTGCAGTTGGGTTGGGGGGCTACTTGGGGGAACTTCCTGTGGAGGGGGGCACAAAACGGAGAGCCTTTCTGTGGGGAGGAGCAGGCTCTGTCCGAAGGTGGGGGGCAGGCGGGAGAACAGGCGGATGAATGTGACTGGGGCGAACACGCCTCCTGAGGCCTCAGAGCATTAACCACCCCCAGGCACTGCACTTTCCAGTTTCCCAGCCCTCTCCTGTTTTCCCTGCCTGGAGCCTCACAGCTGCCCTGTGAAGCAGACAACGTCGGCCCCACTGGACAAGGAGTCTCAGGGAGGTGCCAGGGGAAGGGGAGCTTCCTCCTTCTGACTCCGAGTTCAGGGCTGCGCCCCCCTGCTGGGTCCTGCCTGCTGCCAAGGCAATCACGGCTCTTGGCCTGGAGGGCGTTTGGTGGGCTCACGTTCGCAGAGATCAAGGGTGCCAGTAACGACCCCAAAAGGAGAAGGCCCCTGCCCCCAGCCCACCCCAGGGGCCCCGTTCTCACCGCAGGGTCAGGACACTGGCTGTGAAGTTGTGCCGGAGCAGGAGGGTGGCGCTGAAGAGCTGGCCGGGCCGCGCCGGCATGTCGGGCACCCGCAGAGTCACCGCCTCATCCAGGGGCACCTCCTGGTACTTCGGGGGGGCCTCTGGGCGCAGCTCCACGCCGCCCACCGGAAGAGCCTGCTCCCTGGCGTCCTCCTCCCCGCCGGGGCCACAGCCCCCGGGGCCCTCAGCTGCAGGCTCCAGCGTGTAGGCCAGCTCGGCCTGCGTGCTGGAGCCCCGGGAGAACCAGTGGGAGGGAAACTCCAGCTCCACCACGCAGGCGCCTAGGGACGGCTGCAAACGCAACAGCCGCGGTTGGCATGGCGGGGGAGGGGGCTCCGGCACCCACGACAGGAGATGCAGAGCTGGAGGGGGCCGCGAAAGGCACGAACGACCGGCATGGGCCAGAGTCATATGCCAGGTGACGCACGAGCCAACCGGTGACGTGACTGGGGTCAGGTCTCAGCACTCATCCAAAAGCCACGCTGCTGCCTTTGGGAACAGTCTCATTCCAAAGAGAGCCAATCCTCACACCTCCTCCCGAATTACACCCTGGGACCACCCGGACTATACCCCGGGTTTCTAAGAACCCCAAAGCCCTCAAGATACCTCTCTCCAGTGGATTCCTGTGCTAGACCCCCAAACCGGCGGAAGTTGCCATTTTAAAGGTGATATTAACAACAGCGCGATCGCTTGCGGGGTGATTACGCTGTGCCAAGCACTGGCACTGTGCTAAAAGCTATTCGTGCATTCATTTCATTCACTCTTTATCCCAGCTCCATATGGGGTCGGCTTCGTTGTTACTCCATTTCATAGATGGGGAAGCTGAGTCCCACAAAAACTAAGTTACTGGATCAAAGTCACCAACGACGGACTGACTTCCTTAAGGGTCCCTAAATCACCCTCTCAAAGGGTCCCCAGGAAAGCTAGCAGAGCAGGAAGGGAGTCAGGGGGTCTGTGACTCCCACACCACTGGGGAGTGGTAGGCCCTCTCCTTCCCTACCCCAGGGCCACCCTCTGGCCGGGACAGCAGGCAGGGCCAGCTTCGGCAGGGCCAGCTTCGGCAGGGCCCGCCCACTCACCTGGAAGTGGCAGGCTCGGTGAGCGGTGCCTGCAGGGTGAGTGGCGTGGAGCCGGGCACAGGGCAGGCTGCCAGGCCCCGGCGGCCAGTCCTGCCCTTTGAGGTGGAAGACGACGCGGGCGTGGGGCTCCGCTGGGGTCACGGCCGCTTCCACCGACACGGCCCGCACATCCCACGGCACCGGCCGTTGGTGGGGCTCAGTGACCCGTGGAGGGACCACCTGGAGGGAGAAGAAGGGTGCTCAACAAAGCAGGGGGCGGGGGGCGGCGAGATCTGGAAAGATGGGGTGCCAGGCTTCCAACCCCGGCTTGGCAGGGGAGAGCATTTGCAGGCCTCGGTTTCCCCCTCTGGAAGATGGGGAGGCACGGCTGGGGCTGGAGAAGACCCCGGAGCCACATCCGGCAGACCTCAGCTTTGAATCTACTAGCCGGGGAGTCCCTGGTGCCCTCTCCTTACCTGCTGAGTGGCGAAGGGCGGGTAGGAGGCCCGGAGAAGTGGCTGGGCCCTGGGCCACGGCTGCAGGAGCAGGAAGGTCTCGGATCTGGAGCCCAGAGAGGAGTTGGCAGGTGGATAGCGGCCCACCTGCTGCACACGGAAGTGTTCAGGGGCATCGAGGAGCTCCAGGGCTGCGGGCAGATAGACAGGATCCGAGGGGTGCTGCTCACAGTCCACTGAGGAACGAGGGAGAGAAACGGTGACCGCTCCGGGATGTAGGGAATGTTGTCCCATTTCACAGATGAGGAAACTGGGGCTCAAGGAGCCTCACGCAGGTAGCACGCGGCAGGCCAGGCTTTGAACGTATATCCCAGGCTGGATGCCAGCTTCCAAACGAACCCTTCTGCTGCCTTCCGTGGACTCAGACCTTCCTCCCTTGAGCAGAAACTTCTCAACACTTCCTCCTCATTCCTGCCCTCTTACCTACTTGCCTCTGATATGGAGGGTACAGTTTTCCCTAGACAGGGCCGTGCACTAAAAGGTGGCGACCAGGTGGGCTCTGTAGAAGCAGAGACCCTTTCTCTGTCCCCGGGTCCTCGGCCGGAGTCGCCTGGCATCCACCCACCCTCCCCCTCCATCATCACCATCGTCACCCTGCACTGGTTCCCTAAACTTGCTCCCCCCTTCCCTGCCCCAGCTGGGTATTGGAATGCGAAAGCAGGATTGGGGAGGGGGGAGGGGGGCAGGGAGGCCCATGAGCCTGGGCAGAGAGTCAAAATATTCGATGCCTAGAAGGGCCAAGGGCCCCGAAGACCATATCGGGTTTGTACCAACTATTAGTTAGCCCCAATAGTAATAAGCATTTTTGAACACTAACTACACGCAGACCGCTATTTAAAACATTTCACATAGAGTAACCCTTCGGTTTGTGGACTAACTCTGAGGACTGAGTTCCGTCATTATTATTTCCGCTTTATGGACGTAGAAGGTGAGGCTGAGGTCGAGGGACTTGCCTGGGGTCCCCCCGCTGGAGAGAGGTGGAGCTGGGAGTCGGGGCTCAGGCATCACACCCAGAGGGACACCTGGCCTCTGCTCCCTATGCTGCTTGCAAGGGTGACCGCTTCCGGCTGCGCTCCCTGGACTGTGGGTCTCTCCTTCCTCCCTTAGGGTCCGGAGTGAATGTTGCCTCAAGGAAGCCCTTCTTGATTGCCTGCCCGCTCACCAGTCCCTCTTAGTCTTTCCTCGGCTAGTTGCCTCATCTGAATTAGTCATCTTCCTGTCTATTCACAGGGGACTTGTTCTGCTCATTCCAGAAACCCCTGAGCTGGGCGGCTCTCCCCAGAGACGATGCCCTGGGAGCCTGGAGGACTGCGCTTACGTCCTAATTCTGCCTCAGTGAAGCTCGGGTGCATCATTTACGGTCGCGGCGCCCGAGCTTCCTCACCTGTAGAATGAGCACTTAGTGACAGGGGAGGGCTTTGTAAAGGGCAGAGTGCTGTCTGGGGGAGAGGGGTTATTGCTACTGAATAATGGATGGGACACACTTTCCCGTCTCTCCTTAGAAGGGGTTATTAGGGCTCCTGCTGGGTCCCCTGGGGAGGGGAGCAGGTGGCTGAAAGCAGCCCCAGAGCCAGCTTCCTCTCGGCCCGGCCCATCCTGGGCTGGGGGACTTGATGGTTTCAACCTCCTTCAAGACCCTCCCCGCCAAGCAGCGTGTGTCTGAGACACTCCAGCCATCCTGCCCCCAAGTGTAACAGGTAAGTGACTATGGCTTCCTGGGGGCGGCCCCTGACCTCTGGTCTTCTTCCTCTTCCACTGTCAGGATAATTATAAGATGCTATGTGGCCTGACTCCCACGGACTCCCAGCACCCAGAGCTCAGCTCTCGCGGGGAGGGTGAGGGGGGTAGAGAACGCCTCGCTATCCCTTCCCCCCCACTCTTCTGTGGTGTCATCCACCTAGCAGCCACAGCCCTGCCGAGGGCAGTCTGACCCCCTACCCCGGGCACTGGGGAGTCGCTGCTCCTTCCTCCAGGGATGAGGATCCCCTTAGGATTCAGGAAGGCACGGATGGGGCAATCCCTGGAGACTCCAAGGTCAGCTTCCTCCTTGGGGCAGGGGGAGGGCAGCAGCGCACCTCGCAGGTCCCAGGCAAAGGGGCTGTTGGCCGTTCCCGCGGGGGCTCGGTTGGGGGTGGGGTGGGAGGAGGGTAGGAGCCACTGGGGTGCAGCTGTGTGCACCGCAGATTAGGGAGCTGGCGCGCCTGGGTCGGGGGCAGCGGAGTTAAATGCCCGGGCGGGAGGGGAGCTCACGGAAGGTGCGGGGACCCGGCGGGGGTGGGAGGGCTGGCGGCGAGAGCCCGGGACCAGGCCGGTCCTGGGTCAGGAAGAGTTGCCGGGTTCTGCGAGGGAGGGAAGCCACAGAGGAGCGCGGCTGGGTGGCAAGAATCCGGGGGGCTGAGACCTCCAGCCGTCAGGGCACGCTGCGGGGCGACCCCGGCTCGGGACTCAGTGCGGGCTGGCCGCATCCTGTCCAGCCCGGCCCCGGCCGCCCCTCGCCCCGCCCCTCCCCACCCGCTGACCTCTCACGACGTCCAGGGCCAGGGCCACCAGGAGGCAGAGCCAGGGGCCGCAGGGCCCCCGGGGAGCAGCCGCCGCGCGCCCCGCCATCCCGGCGCTCATCCTCCCCGTGGAGGGCGGGGACTAGGCGGGCGGCTCAGGTGGCCCCCCGGCCGCCCGGCATCTCCCGCGCCCGCTGCGCGCCGCCGCGACCCGGCCGGCTGGGTCCCCGCCGCCGCCCGCCCGGCCGCCCGCCTGCCCGCGGCCGCGGCTCGCAGACAATGGAGCGGGAGCTGGAGCCGGAGCCGGAGGGTGGGAGGGAGCGAGCGCGGCACATGGGCTGCCCCTCCGCCCCGCCGGGTCCTAGTGCCCTTCGGATGCCCGTCCCCCGAGCGCCCCGGTGCATGAGGGCGGGGAGAAGGCCGCCTCCCTGGGGACCGAACCACAGGGCCTGACCCGCCTTCTACCGAGAGGGGACTCGAGGCGTTCGCTTCGCGTCCCTCTCGGAAGCTCCCGCCCGTGGAGGAAACAGCCACTTCCTCGGCCTCACGCCCGCCCCCTAAGCAACTCACCTGTAGAGGCATCCACACCTGAATTCGAACTGGAATTCAGGGATATGCGAACCGAGCTGCAAGGGTGGAAAGGGGGAGGAAGGGGCCAACGAGGCCCGGGTGACAATCACTCGGGCCTTCCCTGCTAGAGCCCTGGTCCACTCCTGTGGGGGAAGTTCTCAGGGGCGGACAGCTGGAGTTTCCTGCCAAGCCCCAGCTCTGGGAGAGGCCCGTGGGCCTAGGAAGGGCGGGGGGGTGGGGGGGCCCTTCTGGATCTGAGGAAGTCCTGCTTCCCAGGTCCTGGCCTCCTGGCCCAGTCTTGCCTGCCAGGCAGTTAGGAGAGGTCCAGCCCAGAGCACCTGGCTGCACGTTAGCATCTCCTGGGCAGCTTAAAAAATCGGGGGTGGGGGGGGGGCTGGGGAAAGAAGATGCCTGGACCCCTCTACAAAACAACTGCTCTTACGGGCCAGGTTGAGAACCATAATGCAGGAAACTCCGGTCTGGTGAGGGAAGGAGGGAGGGCAGGCAGCTCTCTCTCGGCTGCCTGCCCACCAGCCTTTCTATGTTCTGACACACAATGGGGGAAGGGGCGTCTTCCTTGCCCTCCCCGGCATCCACACTATTCCACCCTGCGGTTACGCGGTTCCCAGAAGTTTTGTAAAGGGGGCCTGCCTCATTCCGTCCACTCCACGAGGGAAGGATACTTGGTACTACCAATTCTTTACTGCTGCCCCCTCCCCCCCCACCAGCTTCACACTGCCCCTGCAGGGAGAAGTCAGGAAAATTCTACAGGAATGGATTTCGCCAGAGGGAGAAATGAAAGCAAGCTAGACTTTGAGTAAATACATTTTATATGGAACAAGATAATAAAATAGCGTGCATTTTATTTAAAACCAACCAAGCGCTGATAAAAATATATCTCACTGCAGCTGTGATTCCACATCAAACCTCAACAGTTAAGAACTGGGCACGTCCCGTGCCGGGCCTGGCAGAGGGCACCCACCTCCCCTAGAGCCTCGAGGAAGAATGAGCGCCCCGGGGGGGGGGGGGGGAGAGGGCTCCGTGGGAGGCTCACCCTGCCCCTCTCAGAGTTGTAACGCGAGGGGCTGCGGTGCGTGCAGCTCTGGTTTGTCTGCTCCGCACTCCTCCTGGGTGGACCCTGATTGGCAAGTCCTCAGTGGCAGTGAACTGAGCGGGGGGGGGGGGGGGGGGGGGGGGGTGGTGGAGAGCCCTCTGAAGCCGCGCAGACAGGGGAGTCTTCCTTTCTCCTTCAGTGTCTCTGAAATCCCCACAGGGGATCTGAGGGCCACCGCAGGGTCCCACTCGCAGGCACGAGCCTATGAAGCAGTCGCCTTTTGCTCTGGCTGAAGGGGAATCAAGAATCGGAGAGAGAAAACTCTCTTCTGGACACAAAGCGGCCACAGTGCACTTTCCTACATACAGTACGGTGGCGGCGGGCAGGCGGAGGGCCCTGCTGGCTCGGATTAAGGCACTTAGAACAGACTCCATGCACATCCTTGCTCCCGGCCCGCGTGGGAACTCCCCCCTTCCCTTCCCCTCAGGTCCCACTTGCCCTGCCTCTTCCCCGGGCTGGACAATGAGGAGGGCAGAAGCGGGCCTGGAGGGGTTGCGGTTTGGGTGGGGCGCGGGACCGGAAGGAGACACCCAAGGAAGGAGCCCGGGACTTGGCAGGAGAGGCGCTAGGAGAGCATCAGGAGGGAGGCAAGGCAGCAGCGGAGGGGAGCCGGCTGAGTCACAGGAGACCAGTGGCAGTGATTCGCTGAGAGCAGGTACACGAGCCAGCCACGGGGGCGGCCCCTCCAACCCGCCCCGACTGAGGCAGGCTGGGAGCAGAGAGAGGGTTAAGAGAACCAACCCCAGCCAGAGGCAGGGCGCCTGGGGACCAGGAGGGGGAGCGGTCTTCCTGTTCTCAGCCAGCGGGGTCTGGTGAAGACAGGAGAGTTCTGACAGTTCAGGGACGGGCAGGGAAAGGGGCAGGGGGCTGGGCGGAGGGCTGTGCGATCCAGAAGCAGTGCGGCTCTTTGGTACAACGACGACGACGAAGGCGGCCTCGTCCCGGCGCCCCCTCACTCCTCCTCCACACCCCGGGGCCCCTTGGCCGCCCGCCTCTGTCGCCAGCGCAGCTCTTCCACCTGGCGCTCCAGGCCTCGGACTTTGGCCTCCAGTTGGGCCCCGGAGGCCCGGGTGCCAGTGAGCCGGCTCAGCAAGGCGTAGAGGGTCAGCAAGGCCAGGAGGAGCAGGGCCCGGGTGGAAGGGTCGGGCACCGACCTCACGAGGGCCACGAAGCCGGCCAGGAAGAGCACAAGCTTCAGGCCCCACAGGATCCGCCCCAGCAAGGCCAACACCAGGCCGAGGAGCAGGGACAGAAGCCAATAGACGACGAGGGCCCCTGCTCCCCACAGCAGGAAGGTCTGGACCTGGCTGGGGCTGAGCTTCAGGCCCTGGGTGAGGTGATCTCCTGGAAGAGGGAGAGCCACAGAATCAGCCAAGCTGGAGTGGTGAGGGCACGGGGTGGAGAACCAGAAAAGGAGCTAAACCCCCTGCGAAGGAAAACCCCCTCCCCACAGGGTCACAAAGATAGGGGCCTGAAAAGTCAGCTCCTGTTCGTGCCGGCTGGGGGCAGATGACTTCCCTCGGCTGAACCTGGTTCCTCTGTAAAACGGGACTGACGCTCTGGGCCCTGGGTGACAATTAAATGAGATGCTATGGCTTAGCACAGGGCTGTGCCAGACAGGAAGCAAACACCTGGTAGGTAGTGGCGACCACGAGCCCGTCCAGTGTTTGCCTCTGGCGGGTGTCAAACACCGGGGAAAAGTCCGGGCCCTGGAAGGCTAAGCTCCCGCAAACAGGAAGCGGGACAGGCTAAGCTCCAGGGGACCTAACCAGCACCCCGCCACTCACCATCTAGCCCCAAGACGTTCAGCAGCTGCGCGGCAATCCCAGACAGCGCGAAGAAGGCCACCGAGATGCCTGACGAGACGGCCCACATCACCTGAGACAGGGCCTGTGGAAGGAGCAGGGCAGATGAACTTGGAATCGACCGTGCGCTTCTCCTTTAAGCCTCCGACCACCTCCTTCTCAGCCAGAGGTTCGCCCGCTGAGTTTGGACAGCAGGCCATTTCTCCTTCCCCAACCGGAACTCAGGACATCTGGGCCCTAATTCAACTGATTTGCTAGAACAGTTTGGGGATGGTTGGAGGTGAATGTGTGTGTGTGTGTGGAGGGGGGGTGTCATCAAATCTCTACGGGAGTCACCGCGTAGAAGTGGGGTCCCCCCCAGGGAATCAGGAAGTCGTGGAAGCAACGTCTGTGAAGAGCTAGGAAGTTTCAGCGAAGGAGTCCATCAGCTGCACTAGACTGTGGATTTTATAAACCATCGCCTCAACCGTTTAGAATGACCTATCCGAAGTGTGTGACGCCACCGCAGGACGCCACCGGCTGGAAGAGACGGCCCTGCCCGAAGCCCCGGAGTCAGACCCGCCTCTGCCTCTGGAGGGGAAGGAATTTTCAGGTCTCGAGACTCTGCCAATGTAAGACTTTAGGTCAGATTTAGCCCAAAGTCAGACTCCGTCGTCATCCAGGGACATGGGTTCAGAAAGACGGGCTCGGTTCCCAGGCTTTCTGACGGGAGAGGGCAGGAACAAGGGAAGGGGAGTGCTCCGGGCCCTCGGGGAGGACTCACACAAAGGATTGCGAAAGCGCGGGAACCAGGAACCGTCTGGCTGCATCTTGTTAGAACTCGGGCTCTCCGCAGCAGGGACTATGACACACGGAGGAGGTGGAGCCAAGACGGGGTGCCGTCTCCTCCTTGATCTTTCCTCGGGGGTCCGGGAGCATGTACTCCCGGCAGGAACCACCTTCCTTACCTCGGAAACCAGGTGCATGGTCTCCGGCCCAAGCCAGGCGTCCAGCGTCCCCCGCACGGATCGGCCTATCTGGCTCAAGAGATCCACCGGGGCCTCCCTCTTCTGCTGGCCTGGCGGCACGAAGTCGGCGTGGGACTGGGACGCTGCCGAGTGGAGGAGGACGAGGGCCGCCAGGACCGTCAGGACGACTCGGAACACACGCTTGCCCCTCGGCGAGCTGCTGCCTGGGCCTGCCATGGCTGGCTCTGCCAGGGGAGAAGCGAAGGGTGAGCGGAGCACCGGAAAGGCCACGGACGCCCACGGACGCAGCCGTGACCTGCCCTGACGCCCTCCTCCACTCCTGCCCTGTTAGCTGAGAAAGGCAGAAGTGTGCCTTTCGACTTCAGCTGGGCACGGCCATCTGAGTCAGGGGTTCCTCTTTCGCATTCTTCACCACTTGCACGTTAATTAGCCAGCGAGTATTTACTTCAGTGCCTCAGGGGAGCTGAGAAGCTCTAGGATTCTGCCAGTTCTAAAAATCCAAAGGCCTGTCTCTGGGTCTTAGGGTCTTAGGTGCTATGGGCATTAAAAAAAAAAAAGTGTAAGGTTTTGTCCCCAGGGAGGTTATAATCTACTTAAGATAAAGCTGACATAAAAAACAACTTGGAAAATAGCACACAAGTAAGATTACTGCCGTGTAATGATGGAGAGAAGTGCTCAGGTGTGGGCTCAAGCAGGAAGCAGCTGGTATGTGCCTTTCTCTGCAGGGCCATCAGAAGAGGTGGTATCGGCCTCCTCGCCCCTACTCTGACAAGTGAGAAGAAACAGACTCAGGGGTTAGGCAATGCCCAAGGTCGCTGGACTAAGTAGAAAGGTCAGGGTTTGAAGCCAAGCTTCGGCTTCCAGATTGCACACTTATTGGGGAGAGAAGGGAACACCGTGGATCTCAGCCGTGGCTGCTGTTCGGAATCACCTGGGAGCGTCGCAAACTCCTGATGCCTCTGTCCCAAGTTCACACGTTCTGGTGTCACAGTCTGGGTGTGACTTAGGCTTGAACCTGCAAAAGCACCCCAGGTGATTCTGCTGCGCCAAGCTGAGACCCACTGACACAGAATGATCTCGACTCCCCAGCCCCCAATGGAGGCAGAGGGTTATAGCGCAGCCGCTAGGGAAAGATAGTCTTATTAACAAAAAGCTAACCACGCGCCACCTGTCTCCGACAATCGGCACCATCAGGGAGGCATTGTTACTGTGCTCCATTTTACTGATGAAGAAACCGAGGTAGGAAAAGCAGTAAGTAGGGAAACCAGGATTTGAACCCAGGGGCCGCCGGTATCAGACCCCTCGCACACACTGCCCTGCCGTATCATCTCCGAAGTCAGTCTAAAAAGTGATTTAGGGAGCGCCTGAGTGGCTCAGTCAGTTAAGCATCCAACTCTTGATTCCGGCTCAGGTCATGATCTCACAGTCGTGAGATGGAGTCCCAGGTTGGGCTCCGTGCTGGGCGTGGAGCCTGCTTAAGAGTCTATCTCTCCCTCTCCCTCTGCCTCTCCCCTGCTCACTCGAGAGCACTCTCTCTCTCTCAAAAAAAAAAAAAAAAAAAAAAAAAAAGATTTAGAAAGTCACACAATAGATTATTCATGAGCTAAAATAAACTCAGCATCTACCAATCATCTCCGTGAATTACTACTGGTGACAATTCACTTAATCGCTTTGTGTCTCGTGCTCTGAGCTCTTCTGTAAAATGATGCCACAGGCAAGTTAAGACCCCACAAGGACCGATTCGTTGAGGCGGGTGTGGAGCAGCCAAACAAAACGTTTGCAAGTCCAGTTGCTATTTACCCCTTGCTTGAGCAACGCCACACAGCGCCAGCAACTCCCCTGCTCTCTTGCAGGGTCAGAAATGGACCCGTGGCTCCAGGGGGTTTCCGTGATTCAGACCCAACGATCAGAGGCGGAGCCATGCCCCTGACCTTGGAAGTTGCCAGGTGTGTGAAGTTTCTGCAGTTCCCAGGGCACTCGGGGAGTTACCCAGAAATCAGAGCCATCAGGGTGGAGGAGAGGGAAGGTGTCCCCACCCTTGCTTTGTGGAAAGGAGAGTCCAAGGAAGAGTTAGAAAAATATCATGTCCGGGGCACTTTCCAGCCCAGAAACACCTGCCCTGAGTTCCTCTTGAGGTCTGTGGAAGGAGCAGGGCTGCGAAACATGCATTCACGGGAGCGGCCTCGGGCTGGGCAGCCTTTCACTCTTCAGCTCTCTCTGGCAGAAATCAAGAACCAGATGGTTCCTGCCTGCCAGTGGTCAGCCGTGAGGGGGGCCCGGGTCAGCTCCTGAGCTATCTGGGTCATAACCACACTGGGGACTTAAAGAGCAGGGTTGCTATCTTGGGTTGGATCCTATAACCAAGGACCTCCACCAGGAGGGATCGGATGTCATCTCCTCCGTTCTAGAAGGTCAGAGTGATGTGAGCTGCTCCCCCCACGGCAGCCTCCCCGCCTTCTGTGCCAACCTTGACTTTCAAGCAACCATCTGCCTCAGTCAACAGGAGCTGGGGGACTTTGGAAGAAACCCTCCGCAGTGAGGCCATCACTGCCTTGCCAGCTGACCTTCTGAAGGGCACCAGGAACCAAATCTAACGGGATTCTAGAAGGTGCCCTTTGCAGATAAGAGTGCGGATCACTGGCTGGTCCCTTTCTTCAGCTTGTTTTATTTAACAGGATGCCTTCTCACTCCTTCCAGGTTATCCACACAGCAAGAATCGGACTCACTATCATCACACCTCCTCGCTGCAGCCCAACCAAACGCTTTTCATAAAGAGAAGCCATTGGCAGTCAAGAGCCCAAGCGGTCTTGAGCTCTTGAGAGGAAGTGGATCTTTTTTTAAATTAAAAAAAAATTTTTTTAACGTTTATTTACTTTTGAGAGACAAAGAGACAGACTATGAGCAGGGGAAGGGCAGAGAGAGAGGGAGACACAGAATCCGAAGCAGGCTCCAGGCTCTGAGCTGTCAGCACAGAGCCTGATGCGGGGCTCGAACTCACAGACTGTGAGATCATGACCTGAGCTGCAGTTGGCCGCTCAACCCACTGAGCCACCCAGGCGCCCCAGGAAGTGGATCTTAAACATCGTCACCTCCTGCAGTGCCTGGCCTCAGATGGTGGGCACTCAACAAGAAATTGTGTGTGTGTGTGTGTGTGTGTGTGTGTGTGTGTGTGATGTTAAGCATAGGCGTGTATTGGTGTACGTGTACGGTGCTTTATAACTTACGAAATGCTTATTTCACTCTCGCACTGAACTCCTACGGCAATCTTACAAGGTGCTGCTATTCTACATATCTCAGAAAACCATGGCTCAGACAGGTCAGGTGAGTTGTTCAAGCTCATGCGGCAGAACGGGGCGAGACTTGCCTCCAGAACCCGGCGTCTAAATCTTGACTCCCTGCTTGCTCCCCACCTCTATGCGGCCTCAGAATAACGCGGTCCTTAAGGCACTTGAAAGTCCCACCAAATACCAATGAGCTCAAGATGAGAGGACATCCAGAGTCCCACCAGGAGCTGACCCACCTGCTGGACTGACGGGTCATGGTTTTGTACCAAGAGGTATGAGGACCAGCCAAAGGCTGGGGCCGGCCCTGCCGCTTCTGTCCAGGTGGCTGTAAGCTGGTCCGGGCAGGGCCAGGAGAATCCGGCTCAGCTGGGGAAACTGCCTGGCTTAACTACAGTAGTGAGCAGGCACTATATGTTTAGCTGTGCTTTGCCAAGAGGGCAGAGTGGGGCAGGCCACACGCACCCTGCCAAGCCTCCTTCCTCCAGTTGGCTTCCTTTCGCACCATGAATCACTACGTGGCAGGAGGGGCAGCTGACTTAGTGCCCTCTGCTGGCCCTGATTTCCCCCATCCTTGCTCAGAGCTGCCCCAGGGGAGTGGTGGTTCTAGGCTCTGGGCGGCCAGCAGTAAAGTCTGCGGAGCCTGTTCAAGCGAGGATGTCTGCCCCACTCGGGGCCACCTTAGAGACTCCCAAACAGGGGCTCAGGATTTAGTGGGTAGAGTACCCTGAGGATATCTGGGGCAGAACCAGACAGCTGCCAGAAACGATCGGCAGCAAAGAAAAAAAGGCTATTCTAGGCAAAGTCTCTATAGAGTGGCAGTGCAGGTAGGAACCTACGCTTCCATCCCAGGCTCCCTTCTGCCAGACTAGAAACCCATCACCTTTTACCTATTACTTAACCAAGTTTCAGTCTCCTCAGTGTCAAACGGGGTTAAGCCAGCGTAAGAATTACTACCTGTTTCTGCAAGAACTTTCTAAACCTTCAGCCTCAATAGAAATGTTGCAGTCCCCAAACTGCCAATACGCAGCTCATCACACTGTAGCATAATTTAGCGGTTTATACGCCAGCCTCCCCCATTAGGCTTTGCAGCGCCTGCGGTTGGACCTAACAACTTTTTTTGGAATCCCCGGTGCCTAGCAGAGAACGATGACTAACAGATGCTTGTTAAATGAATATTAGAAGCTCGCCGAGGTAGCGAGGGAGACGCGGGGAGAGGAGGCTTATTTTAAAGTTGATCCAAATTTGCAGCGGCCGCCGGAGAAGCGCAGCTGCGTCGAAAGGAAGCTCCTTGCCGGGGCGAAGCTGCCACTGAGGAAAATGAAGTCAGCGTCCCGGCAGGTGGGGGCGGCCCCCGCTAAACCCCTGACAGCTGCTGCCCAGCAACTGTTTGGGGGCAGGGCGACGGGCAAAGGGGCAGCTTCCTCCCCAGGGCCCAGCCTCCCCCAGACAGGGTGTCAGTGGCATGTGCTATTTCGAACAGCAAGTCCCCTGCCAAGCCCTGCTGGGTGGCGTCGCTGGCAAGGGACGCGGCGCGGCCCATGGGTTCGGGGTACCCCAAGGGGCTCGCGATATCCCAAGGGGCTCAAAGCGAGGCCGCGGGATGCTGGGCCGAGGGGCGGGGGCCAGGGCCTCAGCGCTAGCCTCCTACCCCAGCCTGACAGCCACCCCGCCTCTGCCGGACCTCTGAGCAGCGCTTCGAACCCTCTTCACCCCGGAAACGCGTGCCTCCCCTGTTACCTAGTAACGACGCCCCCTGTTGCATAGCAACGAGGATCCGGGTCCCCAGTTTGTTTCCCCGCGCCGGGCGCCGTCGGACCCCTCCCCACTCGTGTCCGCCAGGCCTCGCAACTCCGCCCCGCTCCCACCTGCGGCGGCTGCCGCCTCCCCGTCCCGCGTTCTGCCCCCGAGCCCGGGTCTCGACTGGCACTCACCCGGCTCCGGACACTGCTGCCCTTCACGTGCGACTTCGCTAAAACGCGCCACCAAACCCGCGCCTCAACTCCCGGGCGTTGGTTTATCGTCTGCGCACGCGCAAGGCGGGATGAGCCCGGGGACCTGCCGGTCCTCCTCCCCGCCCAAACCCTGTGCGATGGGCGCATGCGCCCTACCCTCTCCATCGCGTTTCTTCCCCCCGCCGCCCCCAAGCCTTCCCACCAAAAAAAAAAAAAAAGAGTGGGGTCGGAAGTTCGAGCTGGGAACGGAAGTTTCTGGCAGGAAAGCGGGAAGAAGTGGCTATATCTGGGCTGTATAGTAAGTAAACCGAATCTTTGAAATGAAGCCTGTCCGTCTCTTCAAGCCCTCAGCATTCCGGGCAATGTAGTTTCAAGCTACGCAGTACCTCCCGGGCATTGTGGGAAATGTAGTTCTAACCAAGAGGCACCTGGTCTTTTGAGAAACTTTGGCGCTAAAAAGGCACAAAGGAAAAAGGTGTTTGGGGAACACGAAGAGGTACCAGCTCTGGAAGGATGCGTCCGCTCCCTCTGAGAGCAGTTATGCACCTGAGCCCCGCCGATGGCTCCCGAAGGTTCACTCAGTTATAGAGAAGGAAAGGAACCAACTCCCAGACCCCATTTCTACACACACGAAAAGGGCGAGATTGTGAGCAGGAACCACCAAAGGTTTGGAATCGGGTGATCCCTTGCCTGCTTTGTGATTCTAGGCACTGTTGCTTCATCCCGCTTGACCTCAGCTGTTTCAACTTCACTATCCAGCACTGTAAGTTCCTAAAATACTTCACAGTGGGGTGTGGGGATACCATGAAGTAACAAGAGCCGAGATGAAAAAAAAATCCAAGTTGCCTCTCTCACATTGGCTGCTATAGGTGAGTTCCCCTTAGATGTTAAAACAGTTCCTGAAACTCAACACTCTAAAACAGAACTCTTCGCGTTCTCCCTGAATCAGCCTTCGAATTCTCACAACTCAGCAGCAACCAGCCCATCACCTCCTCCAGCTGTTTCTCTCCTTCAGATGCTTCTCAGTCGCATCAGTCCGTCTTCCTCTGGACCCTCCTTGCTCCCTGCCTAAGCCAAAGGTCTCTTTCTTCCCGAACAGTCCCTGGGAGCACCCTGGGCCTCACCTTGTAGCTTTTCGAACAGTTGCAATTTTATATTGGCTGGTGAGACATTTCCGATTTGGAGGACTGCCAACCTGCAGTCAGACTCCTGTGCAAGAAATGTAACTTTTTGAGGCGCCTGGGTGGCTCAGTTGGTTAAGTATCCGACTTGCGGCTCAGGTCACCATCTGGCGGTTCACCAGTTCAAGCCTTGTGTCAGGTCTGTGCTGACAGCTCAGAGTCTAGAGCCTGCTTTAGATTCTGTGTCTCTCTCTTTCTCTGCTCCTCCCCGGTCATGCTCACTCTTTCTCTCTCTCTCTCTCAAAAATAAACATTAAAAAAAGTAACTTTTTCTCCCTATGACAAATCACCTTCTTTTCAAACCTTTTCCATCTGGGCAGTAGAAATAATCTCAGACAGGGCCACCTGGGTGACTCAGTCAGTTAAGCATCCTGCTTTGCCTCAGGTCATGATCTCATGGTTCATGAGTTCGAGCCCCGCATCGGGCTCTGTGCTGACAGCTCAGAGCCTGGAGCCTGCTTCGGCTTCTGTGACTCCCTCTCTTTCTGCTTCTCCTCCACTCAGGCTCTGTCTCCATCTCTCTCTCAAAAATAAATAAACGTAAAAAAACAAAAGAATCTCAGACAGTTCTTCCCACCCTTAGTTTTCAGAGTGTACACACTGCAAAACTAACATGGGGCCAAAGTGTGTCTTTGGGGGCGGGGGCGGGTGGGGGCGGGTAGGGGCTGTCATCTAATCCTCACCGTCAGTTGAACTGCGTTGTCTTGCCTGCTCTTCTGTCACTTTCCACCCAGGCTGCCTCCACATCTACTGGGAAGTGGAACTTTTCTGGGTTGTTGGCCAATATGTCCCCTTAATCCCCAAGTAGCAGCAGCCATGGGCTAGGGAGCAGTAGGTTCCTTTCTCAAGGATCCGCCCACAGCCATGCATAGATTCCCCCATCCCTTTTTTTTAAACTATGTCTTCTTTCCCTGCCTACGGGATCTTTACCTCCCTTGTGGGAGTGGGGAGGAGTCTGAGATCAAGTTCTTACTGTAAGATTTAC
Organism: Paguma larvata; assembly: GCA_030068075.1. Lineage (NCBI taxonomy): Eukaryota > Metazoa > Chordata > Mammalia > Carnivora > Viverridae > Paguma > Paguma larvata. The sequence goes on along the minus strand of CM057831.1, from coordinate 102,753,115 downwards.
TCCAAAATCAATTTCCCTGTATCCTTTCTATCCCGGAGAGGCTGGCTTTTGAAATTCACAAGGCTTGAAAGGATTCCCTATTTTCTCCATTCTTTCAGCTACGGCCATAAGTTCCCAGGTGGAGGGTCAACTCTGCCTTCGCTCACGGTGGCATCTCCAATGCCTAGTAGTGTACCTGACTGCACACAGTGGGTACTCAGTAAGAATTTGCCCCACAAATGAATTACTGGCGCTCTCTTCCTCCAGTGTGCCCCCTCCAACCCGTCCAAGAAGTGTCTTCCCGAGGAATCTTTTGGAAGTGTGGTTATCGCTTGACAGCTCAACGGCTGTTCAGGCTGACCGCCTCTGGTTCGAGGCCCTGCCTGAATGGATCCATTTCATTTCCTACCACATCCAAATATGCAAGATGCTTGGCCGCTCAGGCAGCCTGTCGTTCAGCCGAGAACAGTTCCTGCTGTGTGCCGGGTGCTGTGTTAGACTCGGAGAGACCGCGGTGACCCAAACAATGATGGTTCCGGACACTGCCGCGTTTACAGTGCAGTGGAGAACACGGATCTCAGATACTCGTCAGCAGTGAAATAAGTAAATGATGATCACTACCAGAGTGGCTTGGAGAATTTCAGGGTGCCGTGGGGACTAAACTTCAGTCAGGGGTCGAGAAGAAGGCTCCAGAGGAAGGGCCATTTAAAATGAGATTGAGGTTTCCTTCGGAGAGAATAGGAGGGGGTGTGCCGGGCACAAGTAGTGGAACCAGCCGGAGGGAGTAAGTTTGAGGTCTTGAAAGGGGAGCTCGGCTGGAGAGAAGATGAGGGGAGGCGGTGGAAGTCATTAGGGGCTAGATAGCGCAGAACTTGGGTGGCACGTCTTCTCTGCCAGAAATACTCTCCCTCATTCAGGTCTTAGCAAAAAAAAAAAAAAAAAAAAAAAGTCACCCCCTCAGAGACGGCCTCCCTGAATACCCTTCTTCATGCAGCCCATCTCTCCCATCCACACCACTTCCTAGCCGTCTTTCCCTGATTTATTTTATTCTTAGCCCTTACCACTCTCTGGAATTTTCTTCTTAGCATTGATTGCCTATGCCACCCCCCCCCCCCAAAGAACATAAGCGCCAAGAGAGCGGAAACTTTGTTCACCGTCACCATTTGTATCTCCAGCTAGCAGAGCAGAGGCTGGCACTTAGGGGGCACCCAATCAATATTTGGGGGATGAACGAAAAGCCTGAGGAGTAGCGGAAATAGATTTTTCGTGGAAAGTGGATCATTGGCTGCTCTGTGAAGAGAGGATTAGGAGGAGGCTAGGCTGGAAGCAAGACCGATTAGGATGCTATTTTACTGCTGCAAGGGAGAGATAATAGTGGTTTGGACAATCTTGCTTGGCTTCGGGGATAACGAGAACAAACACCAACACGTGTATCGTACAAATATCGCAAAATACAAAGCGCTTGCTAATATGAACTCCTCACAACGGCCCTGTGAGTTAGTTCAACCTTCGTTATCATCTCTGTATTTTACAGGTGAGCAAATTAAGGCAGAGATGTTCACACAGTGTGCTAGCTGGGTGAGCTGGGATTAGAGCACCCACAGTCTGACTCCATGCTCTTGGCCATGGAGTCATGGCCCATGGCTCCATGGTCCCTGCTCTTGGCCACTATGCCCTACTGCCCTATATACCTGCAAGTATCCTTCTCTCCAAGCCTTTGTTCACGCTCTTCCTCCTCTTGGAATGCCCTGTGTTCTCCTCTTCTGAATATTGCCCACCTGTCAAAACCCAGTTCATTCACACCTCTTCAGCTAAGAAGACTTCACTGATCACACCTGTCTGTCCTGCTTTGTCTGGATCCCTTACAGTCCACACCACGTGTTCTGTACATGATTCTTCAGAGTATCGTATCTTACAGATACCACTTAGAACCGACAGATCTTCCAGACTAGCTAAGTCATGTAGGAAAGGGGCAGAAAAGGTGATGACTTGCCCAAGATCACAGCACAAGTCGGTAGTAGCGGCAGGACCAGAACCGTTTCTTGGCCAGCGCTGGGTTCTGTATTCATCTGTATCTGCGCTTTCTTCCCCGGTCACCTAGCAGTGCCTCTCAGCGGGTAGTGCGAAATACACCTGCCTCGGAATCACGTGGGGCACGCACTGAAAATACAGACTTTCTAAGGCAGATCCCAGGAATATGCATTTTAACGAGTTCGTTAGGAAATTCTCATATACTAAGAAGTTTGCAAGACGACGGCCCCACGGACCAGCGCAGCACCGGTCTCAAGAACGTGTTGTCCATTATTCCAGGTCTTTAAGTTCCCACGGCATCATGGGAAATGTAGTTCCGAATCTGAGTCCGCTCTCCCTCCCCCGCGGGAGCGTATTACGGAAGGAGCCGAACCTGTCCGGAAACGGCCGAGTGTTCCCTGGCGGGCCCTTTCCTGCCCGGTTGCATTGTGGGAGAGGGCAGTTTCCGTTAGGTGCTGGAGGCTGAGGCGCGCGACCGGCCGCAGCCCCACGTGAAGCGCTACGCGAGCATCGCTCGGCGGGGCCGCTCCCCGCCAGCCGCGGAGCGTCCCGGAAACAGCGGGGGACCGGAAGCGGCCCGCGGCGGCGCAGAAGCGAATCCCGGAGCCCGGTGCGAGGAGCCTCGGAGCGCAGCGACGGCGCCATGTCCCTGATCTGCTCGAGTGAGTGTCGGCTGCGGCCGATCGCGGGTCGCAGGGGGCCGGAACGCGGAGCGGGAGGAGCTGCGGGCCTCCGCGGGGCCGGGGCTGGGGCGGAGGCGACAGCAGGGCTCCCGGGGGCGCAGGGCGGCGGCTTGTCAACGCGGGGGTCCTCCCCCTCCCCAGCGTGGGGTGCATTTGCGCAGCGCTTCACAGTTTACATAACGCCTCGAGTTTATTGTCGCAGACGTCACTGAGGCCAGCCACCTCGTTTACGCAGTGAACTGAGGCCTGGATGGAGGGAGCTGGTGCAGGGAGACAGCCGTGGTGTAGGAATCGGGCTTGTGCAGAACCCTCCCCCCCCCCCCCCCCACGATGGGCTTTGTGATCTGGCGCAGGCTCTGGGCCTCAGTCTCCTCATCTGCAGAAAGAGGGCATTGCACGGGATGACGCCAGAGGTCCCGCTCCGGTAGTCAGAGACTCTGCAGTTTGCGAAGGTCACACAGTGAGACAGAGGCAGTGACAGGGCTGGAATCCAGGCCCCTGGCTCCCAGCCGCAGGCTGCACGGCTACCAAACACAGCGCACGTTGATAAAGCCCTTTGGTCTCCGCGGCGCTTCCAAGTCTGTGATCTCATTTTACCCTCACGAGAATTCTCCAGAGCAGACATGACGATCCGGTGTTACAGATGAGGACGTGAGGCTCAAGGAGAGCGTGCATGGCCGGTGGGGCCAGTTTCCATGCCTTTTTCATGCCCTGTGCCCGCTTTCCTTTTGGTATTTTAATGCGGCACGCAGATGTTTTGCATTCTCATTGTTCATCAGGTTAGGAGATCATCCGTTTCTCTGGCTGCTTCCAGCTCCGCAGCCCCGTGCTCTTCTCGGAAGCTCTCCCTAAATCCAAAAAGAGGGAGGAAGGCAAATGAGGGCTAGAAAAAGGAATCTTTCCGTATCGAAGAAATTGCAGCTTGCAAAGTATTTTCACATTCGTTGTTCCCTTTCAGTCTTGAGGAAGGCGTTTTGTTTTTTTTCCCCCATGTTCCCAGCACCGTCCTTCCTTTAGATGTTGACATGAGATGTTTACTGGGTGCCTGCCGGGCATCTGCGTTGTACTGGGAGGCAGAGACCAGCCGTAATCCCTATCCTCACGGGGTGTGTCGGCTACCGAGGCCGGCATGTAAATGATGCCTCTGTTGGGGGTTGTCGTGAGGCTGAGTTAATCTATGGGAAGTGTTTACGGTCACGCGTGGCCCCCGATAAACACCCTGCGAATGTCTCTTCTTGTTTTAACACTTGTCACGTTGCTAGGTAATTTCTTGCCCAAAAATCCACGCAGGCTCAAGACAGAGATTCGAGTGGCCCTGTGTCTCTCTGTGTCCTAGAGCACAGAGGGTGCCCAGGCACCTTCGTTCCAAACGGAGGTGGGTGGGGCTTACCGACTGCCCGGTAGGTGCGCGACGCGTCGTAGTGGTGCAGAATCATTTGTTGACTGCCTGTCAGGAGAGTGCTGGGGAAGCTAGTTACGCAGCTGGGAAGATAACGGGGACACTACAAAACCGGCGTCACGTCCTGCTTTCCGTTGAATGTGGGGACACGTTTTGTTGGAGCCGGTGGCCCCTTGTCCCGAGGCCCCTCTCACCAGCCCGAGCTCACTGCCTGCCTTTCCTCCACAGTCTCCAATGAAGTGCCGGAGCACCCGTGCGTGTCCCCCGTCTCTAATCATGTGTACGAGCGGCGGCTCATTGAGAAGTATATCGCGGAGAACGGCACGGACCCCGTCAACAACCAGCCGCTGTCCGAGGAGCAGCTCATCGACATCAAAGGTGCCTGGCGGCCGGCCTCCGTCCAGGGCTGTTGCCGCTCCGGGCTTGGGCGGGTGGGCGGTGGTGCCAGCGCCCGGAGGAGCAGGAGACGGTGCTCGGTTCACGCGGGCTGGCGGGGGGAAGCGGTGGGGGGGTTGGGAGAGTCCCCGGCTTCCGGTCCTTCATACCCGCTCTCGCTGTCTTGGCAGTTGCTCACCCAATCCGGCCCAAGCCCCCCTCCGCCACCAGCATCCCAGCCATCCTGAAAGCCTTGCAGGATGAGTGGGTGAGTCCCTGGCCGAGAGCGGCCGGCCCTCCACCTGCGGAGAGTGGAGCCACTGCGCTAGGACTAGGGCGGGAGGGATGGAGCGCTCTTTTTTGTTTTGAGGGGCAAGACGATTGTGGGGGAGGAGCCTGCGTGGCAAAGTCGCAGAGATCTGGGCTCCATGCTTAGCCCCCTCGCTCGTGTGCCACATGTGTGTCCTCGGGCAACTCGCTCAGACGGGAGGCCTGGCTTTCCCGATTGTGACTAGACCTTGTGCGGATCTCTCACGGTTTGGGGAGAATTAGAACGAGGGTAGAGTGTAACCTGGTGACATCGGGGACCTGTTTTGTCCATCAGTATATCCCCAGCGCCAGGAGCAGCACCCGGTGTGTGGTAGGCGCGCTGAAAGATGAAGGAGTGAATAGGTCTTGAGTGACTGTCTTGCAGGGTCCCTGCCACAATGAGGGCCGTCCGTAAATGTCAGCAGCAGCACTGTTACCCCATTGTGGGGAGGTGGCGGCGTGACATTGAGATTCGCCAGTAGATTAGAGGCGGCGGGGTGGGAAGGAGCCGGCCCCCACTCCTCTCCGTGCCCAGCGTTCGGTGGCTGCCAGCGCCCGCAGGGTCCCTCCCGCATGGCTCGGGTCGCCGATGCTGGTCCAGGCCGTGGGAGTAGGGGGACAGTAGCCTCTTAATCTAGGGCTGCCTCTCCTGCTGGGTGCCCCCCGCCCCTCCCCCCTCACGTGGCGCCCCCTCCCCCCCCCCCGCAGGACGCGGTCATGCTGCACAGCTTCACTCTGCGCCAGCAGCTGCAGACCACCCGCCAGGAGCTCTCCCACGCTCTGTACCAGCACGACGCCGCCTGCCGTGTCATCGCCCGTCTCACGAAGGAAGTCACTGCCGCCCGAGAAGGTGCAGCCTCCGCCCCGCCGCCCCGCACGCTGGGCCGCTCCTGCTTTGTAATCCCCCCTTTCTGACGTATTCTTCTCTCCCAGCTCTGGCTACCCTGAAACCACAGGCGGGTCTCATCGTGCCCCAGGCCGTGCCAAGCTCGCAGCCGAGCGTTGCGGTGAGTGTGCCCGGCAGCAGCCCCTCGCGCGTGGCCTCTCGCGCGGCTCTTCCGCAAGTGTCTCCGGCCTCCTGCGCCCTGCTCACCTCTACCTCTCGTGTCTTCAGGGTGCAGGCGAGCCGATGGATTTGGGCGAGCTGGTGGGAATGACCCCCGAGATTATCCAGAAGGTACGTTGGAGGAGGTCACTTGGTAGGAGTGCCGGTCGGCCCTCAGTTCTCGCCGTCCGCCTCGAGCACAGCGCAGGCGACTAGAAACCCCCTGCCTGCGCGGCTGGGCAGAGGGGCGCCGAGCACAGACGGCCCGGCCTCCGCTGGCGTTCGTGCCCGGAGGTCACCGCTTAGACACTTGATGACCTTGGGCTGACTTAACCAGTTCCAGGTCCCGTTTCCCTTCTCAGCCGGGAATAACGGTGTCTGTCTTCTAGGCTCGTGGCGGTTTAAACTATCGTAGCTGTTGGCGGTGCGGCTTGGAGCTCTTACTGTTACCGGGGTTCTCTGCAGATTGTAGAACTCTTTGTCACACGTTTTCAAGGCAGACAGGACAGATAGACAACCTGAGCCGCAGGTGCCAAGGCACGCTCCCAAGAGGCAGAGTGGGCCCGGTGCCAGGGCCAGCGCCTCTGGCGTGCTCACGGGCCTCTCCTTCTGGAGAGCTGCTCGTTTGTGTCTCGTCCAAGCAGTCGCCATGCCCACCCCGCATCCCCGCCCTCCTCCTAGCGCACACGCGTGAACCCGGTCTGGGAGCCCTGCATGGCTGGCTCAGGTGCCCGCTCAGCCACTTGTTACCTCTGAGGCCTCGGGCAGGTGACCTCACTCCCCTGAGGCTGGGGCCTCCTGAGGTCATCGGCACCCCCTCCTCAGGTTGGGGGGAAAGGAAGAAGAGGTAACGCACGGGAGCCGTTAGCACAGGACTTGGCAGGTCGCCAGTGTAGGTGCTGCTCGTGAAAGCGTAGATGTGGCCAGCATCCGGCGTGCCGCCGTCCCGGCAGAATGCTGGGTCTCACGTCGCGCCCGTCCCCCTCTCTTCCCCAGCTCCAAGACAAGGCCACCGTGCTGACCACGGAGCGTAAGAAGGTGAGTCTTCCCAGAGCCAGGGGAGGGCTGGCCCGTGGAGGCGGCTGACGCCTTAGGGGAAAAGGGGGCCCGCCGAATCCTGCACTCACCGCTGCTTCTGTGGCGGGGGGCTTTTCCTTTTTCTCAGAGAGGGAAGACTGTGCCCGAGGAGCTGGTGAAGCCGGAGGAGCTGAGCAAATACCGGCAGGTGGCGTCCCACGTGGTGAGTGCCCAGGTCCCCGCTACCTGGGAGGCGGGCGCTCCAGCTGTTGCGGAGGGGGGCGGGGAGGGGCCCAGCCGCTGAGTTCCCGGGGCTCGCGTTCTTGCCCCGCCCTGCCTTTCCTGCTAGTGCAGCAAGGGAGGTGCCGCCTCCAGGCAGAAGGCCAGGCGCCGCGGATAAGGAGCAGAAGTCGCTCTTGTTCCCCTGGGCCCGGGGTGGAGGTGGGGGAGGCGTGTGGCTTCGTGGCTGGCCCCTGTTGGGCCGTGACTGGTTTGGTGTCGTGTGCTCCGCTCAGGGCTTGCACAGCGCCAGCATTCCTGGGATCCTTGCCCTGGACCTCTGCCCCGCCGACACCAACAAGATCCTCACTGGTGAGCGCCGGTGTGGCCCCGCGGGCCGGGGCGGGGAGGCGGCGGGGTCAGGGCACGCTCCTGTCCCCCGCACGGGCCTGGGGACAAAAGTACCCTCTTAAGCGGAGGGTCGCGGGTGGGCGTGGCTCATGGTTGGGTCTCATTTGGGTCCTTTCCAGGAGGGGCGGATAAAAATGTCGTCGTGTTCGACAAGAGTTCCGAGCAGATTCTGGCCACCCTCAAAGGCCACACCAAGAAAGTCACCAGTGTGGTGTTTCACCCTTCCCAGGTAAAGGGGCCTGCCGGTCACCCTGGGTCCCCCATTCCCGCGCCCCGTTTCCGGTGGTGTGGGGTTGCAGTCTCAGGTCGCAGCGCCCTGCCGTGTCCCTGTGAAGTGAAGTGGGCCCGAGGAGGGGCGCTGCGCCTCCAGAGCGGGCCCTTTGAGGCCTTTGTTTGCGGCCATGGGCCGCCGTGTCCTCCGTGTAGAGGCTCCCGAAGCAGTCCTCCTCCCAGGGGAAGGGGGGAGACGAGAGCTTGAACAAGCAGACCCATAGGCATGTGGCGTGTTAGGAAGAGGGAGAAAGTCCTACGGTGTTTATGGCACAGACTGCGGAAAACAAAGCTCAGCAAAGTTTTGACTCCACGTGTTTGGGAAGGACAGCTGTGTCCACATTCCCATGGTCCTGCGGGCTGCGGGGGGACTTGACGCTGAGCGTTGAACGCAGTGCGGGCTAAAATAGATGGAGTTGCTGGTTTAGAGGATCCATGCCGCTCTTTAGATCAGATTTAGTGACGTCGCGGGATTTGAGTCGTTAGGTCTGAGACTTAGGATAGTGGCTGGGTCTGTGCTTCCCGGACTGTCAGCCTCTTCCCTGTCCCTTAAGGAAATTAGAAATAGATGAAGAACGTGGATTTGTCATAAAACTAAATGTATTTAAAATGGGAAGCACTCCTTTCCTGCTGCCAGGGTGCTGATGTGTTGTTTCTCTTATGAGATCACGTTGCTGGAAGATGGTAGTGGGTTTTTACCTTACAGTTTCTAATGTCCTAACCCAAATAATTGGCGAGTGACCCTGTGGAAGTTCTCTCTCCGCCCCAAAGCTTTCTGAGGATTGACTCGTTCCCGAAATCCTGGAGTGTGTGATGCACTAAATTAGGCCCTCGCGGCCCCTCCCAGACCCGGTGCTATTCAGACGTGTGCTCTTGCTGACAGTAGCCATTAGCTGGTTGCGTTTGTCTGTTTAAACAAAGCGAAATAAACTAAAATAAACTCAGTTGCTCGATGGCACTGGCCACATTTCTCTCTCTGGAACTAGAACAGGCCGTGGGAGATCGCTCTCTGCTACAGGTTCCCTTCTTGCCGCTAGAGAGTGACGCCGTCTCCAGGCCAAAGCTGTTTGATTTACCGTCTTAAACAGCATTTTACCGCTGCCTCTCAGGCATCACCGGGTAGATGGATGGTTCTAGGCGGGACAGGGCTGAAAGAGAAGCGGCTGTTGGGCTCATGGCCCTCCCCAACCCCCTCTTGTAAGATCGTTGGGGTCGACCTCTTCTGCCGCTGATATTTTGCCACTTTGCTTTCCTTTTAGGAGCTGGTGTTTTCTGCTTCTCCTGATGCTACTATCCGGATTTGGTCGGTCCCGAATGCCTCTTGTGTGCAGGTGGTCCGGGCCCACGAGAGCGCCGTGACGGGTCTCAGCCTCCATGCCACTGGGGACTATCTCCTGAGCTCCTCCGATGACCAGGTGTGGTCCCGGCCCGGACCCCGCAGAGGCCTGTGGTCCCCACGCACGAACATCCTGGCAGGAGGGAACACCTCCCCCCCCACCCCCGCCCCGGCCGAGTCCCCAGAACCCCCGAGGAGAGGGGGTCCCCACCGTCTCACTGGCTGCCCCGTCTCTGTGTTTTCAGTACTGGGCCTTCTCTGACATCCAGACGGGGCGCGTGCTCACCAAGGTGACCGACGAGGCCTCCGGGTGCTGTAAGTTGCCGCGGAGGCGCTGGGCTCTGTCTCGCCCTCTGCCGCTTCCCGTTCGTGTTTACGTTTCGCTTAGTCACTCGCTTATCTGTCCTTAAGATACGTTTACCGGCGGCCGCGGCGGGTGCCAGGCACTGTGCCGGGCGCGGTGAGCAGTGTGAGGCGAGAGGCCCCTCCGGCCGTGTGGCCTCCCCCGTGGGCTCTGACCACAGCTCCGTGCCCCTCGCCCACAGCTCTCACCTGCGCACAGTTCCACCCCGATGGGCTCATCTTCGGGACGGGCACCATGGACTCGCAGATCAAGATCTGGGACCTGAAGGTGAGACGCGGCAGCCTCCATCCGAGGCCCAGGGTCTGAACTCTTGACTGTGCCGCTGGCACCCGGCCCTGGGGGCGTCCCAAGGGTGGAGACGCAGTGGCTGTGCCATGTGCACGTGTGTGTGCGAGCGAGCGCGCGCCCGATGTGCCGGGTGTGGCCCGGGCTCTCGGGCTGGGCTGCCTGCTTCTGCGGTTCCTGCTAGTTGTCCTTCCCTAAAGGACGGAGGGGGGTGGCTCAGAGGTAGGCGGTTGGTGAACTCCCATCGTCTCCATGCTGCTCCTCCTCCGCCCGCAGGAGCGCACCAACGTGGCCAACTTCCCCGGCCACTCGGGCCCCATCACCAGCATCGCCTTCTCGGAGAACGGCTACTACCTGGCCACGGCGGCCGACGACTCCTCCGTCAAGCTCTGGGATCTGCGCAAGCTCAAGAACTTTAAGACGCTGCAGCTGGATAACAATTTCGAGGTGTGGCCCCCCCCCCCTCCCCGGCTCTGGCGGCCGCCTCTCCTCGTTCGTTGATTCTTCAGCGAATCAGTCTAAACTGCTTCTGTCCCCCCCTGATTGCCCCGTAGTCTCTGTCCTCGTGTGACCTCTCTCCCGGTTCTGGCAGGTGAAGTCCCTGATCTTCGATCAGAGCGGCACCTACCTGGCCCTCGGGGGCACGGATGTCCAGATCTACATCTGCAAGCAGTGGACGGAGATCCTTCATTTCACAGGTAGGGTCCGCCTCTGGCCTCCCGGGGTCCCCGCGCGCCCGGGCCCGGCGGGGAGAGGGGAAATGCCACAGGGGTAGGAACTTCTGGGGGCGAGCCTGAGTGTGCCTGGGCAGCTCTTAATCCCTTCCTGAGGCGACAGTGGTAAGTGGCTAAGAAACCGAACTCAGGTCCAACTGCCGGGCTTGAAGTGCTAGCTCTGCGACAGCGCGGGACGAGTTACCTAGTCTTTCTGGCGGATACTAGTGCGGTGAGTGCGTGAGGTTCAGATCAGGTGGTGTGTACGTGAAGTCACGTCGATGGGCGTAAGCACATGAACAGGTGAAGTAGCTGTGTATTTACACACACACACACACACACACTCACACACATTGGCACACAGCCGCTTTGGGATTTGCCATTGTTCAGCGTTGCATCTTTGTCGTCTGCGGGATCGGAGCAGTCGGTGACCAGGACAGAGCCAGTCTTCGCACTAGTGGAATTTCCAGTCAGTTTAGAAAGACAGGCGTGGAATGAGTTCATGAACGGTTACTTACTTGCAATTTGTTTCTTCAGTTTATTTATTTTGGGGGCAGAGAGCCAGGAGAGAGAATCCTAAGCGGGCTCCATGCTTAGCCGGGAGCCCGACATGGGTGCCTCGACCCCACCACTGTGAGATTACGACCTGACCCGAAATCCAGAGTGGACACTGGAACCAGCTGAGCCACCGGGGCGCCCCTGCTTGGTTGCGGTTGTAAATGTTAGAGGAGAAAAGTACGAAATGCCGAGACCGTGGATGACAGGGCTCCTAGCCTCCCGATAGTCGTGTGGCCCTGGGTTCGTGGCTTTCCCTTTGAGAGCTGTAGCTTTTTCATATTTTAAAGTGATCACGTCAGCACCGCTTTGCAGATTGTGCCAGCTGGTGACACAGAGATGGCTTGTGCGGCGACAGAGTGCCTGCTGCACACTTGGGAGCCGACTGAATGCAGCCGTTAGCTGTCTTTGTTGATGAAATTCGCACCGTCGTTAGCAGGCTGTGGGCAGGCCCCCCGATGCTTCTCGCACCCCGTGTTCTCCTGAGCCCGGCCGGGCGTGTGTGTTACACGGGTGTCTGGGCCTCACTGCAACCCTTCTTTGGGGTCCAGGCTCACGGGGTTGAGGGAGGTGGAATGGTGGGCCGGAAGCACAGCCTGGGGTCTGTAGTGGGGGCTGCAGGCGTCGTCCTAAACCTACAAGCAATTCGCTCTGCTGCCCACGAACTACCCCAATCCAGCAAGGCACGTCCCCTGGCCTCTTCCGCCCGGTGTTGGGGGCCCAGGTTCCCTGAGTCAGAACCCTCTGAGCTAGGACAAGCCGATGGATGGTTCCAGTTATAAACAAGGAGTTAGAACTAAATCCAGACTATAACTATATACCAGTCAGCTGAGCACTGAGGTGTTAAAGCGAACTGAAAACTCAGCCCAATGTTTAAAATTAAGGTGGTGAGAAGTGGAAGAACCAGACCCTGTCTGCTTGGTCTGTCCCGCGCCCTGCCCGCGCCCAGTCAGTTTTAGGACTTTGCTGTGCAGAATCGTAGTTGCCCCAAAGGCTCAGGCGAGGGGAGTGACGTTCCTCGGTTCACCCACCGCACAACCAAACCCCGAGTGCCTGAGGCGTGCCAGGCGCCGAGTGAGGCCGTGGGGCTAGGTGTTATGCCGGCTGGACTAGCGGCCTGCTCCGGGCAGCGTGAGTCCACGGGGAAGTAGTGAGCGCTGACCAGGGAGGGCTGGACAGACCGGGAGCGGACCGTCAGGATCGGCGCTCAGACCCGAGGGGGAAAGCCTTCTCACCTGTGCCTCTTGTCTCTCTCCTCAGAGCATAGCGGCCTGACCACAGGGGTGGCCTTTGGGCACCACGCCAAGTTCATCGCTTCAACGGGCATGGACAGGAGCCTCAAGTTCTACAGCCTGTAGGCCCTGGCCCTTCTGATCTGGGAGCTGGGCCTCATCTCAGTAGAGGGGTAGAATTAGGGTGGGGGGGTGGGGGGAGGAAGGGGAGAGACTACCGGGGGAGGGGGGTCTCTGGGGCGGGACATTCACATCATTTCACTCTGGTCCGGGTGGTGACCGAGAGTCACGGCGGCGGGGACCACCTCATCCATGCAACCTCCAGGCCTGACAGGACGGATCGTGGGAGGTCGAACTGTCACTCTCTAAAGGCTCGGGTCGGAGCCCAGGGCCTCTCCCCTCGTGGCGTCCGTGGAGTTGCTCCAGTTCCTGGGAGATGGGGAGAGGCTGAGCCGAGGGAAGTGTGAAGGGGATGGACTTGAGGGCTCTTGCAGGTTTTTGTAAGCAGTGATTTAGTTTCATTAAAAAAAGAAAACAATAAACCCAACACCGCCGTGTGTGTGTCTGTAGGAGGAGCCTCAAGCCGGAAGGTCGGGGAGGGAGCACGTTTGCCGGAAGGAATCTTTCGTGTCCCTGCAGGCCTTGACCTTGTGTTTCCGAGGGTCTGCGGTCACTGGCACCTCCACTTTGTGGGATTGGCTTCTGCAGCAGCCCAGACGGGAGGGGAGGACAGCCTTGTCTTGCTGGCGGGGAGCCGGGAGCACTCTCCTCGGCTACGGGGGCTGTGAAACCGGTCCCAGGCTGGCTACCATCAGATTTTCCGAGGTCCGGCAGGGCGCGGGGAGGGGCAGGAGGGAGGCCAGGTCATGCGCCCCGGGGTGGCCCACGAAGGTCCTCTGGACCCTGGATGAGAGCGGTCCCGCGGCCCGATGGGAGCTGGCAAGGGGATTTGAGGTGAGAAGGAGGCTGCGGATGACAGATGGTGCGGGGGCCGGGGGCACGGGTCAAAGCCCAGGGTCCGTAGTGGTGCCATCCAAGAGCTCCGTGTGTGTTTCGCTGGGCTCCTGTTCCCTGTTCGAGAAAGTTTGGGCGTGCTGTTTTCTCCTTTGGAGGGTCCCGATGCCTCTTAGCCAGTAAAGCCTTTGAAAACTGCAAAAAATGAAACCCTTTAACTTTTTAACCCAGTTTTCTCAAATATCTGACTTGGACAGCCTGTGTGTGTGTGTGTGTAATTGTCCACGGAACTCACCTTTGGGGGGCACCACAGCTGTGGCTGTTGGCAAATAGTGCCGCCCTGGCATCTTCCAGCACACAGCCTCTTGTTGGGTTCGTTCTTACAGGAGACTCCGGCGGGCAGTGAGGAGGCGGTGCTCAAAGTAACACCAGTCTTGGGTACTCTGATTTGAGGGGGTGGGATTATCCCTTGTTACGAAAACCATGCAGTTCCCCGGAGGCAGGACAGACCTCGGAAGGAGGGGATGGAGCTGTGGCTTGCAGGTGATAGAGCCGCGGGTTCAAGGCGGGGATGGGTGGGAGCTGGGCTATGGCATGGCGCCGTCCGTTGGTTTCTGGCCAGGCATTAGTATGCATGGTTAGCTGTGCGTTGTTTCCAGGGAAACTTCAAAACAGAGATGACCCACGTTCTTGGGGAATGCCTGCGTCAGGAGGGGACCCTGGTCATCCCCAGGTGGTGTGAAACGTGCGTTAGGTCCACGCTCATGTGCATTTCGGCAGGGAGGGGCTTGGAGTGCGTCTCGAAGGATCTCAGAGGGCCGGTAGTCCGCCCCTACCCTGTCAGTTCCAGACCACTGCCCTAAAACTGGGCCTCACCCCTACCGGCCTGGCCTGGGGGGGCCTCGTGTCTGGGTTGTAAGCTCTGAAATGCTCTCCTTTCCTTCCTGCCGGCTTGTGCCCTCGTCAGCTGTGTGCGGGACACCGAACACACTTCCTCTCATTTTACTCTTGAAGCAGCCTTGCTTTTAGCCGTCCACCAACGGGGCAGCTGCCTGCGCCTGCGCCCCCTGGGGCTTCAGGCCTCTTCCCTTGCCGCCCGGGGAGCAGGTGAGAGCCCCGAATCCCAGCTCCGCACTCGCTAGGCTGGGACCCTTGCACATTAGTAAACCTCTCTCTGATCCGGTTTCTGCATAAGGTATTGTACTTCTTAAGGATGTTGCATGGACCGAAGGTTATAGAACCGGGGTACATGAGACACATACTGTGTACACGGTTCCTGCCGCTGCCTGTTCTGCTGGGACCACTCCTGCCGACGCCCCTCCTCCTCCTGCTGCTCCCCTCCTCTTAGCCCTCCCCTCCTCCTCGTGCTCCCCTCCTCCTCGTGCTCCCCCTCCTCCTCCTACTGCTCCCCTCCTCTTAGCCCTCCCCCTCCTCCTGCTCCCCTCCTCCTGCTGCTCTCCCTCCTCCTCCTACTGCTCTCCCTCCTCCTCATGCTCTCCTCCTCCTACTGCTCCCCCTCCTCCTCCTACTGCTCCTCTCCTCCTCCTCCTCCTCCTGCTACCCCCCCTCCTCCTGCTACCCCCCTCCTCCTGCTACCCCTCCTCCTACCGCCTGTGGTACTCCCGCCCTCCTGGTGTGTGTACCCCTCCTACTCCTGCCACCACTCCCACCGCTCCCGCCTCTGCTGCCACTACCCCACCACCTGCTGCTCCCATTTCTGCTACCGCTGCCGCTTTTACTCCTCTTACCGCTTCTGCCATCCCACGTACTGCCACCGATGCGCGGCCACTTCTGTCGCTGTCACTTCTGCTACCCCCGCCACCACTCTCACTACTACTACTACCGCTGTTCCAGGTGGCCCTTCAGCGTCTCAGGTTTGAAGCGTGCAGGTCCACTTAGACCCAGATTTTTTTTTCCAGTAAATAAGAACAGTGCCATAAATGTCCTTTCTCCCATGATTTTCTGAATAACGTTTCCGGTGGCCGACTTTACTGTCAGGATAAGGTATACAGTACATTGACGGATGCGTCTTCCTCAGCGTCCATGTTACGGGAAGGCTTCCGGTCCATAGGCTGTTAGTTCAATTTTGGCAAGTCAAGCTCACACCCGGATTTTTAACCCCCTCGGAGTTGGGACCCCTCGCCTCTGCACTGTTCACGGGTCCCCTGCACTGCTGGTACTCCCCCCGCCACCAGCACTGTCCCCACCGCTTTCCCTGCTTCTGCCAGTGCTGTCCGACCAAGCCACTGCCGGCACCGCCCCGACCGGACCGCCGCCGGCACTGCTGCCCTTCCTGCGACAGCCGCCGCTGCTCCACCTCCCCGCGTGCTCTTCCCCGGGTCTCCTTCCCCAGAGGGGGGCTCCCTCCGAGAAGCCCCGCGGGTGAGCGACCTCGCTCGGCCGCGGCGCCGGCTCTGGCATAACTGGGAACTCGCAGGTGCTTATGCGTCTTTTTCAGCTAGATTTCCATTTCAAGGGCGGGGCCGTGTTCTCACCGCTCTCGTTCCCCGTTTACTCCGTGTCCCGGTGCTGCTAAGTGGCAGACAGGTTCAACTCCGACTCTCCTCAGAACGCAGAAGCAGGGGGGACGGCCGACTTGGTTATTTCGGCCGAAAGGGGATGGAGAGCGGACCCTGCTGCTGCCCCACTTCTCTCTCCATTTTGGGCTCGGCCACCTCGTAGGCGAGCCTTTTGGCGATGGGTCTCAGCTGGTGGATTCTCAGAGGGCTCACCTTTTCTAGACTTCTCTGGCCTCCTGTTGGCAGGCTCCCGAGTTCTGGGTTCCAGATCCGGGAGCAGCTAGCGGTCCGGGCATCTGGAGGGAAATCGTTCGGGGGTCTAATCGCTGCTTACTGCATCCGGCGTGAACTTTAGCCCTTTGACAGTCCCCGCCCGGGGCCTGGGGACCAAGCGTCCAAACCCCATGTCCCTCCGCCCCGAAGGTTGCTCAGCCTTGGGGCACTGAGCAGGGCGGCCACCTGGGGGCACTGTGGTGACATTAGTGTCTCCAGCAACACTGGCGCCCGGACAGCTGGGCACCGGAGCACAACTGTGCCCGGCAGGTGCTGTTGCCCCGGTCCTACGGGCGGAAACGAGCTCAGGGAGCGCCCTGGCCTCAGGCCGCCCGGCGAGTAATGGAGCCGGGACCCCACGGAGCAAGCTGACGGCCCTGTCCTCTGGGAAGACAGGCCCGGGGAGCTGACAGCCCGCTCGCTCTCTAGCAGCACAGAGTCGGGGTTCAGTGTGGGCTCGGGGGTCCAGCCCAGTTTGGATCCCGGCCCAACAGCTCTCTACGACCCTGTCCGTGTCTCGGTTTCTGCATCTGAAAACCTGGCGAACTGGCTGCGGCTCCGGAGGGTGGCCGAGGGTTAATCGAGCGAACACACGTGGCGAGCACACGTCGGCTTGCTGTTTTCCCTGCTTCTGTCTGCGCTGGCATCCGGTGACGCTCGGGGCCGCGGTGGCCCCAGACGCTCGACAGCTGTGTTACGGGGATTAAGGCTCTGGAGACATCGAGTGACCGGCCCATAGGCCAGTCAGGGAGGTGGCCGTTACAGACGACCACGGCCACGGGGCGAAGTTCTGAGGCGCAGATGTGGAGGAGTGGGGGGTGTGGCTGCTCCTCAAGGCAGGCAGGTGTGAGGAGAGGTGACAGGCAGGTTTGGGACGTAGAACCAAGGAGGAGAGTGGGGGTGGCCAGCGAAGGAGAGGACGCGGCTGCCCACCGCCTGGCCTGAAGCAAGGAGGGGCGAGGGAGCAGGCTGGGTGAGGGGAGAACAGACAGTGTAGACAGCGGGACGGGGAGGGGGGGTGGGTACAAATATCGGAGAAAAGCCCGGCAGACTGGAGGTTACAAGGTTACGGGTCTGAACCCGCAGCCTGGAGCTGAGGACCTCACCTGAAGATTTTCAGCCGTGGGAACAGGCCTTTCACATGTTTGAAATTTCTTATTGTGAAACATTGGTTCAAAAGGGTTTCAAACATGCCTTTTCGGTTTAAAGAATAACAAACACCCTTGCACCCAGCACCCGGCTTCAGAAGGGCAGTGGCAGGGGGCCCTCTGTGTTCTTCCACGAAGAAACCGCTCCCCTGAAATTGGGGCGGATCATTCTTGCGCTTTTCTTTTTCATTTTACCACAATGCTGTGAGTCCGCGTGTGGGCCGGGCGGGGGCGGGTGGGGAGTGCTTGGTTTTGAACTCTACACGAGAACTCATTCGGCTTGCCTGGACTTCGTTGCCCCACATTGTTCTTGAGATCTACCTGTGTTGACGCGTGTGGTTACGGTTCGTTCCCGGCCGGGCATACGAAGGCAGTGGCCAACAGAGCTCCCACCAGGCTTCTAGAACGGCGCTCCCTGGAGAGGGGAGCAGCCCCGCGGGGCGGGTCCCACGTGCCGTCACCCGCAGGGCAGTGCGCTGGGGGTGGGGGGGGCGGGGCGCCCACGTGGGGGTGTGGTGCACTGGGGCTGCGTGATTACCAGGCGCAGCTCTGCCCTGGTCACCAGGGGAGGGGGACACAGGAACCACGACGCAGCCAAACCTTCGTTCCAGCCCTAACCTGCCAGCTCACCGACTGGGGGGGGCTGCACCGACTCTTCCCCCCCATAGGGTCACGGATCCAGGGTCCACCCTGTGCTCTTGCAGTTGGCTGAGGGGGCTAGCCAGCAGCAGGGTGTACTGGGTTGGCATTCTTACTCAGAAAAGCGCCAGCCCCTTCTGACCTCGTCTGGGGGCTGGAGTCCACGCTTTGTAATTGATCAGTGCCGTAGGCACTTGGCAATGGCCGGACTCCGTGGAGCCTTGTGAGCCGACCATTCCCTTTTCAGGGAGGCCAGCCTGGGAGTGATAAACCCGAACGGATGAACCGTCTCGTTCGCTGCGGGATTCCGTCAGAGGTTCACACCACGGTGCATTGATCCGGCCTCCTGTAGATACCTGACAGACAGGTTGTTTTGAAGTTTTCTGTTATAAACAACGTTTCTGTGAACAATCTGTTGCAGGGGTTTTTCCTAGGATATTAGTTAACCTAGAAGGGGACTTATTACATAGTTAGCACTGTAGATACCTATAGGTGTGGCTCTGACAAGCTCTTTATGCACATAGTGCTATCAGCTCGCGCTCTCTGACCACGTGGGCAAGCGATCATGTCTTCTTACCCTTCACCAACGCTTCGTATTTTGTGATGGTTAAATTTTGCTGGTACCTTGAAGTTTAGTTTTCACAGCCGTGATTATTTTGAGCAGGATGTGGGGCTTGAACTCATGAGCTGTGAGATCATGACCCGAGCTAAAGTCAGGTGCTCAACAGACTGAGCCATCCAGGCACCCCGCTCACAGCCATGATTATTAACGGGGTTGAGCCTCTTTTCATCCACGCCCAGGCCAATACGCCCACACACACACACACACACTCACACTCACACACACACACACACTCTCACACACTCACTCACACATACTCACTCTCACACACACACTCACTCACACACACTCACACACACACTCTCACACACACTCACACTCTCTCACACCCTCTCACACACTCACACACTCTCACACACACTCACACACTCACACTCACACACACACTCACACTCTCTCACACCCTCTCACACACTCTCACACACTCACTCACACACACACACACTCACACACTCACACACACACTCACACTCTCACACACACACTCACACACACACTCACACACACTCTCACACACTCTCACTCTCTCTCACACACACTCACACACACTCTCACACACACACACTCACACACACTCACACACACACTCACACACTCACACACACTCACACACACACATTGTTTTTGATCATCTTGCCAAGGTGTCACCGCTATCTTCCCGGCGGGTGCCTTACCTTTTCACTCTATACTATCTCGTGATTTGGGGGGTTATTGTGACTTTATGAGAATTCTTTGAGACTGGCTGAAACCACATTTTTTTTTCCCCCTAGACAGGATTTGCATTTCCGTGCTCCCGCCCGAAGCCCAGGGATCAGATTAAATTTAGCCACTGAGCTTTTTTCGATAGAAACCTCGAGCATTCCCTAGCCCCCTGCCCGAGTCTCAGAATTTGGACCGCACACCCTCGAGAAGAGGGAACCGTCGTTCCCTGGGGAGTGCTTTTCGTTGTTTGTGTCCGTCTCTCCAGCACAGAGTTCAAAACAGGCAAGGTCCCCGCGGCCCCGTCTGTGCAAGGGGTTTAGTTGTCCCTCACTCTTGCGCCGAGGAGGAAGCCCTCTTCAGCCCCAGCTTCCTAGGAGGCCCGGTTCGAGACCTTTGGCAGGCTCTGGGCTTGACCCGTGTTTCCCTGTACTCATTAAAGCGACACACCAAGGTCTCCGGGGTTCTGCCGAAACCCCAGAATAGAAAGCTGGTTTTACTTCTCAGAGTTTTCGCTTTTATTTTTGGCCTCCGTGCGTGTTTTCCCTCGTGTCCTGTTAGCCGAGCAATGATGTAAACAGGTTTTTAAAAGATGCATGTATAATCTGATGACTTAGTGGTTTCCTTCTGAAGGTTGATCCGAGCATCTCGTCTTCCCGCCGCCGGGACAGCAGTGGCACTTTGATATGAAAAGGCCCTTACAGAAATGCCCGGGCCTGCAGCCACACTTCGGGGAGCCGGGGGTTCCTGAAGTCCAAGGGACAGGCTGTGTGTGAGGCATTCTCCCCCTTTAAGGCAAAGCACGCGGATTTGCTCTCCGCCAGTGTGGAGGTGTGAGGGGGCCCCGGGGGCAGGTGAAGTAGGGGAGTCCCTTGGCTCCTCACCTAGCTCTAGGCCTTACCTCCTCCCTGAAAGGGCAGGAAGAGAGAACCCGAGAGGCCCCTGCGCTGCTCTGCTTCCTGCCACAGGTCAGCACAGGCGGTTTGCTATCAGCCCCATCGGGTCTGACCCAACTGTTCTCAAGGCTCGAGTTCCTGCTCCAACTCAGAGGTGGTTTAGGGGAGGGAAAGGCGGTCTGAGTCGGGCAAAATTTGGACCAGGTTTTGAGATCTAGGCGAGTCACAGCCGAGATTGTCCCGCTCCAGGGAGAGCAAGAGAGCCTCGTGCTGGAGCGGCCCTCACCGTTCACGCAGGTTGTACAGCCACTCCTGTCAACGGAGCCCTTCAGACGCAGGGGTATCGACAAAATCTGTGGACAAGTACCGATGGCCCAAGTGGTCAAAATTCCCACACGGGCGTCCGCTTGACAGTGGGCGAGAAGCGCCTCAGGGCCACGTGGGGACATCATAAGAGCAAAGGGAGCCTTTCCTGCTTACAAAGGGTAATACGGTTCTGGCCCTATTCGAAGATAAAACTAGGAAGGAAAAATTACAGTTGCAGAATCCTCTCGAGCCACAAGACGGGAGAACTCGACCGAGGAAACAGAGCAGGGGCTGACTTGGTGGGAAAGAAGGTGAAGACACTTCTGCCCTCTGACTTGAGGAAGCTCTCTGCAGACAGAAGTTCAGGAGGGCAGAGACAGCAAGAGGCAATTTATGAGACCCTGAGGCTACAGAGAGGTTTGTCCTGTAATAAAAGAGGTACATTTTATTTTTTCATTTAATATGTATTTATTTTGAGAGAGAAAGTGGGGAGGGGCAGAGGGAGGGAGGGAGAGAATCTCAGGCAGACTCTACGCCCAGTATAGAGCCCGAGCTGGGGCTTGATCCCATGCCCAGGAGATCATGATCTGAGCTGAAAGCAAGAGTTGGCCTCTTGACCGACGGAGCCACCCAGGCGCCCCCAAGGCGTTACATTTTAGTTCAGCATGGCTATCTTCCCTAGGTTGCTCAGGTGGCAAGCCTTAGAACGATACCGATCTCTACTGGCGAGGGGGGGGGGCAGGGGGCGGGGACTGGCACCCCATGTGTTCCCACAGAGCCTGACAGAAGGCGCTCGCTCGGCTTTTGATCCAGCGGTTCGGAGAACTTCTGAGAAAACTGTATACAAAGAATTACATGCGTCGGTGATAACAAGTGTTGAGCACATGTAATAGGCTTAATTTTTACCAAAAGCAGATCAGATGTATTGGTTTAACCACAATATGAAGAGAAGGTGTCTATTAAAAGTGCTAAGAAATAATTCGAGAGGTCTACCTTCGTGGTAGAAAAAAACGCACACACAACCCTTGGAGATAAGTTACAAATTGTGATTCCACTTGGTTTATCCATCGAGTCCCGTTTAAGCACAGCATCGAGCAGCTTCTAGAACCACCCTTCTGCGCCCTTTGAAATGCCTGCGTGAGCCCGTGGGATGAAGGCCGTGGTGAGAAGGAAGAGTCGGTCCTGGATGGAAGAGCCGGAACCTTGACCCCTTAAGGACAGGTCAGTCGGGCTCCTCCGACCACCGCCAAAGCCAAGAGCCCTCGCGATTTCACACTAGCCCCAAAGAGCAGAGCCCGCAGCCCTGGTACAGGCCAGGAAGTCGGATGGCACCGGACATCCCTGGTCACAGCTAGAAGACAGCCCCAGACAACACAGGCTCCTTGGCTCCCTCCCAGAGCAAGGGTCTAGAACACTCGGGCCCAAAGCTCCCTTCTGCCACCTCCAACTAGAAAAGCCTGAAGGCAGCCTTTTCCCCTAGCCCCTCCTCATCGGGGCTAGAAACTGGTCATAGTTAAAAAAAAAAAAAAAAGCATGAAGCTTGGGGCAGAGAAGAAATTTCAAGTAGTTTACGGCCTTCAGTGAATGCTGACTGTTAAACTAACAGAAGAATCCTTCAAAGAGTACTTATCGAACACCCCTGTGGGGGTGGGGACGGGGGCTATTCCCATTTTGAAGAGGAAGACACAGGCCCCCCAAAGTTCAGGAACTCAGCTAGTAAGAGACAGAACTGGGGTTGTAACGAAGCAGCCTGATTTGGGAGCCCCTCTCTTTGCCCAGAATCCTCGGACCGAGAAGGTAGAGCGGGCCCGAGCGGAGGAGCCCCCGCCTGGTGTCGAGGCCCCGGGCCGGACTTGTGTGGTCCCCTCCCACAGCTCCTGCCTCACCAAGGCCTTCAGAAAAAAGTCGGAAGTCAAGTTTGGACCCGTCTACCAGATTATTCTCTCCCTTCAGCAGAGGCTGAACCCCACCCCCCACCCCAACCCCTCCCAACTGCTCGCCCTTCCCGGCCGAGATCTGTATGGCAGTCTGGAAAGTTCTCTGCTGCCAAGTCAGAGGCCAAGGCCTAGGTCCCACACGGAGGTGAGCAGCACAGCCAGCGCCAGCACGGACCCGTCTGGTGGCCATGCCCCCTGTGGCAGCCAGCATCAGGGCCAAGAGGCTGCTGGGCCGCCTGGCCATGGACCAGTCCTGGGGGCGCTGACAGAGGGGACAGGGAGGCTGGCGAGGAGGAGAACAGTAGCCCAGCATCCTCTAGTGGGAAGCTGGGAGGCTCCGAGCAAGAGATGAAGAGCTCCTTCAAGGCCCCAGGGGCTCTGGGTCCCCCTTCCCCACACGGAGCTGAGCAGCGTATCGTGAGGAGGCCCCGTCAGAACTCCCACGTCTGGGGGACGGGGTCAGGCCTTCCCAGGCCACTTCACCCTCGGGGCTCCCCGTTCCTACCTACCCCTGCTCCGGCCCTGCCGTGACGTGACCCTCCACCAGCCTTGCTTGTCTGGTTCCCTCTGGAATGCCGTCTCTCCTTGCTGAAAGGCACAGTCTCCCAAATTCAGCCTTGGGAAACACGACTCTGCTCAGGGTGCGGCCATATTATTTGTAGAACAGGCCACGGTTCAGACAGGACGGAACTGATTCTAAGGAACATGCTTCTAAGACAGAATCTTTCTAGTCGCCACAAATAGCTTTCCACACCTGCTCAGTAGGCTTGAGACAGTGGTTTATTGAGCCCGGTCACCCTCTGTTGCCTTCCTGGAGCTTCTGGGCTTGGCTCGGCTCAGGCCCACGAAAACCCCGACCCCCAGGACCAGAGCCACGGCCACCACCAGAAGGACCACCCACAGGAAAGGCCTCTGGTTGGTGTTCCTGGGGGAGCCTGCCGGAGAGAAGGGGTTTGAAGGCTTGTGGGGCGGAGCGAAGCCCCTCCGATGGTCTCCACCCGCCAGACCATTGTGATCACGCCCTGCAGAGCTGAGGCGGCCCTTCCACAGGACAGGCGGACTGCGTCTGTCATGGCTCTGTTCCCCCCCACCCCGCCCCAGTGCTGTCACACCCTTTCCTGCCTGCGCCGTGGCCGAGCGTCCCCTGGCAGCACACACCAGCCCTGGTACCTGTGGGCCCCTGCGGAGGCTCCTGCCTGGAAGAATCCTCAAAGTCCACTGGCCCTGGGGAGCTCACGAGGTTCTGCGGCCTGGCGGCATCGCTGCGGGGAGCGGAGGATCGCCGCTGTCCTGTTTGGGACAGGAGTGGCACCGTGGGCTGGTCTCTGCCCTAGTGGCCCAGGAACTGGGAACAGGCCTACAGACAGAAGAATGAAGACGCCCCCCCCTCCCGCCCCCCGCCGGACTCACTAGCAGACCCAGAGCTGCACGTGGAGGAGCACATCTCCAGCCCGGAGGGGGAGCAGGCGGAGGCGCTGCAGAAGAAGTAAACCTGGTGGGAAGAGAACACGGTCAAGGGCACGGGCCGGCTCGGAGCCTCGGGGGCGGGGGCGGGGGGGGGGGCAGGAAGCGCCAGCCAGGACCCAGAATCCAGGACCTGGGCGGAGTCCACGCTGCTGCCGGCCGCCCAGGCAGGTAGAGGTCTGGCTCTGTGGACCAAGACCAAGACCGAGACCACACACAGCCCCTCCTGAGGGTCAGAGCCAGAACTGTTGCTTCCTAATTTGGGATCTGGGCCTCCCTCCTTCCCAGTGGCCCGAGTCTGCAGCCCAGTCCCTTGAGGGCAGGCAATAGCGCCCGTGGGCGGGTCCCAGCCCTCAGCTGCTTGACCAGTGTGGCCCTGACTGCAGAGTCCCCCCCGGGAGGGCTGGCTCCAAGGAGGTGAGGCTCCACCGGGCAGCAGGGCCAGAGCGGGGGACAGGTTATCCCAAAGCCAGGGGCGGCTCCCAGAAGGAGGAGAAGCAGGACAAGCCTAGCCAAGCCGAGCCAGCCCCTGGAGGCCCAGCCAGCAGTTACACCTTCATCCAGCAGGGGAGAGGCTCTCGGCTCCCGAGAGGCACGTGGTAAAGAGGAGAATGAAACCACCCTAACAGTGCTAACCGGCGACATCTGTCTGCGTCCGGGGCAGCAGCTTCAAAATACAGAGGGGGCGTCTTCCCTCAGAACGAGTCCCACGGCAGCCTATGGGGCCATGTGTGTGTTCTGCAGAAAGCCTAAATGTACCCGAAGTGGACCCATTTACCTGCTGGAGGGGTTGCGAGATTATAAACACTCCAAGCAGGATTATGTTGAAACGCACGATTTCTAGAGTCAGAGGCAAAGTCACTCTAGAACACTGTGAGCAGGGTTCTGTGGCCTAGTGGCATCGGAGTTAGGGTCGGTGGCATCCATACTCCGGGCTTCCCTTCCTCCCTCTCCAGCGGTCTGCGGGTGGCCAGGACCTGGCTCGCCACCTCCACGAAGCCCGGTCTGGGCACCTCTGGGGACCTCTGGCTTGCAGGGCGCTGGAGGGCTTCGGGGACCAGCTTTTCCCACTGGACAGACGGGAGGCAGGCCCTGCGAGGCACTTCTTACCTGTCCCCTGAGGGGCCTCTGGGAGCCAGGGTCCAGGAGGGCGAAGGTGGTGACGATGAAGCGCTGGTGGTGTGACGGGAAGGGCAGCCCTGCCCCGTCCGAGGCTACCATTCGGGTCCTGTAGCTGTCACCGTGGAAGGGACACCTGGGAAGGAAAGAGGCCAAGGAAGCCACAGAGGGACCGGGGAGGGGGACAGAGGGAGCCCCCAGGGCAGCCCCAGCCCCCACTGCGGCTCACCCGTCCGACAGGATGGGCCACTGAGGCTGCCGGAAGGGGCTGGCGCCAGGAGTGGCCCAGCACTGGTGCAGCAGCAGGACCAGGCCGGGGTCTGTCCGGTGCAGGAGCCGGACCTCCACGGACACGGGCTCGCGGAGCAGCCTCACGATGGGGTAGTCCCCCTCCTCATAGTAGGAGCGGAAAGTCTCGTCTGCAGGGCAAGGGACGCGTGAGCCTGGGTGGGCTGTGTGTGGGGGACACGGGGAGGCCCCGGGGACCCCGTACCCTTGGCAATCCGCAGCTGGAGCCGCAGGGGGCCAGGCTCGATCACGGGGGCCGGCGAGGGGGGTGGGAAGATGGACGCCCGGAGAGGCAGGAAGTCACTGGCGTTGAAGGTGCAGCGTACATGAAGCCTGAAGTCCAAGTGCAAGGGCGCAGGGCGGGGAGGAGACCCAGCATCAGCACCGCCCGCTCGCTTAGTGAACCAGACACCAACTAGGAGGTGCAACAAACAGGATGCGGCCCAGCAGGGGGCCGGACACACGGAGCAGCACTAGGGGGCCCTGCGCCCCTGCCCAACCCCCCCCCCATCACCTGCCCAGGACAGCACGAGCTGGTCACGGATAGCGCCCCAGTGGGGTCACTGTCCTTGCAGTGGTAGGTGGTGGGTCCCTGGGACTGGGGTCTCTCGCTAGCCTAAGTGACACCACACATTCCTAGTGGGGGCCCGTGTCCGGCCCCCTGGCCTTCTGCGAGGGAAGTCGATCCCAGCCCAACCCCTCCGCCTTCACCTCCAGCTCCTCGGTGCTCTCCCTTTCCCTCTGAGTGCGAGCCCTGGTTCCAGCCCCG
The DNA here is from genome assembly GCA_030068075.1 of Paguma larvata. Taxonomy (NCBI): domain Eukaryota; kingdom Metazoa; phylum Chordata; class Mammalia; order Carnivora; family Viverridae; genus Paguma; species Paguma larvata. The sequence continues at coordinate 102,727,259 of CM057831.1, read as the reverse complement.
GCAGGGCGCCCCTGGGGAGGACGGCCCGCAGCCGCACACCAGGCCTGGGACACGCTGGGTGCTAGCGGGCGTGATTCCGCCTGGAGCTGACCTTGTCTGGCCACCTGCTTGTTCCCGCCGGCCACAGCTGTTCCCCCTCACGGCCCCCTTCCTCTGGGAACCCCCGGAGCCCTGTGGATTCTGACTAGCTCCCACCGCTGGTGACCCCAAGGGTCTAAAGCACAGCCGGTTGCTCCCCCCCACTCCCCCACTCCCCCGCCCTGGCCTGGAGGTACTTAGAATTTTAAAGCGAAAGACACTTGGTTCTACATGCCAGCGCCTTGCCCTGGCCCTTCTGGCTGGTGGGGTGGGGACCAGGATGTCTGGGCAGCCGCTTGATGCCAAGCACAAGATCTTGTACACAGATGTAGTGGCCCCATCCAACAGGGCGAACAGGCCGAGGCGGGCGCCTGGTGCTGCAGCATAAGGGCAGGTGTGACTAGCCCAGCTCCCGCGGGGAGCCCGCCCTGGCCTCCTGGGCTGGTTCTGCCACCAGAGCCCGCGGGTCCGAGGGGCCTCTTTCAACAAGAGTAACCTTGCTCCCCGCTTCACCCTCCACCCCCCCAACACACCCTCCCAGCGCTTCCCTCCCCCCATCTTCTGCCTCATCTGTGGCTTCGTGGCCTCGGAAGTGGGGAGGCAGCGACAGCCACGCTCAGGGCCTCTGCTTTTCCCAGGGGCCTCTAGGAGGATGCTTGCGGCTCAGTTTCTGAGCTTAGTTCTTGGAGGGATAAAGGCAAGTGCTGCTCAGGACCCTGGCTGCTCACTCGCTGCCTCGCCGCGGTGGCTCCTACCTGCCGGGTGCGGGCAGACTCCACCGACCGCCCGCATCACCCAGCGTGGGAGGCTGGGAAGAGCCCAGGGGCTCTCCGGAGATCACAGTGCAGGGAACAGCATGGAGAGAAGCCCAGGCGGCTCGGAAGCCTGTCCTAAGCTCACCTGTGCTCCCCCCTCACGCCCAAGCCACAGCCCAGCCTGTTGGAGGAAGCCCCCGCCTCACCGGAAGGCGCCATCCCGAGTGATGGAGCCCCGGGGCCCCTCGTGGACTTCGGCTTTTGACATCAGCTGGTTCTCATACAGGAGCTGGTTGCCGAGCACCTGCGGGAGAGGACAGCCTGGTGAGGCCCTCCCCGGGGGCGGCCCTGGGCACCGGCCCGTGGCCCCCACTCCTACCTGGATGGTGGTCCCACAGCGGGTCAGAGGGAACCGGAAGACCACGAAGGCCCCCGTGTCCTGGCTGGGGGAGCAGCTGGTGGGGGCGTAGGCCACGCGGATATTGGCCAGCGTGATCCCGTGTGCCAAGGCCGTTTCTTGGGACACCACCAGGACGAAATGGCCACTTCTGAAGCACTGGACAGTCGCTGGGACAAAGGCAGGTCAAAGAGGCCGCCAAGATCCCAGGGTTAGCGTCCACGCAGCACAGACATGGGGGGTGAGCTGGGGGGCAGTGTTTAAGTGTTGTCCTGGGAGCAGGGAGACCCCGGTTCTCTCTCTCTCTGCGCCTGTTAGCTTGAGCAGACCCTTCACGAACCCGGATTTTCTCAGGCACGGAAACAAAACAAACTACAAAAGTAGGGGTGCTGTTGAATTTGTCATCTAAACTGGGATGTTCTTGGGATGTCTGGCTCAGTTTGAAAGAGCATGGGACCCTTCCTTCATCTTGGAGTCATGAGTTCGAGCCCCACATTGGGTTGTGGCGATTACTTAAACTTAAATAAACTTAAATTAATTGGGATGTTCTAGGTCTAAAAGGTAGGGGTATGTGTAAAGACCGATCTATTATGGGGCACGTGGGTGGCTCAGTCGGTTAAGCATCCGACTTCAGCTCAGGTCATGATCTCACAGTTCGTGGGTTCAAGCCCCGCATCGGGCTCTGTGCTGACAGCTCAGAGCCTGGAGCCTGCTTTGGATTCTGTGTCTCCCGCTCTGTGCCCCTCCCCTGCTCGTGCTCTGTCTCTCGAAAACAAATAAACATTAAAAAGACAGATCTATTACTAGTTCCTTGGGACAACGGTGATCAGGCAAGCTGGGACATATGGTCACCCCATCTAAAGGTCCCTTCTGCGGCCCATTCAGGGTCTTGGTCTCTCCTAGGGACTAGGTGTAAAGCGGTTGGAGTGTTAGGGGAAGCCCTCCTGTCCCTTCAGGTTTCAGGTATGGAAAGTTCTACCTGTGTTGCCATAGTAACAGGGAACCTCTCTGCTGTTGTCATAGCAACACCCAGCCTCCTGACAGGCTTCCTTTGAACCTCTTCTCACCGCACAGGGGACGTGCCCAGAGGGCACCTGGCACCGCTCCCGGCTCAGAGGCACACCTGGGGATGGGACAGAGCGGTGAGGACACAAGAAAAAGGCCACACGGGGCAGGAGACTTCCAGGGAAACCGAGGCAGTTGGCTTCCTGAGCCCAGTCAAGGGCGATTGGGCCGCGCACTGCTCCGGAAGGCCCAGCACAATACACACACGAGGAAGTCCTACGTACCTGGGTAAAAGGGCGCGTCAACCCCCCAGGGTTCCAAGATGCCCCACGGGGGCGGAGTCAGGGTGTGCTGGGTGGGCCCAGGACCGAGGGGCAGCGAGGCAGGGGTGAGTCGGCTGAAGCTGGGCTCCGGGGTGGGGCGGAGGGGCCGGGCATGAGGGGTAGGAAGGGGGAGGCCTGTGCGTGAGGCCAGGGGGGAGTCCGGAGTCCAGGTGTGGCCAGGATTAGGACAGATCAGAGTGACCTCTTGTGCCGCGTCAACTCGACCATCGGGCAGCACGGCTTCTATGAACACCCTCAGGTGGAAGTGCCCATCCTGCAGGGGAGAAGGTGACCAGAGGGCAGCTAGGTGAGGCCACCAGGCCTCCCGGGTGGAGGAGGGGGTCAGGCAGGGAGCTGGAGCTGTGGGCTAGTCCCGGCCACCGGCCCACAGGAGGGGGTGATCAGCAGAGCGATTTTGAGCCCCTTCTTGGGCTTGTGTGAGGTCGAGCTGGCTCCCAGCCGGGGATGGGGAGGACGGGGAGAGGGGGGAGGGGAGATGCCCCGAGCGCAGCAACCACCCCTACCTTCTCTAGCACGTGACAGCCCTTGTACTCAGCAGAGAAGACGGTGGGTCCCAGGGGCTTGGCAGCGACCCAGTGGTAGCAGACAGAGCAGTTGTTGACCTCAAACTGGTTCCCAAATTCATCTGAGGCAGGGGAGAGAGGGAAGGAGGCTTGGGAGGGCCAGCTGTGCTGGAGGGCAAAGCCAAGGGCTGCTGAGGAAACCCCACTCAGGAGCAGGAGACCCCAGCTTCGGCCTTAGCTTTGCGACTCACTGATGGCGAGATTTTGGCCAGACCCCTCCCCTCTGGCCTCCGTTTGCCCATCTGTAAGGGAGGAGCTTCAGCTGGGCTTAGTTAGGATCTTTCCAGCTGTGGTTCCCCATTAACAGTACTTGACTGCAAGTGGGAATGAAAACATGGAGGAGAAAAGGTTAGTACGGTCTCGGGTACCGGGCTGGGCATTTTATTTCTTTTACTTAAAAAAATTTTTCTTTAATGTTTATTCATTCTGGAGAGAGAGAGAGAGAGACAGAATGCAAGTGAAGGAGGGGCAGAGAGAGAGAGGGAGACGCAGAATCTGAAGCAGGCTCCAGGCTCAGAGCCGTCAGCACAGAGCCTGACGCAGGGCTCGAACCCACAGACCCGAAGTCGGACGCTGAATGGACTGAGCATCCCCCTAGTCCAGGCTCCCGCGGCCTGGGTATTAGATCTGTTCTTGTAAATCAGGTATCCCCGGTTCCCTAGCTGAGGTGCTGAGCGTGCGTCTTCTCAGGTGCACACGATGAGGGGCAGGAGGCTTCGGAACTGGGATCTTGTAACCCGTCTGCCAGGTTAACTGGCCATTGCAGTCACTGGGGGGCCCCTGCTGGGTGTTCGACCACCTCGCCCGCCCGGAGCACCAGGGCACGCTTTGGGGGTGGGCATGCCCCCCGAGTGCCTGTTCAGTGCACGCGGCAAGGTTGGGGTCGTCTCTCCCATTTTCCAGGGAAGAAAACAGGGGTTCAGAGAGGTCAGGTCAGCTGCTCAAGAACGCAGAGTTTAGAAGCTGCGGATTTGCATCCTTCCTTGAAACCCACCCTCGGTTTTCTCCGCACCAAGGCCACACCCACCAGGGCCACACCCACCAGGGCCCCGCCCCTCAGGGTGGCCTGTGGGCCAGGGGCCTGGGCATCAGCTGGGCATGGTTACGGGCGCAGAGCCTGGGCCCTGTGGAATCAACACCTGCGTCTCAGCAAGATGGTCGTGATCGCTTACCTTGGGAAAAGAGGCCCTGGGTGGCCAGGGAAACTGAGGCTAGCAACTCACCTTCCTCCCTCCCCCTCCCCAGTGTGGTGACAGAGTCGGGCCCAAGAGGCCTCTGTCTTCCTCTTCCTGCCGCAAGGGAGGTGGGGACCAGCCTTGGGCTGCGCTCACCTACGACCTTGAAGCGGACGGTCTGGCCTGGCCGGGGGAACACCAAAAGCTGCATGCCCTTGATTCCGCAGTCAGAGCTGTGCTGCAGGCCCCGGAGACCAGGCTCAGGGTGCGGCCGCCGTCCCAGACCCAGAGCGGCCACCAGCAACAGCGCCACGCAGCAATCCCAGACCATGGCCTTAGTTCTTGTCACTGGATACACCACAGCCACCATCACAATCCCCACTCGCTCACGGCCAAGTGAGGCCCAGGCCTTATATGGGGGAGGTGGCGACTGGAAACTTCTAGAGGCAAAGGGGGCCCACCTGGAGGAGCCCTGCCTGGCCACCAGGGGCTCTGGTGAAATTCCCGCCCTGAAGGCTAAGGAAGGCAGCCTCCCAGGCCTGGGCCCTGAAGGGGCTCCGAAAGCGGCCCTTCACCCTGACTTCCGGCCTTCCAGCTGGGGGCTGATGCTGGCTCAGCTGAGTGATCCCGGCTGGGAGGTGGGGGGGAGGGAATCTTCTGGTATAGACGAGGCTGCAGGTAGGCGGAGGGGCTGGTTCCAAGTCTCCCATCATCCCTTCCCCGCCCAGCCTGGCTCTCCAGGGCCTCCCGTCTGCACCGGGGCCTCCGGGCCACCGACAGCTGCAGGGGCTGTGGGGGTGGGCAGCAGGCTGGGTGAGTTTAGTAACTGGGCTCTCGGGACAGCCATGCAGGCTCCAGAGGCCGAGAGGCTGCCCCTGCCCTAAGACCGTGCAGGGTGGGGTAGGGGTGGGGGGACAGGCTGGTAAACAGACTAGTGGCCCCTTGCGGGGCTCTCCTAAGGATCAGGACACTAACGGGCCCATGCCTGTGACTAATGAGAAATAACAAGGACGGACAATAAATGTCACGGGGCCTCCTGGATGGGAGCCCGGGGCAGAGCGAGGACCTCAGGTGGAGGCTGAGGAAATGGACTTAGGTTCGTGACAGCGGATCGACCGTGGTTCGTTAACTGTCGTAAATGCACCGCCCGAACGTGAGATGGTAACTGTACGGGGCGCCCGGGACCTCTGCGCCGAATCCCGGACAGTTCCGAGAAATAAAGTCCATTAACAACCAACCACAAGGAGACTGGCTCACAGGCGGCAGGCCTCCCCACGTGCCAGGCTGTCCCAAAGCCTCGTTCTGCCGCCGTCATGTCAGGAGAGCGTCGTGCCCCGGCCTGGCAAAGGCGGGCCCCAGGCCGCCGAGTGGGGGCCAGGGGAGCTGTGCGCGATGTGGTTCGGTCCTTTAAGAGTCTGGCTCCAACCCAGCCCCTGCTTCTTTCTAACCGTGGCCGGGCCACGTCACTTTTCTCTGCTTCATTTTCCTGCTTGTGAACTGGGGATGATGATCCAACCTCACAGCGCGGACAGAGAGACGGACAGCGACCCAGAATGGGCGGGACAAGTTCTGTGCGGTAGCAACTTAGCGCTCGGTGATGATGAACTTCGCTGTGATGAGAGCTTAGGTGGGGGAAGCGTGGTGGGTTGCCCGGGGTACAGAGCAGGGTAAGGCACGGCCAGGCCGGGGTGGCGGTGGTGGAAGTCAGACGTGGGGGGGGCCCAGGGGATGGTGGTGGGGGTATTGTGTTGAGGCAGAGGGAATTTGGGGGAGAGAAGGGCGTAGGGCTGCAGACGTGGACATCAGGCTGGTTGGGGCCCCTGGAGGGGGCAGGGCTGGCGAGGTGGGTTTTCCCTGAAGGACCGGGGGAGGCTTTAAACTTTTTATTTTGAAAGAATTTCAGACTTACTGAAGAGAATTTCCGTATACCCTTCATTCAGATTCATCAAATGTTAACTGTTGTTAAAAACGAGATGAAAGTGGGCGCCTGGGCGGCTCGGTCAGTTAAGCATCTGACTTCGGTACAGGTCATGATCTCACGGTTTGTGAGTTGGAGTCCTGCATCGGGTAAGCTCAAGCCCCGTTTCCAGTGAACTCGAGCCCCCGCTTCTCTCTCTGTCTCAAAAAAAAAAAAAGACGCCAAAAAAAAAAACCAAGACAAAAAGTCCCAAACAGAGTCACTTACACTAAGCCCCCCGTCGTCAAACTGAAACTTATGGTCTTGGCTCCCCCCAAAATGGACTCTTTTTTTTTTTTTAATTTAAAATAGTTTATTTTCAAATTGGTTTACATAAAACACCCAGTGTTCATCCCAACATGTGCCCTTTTTTAATGCCCATCACCCTCTCTCCCCCCCCCCATCTCCCTCACCCTCAGTTTATTCTTAGTCTTTGAGAGTCTCTTATGTTTTATCTCCCTCCCTCTCTGTGTCTTTTTTTTCTTTCCCCTCTTCCCCTCCCCCTGGTTTTTGCTTAGTCTCACCAAGTCCACCTATTCGTGGAATCATATGGTATCTGTCTTTTTCTGACTGACTTATTTCACTTAACATAATACCCTCCAGTTCCATCCATGTTGCTACGCATGGCCAGATTTCATTTTTTCTCATTGCCACATAGTAGTCCATTGTATATATGTACCACATCTTCTTTATCCACTCGTCAGTTGATGGGCACTTAGTTTCTTTCCATGTTTTGGCTATTGTCGAAAGTGCTGCTATGAACATTGGGGTACACGTGCTCCTATGCATCAGCAATCCTGTGTCTCTTGGGTAGATTCCTAGCAGGGCTATTGCTGGATCATAGGGTAGCTCTATTTTCATTTTTTTGAGGAACCTCCACACCGTTTTCCAGAGTGGCTGCACCAGTTTGCATTCCCACCAACAATGTAGGAGGGTGCCTACTTCTCCACATCCTCGCCAGCATCTATAGTTTCCTGATTTGTTCATTTTAGCCACTCTGACAGGTGTGAGGTGGTATCGCAGTGTGGTTTTGATTTGTATTTCCCTGATGATGAGTGACATTGAACATCGTTTCAGGTGTCTATTTGCCATCTGAATGTCCTCTTTGGAGAAGTGTCTATTCATATCTTCCGCCCATTTCTTCACTGGGTTGTTTGTTTTTCGGGTGTGGAGTTTGGTAAGTTCTTTATAGATTTTAGATATTAGTCCTTTATCCGATATGTCATTTGCGATGATCTTTTCCCATTCCGTTGGTTGCCTATTCGTTTTGTTGGTTGTTTCTTTTGCTGTGCAGAAGCTTTTTATCTTGATGAAGTCCCAATAGTTCATCTTTGCTTTTAATTCCCTTGCCTTTGGAGACGTGTCAAGTAAGAAATTGGTGCGTCTTAGGTCAAAGAGGCTTTTCCCTGCTTTTTCCTCCAGGATTTTGACGGTTTCCTGTCTCACATTCAGATCTTTTATCCATTTAGAATTTATTTTTGTGAGTGGTGTAAGAAAGTGGTCTAGTTTCATTCTTTTGCAAGTTGCTGTCCAATTCTCCCAGCACCATTTATTAAAGAGGCTGTGTTTTTTCCATTGAATACATTTTCCCGCTTTATCAAAGATTAGTTGGCCATATACTTGCGGGTCCATTTCTGAGTTTTCTATTCTATTCCATTGGTCTATGTGTCTGTTTTTGTGCCAATACCATACAGTCTTGATGACCACCGCTTTGTAGTAGAGGTTAAAGTCTGGGATTGTGATGCCTCCCGCCTTGGTTTTATTCTTCAGTATTATTTTGGCTATTCGAGGTCTTTTGTGGTTCCATACAAATTTTAGGATTGTTTGCTCTAGCTTTGAGAAGAATGCTGGTGCAATTTTGATTGGGATTGCATTGAATGTGTAGATTGCTTTGGGTAGTATTGCCATTTTGACGATATTTATTCTTCCAATCCATGAGCATGGGATGTTTTTCCATTTCCTTGTGTCTTCCTCAATTTCCTTCATAAGTTGTTTATAGTTTTCAGTGTAGAGGTCTTTCACATCTTTGGTTAGGTTTATTCCTAGGTATTTTATGGTTTTTGGTGCAATTGTGAAAGGGATTAGCTTCTTTATTTCTCTTTCTGCTGCTTCATTGTTGGTGTATAGAAATGCCACCGATTTCTGTACATTGATTTTGTATCCTGCAACTTTGCTGAAATCACGGATCAGTTCTAGTAGGCTTTTGGTGGATTCCGTCGGGTTTTCCATGTAAAGTATCATGTCATCTGCAAAAAGTGAAAGTTTGGCTTCCTCGTTGCCAATCTTGATGCCTTTTATTTTGTTTTGTTGTCTGATTGCTGATGCTAAGACTTCCAACACTATGTTAAATAGCAGTGGCAAGAGTGGACACCCCTGTCGTGTTCCTGATCTCAGGGGGAAGGCTTTCAGTTTTTCCCCATTGAGGATGATATGAGCTGTGGGCTTTTCATATATGGCTTTTATGATGTTTAAGTATGTTCCTTCTATCCCGACTTTCTCGAGAGTTTTTATTAAGAAAGGATGCTGTATTTTGTCAAATGCTTTTTCTGCATCTATTGACAGGATCATATGGTTCTTATCTTTTCTTTTGTTGATGTGATGTATCACGCCGATTGATTTGCAAATGTTGAACCAGCCCTGCAACCCAGGGATGAATCCTACTTGATCATGGTGGATAATTCTCTTTATGTGTTGTTGGATTCGATTTGCTAGTATCTTATTGAAAATTTTTGCATCCATATTCATCAGGGATATTGGCCTGTAATTCTCCTTCTTTGCTGGATCTCTATTTGGTTTGGGAATCAAAGTGATGCTGGCTTCATAGAATGAGTCCGGGAGTTTTCCTTCCGTTTCAATTTTTTGGAACAGCTTGAGGAGGATAGGAATTAACTCTGTTTTAAATGTCTGGTAAAATTCCGCAGGAAAGCCGTCTGGTCCAGGGCTTTTATTTGCTGGGAGATTTTTGATAACTGATTCTATTTCTTCACTAGTTATGGGTCTGTTCAATTTTTCTATTTCTTCCCGTTTGAGTTTTGGTAGCGTGTGGCTATTTAGGAAGCTGTCCATTTCTTCCAGATTGCCAAGTTTGGTGGCATATAATTTTTCATAGTATTCTCTGATGATTGTTTGTATCTCTGAGGGATTGGTTGTAATTTCTCCCTTTTCATTCACGATTTTATCTATTTGAGTTCTCTCTCTTTTCTTTTTGAGAAGCCTGGCTAGAGGTTTGTCTATTTTGTTTATTTTTTCAAAGAACCAGCTTTTGGTTTCATTGATCTGTTTCACTACCTTTTCTGTCTCCATATGGTTAATTTGTGCTCTGATCTTAGTTATTTCTCTCTTTCTGCTGGGCTTGGGTTGTTTTATTTGTTCTGCTTCCAGTTCCTTTAGGCGCGCTGTTAGAATTTGTGTTATTGATTTTTCTTGTCTCTTGAGATGGGCCTGGATTGCAATATATTTCCCTCTCAGGACTGCTTTTGCTGCATCCCAGAGCGTTTGGATTGTTGTATTTTCATTTTCATTTGTTTCCATGTATTTTTTAATTTCTTCTCTGATGGCTTGGTTGACCCAGTCATCTTTTAGTAGGTTATTTCTCAGCCGCCATGTTCTTGGATATTTTCCAGGCTTTCTCCTGTGGTTGATTTCAAGTTTCAAAGCATTGTGGTCTGACAGTGTACACGGTATGATCTCAATTCTTTTATATTTATTCAGAGCTTCCCTGTGCCCCAGAATGTGATCTATCTTGGAAAATGTACCGTGTGCAGTTGAGAAGAACGTAAATTCCTTTGCTTCTGGATGAAGGACCCTAAAGATGTCTGTGAGGCCCATCTGTTCTAATGTGTCGTTCAGGGCTATTGTTTCTGTGGAGATTTTCTGATTTGTGGATCTATCCAATGCTGAGAGTGGAGTGTTGAGATCCCCTACTATTAGGACATTTTTATCGATGAGGTTGCTAATGTTTGTAATTAGTTGTTTTACAAATTTGGGTGCCCCCAAATTCGGTGCGTAGATATTTACAATTGTTAGCTCTTCCTGCTGGATGGTCCCTGAGACTATTATATAATGTCCTTCCTCATCTCTTATTACATCGTTCATTTTAAAGTCTAATTTGTCTGATATAAGTGTGGCTACTCCGGCTTTCTTCTGACTTCCAGTAGCATGGTAGATAGTTTTCCATCCCCTCACTTTCAATCTGAAGGTGTCTTCAGGTTTAAGATGAGTTTCTTGAAGACAGCAAATAGATGGGTCTTGTTTTTTAATCCATTCTGTTATCCTGTGTCTTTTGATTGGCGCATTTAGTCCATTTACATTCAGTGTTAATATTGAAAAATATGGGCTTACAGTCACTGTATTATCTGTAGGTTTCATGATTGTAAGGCTGTCCCTGGCAGTTTGTGTTCTTTGCAGGTTTGCCTTCATAGAATGCCCCTCAGGATCTCTTGCAGTGCTGGCTTATTTGTGATAAATTCTTTCAGTTTTTGTTTGTTGGGAAAAACCTTGATCTCTCCTTCTATTCTGAATGACAGGCTAGCCGGATACAGAATTCTTGGTTGCAGGTCCTTCTTGTTCATCACATTGAAGATATCCTGCCATTCCTTTCTGGCTTGCCAAGTTTCTGTAGATAAGTCTGCTACTACCCTTATAGGTCTCCCTTTGTATGTTAGGGTTCTTTTGTCTCTAGCTGCTTTCAGGATTCTCTCCCTATCTTTGTATTTTGCCAGCTTCACTATGATGTGCCGTGCAGAAGGTCTATTCAAGTTACGTCTGAGGGGAGTTCTCTGTGCCTCTTGGATTTCCATGCCCGCTTCCTTCCTCATGTTGGAGAAGTTCTCAGCAATGATTTGTTCAAGAACCCCTTCGACTCCTTTCTCTCTCTCTTCTTCCTCTGGAACTCCTATGATACGGATATTGTTTCTTTTGAGTGCATCGCTCAGCTCTCGAATTCTCCTTTCCTGTTCCTGGATCAGCTTCTCTCTCTTTTTATCTGCTTCCTCTTTTTCAATGATTTTGTCTTCTAAGGTACTAACTCTTTCCTCTACCTCTTCAATCCGTGCTGTGGCTGCTTCCAGTTTCCCCTGTATTTCTTCTAATTTCTTCTTTAATTCTTCCTGCCCGTTTTTAAGGTCCTTGAACTCTGCCGCGCGGGACCCCTTGCATTCTTCTAAGCTTTTTTCAAGGCCAGCGATTAGTTTTATGATTGTCATTCTATATTCATGTTCTGTTATGTTGCTTATATCTGTTTTCATTAATTCTTGAGCTGTCACTGCTTCTTGTGGATTCTTTTGAGGAGAATTCTTCCGTCTCGTCACAAAATGGACACTTAAAGCAGTCAGCGAGGATCTGCCTGATCAGCGCTAGCTAGTAACCTGCTGGACAGACCCTTGCCATGCCCTAAAAGGAAGCGATGTTGGGATTAACCAACTCCCATTTTTTGCTGGTATAACTTCCTTGTTCCCACGCCCTTCTGCCTAGGAAAGTCTCTTTGGACAGCTCCTCAGGGCGCCTTTCCAGTCTGTTAGACTGGATGCTGCCTGATTTCATGAATGGTCGCAGAGCGCCAACAGGATGTTTGAAATATACCCAACCGCATCTTGGTTTTTAACACTGTGTCTTTTCTCATTTGTTTTAGCTCTTTCTCTTTCCATTATGTACACAGACGCCCACATCCACACTTTCTCCCTTAACGTTTGAGAGCTGGTTACAGATGGTTCTCCCTTTACCCCTAAATCCTGCAGATGGTACTTCCTAGAACACAAGGCGATCAAATTCAAAATCCGGAGATCAACACCGGTATACCACAAACGTCTCACGTACACACCTTATTCAGTTCCCCCGCTGTCCTAATCATGACCTTTCCAGCAAAGGGCAAAGGTATTTTTCCTAGACGAGGGTCCAATGCAAGAGCGAGATCGTGCATCTTCAGACTCTCCCAACCCGGCACAGTCCACACTCTCTGTTCTTCGTACCCCTGATGTTTTCAGGCGTGCAGGCCAGTTTCTTCACAGAATGGCCCTCGCTCGGGTTTGTCTGGTGTTTGCCCCTGATTAGATTCAGCTTATGCATTCCGGGCAGTGTATTAGCATGTCGAGGCTGCTGTAACAAAATAGAGCCAACCAGGTGGCTTCGACGATAGAAATTTATTTTCTCACAGTTCTAGAGGCTGGAAGTCTGAGGTCAAGGTGTCCACAGGTCTGGTTTCTCCCGCGGCCGCTCTCCTCGGCTTGCAGGTGGCTGCCTCCTCACCGTGTCCACGTGCGGTCCTTTCTCGGCTCTCTGTGGGTCCGGATTTCCTCTTTTCATAAGGACACCAGTCGGACTGGATTAGAGCCCACCCTCACGGGCTCATTTTAACTTCATCACCCCCTAAAGGCCCTGTCTGCAAATACGGCCACGGTCTGAGGTGCTGGGGGTTAGGGCTTCTGCACACGAACAGGGGGCACGATTCACCCCGGAACAGGCAGGTGGCCCCGAAGTGACACTGTGTCCTCCACAGGGGATCCTATCGGGAGGCCCCATCATACTGGTTTGCCCCATCGCCGCTGATATCAGTCTGAACCCTTGGCTGAGATGCGGTCTGCCAGGGGTCTCTGCAGTCAAGTTACTGTTTCTCCTGGAACACAGGAGACGCTTTGAGGCTGGGTATGCAACCGCCCTGCTCCTCGGCACACAGTCACCGACGGGCGTGGGGGCTTCCTGGCTCCGCCATTCCTTCCTCGTGTATTTGCTTTTCTGCTATAACAGAGCGCTCTCCCCGTGAGGAAGCGGGGTTCGGGTGGCAGAGAGAGCCCCCGCCAGAGGCGCTGAGAACCGGGGTTCTGTCCTCTGCCCGCTGCTCAGGGCCGAAGGGAGCTGCTGGCGTCTGTGAAGTAGAAGTGGTAATGGTTACGGATGTAACCTGTGTATGGAATCGGATACATAGAAAGGTCCCCGCGCACGGAGGCGGTGTGTCCCCAAGGCCCCGAAAGCCAGGAAAAGAGCAAGGGAACTTCCTCACGGCCGAGGGCAGAAGGCTGCCTTGGAGAAAAGTTGTGCCGAGCTGTCCCAGAGAGGGAGGGAGCCCTGGAGCCTTGGTTATGATTCCAATTCTTGCAAAGGCTCTCGGGCTGGGCGGGATGCCCGCTCCTCTGCACCCACCAGGACACCTTGTGGACTCCATCTCCTCATCTGTGTAATGGGACCAATAACCGCACCTAACTTGTAGGCTGGCCATGAAGATGGAAGAAGAGGCCCCACGTACGGCGGTGAGAGCGGAGCCCGCATCGCTTGAACACAACGGCGATGAAAGCCACCCCTGTTTTTACTGCGGAGGAAAGAGGGTCCGATCAGAGCGACCCGACCTGGGCGTGGCCTCTTTCTAGACCTCAGTTTGCTCATCTCTTCTTACCATTTTATTTTCTTCGTTGCCTTTGTAAATTTCATTTTCATTTTTTAAAGTGGGGCTTCCATTTCTTAATCTGTAAAAGGGAATTCAGAATAAGGGCAATCTAGGGGCGCCTGGGTGGGGGAGTCGGTTAAGCGTCTTGACTTCGGCTCAGGTCACCATCTCACCGTTTGTGAGCTCGAGCCCCGCGTTGGGCTCTGTGCTGACGGCTCAGAGCCTGGAGCCTGCTTGGGATTCTCTGTCTTCTCCCTCTGCCCCATTCTCCGCTCGTGCTGTCTATGTCTCTCTCAAAATAAATAAATAAACTTAAAAAAAAAAAAAAAAAAAACAAGAGCAACCTAGCTGGGGCGTCGTGAGCCAGAAGGGCTCGCTGAGTTCTCCGCCCTGTCTTTCTTGCTCATGAAAGCCGGGGACGGAAGGGGGGTGCCACGGGAGGACAGGGCCTCTCCAGGCTGGAAAGACGAGGGTGGTTGTGAGGGTTGCATCAGCTCATACATGTAAACATGCTGAGTGGGGAGCCTGGCACGTAGTGAGCACCCCATAAATGTTACCTGTTGCTATTGGTAGTAGGTTGGGTGGGGACCCCTCAAAAAATATGCCTACAATGTAACCCCTGGAAGCAGAGAATATGATGTTGGAAAAGGGGGCTTTGTGGGTGTAACTGAGCGAAAGGTGTCACGGTGAAGATATCCTGGGCTACGTGGTTGAGCCCCAAGTTCAAGGACAAATGCCCTTAGGGGAGACACACAGGGAGGAGGAGAAGGCCACGCGGAGTTCAGGTGGGGACCGGAGGGATGCAGCACCAAGGCAAGGGGACCCTGGAGGCACCAGAGCAGCAGCAGGCAAGGCAGGAGCCTCCGCTTGGGACCTGAGTGGGGACGGTGCCGCGAAGACAAACAGTTCAGACTTCTGGCCTCCAGAACTGGGGGACAACACGTCTCTGCTGTTTTCAGCCATCGAGCTGGCCGTACTTTGCCACGGCAGCCCCAGGATGCTAAGAGAGAGTTGTGGGTTTTGCGAGAGTAACCGGCACACGCGTGGGCCCGAGAAAGTGAACAACAACGTATTTCGTGTTGTGCCCACTGCGGGTGAAAAGAGCCAGAGAGAATGGCAGCAGGCCATAGGTAACAACGGGTCCAGAATGGGTCACCTTAACGGGGGCCTTTGAGGGTCTAACCTCCGGCACTCGGAGAGTCACTCTGGTCAGCGTTCATTAGGGCCCCTCCCACAGTCAGGCCCCCTGCTGGGCTTTGGTGACGTGTTGGTAAAATAGGGACAGTCTCTGTCCTCAAGTTGTGCGTCAGGAGGGTGGAGAGTAGCTGTGTGAGAGAGCTAGCCCAGAGGGCAGCATGGCAGGGGAAAAAGTGAGGCTGGGGTACGGGAGGGAGGGTCTGTCTGAGAGGATCAGCAAAGGCTTCCTGGAGGAGGCAACCTCTGGCCAGGGTTTTGAAGGATGACTAGGAGTTCAAAACACTAAGGGACAAAATGGTATCGTAAAGCAGGGGGCAGACCGTATAAGGGCACACAGGAGGGCAGGGTGTTGGGAGGTGGCGATCGGTACTGATGGATGATAGGATGTGGTTGGGTAGTAGCAGAAATGGTGGGGGGGGGGGTCCGGGTCACCGAGGGGCTTACTGGCCACTGAGGAGTTCGGCCATTAAGAGAGTGATGGCGGCAGGAGGCAGCTCCACCTGGGCCTCCCATGAGGTTGTGTCACGTTGCCTCTCTGCTGGCTGTGGGCAATGCCAGGGCCTCCTGAGTACGGGGGCTGGTGGATTTCAGGGCAGGTCCTACCTGCTTCCTGCTATGGCTCTCGCTTCCTGTTTGATTAACTGCTGTACAAAGGTCAGAAAGGAGGGGGGCGCCTGGGTGGCTCAGGAGGTTAAGCACCCGACTCTTGATCTCGGCTCAGGGCGTGATCTCGCGGTTTGGGATCAGGCCCTGCGCTGGGCTCCATGCCGATGGTGCCGAGCCTGCTTGAGATTCTCTGTCTCCCTTTCTCTCTGCCTCGTCCTGCTTGCACACACACACTCTCTCTCCCTCAAAATAAACTTAAAAAAAAAAAAAAGTCAGGAAGGAAAATGGAAATCTACTTTTCTAAGGCAGGGGCAGAGGGAGAAAGCTGGGGAGAAACTCCCCAGGCTGGTGGATGGGGGGCCTGTTCCCTTGACTGTTTGTTGAATGCACTCGGTGTCGTAAGCATCTTCTTGGGAGCCCGAGATACTCACGATCTGGGAAAGCGGTCCTACAGGATGAGTAGGCGAGGGTAAAAGAGGGGTTCCCGGCAGCAGCAGTGGTGTTGCAAAGGCACTGGGGTGCTCATCCCGGTGCTCAGAGAAGCGGCCAGGCCCCTGCTCTCCAGGTCGGGACACCAGCTTCCCTGGGCCTGAGGCTTCTTAATCTAGAAACCCCTCAGGGGGGCCCTGGGGGCCCTGTAGCTGTAACAAAGCTTCGGTCCCTTCCCTCTGCTTCCCGGCGCGCTGTCTGGCAGGCGGCAGCCTCCCTGATGTCCGCACAGCAGCATCACCGCGGACAGCAGCGACCGGTAAGAACAATAACGATACCTACTTTGACCGTCTCTGGCGCGCAGGGCTTGACTTTTCTTTCACGGAGATTTCGTGGTTGGCCTCCAGTGGCTTTCAGAATAAGGGTTTTGGCCAACACGCGAGTGGAAAAGGCCAAGGCAAGCTGTCTGGCGTGGGGAAGAGACTGAGATCAAAGCCCACCGCGCTAAAAATAACTAAGTAAATGGCAGCTGGCTCGTGCATCCCCGCCCCGTGGCGGCTGTGAGTGAGCACGTGGCCTTAGTCTCTCCTCTGACCCTCACGCAAGGGTGGGGAGGGGAAGGGGGAGGCACTCGGCTAACACCAGACCCAAGGACCCTGATTCTCCTTCCCAGCAGGTCCGCGATCTCCCTGGTCCCCCTGGACCCGCAGCCCCGGCATCTCTTGGGGAACCTGACGGAGATGCGACCCTCTGGACGGGACACTCTGGGGGCGAGGCCCAGCAACCTGGGTTCGACAAGCCCCCTGGGAGGTTCTGAAGGACATTCGGCTGAGAATCGCTGGTCTCTGCTATCTCAGGCCCTCGCCAAAGGCCTGGGTCACCCTCCCGGCCCCTGCTCTCCGTGGGGCCCGTCGGCACACGGGGCAAATCCGCCTGACGCCGGGGAGGGCTCCACGAAAGTCCCTCTGATTGGATTCTCTCCTTTTAAACTCAGCCTGAGCTTTTTTTTTTTTTTTAATTTTCCTTTAATGTTTATTATTTTGAGAGACAGAGACAGAGCAAGGGCGGAGCGGGTGGCAGAGAGAGAATCTGAAGCAGGCTCCAGGCTCTGAGTTGTCGGCACAGAGCCCGACGCGGGGCTCGAACCCACGAACCGCGTGATCGTGCCCTGAGCCGAAGTCAGACCTTAAACCACTGAGCCACCCGGGTGCCCCCCAAGCCTGAGCTCTCGACGCCCGTCTGCTGGAGGCTCCAGTCCCCTGCTTCCTGCCAGCGAGGCCCCGCCCAGGCCCCCTCTGCTCCCAGGCTTCCTCTCAGAGGGGCAGGCATGGGCTCTGGGTTCCTGCCACCAGCCGGGAGGAGACGCATCTCGCCCCAGCATCCTACGTGTAGAGACGGTGGTGCACGGGCTCTGGGAATACATTCCCAGAGGTCTGTGTCCACTGTGGGAGTGCAGCCGAGGGCCCTCCCCCCTCCTCCCCCCCCCAGGACAAATGTCACTGCCGCCTCCTTCAGAAAATGCCTTAGGGCCCTGTTCATCTGGAGGACTTTTTTGTTTGTTTGAGCGGCTTTTAAATTGTTCTCAGGGAGGGTTGGGAAATAAGCGGCCACAGTGCTCACGGGATTGGAAACAAGGATGGGGGGAAGGGGCCGAGGAGTGAAGATTTCAGGTAAGAAGCCCCTTAGCAGGGCTGCCCTGAGAGATTGTGCAAGACGTCCACTGCGCAAGGGGCAAGGGAGGGCGGGGACCCAGGGGGCGGGGGCTCAAGCCTGATGCTCTCACGCCAAGATGAAGGGGGGATTCTTTTTCCCCCAAAGAGCCGTTCGTCACCGACTTTTTGCGCTTTGGGGCAGGGGGTGGGCAGAAGGAGACCCTTGTAAAAATTCTACTTTGCTGTGAAGTTTCTTGCCCAAGGTCACGCAGCCAGGTCGTGGCGGGGCCGGATCCAAACGCAGGCAGTTGGCCCCCAGAGTCCCCGAGTTTACCTTGCCACCCTCCACTGTCCGCACGACCCTAGAGGACGTCCATGGGTCAGCAGGGCAGGGGTGGGGCCGGGGGGGGGATGGGAGCTCCTTTCCCCAAAGCAGAATGGAGGCACCTGCCTGTTTTCCTGGGAGGGCTGCAGGCACCCCTCTTCCAGACCGAGCCTTTTGCGACCTATAGGAAAGGACACCTCCCGGCGCGAACATTTTGGGTCACCGAGGCTCTGACCCATCCGCCGCCCTGGGCTACAGCGAGAAATAGCCCCACCACAAGGTCATGGTACTTTATCTCATCCTTCCCTCAGGACCGCAGGCTCTCCGCGAGTTCGCGAATCCAGGCTCCGGGGTCAAGCCCGCGTCCAAGCGGAAGACTCCTACGGAGCCGATCCCGTGGGAGGGCGTGCCTCGCCCGGATGTGGAGGATACTGAGGTTTTAAGCACGTTTTACTGAGTCCCTCCGACGTGCTGGGGCGCTGGGTGTGAGGGAATGGCGCCCGAGCCCAGGAAGCTTGATCAGAAGGACCTGGGGGCCGGTTCAACAAACTTTATAAGCCAAACTTATAAAGCTCCGTCAGCCCGCCCCGGGGCTCTGAGCCCACCTGAAATAAAAGCTGCATTGCCTTTGCCCTCTAGCCTCTGCCCCTTTCTCCCCCTGGAGGGGACGAGGGCTGATTTCCACGAGCACCTACCGTGTGCCGGGCACTCTGTGAATGAAGGCGCCTTGCTGCCAGGCCTTCGAGGCAGATGGTGTCGCTCTGCTCGCGGAGGGCACGACCCGGCCTGGCTCGGCTCCCGGCTGGGGCCGCAGGGCTGGCCCGGCCCCAGCTCTTCCCGCTGCTGGGCCCTACCTTCCTGA
Source organism: Paguma larvata (assembly GCA_030068075.1). Classification (NCBI taxonomy): domain Eukaryota; kingdom Metazoa; phylum Chordata; class Mammalia; order Carnivora; family Viverridae; genus Paguma; species Paguma larvata. The sequence continues at coordinate 102,708,539 of CM057831.1, read as the reverse complement.
GGATTAAGGGGTGAGGAGAGGGCGGCCGGGGCGGGGGACGTGGGCACGAGAGGTCCTCTTCCTCATGCCCCTCTCCTGCCCAGCGGTCGCCCGAAAATGCGGCCCCGAGGGCCCCTCCCAGCTCCGCCGCGGGCACGAGTACTGCCCCGGGGCTCCTGCAAAAGCTCCCGAGTCAAGGGAGGGGGCGAGCACGGGCTGCTGGCTGTTACGCCCCTTTCCGATTGATGGAGATTAATGTTAGTGGAATACCAGTGTGATAAGTCGCCCTCCAGCTGTCCCCGCCTCCCCAGACCTCACCCCTAAACACACACACACGCGCGCGCACGCACACACCGCGCACACACACACACACACACACACACTCCCGGGGCTGATAGCTATTTCCTCCCTCAGCCTCACTCCCCTGCCTCCGCCTGGCCGGTGCCCCGTCCGGCTGCCACCAGAAGCTGACTCTCTCTGGGGCTGGGATCCTGTGTTCCCTCTGTGCCCAGGTAAGGAGGCAACAAGAGCCCAGGGGCTGGGCAGCCTTAGTGCCCTCTCTGGACCCACGAAGGCTCCGTTTTGACGGGGGAGAGGCTCTTAACAGCCAGGACGGCAGAGGGTGGGGTTTCCCAAAGACTGGAGGGGACACGCTGCTCAGAGCAGGACGGGGCACGCTTTCTTGGGCATTGACCAGAAGCCGGGCACAGCAGGAAACCACGAACGCCTCTCCTTCCAGACTCACGAGCAGTTTGGGTGGGAGGATGACAGGAGCGGTCTTCGGGTAGCTGACTCTAAAAGCTTGCCTTCGCTGCCCCTAACTCCCCCGGCCACAGCGGGACCCTGGCTGCCGGGCTCCGTGAGGCTCCCGGGAGGCTGGGGGCTGACTCCATACAGCCAGAAAGACCGATCCCATTGGGTCCCCAGGGTGCACGTTGCAGGACCGTGCTCTCTCGAGCACCCCCATGGGACCCGGCGAGAGGCTGCTGCGCTGAAGGGAATATTCCAGGGCAGAGAGGGGCTGGCATTCATCTGTCTGCGGGGTGGAGTCCCAGCTGTACCACTGCGGCCGAGAATGGTGGGCAAGTGGCTATGCTTCTCCGAACCTCAGTTTTCTCTTCCGAAAAACAGGGTCTCACAGTGTCACTGTGAGTGTCATTGTTCTGCAAACTCTAACGCTTAGGAAGTCCTAAGCGTTCTCGGGGACCACAGACCCAATTGCCCCCCCCCCCCGCCCCGCCTGCATCCCCAGCTCCCAGGCAGGCTCATCTGCTTGGAGAAGTCTAGTTTGATTTCTTGGGGCCTCGCCTTCCCAAGGCCCGTGTCCCCTGGAGAAGACTGTGGGTTTTCTCATCCTGGCCGACAGTGTTACCCCTGGAAACGTGAGTACCGATGACCACCCCCTCACTTCCTTCTCTTCTTCCTCCGCCAAGTCCTGCCTACAGCGGAGGTAGAGGAAAGAGAGCAGGCTGAGCCCTAAAACGTCGCTTCTCCACTTGTCTGTGTTACTTGGGTGGCCTGAGCCTCGGCTTCCTCGCCTGTAACACGGGATGGGGTGAAGTTCTAGTGCCTTTTTTCTTGAGTCCTGAGCAAGGGAGCACTTATGTAAAGGACCTACTGGAGTGTCTGGCACATAGTGGGGCCTCAGGACAATCTGAATTCCCAGGCCCTGCCGGCCATCCCTTACGTCCTGCCGGCAGCCGCCCCCCCATCCCCCCACCGCCTCGCCCTCCTGGATCTCAACCAGCTTCGCCTCAGGAAGTCTCGGGGTTTTGATGAGGCTGCGGGGTGTGCAGTCTGGGGTGTCTGCGCAAATGCCAGAGGCTGGCTCCCCCGGCACTTACCTGGGTCGTTTCTCAGCAACTACCTGCTGAACCCATGTGTGAGTGAGTCGTAAATGAATGGGCTGGGGGCAGGCAGGGCGGCTCGGCGCCCTTGGGCATGTGACAGTCTTTCAGCCCCATTGGGCTGAAGGAGCCCAGAGCCCCAGCCTGGTAGTTCCTCATGCCAGCTCTCTCCCTACCCTTATCTTATTTCCTCTCCGGCTCTCAGAGGAGGGGCCGGCTCCACCGTTCAAAGTCAACACCCCCGACATGCCATGGCTGTGGGAACAAAGGGCCGCACAGAGAAGGGGCGGAGGGGCAGGATCTGGGGGTGCCGTGGACGGGGAGGGCGCATCCCTTAAAGGCACAGACTCTTCCTTCCACTCCCATCCCCCGGGCCGGCCGACCCCTCCTGTCCTTCAGATGGGGCCTTGTGCGTGCGCGCCCCGGTGCCCTGGGGGATTGGAGTCCTGCGTGGCCTGGCCTTGTTTCTATTTCTCCGTGTAGCCCTGGGGGACCCGCTAATAACAGTCCCAACACTGATGTAGCGCTTCCTGTGTGCCAGGCTCCGCTGTAAATGTCTATGTATGTTAGCTCCCTGAACACTCCCAACGGCCCTGTGAGCTAGGTCTCGTTAGGATGGACGCCCATGCCACAGAGGAGAAAGCAGGCCCAGGAAGGTCAAAAGGCTCGCCCAAGGTTGCACAGTGAGCAGGCGTGCTGCTGGGATGTTATTCCCCCCACCCGACTGCCTTGGTCAATGTCACTGACCCCCCGCTGGCCTCATCTATACCATTCGGGGGTCAGATTCCAATCCCCTGGGGAGGGTCCCCCCTCCCTCGGGCTGCCTACCTCAGCACCCCCTCCTTTCCACCGCAGAGCCCGCCATGTCGGCCAACGTCACGCTGAAGCCGCTCTGCCCCCTCCTGGAGCAGATGAGCCGCATCCAAAGCCACAGCAACTCCAGCATCCGCTACATGGACCACGCGTCGGTGCTGCTGCACGGGCTGGCCTCGATGCTGGGCCTGGCGGAGAACGGACTCATCCTCTTCGTGGTGGGCTGCCGCATGCGCCAGACCGTCGTCACCACCTGGGTGCTGCACCTGGCGCTGTCTGACCTGCTGGCCACTGCCACCCTGCCCTTCTTCACTTACTTCTTGGCCGTGGGCCACTCGTGGGAGCTGGGCACCACCTTCTGCAAGCTGCACTCCTCCATCTTCTTCCTCAACATGTTCGCCAGCGGCTTCCTGCTCAGCGCCATCAGCCTGGACCGCTGCCTGCAGGTGGTGCGGCCCGTGTGGGCGCAGAACCACCGCACGGTGGCCGCGGCCCACCGGGTCTGCCTGGTGCTCTGGGCCCTGGCCGTGCTCAACACCGTGCCCTACTTCGTGTTCCGGGACACCATCCCGCGGCGGGACGGCCGCATCATGTGCTACTACAACGTGCTGCTCCTGAACCCGGGGCCCGACCGCGACGCCACGTGCAACTCGCGCCAGGCGGCCCTGGCCGTCAGCAAGTTCCTGCTGGCCTTCGTCGTGCCGCTGGCCATCATCGCCTCAAGCCACGCCGTCGTGAGCGTGCAGCTGCGCCACCGCGGCCGCCGGCGGCCCAGCCGCTTCGTGCGCCTGGTGGCGGCCGTGGTGGTGGCCTTCGCGCTCTGCTGGGGGCCCTACCACGTGTTCAGCCTGCTGGAGGCGCGCGCGCACGCCGACGCGACGCTGCGGCCGCTCGTGTGGCGCGGCCTGCCCTTCGTCACCAGCCTGGCCTTCATCAACAGCGTGGTCAACCCGCTGCTCTACGTGCTCACCTGCCCCGACGTGCTGCGCAAGCTGCGGCGCTCGCTGCGGAGCGTGCTGGAGAGCGTGCTGCTGGACGACAGCGAGCTGGGCGGCCTGGGGAGCAGCCGCCGCCGCCGCCGCGCCTCCAGCTCGCGGCCCGCCCCCGGCCCCGCCCCCGGCCGCCCGCGCGCCGCGCCCGCGCGCCTGCTCGCCTGGCTGCGGGGCGGCGGCGTGGCGTCCCCGCAGAGGGCCCGGGCGCGCTCCCAGGACGAGAGCGGCCCCCTGAACCGGGCGCTGAGCACCACCTCGGGGTAGAGGGCGGCCGGGGCTCGCCGGGCCTTCTCCCCGGGAGGCAAAGGAGGGCGGCGAGGGAGCGCAAGAGCATCCCGAGGGCGACGGCAGGCCGCAGCCACCCAGGGATCTGCATTTTGGAGCACCCGGCTCCCTCGGTCTTTCTCGGAATCTTCGGCGGGCGGGCGGGGCGGGACGCCGAGAGTCTGCATTTCCAGCAAGCTCCCTGGGGGCGAAGTCAGCGCTGCTGGTCAGCGGACCCCACTTGGGGCAACACGCAGTGAAAACTAGATTTCGACTGGGTAGTGGACTCCCAAGGCACGCGGGACACACTACCCGCCCCCCCCCCCGAAGCTCAACTTTACCAGGTGGTGGGAGGGGGAAGGGAGGGGAGTGTTTATATATGAAAGCGGTGATGGGTTTTGGGGTAGAAAACAAGAGAGGAAAGGTCTCGGAAGCACTGGCCCGGTGTAACCTCTCCATTTAGTCACTCAGCCACCGCGTACTGAGCTAGACGCCTTATCCCACCATCTTGAGGGTAGGTTCCATGATCAGACTGAGGCTCGTGGACATGCCCAAAGTACAGAGTCGGCCAGCTAACCATTCGACATTACACGCTCAATTACCAATCAGGGAGTGAAAGAACACCCCCCCACCCCCAAACATACCCAAGGTACCGAATGCAGTGACTGCAAGGGGCACCAAGTCTACCCTTCTGGCCCAGCACTGCCCCAGGTAGAAAAGCAAGGCCTTTTCTATGAGGCTTTTCTTATCAAAAGCAAGGGCCGTCAGGGTCAACCCAGCTAACCCAGATGCAATGGGCATCTCTGCTGAAGGTCTTCTCGTTCTTTAGTGTTTGGAAGTGTACAGCAGACTCGGAGACCCCAGCACGGGACATTCCCTTGCGAACAGGACACCCGTACAGGCCTGTATTCCATGGCATGGCCTGTGGGCAATGCTGGTGATCCCCAGTCTTTGCAGCCCACCTCCCCACCGGCAGCAGTGGGGCGGCCGTCCCTTCCTATTTGCAGAGGTGAGGGGTAACCGGCTCCCCCCCTCACAGCACATCCATCAGGCCATGTGTCTCCTCTAGCCACCATGCACTGGAGGACAAAGATCGCTGCGCTCAGGCCTGTCCCGAGGCCGGGTGCAGAGCTGCTGCCGGTAACTGGCAGATGCATCCTCTGTGGAAGAGTGGAGGGAAGGCCCCTCTTGGGCTCTGGGCCCAGTGCTGTCTGTGCCGCTCCTGGCCGGGGTCCCGGAGGCCGGGCTCCCGGAGGCCGGGCTGGCCACCTTACCGTTTACCGAGGTGCTGCGCCTTGCCTGCAGCAAGTGCTCAGCAAACGGAGGGCAGGTGCGCACCCATCTCAACACCCCGCCACGCGCCCTGCCAGCCTCCCCTGCCTCACCCGCAGCGCTTGCCGCCGCCTGACGCACAGTACCGTTTCCTTGTTTATTAGGTCTTCTCCATCAGAATGAAAGCTCCTTGTGGGCAGGGGCCTCTATATTCCCCGATACCTAGCATTGTGCCTGTATACAGGGGGCTTTCAATAAATATTTTTGACGCAGACTGCATGGCGTGAATCAGATCTCTGGGGCTTCTGCAGCGTCTGGTACAGGCGAGACGGAGCTGGGGGAACCTGGCTCCCTGCAACCTCCCCACCTTAATCTTTCAGCGTGGAAAAGTAAGGGGAGCCGGGTTCAGTCTGCCGGGTGACAGGGTCAGTGGGCTGCAGAGGGACCCAGAGCAGCCTTTGGGATGGTGTGAGGGGAGCTGGTTCCTGACTGCAGCCTCCCGGCCTGTGTTGGACCCATGACCTTGAGACAGAAACACACATTTGGGGAATCACCCTCCTGATGTCAGCTCCCCGAGGAACGGAGGATTCTCTCTTCTCGGTTGCAAGGCACTTGATGAAGGAGGGGGAAGGAGGGGGAGGTGCCTCCCTCCTCTCGTCTCTGCCGGGCCCCAGGCTCCCTCCGGGGTGGGATGGGGCAGAGCGGCGCTAGAGCTGCAGTGCGGCAACCCGCAGAGGCGTGTGACCAGCGGCCCGAGAAGAGTGGTGTCTGCCACGGCGGTGAGCCACAGGCGGCCTCTAGGTGTCCGGACTCAGACCTTGGCTGTTGGCCGCTGCGGAGGCTGCTTCTGCAACAGCGCCAGGGTGTCCCGCTTCTCGATGGAGCGAAGCTGCTTCTTCTTTGCCCGCTTGAGCTTGGCAGGGTTTCGGATCTGGGGGTGGGGTGAGGAGGAGACGTCAGGGCGGCTGTAGTCAGTCTCTGCCCTGCGCCCCAGGAAGGGGAGGCCTCCCCACAGGGGCAGAGTCACACACAACAGGAGTGGAGGCCGCGAGGCGGGGGTGCCGAGGCCTCTCCGACACGGCGCCCAGCCTGGCCTGTGGGTCAGATCCCCTGAGCAAGACAACACTCACCACTTGGACAACCTCTGCCCTCCGCTCATTCTCCAGGCGGCGTTTCAGGTTCTCGGCCCGGCGCTGTTTCTTCTCCTGGAACACACAGGGGACGGGGATTTGAGTGTGGGGACTGAGACAGCGCTGGTCTCAGGCCCCAGGGTGAGAGCTGGCTGAGTTCCCAGAGAGGAGGGGACAGGCCCTTTCACCCGGCCCGACTGTCGCTGGTGGTGTGTGTAGGAAGACCAGCGGGGAGGTACGCCTGTGGGACGAGGCTGCAGTGGACAAGCTGGGCGCCTGGTCCCGCAGCTCAGATAGGAGGATGGCGGGTGGGGGGAGGGAAGACACAGGTGGCTCCCCACCTGGAAACTCTGGCATGTGCAGGATGGCCCCTGGCACTAGCCCCTCATCAACTGCCAGGGGAGAAGCGGTGGCCTAGCCCTCTCCCTCATTCCCAGCCTCCCAGGGGCTCCTAAGGTTCATCCAGGTGTGGGGCTGGCAAGGGCGGAGGCTACAGAGAAGAGGCTCCCGAGCTATCTGGCCCTGGCTCAAATCTCGACTCAGCTACTTCCAGATGGGTGACCTTGGCCAAGTTGCTTAGCCTCTCTGTGCCTCAACGCCCCGTCTTTAAAGCAAAGAGGGTTACACAGCCTGTCCTGAGGAATAGATGAATGACTACATGTGCTGGCCTTGGAGAGACCCGGCCCGAGTCAGAGTCCGGTGCCCTCTGGCTATGCTGACTGCTGTCCCTGGCGGGGCCCGAGGGGATGTCGGCTCAAAGGCCACTGCTGCACGCTCGTGAGCCCCGCCTGGCCTCTCGGCGGAACAGGGGTGGCCTGGGCCCCCGGGGAGAAAGGAGAAGTGAGACTTGGGCTCCCATCAGGGGAACGGCTGGGCTGGGGGCTGGGCAGGGGCACTCCTGAGGGGCGGTGACAAGAAGGCTTGTCTTGCCCAAGAGGGAGTCAGGGCCGCACAGGAAGTGAGACAAGGACTTGTCAGACGGCGGCAGCCACACCACCAGCAGGGCCTCGGCCACAGACTGAGCTGGGGTGGCTCAAAACGGGCCACAGATGACCGAACGACGCGCCCAGGCCTTTCCCTCAGTGGCCGGGCTCGGGGTGAGGTGCTTGACTCCTCCCGTGACCCTGGGATCACTAGGCACGTGGCGTTCCTCCGGTAACACCAGTCCTGGTGTGATGGTCGCTGACCCATATTCCCTGGGTGCCGCCCTGGGGCTTCCCCGAGACCGGGGAGGCGGGGTGGGAACCGCTGATAGGGCGTCTCTGGCCTGGGGAGGAGCGTCGGGGCGTGCGGGGTACCCCCTCTGCTGCCACGTGGCGGCTGCTTCTTGGAGAACGATGGCAATGATTTGGGGATGAGGCTCTTCCACCTGAGCGAGGACCCCGAAGCCCATCTCGCCAAATGCTTCTGTCATCGGTGCGGGCCACTAGGGGGCTTCGGCCTGGGCTCGTCCCCATCATCGAGTGTCTCATGGAGCCCTGGGCTAAGCTGGACGTTCCCCTGGGCTTCCCCGCCCTGTGGTCCCGGATCCCACTTCTGCTTCTGGCCAGGCGCTCTGCCTCCCTCTGGGCACAGGTGGGAGCCCTGAGCCCTGCCCCCCCCCCGCCCCCCGCCACAAGGCCTATCAGAGCTGTCACCGGCTCAGGCCCCCAAGCTCCCGTCTCAGCCTGGCTGGCTGGACTCTCACCTGCCGGCGTCTCTCCTTCTCCTCCTCCAGGTGCCGGGCAAAGTCCTTGGCCAGCTTCCTCTCCTGCCGTTCCTTCATCTTCCGCTGCCAAGACGTGCGCAGGGGCTTGTCCTGAACCATCTGGGAGAACCTGTGGGGGAGACGACGGGCACGCGTGTAGTCCGTGGGGGGCACCGAGGCCCCCTCTCCTCTCAGCTCTGGGCCTTCTTCCCCAGAACCCAGGCAGAATGACCTCCCCAGCTGCCTGCCTGCCAGGCAGTCACCCCTCCGGGTCTGCAGAAACCTGGGGGCAGGAATGGGTCCCAATTGTGCCAGCTGCCATTTCTTAAGCCCTCCCCTGGTTATGGGTCTCTGAGACGGGCACTCTTGTTCTCACGGTGGGGGAAACCAAGGCTCAGAGAGGTGGACTCATTGCCCAAGGTCACCCTTGTACCTGAACGGTGGTCAAGACTGAAAGCTCTGTCTGTGACCAGAGTCCAGCTCACATGGCCTTTCTGTAAAGTTCTGCTGCTTCTGCCAAGCAAAGCCAGCTCGGGCGCTAACGCCAACGTCCCACTTCAGAGCAGCACGGGTGGTTACGGGCCTCTGTGACGCATGATGCAGAATCTCTCTCCCCAGGAGGGAGAACGTGAAAGCGGGGGTAGGCATTAGAGGGTATCAGGGGAGTCCGGGTTTTCCCAAGTGTGAGAGGGACATCATAGTCACGGGAGAAATGGGATGCTCTCTGTTAGAACGCTACTGCAAGGATGTATACATGCAATGATCCATCTAGGGTGTGCTGGAAATATTCCGGGAGGAAAAAGAAAGAAAGGAATGTCAAGGAGCGAGATGACGCTGGACCAGCTACACTGTGAGCGCTGCTGAGCAGGCGAGGAGAAGGTGGGGGTCCGCTAAGCGGCGCTCTCCCCCTTTCTATGGGTCTTTCTCCTAGAACTATCTAAAGTCTTCCTGGGGGTCCCGTGGGCCTTTTCTCCTTAGCAGATCCTCTCCTAGTGGCCTTTTTGCCTCCCCTACCAATTTCTTGACTTCTGAAAAGAGTTCTTCTTCATCCACTTCCGTTGTAGGGGACCCCGAGTGGTCGCAGGAGGTCAGCGGGCCCGCCCCGGCCTCTGAAGGCTGTGGTGCAGGCAGCGGCAGAGCCCGCTCCCCTCCAAGGGGCAGAAGGGCCAATCGAGTCTGCCTCCTGGGTCATCTGCCCCCGTTCTTGCTCCACGGGAGTCTGGTACACACAGCCCGGACCTTGACCCCAGGCCTATCCACCTTCGGCCTAGTTCGGACCCCAGAACACCTCCCGTCCACACACACACACACACTGCTCCTTCGCCCTCTCCCCACGGACCTGGTGCTGAAGACCTGGCTTCCTAAGCACAGAAGGACGGGGCTGAGCACAGACGTCCTCCCTACCCCAGTTACGAGAAACCCAAAGGGACAAGGGAGTGGGGACTTGGACACACCCAGAGCCCCGGGCCACAGTGCTGCCTGTTTCCAGAGCGGCACAGCCAAGCAGAACTTTCTGCAATGCTGGACACGCTCCCTCTTTACGTCGTCCCGTCCGGGGGCCCGCCAGCCGCTCTGGCAGTCGAGCACTTGAAATGTGGTTGGTGTGACAGAAGAATCCGAATTTTTACGTTTTTAAATCGTAACCAACTTAAATTTAAGCTGCCTCGTGTGCCTGGTGGCTTAGCTCCTGGGGCAGGGCAGACCCAGAGCGCCGGCAGGCGGGCCTGAATGCACCGCGTACTCCTTGTGTGACCTCGGGCGAGGGCGCCTGGGTTTCCGCGACGACGTCCCTGTTAAAGGGAGACGAGAAGGGTTCCCATTCCGCAGGGTGGCGGGCGGATCGATTGGGACAAGGCTGGAGAAGCATGTAGCACAATGCTCTGCACGCAGTAGGAGCCCAATAAGCACCACCCTTCAGAGAAGGGAGACGGCGCACCCAAGGAGCCCTGTGCGGGTAGCGTTTGGCATCGGCAGGGAAGGTGGGGCTCCGGCCAGGCCTTCCCAGCCACTGCCTCCCTCCATAGGCCTGGTTTTGCTGGAATATACCTCCTGCTGCAGGTGCTGTCTCCATGATTTCTGGGCTCACTCGCCACCTGCCGAAGCTGCTTCCCCAAAGACCCCGAACACCAACCCGATGGCCCTCTGGCCCTTATCCACAAGACCTGCCTGCAGCTTCCGAACGTGTTTTATTTCTACTAGAACCGCCACCTTTGCTTTCACCCCTGACCTCCTATGGTCTGATACCCGCCCCCCTCCCCCAATTTTTCCCGCACAGCCTCGATTCCCTCCTATGTAAAATGGGCATAATCTCAATACCAGCTGCTTCATAGTACTGATGTGCAGATTAAATGCCATGATGCACCCTGGTCCCTCTCTTTGCAAGGCCTTTGTCCTGGCCAGTCCTTACCAAGGTGTTTAGCAGGATTCTATATATGCAGGGCTCGGTAATACTTTTTATCACAGAGGCAAATAACTGTAACGGATACAAGCTGGTGAAGACCTCCTTGCTTCTTATCAAGTAATGGCTAGGTTTACTTGCTTCTGCTTCCCTCTCTAGGAAGAGGGCAAAGATAATGCTTGTTGAAGGAATACACAAATACGGTGTTACAGGAGAGGTCCACAGGAGGAAAGCATCACATAAACTTCAAGGGCATGGTCTCACCCTCCCTGGGTTCCCAAGGGCATTTTTACTACATTCTGATCAGAATTACCTGTTTGTGTGAGACCCCCCGAAATATGAGCTCTCTCCAACCCAGGGCCCCGTCTCCAGGCTGCACTGGCACCCCAACACCACACAGAACCACACCCCTGCCCGGCCGTCTCCAACTTCACCTTTTCTTGGAGCGGTCCTTCCACACCCGCCCCGATTTCGGCTTTCCCTTCGGGATTACAGGAACCTCCTCCACCTCCTTCAACTTCTTGGACGCTGGAGGCTGGGCTGAAGAGCTTGTCCGCTTCTTTGCCCCGAGGCCGCTTCTCACCGTCTCCCCGGCAGGAGGTGGCTCGCTCGGCTCATGCTGACCCCGGGGGGAGCCGGGTGACTGCGCTGTCGGCTCCTGTAGTGGCCGCGAGGGCTCCGGACCTGGCGCTTGCTGGCCCGGGGAAGGCTCTGGTGATGCTGGGCCCGGCTGCAGCTGATGTCGGGGAGACTGCGGGGCCGGCTCCTTCTTATTCAGGGCCAACTCCAAGTCCAGTTCCCCTTGGGCCTGGGAGAGCTCTGCTGACTCCCCACTTAGCTTTGGCTGAAATCCGGGGGATACTGGACCCGACGCCGGAAGCGTTTGCGGCGACTCCGGGCCTGGATCTTGCTGGCGCTGGAGGGACCCTGGGCCCGGCTCTGGCTGCCTTCGGGGGGACCCCAAGCCTGCACCCTGCGGTAGAACAGGTGATCCCGGGCTTGTTTCCGGCTGACGTCGGGGGGACTCCGGGCCGGGTTGCCGCACACACCGAGGCGACCCGGGCTCCCTCGTTTCTTCTGCGTCCGACCTGAACTCCACAAGGGCCCGTCTCGCCTGTAAAGCTGTGCTGTGGGTGTCGGGGGATTCAGGGTTTAGGCCTTCCAGCCGCCGGCTGCGCCTGAGCGGGGTATCCATGGCGGGGCCTGAGTTTCCAAATTTCAGCCCACGTGCAGCCGCGACAGTCTCTGGGACTACCGGCGCGGTCCTATGACGTCAGGGGCCGCCATATTAGTGTGGGGCAGGAGGGGCTGTTGCCGGGGAGACCAGGTTGGTGATGGGCGGAGAGGCGGGATCGACGGCCCGAGGGGGCTGGGCTTACAAGGCGCGTGCGCAAAGCGCTTTGGTGCGTTTACTCGCTGGGGAGAGCTAGTTCCTGGGCTGCGTTTGCCTTGCGTGCAAGCTTAATCCCCCCGGGTGGGGAAAAAGAGAGCGCAGGCAGAGAAGGGAAGGGGGTGGGTGACCCATTTCCGGGAGAGAAGAAGATTGGGAAGAGGTCCAGGGCGCCTGTAGGCTAGGCTGGATGGAAACTTTCCTGCTCACTCCTGTGCAGTTAATTGGACAGGGGTCCCAATCTCGGGGCATCAGTTTTCCCATTCGTAATATGGGTAATTTTGCACGAGCTTAGTGTATCGAAAATGATCCTGTCGGACTACTCATAACTACCAGAGTTAATGCTATCTGGCGAATCCCAGAAGCGGGAAATCTAACTCGCCAGTTGCATGTTAAACGTAACCCTTTCCTTCCCTTCTCCCATCCTGTACTTAAGTATCTATGGCTCTCCCTTTTCAACGTTTTCAGCATTCATGCGTGAAGCTGAGGCGCTGGTAGGATTCACCACGTTTGTCCTGTGCCACAACTGCACCTTCAGTCCGGGTTCTGGAAATAGCGCGCAGATCATCTCTGAGCTGCTTTTTAGCCAAGCCAGAGGTCCTTGCCCCCGCGTGTGAGCCTGCCTTCTCCCCTCTGCTGCGTGAGACCCAAGAAGCAGCCTGAGTCTGCTGAAGAACATCTTGGAAGCTGCCCAACTGTATCCCAGATCGCCTTCAGAGTTTCCTTAGAACTGCCTGGGGACGGCCCTCAGGGATCGCAGGCCCCCTGTCCTGCTGTCCCGTTGGCTTCTTTTACAGACCTCTGTTTCTCCAGCTGAGGGGTTACGAGAGGGCCTGGGAAGCTCTCCAAGGGTGCTCAGGGGACACAGAAAGAAGGCAAGGCAGAGATCCAGGCCCTCAGGGCTGAGCACTGCCCCCACCTGCTGAGTCACTCTGCTGACAGCGGAGCAGGGGTGCGCGTCAGCCTGGGCCCCGGGTGTTTTGAGTGCGGATTAAGGAGGAGGTGAGAAGGAGGAAAACCCAGGCAAAGGTTCCTGGAGGATGGGAAAGTGGACTGAGAATCCCTTCGTACCCCTCCCCCCTTGGCTGGTGCCCTACAGCATCCCAAATGCATCCTGGTGAGTTCAGCCTGCTGAACCCCCTCCCTAAGAGTTAGGGTGATGGCACTGCTTCCCCACTGTCCCTTCATGTCATCAGAAATAGTTGCACCCTTGTGCACCAGTCGCGTGTCAGCCTCTACCTTCCTGGCCCTTCCATCTGTAGACTTATTGCCCTCCTGTTCCCGGGCCGTGGAAGGCCCCTCAGTGCCCCTGCCCAGCCGCTCAGCTCCTCGCTGCAGAAGCAGCCAGGACCCCTCCTCGCCCAGCTCTTCTAGCCCCCAGCTCTTGGTTCCTTAAATTCTCTGCTCCCGCCTGGAGGCCGAAGGGCCCGCCATTCAGGAGCAGGCCCGGTGTCCATGACCAGGGTGGCCGGTGGAGACCGGACCAGGCCGGTTTCTGCTCCCTGCTTCCTGAGCCCCTGTCCTCAGCTGGAGGGGTCGCTCACGAATGCCAGTTGGATTGTATCCCCGCGGGCCCTGCTTAAAATACTTCAGAGGGTGGCGTCAGGTCCCTGCCTGGGTGGTGCGAGGAAGGGAGGTGTTTTACAGATGTGTTTTGAATCATCGTGGAGACCCTGAACCTAGGCGTCAAGCGAATTCTGGCCCAGAACCCTCCACTCCCTCCTGAGCTTGGTTTGTCGTGTCATTATAAATGGCGCTTGGGGGCCCAGGGGAGAGGCTTGAGGTTTTCAGAAAAGCCTGATGCGCTGCTCACTGCTGGGACTGCTCTGCGTTCTACCGCAGCCATCCCAGCCTCCTTGCCCTTAGGGGTGAGGAAGGGGTGCTGAGGGGGCTGTCTCCCCCCCACAGAGGGCCCCAGCAGGACTGAGCCCCAGTGGTCTGCAGAGACCCCCTCTTTTGGCTTTTTCCTGGTCCCTGCCTCACTTTCCCTACTCCCTTATAGGTGCTTACTGGAGTCATTTTTTTTCTTTTCTTTTTTAAGGTTATTTATTTATTTTGGGGGGGAGGGGCAGAGAGAGAGGGAGAGAGAGAATCCCAAGCAGGCCCTGCGCTGTCAGCACACAGCTGTGTGGGGGCTCCATCCCATGAACCGGGAGATCATGCCTGAGCCGAAACCACGAGTCAGCCGCTTAACCGACTCGGCCGCCCAGGCGCCCCTGCTGGGCTCTTTTTCCGAACAGACTATTTGTACGTAAGTTCTTGTCTCAGAGTCGGCCGTGGAGGAACTCAGCCTGCACACTGGGCGAGCCGTTGTTGGGCCAGGGGCGTTCTTTCAAGGGCTCACTCTTTACAAACTCACTCACTCTTCACCCCTGTGAAGCAGGTGCTGTCGAGATCACTGCCATTTCCCGTAGATAAACTGAGGCAACAGAGAGGGTGGGACACTTACAAAGGTCACACAGCAAGTAAGTGGTGGAGGCGGGATCCACCCCAGCTGTCTGACCACAGAGCCACAAGTCGTAAGAGCAAACCTCTGTGGGGGCGCCTGGGTGACTCAGTTGGTTGAGCATCTGACTTCAGCTCAGGTATGAACCTGTGGGTCTCGGGTTCAAGCCCCGTGTCAAGCTCCGTGCTGACAGCTCAGAGCCTGGAGCCTGCTTCGGATTCTGTGTCTCCCTCTCTCTCTCTTTGCCCCTCCCCTACTCGAGCTCTGTCTCTCTTGAAAAATGAATAAACAATTATTTTTTTTTTTTTTTTTTACAAAAGGAGCAAATCACCCTGTTATCCGGCTAAAGAAATCGAGGCACAGGAAGGCCACGGTGCTTGCCCGAAGTCACACAGTGTGTACACTGAGGTACTAGGATTACAGTTCCAGAGCCGGGATGCTGAGCTGCCTTGCAGCTGCCCCTGGCGTGGGCCTCGCTCCCCTGGTCCTCACGCTGGTCTCGGCCGGTGCGCCGTGGGGCCGGGCGCCTTGTCGCCCCGCAGGCCGGCTGTGGCCTCACGTGCCGCTTGCGGCGGGCTGAGTCGGCGCTGGGTGCCTTACTTATGCAACCTGAGATCTGCTGACTGAGGGAAACCGTGCGCCCACGGAGATAGGATCGGGGGTTCTTCTCTGAGCCATCGGTCCCCCCCCCCCCCCGCAGCCGCAGGTGCTGCAGCGAGAGGCCTTGGCCGTCTCCGGATGTCGGGGGCCCGTATCTGTACCATCCTCTGCTCGGCATGAGATCAGAGGTGGCCAGGGGATGGGTCCTGTGGTCACCAGCGGCACTAACCGGGCAGTCCCTAAGTGCCAGGCCTCTCCTGGGTGCTCGCTCCATCCCGTGGAGCGTCGCTGCAAGTGGGTGGCTGCTAGCACCAGACAAACACGTGCCGAACGAGGGAAGGGAGAGGCTCACTGCCGCCTTGGTGGGGAGGGGGCTGCGGAATGGACACCGGAGCCAGGCGGGAGGTGAACACCTCCGGTTTCCTGACCGGGAAATCCAAGGCTGGGAGAGGTTCTGACACAGGGCGACACACGGGGAGAGTGACACGGGGGCAAGGACGGGACCGGAGTTTGGGGCTTCCTGACGCCACGTCCACACTCTCCCATCACTGAGCTGGGAGTGGAGGCGGGAGGGGGGGCGGGCTGAGGGCGCGGAAGGACTTCCTTAGTCGGGGGAGGTGGGTGGGCGGCCCGCAGTGGGACGTGGCCCACGGTGGCTGGAGTGGGGACAGGTGGAGGGGCCGCAGGGCTGGGCCGCCCCAGCCCGGGGGGTTGACTGCCCCACCGGGAGCCGAGTGCATTTGTCATCTCCCTACTCCACGACTCCCATCAGGGTGGCCATGGCCCTGTCCTCTTCCTGATGGAAGAGGTCTCGTCCTGAGACCCTCGGTCCGGTTCCAGCTGCCGTCCCCGGGATCCTGGACGCGAGCCATCGGCTCTCCCGGACGGGTGCAGGCTTTGTCACTCGGCCTTGCTGCATTCGGCTCTGACCTGCGGGAGAGCCAGCTCTCCCCCTTCCATATCTGCTCCCCTCCCCCTTTGCATGCGCGAACTGCTGCTTCTAGAAACCTTGACTCAGACCCTGCCGAGAACGTGCAACAGGACAAGGGTTATGGTGTCAGTTCTTATCACGGGTGCTTATCTAGGAGGCTCATCTTTCTCTGCGTGTTCCCAGAAGCTTGCGCTGCCTCTCAGGTCCTCCGGGGGGAGCAGGGCAGAGACCTCGGCAGAGGGGCCGGGGAGCTGGGTGTTGGGGAGGGTGGGTACGGGGAGGGGAGTGGCACCTGGGACCCTCAGTGTGAGGCCTCCCAGCTGTCCCACGGGGCATTGCCAGGGGACAGAGAAGCCGACTCGATGGGGAAGGGGCCACTTTGCAAAGCTCTTGGGCACCTGCAAAGCTTATCTCCTCACCGCCACCCCCCCAAGGCAGCTGCAGGTTCCGCTAAAACAGGAAGGGGCAGACCTGCTCCCCCCCGACCCGGAGAAGACAGGACCTCCTCCACGGCACATTCCCCTGTCCCCAGGCAGGTCAAGGAAGAGGTCGGGGGGGGGGGGTGCTGGGGAATGAAGACCTGTGCCAGGTGGGAGGGAGAGTCCCCGGGGAGGGGGGCCGCGGTAGCTCCTACCCCATCCCGAGCTGCACCCAGCGTGCCCGGCAGCAATGCTTGTCAAACGTTGGGGAGCAGCGGATTCCTATGGAGGGTGTGTTGGAACACAGTCGGGGCCCTGAGCCCAGAAAGTGTGACTCGGTTGGTCTGGAGAGGCCTGAGAGTCTGCATTTCTCTGAGCCCCCAGGGGCTGCTACTGCTGGTCCCCGGGCCACACTCGAGCAGCAACCCGCAGGGGGTGAGCAGAGGTGCAGGAAGGGCTTTTCTGCCTCACTGTCCCAGGCAGGGTGGGGCCAGGCTCCCCATCCACCAAACAATTATCGAATGTTCGCTCTGCGGCTGGAGCTCAGAGCACAGCGGCGAGCAGGGCGGTTGTGGCCTCTGCCGGGAGGGCGTCTACATTGTCTCGGGGGCACGGCTGTTCAACCCTCGAATCTCGAAAGTTCCCTTTGAGGAAGGCTGAGCGGGAATCATTTTCCCTATTGTCCAGGTGCAGAAATAGCATGGCGGAGAGGTCACGTGACTTGCTGCCCTCCGTCCCCCCCACCATGCAAATGGAAGGAGACAGAACATGAACTCTGGACGCAACTCGAAATCCGGCTGCAGGGCCCTGGCCAGGAGCCATCTCTCCTCCCGGGGGCTGTGTCTAGGTGGCAGGGCTACCGGCCTTGGACACGCGTCGGTGGGTGACGGCGGGGGGCTTCATCCTCGGGTGAGGGTGGAGAGCTGGGTGGAGAGAGAGATGGTCCCCCGTCCACACCCGCGACTCTCAGTTCCCGAGATCCGCGGAACTGCGGAGTTTCACAGTGAGTCACCTCCCCTCCCTTCCCCTCTGTCCGCGAATTCTTCTCCTTTCATCTCCCGTAACATTTTATTGTTCTTTCTAGGCTCTGACCTTTCCTCGGTGTGGTATCCGCTCCAGGGAGGGATGCCTCCCCGCCAGCCAAGGTGGCAGCCTCATCTCCATGGCCGCCCCCAGAGACCTTGCCTTGGTGGCCGAAGAGCATATTGTGAGGCCCGTTGCCAGAAGCACAGACCGGCGAGATCCCTGCTTGAAGGTGGGGTCTGCGGGCCCCGTGGCGGGGACGTCTTGGGTCTCCCCACTTCTGCCCTCTCCTCTGCTCACACTGTGCCTGGCCTCCAGTCGGACCCAGCCGGCTCGCCGAATGCCGGGTTAGTGAGACGACGTTGCCCCTGAGCCAAAGGTCTTGCTTCTCTGTTCTTCTCACGTGCCTTCCAGAACCTCAGACTCCCCAGGCGCAGCTGCCCCTGACGCCCACCGCATCCGCCAGGCTCATTTTTCTGGATCTCCCACGCCAAGGCTTGTTCTGCTGAACGAACGTCGTAGAAACAAACACGTCTGCTGTCCCCAAAGGACCCTTTGTATGTTTACGGCTTTTAAAAGCATATTGTCAATGGTGAATTTTAAGGCCATAAAGATGGGAGCAATGTACGAGAAGGTATTTTATTGCAGTGGATGGAAAATGTACAAAACCATACCAGTTTCCCCGGAAGTTTATTTATTTTTTTTAAAGTTTTATTTATTTATTTTGAGAGAGAGAGGAAGCACGAGTGGGGCAGGGGCAGAGAGAGAGGGAGGGGACTCCGAGCAGGCTCTGTGCTGACGGAGCGCAGAGCCCGACGTAGGGCTCGAACCTGCGAACTGTGAGATCGTGACGTGAGCCGAAATCGAGAGTTGGACGCTTAACCGACTGAGCCACCCAGGCGCCTCTGGAAGTTTAGTCGATAGAGATTCTGTCAGCGTGGCTACCAAGCGAGGAGGGCGTGGGCAGGTGTTCCTGAATTCTCACAAAAGCGCCCCCTCCCCCCCCCGGGAAGTTGCTGCCACCGCCGGGGTTTTTAGAGAAGGAACTGCTCCGGCCGGCGAAAGGCCGAGAAAGGATTCGAACACAGGGCTCTGCCCCTGAAGTGTGCGCCCCCACCCACGCCTCCCTGCCCCCGTGTTCCAGCCCTTGGACCTCCATCAAGAATAAGCGCTGAGGCAGAAATTTTAGGCCATTCAGAAATCGCACGCCTCCCGTACAGAGCAGAAGCAGATCAAAGAGTTAGTCTGCGGCTCCATTGCTTTCTGTTTGAAATCAAATATTACACAACGCTCAGATATTATCTCTCTCTGCCCGCGTGGTTTCAGCGCTCTACCTGCGAGACGGCTCTGGGCAGAGCCAGATACCCCACGCTTTGTGTTTGGAGATTAGACACAGAAGGGGTAGGAGAGTGCGTTTTCCAAAGTTGGCTGCCAGAGTATCCGGCATCCACGTTCTCCTGTTCCAATGTGACCTTGACACCCCCTCCCTTGAGTAGCGGGGTCTTTGTCTCTCCTACATCCAAACCTGGAAGGACCTTCGTGATGGCCTCGGCCAAAAGAGTGTGGGGCGTGACTGCTGAGGCCACATCATAAGAACGTCATGCATGGCTGCTCACTCCTGGAACTCAGCTGCCCTGTTTGAGGAAGCCCACGTCGTCCTATGCGCAAACCGCCTGGAGAGGCCGGGGAAGGCGTTCCAGCCGGCAGCCCAGCTGAGGTCCCGGCCAGGCATGAGCCGAGATGCTTCCAGATCATTCTAGCCCCCACCTGTCAGGTCACTCCCAGTTTTGCATCTTTCCAGCAGAGGTCCCCGAGATCATGGAGCAGAGACAGCTCTCCCTGCTATGCCCTGTCCAAGTTCTGCACCACAGGACCCATGAGCGTAATGAAATGGATGTTTGACATCACTGGGTTTTGGGGTTGTTTGTTACGAAGCAACGGTAACCGCCACAGAAGGTATTTGCTTGCAATCAGGTGTCTGTCCCAAGGGGGAAAGCCTTGCACCCTCTCTTGGGGCAGATGTGATCGGCAAGAATGGTGCCTAATCAGCCTCATGACTTTATCGGAGGCAGATTGGGTGGACGAGCTTTCCTTGTTTTTTAGTTACAATAAATTCATATATTTTACTTGCTTACTTGTTTGCTATTTCCCACTGGCTGCACTGATGGTGCCCTATGGATGCGATATTTTTCTTGTTGTGTTTGTTACTGTATTCCCGGAGTCCAGATGAATACCTGGCACTTAGTAGTAGCCTAATAAATAATTATTGAATGAATGAGTTAACGAAGATGACATATCAAGCCGGCACGGTTCTCGATCACGATTTCTCAAGAGAATTTTATTAACTTTACCACGGGATACTTGTTATGAAAATGTACCTTTATTTTCTGGACAAAGGCCAGCTTGTACTGTTGTGGGGATTTCTTGAGAATCGTAGTGGAGAATAGAATAGAGAATGATGAGAATCGAGAACATTTAAAAGAATTGGGAGTTCACAGTTAAGAAGTCCCGACCTTTTCTCGAAAAAAAAAAAGCGTGGTAGGGGGACTACTAAAGGAGTTGGTTCAAGGAATTTGTTCCCGGACACTCGCTAGAGGGATTGAGGATCAGTCAACACATAAGAGATCGGTTCAAGCAAACTGTCTTTGTGGCCCAGCATGGTCTGGATGTCACGGATCCACAAATGAGTGTAAGACGGGGACCTCTAGCTGAGTCCAGCTGGGAGGCCCAGAGGCAAAACTGTTCGGGTTGTACCAGCCGAAGTTCCTGAGGATGAGGGACTATCAGGGAGGACTTCCTGGAGGAGGCAGGTCCACGTGGGCAGCTGCCTCAGAGGAACACTGAAAGCCCGCAGGGATTTATCAGAAATCCGCCTCCTGTTGACTCGGGGTTCCACCTGTAGACCCTCATGGAGCTGGTGGAAAGGAAATCGGTGTCCCTTTTGCCCAAACACCCTGAAACAGATAATTCAGTAAGTATGTAAGCAGATAATACCCTGAAATAGAAACCTTTCTTCTCCCTGGCACCGGCGCGTGTCAGTGGGGGAGGGGGGATTTTTTTGTGACATGCATCGCAAATCCCTGCGTCCACTGGCCTGTCCAGCTGTGAGACCAGCCCACTGGCAGTCTGGGTTGGGGTGGGCATTGCCAGGGAACCCAGATTCAGAACCCAACTAATGCATAGCAAAGGGCAAATCTTTACCAAGATCGCATCTGCGAGGCTTTAAAGGTCTCCTCAAAAGTAGTTTGGTTGCCGAAGAAACTACGGACAGAAGGACTAGAGAGAGTAAACCATGAACACCCGCAGACGAGTGGAGACTCTATTTGGAAAGAGACGCGTTCGCTCCCTTGCCGTTGGCAACCGAGCGAGCGACGCACTCCAGCTTTGTGTCACACGCCGGAGAGGAGGACCAGGAGAGGCAAGACACTTCCAAATAAGCTGGAGTTCCATTCGGTGCGTGTCATGCGACTCCATTTGGAACATGAAGAAAGAGGGTCACAATTTTATTTATGGGAAAATGGTTTTTTTTCCCATCTCAAGTTAACATCAAACATTAATTTGAAGGGTACCGAGTATTTCTAATCTATCCTGCAGATAAGACTATTTCTGCCGGGCCACGCTGTCCTGTCGGCACGCCTAACAAAACAAGCGGAATAACTTTAGAACCTCCCAGAGGCCATTAGTGCTGCGGTCAGGGTGAGAGCAACTGTCAGCGGCTGTTCTGGAAGATCCCAGGAAGGCATCAGCTTGGTGTCTCTGTCCTGTGATGTTCCTGGCTGTTCCTTCCTTGACCAATTCTGTTCCATTCTGCAAATAAATATTTTTCTTTTTTTAAAAGTTTATTCCTCCATCCTGAGTGAGAGAGAGAGAGAAAGAGAGCGCAAGAGAGGGGCAGAGAGAGAGAGGGAGAGAGAGAATCCCAAGCAGGCACTGCACAGTTTGGAGCCTTATGTGGGGCTTGAACCCACAAACCGTGAGGTCATGACCTGAGCCAAAATCAAGAGTCGGATACTCAACCGACCGGGCCACCCATCCAGGAGCCCCAAATAAATATCTTTCTGAGTGCAGCTTTGAGCAGACCTGATCCACGGGTCGGCAGCCTCGGTGGCTGCCCTTTTGGTGCCTGATGCCACACCGCCTCCTGGTGGCCTCTTGGCATATGTCTCTGGGTCCATCTGAGTGTAGAGAGCAATTTTCCCAGGGGCTACTGGGCCCTGCTAATTTATCATCCGGAGGGGAGCCTTAGTCTCTGTGGTACCTCTCGAAGACAGGTGTAAACTAGACGTGTTCCAAGGACCTATGGTCACTTATGCGGCGCGTCCCAGGTACCGGCACGTGCCTTCTGCCACCTGCTGTCACATGACAGAGGCAGGCACCAGGGAGCAGCGCGCGTCCGAATGTCTGTCGACAGATCGACGGTACCTTCTCTGCCAGGGCGAGGCCTCCGGTTCATGCCGGTTCGCCAGGAGTCTCGGATCCTCCGGAGTCAGCGGTAGGCTGAGCGTTGGCGTAGCTGGCCACGGAGTCCCACGGGCCCAGCTGTGTGCAGCCGGCGGCGTGATTGGGGGGCAGTTACTTCTCCTCCTCCAGCCTTACTTTCCTCTGGTGTGAAACGGGGTGCAGACTGGCACCTATGTCACATATTGGGGGGAGGGACTGAGGTATGCGCGTAGGGACCTGGGGGCGGGGCCTGGCGCCCGGTGGTTGCTGGCGGGTGACGCTGCTAACCCTATGGAAGACCTCATTGGTATCACCGGATCCCTAAGAATCTCTCAGTGCTCCCGACAGGCCTCGCTCAGTCCCGCTGCCTGGCCCCTGCTCACACCGCATCTACGGGCTGCCACCTTCTCCCTTCTCCCAGCCCCTGTCGCCCAGTCTTGCTCTATCACAACCATCGGCTGGGTGCCTGCTAAAAATAACTTGTGGGGCGCCTGGGTGGCTCAGTCAGCTAAGCAACCGACTTCGGCTCAGGTCATGATCTCGTGGCCTGTAGGTTCGAGCCCCGCATCGGGCTCTGTGCTGACAGCTCAGGGCCCAGAGTCTGCTTCAGATTCTGTGTCTCCCTCACTCTCTCTGCTCCTCCCCTACTCACACTCTGTCTCTCTCTCTCAGAAAAAAAAAATAATAATAATAAAAAAATAACCCGCACTGGGGCCTCAGCGTCTTCAGGGGAGGCGCCTGGGAATCCCGGCTTTGAGCACCCCCCCCCCCCCCCGTGGGTGATCCTCCCACTCAGGCCAGTGTGCCGAAGGCGCCGGCACACCCACCCCGAGGGCCCTCGGCCCCTGTTGTGTTTCTGCGGCACCAGTGAGGTCTCTGGCTGTGAGCCTCTGCACTCGTGGCTCGGCTCCCACATCCCAGCGAGTCAGCGGACCCCTCTGAGCCTGTTTCCTCACCTCGAAAATGGAGGGAAATGCCTGTCCCAGAGGAACTTTTATAAACGGGTGTCTGCCGATCGCTCGCCAGCCTCCCATCGGCTCAGGGCCCCGTCTGGACCGAGGCAGGTGCCGGTCAGGCCAGCACCCCCAGCCCTCCCCCCTGCGTTCACTGACTCCCCAAGCTCATTGCAGGTGCCGCTGTGGCCTCTCAAGGGTCAGCCCGGGGTTCTACTTCCTCCAAGCCCGCTGCCACCTTCATTCTTTCTGGGTCTTTTTTTTTTTTTTTTTTTGCAAGAATTATTTTCCTAGACTTTCTTCACCACATCTGGGGGCCATGACCGCGGAGGAGCTGTGGGGGGGGGGTGCCAGCGTGGGGTGGAAGCCAGGTGTTGGAGCTGGCAGAAGGCCACATGTCCTGAGTTCAGTGGGAGTTGGCTGGTGACAGTAGAAGGAACAGTTTGGAGAAGGAGGGGGAGACCTGGCTTCTCCTTCCAGTAAAGGTACTGACTTGCTGTGTGACTTTGGCAAGACCCTTTCCCTCCTGGGCCTCAGTTTCCTCAGGTTAAACGGAGATGTTGGACCAGCTCACGAGCCCCAAGGCCACTTCCAATTCTAACTAACATTCTTAGTCTCCTGTCGGGATCAAGTATGCTTTCCTAGCATAATCGTTAGTGACGCAGGAAAAAAACGCGTCCATTGTCCGCGTGGGTGTGGCTTCCGTGTCTAACATCTGTGGGGTCCTGCCTGGCCCTTGCCAGTATCTCTGCAGAATTGACCTTCCGCCAGCTGTGCACCCCCCCAAACTCGTATGTCGACACCTGCCCCCCAGTGTGGTGGTTTTTGGCAGTGGGGTCTTTGGGAGGTGCTCTCCCCTCACCAGGGGGCTTAGTGTCCTCATGAAAGAGGCTCCAGGAAGCTCCCTCGTTCCTTGTGCCAGGGGGGGACACAGCGAGAAGACAGTCGTGAACCAGGAAGGAGGCTCTTACCAGACACTGAATTTGCCAGCACCTTGACCTTGGACTTCCAGCCTCCAGAACTGTGAGAAACGTTTGTAGTTGAAGCCACTCAGTCTCTAGCATTTTCGATGTAGCAGCCGAATTAAGACAGAAGCTTTCAGCAAGGCTCGGGGGCTCGCCTGAGTCAACCGGTGATTGTTCTAAGAGCCACTTTGAGATTCCAATGAATACACCCCCTCGTGACCAGGACACGATGCTCGGCTTCCTCATCTATGTACAGGGGGCGTGTCCTCATGCCCGGGGCTCCCCTCACCCCGGGTGCTGAATCGATTCCCGCTGTCTCCCCTCTGCCCATCCAAGCGGGGGAGGGGGTCTGAGCCGAACCCCAGCCACGTGGTTGTGCCCTCCTCCAGCCTTCCCCAGACACATCCGGAGAGAAGGACAAAGTGAGCAGATGCCCGGGGATACAAAGTTGGAAAAAGCCCAGCAGAATCCCCAGTCTGGCTACGGAACAGCAGCTGCCTAGATTCCGTTTAAAAAGGGAGAGATGGGCCAAGCACGGATATCTTCTTAGAAAAGGATTAGCCCCCAGTGGCGGTTCATACGTGCGGTAGAGGATTCAGGAGGCTCTCAGCGCGAGAGGAACCGCCGTGTGAGTGCCACGCGTCCCTCATGAGGAAATGGACAAAGACAGAGTTTTGGACCCTGAGGGATGGGGCCCGAGGCCCACAAAGAATAGGAATTTGTTGGGAATTCCTTCCTGGGTCATCTCAGGAAGAAACGCGGACACATCAGCCTCCCCCCAGCCCCCCGTGTCTGGTCCCCAGGAGCCTGTTGGAGGAGCAAGAATGGGTTCGAGTCTACCAATGAAGTTCAAGTCAACTGTGCCACGAATATTCACCATTATGTGAATTAGCATATTATGTGAATTCACACTATATACGTGGGGTGGTGGGCCAGTTGATCCCTTCCCTGTGACTCAGTTTCCCCACTTGTAAGACGACGGGGACGAGCTGGAATGGTCAGTATTGTCAGAGTTTGGAGCGAGGAGGTCAGCCCTGTGCACATTTCCGGGGAGCCAAGGATGTCTCTGGCTCGCGGCGCCGTGGAAACCGAGGGGAACAAGATGCCGTTTGAGGTGCCCGGTGCACGTGCCGCTGGGGGTGCCCAGGGAGCAGGGAGGCTGGCCAGGTCTCCGCAGGGCGGCCCTGGTGCCTGCTGAGGAAGGCTGCGGAGCGGAGACTCCCAGGAGAGCCGAGACGCCAGTTTGGAAATTCAGTAACTCTGCCGACCAAGCTCTGTCACCCTCCCGGGCTTCGAATTTGTACCCAGACCATGGTGGAGGGCTGGTGCGAGCCGTGTCACCACTGTGGGTTGAACACTGTCGTTCTCATCGTCTGTGTTATTATACAGACAATGAAAGATACAACGCAACAGGGCGCCTGGGTGACTCAGTGGGTTAAACGTCCAACCAACTTCAACTCAGGTCACGATCTTGCGGTTTGTGGGTTCAAGCCCTGCGTCAGGCTCTGTGCTGACAGCTCAGAGCCTGGAGCCTGCTTCAGATTCTGTCTCCCTCTCTCTCTCCCTCCCCTGCCCTTACTCTGTCTCTCTCTCTCTCTCAGAAAGAAATAAACATTAAAAAAGAAAGATACAGCTCGAGGCAGGAGCTTGCTGTTGGGCGGGGAAGATGCACACAGACCAAGGGCAGGTATTTGTGGCCTTGGACGTAACTCTGTGGTTTATGGGTCTTATGTGACCGACAGAGTCTGAGCTGTTTGGAAAGCAAGCGACTTTAGGAGGGCAGCCTTGTTTGTAGCCAGTTCCTCTTAACACCCACTTTCTTTATTCGTTTATGTGCCTTACTTGGCTCCTGGATGGCTGGGAGTTTGAGACCCTTAAACATGAAGGGCCCACCAGGAGGGCCAGCGTGCGGCGGTGGACAAGGAGTGTGTTGGTTGGGGGCCGGGGGGGTGGTGGTGATGGCTCCACGGACGAGTAGGTGAGCCGGGGAACTTTCCAGGCAAAAGAACCAGACAGGGGAGTGGAGACACAGCCAGATGATTCTGGAAAGGACAGGAGGCTGGTGGGATTCTCTCCTAGCCACGGCCACAAAGACGACCCCTGAGGGCGGGGTGGGTGAGACACCTCCTCCAGGCTTTCCTCCTCCAGAAAGCAGTCAGTCCCCCGGGGCCGTCCACCTGTCCTCCAGGGATCGCAGGCGAGAGGGTGCCAGATAAGGGTGGCTGTTGGGGAGCCCTCTGCTCCCTCCCTCCTCCCTTCCCTCCCCTCAGAGCCTCCTCAGCCACCTTCTCCCAGATGAGAGAAAGGGTCTGGCCTCAGGATTCGGAGGGGAGGCGGGAAGCCAGGACAGAAAGGGAGCAGCGGTGGCCACAGAGCAGGGACAGGCCTGAGCACAAGGAGGGCAGCAGGGGGGAGGAGTGTGGGGTTGGGGCTGGAGGGTGTCGCTCTGCCCCACGCCTGCCACACGGGGACCTGGCACAGCCCCCTCATGCTCCCGGGCCTCGGTTTCTGCTCCGGAGCGGGGAACAACGGAGACACTGAGCGCTGGGCTGCGCGCCCTGCCCCTGCCCCTCTGCTGGCGGGAGGCCAGGAGCAGGTGCCTGGGCTTCCCCACGGCCAGCCAGCGAGGGGACGGCTTCTCATCTAGGGCGAGGGGCAGAAGGGCCCGCTGGAGAAGCGAACCGTGCCTTCCCCTCCTCGGCTCCAGTCTGCAGCCTCCTTCCTTCCGCCTCCTGGGAAGGGTAGACGCATCTCCTGAGGTCTGTCTGAGGTCCAGAGAGAACAGGGGACAGTAATTGCATCTTTGTTGGCATTTTTTTATTATTTATTAAATTATTTATTAAATTTATTTATTTATTTAGAGAGAGAGAGGGAGACAGAGATCTCACGAACCGTGAGATCATGACCTGAGTCGAAGTCGGATGCTTCACCGACGGAGCCCCCCGGGCGCCCGGTGTTATCAACGTCACACCACATCTGGAAGCTGGGTCCTTGGAGCAGCCTCTGGGAGGGGGAAAGTCAAAGGGAACCCACATTCCAAGGACGAGGGAGGGCGAGGGGACCTCCAGGGTCCGGGGCTAGCTCACGGGTCAGTTGGCGGTTGTGTCTTTTTTGCTCGTGTTCCCCCCGCGCTTGCCCACGTTTCCCTGAAGTCGTTCTCGAGAAAGTCACCGTGTTTGAGTGGGCGCTGCACCCGCAGCACTGGGATCAAGAGGGGAGGGAGCAGGGGAAGACCGCCCCCCCCCACGCACGTGCACACACACACAGACACACAGACACACAGACACACCAGACGCACACATATTCTTGGGCCTTTTTTACCTTCCTGATGTTGGAATCTCTGCCCACAGCTGCTTTCGCTTCCCTGGGGTACACCCTCCTCCTCCGTGCGCTTTCCCTGCCGTTGCTGTTCCTTTCTCAGCCCTCTCTTCGCGGTGTCTGTCACCTCCCTGCTGTCCGCAGGAAGCTGGCCTGTGAAGCTCGGGGGCAGAGGGGCCCTGCGCTGTGTCCGAGGTCTCGCCCTCCTCAGGGCCACACGCAGCAGCCATGCCCCGCCCTGCCTCACACCTGCCACGTCACCTTGGACGAGTCACTTACCCTCCTTCCTCTCTGGGGAGACTGACGGCGGTGAGGAGGATCTAAACGGGCAGGAAGCCCCCGATTACCAAGCCTTGAGTGCCGGGCACAGGGGCTTGCCCCCGAGCTGATGAGCCAGAGGCTTAAGTGCCTGCTCCCATTGAGGTGGGAAATTCTCCCAACTTTGCATACCACGGTCTCAGAGAGATCTTTCCAGGACATAAATCAATGGCTCCCAATGGCCAACAGCACGCTCTCGAAGCCCAGGCCTCGTTCTAACACGGTTCCCCAACCTTGGCAATGTTGGCATTAGGGGCTGGTCCTTGCTGGGGGACATGGGGCCGTCCCGGGCATTACCCCTGGCCTCCACTCACTAAATGCCTGTAGCATCCTCCGCAACCAAAAATGTCTCCAGACATCGCCGATGGGAACCACTGCCCTGGGCCGGTGAAGCGTGAGTCGCTGGAGGTAGAGTGTGGGGGAGGGGGCCGGTCTGCGGAATCTCAAGGCTCCCAGGTGGCTCTGATCCAAGTCAGAGCTCTGCGCTGTCGCCTGGGTGCCGCCTTCCTGCCGGCCTCTGCCCCGCCGTCCAGGCCCGTCCCCCCAGCCCAGAGCCGACCCCCAAAGTGACATTTAACCTCCTCGGGTTTTGACTATTCCCGTTCCGCGCCTGGGCACCTGCCTGGCTCCAGGAGCTGGAGGAGAGGAAAGTTAGGATTCTGATCCAAGGGGGCGCCTGTCACCTTCCTCTCCATGAGCTGATGCCCGGGAGCGAGGGTCCATGGGACGCAGTGGTTGGTCTGTTTTGTATTATTGAACTTTTTGGGTAAGTTACAGGATTTTCTAGGACAAGTCCCTACGTGACTTTGACCCCTTGACGAAGGTTGTCTTTGCTCCGGCTGCCGCAACAAAGTGCCATAGGCCAGCTGGCTCACACCGTCACGGTCTATTTCTCACAGCTCTGGAGGCTGGTGGTCTGGGAGCCGGACGCTGGCATGGTGGCGTTCGGGGAGGGCCCTTTGCTGGTGGCCGCTTCTCATTGAATCTTCCCGTGGCAGAGAGCAGAGACGGGAGCGAGCTCTCCCCCTGCCTCTTCCAAGGGCACTAATCCCAGTCGCCAGGAACCCCCCCCTCAGAGACCTAATTTCCTCCCAAAGGCCCCACCTCCTAACACCGACCACACTGGGGATTAGGGTTTCAACATAGGAATCTGAGGCGGATTCGGTGTGGGGGGGGCGGGGACATGGACATTCAACCCACAGAAAAGATTTTTATCTTTCCTGCTGACTTTGGATGCTTAACCCTCCCTCCCCCGTGTGGAGAGGTTCTTTTCTGTATTTGAAAATTCCAATTTGTCATTTCTTTTTTTTTCTTTTTTAAATTTATTTATTTTGAGAGAGACAGAGACAGCACACATGGGGGGAGAACAGAGAGAGAGGGAAAGAGAGAGAGAACCCCAGGCAGGCTCCGTGTTGCCAGCGCACAGCCTGACTTGGGGCTTGAACTCACAAAACTGAGAGGTCATGACCTGAGTGGAAACGGAGAGTCGGAGGCTTAGCTGACTGAGTCACCAGGGGCCCCTTCCGTTTGTAATTTAAAAAAAAATTTTTTTTTCAACATTTATTTATTTTTGAGAGACGGAGACAGAGTGCGAGTGGGGAAAGGGCGGAGAGAGAGGGAGACACAGAATCCAAAGCAGGCTCCAGGCTCTGAGCCATCAGCATGGAGCCGGACGCGGGGCTTGAACTCACGAACCGTGAGATCGTGACCTGAGCCCAAGTCTGCTGCCCAACCAACTGAGCCACCCAGGTGCCCCCGTTTGTAATTTTATAACTGTTTCCTGCTTCCATGCCTTTGCCTGTGCTGTTCCCCATACCAGGGGCACTGTTCTTGCCTTGGAGGCCCAGCTCCTGTAGGCATCCAACCCTCCTGTAGTTCTTCCCTGAGTGTCCTGCCCATACGTACCTCTGACACCCTGTCCTGCTGCTCCTGAGTTGCCTGTGTGGTCCTGTGTTTACTTCATTCCCGAGAGCCACCCGCCGAAAGGCCTTTTCGCCTCTCTTTCAAGTTCCCACTTATTCGAACACCAATCTAGGTGTTGCTGTGAAGGTATTGTGTAGATGTGATTGAATCCGTAATCAATGGGCTTTAAGTGAGGGAGATTTTCCTAGATCACCTGGGTGGGCCTGATTCAACCAGTGGAAGGCTGAGAGAACAGAAGAGGAGCTTTCTTTATGAAGAGGAAACTCACTTGGTGGATGGCGGTCGGTAGATGGCAGCTTCCTGCGGGGCGGGAGATCTGCCCCGCCCACGGTGCACCCGCCGGCCCCGCCCACGATACACCCGCCGGCCCCGCCCACGGTGCACCCGCCGGCCCCGCCCACGGTACACCTGCCTGCACCGCCCCCATAGTCACGTAAGCCAATGCCTTGCGTCAAATCTCAGTGTGTGTCTCCCCCTGTTCTGACTCTCTGGGGGAATGCTGGCACGTCCAGTGTCCAGCTCCGGATGGCACATAGTAGGCAATTTGCTACTGAGTGCACGCAAGGCGGCGGGAAGCAGTGGGGAGGCAGGGACGGAAGTGGTCTGGTCGAAGCCCTGGGGGCGGGGGAGAGCCCAGCGGGTAAGCTCAAAGCTGCGGCCTGGAAGAAATGCAGGGTCCGCTCAGGCCTGGGCGTGCCCTTCCCGCCCCCCCCCCCCCCCCCCCCCCCCCCCCCCCCCCCCCGGGGCGGCGCTGGCAGCGCTGGGCAGCCTTCAGGCCTCCGCAAAGACAGCCTCCAGAGGAGAGGACGGATTCCTTCTCTGCCTCCCCGCGGAGGTATTCCGTTTCGGGCCCTATCGCGGTCCTCACAACACCCGTTTCCCTTACAGCAGTTGCACATATATTTGTGGGATCCTTCGTGCCTCTCTCCACCCCAGAGAGGCCGGGGACTGTGTCGTGGTTGCTCGTGGTGATCTTCCCCCAGGCACAGCGCGGTGGGGACCGATCTTCACCTGTGGAAGGGAGGAAGGAAGAAAAGACATGAGCACAATGCTCCTGCATGACCTCCTTGAGGACAGGAATCCACGGGGCGGCGGGGGGGGGGGGGGGGGAGGAGATGAGGAGGGAGGAAGGGCATGGCTTTGAGGCTTCTTGATGTTCCCGGGATAGAGATGGGGTTGAAGTTTTCCAGGACTGTCCTGTGGACCGGATGACACTGTAGTTCATGGGAACTTAGGGTTGGATGCAAACAGCTGCTGGCCTCATTCCCCAGACTTCCAGGGAAGGTGGAGGGTAGGGGGGCGGCATGTTGTGGGTAGTGGGACAATGGCACCAGACCTGGGCTCCAGCCTTATTGGCCTAGGGCCTGCTGGGTCACCTTTCAGACACCTGGGCCTCAGTTTCTCCATCTGCCACACGAGGGGTTAGTGAGATCATCCAGGAAGATTCCCCCCGGACAAAAGTTCCACGAGACCGGTGGTCGAATCAGGTTCAAGGCTCCAAGTGAGCGTCTCAGCTCAACCACAGAGTGCAAACCCGCTTCCTTCTCGTACACAGAGTGGGCTGAGCGGGTCCACTTTCCTTGCTTCCCAGACTTCAGCCCTTCAAGCTTTTCTTCGCAATTTTTATGGACTCTCTGTGTCTTGTACCATTATTTAATGGGCCTCTCTACGTGGACTTTCTTCTTATAATTTCTTTTCAATTCAATGATCTTCAGTATATGCCCAGAGTTGTGCAACAATCACTACGGTTTTACAGTCCACTCTCAAGGACCCATCGTTGCTTTGTTTTGACTTACATACGTGTCTGAGAAGAGCGCCCTGTATCAGGACCGTAGCCGGGAATCCAGTCTCACTTGCCATCAGTGGAAGACAGACCTAACCGCAGACCCCAGGAAAACGGGACGGTGTGGTTAAGTTCTGGCTGGAGGCCGTGCGCGCTGCCTGAGCTCTGCTGTCTCCCCGCGAAGGGACATTCGCTGGTGTTGGACGGGTGTCAAAGACACGGCAGTCCCAAACAGAGACTTCCTCCCTAAAGAAATCCAAGAGACCGAGGGAGACTGCAAAGGAAATTCCTCCCTCCACACGGGCACCGGTGTTCTTTGTCACCATGTTCTTGTATCCCGCGCGGTTCCCCGCCGTGTCTCACGCTTCGGGAACACCGAGTTGGTACCTTCACATCCACAGTCTTCTCTGACCCTCGCCACCGCTCTGCAGGGGAGGAGCGACCGTTCCCATTCTACGGATGAGAAAATGGAGGCTCGTTTCCATGATGGGTAAATGGTACAGGAAGTTCTTCGTCCGGCGAGCTCTCTATTCCCCGGAGCGTCGCGCTCTCCCCTGCCCTGACCGGGACACACACGGCTCCTTTCTCAGGAGCCCGCTGCTCACAGAGCTGGTCCCTCCCCAGACTCAGGGGTAGTTGGTGGTGTCTTCACTGGGGAGGGAAAGGCCTCCCTCCCCATGGGGACCCAGGGGACAGAGCACTCTGGTTTATATGCCCCAAGGTCAGTGAGCTGACATCTCTAAGCAGCAGCATCTTGAGGCCAGCTGTGGGCCGTGACACCTGGCTCATTGTCACAGAGACCTAAAGTTCTAGAGCTCGCTGAGGACCTGAGTGTCCGCGAGGCCGGCGCCCCCCACCCCCACCCCCAGGCTCATGGAGACCTTTCCGGGTTTGGTAATCCCGTTACTGGGACTGTTTCCCGTTACTCTTCATGGACACGTGGCCTACGATAATGAAGAAACTTGAAGAAGAAAGAAAATGAGTTTACATCACCGTGTTCAATATAGGACCACGGTCACGTGAGCGCTTACGACATTCTCGAGCTTTGTATACTAGACATTCAGCTGTTGCAGAGAGACCAGTTTCGACACTTTCCTCTTTGATAAGTGATGTGAGCTGTTTCGTTTTCTTAAAAACAACAACAACTCTGTAGGAGAAGCAGGCATAAAAAATGATAGTGGCAGCGGCGAGCTGTGACCGTGACTCCCATGCCCGGGATTACTGACCGAGGGACGAGCAGGTCCCCGGGTTCAAGACATGATGTGGTGAGAAGGCCCGGCACCGCCCTGGGGAGTTCTCCCCGACGCTCAACGTTCATCCTGCATCCACCCAGGCCTCCGGGTCACTGCCAGGTGACAGGAAAGAGGAGGCCGGGGGGCGAGGGAAGGACACCGGGAGGAAACAGATGCTCTGCAGATAGCTGTTCTATGCAAAGAGCCCATGGCATGAGGAAAAGGTGGGAGGATCGGTCTAGATGAAAGGAAAACAAAGTGAGGTGACAAATATAACGCATGAAACGTGACTGGGTCCAGGTCTAACCGAAAGTACAGTAAAGGAGATTTTGGTACCATGGGGGAAATTCAGATATGGACAGGGTATCAGTAAACACAAAATTTTAATGTTTATTTATTTTTGAGAGGGGGGAGGGGCCGGGGGACAGAGGATCAGAAGCACAGAGCCTGATGCGGGGCTTGAACCCACGAACTGCGAGACCATGACCTGAGCCCAGATCCGAGTTGGATGCTTAACCGACTGAGCCACCCAGGCGCCCCCACCCC
The DNA here is from genome assembly GCA_030068075.1 of Paguma larvata. Taxonomy (NCBI): domain Eukaryota; kingdom Metazoa; phylum Chordata; class Mammalia; order Carnivora; family Viverridae; genus Paguma; species Paguma larvata. Next base: position 102,675,870 of record CM057831.1, on the reverse strand, counting down.
CGGAATTATTTTTAATTTTCTTAGTGTGATGATGCCGTTGTGATTATGCAGAATTCCCACGCTCTCAGGAAAAAATGCAGGTAGAAGAATTTGGGGACGGGACGGAGGGTCATGGTATCTGCAACTTACTTACAGAAGGTTCAACACAAAAGCTTACATGGAGGTGTAAGCATGCATATGTGTGGGCGTGCATGCGCGGGACGGACACGGGTGGAGAAAGAGGAAGCGTGCGACCTGGACACTCTGGTTTAATCATTGTAGTATCCTTTTCATCGATGGATCGATTATCAAGGCAAACCACCGGTCTAGTACAACACCCCATTTTGCAGATGAGGAAACTGAGGCCCTGTGAGGGGACGGGGCTGGGTCGAGGTCACAGAGTAAGTTACTGCCTGAGCTGGAATTTGCGCCAGACAGCAAGCTCCAGACAGCCAAGCTTTAAGATTCGTTCCTTTGGGCTCTTTGTCCTAACCGTTTGTCCTAAACACCTGCATGGCTTTGGGCTCTCTGAAGCTCCGTCCCGGCCCAGGGACTTCCACTGGACACTCTGCTCCAAAGCCAGCTGTAACGCGCAGAAGCAGCAGAACAGAACCAGAGACAAGAGGCTCCAGGCGAGTCAGTAACTGAAACCAGAGGGGACAGCCAGGAGGGGCGACAAGGGACATGATGACAGAATTCCAACAACCTGAAACCCCAGGAATCTGCCAGGGTGTTGGGGTTTTGTAGGGCGACTCTCCGGGACAGCTGCTGACCTGGGCTACCACACTGCACGTGGCCCATCCGGGAAGACGGGGTCCCCGTGAACTCTGAGGGCTGACTTTGCCGTGCGGACTGTGTGGTGGCTGTCATACGGGCAGGTCTCCTCTGACAATAGGAGTAGGGGTCCTGGAGAGCAGGGGCCACCCTGTCGCCACATTTGGGCACCGTCAGGAGGCAGCACTTCAGTTTGGGGTCAGGGAGCTCAGGTCCAAATCCGGACTCTGCCGCTTACCAGCTGGGTGCCTTTGGGAAGCTTGCTTAATGTCTCTGATCCTGTGTGAGATGAGGATCGTAACAGAACCTACGTCACGAGCCGTGGCTCAGAGGCAGAAGCCCAATCTCTGTGGGGCAGAGCCAGCACCGCGATTCTCCAGGGAAGAGAGTCAAGGCAGAGGAAGGGCAAGGTGGTGGCTCGGCGGCAAGGGTGGGCCCCGCGGTGTCTGTGAGGCCTCAAGGAACCCAGGGTGGCTGGAACAGAGTGAGCGAGAGGCGGAGAAGCCGTAGCTGAGATCACAGTGGGGGGAGGGGGAATGGCAAGTTACTTTCGTCTTATTTTCACAGTGTTTCCATTATTTTTGTGCTTTGCCTGTTTTTACGGAAGATATTGGCTTCCTGTTTGTTGCCGATACAAAGTACCCCTCCAAAATAATACACTGCGAGAAAAAAAATCAATTTATGGAGACACGAGGGGAAGAGAATACAGTCCAGAAGTAACCGAGACCGCAGACTGTCCTGGGAAGACTACATTCAGGAAAGGAGAAGGCGGCTCTTCCTCACTTGGCTTCCTCAGCGGCGCCAGCCGGTGTGGATTCACTCACAACCTTGGATAGCGCGACTGGAATCCTGAACTTGACTCCTATCTCTGAGCTTTCCAGCTGCGCAGCCCCAGGTCCCTTCATCCACCTGTCCCTCATAGTACAGATGGAGACGGCCAAGCGAGGCAGGGGGATGCGTTAACGGTTTGCAGGGATGAACTGGTCCCGGTGTCCATCTGACTCAATGCGCCCACCCCCAATCGGACCCATGGTCCCCCAGAGACCCCGCGGTAGGTTGAGTCTGAAGGCCATGCCTCCCTGGGCTCCGAGGCTCCCTACTGCGGCTCACCCCACAGCCCCCCCCCCCGTGTGTCCACCAGGGACTGGAGGCTAGTGGACAGAGAGGGTAGAAGGGTGGAGTTGGGGCGGGGGTCTGGTCCTGGGTGGGTGGCACCTGGCGGGGCTCTGGTCCAGCTGAGCAGCTGAAGCATTATGAGGCGGGGAGGCCCGGAGGAGATGGGGGCCGCCTCTACCTCGGCCACCAGCACGAGGCAGCCATTTCTAGCCAAAGCACTATTTGGTCCTTTCTGGCAACTGCCTCCTCGGAACTGTGCAGGGGGAAGGGACCTGGTGGGGCGGGGTGAATTCTGACAGTTTGGGGAGCCCAGGGCCTCTTCACCTCTGCTTTGGCTCGTCTCACATGTCATGCAGAGTCACGTCTTCGTAGGACGGTGGAGGACCCATCGCTGGCCCCCTGAACCCCAACGATGTGTCCGGAACAAGGGACAAGACATCTTCCTGCAAAAGAGAAGCCACGGTCCCCGCTGCTCACATTCGCGGAGTGAGCGGCCATTCACAGAGCACTCCCCTCCCCCCACCCCGGGCTTACGTGCTGAAGTCTCAAGGTTCCCCCAAAGATGGGGAAACCGAGGCTCGAGAGCCAGAGGGACTTTCAGAAGGCCGGCGCGTGCCTCTCTCCACCTCCCTGTTCTCGAGGAGGGAGTGGGGAGAGGTGGACTGCCCCCTCGTCCTGAGCCTGTCACTAGTGTGCAGGTGACGTTGGGCAAGTCACTCACCCTGTCGGCTCCCCTGCTGGGGCCGGACCAGCTGATTTGCCAGGGTCCCTCCCTCCTCGCCAGAACACATTCCAGGGGCCACGCTGACAGTGTCCCCGGTGACTGCTGGCCTGTCCTCACCACTCGTTTGTGACGAGGGGGCTGCCAAGCCTGTGCCTGGCACCATTCTCTCAGACAGAGGAGGGCACAGAGGCATTTGGGGGAGGCCCGGCTTGGCCACTCACTGCTTGGGTGACAGTGGGGAGTCACTTAACTCTGCAGAGCCTCGTTCTTCCTCTTCAATACGGGAAAGCAGAATTAGTGATAATTTGTGGCCACGGCGATGGGCGACCGAGGCAGCGCCCGCGGCGTTTAGCACGGTGCCCGGCACAGTTACCGTGAATTCCCGCAGCTGGGGAGGGGCCTCAGTGTCCCCATCCTGAAGGGCGGGGTTGGCCTCAGTGACTCGAGGCCCCTTCCAGCCCTCGGATGTCTTAACGAGAAGATTTCCTGCCTGCCAGACAGCCGGGCAGTAACGAGGACGACCGGCTTGGGGTCCAGTAAGCTCAGGGCACACGCTCCTGTCTGTGCCCGGTGGAAGCCCCGTGAACGGATGACACTAATGTGAAAACAGTCGGCGTGCCGAACCCGCGGCGTCACCGGGATCACATGTTTTTCGTGTTCGCAAGTTCCGATTATAATGGGAGCTTTTTTCCTTTAAAGAAATGAGCCTAGAAAAACCACTTCTGGTCACATCCGGGTCACCGGCTTGGGGAGAAGCTGGTCTATTACAGAACGTATCCGGCCCCAACCTGCCGTTCTGCCGTCCCCACAGGCAGACGCGGGCGTGGCCACGGGGTGAACACACCTCGGACTGAGTCCTGGATTTCCTTACGGGCTGATTGACCTTAGGAAGTGAAGGAAACTCTCTAAGCCTCAGTTTGTTTATCCTCAGAATGGGGAAGTAAGTACCTACCTCCAAGGGCTGTTGAGAAGATTAAACTAAATCAAGTTATAGGTGGTTTGGTTGGTTGTTTTTTTTTAACCTTCAAGGGATGTTTTTCGAAAGTGTTCAACAGCAGGAGTGCCCATAGCCTGAAATGCTCGGTCTCGTAGGGCGCCCTTCGCTTACTCCCTCACTGAGTAAATGCTCACCAACACCCCTGCCTGCCTGTCCCCTCCCCTTCCAGGGCCTCGTGTCCCTTGCGGCCCCCCGAGGCCCTCACCTCTGCGGACTGGCGGCCGACCCTGCAGACTGCGACGGCCGTGGCGCTCAGCAGGAAGAACTCCAGGAAGGCGAAGCAGAGCAGAGCCAGCACCAGCCTCTGGATGTGAATCTGGAGGGGGTGGGGGTGGGGGGGGGAGAGAGGGAGAAGGCGCAGATGGAGTCCAGCTCGTGCGGGCCCGGGCGGGCGGGGTCAGACCCAGCCGACAGGGGGCAGCGAAGGGCTTCGGCCGCCAGGGGTGCCTCGGGGAGGGCGGGGTGGGGCTCCGTGGGGCTGGGACTGGCTCCTTCTTGGTCGCTGCTCTACGCCCACCCGCTGGACCCATCGGTCCTCAGTGAGTATCCGCCTGATGTTGGAGGGCCGGACAGGGTCTCTGTTAGAACTACAGGTGGCCATAAGGGTCATCTCATAGTGTCCCCCACTTCGATGGGGACACTGAGGCTCAGAGGGAAGGAGCGTCTTTGATTCCTGGGGAAGAGCTGGGGCAGGACACCCAAGCAGCTGGGACATCTCACAGGGCACGAGCATTTGCACGGTGTGTGTGTGTGGGCGTGCGTGTGCAAGTAGGCCTGCCTGTGTGCTGCACGTGGGTGTGCACGGGGGAGCTCGGTGAAGAATGGCCAACCACTGTTGTCACAAACCTGGCCCAGAGGCCGGCAGCCACCGCGGGGAGCGGGCCCCATGCTGTGCTGAAAGGGACCTGGGCTCAGAGCGGCAGGCCTGGCTTTGAGACCTCACTGCACCCCTGACACTTGCTGTGTGGCCTTGATCTACTAAGTTAGCCTCTCTGGACCTCAGCGTTCGCTCCTCTAAAATGGGGGTAACAAAGCAGACTCGGTCAGCTCTGCGGGGCTGCTGTGAGGTTCACCCACAGTGGGGTCACTGGGGCCATGCTATTTGTAGAGCCTTGGCCAGGGAATCGGCCATTCTGGAATGTGGTGCTGAATTTGCTGCTGACTTGCTGCTCACCCTCAAACGGGCCCCTCTCCCCTCTGGGCCTCGGTTTTCCTAGCTGCAAAAGTGGGCTTGGACTCAGTGACTCGAGGCCTCACGCAGCTCCCTGACCAGTGGGAAGCCAGCATCCCCCTTTGCACCGTGCCTCAGGAGGGACGGGGTGGGAATAGGTCAGCTGAGGGCTTCGGCTCCAGCGCCTGGGCTCTGGAAGGTTCCCCAAGAGCCAGAAACCTCCTCCTGGCTGAGCCGGAGGCAACACCTTCCTGGGAGTCAGGGGACCCTCGGGGCCGGGGCACTCACGGTGCTGTTGGGGTACGGTGTCCAGATCGGGAAGTCAAACGGACTCTCTAGAAAGAGATCTTTGGCAGTGACAAAGAGGCCCGCCAGGACACAGAAGAAGCTGAAGCCGTGTGCTGTCAGGCAAAGGATCTTCTGCAAGCAAAAGTCACAACCGTTGTCCGCAGGTTAGAGACCCAGATCTGGGTCCTGTGTCTGGGCCTGCCAGGTGCTTGCTCTGCGACCTCAGGAAAGACTCTGCCCGTCTCTGGACCCGAGGCTCCTCATTTAAACATGACTTTCTGAGATAGCTGGCCCCCGGGGCGGCTGCAGGTGGCTTTCACCTTCTATGGGACAGGACTGGGGGAACCCGAGGGCTGCCTCATTATCCACAGACTTTGTACTGAAGAGGGATGTTCCCACCACTGTCTCCTTCTCAAAGCTGGTCTTAATCATTTTGGCATCACTTATGTCGCCTGGTCAGGAACTGGACGTCCAAATGGCCCCTCACCCATCCCCCTCTCCACAGGATAAGAGCGGGGGAGCCCCGAAGGTGCCCCATGCTCACACGCTCCGGGTCTGCCTCCTTCCCCACCCGCCACAGTCCCTGAAAGGCCCCCATTCGTCACCATCTTGCGTTAAACATTATTCCAAGAGCCTCTGATCAAGAGCAAACCCTCGTAGAAGACAGAGCGTGAACGCACGGAAACTCCAACTTGTCCCAGAACGCACGTCCCTACGTGCTTCCCTCCCTGTGCTCAGGCGTGGGAAGGGGGAGGCTTCTGGTTCCGCAAGGGGCCCGGCCCAGGAGGAGTGGCAGGTCCTGGCTGCGTGTCCCCTGCCTCTGCGGGTTAACGGGCACCACACCGCTCCTGAGAAGGCAGCGGGTAGCCACAGCCCAGCTCAGTCTGAGCGGCACAAATGTGGGCCCGGCCGGGGTTTGTGGGGCAGAAGGTGGGCTGAGGCCATGAGGTAGGAGAGGGTAGGGATGGTCCTTCCATCCCCGCCGTCTGTCCATCTGGCTGGTCCTGTGTTGGTGTCTACTCCGGGCTCACTGGGGCCACCCCGGGCTGTGCTAGAAAGCGCCCCTGTGCTAGAAAGGTGCCCGGCCGCCGGAGAGAGACGAGGAGACGGGTAAGTCCCACAGGCTGCGGGGACACCAAAGCCAGCCCCAGCAGGTCGGGAAAGACCACCAGGAGGACGGGGCACGGATGCTGAGTTTTGAAGAACGATCGGGAGTAAGTCAAAGCGGGGAGCGAATGTGCGGCAGGGGGCGGGCCAGGTTCTCGGGCCGCGGACGGCAGGGCGCAGAGGAGGACAGAGTCGTGTCTCTGGGAGACGGGACGCAGATGGAAAGCGGGCCAGGAGCTGCAGGCCACGTGGACTCGCTGACATGGGGGGCGAGCGGGGGCACCTGGGCACCAAGGAGGGGTGGATGGCCACACAGGGGTGGGGTCATCGCACTGTGGAATGATGGCTCGGGCGGCGGTGTGCAGACGGGAGGCCACAACTGGGGCTGAGGAAGGGCAGTGGGGGAGGGGCAGACCTCGGGGACCCAGGACACTTTGGCGGTCGGGAAGACCCCTGCCCGCTCGCAGCAAATCCCGGAGAACGGCCTCCCGAATCTGTACTACACACGGATGCCCTTCACCAAGCTGACCGCGGCCTGGGACGGGAGGGAGCGACCTCAGCGCTCCCACTTACCAGATAAGTCTTCGGAACCACCTCCATTGTTACCACCAAGATCCCTGAAATGAGGAACTGCGGGCCAGATTGGAAACAGTCATGAGACATGAGTCGGGGTTCTCTGAAACCCACAAATTCGCTCTCTTCTGGCTCCTCGCTGAGAGGGCCGAGCTCTGGCGGCTGGCTGGTGGCCGAGACGAAGGAGCTCACCCTGCCCACCACGTGGCCCGTCCCGGGCCCGCTCTGGCCACGCTGGTCTCCCCTGTGCGCCCAAGCCCCCACCCCTGGGATGCGCTGGGCCCGGTGCTCCGATGCGCCCCCAGCCCCTAGCGAGTGCCCCATTTTTCTATCCCAAACCGTCCCTCTGGGATCAGCTACGCTACCCACTCCCGCCCTGTGTCCTTTCCCGAATCCTGTGGTTTGGAGGGACGGTTTGGCCTCTTCGTTCTGAGGTCCCTGGTCCAGTTCTGCAATTAGTCCTTCAACGGTTTGCTGAGTGCCTACTATGTGCCAGTCACTGGGACCACAGGGATGAATCGGCCCCACGTGGGGGAGACAGTCCCATCGCTGTGCACTGAAAGCTCAGAGCTGGGGACAGTGGACTGAGGTGACAGTTGGGGGTCAGGACGCCTGCTCAAGAGGGCTCTGTGGCGCTGGGACTCAGCATGTAGGCAGGACTCCAGGGGGACCAGGGGTGGGGAGGACGCCTTGGGGAGCTTCCGGGACCCAGTGTGCGCTGGTGTCCCCTCACCTCCCACCCTGGCCGCTGGTCTTGGTGGGTCAGGAGCCACGCCGCCCGTGCTCGCGCACCCTGACGGAGCCTTAGGCACCAGGGATGCGTCGCTGGATCCACAGGCAGCCTGGCTGCCCGGAACCCCAGGGAAGATGGAGGCCCCCCACCCCCTGTCCGGTCCCAAATGCCAGGGTCCCCCAGGCCTGCCCGCGGACCCCCGCCAGCCTGTGTTTTGGTACTACTCACAGAGGCAGCCCCCCAGAATGGATACCAAGACTTCAGCACCACCAGGTGAAGACTCTCGACAGTAGAGACGAGGTAACTCCCAAAGAACACGTGCAGCAGAGCGATGACAACATGGAAGGCCTGGGGGCGGGAGGGAACAGGGAGCCACTGTTGGGGGACCCGCTAGTGCCCCTCGCCAGCTGGCGGGTCCCAGTCCACTTCCCACTTTCTAACGGATCCCGGTGGGTCTACAGGGAAGAACTGGCTCCTTGGAGAGGTGGCTGGGAATCGAGTAATTGTCCCTCCACCTGTGGTGGCTGCTGGGGCCTCCAGAGGTGGGGTGCGGGGAGGGGAGGGAAGACGAGGGAAGGGGAGAGACTTCTATTGAGGACTTCACGTGAGCAACACCGAGCCAGGGGTGCTATGGGTATAGACAGCCTCTCCCACCCCTCGGTGGCGTTTTCCATTCGAGCAAGTCCCCTCCCTCCGCCGGGCTCCCCGGGGGTCCCCCTCCCCCCCTCCAGGGCCCCAGGAAGTGGGCACTCACCCCCAGCTCCTTGAGAAGGCTGTTCCTCTTCCTGGGCTTCTCCTGGCGCCAGCCTGGAGGCAGGAAACCCGGCGGGCCCAGCTGGTGGGGCAGGTACCTCTGGGGGCACTGGGCTGGGCTGACGGCCTGCTTCGGCGGGAGCCCCCTCACTTCCGGTCTGGGAATAATTGTGCCTGCTCCATAGGCTTCTGCCACCAGCACTTGGGCCAAGGACCTTGGCTGCAGATGAAGGAGAGAGGCTGGGTCAGAACCCGTCTCATGTCTGGTCAGACTCAGAGGCCTTCACCTCTGCTCTCTGAGCCAGGGCCTTCCAGAACAGTCTCCCCTGTCGGTAACCCCTGAACTTGGTTTGACCTAGAATAACCTGGCTTCTGGGGTTGGGGAGGCAGGGCCACTTAGAGCCTCTGTGGCATTGCGGGACACCAGTCCTTCTGGGGCGGAAGAAAGGGTCAAACTTCCCGGCCATGGCGAGACAGAACACACCCAAACTGGCGCTGATGGTTCCTCCTGATGGGAAAGAGGATGGAGGGAAATTTCTGCAGAAGGACCTACTGTAAGCCACCACTGAGTCAGGAAGCCAATATTTAACAAGGAGTCAGCGTTTACAAACATCGTCTCTGTTTTTGGCAGCGGGATAAGCATTTTACAGGCATTATCTGTTTTTAGCCTCGTCCCAAACCTCTGGGGCAAATCCTGTGCTCACTTCCATCTTGCGGATGAGGCCCGGAGAGGTTAAGCCACTTGTCCAAGGTCACATAGTCGGGAAATGACTGGATTGGGACTCAGAGTCTGGCAGACTGGCTCCCGAGTGTGTGGGCTTAGATGCACTGTTGCCTCAGTGAAAGAAAGGAAATGTTCTGGAAGTTTTAACCGGCGTGAGAAAGAGGTTGAGGGAAAACCTTGTGGGGGGACTGAAAGCTTGCTGAGGGTCGCCATGTTGGTGATGGATGCTGGGGCACGTAGGGTTTGGGGCTGCCTGGTGACTCAGTGAGGAAAGCTGGTCTCTCCCAGGGGAACGGGAGTAGGGTGGGGTGGGGTGGGGAGGGGAGGGGAGCCAGTTTATGGAAATCGAGGTAGGAGATGTTCTTCATGGGGATGGGGCTCACGGGCAACATGAGTGGGCTGTTCTTACTCTTTCTGGTACAAAGAATGGGGGGGGGGCGCCTTCCCCTCAATTTTAATTCTCAATTTTAATTCCAACTGTATGAGTTCAGGAGGTCCTGCTTAAGCACCCCAATTTTTGCAGTTTTCGTGGCGTGGAAGTGGGGAAAGCAGGACGGGGAGAGAGCTTCGGGGACCCTGGGAGGGACAAGTGGCCTGGAGAGCTCGATTCCAGACAGGGAGGAGAGGAAGGGACAGTGACCAAGGGCCAAAGGGGCAGACGGGACCTCAGGGTTGGTGAGCACTGGCTCTGAGCTAGGCTGACGTCCCTCAATCCCCGTTCTGTAAATGAAGAAATGGAGCCTTCGGGAGGTCCGAGGCCTTGGCTGAAGTCACGCAGCAAGAAGGCGCCTGAAATTTGCGACTGCGTGTGGTCTGACCCCACTGCTCTGCCTAGGCCGCTGGGCCCTCTGACAGATGTCTCCGTTGGCCTGGAGTTACGGTCCCGATTTAGTGGGGAGGGTGGGGGGTGGGTTCCAGCAGCTGAGCCCAGAGACATACTGATGCATGACCTAACTCTTTTCGGTGACCTGACCCAGCTACGCTTGGGAATTTGTTCTCTCGATTCCCGGCATGTCGGGCAGGGCCCCTCTGACACGGCCAGCTGGACTGGGGTGTGTGCGGTGGGGGGGGGGGGTTGCATGCAGCTGGCGGCAGAGGCCTATCCAGTTAGCCACGGGCTGCAACCTGACTTCTCTGGTGCACCGGCGAAGACGGAGCTTGGATCAGAGCTTGGACACCACTGGGGAGCACGAACGAAGGAAGACTTGTTGGCAGAGGGGTCTTGGCCGGACTGGGTTGTCCGGGGAGATCATGCGAACTTCGTCCCTGGAGGCGTGCCTCGTACCTGGGCTTTCACTTTCCAAGAACGTGGCCGTGGGAAGGGTTCAAGTGTGCACTTGGGGGTCGGATTCAAGGATGCAGAGTTACCCTTCTCGGAGTGTGTTCCGTGGAACACTGGTCCTGACCGATGAGGAGCAGAAGGGAGATTCTCGGAAATCCTGGTTACCGACCTCGCCCCCTTCAGCAGAGCGGAGGTCCTGACAGTTCCTGCAGGGGGGCACTCTGTTTTAACGCTCTGGGCATTTCCCCACACTGGATTGGTTGGGGAGCCTTTTTTCTCCTAGTCCATTGACCCTACGGTTGTTCAGTGGGAAACACTTTTGGGCAAAGAGGGTCTTAAACCAGCAAACGTTTGGTTCTCGGGGGTTTTGGGCGTTCTTCGCCCTCTCCTCGGTTTTCTCCTGCGGATATCCTGCGTGGTGGGGGTGGGGATCGGACCGCCATCGCTAGGCGCCACTTCCAACTTCAAACGACTCTCTCACGGGACGGGGGCTGCTGCAGGGGTGTCCCGCCACCAGGAGGGAGGGGTGCCGAGGACGGGGCTTGGGGAACCAGAGGGACAGTCTGTCTGCCGTGAGGCTCCCACTTTCCGAGGAGGGCGTGGGCTCCCAGCCCTTAGAGGGCTTACGCGCGATTGCCCCCTCCCTCCGTCCCGCTCCTTCAGAACCTGGAACAGAACTGCTTGGGCGGAGACGGGCTGACTGTGCTGGGGGTGGGGGGCCCCCAGAGACCCAGGGGACAACGGCCTCAGCCCCTCCCCTGTCCCGCAGCCAGCTGAGGCCCCGAAGGCCCAGCCAGCCTGGCATCCCCAGGGAAACCAGCCAAGGCCCAGGTTCTCTTTGTTACTTCATCTCCTGGAAGGTAGGGCCGACAGTGGCCAAGCCGGGGAGACACCTCCATCCCTCAGCAGAGTGGGCCCCATCATGGGCGCTGGACATGGGAAAGGCTGGGTCAGATCCTGGCTCTGCTCCCGGGAGCCTGGACCTTGGGCCAGCTGATGGCAGCTCACTATCTCCGCGTCACATGGGGGGTGGGGCGCTAGTGCCTCTCCTGGGTGTGGGGGTGGGGTGCTGTAAGGATTAAAAGGGATAATGGCCTCAATGTGGCAAACGCCCCAGAAACATCGGCCTGCCATTCTCTTTTGAGACTTGACCCATCCTGTCCTCATCATCCTGAGGGGTGATCGCAGGGCAGGGGCGTGAGAGCCCCTGGGGTAGGGGGGAAGGTGCGGTGAGGGAAGAAGGGTGCTTCTGGTGGTCTCAGATGCATCCGGGGAGTGTGAGCCGAACACCACATGGACGGAAGCAACGGTGGGTAAGATCTGACAACGGGGGTCTGTGGTGGGGCAGATAGAAACCCCGCGGCCCGAATCAGTCTGTGCTGGGGAGGCCTGGAGGCCAGGGCAGCTCCTGAGGATGTGTGTGCAGGCACATGTGTGTGCGCACGCAAACGCATATGTGTATGTGTGCAATCATGTCCACACACGTGTATATGTGCACACATGCGTGTGTGCACACATGTGTGTATGCGTGTGCGCACACATGTACACGGGCATGGGTGTGCATGTGTATGAATACATGTGCGTGCACATGTGTATATGCGTGCACACACGTGTGGGCACATGTGTATTTGTGTGCATGCACCTGTGTGCACACGTGTATATGCATGCATATGTGTGTGCACATGTGTGTATGTGCGTGTGCACACGTGTATTCGCACATGTGTATATGTGCATGTGTATATGCGTGCACACACGTGTGGGCACATGTGTATTTGTGTGCATGCGCCTGTGTGCACAAGTGCATGTATGCGCACATGTGTATATGTGCCTGTGTACATGTGTGCATGCATTCGTGTGGGCACGTGTGTATTTGTGTGCATGTGTGTATATGCATGCGTATGTGTGTGTGCACACGTGTCAAGCAGAGAAAGGCAGGAGTTGAGAGATACTGAGTCACACCATGTGACAGAGGGCCGGTGGGAGTCTGGGGGCGATCCGTGGAGGATCGGGTTTAAGCGGCTGTCAGAAAGCAGCTGTGGACGCGCCAAAGCCACTTTCCCTCGTTCTTCAGGACAGCGCTCTGGGATAAGAGCAGGGTCCCCAGTGAGGAGCCCAGGGGCCAGCAGGAGACGGAGGCCCCGCTCTAGGGTGGAGTCAGGAGGCCTGGATTCTAGTACTGCCCCTGGGCAGTCGGGGGCAAGTCCTTTCCCTCTTTGGGGCTCTGTTTCTCCTAATTGCATGTACGCACGTGCATCTGAGTTTCTGGGATTGGAATGGAAGTGGCTGCGGCCCCTCCCAGCTCTAATGGTCCATGGCTGGAGGCAGATGGGTTCTTGGCAGTGAGTTTCTCCTTGGGGTAGATGCTGTTTATGCCCGCCCCCCCCCAATTTCCCATTTACTGGGGGAGGGGCGCCCATTGCCAGCTGCTGTAATCGCTGGTGCTAAGGGCTCAAAGCTGCTCCCTTCCGGGGGAGTTTAGTTACACCCTTCCCCCAGCCGGCAGCCAATGACCGACCAGCCCGGAGTATAAGAGGACAGCCCCCTTGCCTCAGCGTGGGACCAAGCCTGTGCTCCCGAGCACCCCTGACGTGGCATCAGGCTGAAGCTAGCGGTCAGCTGAAACCATATCTGTCCTGGGATTGTTCCACCTGCCCGTCCCGCTTTTTGCTTGTCTCCTGAGAGAGCACTCCCTCACACACCGGGCATACAAAATCCTCGTCTCAGGCTCTGCTTTTATAGACTCTGACTGATGACACCCCCCCTCCTCATTCCTGCTGTGGGGGACCACTCACCGGGCCCTGGGACCTCCACTCGAAGTTTCCGGCCATGCTCTGCCCTCCAGATCCACCTCAGCCCCACGGAGACAGCACCAGAAGATCGGAACATCCTTAGAACGTTAGACTTTGGATCTTTCCCCTCCTGGCCCCGCCTCCTGCTCCACGCCCAGCGGCGTGCAGCCATCAGCGTCTTCCCCATCCCCCAAACCCGGGCAGGCAGAAATCTTTGCACCCTCCTTCCAGCTGCACTTTTCCTTCGGCAAATCAAACGTGGACGACTTAACCTGCTTACAGTGCGGGACAGACGGCATGAAGAAGATTGTATATCTGCATAGAGTCGTGGGTCGAACCTTTTAAAATATCTTCCCGTGGGCCTGGGCGGCTCAGTCGGTTAAGTGCCTGACTCTTGATTTCAGCTCAGGTCATGATCTCACGGTTTGTGAGTTTGAGCCCTACTGGGCTGTGCACTAAAACAGTGCGAAACCTGCTTGGGATTCTTTCTCTCTGCCCCACCCCCCCCTCAAAATAAACAAATAAACTTAAAAAATATCTTTCTAAGTTTGGGAAATTTCAGACATTTCCTAAAGGAGAGAGAATGGTCCAGTGGTCGCCTGCACGGCATCACCCGGGCGGCAGTGGTGGTGGGCTCGCAGCTGCCCTTGTCCATCTCCTCCCCGTGGGGAAGCGATACTCCCGGGGTCCCACAGCTATATTTGTAAACAGGGTAGTATTTATCTCTAAAAGATAAGGACTCTTTAAAAAGACTATGACCCCGGGGCGCCTGGCTCAGTCCACTAAGCATCCAGCTTTGCTCAGGTCATGATCTCGTGGTCCTGGGTTCTAGCCCACACAAGCTCTGTGCCGACCGCTCGGAGCCTGGAGCCTGCTTCAGATTCTGCATCTCCCTCTCTCTGCCCCTTCCCCCCTTGCACGCACGATCTATTAAAAAAAAAACTACATTAAAAATTTAAAAAGACCATGATCCCATGCCACAACTAAACGATTAAGGCGTGTGAGGTTTTGGCGCCCGCCAGGGCGCACCGAGGCTCATCGCGGTGACCTTGCAGAGTCCTGGGCAGCACGGTTTTGCAACGACTCCCGTGTGGCACAAAGAGCTCCTCTTGGCCAGCCTTTGCTACCTACTGGGCGTCACACGTCTGGCCGGTGTTCAGGGTTCCCCTATCGTCTCAGGAGCATCTTGATACCTCTGCTTCGTGTGACTCAGGATCCAGGCCCACAAACCCTATCAGCCAATCAGGTGGAGCCCCGCAGCCTGTCCCGCCTCTGCCCTTTGAGCGTGGCGCCGGGCTCTTGGGGTGTACAGAGCCTGACGAGAGGGGGTGGTTTCGGTGGCTCCCGCCCTGGGCTCCTTCCCCATCTGGCTGCTGCTTCCACATTGCCATGCCGACGGTGGCTAGGAAAGCCTGATGCACCTGTCACAGATGGTCACCCACGCTGACGTCAGCTCGGTGAGCACAGGGCGTGGCACTTCAGAGCTGACTCTGGGTCCGGGCTGCGTGAGTTCAAACCTTGATTCTGCCACTTCGCAGCCGTGAGAGCTCGGGTGAATTATATGACCTCTGTGGGCCTCGGTTTTTCCCTCTGCCAAGTGGAGATAACAAGACCTCTGGAAGGAGTTGCTAGAGGGGTCGATGAGTTAGAATATTCAAATGCTTACGGCGGTGCCTGGCCTGTGTCAGGTGCTATGGATGAGTATTAGAGTGACCGTACGCTCCCAGGGGTCCCTCACACCCAGCCGTCATGCCCACTGCGAGGTCACTCACCTCTCAGAACTGCCGGGCTGGACAGCCCTTCCGCGAGCAGTGAGGCCGGGCCGCCAGCAGCTGGGGAAGGTCCATTTCTCCCGGCGGACACCCGCCCACCGCCGTCTCCAGGCTGGTTCGTGCCCAGTGACCTCTTGTGTTGCGAGAACCCGCTTTGGACCGATTTGTCACCCACACCTTTAGTTTCTTAATCGTGGGCTGAGTATTTTTCTGGAAGCTGTGGTTCTTCACTGGGTTAGAGGCTTCTGCTTTGCCACGCAGTCACGTACAACATGTAACACACACGCACACGAGCACACACGCCCCACCCTGCACCCTTGTGCGTTAACCGACTCGCTCATTCTCAGAGGCTTCGAGGAGCGCGTAGGATGGGCCGGCCACGCTGCTATGGGTCCTGGAAGCTGGAAAAGGCAAGGAAACAGATTCTCCCCCAGAGCTTCGGCAAGGAACTTGGCCCTACCAACACCTTGATCTCAGGACTTCTGACCTCCACAGAGCAAATGTATTGTTGAAAACACTTAAGTTCGTAGTAACTGGTCACAGCAGCAGCAGGAAACCGATAGAGTCCAGCGGGGAAGAGGGTCAGGGAGGCAGGCAGCTGCCTGGCGGGGACGACATGTGACACTGTTGTAACCCTGGATGTGCGGCCATGTGAACAGCCCAGCAGAAGCCACCTCACCTTGGCAGGGGAGAGGAGGGTGAGGATAGGGAAGGCTTTCTGGAGGAAGTGGCGTCCACACTGAGGTCTGAAGGAGGTTGGGAGTTCAGTGGGACAGATTGGAGAATGGGGGGCCAGCAGGGACTGCTCTCCAGGCAGAAGGGTCTCCCAGGTTCGGTACGGCTGTGGGCCAAGTGCAGGAGGAGGAGGCAGAGAGACAAGAGAGGTGAGCAGGCTCTGTCTCCAGGGCTTCGTAAACCTCCCTGGACCGTGTGGACTTTAGCCTCAGGGCAAAGAAGAGCCCCAGGCGGCAGAGCAGTAACCCTCTGGCTGTCATCTAGCCGAGGGATGGGCAGAGCCAGCTGAGAGCTGGGGACACAGGCTGTAAGGTCAGCTGGGTGATGTCACAACGCAGGTGTAAGAGGACAGTGGTCCAAAGGTGCCGGGAGGAGGCTGGAGAGAGCGGACCGAGTTGAAAAGGTCAGGAGAATCTTGGGAGTGTGTGATCATACGTGGGGCTGAGTGAGGGCGACCAAGACGGCCCTCGGATTCTGCCCTGGGCACTGCCCGACACAGGGAAGACAGGAGGGAAAATGGTGTGAGTTGGAACAGAGGCTGTAAATTCCTTTTCAGGGGGACACGACAGCCCATGCCGGAGCTGGCTCGCAGGACAGGTCTGGGTGGGAAGCCACAGTAAGCTCCCTGAGAGCAGAGACGTTGGCTGACGCCTGGTGTCCCCAGAGCCCGGGCACACAGCAGGTGCTCAATAAGCGCTTGCTGAAGTGTGAGCCGTGCAAGAGGAGGGCAGGGTAGGTGAATTTTAGGGGATGGATGGGGCCGTTCTTATTAAAATGAGGCTTTTTAAAAGCCCATTGATCTTGGTGACGGAGAGGTCAATGGCAGCAGCCCTGGGGAGAACAATTTCAGCAGAGCGAGTGGGAGGGAGGGAAGCGGACTCCATCAAAGCAAAAAGGAAGCCGGTAATTGAAGGCTTTCGGGTGAGTGGCTTTCACGCTGGGAGAGAATGGACACGCTGCATTTTCACACTTGGAAAATTTGACCGGGCCAAACTCCCGGCTCCAAGTCCTCCAATCGTGTCTGTTGGTTTTGAAAGCCAGAGCTGGTTGTAACCCCACCCCAGCTCTGCGCTCGTGGGACCTGGGGGCCGGGGGCTTCCTTAAAGGGGCAGACGGCTGAATGGCACCAGCCAACCACCTGCCTTTGGGAAGATTTCCCGGAGGGGGCAACGATCAAATAGGGTCTTGGAGTAGGAGCAGGAGCTTTAGATGAGGAAGTGTGGGCGCTGAAAAACGCAGCCAATCCCAGTCTTTGGGATGAAGAAGCAGGACGAAGGAGGGGAAGGGGTTGGTGGAAACCACTTGGTTTTGGACCACGCGGACTCCGACATTAGCTGGAGCGGGGTTCGAATCCCAGCATGGCCTCTTGCTAGCTCAGGGGCCGTGGGCACTTGATCTGATCTCTTCAAGCTCCCGTGTCCTCAGGGGTAGAATGGGGTTCCGGGTGCCTGCTTGTTCGGGCTCAGGTGGGGACAGACCAAGTGCTGGGACCACACCACACAGACCCCGGCTCCCACAGATGCCCCCTTTCTGGGACAATGGGACCCAGATCTTCTGATAAATATGGGACAAGCCTTCGAAGCCCCTGTGGTTAAAAAGAAAAAGTCATTGCAATGAGACCAGCTCAAAATGCAAGCCACACCGTTTATTACCCTCTGTGGTATGGGTGGAATGAGCCATCCACCAGGACCTCTGACAGCTGGTAGGGGTGTGTCCTTGGCCCCAGACCCAGCCCAGCTCACAGTGACCTTCAGGGGAGGCTCTGGTCCCGAGGGGGGAGGGGCCGCCATGGCCGTGCACCTGTGGATGCTGACTGGGGTGCAGTGAGCCGGCCTCAGCCCCCCTGCACACTCCCCAACCTTGCTCCATTAACTAGACAAGGAAGATGGTCTTCTCCAGGGGTGTGGGGGGACACTGCCTGACTTAGACCAGGCCTTTGGGGAGCTCTGGGAAGGGCCTTAAATGCCAAACTAAATGCTTTAGTTTTCAGGTGGGAGAACTGAGGCATTGCCCCGATTCCAAAGCAGAGAGCTGGTCCTGGGGCCTGCAGACCTGAGGCCTGGCCACGGCCAGCTGTGTGGCCTCAGTACTTGGCCTCGGTACTCTTTTCTGGAGGATTCTGGGCTTAATGGTCTTCTGGAGGTCCGAGGGCAGCCTTGACCCTGTCTGCCAAGGAGGCCAGGGTTTCCCCCAAACGAACAGAGAGAAATGCAGAGCAGCACATGGGGACAGTCCCGGGAGAGTGACAGGGCCCAGGGAGCTGAGGGACACTCACCCTTGACATCAACTAGCTCTTTTAGGAAAGAAGCCACAGCGGGAGATGTGTGGGACAGACGTCCCTGGGGAACACGTCACCTGGGTGCCACGATACGTGAGGACGGGGTCGGGGGGATGGGCTGCCCCCAGATTAACGCGGTGGGGGTGGGGAAAGGCTGGGCCCACAGCGGACAGGCTGGACTCCAAGCGGCGGAGTGACCTCTACTCGGATGACTCCTTGGGCACATATGCCACATTGTCATAGGCGGGGGGCGGAGAGGCTGCGGGGCTGGGGATGTTGAAGTCAGCGCTGAAGGCGTTGGGCAGGAAAATCACAGGCTGCAAAGAGAGAAACCCCCGACCATCCTGGAAGGCTCTGGCGCCTCCGGGCGGTGTTGCAACAGTGCCCCCCTGTGGTCATCCTGAGAACAGCGCCCCAGGAGTGAATTCCGTAAGTGAACGACTCCTCTGTTCCACTAATATTTCAAAAATATTTACGGGGGCCGACTAGGACCCAGGTGTTGGGAGTGCAGCAGTGAACAAAACAGACAAGAGTCGCCTTTCTCTGGAGCTAAAGTTCGGGCGTTCTTCCTCCCTGGGCTGCCCCGCCCTGGTTCCCTCTCTTAGGTGTTGAAGGTTCGAGGCCAACCCTCGGATTGGTTTCCCTCCCCCTGTGAGCGCGCACTCATCTCCCAGTTTGCACAAAGCCACCTCCCCAGCAGCACCCCGACCCTATGGCCTGCATTTCCCGCCTGTGGCCGCCTTTATTCCACCAACGCCCTCCCCGCCCCCTTTCTGTCTTCGCTGTCCTCCAGATTTGGGGAAACTAAGCTAATTTCCCCCTGAGTTGTACTGCCCTCTGTGATGTCCCCGCCTGCGTCGAGGCCTGTGAACTCCTGTGTGTACAGAACTGCCCTCGGTCTGCGTCCAGGCTCACAGAGCAGCTGGTCCCTTGGTGCTTGCGCCCCCTTGTGGCCTCGAGGAGAACAGTTCCATTCCCCCCCAAAACTTCACTGGGTCCCCAGATGTACAAGAGTGTGAGGGAGGGGGGGGCGCAGAGAGGGGGAAAAAGGGCTCATTGCCCTGCAGTCCTTCCCAATTGCTTTTCGAGAAGAAGGAAGAGGCTGGAAGCAGAGTCTTCCCAGCCAACAGCCCTCCTCAGAGGCCCGGGATGGGGTGGGCATCTGGGGGTGGGGTACTCACCGCGTTGGCTTGAGCGCGGGTGGCTTGGCACCCGAAATGGGTGGCAATGACCGCAACGAAGAACTCCAGGATGGTGAAGATGGTGAGCACGGCCAGATAGCCCCTGCCCACATCCTGGGGACCACACCCCCAGTCAAGGCAAGCCCAGGGCTCTGCTCTAGGGGAGGAAAGGGCCCCAGAAGGACAGTAACTTGCCCGAGGTCACACAGCCAGGCTGGCGGAGCTGGAGCTGGAGGCGTGATGGCAGTGTGCCCCCCGTTCCCTCTGCGGGGCTGCCTCTCCGTGTCCCCAGGCCCGTTCTTGAGAATAGGGTCACGGGGTCTATGCCCCATGGGGTCTGTGGGGACTGGCGAGCTCCGCCCAGGCCCGGGACCCCAGGGCTCCCCGAACCACACACTCTCGCCTCCCCCCACCTCCTGGATGTGGGGCTCTACCATGCTCTCCACTCCGGGGGGCGTCTGACAACACACCCAGTTAGTGACACCGAAATCCATGAGCAGAATGGCTGTCCCCGCAAAGGCCGCCATGATGCTGAGAATGTTTGTCCCCAGGCTGCTCCGCACCTGCAGGAGGGAGGCAGATGGGAGGGAGAGGAGCAGAGGGAAGAGGCCAGGAGGAGAAAGGACAGAGGAAGGGGGCAAACCCCCCCCCCCACCCCCGAGGGTGGGGCTCCTCGGCCAGGGCTCAGTGGCCACCACGCACTTCCTGACCCCTCTCCCTTCTCCGGTGCTCCTTCTATGCCTCGGGGGAGGCCCTGCAGCCTCCCTCACTTCCGATCACCTCTGTGGCCTCTCTGGGCAGGGTCTGCAGCAGGCTTCCTGCCCACCCTTACTGTGCCCGGCCCCCGGGTCTAGTGCCCTGTGGGTGCAGCTGCCCCAGAAGCAGGAGTCAGGGAGGCCCTCTGCTGTGGACACTGAGGCCCAGCTGGGAGGGGTGATGGGGTCGTTTCCATGAGGTTCCACACTGCAGACCCCAGGAGGTGAGGGCAGGCCAAACCCTCAGGGGGAGGCCCAGGGCTTCAGGTCAAGGGGATCTCCGGGTGGTCCAGGCGGCCACTCAGGGCTCCCCCTCCCTTGGCAGCCGAAACGGGATGCTCTCTTGACCCAGCAGCTGGAACCTTCTGGCTAAATAGCCCTGGCCTTAAATTGGGGGATGGGGCTGCAGGACCCACTCAGGTTCAAAGGTCCCTGCCTCCTCCTTTTCTTTTCTATGACATCGAGGAGGTCACGGGGAGCTGAGTGGCCTCACGGGAAATCAATGAATTGGGTAACTAATCCAACAAAGTGCTATCAAGTATGTGCTGCAGCCAGACGCTGTCGGAGGTGCTGTGAGGTCCCTGAGCCCCGGACTTTACAACCCGAGGGTCCCCGAGTCCAGTCCTGCCGGTTAGGACCCATCCTCCACCCGGTGCCCAGCAGCGGCCAGCTCCCAAGAGTCCGAATAGGACAACGAGTCCCTGCCTCTGCTCTCAGTGGCCTCCCTTAAATAAAGGCCCTTACAATAAATTCCACAGTCCCCTCTAGGCCCTGATTCATCTCCCTCCCCTCTCCCTCTCTGCTGTGTCCTCCCTCTCTGCCTCCTTCACCTCTTACAATCTGCCCTGGCTCCCTCTCTCCCCATGGCCAGGCTCTTCTCCATGTTGCCTGGGACACTGGACCCCAGGCTCTCTGTGACGGTCTCCCTCTGAGCGGCGAGCTCAGCGGGACCCCAGAGTGTCCTCGCTGAGTGGAATGACTCACATAAACAGCGGTCCCCCCCTTTCCGTGGTGCTTTTCACAGTCTGTAACTACTTTGTTACCAGGCACCGGAATGTAAGCCCCAGGAGGGCAGGGCCTTGGCCTTCACTGCTGCCGCTGTGTGTCTGAGCCTGGAGCTCTCGGCTGGAGGCACTCCCCTGCAAAGCCGGCATTGCCCCCCCCCGCCCCGACCCCCGCTGACCACAGAGGGGTCCCAGTTGCCACCACGTGGACCCAGGTCGTCTCTCTGTCTGATTTCTTTCCACGTGTCTTCCTGGACCGCTGCCCCGGTCACATGGAGCCGCACATGGTTTCCGTAGCAACCCCGCCCAGGCCTCTCCTGGTCCTCTCCTGCTTTTCCTCCCCGCCCACCGAGGCCTAGCTTAGCTGCCTCATCTTTTTTGATCATCCCTGTCTCTGAAGGACTGCGAGCACTCAGTCTGTGGACTCTCACTTTCCGCCCTGTACGCTGTGTCGCACGTGTATCTGGGTTCCTCCTGTCTTGCGTCCGTGCTGTCCGGGTGTCCTCGGGCACCTGGCACTCAGCAGGCCCCCAGGAAGCGTTTGTTGAATGAATGGATGGATGGGAGGGGCAGAGTGGGGCGGAATCAGCCGTGGCCCCGCGTCCCCCACTCGGACTTACGAGGCAGCTGGTGTGGTTCTTCTCGGCTGCCACGGAAAGGGACCCCGAGATGACGAACTGTGTGGGGAAGAGGAGGCCCGAGTGAGGCTTCGGCCGGGACACGGGGCAGGCCACACCAGGTCTGGGCTCTGTCAAGGCCATGGGCACCGGGGGGAGGGCAGCGGCCTCCTGGCTGTCACCTTCCCTGCTTCCTGGCCAGCAACCTTGGGATCTCTCTGTAAGGGTGTCCCCCGGTTACTAGGGGCCCGTCCTAGGAACTGGGCCGTAGCTGACAAGGTGGATGTTTTCAAAGGACATCACTCACATTTCATGCAAATCCGGCTCTCTCTAAAGGGGGAATTGTTGCCAAGTGATGGTCCATGGTGACACACGGTGGAGCTGGGATTCAGACCCCCCTGGCCTCACTCCCAAGCCCACCCTCCCCCGCCCCCCCCCCCCGGGGCAGCCTGGGGACGCAGGTGCCAAACCCGGAAGTGCTCTCTTGATGTTGGAGATTTCCCACTAGCCACCTGCTCCCCGATTCCGCTGCAGGAGACGACAGCCCCGCTGGCCGGGCGGGGTGTGGGCAGAGGAATGGGCTGAGGGCCTTCTGAGCTGGTCAGACTCCCAGGGGACGGAGCTCTTGCAGGGCTGCGACCCCTGAGGGGAGCTAAAGGGTTTCTGCAGGCCAGGGTCGGGGTGCGGGGTGAGGTCTGCCATCCAGGTATACACAGGTGGTTAGTGTCTTCATCCCCACCCTCATCTCCTGCATCCCAACTTTTTGGCTCTTTGCCGGGAGCTTTCCCTAGGCGGCAGTGGCGCCTGGATGAGGGTTTGCAGTTAGTTGGATTTAGATTCAGGGCCCCTCCTCTGAGCGGTTGTGCCCAAGAGAATAAGGCCGGGGTGGGGGGGGGGTGGACAGAGGTGAAAGGTGAGCCCCGGCTGGCCCCGGCACTCACGCAGGCTCCTCCCCAGAAGGGGACGCCGCCTTCGACGAAGAGCATCCCCACGTGGCCGCGGCGGACCGTGAGCAGCACGCTGCCGAAGCCCAGGTGGATGAGGCCGATGAGGATCTGGACGGTCTGCGGGAGCGCGCGCGGCTCAGCCGGGCTGGCGGGAGGCGGCGGGCTCCACAGCGCCCCCTGCCGGCCGCGGGGAGGGCGCGCCCGGGCCCGGCCCTCCGCCCGCCACCCCCTCCCGAGACCCTTGGGAAGAATCTCCAGTTCTGCCCTTTGGAGGAGACGTCCTTCGAGCAAGCATCAAAGACTGTTTTGAGAAGGAGAGCCAGCTCCCACATCTTCGGACACCCCCCCCCACCCCCCGCCTGTTTCCACGTTTCTACGGATCTGCACCCGCCGTGTGCTCTGACCCACGGATCTGCGGCGCCGCTCTGGGTTGCTCCCTGGTTTCCTTAGCTCTCATTTCACTGACACCACATCCCCGGCACCGACTGCCTCGCCTTTCCCTCCTCGTCCCCCTGCGGCCACACCTCCTTGAGCTGCGCTCTCAGATCTGAGTGTCTCCCACCGGTCTATTCCGGCTGTGCGTCCCGCTGCCGGCTGGGCTCGATTTGGGTTTTTAGAGGCTGATCTATTCCCAGAAGTAGGACGGTTTTCCCAAGGAAGGTGACATGGGGGCTTCTGGTAAGTTCTGCCACATTTTTTTTTTTTTCCCATACGTTTTCGGTAACGATTGAGTTCTAGACCTGAGCAGGGACATTGAAGCCCCGCCCCCGCCCGTCCCCCATTCAACCTCTGCCTCATTCAGGAGTGTTTTCCGGCTTCTGACTTCTTAATAGCACCCCCTCAGTGGGGAGGTGCCCACCACCACGCAAACCATTGTGGTTCGTTTACCGGCAGTTCTGACCGGGAACAGGTGGGGTGGTTTTCTTGGGATCACGCGGAGCAGGCGTGTGTTTCTGCGGGCCGAGGGTTTGGATGTTTCTAGATGCGGCTCCCTTGAATCCTGTTCTCTCTTCAGCTGCACGTCTTTCATCTTTGCAGTTTCCTTACGTGGCCCCGGGTCCCAGCCGCCAGCTCGGCTCTCCTCTGCGGGCCCTTCGGCTCCTGGACACTCACCCCTGCCATTTCCGCTCCCGGAACACCAGCTGCGTCCCCCGCCAGCCGGTCGACGCTAAGTGCGTTTTACAGACATTACCTCCTTGAATCGTAACAGGATGAAGTCGGTGTTAGTACCCTAATTTGGAGATGAGGAGGCCGAGGCTCAGAGGTGTTCAGTCACTTGCCTGTGGTCTCCCAGCACTGAAGTGGCTGGCCAGCCACCTCGGAAGCTGGTGTTGGTCTCCTGATGACACTCCCAGACGCCTGTTTCTCGTGTGCACTCTTTGGGTTTTCCAGCAATTTAGATTTGTCTTGTCAGCTTCCTCTGGAGGTCATGGGGTCCCAGGTGAGCTCTGAGGCTTTGGGATTCCAGTCACCGATGACCCCATCTCTGTTCATGGTGTCTGGTCCCTCCACGCACCCGTGGACGCGGTGCAGCCTTTAGCAAAGACTCTGGAATTCCGGCGTGTTCAAGCCAGAGCTCCTGAGCGCTACAGAGCGGTGGGGTTGAAACCAGAACCGTGCAGTCAGGCCATCCTGGGGTACGGGATGCCACCTAGCAGCTGTGTGGCCTCGGGCCAGTGACTTAGCCTTGATAGGCCTCTGTTTTCTAATCCGGCCAATGGGAGCTGCGGTCACCGTCTCTCGCGGCAGGGATTCGGATCTAAGGAACCAGGGCGTGCCAGTGCCACGGCTCAGCGCGTGCCCAACGGGTGGCAGCTGTCATCACCGTCATCACCACCGCCATCGCCCAAGCTGTGTTTACATCTTCCATTTGGAGAAACTGAGGCAAAGGGACAAACTGAAGACGTGCTATACGTTTGTATGAGGATGACTATGTCTGCCTGTCTGCCTGTCTGTCTGTCTACCTATTTGATATTTTCTTCTCACCCAGAAACCAACGACTCAGGCATCTAAGATTGGCAAAGGCCTATGGGACATCTTTCATGGGCCCGCAGGGGCCGCCCCCTGCCCACCTCGTCAGCTTCCGCCTCGTCTCCTTCCTTCCTCTGCTCATTGCATTCCAGCATGTTAACCTTCTATTTCATCTTGGACGAGCCACGCTCATTCCCACCTCAGGGCCTTAGCACTTGCTCTCCCTCCGCCCGATGAGCCCTTCCCCTTGCCCCCCATGCTCCCTTGGCTTCAGCATCCAGGTTTTAGCTTCCATGGCTAAAACCCCACAGAGACCTGTTCGTCCCCCATCACTAGCGTCGCCTCTCCCGCATCTGTCATCTTTGACCTCATCGCCCTATTGGAGTTATCGTAGCCATTTGTTGGCTGGGGTGCTCTCTGGGAACTCCGGGGGGGATGGGTCTGTCTGTTTGTCTGTCTGGTGCACGGCCGGATCCTCACGTCCTCACTCAGTATTTACGGACTGTCTGCCCCTTCCCGAGGTGTCCGTGAATGCTCCCGTGCTGGGGCGCTCCCTCCCTGCCCAGCCCCTGCGCGCATAGGGGTGCCTCGGGTGGCCTGGGTCGGGGGGCTCTCCTTACCCCTAGAGCTTTGGGCTCTCCCGTCAGGAATGTCTCCACGGGCCACAGGTCGGGCGGCTGGGTGGCCCTCGGCGTCTGTGCCCCCAGCGGCGGCTCCTCAAACTGCATCACCCCGGGAGGCTGGCACACGGAGGTGGGCATGGCGGGCGGAGGCGGGCGGAGGCCGCCGGCGTTGCTGGGCGGGATGACGACGAACACCCCATTGCTGGCGGGCGCTGCGGACATGGTGCTCGGTCGGCCTGGGAGACGAGGGCTCGGGAGAGAATGACGACGATGATGGTTACGCATCTGCATAGAGCCTTTTAGCGTACGAACAACATACCTGCTCACGGCCGTCCCTGAAGGTGGCACCCAAGTCTCCGATTGTCATTGGCGAAGCTTCACCCCAAGACGTGAAGGAATGTCCTGCATCGAGAGCCGAGGCTTGAATTCCCATCTCTGACCCCAGGAGCCCCGCTCTTAATCCCTGTGCTGCGTTACATGGAAAGGACTGTGTACTTAACCACCTCCTTTCTCCAGAGAGGGCAAGTGACTCGCCCGGGAGCACACAGTTAGTATGAGGCGGAGCCGATCTACCCGTAGACCGAAACTCACCTGCCACTCCCCGGCCCGGGCTCATGAGCTTGGGTAAATAATGCCCCAGGGTCATTTCTGGCCGTGGAGGCTTTCTCCCCGGCCAACCGCACAGCCGCTCTGAGCGCCGCTGAGAGATGCGTGGGTTATGGAAACACCGTGAGCGGCTGGCCTGAGCGAACACTTTGGGCAGAAGCACCCAGCGGTTGGAAGGCTGTACTTGGACACAGAAGAGTGACCGACGAATCTGCCAGACCTCACAGTGAAATTTAAAAGTCAACCTCTTATTGGCGTTAGTTGGTTCGGTGCAGGCCGTGAACATAGCAGTCAGCCTTTGGACCCTGGCTCCTCTTGTTACTGTGAGACATGGGATAAGACAGCCGCCTTCCCTTGCCTCAGTTTCCTTATCTATAAAGTGGGGATAATACCACTATGACTAATCTCATAGGGTTTGGCATGAATTAGATGAGATAATGCACACTAACTTGATAAAAGCCATCTTTTAGAGTGATTTGTTAGAATGCTATTTGCATAAAATGTTTTTGAAAAAATATTATGTGTGGGGGCACCTGGGCGGCTCAGTCAGCGAAGCGTCTGACTTCGGCTCAGGTCATGATCTCACGGTTTGTGGGTTCGGGCCCCACATCGGGCTCTGTGCTGACGGCTCAGAGCCTCTTTGGGATTCCCTGTCTCCCTCTCTCACTGTTTCTTTCCCCTCCCCGCCAAATAAATAAACATTAAAAAAAATAGTAGGTATAAACAGGTCATGATGAACAGTTAATTTTTAAAATCTTTTAAAAAACTTAAAAAAGTATTTACTTATTTTGAGAGAGAGAGAGAGGGCAGGGGAGGGGCAAAGAGAGAGGGAGAGAGAGAATCCCAAGGAGGCTCCACGCTGTCAGCACAGAGCCTGATGGGGGCCTCCATCCCATGAATCGTGAGATCATGACCTGAGCTGAAATCGAGAGACGGATGCTTAACCAACCGAGCCGCCCCGGCGCCCCGGACGGTGAATTTTTTAACTGTGTCACAGTGTCTTGTTTTCCTGTGCTGGAGAGCTTTCACGCCCGTTTCTCTGCGAAGAGCCAGCTCACAGACCAAAGCAACCAGTTCTCTGTGGTTCTGCCAAGGCTCTCAGCTGACAAGGGCTCAAGCCTCCCTGTCCTGGGGCGACTGTGCTCAAAACACGTGTGTCTTCCGGGGAGCCTCTGAGCCACTTATTTGGGATGCGTCCAATCTACATCGGTGGACAGCGTTGGGCCTGCCGCGCAGGAAACAGAGCGACGAGTAACCACAGGCCGTTACGCAGAGTTTTCCGCGGCTGGAGGCACCACCCGGGACTCAGATGCGGGAACACAGCGCCGAAGACTGCTGGCGTTTAGCGGATGAGGGAAGTCATCTGTCATTTCGAAAGGGCTTCCTAACATGGTTCCCTGCAGCCCGGGAGGAGTGACAACACAGTGAAATTAAAAGGTCGGAGCTGCACACGGATTATACCACGACTTCCCCATAAAGTGCCCACTCTCCTGGGCGCTAATTTCTAGAAACTCACACTGTAACGATTACTACTAGGTATGAAAACTGCTTAGCACGGGGCTGGCAAGTGTCTGTCAAGAGTCAGGCCGTAAATATTTTGGGCTGTTGTTGCAACCACCAGCCCTCCACCGTCGCTCCAAGCGGACCCGGGCCACGCACGCTCAGACCGCGTCTACAAAGACTAACGGGGCCGGATCTCATCCGTGGGCTCCACGTCGCCAGCCCTGTTCTCGGAACACTGCCTGGCGTGGTGCCGGGCACGGGAAATGCTTGGTACATTTCGGCTACTGCTTCGACTGTTGTTGATGGTGATTATTTGCTGTGCTTTCGAGCACGATGTGAAACCGCCCCGAGCCAGTCTACGAGCCTCTAAAACAAGGATAATGACGGCTGTGCGCCTGCCTCGGAGTTTTACGGTGAGGCTGAAATGTGCAAACAGATAAGAAAGTCTTGGAAATCGACAAAGTGCTGTGGGCATGTCTGAGGTCCCTTTCGGGTTCTGGTTTCAAAGCAACATTGATATGATGATTGTGAACGTCTCTGGAACTTTCTAAACCAATCCACAGCGATGGAGCTCCATGCTGCTTCACGCTGCTGGCTACCAGGTTAACAAGAGCTTGTAACAGATACTTTTCAATAAAGTTTTTTCTTTAATGTTTATTTGAGAGAGAGAGAGAGAGTGCGAGGGAGGGCGGAGAGAGAGGGAGAGAGAGAATCCCAAGCAGGCTCCGTGCTGTGAGCACAGAGCCCAGTGCGGGGCTCGATCTCACGAACTGTGAGATCATAATCTGAGCTGAAATCACGAGTCAGATGCTTAAGCAACTGAGCCACTAAGGCGCCCTTAGATTTTTTTTTTTTGAGGGCTTACCCTTTTCTAGGCACTTTATATGTGGTGTTTCTTATCCTCAGAGGGATGCTTTGATACTTCCTGTTTATTTTACAGATAAGACAACAGGGGCTCTGAACAGTAGAGGGATTGCTCCAGGTGACGTGGTTGCTAAATGGCAAAGCCAGCGTTCGAGTCCAAGTTAGCCCATCTCCAAAGCCTGCCTGTGCCCCCCTGTTACCATCCCGGTGGCAGCCATGGTTACCGTTTGCTCATTGTTCTAGCTTTTCCAATCCGGGTGCCTTATATTTGGTGTGGCCGCATGACTTGTTTTTGTTAAAGAAACGTGGTTGGAAGGACATACACGCAGCTTCTGGGTGGAGGCGTTTAGGCGTCAGAGAAAGACACCACAAGGCTCTTCTTCTCTTTGTCGAGGGACTAACAGTGTCCCAGACGGAGGCTGCTCTACCCGCCTGGGTCCCTGAGTGAGGATGATGGGGAGAAGATCTCCCAGGGACAGGAACACGAGGCAGAGATAAACCTTTACAGAGCTGTTTGTTACAGCAGCATCACCTAGCTTCTCCTGACTGTTACACTCTCGAAAACGGAGTGTGAATAGGGGTCAGACACAGAGCCCATGTCCTCCAGGAGCCTAGAGTCTAAGAGGAGAAGCAAGAGGAGGTTGGCATTCAGTCGAACGGACGGTTAATGAGCATTTACAGATAAGCACCAAATGGAGGGGCTGAGAATACAGAGGTGAGTTAAGACTGACGTCCTGCCCTCACAGCGCCTCGCAAGGGGACGCAGGGCCAGGGCTGGGAGAGGTTGGTGGAGGGAGGGAGAACAGATCCGACCCCAATTGGGGAACTCGGAGACGGCCTCAGAGATGCTCCTTTTCAGCTGTCACCTGCGTCACCCCATGCTAACTGCTATTCTTTTTTTTTCTCTTTTTCAGTCTCTTTGTCCTCCAACCATCGGCCTTCCCCTGCCCGGCCAGACATATGTGAGAAGCGTGCACAGTTGTGGAGAACTCTGCCAGTGACGGCCTGGACAAGAAGCGAGAAGGAAGGACAGGAGTCTGGGCTGAGGGGGACCACTGGCCCCACCGGTGCTTGCCCCACATGGAACACTGAAGCCCTCTTCTTACTCTAAGAGAGAGACAGTCCTGGGCTATTAGCTGTTTTAGAGATGAGGAAACAGAGAGGGTGAGGGTGTCTCCTAGGGTCCCACAGCACCTCTGGGCCCTGGACTCCTGCCTCCCTGGAGGAGGAGGACTGACTTTAAGGAACTCGCTCACTCCTGGGTTCGGCCCCTGCCTTTGTTAGAGGGAGGGGGCCAGCGCTTGGGCCCCACTCCCTGGAGTAACGGTTCTAAAATACTCGGAGTCCACAGAGCAGCACACTTAAAACAAACAACTGAACGAGTCTCCAACCTTCCGCCTCCCCAAGGCAGTCCACTGGAAATCACCGACGTTCTCGCCAGCATCTAGAAAGGGTCGGTAGCACCCGAGAGGAAAGAAGGACGGGATTTTAGGGGAAAAGGGCAAACGCTGTCAAGGGAACAAACCTCACTGCTTTGCCTGCGGAGCTGTCACTTCACGGGGGACGGGGACGGTGAGAACTGCTCGGGCACCCAGGGCAGGTTGGGGCTAGTGCAGGAGCCTTCCCTGGGGTTTGTCCTGGGCGCTGAGCTGCCCCCCGGAAGGGAGGGAGGCAGAATCAACAACACCTCTCCCGGGCGGGAGGTGAGACCTCGCCC
The DNA here is from genome assembly GCA_030068075.1 of Paguma larvata. Classification (NCBI taxonomy): domain Eukaryota; kingdom Metazoa; phylum Chordata; class Mammalia; order Carnivora; family Viverridae; genus Paguma; species Paguma larvata. The sequence continues at coordinate 102,646,287 of CM057831.1, read as the reverse complement.
TCCTCCGGAGAAGAGAAGACACCTACAGAAATAGGGTCTCTGCTGCTAAGGCGGCCTGGGTGGCAGCCCCGAGCACAGAAGCGTCACACAGCCCCCCTGTCTCCCCTCCCCCGTCTACAGCCCTGCTCTCAGACCCAGCCACTGTCGACCAGGCAGGAATGTGCTCCTTCTAAGTCTGACCCTGTGGCGTCGGGCTGCCGGGAGGCCTGACCAGGCTCCTCCAAGCCTGGCCCTCCAGGACGGCTCGGATCTGTCCCGCTGGCCTGCAAAGGGTGCCAGCAGATGCATAACCCGTGATGGGGGAGGGCGGGCCTGCGCTCCCCGCGCCCTGCAGACCGGTCCACGCCCAGGCCCTCGGCCCCTCCCCAGGGTCCCGCTCTGCTCTGCTGCCCGCACCTCACTGAGGACCTGTGGGCCGGGGCAGCCCCTTCCCTTGGGTAGGCCTCCCTTCCCCCGTCTACAGATGGGGGTGCAGACAGTATTTGCCCAAAGCCCCTTTCCAGCTCAGTCTCCCTGCACGTCCTTCTCTTTGCCTTGGAGAAGCGAAAGGGCAGGGTGCCTATGTCTGAGTCAGAATCACCTCTCTGTCCCCACTTTGGGTGGAAAGGAAGACTCCATGTCCCCGGAAGGATGATTCAGGTCCTAGGGTCTCTAGGGGATACTTGAGTCATCTCGGACTGGCTTCGAGGAGAGAAGACAGACGCCCCTCCTTCACCCACCACCGGGGGTCCTGAGCCACCAAGCGCCCGTCAGTGGGAGGCCAGTAGTTCAGACAGGGTCCCGGGAGGGAGCTGTCCTGCCCCCTCTTGCTGCCAGGTGGGGTTAGAACCCTGGTCACAGCCTTCTCGGCCTAGTGGTCTCTTCCTCAATCCCTTCGGGATCCAAGAGCCCCTGCCCCATTTCCCAGTATACCACCCGGGACGGGCGGCTGGCCACTGCGCCCCGGAAGGGCACCGGGTACTCACCGAGCTGCCTCCGCTGCTCTGCCCGCGCCGCTCTCTCCCCGCTGCCTCTGCTCGCCCGCGGCTGCCTCTCCTAAGTTCACACATATTCGTGTGAAAGGCTTCCTATTCGTGTGGGGCTTGGAAACCCGCTCTGCTGGGGAGCTGCGGCCTCTGGGAGGTTCTCAAGCTCCTCCTGGCTCTGAGGCCTCCGCCCACCTGGCCTGGCCGACGGGCCGAGGAAGCTGCTGGTGGCATCGCCTGGGAGAGCGTTTAGTTCCTTCCTTCCGTGTACAGAAGGGGAAACTGAGGCCCAGAGAAGCAAGTGGCCTGCTGGGGTCCCACTGCTAGCAACGGAGCTGTGAGCGGGATCCACGTTGGCCTTCACCCTCGTCCAGGGAGGAGGGATGTTCTGACGGTAACCAGGAGGCTGCCTTCCCCTGAACTTGCCCCGCGTTAGATCAGAGAGGCCAGGCGCACAGCTTTCCAGCAGCAGGGGGCAGCGGGTGTGAGTGGAGGAGTGAGCGTGTGAGCTGGTGTGGGCATGCAAGTGAGTGGGTGTGAGGCTGTGTGCGTGACAGCGTGTCAGTGAGAGAACACGTGGTGTGTGTGAGCGGATGGATGGGTGAGTATGTTGGAAGCATGCGTGTGAATGTGCAAGTGTGAGCCTGTGGAGTATGCAGGAGTGCATGTCTGTGAGTGTGAGCACGCATGTTGTGTGTAAGTGAATAGGCGTAAGTGACTGCGCGTTCAAACGTGGGTACGTGTGAATGTGAGAAAGTATGGGTGTGCGAACACGTTATGAGTGTACACGGGTGTGTGCGAGCGTGTGTGAGTGTGTTTGAGAGTGCGCGTGTGTGCAGGCAGAGTGGTCTTCAAGCAGCACACGCACAGAGAATTTGCGCATCGGGTTCTGGATTCAGGTTCATGCCGCTGTCACCCCAGAGGCCTCTGCAAAGTCAGGAAGACCACACGGGACCTATGGCTCAAGATGGCATGGGAGATGGTGGAAGGGCACAGCCTGGGGCAGCCCTCACCGAAACCAGGAACAGAAGCATGACAGGTTGACTGAAAAAATAGCCTCGGTTCTCTACCCGCTCATGTATCCACACCTCTTGCAGCTGGAACTGGAGTCTGTTCTCCCAGAACCTTGAATCTGTGCTCCTTGGGGCATCCTTTGCCAACAGAAACAGGGAGACACGGCCACATGCCAGTTCTGACCTGAGGTCTCCGGGAGGCCTTGGCTTCTTCTGTTCTGTCCTGGAAATTTGCAAGTGCCACAGGACATGTCCAGGCTGATCTGCTGGAGGACGAGGCACGTGCTGCAAAGCCATTCAGCCCAGTTGTCCACACTGAGGCCCCATGTGTGTGTGAGAGAGTGCTGCCAAGGTCAGCACTCGGGAATCCTGCCAATCCCAGATCCTCTCAGGAGAACTACCCAGCCGACCCATAGACCCGTGAGCAAAAGTAGATGCTGCATGTGGTACGCCCATGAGGTTTCATAGTTGTTTGTTGCACAGCTCTGTTGTGGTGATAGCTAACTGAAGCCATCCCTGTCTTTATGGTGGCCTTTTCATCTTTCACGTCAGTGACCATAGGCCAGGGACCAGACAAGCTATGCTGACCTTCTAAGAACTATAAATAGCAGGAGAAATGGAAGCTCCAGACTGAGCCCAGCGCAAAGCGCCACCCAGTTCTTACCCACCGCTTGGAGCTGTCGTCCCCAATGACGACCTGCAGACACTGACACTCTCCAACAAAGTGATTCTTGTCCTTGCTTTACCTTTTAGGAATGCTCTATTCTTTCCTACTATTTGCCAGTTTTTAGAATAGAGGGTGTGGCTTTGGGCAACCTCTAAAGGTAATTGCTTTTTTAAAAAAAGCTTAAATCCAAGTTAACATATGGTGTAGTGATGATTTCAGGAATAGAATTTAGTGATTCATCACTTACATAGAACACACAGTGCTCATCGCAACAAGTTCCCTCCTTAATGTCCATCACTATTTAGCCCATCCTCCCACCCAACACCCTACCAGAAACCCTCAGTTTGTTCTGTCTTTAAGAATCTCTTATGGTTTACCTCCCTCTCTGTTTTTATATTATTTTTCATTTCCTTCCCTTATGTTCATCTGTTTTGTATCTTAAATTCCACATATGAGAGAAATCATATATTTGTTTTCTCTGACTGACTTATTTTGCTTAGCATAATACACTCTAGTTCCATCCACATTGTTGCAAATGGTGAGATTTCATTCTTTTTGACTGCCAAGTAGTATTCCATTGTGGGTGTATATATATATATATATATATACACACCACATCTTCTTTAACCATTCATTGGTTCATGGATATTTGGGCACTTTCCATAATTTGGCTATTGTTGATAGTGCTGCTCTACTACATTTAAAGAAGAGTTAACACCTATTCTTTTGAATCTGTTCCAAAAATAGAAATGGAAGGAAAATTTCCAAACTCATTCTATGAGGCAAGCATTAACTTGATTCCAAAACCAGACAGACCCCACTAAAAAGGAGAACTATAGACCAATTTCCCTGATGAACATGGATGCAAAAATTCTCAACAAGATACTAGCAAATTGAATCCAAAAATATTTAAAAGAATTATTCACCACAATCAAGTGGGATTTATTCCTGGGCTGCAGGGCTGGTTCAATATCCACAAATCAATCAATATGATACATCACATTAGTAAAAGAAAGGATAAGAACCACATGATCCTCTCAATAGATGCAGAGAAAGCATTTGACAAAATATAGCATTCTTTCTTGATAAAAACCCCAAGAAAGTAGGGATAGAAGGGTTATACCTCAACATCATAAAAGCCATATACGAAAGACCCACTACTAATATCATCCTCGATGGGGAAAAGCTGAGAGCTTTCTCCCTAAGGTCAGGAACATGACAAGGATGTCCACGCTCATCACTGTTATTCAACATAGTGTTGGAAGTCCTAGCCTCACCAAGAGACAACACAAAGAAATAAAAGGCTTCTGAATCAGTAAAGAGGAAGTCAAACTTTCACTCTTCAAAGATGACATGATACTCTGTGGAAAACCCAAAAGACTCCACCAAAAGACTGCCAGAACTGATACATGAATTCAGCAAATTTGCAGGATATAAAATCAATGTGCAGAAATCAGTTGCATTTCTATACACCAATAATGAGGCAGCAGAAAGAGAAATCAAGGAATCCGTCCTATTTCCAGTTGCAGCAAACCCCTTAGAAATATCTAGGAATAAAGGTGACCAGTTTTTAAAAATGCCACTAGGAGGCCATGTATTTCAGCTCATTGCAGGCATTGTTTTGTGATTCTTAATGCTGTTATCATTATTCTTGATTTTCAAATTGTTCCTTTTTGGCCAGTGGGAGCCCCTTCTAACTGGTCCTGGTATCCTTCTGAGATGCTCCCTGTGGCTACTGGTAGTTTCCTCTTTCTGGTACAAAGTGTTTCTATACTTAGTCTGTTCTCCAATGAACCCTGCCTCTTTTTATTTTATTAATTTTATTACTTTTTAAAGTTTAGTTATTTTGAGAGAGAGCACGTGCACACACAAGCAGGGGAGGGCAGAGAGAGAGGGAGGGGCAGAGAGGGAGAGAGAGAATCCCAAGCAGGTGTCTTGCTGTCAGCACAGAGCCCAACACAGGGCTTGATGTCACAAACCGTGAGATCAAGACCTGAACTGAAATCAAAAGTCAGACGCTTAGCTGACTGAGCCACCCAGGTGCCCCAGCCTGCTTCTTTTTGGCAGAAATGATATTTAGAGGCTACAATCTGAGCATCAGGGGTATTTATCAAGCTGAGTTGTTATTGTTTCCAGTGGGTTTTCAGTGGAGAGAGCTATGTTTTTATGGTGAGAAATAAAATATGCTTTTGTATTTCTTTCTTTAAAAATTTTTTTTAAATGTTTATTTTTGAGAGAGACAGAGTGCAAGTGGGGGAGGGGCAGAGTGAGAGAGACACAGAATCTGAAGCAGGTTCCACGTTCCGAGCTGTCAGCACAGAGCCCAACTCGGGGCTCAAACCCAGGAGAAGTGAGATCATGACCTGAGCCGAAGTCAGATGCTCAACCCACTGAGCCACCCAGGTGCCCCTGCTTTTGTATTTCTAATTCAAAATTTATTTAATATTAGAAGACAAGTGCCCTCCTTTTGAATATTTAGGTTTTCCCTGTGTTTGGGTATATAGTTCTATGTAATTTGGTCACATGCGTGGATGTTCGTGTCACCACAGTCAGGACACAGAGCTGTCCCGTTGCCACAAAGACGCTCCCTCTTGTTGGCCATTATTACTCACAGCCTCCTTCTATTTTTTTAAATATTTTTATTTTATTTACTTTTGAGAGACAGAGAGAGATAGAGCATGAGTGGGGGAGGGGCAGAGAGAGAGGGAGACACAGAATCCGAAGCAGGCTCCAGGCTCTGAGCTGTCAGCACAGAGTCCAATGCAGGGCTTGAACCCACGAGCAGTGAAACCATGACATGAACTGAAGTCGGAAGCTTAACTGACTGAGCCACCCAGGCGCCCCACTCATGGCCTCCTTCTAACCATAATCCAAGCAACCTCTGATCTGTTCTCCATCTGCAATTTTGCCACGTTGAGAGTGTCATTCGCATGGACTCATACAGGATGGAACCCTTTGGGACGGGCTTTTTCACTCATGACATGCCTTTGAGATCCACGTTGTGTATCGACAGCTTGCTCCTTTTCATTGCTGAGAGGTGTTCCACCGGCTGGATGCAGTGTCTCCAGCCTCCATCCAATGAAGTGCATTTGCATCACTTGCAGTTTTTGGTTATTCCGAATAGAGCTGCTATGAGCATGTGTGTCCAGGCTTTTGTGTGAAAATAAATCTCATGCTTTCTAGGATAAAAACCCAGGAGAAAGTCTGCTGAGTCACAGAGGAAGCATTATATGGAACTTGGTAATAGTCCAACAAACTGTTTTCAAGAGGGGCAATGCCACTTATATTCCTACCAGTAATGCCTGAGATTTCCAGTTGCTCCACAGCCTCGTCGGCACTTGGCATTATCAAGTTTCTTGGCGGAAATGAGATGCACGCTCATTAGGGGAGAAGTGGGGATGAGGTCTTGGGGTTTGCAGACAGAAGGTAAGATACAAGGTTGCGGTCTAGAGGTTGGAAGAGTACAGGCCAGGGAAGCAAACAGAATTGCTAGACGGGGTTTCAGGCACCAGTGAGGCAGCTGGTTGGGCTGAACCTGGGTTGGGATTTTGCAGAGCAAACTGGGATGGGAAGGGTAAGGGAGTTGGGAGTTATTGTAATGGTTGAGCCATGGAGGGAGTCTGAGCTGAGCCGAGGGTGAAAATGGAACAGAGACAGTGAGAGGGTGGGAGCCTGATGGGTTGCAGGCCCCGCAGGAGCAGGAACTACAGGGCTTGGTGGTGAGCTGGAAAGCTAAGAGGTAGAGGTTGGCAGTGACGGGGTTCAGATGTGACCCTGAGAGTGAGTGACTGAAGCAGGGTGGAAGAAGCCACCATCAAGGGGAATGAAGACTAGTTTCCATTTCTTTTTTTAAGTAGGCTTTGCACCCAGTGTGGAGCCCAACATGGGGCCTGAACTCATGACCCCAGATCAAGACCTGAGCTGAGATCCAGAGTTGGATGCTTAATGGACTGAGCCGCCCAGACACCCCATAGTTTCCTTATACTCAGTGGAAAGGGAGGTTGCAGAGGGTGAGTTTTGCAGACATATTTCTCTTCTCCTGTGCCCTGTTGGGTTTGCCCTCCTTTGTGTGGGGCTGATGGCTGGTGGAGGAAATTCTCTTTATTGCCATCTGCTTTATTTCCTGCCTGGACCGTGTATGTATTTTGCTGACTAATATTTGCTGAAACCAGTAACGCAGTCCCATTAGAGACTGGCGGATGCACCCTGTTGACATTTATTTACTCTACTCTTTTTATTGCCTCCCATCCCCGGAGAGCCTCGGATTATCAAGGGCACAAGAGGATGGGTGGGTCAGAACCAATTCATTCCCACAGCGTGTGGGTAGCTGGGGACCTCATGATTCGAGTGCACAAAGGACAGTGACTTTGTTGTCATCACCATCTTCTCATGCTTTTCTTCTCTCCTGAGGCCAGCACTTTGGACATGGTAGGATGAGGTGCTCAAAGAGCATTGTCTTTGTAGGCGGGGGACGTGCACCACATCCAGCTCCCCCAGTTACCAGTGGTGTGGACGTGGGCGAATTACCCTTTCTGAGGTCCAGATTTTCAGATTTCTTGTTCTGAAAACATAGTGCCGCTCTGTATTGTTTGCGAAATGAGATAATGCAGGTGAAAGGGCACGGAGCAGAATAATTTAGTAGATAGTAAGGACTCAACATCAGTTGCTTCTTTTTCAGAAGACTGAGTCTATCAGCAGGTACTGTTGAGCACCTACGTCCCTGTGCCGTGTTCAGTAGTAGTGGGTGACAGATATTCTTTGATGGTAAAAGACTTCTGGCAGCCTTTGGACTGGCCCCACCGGGAGTCCTTTATGGAGTTTTATTGGCGTCTTACCTGGGCAAAGTCTAAACTTGTTCCTGCCTTCATTGCACTTCCATCTGTCCAGGCTGTCTCTGTTGACCCCTGGTTGCTGATTTGATTTTATGAGATATAAAAAGTGTACTTGACAGTACCCTCACCTGGGTGGGAAGTGAGGAGAAGAGGAGGCCAGAAGGAAGGTGAGGGACTTGGGTGTACTGGAAGCTTTGGTGGGAAATAGATGGGCTGGGACCGAGTCTTATCCAGCATTCTGGTTGCTCAATTCCAAAGGGGAGAGTTATCCTTTTATCTTCTAGGCGATAACTTGGGGAGTGTCTCACTTGATTTTAGACAAAGTTTATTCTTTGGCAGAGCTTCTCAGTAGAGTTGTCTGAGGGTGTTATGGACTGCCTTTGGAGGCACCAGCATGATATACACCTCCATATAAGGGGCTCAAAATTAGAAGGAGCAATCATTTGAGAAGATTCTGTTGAGCAGAGTCTCAAACTTGAGTGAGAGTTAGAATCATTTGGCAGGCTTGCTCAAGCACAGATTACTGGGGCCCACCCTCAGAATTCCTAATTAAGCATCTGTGGGGTGAGGCCAAAGGCTCCCAGGTGATGCTGATATTATACATATAGGGGCAACGATAGAGGATATTCAAACATCAAATGGAGATTATCTTTAAGTTCTTGGCCACGGCTGGAATGCTATGCTCCTATGAGCTTTTGAGGAGAATATTACTGAAATTTGGGTTTTCTCCCAAAACTTTTTCCATCCTTCCCCATTTCAGTAAATGGCTCTTCACCCAGTTAATTAAGACAGAAATTTTGGCACTGCTCTCAATTTCTCCTTCTGATTCCACAGTCCATGACCCTAGAGATCTCCCCTCCAAGCCATGTCTCAAATCTACCTCTCTGTCTCTCCTGTCACTATCTAGTTGAGGCATTCAAAGGGTTGTTCATGGGCACCTCTGTCCCCGTGCACTTCCTGAACTGTGGTTGCATGCTTACAGCTTCCATCTTAATTGATTTCACCAGAAAAGTCTGATCACCAAGGGCAACAGAAGGTGAGTGGGTCACAGCTAATTCTTGTCCACCATGAGTGAATGGCTCAGAACATCATGATCCTGGTACACAAAGGACAATAACTGTATCATCATCATCATCATCATCTATCTCCAGGGTGGGCACATGTTTATGTAAAGGGTCCAATAGTAAATATTGTAGGCTTCGCGGGTTGTATGGTCTCTATTGTAGCACAGAAGCAGCCAGTTAACAAACGGACCTGGCCGGTGTCCCGATAAAACTTTATTTACAAAAACATTTGGTGGGCCAGATCTGGCCTGCCCACAGGGCCTTATTTGCCAGCTCCTGTCCCGGACTATCACTAAGTCTCCTTCCAGCCGCCCCCTCCTGCCTCCTGCCTTCACCCTCCTCCTAGCTTTTCCCTGCAAAGCAGGGAGGGTGGTCTTCCAAACTGTAAACCAGATTACATCGCTCTCTTGCATAAAGCCATCCGATGGCCTTTAGCCCTAGAATAAAATCCAAAGCCCTCCGTGTTTCCAGCCCCTTCTTGAGACATTCTCCATCTTCCTCACTAGGTTCCAGCTGCACCAGCTTTCTTTTCAGTTCCCTAGATACTCCAAGCTCTTTTCTGCTCAAGCCACTTCACGCAGCTGCTTCTTTCTGCCTGGATGATCTTTACTGCCCTCTCTGTGTGGCTAGTTATTCTTAGCCTTCGCATCTCCTCTTTAGAGAGGACTTCCATTCAGAAATTCTGCCATCTCCCCCGTTGCAAGTGATGCCTCTACAAGCACTCTGTTCCCCCATCACTGTCGTCATTTAACTGATCATGCGACTCGCCTGTCCCTCGCTCAGGCGTGTGCTCTCCCCAAGGGAAGGAACTACCTCTGCTCCATCTGGCACCTGGCATACAGTAGGTACTTCATATCACTGAACGAGTGAGTGCATATGGAAGGGACTCTTTCCTGGAAAGAAGAGGATAAGGTTCGTTCTAGGGAGTGTGGGGTGATAGCTTCTATGTGCCATGTCTCATCCTGAGCCTGGCAAGACAGCTGGGGGCCGTTGAAGAGATTGGGTCTGCACCCAGGAAGACCGAATCCATACGAATGCTACAAACCGTGGCAGAAAGAGTCCCGGGAGGGAAAGTCAGGGAAGTGTGAGCTCTAGCACGGCACGGCGGCTGGGGGCCTGGGAAACACTTGCCTTTCTTCGACACCATACGTCTCCTGACATTGTGATGCACCTTCCGAAGACTGAGCCTACTTTCCCAAAGGAACGTTTCAATGCTCTTAGGGAGGTTGAGAGGGGCTATAAATATTGCAAGTGTGAATGAGCTACTGTGACACATAGCCACAGTCCTATTTTTTCAGCTCTAACACCAAAATCAGGTGTTTTTCAATTAAGATGAAAAAAAAAAAAAAACCACCTCAAAATTAAGCCCTGAACGTCATCACTGCCGGGTCACACTGCGCACCTCCCTCCTGCTCCCACTCTAGGCCTGCTTTTCCTTTGGCTGCTTCAGGCTATAGGGACCTAAGACAGCTTCCCGGGGGAAGTAGTGCTTGAAATTACCTGTGGTGGAGATGGGGGCAGGTATATCACTAGGAAATAGAATGATCTCTTCCATAAGCAATCCCACTTTGGGGGATGACCGCCCTCAATGCGAGGCCTGGCCGGAAAGCAATGTAAACACTTTATAGAGCTGTCGTGCGGTGACTGGCACCCTGGAATCTCAATCTCACTCGAGAGTTGGATCTCAAGTTCCCAGGAGAGAGGCTTGAGCACCTGGGCTGAGAAAAGGGGCCGAGGGCAGCGCCATATTGGAGAGCAATGCTGGAGGCCTAGAGGAGAGAGAGGAGCTCATGCAGGAGAACGAGGAGGGCACCTGGAGGAGCTGGGGTGGAACTAGACCAGTGTTTTAAGGAGAGTGTGGTTTGTTGGGTCGAATCCTACGGAGGTCAAGTAAGACAAGGACAGAAACAAAGCCACTGGAGGGTATTGGTGACTTTGGTGACAGCAAAATTGAAGGGGAGTTGGGGGAGAAAGCCAGATGGAGGGTGGCGGCAGCTGAGGAGGCAGAGATGGTGTCTCTGACCGTAATCGCCCCGTTTTCCTATGACATGTCCCTGTTTCTGAAGGGAGCCCTGGACCGGCCGTCTGGGGTCTGGGTTCCAGGCCTGCCTGTGCTCCCGGCTGCACGGACAATGCCCATCTCCGAGGGCTCTTCCATTTTCTTTGCTCCATTGTTCTAGGGAGGCTGGGGGTGAATGGCATGGTGCAGACGGACACCTCGTGGAATGGTGCAGAGCAAGGACAAACATTTATGGCCCACAGGAAGCCATGAACTGTCACTTCAGGTGAAAGTCCATCTAGGCTGAGGGGTCTAGCTCCCAGCATGTCAGCAGGGCAGGTGGTGGGATGGGAAAAGGGCTCTGCTCCAACAGGCCCCAGAGTGATTTCAGGAGGTGACAGGTGGCAGGTGGCAGGTGCTACCCATCCCGAGATGCACCAGGTGCTTCAGAAAATGCGATCTCCAAGGTGACCCACGTTACAGGAGCTGAGGCTCGTGGGGAGTGTCTGGGTTAACTCAGGTTGGACAAGTCAGGAAGGAGGCTCTGAGAACCGAGTGGGAGACCAAGGTTGAGGGTTGGGTTTTGTAGAGGGAGAGGGTGTGGGGTCAGACGGGGCAGTAAGCAAGGAAGAGGGCAGAAAGAAGGCCAGACTTGTTCTGCCCACACAGACCCCCGAGAGAGGTCTAACTGGGCTAGTCCCTTTGGGGAGCTGAATGTACTAAGATCTCAGCTTACAGAACAGATGGGTGAAGGGCTGCTCTAGAACCGGGATATTACAGGCCCCATATTACATTTTGATTGTCCACGATTTCCCGAGACTTGGTCAGTTCTAGCCAATGAAAACCCACCATGGCCTCGGAACCTGAGTAGCCGATGGGTACCCAAAGGGTCCCTGGTCAGAGAAGATGCAGAAGGAGACGAAACTTTGAACAACAAGCCATTGAGAAGAAACATTTTAGAAAAAGTCAGAGGCTAAAAATATTTATAAGAGTAAAGTCACGTTCTAACGTTTCTGAAGCCAATTGCCATCGTGTATATTTAAATAAATATTTAAATTAATGTGTGTAAATCTAGAAGTTCTAGACATAGCCATTTCTCTTTTAATTATTCTCTATCCTTTTATAAATAAAGGTGTGTTAGCCTTATAACTTTGGAAGATATCTTAACATTGTCTTAAGACAATGTTTATTCACAAGCCACTGTTGTATCCGTGGTAATAGCATATAGGTAATAGCATATAAAATGATTGATCATTTTAGTGGATGACTCACCTTCCCCCAAGGTCTTCCCAACAGTGTGGCTCTTGATTGCATTGAAAACTCCTGCTCTCTCCTTTAATGCCCCCCTCAAATTTGCTTCCTCAACCAGACTTGTTCTTTGCTTTCTCCATCACTGCCAGAATAAATCATATCCCTCTCAGGGCGCCTGGGTGGCTCAGTAGGTCTAGTGTCTGACTCTTGATTTCGGCTCAGGTCATGATCCCAGGCTCATGGAGTCAAGCCTCACTTCAAACTCTGTGCTGAGCATGGAGCCTGCTTAAGACTCTCTCTTAGGGTGCCCGGGTGGCTCAGTCAGTTAAGTGTCTGACTCTTGGGTTCAGCACAGGTCATGCTCTCATGATGTGTGGTTTGAGCCCCACCATCAGTACGGAGCCTGCTTAGGATTCTCTCTCTCCCTCTCTCTCTGCCCCTCCCCCACTCAGTCTCTCTGTCTCTCTCTCAAAATAAATAAATAAACTTAAAAGAAGCTCTTTCTCCCTATCCCTCTGGCCCTCTCCCCGCCCCGCTCATGTGTGCTCTCTCTCTCAAATAAAAGAAAATAAATCATATCCCTTTGTTGTGTCTCTGTGTGTCCTCACATTCTGTCCTGTGTTAGGGAACAGTGCTTGCATGTTGTCCTCTCTGTGAGGCCAGAAGTTCCTTGAGGTCAGGGACTTTGTTGCGTTCACCGATATTAACCTTCCTTGAACATACCAAATGCTCAGGACACATTTAATCAGCAAATGAATGACTGAAAGAAAGAAGGTTGGGTTGTCTATACATTTGCTCTTCCATCCATGAGCTCACACGGGTAAGCACGCAAGGCCCCAGGCAGCGATGCCCTGGGGAGGATCTCTTTGTTAAAATCCACTTTAAGTTTCTGTCTCCTTTTTAATAGAGTTACTGCATAATTTACCAGGCTGAATTGAATGAAGTCAGGATGCACGCAGTTAGAGAGACATTTCCATTACATTGTCAGGGAAGAGGGATCCTGGTTTCGGAAGTCCAGAAGGGGAAGGTCTTCTTTTGGTCTCAGTGAAAGATGATTCTAGAAGCTTTCGGCTTTGCTTATCTGGAGCCCTTGGCCTCCTTGGAATAAGCTGGTGGCAAGTTCACCGGTTCTGGGACGACCATATAGACATTCGGAAGGACCACGCCCACCTGGAAAACACAGGCATACGGGAGGGGCTCTGGGAGGGGGGCAAGAAAGACCAACCAGGCGCGGAGGCCTGGGAGACTTCTCTGCTCCTGGGCAGAAAGGGAAACATGGCGACCCTGCAGCCTCCGCCTTCTCCCGGGCATCTTCCCGCCCACCCAGGAGCCTCTGACTCACGTTGTGCTGACAGCAGACCAGCTGGCAGCCCAGGTGGGAAGATGCACATGCGACGCAGAACTCGAGGAGGCAAAAGATGAGCAGCACGCCCGAAATCGCCACTCCGGGGGTCTGGAACCAGAATGAGGGGAGGTCAGGAGTGCTGGCCCTGGCGTTCCAGCTGTGGCTCTGTTGTGGACTGTCTCCGTGGCTTTGAGGAAGCCCCCTAACCTCGTCTCAGCCTTGTGGGGGGACAATGTCTCACCAGGCTTGTGTGAGGGTCAAGGGTGTACGTATAAGAACTGGTACCTTGACACTCACTACCCGTGCTCCTCTAGACGCAAGGGTGGTCATCCTTTAGGAAAACACCTTGATCACGTGAGTGGGAGGGAGAGGATGGGCCGCTGGGCCGATGGTGAGACAGCGTCTACACTCACTCAATCCTGTAGCCACATGCCCTGTAGCCACGAGGCCCGTGTGGCTGTTGAGCACTTGGGATGTGGCTGGTCCCAAAGTGACATGTGCTCTAAGCGAAACATATACACTGGGTTTCAAAGACTCAGTAGCCAAAATGCAAAATAGCGAATTAATATATTTTTTTTGCACAGATAATGTGTTGAAATAACATTTTGGATACATTGGGTTCAATAAAATATGTTATTAAGATATTTTCACTTGTTTTTTTCTTCTTCTTTTTTTTAAGGTGGTAACTAGAAAATTTTAAATCACACAGACAGCTCACGTTATATTTCTACCGGGCAACCCTAGTCCATAGCACAGGTTGACAAATGAGGGTCCCTGGGCCAACTCCTGGCTGCTGCCTACTTTTGTAAATAAAGTTTTATCAGAACACAGCCATGCTCATTCCTTATGTATTTTCTATGACTGCCTTCCCACTACAGGGCTGGGTTGAGTAGCTGCAACAGAAACCAAGTGGCTGGGGCGCCTGGGTGGCTCAGTTGGTTAAGCATCTGACTCTTGATTTTGGCTCAGGTCATGATCTCATGGTGTTGAGATCGAGCCCCACGTTGGGCTCTGTGCCTGCTTGGGATTCTCTCTTTCTCTCTCTCTCTCTCAATAAACAAACAAACAAACATAAAAAAAAAAGAAATCAGATGGCTTGCAAAAGCCTTAAGTATTTATTCTCTGGCCCTTTACAGACAACCGTTGCTGACCCCTTGTCCGTAGTCATGGGCAGCAAGAAGAGAGCGTGAGCAAGGGTGCGGGTAGCGGCACGTGTGCGTTATTGTTCCATTGACTTCTCCCAATAATGTCGTAAGGTAGGATACCGTTTTATGTGGCCAGAAACTAAGACTAAGGAAAGTCACATGCTTAGAGTAACGCAGCAGTAAAGCTACAGGTCAGGGATTTAAACTCTGTTCTGATTCTTGATAGTTTACTTCCTTTTGCTATAGCGCTGGGTGAGGAAGCTTGGAGTTCAGGCCTTCTAACAATTTTCTTTTTTCTTTTTAAAAAAAATTTTTTTTTAATCTTTATTTTTGAGAGAGAGAGAATGTGAGTGGGGGAGGAACAGAGAAGGAGACACAGAATCTAAAACAGGATCCAAGCTCTGAGCTGTCAGCACAGAGCCCAACGCGGGGCTTGAACTCACGACCCACGAGATCATGACCTGAGCTGAAGTCGGATTCTTAACCGACTGAGCCACCCAGGCGCCCCTTTCTAACAATTTTCTAACTGTTTCCAAGTCGGAACCCGAGACGGGTGTCGGTTCAGAGGGGTACTCACCACACCCCAGGCGTCATACTGAGGATAGTAGTCAGGGTGGACACTGATGGTGGGGAGACTCATATCCATGATGAAGAGTGTGATTCCAACCACAGAGCAGATGGCGCTGACGATGTTCAAGCCCAGACTGCCATTCAGCTGCAAAAGACAGAGAGGGTCAGGGTGGGAGAGGAAAGCCATTGTAGCTGAGATGAACAGAGACTCAGGCTTTCTAATGTGAGTCCCTGAAACCTTAGTTCTGGGACAAAGAAAGAGATGTTCTGTGCAAAAAAGCACAGGTTAACAGGTCTTTGCCGTAGGACTTCTCGGAGCCTTTAACAAGGATCGTGGATCTTGCAGAGAGGGGACTGCTAAATCGAAGTTTCCCCAAGTTTACCTACCCGTCTTCACAGAGCGTCTCGAGGGACAAGCATCCCCAGGAAGGATCTCTGGGAAACACTCGACTTGCTTCTCCCAGAGGGGATAGGCAGGAAGCCCTGCCCAGTGTCTTGGGAAATGACAGGCTCTGATGTTCATGATTCTGGGCTGTGTGCAGAAAGACACGCCCAGAGTTTTGAGCTCCCCTTTGGAGATTTTCACAAAGATCTCGTGTGGTATAGGGACCTGGCCATCTTGAGGCCCGTCACCCTAGATAACTTGCTGTGAGAGAGGCAAGGGTACTTTCTCGGTCCCTTGCTAGGGACCTCAGAGCCTTGTTCATGGGATTGGCAGAGCCCACTTGGCCGGATTCCTGAGGGAAGCAGGTGGTTGAGCCTCCCCTGGCTTCCCTGCAGAAATGGCCGGAGGCCTGCTCTGTGTGCTGCGGCCACTGGCAGTGTCCGCTCGGTTGCAGGGGAGTCTGGGCCCCCGGGAGCTTTGTGCCTCCACCTACGCAAGCCTCTCAGGGACAGACGCTGTTCTGTCTGCGCCTCCACACTCTGATGCCTTCGCTCGGGGCTGTGTTGCCCTTCCTTCCCCTGAGTCCTCTGGACTCCTTCCTACCATGACTCTGACCAGGTTCACCGTGTGTGAGTACGAGTGAGCATGTGCGGCAGCGCCTGGGTCTGGTTAGAAATAAGTGCAAGGAGGTGCACCTGGGTGGCTCGGGCCGTTGAGCATCTGATGCTTGGTTTTGGCTCAGGTCCTGATCTCACAGTTTGTGCCCCTGGGTGGATTAGTCAGTTAAGCATCCAGCTCTTGATATCAGCTCAGGTCATTCTCTCACAGTTCATGGGATAGAGCCCTGTATTGGGCTTTGTGCTGGCAGCGTAGAGCCTGCTTGAGATTCTCTCTGTCTCCCTCTCTCTCTGCCCTTCCTCCCCCGCCCCAATATAGAAATAAACTTAAAAAAAAAAAAGCCTTATAAATAGGAAGTAAGTGCAAGGATGAGGGGGGTATCGTGTGCTAACCTTTCCCCCTGCGTGTCTCCCGTAGGTCTCCGTTGGGAGAGCCTGTGTCAAGAGGTGACTTACCAGGTAAGAAGATTTTGGCTGATTTTCCGCTGACACTGAGAGGGATCCTGAAACGATGAACTGGCACAGAAGAGTCGGGGTTTAGAAAGAGGTCAGAGGTTAGGGCCCCATCTCCAGGCTTCCATGATTCTGGTCACACATATGCTCTCATGCACACTAGGTTCCTCTGCTGGGACCTCCAACTCAACATGGGGGGAAGGAAGGAAGGAAGGAAGGAAGGAAGGGTGGGGAGGGAGGAAAAGGAGGGAAGATAGAGGGAGGGAGGAAGGAAAAGAAAGAAAGAAGGAAAAGAAAGAAAGAAGGAAAAGAAAGAAAGAAGGAAAAGAAAAGAAAAGAAAAGAAAGAGGGGAGGGAGAGAGGGAGGGAGGGTAAAAGGAAGGAAGAGCGAGCTCTCTTGTATCATATGACAAGGCAGCGAAGTGAGATAAACACAGATTTTAGGACCAAGCTGACCTGGTTTTAAGTTCTGGCTTAAAACTCATGTGATCTGTATTTCCTCATCTGAACAGTGGGAAGAACTCCACGTCTTCCTAGGGGTTACTGTCAGGAGCTGAGCTACGCCTCGCATCGGTCATTTGGCGTTATCTTCACGTAGTAGATGTGCAATAAGTATTATTTCTTTCCTTATCTTTTCTTTTCCCACAGGTACATCTTGTTGCTTTCTCATCCTTATCTTGGGACTCGTTAGGCATGGGGGCTTTGGAGGGCAGAAGGAAGGGGTTGCCAGCATCTTCACCACTTTGAGCTAGAAGCCCAACGTCATCTGGGCACGTACTTGAAAGGCAATGTCGCGTCTCTGGGACGCTCCGCCTCAAACATGAAGGTAGGGAGGTAGAGCGCGTGGATTTATTTCAATGCGGGTATTCTGCAGGCAGAGTGGGTGATGGGCCCACTAGCTCTCATGAGCTCAGTGTGGTGGCAACAGTGGTCTGAGAGAGGGGGCATCAGCTGTGGTTTAACAAAAGCTTTGCTGAGCACTCACTGTGTGGAGTGCTTTCCAAACCTTGCCTTATTTAACTGCACCATGGCCCATCCGGCACCATTTTTATTCTCATTTTACAGATGGGCAGGCTGAGGCTTGCAGATTTTACATAACTTACCCAAGACCATCCAGCAAGTAGCAGAGCTGGGATTTGAGTCCAGATAGTTGATTCCAGACCCCACGTTCTTAACCCTTCCCCCAGAGACCCTCCCACTACTCAGTGTGGATGCGTGTGCCTTGGGGTGGAATTGGTTTTTTTACAATGAAAAGTTACTCTAGCTTCCTATGCCTTTTAAATGGAGTGCTATTTTTCCTATACGTGGAAAAATAACCTTATAACCTTCTATTTATAGACTTGATGGAGAGGGAAGAGAATGAGAGGCTGGCCTTTTGAGGCCCCTGCTGGTCCTTTTAAGGTGCCAAAGGAGATGGGCCTTTGTTCTGGAAGAGGACGTTAATGGTCTTTAGGAAATACATCGTCCTGGACAAGGCAACCAAGAACAAAACTGCTTTTCAGATAAAAGGAGGGGGCGGTGGTGGTCAGGAGAGTTTAGCAACCTGGCAGAAGGGGAGAAGCCAGGGCAACCACTAGCCACTTAAGATTATTCAATAGCATCCAATGCCCAAGAGCCAGCCATTCTGTGGCTGTGATATTAGCCTCTTCACTGCCCCAGACTCCATTAGACTCTAGACACAAGGCTGAGGGGACGAATAAGGGCTGAGTTCCAAGTCTGGGTTCATGCAAAGCAGAGAGGGAGACCACAGCCTCAGGAAATGAGACCCAGATGGAAACAAAAGAGAGCAGATACTCACGGAAAGATGCTCCCGAGAACATAGACCTTCCCGTGTTGCAGGTGTTGTGTGGGGGTGGGGGTGGAGGATAACACTAGGCTATTTTATTTAAATCTCAAGGGATAAGATGGACTTTGGTTAATTATCTAAGGTTACTCAGGGGTTTTGCTACTTGTGAGAAAAGTTGCATTTGAATCATATATAGGCGTGTGAGTCCAGAGACGACAGAGTGTGTAACAGCAGAGAGAAAAAGGATGTGGGAGGGAGGACGGGGAGGAGAAAGAAGGTGTGTGTGTGTGTGTGTGTGTGTGTGTGTGTGTGTGTGTAGCCAAGAGACACTAGAGAGAATGCAAAAGAATCAAAAAGGCAGTAAATTGGAGAAGATACAGGACTGGTAGTTCTTAACCTTTTAAGGAGTCATAGATCACCCTGAGAATCTGATGAAAGCTATAGACCTTTCCAGAAAAAAAATACACGCTAGCATATCAGATATTTTGCCACAATGGGGACTTTGAAGCTTAGATTGAGTCCCCATTGCTTAGTGACTGTTCTGTGGCTGGGCACTCTCAAACATGGGTGGAAGTGTCTTTTCTCCTGGAGCTCAGGCTGTGGGCCTAAGTTGAACAACACTCAAGGGCTATTACCAGTACATTTTTTTACACATGAGAATTGTTGTGTGAATTGGACAAAGGTGCCACCTCTGGGTTAATGAATGAGAAGAAAGTTGACTGACCTGTGACATGAGCCTATTGAAAGAGGTGCCCGCCCACTCCGGGTGAACGGCATCTTGTAGGGCTGTCACTTGGCATTGTGGCTGAATCCTGTCCCTCAAAATTCATCTAGTGAAGTCCTAAACCCCCAGGACTGAAGAATGTGACTATCTTTGGAGACGGGGCCTTTAAAGAGGTGACTAAGTTTCGATGAGATCATTAGGGTGGCCCTAATTCAATGTGACTGGTGTTCTGATGTGAGAAGGGATTAGGGCACAGGCACACTGAGGCCACGTGAAGACACGGGAAGAAGGCGGCCATTTGCAAGCCAAGGAGAGAGGCCTCAGAACAAACAACCCTGCAGCCATCTTGATCTTGGCCTTCCGGCCTCCAGAACTGTGAGGTAACGCATTTCTATTGCAAAAGCCGCCCGTTCGTCACAGCAACCCAACCAACCAACATGCTTGGTAAGCGAGGCCTGAGCTGGATTCGTGCCTTGCTTGCTCCCTTGGCTGGGAAGCTGCTGTCGGGTGTAAGCCACGCTGCTTGACGAGGTGGCCCCGAGTGTGCTGGCACTTTCCAGGAACTCATTTGCTTACTAACGTTACTCGTGTCACTTACCCAGATGCCTCCCCAGAAGGGAAAGCCGCCGTAGAACGAGATAGCTGTATAGTGCCCCGAGAGGACGGTGGCCATGACGGAGCCGAGGCCGATGTGGATCAGGCCAATCAGGATCTGGATGGCCTGTCGGGAGAGCCGCAGGCTGAAGCCTTCGTTTCTGAGGCTGCATCCTGCCTTCTCTTTGTGCCTCCTTTTTATTTTAATAACTCTTTTGTTCTCCTGGTCTAACAAGTAATATGAAAGATATAAAAATGAAATGAAAACTTCCCACGATTACCCTCTACTCAGAGGAAACACCCCCCTCACACTTTGGTACCTAGCCTCCCGTTACTCTTTTCAAATATATATTCGGACAACACAAAACGGCTCTGTACACTCAATATTTTATCCTGGACACATCCCCATGGCGGTAAGTGTTCTTCAAACATATTTTTTTCCAGGCTGCCTGATGTCATCATGGGATGTTTTGTGGAGTAGTCGGGACAGAGATATTGACCAGGTAAGATTGTTCCTGCTTTTTTCCTATTACGAATCACACGGTTATGAACGTCCCTGTAGATAAATCTTTGTGTTCAACTCTTATTTCTTTAGGATATTTTAAGGGTTTGAATTGTGTCTGCCTCTCCCCCTCCGCATGAATATATTGGAACTCTAATCCCCGGTATCTGAGAATGTGACCTGATCTGGAAATAGGGTGGCTGTGGACGTAATTAGGTAATCCGAAGTATACTGGAGTAGTGGGCGCCTCATCCTATGTGAGGGGGGTCCTTTTCAAAAGAAGGATACGAAGAGACACACAAGCACCCAGGAGAATTCCATGTGTGCCAAGACTGGCACTGCGATGCCACAAGCCAACGAACCACCAGAAGCTGGGAGAGAGGCTGGGAAAGACCTTCCCCTGGTGCCATAGCCCTGAGGACAACTCAGTTGTGAACTTTTGGCCTCCACAACAGTGAGACAATTTCTGTTGTTCAAAGCCACCCAGTCTGTGGCACTTTGTTATGGAAGCCCTAGGAAACTAATATGACATATTCCTGCAAAAGTGGTATATAGACACATACATAGATATATTAGATGTGTATATGTCTCTGTGTATACACTCCAAATATGGCAGCAAATACGAATATATTATTTCCTTAAATTTGTACAAATGGCAACTGACTATACACAGACAATTTTTTCTTTCTGGCAAGGATATAGCCTGGGCTAGGGCTAGGTCCATCTCATTACGCAAAGAGCTTCCTTGTTCTTTATACAGTTGTAGTAATTTCATTCTTTGAAGAATACATTGATTTCACCGGCATTATATTGGTGGGTGTTTGGGCTGTTCCCGTTCTGCTGTCCACACAAACCGTGTTGCAGTTAATAGGCGCTGCCACATCGCATTGTTTGTGTGCACGGGCGTTTCCGCAGGCCAGTCTCAGAAACGGAATTATTGGGTATTTTGTAAACTTGGCAGACACAAACTGCCTTCGATACAGGCTGCACCCACTGACCCTCCCATTGGGCTCTGAGCTCGGGCCGCCTGGGTCGGAATCCGTGCTTGTCATCCTTCAGCTGGGCGGTAAATGCTTTCTGGGTCCTGCCCTAGATGGCCTTGCAGGGGGAAAACCATGGTGAGGTGTTATTTTGTTGGCTGTCTAACCTGATTGCCACCCCACCCCCACCCCCCAAAAAGGCCAAAGATTCCATTCAAGAACGCTGGGTTTAGGCTTCACCTTGTGGCTTGATACACCCACTTTCTTCCAGAGGCCACACGGATCGACACGGACACTGGCAACAGGGCCAGCATTCCAGTTTACCGCATTTATGTCGCTTTGCTTCCTCTTTCTCAAAATGCCTAGGGCAGAAATTACAAGGCCCCATACTGAGACCCAGGCAATGCGGCGCAGCTGAGATGTCTAGTAGGTCTGGGTTTGGCAAGGCTGGGACAGCTCCTACCTGCCTCCTGGATTTGAAGTTTCTGTATTTTCAAGCCTCCCCCTTTGCCGACTCCAGCCGGTGACCCCGTGGCCTGCAGAGTGAAATCTCACTTACCCCTAAGGCTTTGCCCTCCTTCAAGGCTCTCTGGGCAGGCTGCTCAGTCACAGATGATTTCAAACCAGGTGGGTTCACAGGAAGGACGTGGACTTGGGGCTGGTTGCTGGGATACGGAGGCACCTGACACATGCTTCCTTGGATCTCAGGATACCCGTTGTGGGGTGCCGCCACAAACATGGAACTGGCAGTGGGTCCTGCTGAAGCCATTGGGTTCCTGCTGGTAAAGAATAAATGTGAGAGGGGCGCCCAGGTGGCTCAGCTGGTTGAGTGTCCGACTTTGGTTCAGGTCATGATCTCTCCGTATGTGAGTTCGAGCCCCGCATCTAGGGCCATATCCGGATTCTCTCTCCCTCCCCCTCTCTCTGTCCCTCCCCTATTTGTGCGTGCACGCGCGCACGCTCTCTCTCTCACTCTCAAAATAATAAACCTTAAAAAAAAGAATACATGTGATTCATCCTTTTAAAAACTTAAGAAAATTTTTTTTTTGAGAGAGAGAGAGAGAGAGAGAGAGACAGAGTGCAAGTGGCGGAGGGGCAGAGAGAGAGGGAGACAAAGAATCCGAAGCAGCCTCCAGGCTCTGAGCTGCCAGCATAGAGCCTGTCGCAGGGCGTGGGGCTCAAACCTCCAACCCATGAGATCAAGACCGGAGCCAAAATCTGACACTTACTCAGTTAAGACCCTCAGTGCCCCTAGATTCATCTTTCACATAAACACTAACGTTTACATTGAAAAAGGACTTTTGCCTCCAGGAGCTCATTTGAGCATCTTAACCACTTATGAATGTATTAATCCTATTTTAAAGATCGTATCATGTCCCAGTGGGGCACTTATAAATAAAGTGCCAGCGGTCAGTGCCTCTCAAACACATTTCCTTTAATCCTCACACCGGATCAGCTGTACAGGGGAGAAAACTAAGGCTCAAAGAAGCTAACCGCTGCCAGAAGGCGAGACCTGTGTCTTTCTCATTTCTGAAACTCTTCTAGAGCTCAGCATCGAGTAATACCATCTGATTACAAAACTTTTAGAGGTGGAAAGTCCCTTGGAGAACATTAAGTCCAATTCTCTCAATTTCCGGAAGAGGATACTGAGGCTGAGAGAGTGGCTGAGAATTCCCCAAGGTCCCAGTCACGTAAACATTCGTTAAATGGAGATCCTCCCCCTCAGAGCCCTGTCGTTAGTCCCGTGTGTATTCATTGGATGACCCATGCTGCTCAATTTTCTAGGCTACTTATAAATTCTGGTCTGGTTTTTAAATTTTCTTTTAGTTTTTGGAGCAGACGCCCCAAAAGTTTGTACAATAAACCCTGCGGCATACGCCACCCCACACCCAGATTCATCATGTCTCATTTGGCAGAAAAAATCTTATCGCCATCTCTCCATTAGCCATAAAAACCATTGGACGATGCTTACTCACTTTGCTCTGCCAGCGGCTAAGTCTCTCTTGCTCCTGTTCCTGATTCTTTGCTGTAGGCAACCTGGTTTCCCGAGAGAATGAACACACAAGGCTTGGTTGGGTGATATGTTTAGAAAGATCTAAAGTCCTTTTCAATTTTCTCCTAGGTGCAGGCTAGGTTACCAGCTGCTTAGAGCTCAGGTTCCGCCCCACTCCGTATTTGCTTCCTGTTTTGGTCAAGGAGCCAGTTAAATGCTATTCAATTGGCCAAGTGTTTAAATGGTTATCTGTGCGGAGAAGAAAGGCTTGTGCTCTGTGCTCTGGGAAACACAGATCGAGCTGGGCACTCGGGGATCATGTACATGGCTGTAACACAAGACAGAATGACATAAATGCTACAGTTATTACAGTTAGAGAAACAGGAGTCCCCAAAGGAGAACAGAGGAGAAACTCATTTACTGGACTTGAAAACTGGGAAGACGTCAAACAGAAGGTGGAATTTTGAAATTGATAAATGGCATGAGAGAAGGGGAGTCACAGCATGTGAAGTGAGGATTGCAATGAACTTGAGTCTACTTTTATCTAAGCCAGCGCCTATAGGAAATCAGAAACCACCTGGGTGTTGGTGATGGTGCACATCGTGTGAACCGCACAGGTGAAATGTACAAGAACTGCCGTCCTAGGCAATGAGTCTCTTGATGAAATAGTTCATCACATTCACCTTTGTCTTCCTGCTGGCATTCAATATGGATTCAGCAAATGCTTACTGAATGAACAGATGAGGACAATGATATGGCTAGAACTTTGTAAAATGGTCAACAGAAAGGACCTTATTGCAGGCAGAGAGCATGGAGGGCAAAGGCAGGGAAGAGGGAGGCGGAGGACATATTCTGGGGGTGGCCGAGAGTGGCAGAAACATTCTGTGGGAGAAAGGACATTGAAAGTCATGAGGACGAGAAGGTAGATGGAGCTAAACTTCATATCTTTACCCATTTTTCTATCAGATTTCTAGACTGTGTCCTTCCATTTTTAAGAGTCCTTTATAGGGTCACCTGGGTGGCTCAGTCAGTTGAGCATCTGTCTGACTTCGGCTTGGGTCATGATCTCACGGTTTGTGGGTTCTTGCTGCTGTCATTACAGGGCCTGCTTCAGATCCTCTGCACCCCCTCACTGCCCCTCCCCTGCTTGCACTCTCTCAAAAATAAATAAAACATTAAAAAAAAAGAGTCCTTTATATATTTTGGGATATTAACACTTGGATACATCTGGGATATCTTTACTCCAAGTTTGACCACTATCTTTCGATTTTTATGGTGCTTTTAATTACATACACTTAAAAAAATTTCTGTAGTGGGGCACCTGGATGGCTCAGTTGGTTAAGCATCTGACTTTGGCTCAGCTCATGATCTCATGGTTTGTGAGTTTGGGCCCCACGTTGGGCTCTGGGTTGACAGTGCAGAGCCTGCTTCAGATCCTCTGTCTCCCTCTCTGTCCCTCCCTTGCTCGCACTCTTTCTCACCCCCTCTCTCTCAAAAAAAAATAAATAAACATTAAAAAAATTTTTTAAAATGTGTGTAATAAAACTTATCAATCTTTGGTTACTGCTATAGACTGAATGTTTATATCCCCACTCTGCTCCCCAATTCATATGTTGAAATATAATTCCCTCGGCAATGGCTTTGGAGACGGGGCCTTTGGAAACTGATGGATTGGAGCCCTCATGAATGGGAATTGTACTTCCTGTCCTTGTCGTGTATGGGATTAGTACCTTTATAACCAGAGAACTCACTAGCCTTTTCTGCCATGTGAAGACATAGTGAGATGACCATCTGTGAACAAGGAGGTGGGTTCTCCCAAACGCTAAATCTGCAGATGCCTTAATCTTGGACTTTCCAGATCCAGAACCATGAGAAATAAATGTTTACTGTTTAAACCACCCACTCTTTGGTATTTTTGTTACGGCATCCTAAACAGAACAAGACAATCACCTATGGAGTTTAAGTCTTTGTTAGAAAGCCTTTGTTGGGGCTCCTGGGTGGCTCCGTTGGTTAGGCATCTGACTCTTGATTTTGGCTCTTGTCATGATCTTGCTTTTTGTGGGTTCAAGCCCTGCATTAGGCTCTGCATTGACAGTGAGGAGCTTGCTTGGGATTCTCCTCTCTCTGTCTCTCTCTCTGTCCGACTTGTACTGGCACTCTCTCTTTCAAAATGGATAAACTTAAAAAAAAAAAAAAAGCCTTCCCGAGACTAAGATTAATAGGAATTCACTTGTATTTTCTTCTAGTACTTGTATGGTTTAATTTAAAACAACAACAACAACTACAAAAACAACAACAATTCATAGATAATCCAAATAGGCTTTATTTTCCCCTCAGACCATTTAGTGTTTGGTGTCCGTGTACATTTTTCCTACCAGTAGTACTTCCTTTCCCCAAACTATTAATTTTGTTTTTATGAATAATGCAGTATATGATTTAGCTTTTTACATTTTCATTCCTAATACATTTAAAGTTTTTGCCTGTGTGTTGTGCGAGATATGGATGTAATTTTATATTTTCCCAAAAGGCTACCTTGTTGTCTCACTACCACTTATTAGACAGTCTGTCTTTGCTCTGGTGATGTGAAGTGACATCTTTGTCACATGTTAAATCTCTATATGATTTGGACCTAATTCTGGTCTTTCTGTTCTATCTCACGGGTCTATTTATCTATACATGTGTTAATTCACAAGTAATTGTTTTAATTATAAGCTTAATAGTATGTTTTAATGCCTGAGGGCTAGTTTCCCCTCATAGTGTTTTCTTTTTTGTTATTTTTCTGGCTATTCTTCAATATTTTTTTTTCCTCTGTGTGAACTTTAGTATTAATTTGTATACTTCCATAAAATAGCTTGCCAACTTTTTGAAAAGATGAATGACACGAACCCATTCATATGGAAGCAAGTACTAAGAGGCATCTGAATAGGAACATGGAAGTGACTAAGCCCGAGTTTTTTGGGACCAGGCTTAACCAGACACTGGAGAAGATAGAATTGCCCGTCTTTTTATTGAGTTTGTAGAAATGCGCCAACTTCCTAGAAGGAACTGGAGGCATACAGGAGAGAGGATTGTTGTTCAAACCTACTGTAACAAATGCTATTGATGTCCCATCCATATCCCATTCTGAATATGGCCCATTCTGGAAGTCATCTTTAGACCATTTCTGGTACCAACAGGTAATTCCTGCCTCTCTTCCTGAGGATGCTTGAGAGGGCAGGCTGAAGGTCCCAGGAAGTTAATAACCCAGGAGTTTTTCTTAACAAAGGAAAGGTGGGTATTGATGGACAATTACTCTGGCTTCTTTGACCCCCAGAGGGAAAATCGTGAAGTGTGTTTCATCTGTCTCTTAGAGAGTCCTCAGAAAGGTTGACCCTGAGTTCCCTGTACCAGTAACCACTTATGAATCCATACGTCCTTGAATTCTCTCTCTTCCTATATCATTTTTCCCTTATCTCGCAGTAAGTCCTGAGATCACCTCCTGAATCAACTGCTGGCATCCAAATCCTTACATCAGAGTCTGGTTTTGGGGAAACCAAAATAAGACACCCACTGCTTTGATTTCTGAAGTAACTGCCAAGAATAAGATAATACGAGACTCTAAAGACTAACATTGATTATGGAGGCCGTATGTCTAGTTTAATCCTCCCCATCTCCCAAATGATGCTCATCTGAAGGCAATGGGTAAGGAAAGGTAGTGAATGAGTTACCTTCCCCTATTGACCTAGAAAGAACTGAGTGTCCTTAAAAGATTGTCTCTTTAGGGCAGGATTATCCTGACACCAAAATCAGATAAAGATACTGCAAAAAAAAAAAAAAAAAAGAGACAGAGAGAACTATAGGCCAATATCTCTGATGAACATAGATTCAAAAATCCTCAACAAAATATTTGCAAAGTTAATCCAACAATACATTAAAAAATCATTCGCACAATCAAATGAGATGTATTCCTAGGATGCAAGGGTAGTTCAATATCTGCAAATCAATCAAATGATATATCATGTCAACAAAATAAAGGATAAGGACCATATGATTATTTCAATGGAGCAGAAAAATCATTTGATAAAATACAATATCCATTCATGATAAAAATCCTCAATGAAGAGAGAATATACCTCAGCATAATGAGAGCCATATATGAAAAACCCACAGCTAGCATCATATTCAATGGTGAAAAACTGAGGGCTTTCCCCCTAAGGTCAGGATAAGACAAGGATGTCCACTCTCACCACTTTTAGTCAACATAGTGCTGCAAGTCTTAGCCCCAGCATTCAGCCAAAAAAATTTTTAAAAAAGGCAACTAAATTGGTGAAGAAGAAGTAAAACTTTCACTATTTGCAGAAAACTATACATAGAAAACCCCAAAGACTCCCCCCAGAAACAACTAGAACTGATCAATGAATTCAGTAAATTCACAAGATACAAAGTCAATATACAGAAATCTGTTACATTTTGATACACTAATAATGAAGTAAGAGAAAGAGAAATTAAGAAAACAGTTCCATTTACAATTGCACCAAAAATAATAAAAAGCCTAGGAATGAACTTAACCAAGGAGGTGAAAGACCTATACTCTGAAAACTATGACCCAATGATGAAAGAAATGGAAGAAAACACAAACAAATGGAAAGATATTCCACGTTCATGGATTGGGAGAATAAATATTGTTAAAATGTCTATACGACCCAAAGCAATCTGCAGATTTAATTGACTCCCTATCAAAATACCAGCAGTATTTTTCATAGAATTAGAACAAATACTCTGAAAATTTGTATGGAACCCCACTAAACCCCCAAATAGCCAAAGCAATTTTGAAAAAGAAGAAAACTGGAGGTATCCCAATCGAAGATTTCAAGATAGACTACAAAGCTGTAGTAATCAAGTCAGTGTGGGACTGGCACAAAAATAGACACATAGATCAATGGAATAGACTAGAGAACACAGAAATAAGCCCAAGCGCTTATATAGTTAATAAGTCTTCAACAAAGAAGGCAAGAACATGCAATGGGAAAAAGACAGTTTCTCCAACAAATATTGTTGGGAAAACTGGATAGCTAAATGCAAAAGAATGAATCTGGACTATCTCTTAACACCATATGTAAAAATAAACTTAAAATGGATTAAAGACCTAATTGCGAGACCTGAAACCATAAAAATCCTAAAAGAGAACACAGGCAGTAACTTCTCAGACATCATTTGCAGCGACACCTTTCTAAAAATATATCTTAAGGCAAGGGAAACAAAAGCGAAGATAAACTATTGGGATGACCTCAAAACAAAAAGCTTCTGCACAACACAGGAAACCATCAACAAAACTAAAAGACAACCTGCTGAATGGGAGAAGATATTTGCAATGATATATCTAATAATGGGTTAGTATACAAAATATGTAAAGAACTGTACAACTCTACGCCCAAACCACAAATAATCCAATTAAAAATGGGCAGAAGACATGAATAGACATTTCTTCAAAGATGACATATAGATGGCCAACAAACATGAAAAGGTGCTCAACATCACTAATCATTAGGGAAAGACAAATAAAAATCATCATATCCTCACACCTCATATCTGTCAAAATGATAAATAAAAAACACAAGAAACAATAAATGTTGGTGAGGATGCGGACAAGAAGGGACCCTTGTGC
The DNA here is from genome assembly GCA_030068075.1 of Paguma larvata. NCBI lineage: Eukaryota > Metazoa > Chordata > Mammalia > Carnivora > Viverridae > Paguma > Paguma larvata. Next base: position 102,617,758 of record CM057831.1, on the reverse strand, counting down.
ACTGTTGGTGGAAATGCAAACTGGTGCAGCCACTGTGGGAAAACAGTATGGAGGTTCCTCAAAAAATTATAAATAGAATTAGCATATGATCCAGTAATTCCACTACTGGGTATTTATCTAAAGAATATGAAAACACTGGGGAGCCTGGCTGGCTCAGTCAGAAGAATATACAGCTCTTGATCTCAGAAATGTGAGTTCAAGCCTCATATTGAGTGTAGAGATTACTTAAATAAAGTAAAAATAAAGAATATGAAAACATGAATTCAAAAAGATATGTGCACCCTATGTATATTGTAGCATTATTTATAATAGCCAAAATATGGAAAGAACCCAAGTATCCATCCATAGATGAATGGATGAAGAAGATGTGGTATAGATATACAATGGAATATTACTCGGCCGTAGAAAAGAATGAAATCTTGCCATTTGTAACAATATGGGTAGAACGAGAGGGTATAATGCTGAGGGAGATACGTCAGTCAGAGAAAGACAACTACCATATGATTTCACTTATATGTGGAATTTAAGAAATAAAACAAATGAACAAAGAAGAAAAGAGGCAAACAAACAAACAGACTATTAAATACAGACAACAAACTTGTGGTTGCCAGCAGCAGGTGGCTCGAAGGAGGGGATGGGTGAAATAGGTGAAGGGTAGTAAGAGTATATTTATCACTATACGCCTTAGTAATGTATAGAATTGTCGAATCACTGTATTGTATACCTGAAACTGACATAAAATTGTATGTTAAGGGGCGCCTGGGTGGCTCAGTCGGTTAAGCGTCCGGCTTTGGCCCAGGTCATGATCTCACAGCTCGGGAGTTCGAGCCCCATGTCGGGCTCTGTGCTGACAACTCAGAGCCTGGACCTGCTTCGGAGTCTGTGTCTCCTTCTCTCTCTCTGCCCCTTCCCTGCTCACACTCTGTCTCTCTCAAAAATAAATAAACATTAAAAAAAATTGTATGTTAAAGACACTGGAATTAAAAAAATAAAAAAATAAGATTGAGTTTCTTAACATTGATCCCATCCATTCCAGATATGCTGATGGCTTATGTGTATCTTTGTGCATATTTCTGTGCATTGTTGTATTATATGGGGTCCCAAAAGAAAACAGAATGCAGTCTTTTTTTTTTTAAGTTGATTTTATTTATTTTGAGCGAGACAGTGTGAGTAGAGGAGGGGCAGAGAGAAAGAGAGGCAGAGACAGAATCCCCAGCAGTCTCCACACTGTCAGCACAGAGCTGGATGTGGGCCTCGAACTCATGCACCTGTGAGATCATGATCTGAGCCGAAATCAAGACTCTGATGCTCAACCGACTGAGCCACCCCAGCACCCCAAGAAGGCAGTCTTAACTGTTTCATTGCAGCGGTGCCTGGGTGGCTCAGTTGGTTGAACATCTGACTCTTGATTTTGGCTCAGATCATGATCTCGCGGTTTGTAGGCTCAAGTCCTGCACTGTCAGTGCAAAGCCTGCTTGGGATTCTCTCTCTCCCTCTCTCTCTGCCTCTGCTTTCTCTCTCAAAAACAAACAAACAAACAAACAAACATTTAAAAAAGTGTTTCATTCCACAGAAGTGTGGGTGGGAACCATTGTACAGAAGTCATGGGAACCATGTTGACACACGTTGGGAAGCTATTACAGGGAAGCTGTTACTTCTCCTAAGCCTTAAGGGGCAAGAGGCAGGAACCATGTCGCTGTAGTGGCAAAAGCTGTAGCCAAGTCAGCTGCCTAATTTCGCACAGCAACTGCCAAAACTGAGCAGAAAAGGGGAGGGTGAACTTGGACTTCTCCTTCCTCCTGGCTTCTAATTTCATTGGCTGACACCACCAGAAGGACAAGAATGAGGGCATATAGATGATGCAGTCCACACTGGTCACCCTCCCGGGGTACAGAGCAGGGCAGAGGGCCCTGCTGGCTGTCTCTCACCTGCCCCTCCTGATCTCCTCTCCACACTTGTCCATTCTCTTGTATCCCTGGAGACTAGTCTTTATATGGATTTCATCAACAGGCACCCTGGCTCCCTGGCTTCTGATTGGTCTCCAATGACAGGACACCCTGTTAGGAAATTAGAGGGAAAAAAGGACAAATGATTTACTGTCTCAGTTTCCTCCCTGTGCTTTCGCCAAGAGCTGGTGGGGTCCCTTCACCATGGGTCACAATGGTCCAAGTGGCCCTCTCCGTGTGACTCTCTTCTTCTGGGTCTGGGGAACCACTCTTTCCACGTGCCTATGCAGACTTCCAGGGTTAAACTTAGCTCCTGCTCCTGACAGCTTTGGGATATTTTTCTACTGCTTGCAGTTTCTCTATAGCCCTGTCACATTTTGCAAAAAGCCCCTGTATTAAATGTCCTTCGAATTATCCCTTCTGAATGTTCCGTCTCATCTTACCACTTATGTAACTGCTCTAAGGGTAGAAAACGGATGCAGATGGGTAAGTGGGGACTTGTCACTCTCTTTGGTCTCCCAGCTCCCTGAAATGGAGATAAAATGATACCTAGGACTCTACTTTTGAACTTGGCATTCTACTCATGCAAATTAACACAAGGCTCCCAATAAATACATGTTGACTTGTCTTCTCTTGGAGAAGGCCTGGGTTGTGAAAAGTTCAGGGCAACTATGTGAATATGATTTTTAAAATAATTTAGGGGCCCCTAGGTGGCTCAGTTGGCTGAGCGTCCAACTTTGGCTCAGGTCGTGATCTCGTGGTTCGTGAGCTCGAGCCCCGCATCGGGCTCTGTGCTGACAACTCAGAGCCTGGAGCCCGCTCCGGATTCTGGGTCTCCCTCTCTCTCTGCCCCTCCCTCGCTCACACTCTGTCTCCCTCTAAAATAAATAAATGTTAAAAAAATTAAAAAATAATAATTTAATGGATATATTTTTTCGACTTTCTCTTTGGATAAAAAGTCACGTACATGGATATCCAACTCATCCAAGAATTAAAAATTGTTTTCTCGTTGTTTGAGGAAATTCTTTTCCCTCTAGTGAAAGCCCTTATGAATTGAGATCTGGGAGTGAGGAATCCAGGAGGATGCTAGAATACCAGTAGAGACTTCAGTCTTTTTGGTTCAAATGCATCATATCTGCAGGACCTCTGTATTTTCCAAGACAAGAACATTGGAGAGAGTCAAAGTGTACAGAGGCTACTCAGTTTGTAGATTTCTAGAATTCTCAAATTTAAAGAAAGTCTTAGATTCTACTGCCCACCCTCCCAATAAATGTTAAGAGTTTTAAATGCTAAAGCAATATGGTTGTAAAAGCTACCTGTTCTTCAAGATTAAGTTAGATTTATGAGGAATAGTGGAGGAAGCATCTCCTTTAAAGGTTTCCTTTGAATTGGATTGATGGACCTTCCTTGGAGGGCATTACGGAATTCAGGTTGTAAAGTCTCTCAAGACGCTGGCGCTCCATTTCAGTTGGTTTCAAGAAATTAGTTAGCCCTTCTAGGTGAAAAGGGTTAAAGGATTTTAAAAACCTCTAAGAAATAAAAGAAAAAAAATATTTAAGAAAATCTCTCATGCTGTGAGAAAATTAAAATACAGACTTTATAGTCACTGTTCACGAAGAGAGTCAAATGGTGAATTACAATCCATAGTTTGTACAAATATGCTGAATAGGTTAAAAGAATTTTATTGTCAGACAAATTTATAATGATTTTTTAAGCAGAAAAAAAAAACTTCCTAAGTGAAAAACTAAATAATAATAAAGCCGTGGTTTGAAAGTAAATATTACACATGGAAATTGTAAAGTAAATTATTGTATAAATACTGTATGGAATAAAAGTTTAAATAGGATTCAATTTTTTAAAGCATTAACCCTTCTTTGCCGGAAAAAAGCCATTACAATTTTTTTAAACAATGTTTATTTATTTTTGAGAGAGAGAGAGAGAGAGAGAGAGAGAGAGAGACAGAGCACGACTTGGGGAGGGGCAGAGAGAGAGAGAGAGAGACATAGAATATTAAGCAGGCTCCAGGCTCTGAGCTGTCAGCATAGAGCCCAACGCAGGGCTCGAACTCACAAACTGTGAGATCATGACCTGAGCTGAAGTTGGATGCTTCACTGACTGAGCTACCAAGGCGCCCCCCTCTTTTTTTTTAGTGAGATAAAGAAACAATCTAGTAGGTGAAGGCCTCGCATTCTCTGATTGACAGCAGGCTGACATTTGTACTCATAAAAATAATTATATTTAATTATACTTAATTTAATTATATGTAATCATTCTTAGACTGGTGACCGTAGGATATTCTTTTTTTTTTTTTTTTTATTTTAGTTATTGAATGTGGTTTTATTGCATGAAATTCGATCTCAAATACTGGGATATAAAGCTAAGTCAATTTTTCATGTTCTAGAACACAAGGACGGGTTTTCTCTTGCCCTGTTAATTCCCAAAGATGTCAATTTAGAGTGTTTTCCTTCCTGTTGATCAATTCCGTCTCTGTATACATGTACAAGAAATGCCGACTGTTAGATGCGCTCAGTGGTCTCTGGGGAGCCCAGGTGGTCCTGGGGCTCTAATACCTCAATCTATATCGAGTTCTTCATGAGCAAACATTTCTGGAATGATTCACCCGTAGCCAGGAAACGGAGTGTTTATAATTAAGGAGAGGCGGATTACTGCATAACCAATATGATGAACAATACTTCTTTGAAGGTCAAGGACCGCTCAGCACTATCACGTACTAAGAACGCGAGTTAGCAAACAGGCTTAGATGAGGCCACAGGAGGGGCGCCTGGGTGGCTCAGTCAGTTGAGCGTCTGACTTTGCCTCAGGTCTTGATCTCATGGTTTGTGAGTCTGAACCCTGTGTCAGGCTCCATGCTGACAGCTCGGAGCCTGGAGCCTGCTTCGGATTCTGTGTCTCCCTCTCTCTCTGCCCCTCTCCCAACCATTTCTCTCTCTCGAAAATAAATAAACATCAAAAATAAATAAATAAATAAATAATAAAAGGTAAGGCCACAGAAGAGCAAGTACTGTACAAAAACTTATAAAAATAATTCCTAAAAAAGATCAAAAGAATAGCATGACATTAGAAAGTAAAGTCCTTTATCCACCGTGTTAGTGTATGTGAAATTTTGAGTGATAGGTTTGAGAGGAGACCTAGAAGGTATTTGGTCTGGCTCTCTTATTTTACACATGACGTAACTGACACGCAGGGAAAGGCAGTGACTTGCTTACCAGAATGCAACCAGTCAGTGGCAAAGCCAGGCTTGTCCTATCTTCCAGTCCACTGTAATATAAAGTACAAAAACTTTATAATAAGATACCTATTTCATTGTATAAAATTTCAAGGCTGAATACATTAGAAGACACAATAGATGCCTGAACTTTTTTATAATCCTAAGTTTGGATTTGAGAGAAGGAAGTAAATCAGAAGCCATCTGTATAAGAAAATGCAAAAAACGCCCAACCCCCCCCCCCAAAAAAAAAACAGAGCAGAGGTATGAGCAAAATTATTACCGTAAGTGACAAAGAACAGAACAAAAAAAAGAACAGACCTCTTAGCCTAAGATAGCAGAAAGAAGGATAAATGTTAACCTATGTGGGCAGACCAGGCCAAAGCCAATTCCAGAGTGCTGACGCAGAGAAAACGAGGAATAGTTTCATAATTAACTACGGCAAATACAATCTTGATTCCCTGTGTTATGACATGGCGTAGGGAAGTGAAAACTATCCCAGAAAATGTGTGCATTCTGAGAAATCCCGCCATACACTGAGACAAATATTTTTTTTTAAAAATTTTTAACTGTTTATCCACTTTTGAGAGCTTGACTCTCAAATACAGACTTTGTAGTCACTGTTTATAAAGAAAGCCAAACAGTGAATTACAATCCATAATTTGTACAAATATGCTAAGTAGGTTAAAAAAATTTGTTGTCAGACAATCGAGTTTTATAATGATTTTCTAAGTAGAAAGAAAAAAAAACTTCCTAAGTGAAAAACTCAATAATAATAAAGGCGCGGTTTGAAAGTAAATATTACACTTGGAAATTGTAAAGTAAAATATTGTATAAATACTGTATGGAATAAAAGTTTAAATAGGATTCAGTTTTTTAAAGCATTAGCCCTTCTTTGCTTAAAAAAAGGCATTAAGAATTTTTTATAATGTTTATTTATTTTTGAGAGAGAGAGAGAGAGAGAGAGACAGCATGAACAAGGGAGGGGTATATAGAGAAAGGAAGACACAGAATCCGAAGCAGGCTCCAGGCTCCGAGCCATCAGCAAAGAGCCCAACGCGTGGCTCGAACTCACAATCTGTCAGATCATGGCCTGAGCCGAAGTTGGACCGACTGAGCCACCCAGGCGCCCTGAGACAAATACTTGTTTGATGATCTGAACATGACCCCGGGCGCCATCACTTTGAAAACACAACAGCGTATCAAGGACAGATCGGAAGAAGAAATGGTTGCAAAAGAGGCTTTGCAGAAATTGTGGTGGATCATTGTAGATAGCGTCAGAGTATGACTGAAAAACAACAGGGGAAAACTCAGATGGGTAACTTCAGTATGGGATGTTCAGGAGAGAGAGTTTTTACCATGTGTTATAAAACACTAAAATACGCATATGGGATGATGCATTAGGGTTCTCCAGAAAAATAGAACATACGTATATCTTTCTCTATATTTTAAACATCCATATAAAGAGATTTATTATAAGGTATTGGCTCACATGACTGTGGAGGCTAAGAAGTCCCGTCACCTGCTGTCCGCAAGGGAAGCTGGCGGTGTAATCTGAAAGCCTCAGAGTCAGAGGCAGATGGTGTAGACGCCAGTCTGAAGGCCTGAGAAAGGCAGAGGTATGATGTCCCAGCTCTATCAGTCAGGCAGGGAGCAAATTCAACCTTCCTCTGCCTCTTCATTTTATTCAAGCCCTCAGCGGATTGCACGATGCCCACCTGCACTGGAGAGGTCTGTCTGCTTTACTAGGTATACCAACTCAAATGCCATTCTCCTCTGGAAACACCCTTACAGACATACCCAGCCACGAGGCTTAACCAGATAAACATCGTTTGGCATCCTGCGGCCCACTCAAGTCGACGTATAAAATTCACCACCACAGATGGCAACAATATGAAGTATGTTTAGAACAACCGCCTGGGTGACTCAGTCGCTTCAGCGTCAGACTTCCGCTCAGATCATGATCTCACAGTTCATGAGTTCGAGCCCCGCGTTGGGCTCTCTGCTCTCAGTATAGAGCTTGCTTCGGATCCTCTGTCTTCCTGGCCCTCTCTGTGCCTTTCGTTCCCCCCCCCCCAGAAATAAACATTAAAAAGATAATACAACTAAAATGAAATTAAATGGGCTCCCTGTATTTCATGGCTTTTTTTTCCAATTTATTAATTCATTTTATGTTAAAGCTGTCTTAGATCGCTTCCGTTACATGTTTGTATGAGATAGTTACAAACGTAAACTGATACAGTGTGTTGTACTGGTGACTTACATCCCCCAGGCAGCGTGGCCTTTTCTTCTTTTATTTTATATGGTTGATCACTCACGGCGAAGTCCCAAGTGAAAAACGAAGTACATGGCGGCTACATTCCTGGGAACTTCGATATAGGATAAATCCTGAAAGGTATTAGGTTCTGATCTTAGATGGTTATAAAGAAGATTATCTTCCTCATGAGTGGCTGGCGGGGCATTTAAAAGTCATGAGAGACAATTCAGCATCATCTGGGACTGTCCTGAGCACTGCAGAAAGTCTAGTATTCCTGGCTCTCTTTGTCTAAATGCTTTTGTCGGGGCACCTGGGTGGCTTAGTCGGTTAAGTGGCCGACTTCAGCTCAGGTCATAATCTCACGGTCTGTGAGTTCGAGCCCTGCGTCGGGCTCTGTGCTGATGGCTCAGAGCCTGGAGCCTGCTTCGGATTCTGTGTCTCCTTCTCTCGCTGCCCTTCCCCTGCTCACGCTCTGTCTCTGTGTCTCTCAAAAATAAAATAAAATAAAAAAACGATAAATGCTTTTGTTGGCGAGTCTCACTCACCGCGACAAACAAGCGCGTGCTCTTAATTTCCCCAGAAATCCCACGACGGGATGCTACTTCCTTTGCCCGAGAATGGCTGCGGTGTGCTTTTTCGGGATGAGCCGAAGCATGCCCACGTGCAAGAACAGACATCACGACAGGCAGCAAAGTCCTTCTGAAAGCCTGTCCTAGGTTTGGACTCTCCTTTTCCTTAATAGTAATCCGGGCACACATTGTTATGGGAAGATGCTAAGGGAAGTTTGTAAAATCGCAGACTCATCAATGCCTTTGGCTGTGCATATCACCCGAGATCCACGGGGGCAGGAAAGCATGCAACTAGAGTTAAAAAAATTAACTAGGCAGAATTTGAGCGGCATGTGAGCTAACCCGTGTTGAGGCTCTGCCCCCACTCTTAGGAACTTGAGGTCTGTGGCAAACACGACACTTGAACTCTGCCATGGGGCTGCTGAGTCTCCTCTGATGGCTGCCACTGGCAGGAACTCACGTGCTAGCAGATGTCGTGTTAGGTATCACGAAGCACTAGTTACGTGTGCCCATAGATTCCACATTTTTTAAGGAATGCCTGTTCGTGGGAGAGAACTCACAAAAGGGCTGAGAATCGTGACCGTGTGGAGTAGTGTGTATGCCCTGGGGGAAGGCAGGGCAGTGGGACCAGGAGAGGGCACTCGGGTTCCTGCAGTGGAACAGGTGCTGTTTTCTCCTAGCGAGTGCAAGCAAGGGGATGGGCCTTCCTTTATAGTGTCTCAGTTCCGATCGTTGAACCAAACATCCTCACTTAAGCTATCAAGGCTCAGGGTTGATGATTTGAAGACTTCAATTTCACATTCGGGTCCAAGTTTTGCCCCCTGCCCTAACAAGAAGGGCGGGCCAGTCTTTTGGCTCCAGTGGCTTGTAGGATGGTTCTTGGGAGGGCTGGGGACTCCTCCCCAACCCCACCTGATTCCTCTACTTGTAATGCGGGCACCCGGGAGATACCTGAACCGTGACTGCTCGTGGAGAGGTGACCATCTTCCTTGCTCGATACATGCATTATTTCTTGTGCATAGAACCCCATGTCAGGATATGGTCCACTTTCTGTAGATTCTATCTTAATTCTAGGTGGGTACGTGGAGGTTTCTACTGTCTATAATATCAAGTAGATAGTTCTGAGCAGTTCTTTTAGGTGGTGGCGGCCTCTTTTGTAATCTGGTCTCATCTTTCAGCTGACGCCAGCGGCAGCACTTTGCGGAAGTGCTTTGCTGCATATTCTGTCAAATACGTATCTCCCATGCTGTGGGGCATGGAGGTGTGAGGATCGCCCCCTCTATAAACCTAACGCCCTCTAGGCAGCGGGGATATAGTGCTCATTTTAGTGAAAACGCACCTGTGGTAGTTTTCTAGGCTACTGTAACAAAGTATCACAAACGGGGTGGCTTACAACAATAGAAATTTATTGTCTCACTGTTCTGGAGGCCAGACATCCAAAATCCAAAATCAGGGTTTAACGATATCTTAATTTAATATTTGCATCTGCTTTGTGGGCTAGGAACTATTATTTCTGTTTTACAGGTGAGGAAGTGAAAGTACAGTAAAATCAAAAGTCTTGCCATTGCTACCTTGCATTACGCCTGCCTTCAAAGTCAGAGATTTCCTTTTCTCAGATGAAGGAGTCCCTTCACTCAGGCTGATCTCCTCCAACCTAAGATAAAGTGTGCATTCGTCTTTACTTTCCTGTATCCCCTGGACCGGCTGTATTTGTCTATGTTCACTCAGTGTGTTTTTAAAAAAGGGTAGAGTCAACTTGTGGTCAGATTGCATCATTTATTGAAGAAGTGGGGAGAAGGCGCACTGGGAAGGACATCATTAGCGTGTTTTTTTTTCCGTGAGGCCTCTTGAGGACAAGTGCAGAGTTCTTCACCAATCCACGATTAATCTTTCGTCCTTGACTGGAGTCCCACTGGTTCTTTGAGAATTATGTAGAGCCATTGCATTGCGACAGTGAAGCACCTGTGGTGAGGGGGTGATAACAGATTGATCACTGTGATACCAGAGACTAAGAGCTTGGTCCCGAGCCACTGAATCAAAACAAGACAAAAACAAAACAAAACAAAACACAAAACAACAGCAACAAACAGACAAACATGCAAACCTAAAATGTGACCCGTTGAAACCACATTGAGACGATAACACCCACTCTGTCCTGGGGGGAGAGGTAAAGGTACAACAGACCTCCGGCCCATCAGAAACCAGAGGCTTCGTTGAATTACAACCACCACGTTAAACTAAGATGTGACTCTTCAGAAAATGACTGTAACCTTCAGCTGGCCTGTGGTGGGTGCTGAGAGTCCCCCTGGGTCCTGTACTTCGTATTCTAGGTCAGAAGGAGAAATATCTGAACAACCAATGGAGTGGAGAGCTGTCTGGCTTAGCCTATAGGATTTGGGGGGGGGCTCACCGCAGTAGGCATTCTACCGGGAATAGCCTACTAGACGTGACGAGGTGAGCGACGTGGGCTGGCGAGGTAGCCTTAGGCTGCTACTGACCCTCTGACCATCCATCAGAAGGATCTTCCACTTCGGCAGCGGTTGACTGAGGGTGATTGAAACTTGGAAAGTGAAACCACGGATAAGGAGGGACTACTGTATACAACTATAAAGTTCAATCAAGAAACCCTCCTGCTAGAAACAGTTCAGTAGCATCCTGGTACTTACAGGCTAAACTCCAAATTCTTTAGTAAGATATCCGGGCCCTATTAGGATCTGGCCTCAATTTGCCTCTCCAGCTTCATTTTCCATCACTTTTCTCTAAATACTATCCTACCGGAATCCCTCGAATGTGCCGTGCTGGCTCCAGGCAGAGTGTTAGGCTGACTTATCCGTGTGTAGGTTTTGGTGGGGGGGACTTAATGACCTATTTTGAAAGAATTTAGACAAACTGAATAGGTAAGGAGATAAGATTATCCACCATTACAATCTATTTCCTTTGTTTCTACCCTTTATTCTATTAATGGAGTGTATTATATTGACTTTTTCCAATTTGAAATAAATTAGGTGTTAAAATACACATAATAGTTATCATCATAACCATTTTTAAATGCACAGTTCGGTGGTATTAAGTACATATATGATGCTGTTGCAACCGTCTCCTTCACAGTTCTTTCCATCTTGAAACTCTATATCCATTAAACAGTAACTCCTCACTCCCAGCCCCTGGCAACCCTCATTTTCCTTTCTGCCTCTACAATTTTGACCACTCTATCTCTGATGGAGTGGAATCACACATTTGCCTTTTTGTGACTGCTTTATTTCACTCAGCGTAATGTGTTTAAGGTTTATCCATGATGTAGCATATGTCGGCATTTTCTTCCTTTTGAAGGCTGAGTAAAATTCTATTATAGTTGTATACCACATTCTGCTTATCCATTCATCTGTTGATGGAAACTTGGGTTGCCACGTTGTAGCCATTGTGAATAATGCTTCTCTAAACACGAGTGAACAAATGCCTCTTTGAGACCCTGCTTTCAATTCTTTGGAGTATATATCCAGAAGTAGAATTGCTGGATCCTATGATAACTCTATTTTTAAATTTTCAAGGAACAATCATATTGTTTCCTATAGCATCTGTAGTATTTTATGTTCTCGCTATAAGCACACAGTGTTCTAATTTTTTCACATTCTAGCCAACACTTATTTTCTATGTTGTTGTTTTTTTTAATTTTTTGATAGTAGCCATTCATTATGATTTTGATTTGCATTTCCCTAGTGGTCGGTGATGTTGAGCGTTTTTCTATGTGCTTATTGGCCATTCGTAGACTTTATCTTCAGAAATGTCTGTTCAAGCCCATTGCCCATTTTTGAATTGTTTATTTTGTTGTTGAGTTTGAGGTGTTCTCTATATATTCTTGATATTTATATTTATGATTTTCAAATGTTTATCTTATTCATTATGTTGCTTTTTTACTCTGTCTTTCGAGGCACAAAATTTTTGATTTTCATAAAATCCAATTTGTCTGTTTTTTTTTCCTTTTGTTGCCTAGGCTTTTGGTGTCAGATCCAAAAACTCATCACCAAGTCAAATGTCATGAAGCTTTGGACTGATGTTTTCTTCTAAGAGTTTTATTATTTTAGGTCTTACATTTAAGTCTTTGATCCATTTTGTGTTAATTTTTTTTAATAAATTTTTTTAACGTTTATTTATTTTTGAGAGACAGAGCGTGAGCAGGGGAAGGGCAGAGAGAGAGAGGCAGACGCAGAATCTGGAGCAGGCTCCAGGCTCTGAGCCATCGGCACAGAGCCCGACGCGGGGCTTGAACTCACAGACTGTAAGATCATGACCTGAGCTGAAGTCGGCCGCTTAACCGACTGAGCCACCCAGGCACCCCATCGTGTTAATTTTTGTACATGGTGTTAGGTCAGTCCAAATTCATTCTTTTGCTGGTGGGTATCCCGTTTCCCCAGTACTTAATGCTGTTTTGATTATATAGCTCTGTAGTAAGTTTTGAAACCAGGAAGTGTGAGTCTTCCAGCTTTGTTCTTCTTTTTCAAAGTTGTTTTTGCTATCTGGGATCCCTTGAGATTCCATATAAATTTCAGGATGGGTTTTTCTGTTTCTGCATAAACGGCATTTAGATTTTGATAGGGATTGCACCGAATCTGTAGCCTGCTTTGAGTAGTATTGACATCTTAACAACATTGATTCTTCCCATCGTGAACTTGGGATGTGTTTCCATTTACTTATATCTTCTTTAATTTTTTTCAGTAGGGTTTTGTAGTTTTCATTCTGCGTGTCTTTCAGCTACTTGGTTAATTCGTAAGTATTTTATTATTTTTGAAGCTATTCTAAATGGAATCATTTTTGTAAGTTCCTTTTCAGATTTATTCAGGACTTATTTCTGGACTCTTGATTCTACTGCACTGATTTTTACATCTATCCTTATGCCAGTGTCACAATGTCTTGGTTACTATAGCTTTGTACTTACTTTCAAAATTGGGAAGTATGAGTCCTCCAGCTTTGTTTTTCTTTTTTTTTCCTTTTTTTAAAAGATTTTATTTATTTATTTATTTATTTATTTATTTATTTATTTATTTATTTATTTATTTATCAATATAATTTATTGTCAAGTCAGCTAACATACGGTGTATAAAGTGTGCTCTTGGTTTTTGGGGTAAATTCCTGTAGTTCATCGCTTGTATACAACACCCAGTGCTCATCCCAACAAGTGCCCTCCTCAATGCCCATCACCCATTCCCCCTCTTTCCCACCCCCTTTTATTTATTTATTTTTTAGAGCAGTTTTACATTTGCAACAGAATTGAGAAGAAGGTACAGAGACTTCCCATATATCCCCTGTCCCCACAATGCATAGCCTCCTCGTTATTGACTTCGTTCACCAGAATGGTACATTTGTTACCACGGATTAACCAACACTGACATACCATAATCACCCAATGTCCACAGTTTATCTTAGAGTTAGCTCTTGGTGTTATATATTCTATGAGGTTTGGGAAAATGTATAATGACGTATACCCATCATTAGATAATATCATAGAGTATTTTCACTGAGCTAATCACTTGGCAACCACTGATCTTTTTACTCTACAAAAAGTAAACGTACCTGTAGTTTTGCCTGTTTCTAGATATCATATGGTTGGAATCATACAGTGTGTATACTTTTCAGAAAGATGGCTTCTTTCACTCAATAGACACGTTTGAGGTTTCCCCATGTCTTTTCATGGCTTGATAGCTGATGTATTTTTAGCACTGAGTCATATTTCATTGGATGGCCATTCACCCACCGATGGCCGTCTTGGCTACTTCCAAGTTTGGCAACCATGAATAAAGTTGCTATAAAAGTCTGCGTGCAGGTTTTGGTGAGGGCATAAGTTTGTAACTCCTTTGGGTAAACACCAAGGGGCTGATTGCTAGATTGTATGGTAGTATGTTTAGTTTTGTAAGAAATCATCAAAACCACTCCTTTCCCAAGTGATTGTTCCATTTTGCTTTCCCACCAATGCAATTTTGCTCCATATTCTGACCAGCATTTGGTGGTGTCAGTGTTCAGATTTTGGCCTTTGTAACATGTGTGTAGTGGTTTGTTTTCATTTTTGAAGATCGGTTTGGCTATTTTGTGTCCATTCCCATTTTCATGTGAATATTAGGATAAGCTTGTATAAAAATCAGCTGATGTTGGTAGGGATTGTGTTGAATTATAGATTAATTTGGGGAGTATTACCATCTTAATATTAAATCTTCGGATCATGAACATGAATTTTTTCCATTTATATAAATCTTTAATTTCCTCCAATAGTATTTTCTAGTTTGTGGTGGACAAGTCTTACACTTATCTTGTTAAATTTATTCCTGAATATAAATTACATAAATGTTTTATTTTTTGATGTTATCATGATTGTGTTCTCACATATAGAAATAACAACTGATTTTTTAATATATTGATCTTACATCCTACCAACTTGTTGAACTTAGTTCTACTAGATTTTTGTGTGTGGATTTCTTAGCATTTTATATCCATAAGATCATATCAGATCTTGAGAGTTAGTTTTACTTCTTCCTAACCAACCAAACTTAGTATTTTTATTTCTTTTTATTGTCTAATTTACCTGGCTAGAACTTCCAGTACAATGTGGAATATAAGTGGCAAAAACAGACATCCTTGTCTTGTTTCAGATCTTAGAGCAAAAGGACTCAGTATCTCTCCATCGAATATAATGTTAATTGCAGATTTTCCCCCCACAACTAAGGGCCCTTTTTCAGATTGAGGAAATTCCTTTCTATTCCTAGTTTGTTGAATTTTTTTTTAAATCACGAAAGGGTGTTAGATTTTGTTAATTTTTTTTCTATGTCTATCGAGATGGTTATGTATTTTTTGTTTTTACTTTATCGGCAGGTTATTACACCATTTGATTTTAATGTTAAACCAGCTCTGAATTCCTACAATAAATCCTAATTGGTCATGATGTCTGATACTTTTGATATGTTGCTGGATTCTATTTGAAACATTTTTTCCTTTGAGGTTTAAAAATTTATATTCATAACGGGGGTGGGGAGGAGTTCTTTTGAAAGAATCAACTTTTGGTTTAGTTGTTTTTCTATTCTCTAGTTCATTTTTTCCACCATAGTCTTGATTATCTACATTTTTCTTCTGACTTTGGGTTTCACTTTCTCTTTTAGTTTATATTTTAATATTTATTAAGTTTTTAACTTTAATTCCAGTAGAGTTAACATACAGAACATACAGTGTTATAGCAGTTTCAGGTGTGCAATATAATGATTTGACAATTCAGTACATTACTCGGTGCTCATCATGATAGGTGTGCTCTTAGTCCCCCCCTTCATCTGTTTACCCCACCTCCCACTGCCATTCTAGTTTCTAAAGGTGGAAAGTTACATTTCTGATTTGAGACTTTTTTCTCTTTTTATAAATCTAGTATTTATAGCTATGAATTTCCTTTAAGTACTGCTTTAGCTGCATCAAATAAGTCGTGGTATGTGGTTTGTTTTGTTCATCACAAAATGTGTTCTATTCTTCCTTTTGATTTCTTCTTTGACTTTTCGGTAATTTAGGAATGTGTTGTTTCATTTGCACATATTGATGATAGTTTAAAATGTCCTTCTTTTACCAATTTCTTTTTTTTTAATGTTTATTTCTTTTTGAGGGAGGGGGAGAGAGAGAGAGAGAGAGAGAGAGAGAGAGAGAGGGAGAGAGAACACATGCAAGCAGAGGAGGGGCAGAGAGAGAGGAGACAAGAATCTGAAGCAGGCTTTAGGCTCTGAGCTGTCAGCACAGAGCCCTATGCAGGACTCGAACTCACGAACTGTGAGATCATGACCTGAGCCAAAGTCAGACACCTAACTGACTGAGCCACCCAGGCACCCCCTTCTTTTATTGATTTCTAATTTAATTCCATTATAATCAGAGAACATACTTTGTATGAATTCCATCCTTTTAATTTATTGAAACTTGTTTGGTAGTCTAAAATATGGTCTGTCCCAGAGAATATTCTATGTGCACCTGAAAAGAATGTGTACTCTGCATTGTTGGGTGGAGTGTTGTATAGATGTCTGTAAGGTCTAGGCAATTGGTTAATAGTGTCGTTCAATTTTCCTATTGCCTTTTTGCTTTTGCAGAGTTTTCCTGTACATTATTCAATATGGGATATTGAAGTTTCCACCTGTTGTTTTTTAAACTTTGTGTTTCTCCTGTCAAATCTGCCAGTTTTTGCTTTGTGTATTTCGGGGCTTTGTTGTTAGTGCATATATGCTTACAATTGTTATGTGTTCCTGATGGACTGAACTTAAAAAATCATTATAAATATGTCCTTCTTCATGTCTAGTGACAATTTTTTTCTTAATATGTACTTTTTATGACATTATTAATAGCTGCTCTAGCTCTCTTTTGGTTTCTGTTTATATGGCATATATTTTTCCATACTTATATTGAACATTTGTGTCTTTTTTTTCTTTGTAGAATTCTTGGCATCCTCATATCTATTCTGACAACAGAGGTTTAGAAACTACAGTTCAGTGAAACTTTAGGTCAAGATTGGATAATTAATGTCTTTCTCAACCGTATTTCCCAATAAGTGTCTTTGAATCTAAGGTGTGTCTCTTGTATATAGCATTTAATTGGAGTATGTTTTAAAAATCAATTTTGCCAATCTCTGCGTTGTGATTAGAGTGTCCAATACATTTACATTTAATGTAGTTACAGATAAGATAGGGTTGATGTCTGCTATTTCACGGTCAGTTTTCTATGTCATCTGTTTTTGTTCTTCTGTCTATTCTATCTGACTGCTTTCTTTTATGTTAAATAAATGTTTTCTTTCACACCATTTTATTCATTTTTTCTTTTATACCACTTTATTACATTTTATCTCTTATTATTTTTGAATTATTTTTAGTTTATTATTAATATTATTTTATTATTAATAATGTTATAATATTTATTTTATCTAATTCTTGGTTGACAGTGTTTTTCTTTCAGTGCTCTGAAGATGTCATACCACTCGCTGTCTTCTGGCTTCCATGGTTTCTGATGAGGAATTTTATTAAAGATCCCCTTTACAGGATGAGTTCCATGTCTTTTGCTGATTTCAAGATTTTCTCTTGGTCTTTGTCTATTAGCATCTTGGTTTAATGACATGTCCAGGTTTGGATCTTTTGTAGTTTCTCCTTTTTGGCATTTGTTGAGCTCCTTGGATACGAGAGTAATGTTTTTCATCAAATTTTTAAGTTTCATCCAATACATTTTCAAAGATCCTTTGTGTAGATTTCTCTTTCTCTACTCCTCCCATTATGCAACTTCCATTATGCACATTATGTATGACCAATGGCGTTTCAAAGGTGTCTTAAGCTCTGCTCATTTTTATTCATCGTTATCATTTTGTTCCACAGAGTAGATGATTTTTCCTGACCTTTTTGTTTTTTTAACTTTTTAAATGCTTATTTATTTAAAAGTTTATTTATTTATTTAGAGTGCGAGCAGAGGAGGGGCAGAGAGAGAGGGAGACACAGAATCCAAAGCAGACTCCAGGCTCCGAGCTGTCAGCACAGAGCCTGATGCGGGGCTCGAATGCATGAACTGTGAGATCATGACCTGAGCTGAAGTTGGATGCTCAACCAATTGAGCCATCCGGGCGCCTCTTAACTGATCTATCTTTAAGTTGGTGGATTGTTTCTTCTCTCATATCAAATATTCTGTTGAGCCTCTCCAATGATGTTTTAATTTTAGTGATTATATGTTCTTCTGCTCTAGAATTTCTACTTGATTCTTTTTAATAGTTTCTGTCTTTATCGATATTCTTTCTCATGAAACGTTGCTTTCTTACTTTCCTTTAGATTCTTTTTAGACATAGCGTTTCAGTTCCTTGGGCATACTTAAATCATACTTGGTTGATTTCAAGTTTTTTTTTTTTTTTTTTTTTTCCTAGTAAGTCCAATATCTAGGCTTCCTCTGGAACAACTTCTATTGCTTTTCCCCCCCCCCCCCGTGTTTAGGTCATATTTTTCTGTTTCTTTACGTATCTCATAATTTCTTTTGTTAAAAATTGCACATTTAAAATAATATAATGTAGCAATGTTGGAAATCAAATTCTCCCAGGGGTTGGTTTTTGTTGTTGCTTTTGTTATTCTACGAGTTGCTTTCCTGAACTAATTGTGTAGAGTATTCATGTCCTGTATGGGCACTGATGTCTCTGCTCTGTTAGCTTAGTGGTCATTAAATGATTGGACATAGATATCCTTAACTGCTTAGAACCAAGAAATTTCCTGGGCTTTGTTGAGAAGGTGTATGTGTGTGTGTGTGTGTGTGTGTGTGTGTGTGTGTGTGTGTGTGTGTGTTGGGGTAAGACTTTAAAGGCTTGGAGGACAGGTTGCAATTCTACCTTAGCTATCACTTCCTGTTTGTAGACAGCTTCAGGTCAGTCAGAGGTGAGAGATTAGAGTATTGACAGGTCTTTCCTGGGCATGCACACATCTCTGCATATTCACAAGGTCTTCTCGATTTCCAGGTATTACCACAGCTCCAAGGTCCCCAGTGGACATCTTATGCTCTCGTTTTTTTCTATTATGTTTTTTGGTAAGACTCTTGTTTTTCCCAACTGTTACCCCTGCTTTAGGCAAACACGATGTTAAATGCCACTAATTCTTCTGACAAACATCCTAGAAAACTTTTCACAGCAACTGAGTTCAGAGGTGAATAAAGAAGAGGCTTGCCAGTAGGGATCTCTGGGGAGCTGCCAAACTAAACAATGCTCTGGAAATGTTTATTTTTTATTTTTTTGGCAACTCTAATCTCAGTTTTCCTCTGCCTGTAGGAAGAGGTATAGGCTGGTATTTTTCACAGGAACTGTCGCAAGGTTATTTCATTTAAAGGTTACTGTGGAGACGGGACAAGGGGGATGGGAGCAGGGCAAATGGTAACCACGAGACTCACTGTTCTTCCCAAGGTTCAGCCATGTTTTCTAGCATAAGTGTTCTCTGGATTGTCTCAAGTCTTTGATTAATTTCCAGAATTAGGGAATGTTCATTTTGAGAACTTTTGCCAGTGTTCTCAGTCATTTTATGAAGGAATGGATTTTTAGAGGGCCTCATTCTTCTATTCCAGACATAGTCTCTTCAGTGGCCTCTAAAATCTTTCTTTTCTGAGGGACATGAAGATCTCAAACTTTGGAAATAAAAATTTATAAGTTTATCAATTTGTATTTCACAGTCTATAGCATTTAGTGTCCCCATATTACTTTTCAGTCTATGTCTTTCCTCTATCAATCTCCTGAGTGATGCAAGTCTAAAAGACATCAGGATGCATGTATTCCTTCTAATCAGATTTGTGTATCCCTTGGATAAGTACCTAGTAACGCAATTGCTGGGTCATAGGGTAGTTCTATTTTTAATTTTTTGAGGAACCTCCATACTGTGTCTCAGAGTGGCTGTACCAGTTTGCATTCCCACCAACAGTGCAAAAGGGATCCTCTTTCTCCATGGTCCTCACCAACACCTGTTGTTTCCTCTGCTTTTAATTTTAGCCATTCTGACTGGTGTGAGGTGATAACTCACTGTAATTTTGATTTTTATTTCCCTGCTGATGAGTGGTGGTGAGTATCTTTTCATTTGTGTGTTCGCCATCTGGACGTCTTCTTTGAAAAAAAAATGTCTAGGGGTGCCTGGGTGGCTCAGTTGGTTAAGCGTCTGACTCTTGGTTTCAGCTTATGCCATAATCTAAGTTTGTGGGTTCGAGCCCCATGTTGGGCTCTGTGCTGACAGCGGGGGTCTGCTTGGGATTCTCTCTCTCCCTCTCTCTCTGCTCCTCCCCTCCTTGCTCTCTCTCTCTCTCTCTCAAAATAAATACATAAAAACTTAAAAAAAAATTTAAAAAGAAGAAAAAGTGTCTATTCGTGTCTTCTGCCCATTTTTTAAAACTGGATTATTTGTTTTTGGGGTGTTGAGTTCTTTAGATGTTTTGGATACTAACTCTTAATCAAATATGTCATTTACAAACATCTCCCATTCTGAAGGTTGCCTTTTCGTTTTATTGATCGTTCCCTTTGCAGGGCAGAAGCTTTTTATCTTGTTGAGGTCTCGATAGTTCAGTTTCGCGCTTGTTTCCCTCGCCCGCGGAGGCACGTCTGGTAAGAAGTTGCTGTGGCTGATGGCAAAGAGGTTACTGCTTGTGTTCTCCTCTAGGATTTTGATGGCTTCCCTGCAGAGAGCATCCTTAACAGCTGTTTCCTCCTGATCCGCCAGCCAGAAACAAAATTACTCACTCATATCGCTGCGTTCTGCGTGACGCATTGCTCTTCCAATCCATTTGACAGTCAGGTACGAACAGATCAGTTCCGCAATGGTGGTGAAGAGTAAATATTGTAAAAGCATGCCACCAGCTAACTGAATTAAAAAGAAAAGAAACGTTCCTTCTATTAATTAGCGGTTTAAAAATTATACAAGAACAATACTTACTAAGCAGGGAACAAATATCATTCAACGTGTCAGGTTCACACGACCATGATGATTTTTGTGTCTTTTTCCTAAGGACAAAATCTGTTTTAAATTGATCAAGTACTCTTATATGCACCTTGCATTACGTCAGGTACTAATTCTAGTTACAACTGTACAAGTTGGATACTTTTATTTCTCTTTTACACATGACCGGACTGAAAAGCAGAGAGATTACCTTGGTACCGTGGGCTGGGTGAAATTCCTCAGGGTTTGGCACTGAGCGGCCATCTTTTTCTCTCTTTATACTTTTTCTTTGGGTAAGACTCATTGCACGATTTGTGTTTTATGCTTTTCCATTGCGTGCACCTATAATTTGCATGTTCTACTTTCTCTTAACCTATGTATCAGAAGCATTATTATGTGTAGTAGGTGAAACCATTCTCTCTTCCTTTCCGCATTTCTACCATGGCCCAAAGTAGGACTTTCTGCTCTAAGAGTGGCTTCTAGTGTTTCTTAACGCTCCTCATTTGCAACTGCCCATCTGAGAAGCAGAGATTTATCCAACTGATGATTTCACAAGAAGGAACCCAGCCCCTTCTGGGTTCTTTCTCTTTTTTCAGGCTCATTTGTCTTTATGACCCCGAGTTCTCCGCCACCTCTGATAATTGCCTGGTCCCAACGCCGGGAGACCTATTGTCTGCCCGTGTCTAGGGAGATAAGTTTAGTTCATGGGTAGAGGTTGCAGCAAGCTCATTTGGTCAAAGATTTAAAACGTATTCTCCAACTATAATAATCACGATAAAGCTGATAATTTTTATCTACGTCTGCTTGATTGTCATATTTTATCTCAGTTGGTTCAGAACACGAGAGAAGAAAAGTTGATGGCTATTTATTGGCCTGCTATACTGGCGTCCTAGGGGCCCTGTAATAAAGTATCACAGCTGGGTGGCTTAACACAACTGAAATTTATTGTCTCGCCATTCTGGAGGGTAAAAGTCCAAAAGCATGTATTGGCAAGAGAATGCTCCTTCCAAAGTCTTTAGGAGGGGATTCTTCCTTACCTCTTTCAGCTTCTGGTAGTCCCAAGTGTTCCTTGGCTTGTATCAGCATAACTACAACCTCTGCCTTCATGTATACATGGTCATCTTCTTCCCATGTCTGTGTCCCAAATTTCTTTCTTCTTACAAGGACACGAGTTATGTTGGATTAATGGCCCACTCTATTCACATATGACCTCATCTCAACTAATTACATCTGCAAGATTTTGTTCTCAAATAACGTCACATTCTGAGGCCTTGCGGGTCAGGGTACATCTCTTTTGGGGACACAATTCAACCCATAACAGTCTGTCTCTCTCTTGCCTCTAAGTTCATGTCCCTCCCGTGTACAAAATCTACTTACCTGATCTCAATATCTCCAAAAGTTTTGACCCATTTTAACATCAACCCCAAGTCCAAAATCTGACCTACGTATCGTCAGATCAAAAAGCCCCAAATCCTATCGGCTAAATTATCTAGATCAGTTATGGATGAGACTGCTAGCATGGTCCGTATTGGGGTAAAACTTCTCTCCATCTGTGGACCTGTGCAAGCAGAAAACCAGTTATCTAACTCTAAGACATAATGCTGGGACCAGCGTAGGTTAGACATTGCCATTCAAAAGGGAGATATAAGAAAGAAAGTAAGAGTCATGGACCCCAAGCAAGCCCAAAACCCAACAGGGCAATTCTTTAGATGTCAAGGCTTGAGAATAATCCTATGTGGCTCCATGCCCATCTGAGAAGCAGAGGTCAGTCCACAGGGCCTGCTGAGGAGGTCCCCATGGTGGTGGCCCCACCCTTGCAGCCTACTGGTTTGAGGGTGGGCTCCCACTCCTTAGGCTATTGCTGACTCGTCCTGCAGCATACGAAAGATGTAAATATTTGTGACTTGAAATGTGTTTCTTTCCCCTCTTTAATTCTTGGTTTTCTCATTTGCTTTTGTGACAGATGTACTGATTCTATACTTTATGCCGTTTTTCCAATGGTTTTTAGGCTCATTCATTCATTTCTTCCTTTTATTTATTTCTTTTTTAATGCTCATTCATTGAATCTGTGATTCCTTTATACACACTGGCAAGTAGAGCCCATTACTACTTTCTTAGAAATGGAGAGCTTATCGATTGAATAGTATTTTTTTAAATTTCACTTTTTCCATATTGACTGCTAAAGTGATCTCCCATAAAATAATGTTTTCGCCTATACTAGGATTTATTTCTCAACTCTCTGTTCTTTGATTAATTTTTCTCTTAGTGTGTAAATACTCTACCATTTTTATTATACTACAACATCTCTGATGTAACAAGTTGTCTGGCCTTCCCCAATCATTATGTGGCTTCTAGAATTTCTTGGCACTTTTCACACAATCTTTTTTTTCCCAACCATACACATTTTTGAGTAATTTTGTTTCATTCTCCTCAAAACTTTTTTTGGGGTTCTAAGTGGAATTACATCACATCTATGTATTATTTCACAGAATCTTGCAATTTTATGACTTTGTGAATTTGCATTCAAGAACGTAGTTTCTCAGGGCGCCTGAGTGACTCAGTTGGTTAAGCATCTGACTTCGGCTCAGGTCCTGACCTCGAGGTCTGTGGGTTCGAGCCCGATCGGGCTCTGTGCTGATAGCTTGGGAGCCTGGAGTCTGCTTCAGATTCTGTGTCTCCCTGTCTCTGCGCCTCCCCTGTCATGCTGTCTTTCTCTGTCTCTCAAAAATTAATAAACATAAAAAAAAAGAATGTAGTTTCTCAAAGCATTCAGTTCTTTTTTTAACACCCCTCATGTTTTTAATAGTTTTCTTGTTATTTTGATTGGGTTATTTATTTTTTTACTTCAATGTTTAAGTGGTAATTTCTAGTGTAAAGAAAATGTTGTGTCTACATTTTTCTTTACTAAATCGTTTTGTTTCAGGAGTTTTTTTCAGTTGAGTCTTTGGGGTTTTCAAAGCATCCTATCATTTTATCTTCACATAATTATAATTTTGATCTCTCTCTGAGGTTTCTAATATTTCTTTAGTTGGACTAAAACTGAGTTTTTAATATTCCCATGGCACAAATTTGGAGAGATACAGTTCGTTTTTATATTTCTGTGCCAAAGACGTCACCTTTGGTTGTCGTTTCCATACCTTACCATTGCAACATATAGCATTTACCACAGTTTTTTTCATTTATATCTAAAATTTTAATCCAGTTGTTATTAACCTTGGTACTTACTTGTGACCAAGTATATTCATTGGTCTCTGGATAATACGTTAAACTTGCAACACTTAATACAACTATACCAAGTGCAGAAAAGCAGGCACTTAACATGTTGATAATCATGCTGGAAATAAGCTGTAATAGACACACAAAGAAAACTGGTCACGGGCAGCATAAACAGGTTTTGATGTAGCAATCAGTCTGTTGTCCTTTCCAGAACATTCAAGGTTGAAATTTTTTATCCCACTCTCTGGAATCTTACTGTGGTTGATATCAGGACTCTGCCTCAAATTTATCTGGAACCCAGGAGGATAAAAAAATTTTTTTTTCAGATGAAGTATTCATTTATTCCACAAATAATTAAACAGTGCCTGCAACATGCTAAACATTGTCTTAGGGATAAACTCAGAATCTTATGATATAAGACTTAAATCTTATGAATTAATGGGGGAGACAAAATGACAAACGCTCAATTTCATTTAATAAAATTTCATAGACATCATGCTATGATTAAGCCTCAGGTCCAGGATTTGAGAGTGTCATTCCTACCCCAGAAAGGTCACCTTTAATACCTTTCCACAGCTCCCAGCTTCCCTCAAGATAGCATCTGCTCTTCCTTTTTTTCTTTTTGAATTTTTAAAAATGTTTATTTATTTTTGAGAGACAGAGAGAGACAAGGCATGAGCAGGGGAGGAGCAGAGAGAGAGGGAGACACAGAATCCAAAGCAGGCTCCGGGTTCTGAACTGTCAGTCCAAAGCCCAACGTGGGGCTTGAACTCACGAACCGTGAGATCATGACCTGAGCCGAAGTGGATGCTTAACTGACTGAGCCCCCCAGGCGCCCTGTATCCGCTCTCTTTTGACTGGCACTGTGAGCCTTGCATGACCTGTGAAGAGACACTCTGCCCTTCGAGAAGGGGCTCCATGGATTTTTTTAATGTATGTGTCAGGGATAGTTAATTTTAAAGAGGATTTTTTTTTTTTTTTATAATAGGAAGAAGGAGGTGATTTGATGCTGGTCATGCAAAGAAAGAACGTAAGTGGGCGTATTAATTTTCGGTTCTTAGCAGGCAGCTGCCCTTTTATTCTGGGGGCTCTCACTTGTTTAGTCTTTATGAAAGAAGTTTATCAAACTTTACTGTGACTTCAATCTGTCGGCGGCAGAGCCAGGGCGTTGCCAATGAGACGCTCTTCCTAAGGATTGTGAATCTTGAGCAAGTAACTTAAAATGAACGAAAGACTGGAATTCATTCCTAGAATGGGCAGCTCAGATGTTATACGGTGTGGGCATTGGGACGCTTGGGTGCTAGAGAGAAGCTGTGATGTCTAGGAATGGTAACGACCTGGCCAGATTCTCCTTGCTAAAAGATAGCTTACACTTCTGGGCTTTCTGTTTCTGGCTTCTGGAACTTTCTCAGATCCTATGTCTTTTCTTCTTCTTCTTCTTTTTTTTTAATGTTTAGTTTATTTTTGAGAGAGAGAGAACAAGCAGGGGAGGGGCAGAAAGAGAGAGGGACAGAGGATCTGAAACAGTCTCCAGGCTCTACACTGACAGCAGAGAGCCCGATGTGGGGCTCAAACCCACAAACCATGAGATCATGACCTGAGCTGAAGTCAGACACTCAACTGACTGAGACTGCCGGGTGCCCCTCGGATCCTGTGTATTTTCTCAGCTTGGTCCTTCACTTCCTAGATACTATGACCCTGTCTTCTTCCCAGTAGCTCCTGTCTTTCCTTGCTACAGCCAGGTTTCAGGTCACAGCAGTGGACGAAATTGAGAAAATGTATTATGGAAGACAGAATGGTGTATACAAAACTTCAGAAGTGTGGGAAAGCAGGTCTTCAGGAAAATGAGTCATTAGGTGTGGCTGGAACTCCCAGCACGAAGGGGAGTTGGATCAAATGTGGAAGCAGGAAGTGGGCACCGGAGGGATTGAGAGGAATCTGGCATTCTGTGCTAAGGATTTCAGTTCATCGTTTTGAAATGTAGCGCTATGCCACGGGGCGTGTCAGCCAGAAAGCCAGGCTGTGGTATGCTCCAGAAAAGTGCACACTTGCAGTGCCTCTGCACACTCACCCCAGGTCCATGTATGAGGTCAGAAAGGCTTATGAACCAGGATCACCTACAGAAAGATATTTATGGGGGCGCCTGGGTGGCTCAGTCAGTTAAGCGGCCGACTTCAGCTCAGGTCATGATCTCACTGTCTGTGAGTTCGGGCCCCACGTTGGGCTCTGTGCTGACGGCTCAGAGCCTGGAGCCTGCTTCTGATTCTGTGTCTGCCTCTCTCTCTCTCTGCCCTTCCCCTGCTCATGCTGTCTCTCTCTGAAAATAAATAATAAACTTAATTAAAAAAAAGATATTCATGTCCCCCCAAATCCTAATCAAACCTTTGAATTAAATATACAACATTATTATTTTTGAAGCGTTCTGTTTCCAGCACAAGAGTGTGAGGGACTCCACAGACCAACTCCTCAGTCAAACTTGTGAAAATTACTAAGAAGAACCCCAACATTCAAAATCTCTGGAGTCTTAAGGGCCTACAACAAATGATGAAATGTTCATTCAAGAAAATCTACTAGGGGTGCCTGGGTGGCTCTGCTGGTTAAGGGTTCCACTCTTGGTTTTGGCTCAGGTCCTGATCTTACGGTTTCGTGAGTTGGAGCCCCGCGTCCGGCTCTGGGCTGGTAGTACAGAACCTGCTTGGGATTCTCATGTTCCCTCTCTTTCTGCCCTTTCTCCACTCACACTGTCTCTGTCTCTCTCAAATAAATAAATAAACTTAAAAAAAAAAATAAAAAAGAAAGTATACTAAAACTCAGTCAAAAAAACTGTAGGAGCCTGTGGTATCTGAACCAAGAGCCACGCCCACTCGCCCCCTTCCCAGTTCAGCAAGAAAACTCTGGGTTGGTGCCTGTCCTTCTCCGCCAGATCCCAGTCAGAGCGCCAGCTAGTGCTATCTCCGCCCCCCCCCACCCCCCAGGAGCAGGTCATCTAATTAGCATTTCCATCTAATTAGCATTTCTAATCCTGATCCCAGCTACGTGGTGGTTATGGAGGCTAAGTCTCAGTGAGTGCAGCCGGGAGAGGGGGACTCTCTCCTTTTGCCTGGCCCCCTCTTGCAGGATGAGGGACTCCTCTTGGTTGCAGTGCCAGTGAGGTACCAGGCCCTGATCACCCTTGCCTTCCCGTAAAAGGTAGGGGTTCCACATCATGAGAGGCAAGCTGCCCCCCTCCACTAAGCCCTCAGCTCTTAAAGTGGGGGTGTCGCTCAGAGAGAAGCACTCCATTGTCCCTGTGCCCCCCACATCCTAGCACCAGAGCTTCGGCTCAGAGATTTTGTCTGGAGGAGAAGTGGGCTACAGAGTAGAGAATCCCAGGGCAGCTGCAGATTTACCTAAAGCTGCATTCACCCCTGCTGAGCAATTTAACATCAAGGGGGAGAAATAGACCAGTAAATTATTTCAGCCTGCCCTTAAAACAAAACAAAACAATCAAGTAACAATCGTAAGCCCTTGGGTCAGGAACTAGTGCCCAGAGTTGCTACAATGTATTATCTAAAATGCCCAGTTTCCAGGGCGTCTTGGTGGCTCAGTTGGTTGGGTGTCTGACTCCTGATTTCGGTTCAGGTCATGATCTCACGGTTTGTGAGATTGGGTGTCTGACTCCTGATTTCGGTTCAGGTCATGATCTCACGGTTTGTGAGATTGAGCCGTGCGTGGGGTTCTGCGTTGACACCATGGAGCCTGCTTAGGATTCTCTTTTTCTCTCTCTGCCCTTCCCTGGTGCACACACTCTCTCAAAATAAACAATAAACACTAAAAAAATTAAAACGCTCAGTTTCCAACAACAAGAGATTTATGAGACAGGCAAAGAAACAGAAGTGTATATACAACTATGCACTTTGACCTATACATCAGAAAAAGAAAAAAAAAAGCAAGTAACAGAAACTGTCTGTGTGAGCAGCCAGATGTAATCTTCATTAGACAAAGATTTCAAAATGGTCATTATAAAGATGGTCAGAGAACTAAAGTAAATGATTAAGCAAGTAAAGCAAGATTTGCTGATGACACTGACTACGGACAATTATATGGCAACAAATTAGATAACCTACATGAAATGGACAAATTCCTAGCAATATACAAACTATTGAGACTAACGCAAGAAGAAACAGAAAATCTGAACAAATCTCTAACAAATTTGAACGAATAAGAAAAACCTTCCATGCAGAAAAAGCCTGTTCCAGATGACTTCAATGGTGACTTCTACCAAATTTAAAGAATTAGTATCATTTCTTCACAAACTCTTCCATAAATAGAATAGGAGGGGACACTTCCTAACTCACTCTATGAAGTCAGTATTACCCAAATCCATAACCAGACCAAGTTATCACAATAACAACAAAACTATAAACTGATGTCTCTTATGAACACGGATGCAAAAACCTTCAACGCAGCAACATATAGAAAGCGTTACATGCTATGACTGAATGGGGTTTATTCCATGAATGCAACGTCAGTTTAATTTCAAAAAATCAGTGTAAAACACCATCTTAGTAAAATTTTAAAAAGCCATAGGATTATCTCAATAGATGCAGAAAAGACAGTTGACAAAAATCCAAGACCCTTTCATGATTAAAACACTTAAGAAACTAGAATAGATGGCACATTCCTCAACATGGTAAGGGTATTTAGGAAAAACCCACAGCGAACATACTTCCTGGTTTGCCTACTTCCTGCTGACTCACTGGATGCTTTCCGCCTAAGATCAGGAAAAGACAAGAATGTCTGCTTTCACAGCTTCTACTCAGCATTGTGTTCGAGGTTCTCACCAGGGCAGTTAGGCAAGAAAAAGAAACGAAATGCATCCATATTTGTCAAGGATCTACTCGCAGATTACCCATTCTTCTATCCAGAATATTCTAAGGAATACACTAAAAACTATCAGAACTAATAAACGACTTCAGCGAAAAGGACAGGATACAAGATTAATGTACAAAAATCAATGGTACTTCTACACACTGGAAATGAACTGTCTGAAAATAAAATTTAAAAAAATTCCATTTACAATGCCATCACAAAGAATAAAATATTTCAGAATAAACTTACAAAATAAGTGCAAAACTTATCATCTGAAAATGAAAAATCATTCTTGAAAGAGTAATGCAAAAATATCCATGTTCACACGAATGCGAAGATTTCATATTGTTAAGATGAATACTCCCCAAATTGACTTGCAGATTCGGTGAGATCGCTATCAGAATCTCAGCTGTTCTTTCTTACAGAAGTTGGTAGGCTGATCCTAAAATTTGCATGGCATTGAAAGAGACTCGGGATGAAAAATAAAAATCTTGAAAAAGAAGAGTAAATTTGAAGGACTCATGCTTTCTGAATTCAAAGCATACTAAAAGTCACAGTAATCATGACTTTGTGGTACTGGCATAAGAATAGACATGTAGACCCATAAAGTAGAATCCAAAGTCCAGAAACAAACCCACAAGGGCGCCATGACAATTTAATGAAGGAAAAATAGTCTTCTCAACAAATGATGCTGGGACAACTGGAAGTTCACATGGAAAAAAAGAAAACGAAACAGGGCTCTTATGTTACATCATCAACAAAAATTCACTCAAAATAGATCAAAGACCCAAATGTAAGAGCCTAAGCTATAAAACGCCTATATGAAAACAGGTTTAACTCTGCGTCTTTGACTGTGGCAATGGACTCTTAAACATGACATCAAAAACAAGAACATTGAAAGAAAAATAGTTAAGTTAGGGCTTCCACAAAATTAAAACTTCTATGCTTCCGAGAACACTATTCGGAAAGTGATCTGCAGAATGGAAAAGTATTTGCAAATCATATATTTGATAAGGGCTTCTATCTAGAATTCATAAAAACTCTTATAACTGAATAATAATAAAAGGCTAATGACTCCTTTTACGATGGGTGCAATATTTGAGCAGACATTTCTCGAAGACACGCAAACGGCCAATAGCATTATGAAAAGATGCGCGACCTCAGTAGTCAGTACAGCTACGCATTGCCATACCGCAGTGAAATGCTAGTTCAGATCCAGGATGGCTAACGTCTCAGGTCAGGTAAAAATAAATGTTGGTGACGATATAGAGAAGTACGAATCCTCGCACGCTGCTGGTGGGAGTATAAAATGGTGTAGTCACTTAGAAAACATAGGCTGTCATTTTCTTCAGTGGTTAAGCGGAGTTACCATACAACCCAGCAATTCTATTACTTATGTACTAAAAAGAACGAAAACATATGTTGAAACAGAAAACGGTACATGAATGTTTACGACACCGCTATTCATGATAGCCAGAGGTGGAATAAGTCCAGATGTTCAGCAAATGATGAATGGATAACTGAAATGTACCCGGGAATATTATTTAGCCAGAGAAAAGATGAAGTACTAATATATGCTACAACATGGATGAACCTTGAAAACGTTATGCTAAGTGAGAGAAGCCATTCATGAAAAATTACATATTATAAGATTGCTTTTCTTTAGGATTGCTTTTTTTAGGGTTGCTTTTTTCATGAAACGTTTAGAATAGTGATATCTACAGAGACAGAACACAGATTAGTGGTTTCCCAGGGCTAGGGAAAATGGGGGGGGGTGTTCTATGGGGAGCAAGAGCTAAATGATACGAGGTTACTTTTTCCGACATTGAAAATGTTCTAGAATTGACTGTGGTGATAGTCGCACATATCTGTGAATACACTAAAAAAAAAAACCATTGAATTGTACACTTAAAAAAAACCAGAATTGATTAAGGTGGTATATGTTTACCTAGGTGGTTAAAGATTTTTCCGGGTTAACATGAAAATAATTGGTCTGTTTTCAGAAAACAAAAGTTGGTGAAGTCGAGTATCTATGAGCTAATGCATTTTATTGAAAAAAATAATTTTTAAATTTTAGGACAGAAGACATACACCTTACATTCATTTTCTGCTCTAATTGGAAGGGATACAGATGAAAATAAAATAGAAGTAACATTGTACTCTTTAGGAAATGACAGTAAACTAAGAAACTTTTCAACTAAAAATATTATTTCCCCCCTCTTCTTCCTAATCTTCATGTTGGAGTGCCCTAGGGCTCAGCCTTCTCTTCTCTTTTTTGCTTTTTCCCTTCATTGGAGATCTTGGCAAGCCTCATTGCTTTAAATATTATTTCATATCTTAAGATTCCTAATTCAATGCTTCCAATTAATTGGTCAAGATAAAAACTTTCCTTTAGTCCCTGGTTTCTCTCTTTCTCACACCCTGTACCCATCGAGAAATCCTGCTGACATCACCTTCAAATATACCCAGTAGCCAAGCACTTATCCTCCCTCTGCTTCATCTACTCTGTCCAAGCCACTGCCATCTTTTCCCTGGCTGACTGTGGCCCTGTAACTGCCTCTAACCTGGCACCTCTCGTGTGGAATCAACAAGGGAATTTCAGTCAGAATGATCCTTTCAAGACACGCCTTCCTCACGTGTCCCCTCGGAATACTCCAGACTCACCCTATTTTCCTCAGGGCAAAAGCTCATCAAAGAGGCTCTGTGGTATCTGGCTCCCATACCCTAAGCTACTCGGCGCAGCCACACTGGCCTTCTTGCCGGAAGGTGCCAGACATGCTTCCACTCAATGGCTTTTCCGACGGCGGATCCCTTTGCTGGGATGCTGTCCTGTCTGCCGTGTGGCTTTCTCCCTCAAGCTTTGCTCCAATGCTACCTACATAATAAGACTAATTTGGAAAGGTGGTACACACACACACACACACACACACACACACACACACACACACACACACAATGGAGTACTACTCAGCGATCAAAAAGAATGAAACCTTGCCATTCGCAACAGTGTGGGTGGAACTAGAGTGTGTTATGCTGAGTGAAATCAGTTAGAGAGAGATAAATATCATATGATTTCACTCATATGTGGAATTTAAGAAACACAACAGATGAACATAGGGGACGGGAAGGAAAAATAAGATAAAAACAGAGAAGGAGGCAAACCATAAGAGAGACTCTTAAAGACAGAGAACAAACTAAGGGTTGCTGGAGGGGTGGTGGGTGGAGGGATGGGCTAAATGAGTGAGAGGCAGTAAGGAGGGCACTTGTTGGGACGAGCACTGGGTGCTACATATAAGTGATGAATCACTAAATTCTATTCCTGAAACCATTATTACATTGTCTGTTAACTAACTTGGATTTATATAAATAAAAAAAAAAGACTTACTTGGATAATCTTAGTTAAACAGCCCCAGGGACAGCCCCTTTCATGGCTTTTGGTTTTTTTTAACCGTTTTATTTATTATTGAGAGACAGAAAGAGACAGAGCACGAGCATGGGAGGGGCAGAGAGAGAGAGGGAGACACAGAATCTGAAGCAGGCTCCAGGCTCTGAGCTGTCAGCACAGAGTTCACCATGGGGCTTGAACTCACCAACTTTGAGATCGTGACCTGAGCTGAAGGCAGACGCTTAACCGACGGAGCCACCCAGGCGCCCCTCATGGCTTCTTTTTTTCCATGGCGGCAATAACACCTTCTAGCATGCTGTATTGTTTTCTTCCTCGTCATGTTTGTTGTCTTTATCCCTCCATTAGAATCTACACTTCACGAGGGCGACCAATCATTGTTTGCACATTGCTGCATCCTACATACACAGAGCAGGCTTGAAACTCAGTAAATATTTTTTGATCGAATTATTGGACTTCGAGCACACTATCGGTGCACCACGGTGCCTAAGTATAACAGAATATCGTGCTGCCATGAGAATGATCTTTCCGCAGCATTGTTTTCATGACCTGATAAATAGTTATTGGATTTCTCCTTGTGAAGCTGAGCCATATTAGTCTGGGAAACTCCTGGGCTGCGCCTCCGTGAGGAGTGATCTTAGGTGTTTCCGGAGAAGGAAATAGAGTGACTCCCCGTGAGACTCGAAGACAAGCTTATTTTTGCTCCTCGAGGTGGAGTGAGGAGAGGGAAAGGGAGAGCGGAAAACAGTGAGGCTGGAGGTTGGGGGGCAGAGATACAGGGGGAGCCGGGTCATGGCTAGGACTTGGGAAATCAGAATCACGATCTTCCCTCACCATCCCTCAAGGAAAAAACAAAACAACAAGAAAAGCGAAAAACTTCTTGTGAGTTTTTGTGAAAACCAAGCAGGAGGCCAAGTTTAACCAAGTTCATTCATGCCTGGGTTTGTTTTTTGGGTGTTTTTTTTTCTTGTTTTGTTGTGTTTTTTGTTTTTTGATGTTGCGAAGCAAAAGTGGAACAGTATACAGGGCGCCTGGGTGTTCAGTCAGTTAAGCATCTGACTTCGCTCAGATCATGACCTCACGGCTCGTGAGTTTAAGCCCCACATCGGGCTCTGGGCTGACAGCTCAAAGCCTGGAGCCTGCTTCAGATTTTGTGTCTCTCCCCCATTTGAACTCTCTCTCAAAAATAAACATTAAAAAATTAAAAAAATATTGAGACGGTTATGCACAAATAGAGAAAGCAAAGCATGAGAGTGTCAAGTTCAGGGATTTCCAAAATCCCGAGGGGGCTTCGTGGGCTTTGAGGTCCGCCGTACTTCTATCCCCGGGGAAAAGCAAAGCCAGATAACATCTGGGTCCCACGTATACTCTGAAAATCCACTGAAAAGCTTAGAAAAAGGGCTAGGATAGAAAACCATGTTAACAGTGGTAGAAGTTAAAAAAAGATCTAAAAGCTCAATGCCCGTAATTATAGCCACTAAGTTGCTGCTGAGCAAAATAGCCTCCTGTGTTTCTTTGACCCTTTCCTTTTGGGGGGAAAAAAACGATAAAAAGGCAGGCAGACTGACCTTTCCCTGAACGGGGAAACAGTAGTTCTGCAGTTTCTTCTTTCGCCAGTCCCCCAAAGCACCTTGTTTTCCTCCGTAGGTTTTTTTTTTTTTAATTTTTTTAACGTTTATTTATTTTTGAGAGAGAGACAGAGTGTGAGTGGGGAGGGGCAGAGAGAGAGGGAGACACAGAATCGGAAGCAGGCTCCAGGTTCCGAGCTGTCAGCATAGAGCCCGACGTGGGGCTCGAACTCACAAACTGTGAGATCATGCCCTGAGCCGAAGTCAGACGCTTAGCCAACTGAGCCACCCAAGAGCCCCCCTCCACAGGTTTTGATTTGCAGAGATAACAAGTGTTGGCTGCGCGCCAGAGACTGTTGCTCATTTATTCACTTCTAATTCTCAGAACAATCCTCTGAGGTAGGTGGTATTAGTGGCCACGTGTTTTTCAGATGAGGAGCGCGGGCACAGAGTAGAGTCACTTGCCCACGCGGTCCGTAGTGAGGTCATCAGATTTGAATTCAGGCGGCTGACCTCCAGAACTGTGATCCTAACCGCCATGGGGGGAGAAGTTCTCAGGGAGGATGTGGCTTCTTCGTTGGGGTATATTTTAATGATGCCCGATCTGTCCGCCAGTGAGAGTGTCTGGACCTGGGTTTGCTGAAGGCGATTCTCCTTTCACACGTCGTTCTGTCTTATGTCCTTCCCTAATGCGACACTGATCTCCTAAGCTTGCCCCACCCACTTTGCCTCCCTTTCCAGGTCTGACTCCCCAAGTCGGTTTGGTTTGGTTCTATCTACCCCTTCGGAGAGCTTGAAAGGATTTCCGCCCTCCAGATCCTCACATCGGATGCCCTATAAAACTGGTTCCTCACGCTGTACCCTCCTGAAACACCCGTACTCAAAATACACACTGGAGAGCGCGCTTATAAAAATTAAATGACTTTTTTCCTATCCAAACATTTGGAAAAGCTCCCCACCCCCCTGCAAAAACAACAACAGGACAACAACAACAGCAAAACAAAAAACAAACAAAACAAAATCAAAAAACCACCTGGCTCAGAAGTAATCGCTTCTCTTCAGTTCATGCCCGTAACCTTTTGATCTTTGGCATTGCTCCAAGCATTTCAACATACCTTGCATTTTGTAGGATGCTTCTGTGCTTGTATGCTGAGGGAGCCCGAGACGATGAACTGGGGATAGAAACAGGCATTTGTAAACTCCCACTCCTGTCGATGGTCCCCTAAGCTTTCCCAGTCCCAGTGACATTCGCAAGATCTAAAGTGTCACCGAATTCTCAGAAGAAAGTAATTTTAGCTCCTTCAGTTCCGGGATGACCACGAGCAGACGCTCTGAAAAACGGACGCGCCATTTCTCTGTCACAGGTGTCACAGTGATGAAAAGATATTCTAACGTCTCTGGTCATTAAGGGAATTTTGGGTTGGTGATGGGAATTGGCCATCTCGCAATGATTTTGTGAGGTTGATACTTCACTTGTTCGGAGTGTCATTTATTAAGTTCATGACCTACGTGATTAGAAAGTAATCCCTAGCAGCCAGGGGGAGGGGCGCCTCTCCCTTGCAAGGACTCTCCCCCCATCAAGCTGTAGAAGAAAGATGTCATCAACAGGAAATTGCTTCAGAAAGTGTTTGATCTGACCAGTGACAGGCTGTCTTCCACAAACATCATGTCCTGAGGGCCGACATCACCTGCTGACACCTGTCGAAAGATTCGTTGTTTCTGGTATATCAGGAATTTAATTATCTTCCTCAATGGTGCATATTATACCCGCCTTCAGTCTGCTCGCGGCACTAACAAAAGATGGCTCAGGGCTGGGGAACCTCGAAATCCCAGAAAATGAGATCCTGTCACGGAAGCCCGGGCATCTTGGCCTGATTTTTTAAAAATCTCTGGCACTTTACTGCTGGGTCACTCTGTAGAAGTTACGTTCATTTTTCCTAAGTCTCAGGTTCCTAATTTGTCAAACGGGGATCGATAGTAGTGATCTCGGGTGCTGGGCAATTATATCAAATAGACCTGAAGTGCTTTTGGAAGGTGCCTGACACACACTAGTGTGAAATTGAATAATTATTATTCATGGCTAACTTCTGCTGTTAGCTTCTCTTCTAGATCTTGGGCTTGGGATCCTTTCTAGGTGATTCATTGTACTTTCTCAGTTTAAAGCATTTCTCTTTATGACATGAAATTCTTTCCAGAAACTTCCGAGTATTGGTAAATGCCCTTGACCTTGGGACTCGCGCTGGAGGAAAGCCTCTGGGGAAATGTCTCCCATTCAGAACACTTATTCCTAGGCCCTCCCCTAGATGAAATTACTGTAGTTGCCGTGTGTCAGAAGCCTTTTTATGAAAAGTCATTACATTCAAATCTTCTCTCCCTTGAAGCCCAGTTTTTGGCTGAGGAGTGCAAAAGGGTGGGTGAGGAACTAATAAAATCCTTCCTCTTCTAAGAGGAAATGCAACCTTGGGTTAACTTTCTAGCTCTGTCCAGTTGGACTCTTGATACCACTGGAATATCAGTTGAGTTACTGATCAGATTGCTTATGAACACAGTGACCCCGGACCGATCATTTGCTTCTGGATTAGATATAACTGTGAGCAAAAAATAAATTGTGCGAAGCCATAGCTTAGGGCTTCCCTGAGTGTAGTGCTCGAAGTTAGGCATGTGCCCGGTGGGCGCTTCAGCAACTATGGCCTATGGAATTACTACCATATCCTTCCTGGAAATATCCACCTTAGAAATCTCTGTTTTCCATTAGAGACTATTAAATATAGAGAACAAACGGGGAGGGTTGCTGGAGGGGTTGTGGGTGGGGGGATGGGCTAAACGGCAAGGGGCATTGAGGAAGATACTCGTCGGGATGAGCCCTGGGTACATAGGGGACCCCTGGATACATAGGGGACGAATCACCGGATTCCACTCTTGAAATCAGTACTGTGCTATTTGCTAACTAACTTGGATGTAAATTTAAAAATAAACAAATACATAAATAAACACATAAACACACACACAAACAAACAGATATGTGCTTCTTGAATTCCTGAAGCAATGAAGAGGATGAAGGAACAGAAATAGAACCATGCTGTGTTGGCCCTTTGCGTAGATTCTCCCCCTGGATCCTCGAAGCAATACCCTAGATAGCGACTCTTCGCTCCTTTAGCAGATGAGGAAACTAACTTTCACAAATGAAGCGGCAGAACTGTCTGACCTCGAGGCTTTGCTTTTGAAAAACAAGATTCGCCTTTCTGGATATTAGTAGATGTCGGTCAATAAAGGGGTGGATGGTGCGTCAAATTTCAGTGTTGTAAACAGCCCCCGAAATAACTTTGGACAAGTTTCTCTCCTGTAGTACTCCTCCGAGTCTTTAATATCAAAGTGGACACTGCGAATCTGCAGACGGGGGTGTGATATACTAGACGACCTCAGAGCTCGGTCAGCGTAGACCGTCTTGGGGACTGGTGTTCTGTGGCACACATATTGGGGAATCCCATATTGTTATACCACCTTTCTAACTGATAAATAAAAGTATGAACGAAAAAACAAACAAGGAAATCTCTGTTTTCATTTCCACAAATTCCTGTTGATTCTCTCGGGACTCTTCTCTTTCCTTATGTGACCTCTCTAAAAATCACTACTATAGCCCCAAGCAGTAAGCTCAGATCTTTGGATTTTTCACTCTGCCTCTCCCTCCCACCCTAAAAAATTGTATAGTCATCCAGATAGCCACTTTCTTTGTTGTTCCTCAAGCATACTCCTTCGAAATCTTTTCTGCATGTACACCCCACCCTCTCAAGGAACTTACAAAATATGCAACACACGTAAAGAGACTTTTCCTAAGTGTGTACTCTCCGCTCCTGCCCACCATTTTGTTATGGCTGTTTTCATAGTACAATGAGCTCCTTAGAGTCAGACATTGACTGGGTCTTTAGCCCGCTGCTTGATCTCTTGAGTAATTCACTGGATACATTAGAAAAAAGAAGTTAAAATCAATAACACCATGGTTTACTCACAAATGGTGATGACCAAGCTACGTAAGTTAGTGTAACAACGACAGGCACGTAACCAGTACTTGTTCTGTTCTCTTCTTCGACAAATAATGTGTAACAGAGAAGCCCCAAGGCACAGTAAATCAGGCCATTCATGATTTGCACAGCCTGTGAGAAGAGAGAGCCATCGTTATTACTCAGGTCCAATCTATCCCAGATGATTATAATATGGTGACTGACAGGTCATGGCAATACCCAGCTTATCCTGGTATTTCCGAAGTAGCGGTGAAAGAATTATGTGTCAGGGAAGAAAGGGCAGCCACAAGTGGGTGGGGAGGTCTCCACCTTTATTTAAACAGAGAGTATTTGTTTTCATTTCATAGAACTCTTCAGAGATATTTAATTTTCTAGTTGGTTCTAGTTAAATAAAGGGCAGAAGCCTATTTGTGTGGTTCAGGGGGACACATGACCAAAAGGAAGGCTATTGGCCCCGGGGATGTCTCAGGCTCTGCCTCGACGCCCCTCTCCTTCGTACTAATGGATCTGTGAGGTCAACTCTAGCTGGCGGGTGAGTTCTCATCCTCCACCGCCAACCCAAAAAGGTACTTTTGGACCTTGCTCTCCTTCTTTCAAGCTCTCTCGTTGAGGAATTGAACTTCGGTTACCTGCTGCTCTGTTCACTTTCGTACTCTGTGCTGACTCTCGTGATTATGCTCTGGACCACAGCCCTGAGCTTTGTTCAGAAAAGCACGAAGGGAGCCTCTCCCATGGCCTCTGGTTTTCAATAACCCTTACATCAAGTATTACATCTCAGGCGCCATGCATGGAGTCGGGCCTTACTCTCCAGAGCCACGTACACACAGCAGCGACAAAGGTGCTCGCAACCCCTGAAGGAGGCAGGGAAGGTCAGCCTTTTGTTCTAGCCAGGCTTCACCTGATTGGAGGAGGCCCACCCACATAACGGAAGGCAATCTGCCTGACTCAAAGTTCATCGATTTAAATGTTAATCTCCTCTAAAAATGCCTTCACAGGAGGTGGTGGGGATGGGCAAAATGGGTAAGAGGGAGGAGGAGATACAGGCTTCCAGTTACGGAATGAATAAGTCATGGGACTAAAAGGCACAGCAGAGAGAATACAGTCAATGATATTAGAATAGTGTTGCACGGTGACAGATGCTAGCTACATTTGGAGAAAGCATAGCATTAGGTATAGACTTGGCCGATCGCTGTGTTGTACATCTGAGACTAATGTGACGTGTATTAACTATACTTCCAATAAATAAATAATCAAAATGCATTCACAAAAACACCCAAAATAACGTGACCAAATATCTGGGCACCCTTTGGCGCAGGTAAGTTGACACATAAAATTAACTGTCACGGAAAGACAAGAAGTGGCTATTGGGTGACGATACTCTTCTCCCTTGGAGTGGACATCGAGGCAACACAAAACCACACACTAACTGGTTACTCCTGCCTCCATCTGGCACATGGAGTGGGTGGTGGTTTGGGATGGGATCAAATGGACTTGCCAACTATTGCCACGCTCTTCAGAATCAACTCCTTTCTGGGCCATGAATCCACTGACTTACTCTTGAGTTCAGTGGAAAACTTGGGAAGGTTTAGGAGGAGGAACTCAGTAGAAGATCCTAAACTCTTTATCTTCTTAAAGATGGAGGTGGTGGATCTTACTGGTAGGTCAGCTGATGGCCAGTGACAGGCCAATACTTTCTCCCACACATTGCCATGACTGCTCTCCAGGCCAGGTAAAGAGACAAGGAGCAAGCAATCCAACTGGAAAACACCATGGCAATGGGGATGAGGTAGAGAAAACACCAGCAGTCCTGCCCTTCCTGCCCCACCCCCATACAGGAGGCTTTGCGACATTAAATTGTACCCTGAGTCCTGGCAGTGGGCCAAATAGCTGCCAGCCAGCTGGAGATAATCATAGACTTGTTATATGGGGGATTTTCCTAGGCCATGCTTTAATTTTGCTGGCTTATACCGAAATGTGTTTCAACCCCCCCGCAAATATTAGTGCATAATGCAAAAGAGTATATTGCCTTCTAAGGTTTCAGAGAGGTGAGAGGGAGAACACTGATATGGAATATGACCTCAGAGCGAAATATAAGGGGAGAATGTTTTGAGCCCCATGTCACCAAATGGCCACTGGTCCCAGAGCTCCGGTGTCTCCAGCCCCTTCTGGTTTTGGGCCCGTTGCCTGAGTCTGACCACCTCGTTTATAATCTATAAGCTTGTTTCAAACTGTTTACAAAGGCAGAAAGTGGACCTTCTCATCGCTTATGAGATTTGTAACCCATCCCAGAACATATTTGCTAAAAGAGGTTGTGAGGCTGTTGAACTATTCAGAAATGGTTTGTGGAGCCGTAATTTGTGTCCGATTAGCTATAGTCTTAGAACACTTTAATCAACTTTTCTTCCTTTGCGGAGTTCACGGTGGATGTGGCCAAAGTCTCTTCCCTTTTATGTTGGGAAGAGGCAACACTCATCATTTATTAACCTAAGTAGCACTTAGTCCTTACCCCCAGTACTCTGGTCTCCAATTTTAGGGTGTAGTCTCTTGACATTTTAATTAAGATATGGTATAGAAATTGTAGAGAGTGAATGGACTCCTTTTCTGTAGAGAAATATAGAGAAAAGGTAAACTAATTATTTTTGAGAAAAGGCACTTCATATCGCAGTGTCTGGTTCTACACTATGTTCCTTGAAAGAAGGTTTGAATCAACCCACTTATATTACTCTTCGTTATGTACCTAATAACTTCCGGTCAAAAACCATGAGCTACTTCTCAGGTGTTATGTTTCCTTCCCGGTCTTTAAATGAGACTGAGTAGTTACCTTTTGGTGTAAGTGCCCCGCTCCCATTATTTTCACCTTTTCTAGGAATGAACCTGCTCCCACAAATCCCTAGGGTCACCCAAGTTTGGGTTTCCGGGTGCCGTGTTTGGTCTTCATAAGAATGTCTTGCCATCTAGCTGTAGTTGCTTGGATAAGATGTGGACATCTTACTG
Source organism: Paguma larvata (assembly GCA_030068075.1). NCBI lineage: Eukaryota > Metazoa > Chordata > Mammalia > Carnivora > Viverridae > Paguma > Paguma larvata. Next base: position 102,577,281 of record CM057831.1, on the reverse strand, counting down.
TAATTGAGCCAATCAGAGTTCTCTTCCCACGAAGTTATGTTTAGCACCAAGACAACATTGGTCCACTTTGGGCTCGGAAAGAAGAGTGAAGAACACCTGGAGTGAAGAGACGGAGGGAGAGGACTCTAAAAATTTCTAACGGTTCTCACCTCTCTGATTCTAGTAGCTTTCTTAGACCAGTCTATGAAACACACCTGCATCTTTAAGACAAATTCCTCTTTATTTTAGTTAAAACTAGTGTAAGAAGATGAACATAGAGTGAGAATTTTCATAGCGTTCCAGAATAATGGTTAGGTCTTAAAGTTTAAAACAAAAGGTGGTATTTTGCATCTTAAATTGATAAAAGTGCCAGAGGCTGTGCCTAGTAGCCTTCTCCAAGGGGTTTTGGTGGGTGATGGTTCAAAGAAGCAGCTATGGTCAACCGAATTATTGTCCCCAATTATCGTTTCCCCTTTCTCTGTTACAGAGTTATACACCTTCACATGTTGCCTGATGACTTGCAGTGTCCACTCTCCACTCCATGGAAGGAATATATCTCTCTATCTAGCTGACATTAGATGTGACCTTGGAACATGCTTCGACTGATCCAAAGTGAAGGACATGACACATGCCAAGCCTGAGCCAAAACCTAATGAGATATCGTAAGTTTCTATCATTTCCCTCTGTCGTGAGGATATCATTTACCAGGGTTTTGCTGTACGTTAGTGTGGATCCCAGAAGGAAGGCATACAGAGGCAGGCCCGTAGCTGACCTGCGGCATCGGACAAACTCCCATAAATGAAAAATAAATATTTGTCCTTATAAGCCTGAAATGTTGTGGTTATTCTATATGATACCCTGGTACCAACCAACACCTCTGGGCAATTTAAGAGGAGAAGGTGGGGAGAGAAGACAGAATTTTGGGAAATGACATGGTGGTCAAGCTATGGGAAGACAGAGCAATCACACTCAGAGTAGGCGGTCCTTCCAGATTGTGCGACTAGCTTTAACTTCCCCATTGGTGTCTATTTGCCAGTAGATGTAGTGGCTTGCCCTCACTTGGCTTCACAAAGAAAGAGAGAAGCGGAGAGAAGTTACATGGAGGGAGTGACTGCTTAAAAAGAGAAGGCCAGGATCAAGCCATCCTAGTACACTGCAGCTGCAGGCATCAAGTTTTGGGAGAAAGATCTGTCTGGCGGCCCTGGGCTGACGGATGGGACTGGGGCTACAGTTTTGCAAAGAGTACTGTTAGTATGAGGGGGAAGGCCGGGCTGCAAAAGACAACAAAAGAGGGGCTCGCTTCTGGAAAATATAGCTGGATTCCACAAATTCAGATGTAATCAACAGAGTAGAGAGTTTTGATAGTGAATTAAGTTCTCGAACTATGAGAATAAGGGTAAACTCAGACCTCTTCCAAAATAAATATCGTTTCTCGCTTGGGTCCCAGAATTCGCCCAACAGAAATAGAGTTTTTGGTCACTATTTAATCTCACGTGTAACCCTAGTGCCCACGGATGGTTCTCCAATTGTCTTTTCTTTCACGAGGAGTCAGGAGGGTTGTTGACATCACGTGTCTGGACATCCTCTTTTTTTTTTGTTTTAAATGTCTTTATTTATTTATTTATTTACTTTTGTTTTTATTTTTGAGAGAGAGACAGAGCGAGTGGGGGAGGGACAGAGAGAGAGAGAGAGGGAGACACAGAATCTGAAGCAGGCTCCAGGCTCTGAGCTGTCAGCACAGAGCCCTACACGGAGCTTGAACTCATGAGCTGTGAGATCATGACCTGAGCCGAAGTCGGACACTTCACCGACTGAGCCACTCAGGTGCCCCCGGATATCCTCTTCTTGAAAGAAAGCAAGGATGCTATTGAGAATGTTAGAAACAGAGCAAAAAAGACAAAGAAACCAGGTTAATGGGGCTCTCACTGGCTAAGTTGAGACAATTTGAATAACGCCTCCCCCCAAAAAAAGAATAAAAATCATCGTTTAAAAGGACCTGTCTATAAAAGTCCATGAATTCATCATGATACACAAAAGAGAAAACTTAAAGTGTTAATAAAGATGATTAGAACACCTACGAAATGTGAACACGTTAGGATGCATTTCATTTTTCATTGATTTGAAGTGCTAGGAAAGTGTGAATGTGCATATGTGTATTTCCTTTCTCCCTTGAAGTGGATATCCATTTTTAAAGCAGGAATTAGTGTATAAAGACAGATATTTACATGAATAGATGTGAAAGATGGACTCCAATATTCTGCGTCAGCTCTGTGGTCCACCGGTGGTTATTTCTGGTGTTAAGGGGCATCAAAGAGTTGATTGGCGCTACAGGTTTCATTCATGTCCCAGGTAGAAAAGAAGGGCGGAAATGGCACTGAATGTTATTTACAAACAATCACTACTTTAAGGATAGGTCCACGCTCCATTTCAAGATGATCAATTAGCCAAACATCCCACGGAAGGGAATTAACTGCTCAGACTCCGTCCGCCATCACTTATTCAATGTAAACCCTGGATGATTGTACACATTACAATGAAAGTTTAAGAGGGCGTTCATACATTTCTAATTATTCCAGTCGGCCAGGTCAGTGACCTGGAAAGGTGGGATAAAGGAGTGGTAGGAGGTGATGACTAAGCAAAACAGAAAGCTTTTTTATTAATGTTAGAGGCAAGGAACTAAATGTCCTGTGTTGTAACAGAGACTCACTTTCCGAAGAGACTCAGCTTGATGACGTGGGTGCTCAAATAGAAGTACCTTTGGGCTGCTGAACGAGGTCCTGTGACTCCACCAGCAATCCGTGATCTGACCACCCCGTGGACTGTAACCTTGCTCGGACTGAGAACCTTTATTTTTATTTTGGGTCTGGCAAGATTATTTGCAACCCTAGTACATTTAAAATCAGTCTCTGGGCAACTGGCTAGCTCAGTCGGTAGAGCACGTGACTCTTGATCTCGGGGTTGTAAGTTGGAGCCCTATGTTGGATAATGAGATTACTGAAAAGTAAAAGCTTAAAAAATAAAAAATAAAAACAGTATCTGTTAAAACTGCGGTTACCCTAGGAAATATAAAGAAAAAAGGAAGCTAAAAATGACCGAGTGCTTACCCTGCCAGGTACTTTTCTAAGTTCTATATATGTATTAACTTATAGAGACTACTCAGTAACCCTGAGTAGGTACTCTGAAATGATTAGCTTCCTAGAAACATACAACCTACCGAGACCGAATCATGATGAAACAGGACATATGAACTGACTGAGAATGAGTGAAGAGATTGAATCAGTAATCAAAAATCTCCCAACCACCACCAGAAAGTCCGGGACCAGACAGCTTCACTGGTTAATCTTACCAAACATTTAAGGAAGAATACAAATCCTTCATCAACTTTTCAAAAAAATCGAAGAGGGAGGAACACTTCTAAACTCACTCTATGAGCCAACATTACCTTATTTCCAGAGCCAGATAAGGACACTGCAAAAAAAGAAAATTATAGGCCAATATCTTTGATGAGGATACATGTAAAAACCCTCAACAAAATATTAGCAAACTAAAGTCAGTAACACATTGAAAGAAATATACCTCTGGGGCGCCTGGGTTGCTCGGTGGGTTAAGCATCGGACTTCAGCTCAGGTCATAATCTTATGGTTTTCCAGTTGGAGCCCCGCATCGGATTGTCTGCTGTCTGCCTTGAGTCCGCTTCAGCTCCTCCGTTTCCCTCTCTCTGTACCCCTCCCTCGCGCATGCATGTGTTCCTTCTCTCTCTCTCTCTCTCAAATAAATAGGCATTTGAAAAATAAATGAATAAAAGAAATACACCTCATGATCAAGTGGGATTTATCCCTAGATGTAAGGATGGTACAACATATGAAAATGAATACATGGAATTTGTACAAAACAAAGGATAAAAAAATATCAGTTGATGCAATAAAGCATTAGACCAAATTCAACATTCTTTCATGATAATTACTCTCAACAAATTCGGTATAAAAGCAATATATCAGAACATATCAAATGTACTCAATCATGAAAATTTGAAGACTTTTCCTTTAGATCAGGAGTAAGATATGGGTACCCACTCTTGTTAGTTCTATTTAACACAGTACTGGATGTTCTAGTCAGGGTAATTAGGCAAGAAAAAGAAAGAAAAGATATCCAAATTAGAAGGAAGAAGCGACATTGTCTCTGTGCCGATGAGATGATCCTATATATAGGAAGCCCTAAAGACGCCACCAAAAAACTCTTAAACTGATAAATGAATTCAGTAAAGTTGCAGGATTAAAAATTAACATACAAATATCAGTTGTGTTTTTATACACTGACGATGAACTATCTGAAACAAGCAAAAATAAAGAAAATATTCCCACTTAAGACAGCATAAAAAATACTTAGGAATAAATGTAACCAAGAAGGTGAGAAATCTGTCCACTGAAAATTACAAGACATTGATGAAAGAAATTTAGGAAAACATGAATAAATGAAAAGATGTCTCATATTCATGGATCATAAGAAATAATATTGTTAAAATTTCCATAGTACCCAAAGCAATCAGTGAAATTCTTATTAAAATTCTGATATTTTTTTCACAGAAATAGAAAAAACAATCCTAAAATTCATATGGACTCACAAAAGTCTCCTAATAGCTAAAGCAATATTAAGCAAGAGGAGCAAAGTTGGAAGCATCACACTGCCTGATATCAAATTATATTTCAAAACTATGGTAATTAAAACATTATGGTATTGGCATAAAACAGACACATAGATTAATAGAACAGTATAAAGAGACTAGAAATAAAGCCATGTAAGTATGGTCAACCAATTTTGACAAAGGCGCCAGGCATACGCAATAGGAAAGGAAGAATGTCTTCGATAAATTTGGGAAAATTAAATATTCACATGTAAAAGAATGAAATTGCACTCTATCTTACATCTTATTAAAAAATCAAATCAAAATAGATGAACGATTCACACGACCCCAAATCACAAAACTTCCAGATGAAAGCACAGGGGAACGATTCCTTGGCGTTGGTCTTGGCAATGATTTTTTTTGGACTTGACACTAAAAGCATAAGTAACAAAAGCAAAAATAAAAAAGAGGGACTACGTCAAGCTCAAACATTTCTGGACAGTAAAGGAAACAATCAATGAAATGAAAAGACCGCCTACAGAAAGGGAGAAAATATTTGGAAACCATATATCCAATAGAGGGTTAATATCCCAAAGAGGTAAGGACACCTTCGATTCAACAGCAAAAAACCAAATACTCAAAAAATAGGCAAAAGCCTGAATAGATGTTTTTCAAAAGACCTACACATGGTAAACAGAGGTATGAAAAGATATTAGTGCACCACTAATCACCAGGGAAATGCAAATCGAAACCACAAGGAAATCTCGCACCACACCTGTTTAGGAGGTCTCTCATCAAAAAGACAAGAGAGGGGCGCCTGGGCGGCCCAGTCAATTAAGCATCTGACTTCGGCTCAGGTCATGATCTCACAGTTCGTGAGTTCGAGCCCGGTGCGGGGCTCTGTGCTCACATATCAGAGCGCAGAGCCCGCTTCAAATTCTGTCTCCCTCTCTATGCCCCTGCCCCACGAGCCCGCTTCAAATTCTGTCTCCCTCTCTATGCCCCTGCCCCACTCATGTTCTGTCTCTGTCTCTCAAAAATAAATAAATATTACAAACAATTTAAAAAAAGACAAGAGATAACAAATGTCGGTGCGGCTATGGAGAGGAGGCAACCCTTGTGCAAAGTTGGTGGGACGATGATGGAGAGCAGTCTGTGGATTCCTCAAAAGATTAAAAATAGGACTACCACGTGACCCAGCAGTCCCGCCTCTGGGTATATGTCCACGGGATATGAAATCACTACCTCAAAAGAAATATACACGCTTCTATGTTAATTTCCATATTCGCGAAAGCCAAGAGAGGAAAACAACATAAATGTTCTTCAACAGATAAATGGGCGAAGAAGACGTGGTATATGTACACAGTGGAATATTATTCAGTCATAAAAAAAGAAAAAAATCTTGCTACTGTGATAACATGGATTTATCCAAGGACACTCCAGCCATTTCTCATCAGTTTCAGTTCCACCAACAGGCCACATTTTTTTGGGTATGTTTATGTCATCCTTATCTTTTAACTGTGGGCATTAAGCACAGTAGAGGGCACGTTTAGGAGCTCAATGATTGCTGAATAACTGCATAGTACAAACAAATACCATGGAATGAAAGCCAGTTATGCAAACATTTTAGGTGACAATTCTTAGTATATGGTATATGGGCTTATGCCATTCATGAAGTCAATACTGAAGAGAAAGAGGGGCACCTGGGTGGCTTGGTCCATTAAGCATCCAACTTCGGCTCAGGTCATGATCTCACAGTTTGTGAGTTCGAGCCCCACGTAGGGCTCTGTGCTGACAGGTCAGAGCCTGGAGCCTGCTTCAGGTTCTGTGTCTCCCTCTCTCTCTGCCCCTCCCCTGCTCCTGCTCTGTCTCTCTTTGTCTCTCAAAAATAAATAAGTGCTAATAAATAGATAAATAAGTAAATAAGAAGAGAAAGAAATTAGAAAAGCCATTGGCATGTAGTCGGTATACAATATAGCCACGATTATATTATTATTCCTACTGCTCAGTAGGAATAGCCAGCATCTGGTATGTCTGGAAGGGAATGACTTCAATCTAAGCTATGCGAATATACACACTTCCCTTGGGGGACCCTGGAGACACACCTCAAGGTGATAAAACACTGATTATCGAACACAGCTGAAACCGAGACTCAAGAATGTCTCATTACGGAGATCTGAAGCATTAGGATAAAATGAGAAAACAAAGGGTTTCAAACAGGAAGCGAACTGGGTGGGTCCCGAGAACGGCAGGCCCGGGTTTATAATGGCGCTGCAAGCCACAAGGTCAACTTTCGCTCCAGCGCTTACTTACTTCAAGGGACGGAAGCTTCTCCCAGGCAAAGCCACCCAGCCGTCCGAAGGGGGGCGTAGGCTGCGCATGGATCTTCTCAACTCAAGTGATGTTGCCCGTAAAACATTCCTAGCGAAGGGAGAACCCAGGACCGGGCAGTCCAGGGGCTGACGACCTCCGACTCAGCGTGACCGGGTCTGAGTCCCAGGGACAACCCGGCCAAGGCTCCCTACACCGATGGCATGCCTTGAGCACAGGGCCAGAGGCGCGTGATCCCGCAGGTGGAAGCCTCAGGTCGGGGCCTCCCAGCCCGGGGAGCCGGGTGGGCGCTGCTTCCTCGTTTGTGCCCCTCATCCCCCACCTCGCGCGGTTCCAACGCCGCGGTTGTGGTCCAGAGCGCGCGGCAGGGGGAGGGGCGGGGGCGCTGCGCGAGGAGCCCCGCGCGGACCCCCGTGGCGTGGTGAGACCCCACAGTGCCCCTGAGCCCGCGAGCTCCCCGGGTGACGGTGGGGTAGTGGGCAGACAGCTGTCACCCTTAATGGGTCGTGTCTGCACCATTGGCCCCGGGCACACAGAGAGGAGAGGCCTGCCTGACTCCACACTCTGGCTTATAGCATATCGGATGCGCTGTTAAAATCCGGTGCCGAGTAATTAAGAGAGGCACACAGGGTTGTGCACAAGCACACAGTGTGCCCTCACACACACGCTACCATCGACATGATTTAAATATATGTACATGAAAGAACACCATGCCTTTTTAAGAATGCTTACGAACAAAAAGCTTATACGTTATAAATGGAAGGCAATGGTTCCCTATGAGGGGAGATAATTGAGAATGGAGTGTAGAGATGAAAGAAACTATTTAATAAAATAGGGCAGGAATTATCTAGCAGTATAATTACAGTTCAATGTTTTATAAGGTTCATACTGTGATAAAACTATATGGCGCCCTGATTTGTAGTTACAGTGTAGGCATAAAGGATGCCATAACTCTTAGGGAATTGGACTCTCTGGAAGATTAAGGGCTACACTGTTGTTAAGAGAAGGTTTGGTGTTAATCCAGCAGGCACTAATTTATGCAATCTCAATCTGATAAAGATATGGATGATTGAAACATGCCTTCTCCTTAAGAGCAAGCTATGCAAATTTTAGGTGTTCGCCGAGGAGAAATCATACAGAAATCATTTTTGCAGAATATGATGGGTTAGCACTATTGTAGACCCCAAAAAGACCACTCAGGCTATCGGGTGCTTACACTTTATGCTAATTTTGCTCTTAAAAGTGAAATAATGATTTCCTTAAGTCAGGATTTAAAATATTGCCCCAACGACATTACGCTTCCTGCCTGCCTCCATCTTGTTATGATCAAGCCTCCACTGGAGAACTTGTCCCTATCCCCTTCCCCTCTCCTTTCCTTCTTTCCTTCCTCCCTCCCTCCCTCTCTAAGCACATGTCATTACTCCATATTCAGGCAAGCCTCTTTGGAATAATTCCTCTGTCTGAGCTGTAAGAACTGTGTTTCTCTAACACTTGTTTCTAGAAAACTGAATAAGGGGCTATTAGCCCTAAGTTTTCATTCTGACGTGGTATTTCTAGCAACCACTGTGTGTGAAACATTAGAGCACTGATGTTGCCACCTTCTTTCCAGACTGAAGAAAGTCTTCTCAAGAGGATATGGCTGTATCAGTACCTTTCCCCCCAGTCCATCTGATCATGAGTATACATGACACCTGGGACCACCAGTGGGTCTGTAAACCCTGAACACTCAGTAAAACAGATCCTGGACTCTTTCCGTCGGCAGCACAACCCACATGATGGAAATGTTTCTTTGACCTCCCAGTTTTGAGAAAAATCATTGTTTCCTGTACTGATTTCAAAACTATAAGCAATAGGATTACTACTCTTAAGATTCTCTTCCTATTTGGAGGCCAAGGTGATTTTAAGCTTTTTTTTTTTCTCTCCAAATGTTTATCTTTGAGGGAGCAAGAGACAGAACACAAGTGCGGAAGGGGCAGAGAGAGAGGGAGACACAGACTATGAAGCGGGCTCCAGGCTCTGATTCGATAGCACAGAGCCCAACTCGGGGCTCAAACTCACCAACTGTGAGATTATGACCTGAGCCAAAGTCAGATGCTTAACCAACTGAGCCACCCATGCACCCCCAGTAAAAGAAGTTTCAAAACATAAAGGCAGGGGCTCCCAGGTGGCTCAGTTGGTTAAGCATCCAACTCTTGGTTTCCTCTCATGGTTCATGGGTGTAAGCCCCATGTTGGGCTCTGTGCTCGCTGACAGCGAGGAACCTGCTTGGGATTCTCTCTCTGTCTCTTTCTCTCTCTGCCCCTTCCCTGCTTGAGCTCCTCCCTCTCAGAATAAATAAATAAGCTAAAAAAATACTGTACTGGAGGAATGACTTAAATGAGAAGTTCTTGTTCTTCCAAATGTTTATTTTCCTCCAAATTTTGTTTTCTGAAATGTTGTAAAAAGTCTCTGTTTCCCTTCTCCCAAATGTTGAGACTCACAAAGCCAGCTCTCAACTATAGACCAATCTTCATCTCTTCAACGTCTTCTATGTCGATTTAGTTTCATACATATTTATGTGAGTGTTCCTCAAAGATACACATTTTTTTTTACCCTCATCTTCCCACTGGACAATACAACTGTAAGTGTGTTTTACACAGCTGTGCCTTGGTGGATTTCTGAAAAGATCTTATTTGGTGAGGGAAGGATCATTGATGGTTTCTCATCAGTTTTATAACCTGTATTCTGACCCATTAAACCTAAATCTGGAACGGGAAAGTTGTGATGTCACCACCAGCCACGAGGACCACAGAAATCTTTACTAGTTGCATTCTCGTTTTTCTTAAAAAATTTTTTTTAATGTTTATTTATTTTTAAGAGAGAGAGAGACAGAGCACAAGCAGAAGTGGGGAGACACAAAATCTGAAGCAGGCTCCAGGCTCTGAGCTGTCAGCACAGAGCCCGATGCAGGGCTTGAACCCACGAACTGTGACACCATGACCTGAGCTGAAGTCAGATGCTTAACTGAGCCACCCAGGTGCCCCATTCCCATTTTTCTTTTAAAGAGCCTATTCAAGGAGCTGAGAAATTCCCCTTTCTGGTCTTGCCTGGGGTTTCGATCGCTTCATCTTCTTTTGTTCCAGGGCTCTTGGATCGCAGGGATCTAAATTTTACTTGATAATGAGAAGCTGGAGACCTAGGGGATTGATCTCCGTAGGATTATCCTTCAAAGGACATAGACCTGAGTCAGAAAAAGGTATGTCTCCTATTGTATTTTCTCATGAGGATATGGACGCATATTCCTTTAATCCTAAAATTTTACATTGAGAGAATTACCTTCATTTGCATATAGACATATGTTGTTCAGACTCTTTCAGCTCATATTCAGTGTGTAGAGGTAACACTAAAAATAAGCAACTATTACTGAAACCTTAATTTCCTTAGCATGGGTTCAAAAGAGAAGCCGATACTGTATTTCCTAACTCACCAGAGAAATGAAATACTCACATTATATGGGATTATCGCCACGATAAGATGCTTGGTTCCCCCATCTGGTCACTGTGTTTGCCAGGAAAAGCTCCAACATGGAGAAGAGCCACAAATACGCAGAAAGTGTCATTCCACTGTGCTAAATACGAAAAGAAAATCTATATTCTCTACTATACCAAACTCTCTTTGGAAAGAAGCTGGTGGCGTCTTGTAACTGCATCTCTTCCAAATAGGTCTGCTTCTTGCTTTAGGACCCCTGTTGGGGGAAGGTCCTGGGCACACCTTGGGCAGTGGTCTGGAGTTTTCTTGAGTATAATAATTCTGTAATTCAAGACCACCAGATCCAAACTGAGAGGACTTCACACTCAGCATCCCCCATACAGAAAATATAACAGAGTCGTTTATTTTAATTTTTATTTACAGAACTGGGAAAGAGAAACATTGGGACAAACTTGACTAAAATGTGTTTCTAGAAAGCTGCTTGAGCAAAACGATGATGTTCTTCCTTCATTCACCATTAAACTTTCATTCTGGGCTGAGACCATGATGGCTCTTCTGTTCCTTAACACGTAATAAAAGGACTCTCTTGTATCATGAACCTGAGATAAGAAGAGTGTTAGTAAATTGTTAGTGCATTTGAAAAAGTGGCATTTAATTTTCCTACTAAATGACTTTCCAAATTCATCCCGATTAAAGACCTACTCTGACTCAGTAGTTTGATTCGGAGACACAGCATGCAGGGGCTCAGAGAAAGGACACAATCAGGTTGAAATAAACATTACTCATTTTGGCATATTCTCTACTTTTCTCTCAGGTTATTCTTGAATGAGGATGTTGATGCCTGGACTCTAAGAGACACCACACCTCTTCATGAGTCATCTCGTCTCTGGGCAGACAAGTCAGATCTGAAAAACTGATCGAAGAGGACTGTCTGTGTCAGACCACGGGATTTTGAGTGGACATTTTGGAAGGGTCCTCTCCATCCCACAAGGTCAACCCTCTCATTACTCAGGACCCTCCCTCTCTCCCCCCAGGAATCAACAATACATTTGCTTTCGGTGTCTTTCTTTTCTTTTTTTCCCTTTTAGATTGAAAACTAATGACCATGCTTCATAAACACTAAACACCTAGAATAAACATATATGAATGTTTCGTTTTCTAGGGAAACTAATCAAACTTAAACTGTTATGAATTTGATGCGATGCTTAATGAGAGAATTTAGAAAACATGTACAGTATACCTTCATTATGGTTAACACAAAATTGTATCTTGTCCAATGCCATTTGCTATGGTGTAACCATAAGCGACAACGCAAAACATAATTTCACATTCAAGGTTGTCTGGGTGCGTCTCTTCTCCCTTGTTTCCCACATCCCATTCTCCATGGGTCCTCTCCATTCCACAAGGTCAACCCTCCAGCAGAGGGTCAAGACTTAGGAACCCACTGACTGAAATTAGCTGGCATTTGTCGTGTATGTGTTGTTTGTTTGTTCTGCTTTTGGCTAGGAGCACGATTTCTCTCTCCGACCGTTGGAGTGATGATTGTAGAGACCAGATCTTAATGATTCCAGCCACGAAAAAGACGTGATAATTATGTGACATGATAGAGGCTCTAACTATCGCTCCCTCGGCGACCATCTTACAGCCTATAAATCTATGAAGTCAGCACGTTGTCCATTAAAATTTACAAAATGTGGGATGCCAAATATATTTCTATTAAAAAGAAAACAAGCACCTTCACCCATCACTGGATTTCCCTGGCTATGGAGTTGAAGGCTACTTTCAAATCAAAGTGACCGGAGAATCCTTTTGATGCAGTATCCTGAACATTTTTCAGTTCTGTCTTCCTTTTCTCCATCCGCCCCCTCCCCCCAGTCTAGTTTAGGCAGGTATCGTGGGTGGCGTGAGAGCCTGGGTCACTGGCAGAGCGCGCAGCTAGAGGACTCATTTCCTCTCATCCGTTCCCTCCAAACACTGTGTTTCAGCCCCATCGAGCTCCTTGCTCCATTTAGATTTTCCTCTCCTGAATAAATACTTTAAAATTAAATTATTTCCATTTCGAATCAACCTGATATATTTGGTAAATGTAGGCAAGGAAATAAAATGATCCGACGTTAACTTTTGTTTCTCCGGGTAGGGACTCCGCTATTTCCCTCTTTTCCTGGACGCTCAGAGACTACATCTTCATTTACACAGAGAAAAATATTTTCTCTTCGTAGAATGTGTGGGTTGAATTTCATTGCAGAGAATATGGCACTTTGAGGTCCAAGAGCTCTTGGTCCCTGATGGCTTTTAAATTAAGTTACGTAAATCTTTTAGCCTCACTATTAGTAATTTTTCTAGTCACATGCCAAGTGTCCCTCTGAGAAGTTTTCTTTTATATCAGGTTATTTTAATATGAATCACTCACACCCCAGAAGCCTGGATGGGGTTTGGTAAATGGTAAGAACCTGGGTTTCCTCCTATTCCAGCCGCCTGCGCACCCCTCCGACCTGAGTTTCCCTGAGCGTCTCCCATTTCTTCACCTGATTTCCAGTTTTGTTTCTCTTCTTTCTCTCCTATCAGATCAAAAGTTGACCCACTTTCAGTTAGTTGTGAATGAGTCTGGATGTCAAGCATGCTTGGAGTGGAGAAATGAAGGATTTGGTATTACTGGTTTCCTCCAGGACTGTTTGATAACAGGACCTGTCATCCCCCATTTGTTCTCCTCCCAACACGCTTCATCTTCTTTTGTTCCAGGGCTCTTGGATCGCAGGGATCTAAATTTTACTTGATAATGAGAAGCTGGAGACCTAGGGGATTGATCTCCGTAGGATTATCCTTCAAAGGACATAGACCTGAGTCAGAAAAAGGTATGTCTCCTATTGTATTTTCTCATGAGGATATGGACGCATATTCCTTTAATCCTAAAATTTTACATTGAGAGAATTACCTTCATTTGCATATAGACATATGTTGTTCAGACTCTTTCAGCTCATATTCAGTGTGTAGAGGTAACACTAAAAATAAGCAACTATTACTGAAACCTTAATTTCCTTAGCATGGGTTCAAAAGAGAAGCCGATACTGTATTTCCTAACTCACCAGAGAAATGAAATACTCACATTATATGGGATTATCGCCACGATAAGATGCTTGGTTCCCCCATCTGGTCACTGTGTTTGCCAGGAAAAGCTCCAACATGGAGAAGAGCCACAAATACGCAGAAAGTGTCATTCCACTGTGCTAAATACGAAAAGAAAATCTATATTCTCTACTATACCAAACTCTACACAAGTAATGGATTTCAGAACAAAGTACTATTACCATTCTTGGTCAACAATTTCTTGGCTTTTCAGAGAAATGGTTCTTACAGAGTTTCCCTAGTATATTTCCTTAAAAGTTTTTGTTTTTCTTTTTAATAAGAAATAGCCATAAGGAAGCTACTCTAGTCTTTGCTGTAGAATGTTGACTAATCACGATTAGTGTATAACTCACATATACAGAACAGTACCTCTTCTGTACCAAATCTTGTCCTAGATGGTGGGGATGTGGCATTATTTGAGGCCAAGACCACCCCAGCCTTCATGGAGTTTACCTGCTAGCCCACCTCGTGACACAGTGTCTATTATACTGAACTCCAGCGTATTATACCAAACTCTTCACAAGTAATGGATTTCAGAACAAAGTACTATTATAAGAATCTCTTTATCTGTGAGACACTGAGACACTGCTGCCTGGTGGATCATTATACTCATGCAATGATGGAGTTTCCTTTTTGCTTGCTTACCAGGAAGCTTAGAGCAAATTGTGACTCAGCTTCAGTTTCCAGAGTCTCCTAAGGCCTACATATTTACATTATTATTTTCCTAATGATTTCACAAAGAGCATATTCCAAATCGAAAATGTTGGAATAGCTTAATATATTGGATTAAACCATATGAAACTGACATTTCTGTAGATCAAGAACAGTCTAATATCAGCAATTTTATATGGCTCAGTCCAATATATGACGATACTGTATACTTATAACAAAGTAGGCTAATACACACTTCTTTAATACTCATTTTAGACTTATTTTAATTACATTACTACATATAGTATTTAAACTCTCTCAAATCCTATGTGGAATAGGATAGGATATTAAAAAGTAATTAATTTATGATTTATTACATATGTTATATATATTCTATACATCAGGTAAAAATACTAGAAAAATATGTCGCTCTGTGTCTATGGAGAAAGAAAAGAAGCTGAAAGTGTTTTTATCAAGAAAAGCTGCTGCTCTTTCTTTGTCTAGAAAGATTCAGTAAGTTACTGATATTTTCTGATTTCTTTTTTGAACTCTTAAAATGGCATCGTTAGGAGAATACGTGCCCAACAGGCTGACAAACCTGCTTGTTTGGGTAGCTTTTGGTAGACAGAGCTGGTTTCTGGAGACAATGTGGGCATATTTTCGTAGGGAGGCCTCCTGGGAGAAAACGAACTAAGATCTTGTCATTTCCAAACTGGTCTGCCAGAAGGAAATGGCTGTAGTTTTTCCTGGTCTCAGAGCTCGCTAGTCTGACACATCAGCCCTCAGGGTCACATGTACTAAGTCTCGGGCTTCTGGCACATAGAAATGAATCTGTTATGCACAAGCGGTGGTGTTAGCAATGGAGGACACACAGCATGACTTCCGGTATGGAATGTTCCAGTGTTAGTCGTGAAAGAAGGCTTTTGGGGATTAAAATTAGACAGCTCATTCTAGAGGTTTTCCTCTACTCTATCTGCCTCTACGGAGTTCCAGTTCTTACAATACCTCTATCATAGTTTTAGGGATGAAAAGTCACCAGACCTCAAAACAGCTTCTCTTTTATTTTCTTGATGAGTTCCAGTCACTATGTATGACAGAATGAACTTCCAAGGGGTGCGGCAGGCTGACCTTTGAATGGACTGTGCTCTGTCTACATCTTTGCTCTAAATCTTTCATGTTGGTGCACATGTAAGTTGTATCTTCTAAGACCTATCCCTTGCTCAATCAAGTATTTTCAAAAGTTCTTTTTTATACCTATTACCTGTAAAACAGAACCTTTGTGTATGTACTGAATGGACATGTATGTCAGCAGGACGCTGAAAAAGAAGTATAAACACTTGGTAGGCCCCAGGTAGAATTCTTGAGGACTTGATTCTACTCCATAAGGCATACATGTGGTGTCATAAAATGTAA
Source organism: Paguma larvata (assembly GCA_030068075.1). Classification (NCBI taxonomy): domain Eukaryota; kingdom Metazoa; phylum Chordata; class Mammalia; order Carnivora; family Viverridae; genus Paguma; species Paguma larvata. Next base: position 102,561,695 of record CM057831.1, on the reverse strand, counting down.
ATCAAGTCCCAAGATAACAAAAATGCTGACAATGTTTATGACAGTAAAAATCCTGGATTGTGACTATTTGCCCTGACTAGCCTGTCATCTTGAAAATTTGCTGAAAAGGAATCAGACTTCCTTTTACCGTACTAATTTCACCAAGTCTTTGAAATCATGAAGTGCTAGTGTCCTAATACAAATATTTCCATAACTTTAGGAAGCTAGGATTCCCATGCAGCTCTAACCAATCGATATGCTGGTCTTTCTTCCATTTCGACTTATGTGTCCAGTATATTTAGTTTAAAATCAAATGGTTAGTGCCGTGTCAAGAAAGGGTAAATTTATGGCATATTCAGGGGACTTGGGACTTATCTGACAGTTGTGTCTAGTTTTTTCTGATCACCAGTTCTTAGGAGTGTTTTATATGCTAATCTGGGAATACTATCAGAGGGATGGTTAATACAGAACATTCATTCACTCAACTAACATTTATTAGATATCTATTAACTTCCAGGCATTGTAATAGGCACAGGGGAGACATAGATATCTAGGACATTGGGTCAATGAGCCTGCCAATCTCAGATATATCGCTGTTTTGAAAAGATATCTAGGGGCACCTGGGTGGCTCAGTCAGTTGAGTATCTGATTTCAGCTCAGGTCATGATCTCACGGTGCACGGGTTTGAGCCCCATGTCGGGCTCCACGCTGAGAGCTCAGAGTCTGGAGCCTGTTTCAGTTTCTGTCTCCCTCCCTCTCTGCCCCTCTCCTGCTTGTTCTCTGTCTCTCTTTCTCAAAAATAAATAAACATTAAAAAAAAGAAAAGTTATCAATTTATTTAAGGTTTTCGTGTCTTCACCAGTATCCTTCATCTGAATCTTACTAATGTAGATATTAGTTATTTTACTTTATGTATTGTCCTTTTTTTTATCTTGAATGCTGGGTGGCTGTAGGTTTAGAGATCCATTCACTGGTTCGAATCCAGATTTGTGGTCATGCCGAATGTGAATTAATAATTTCTACCACCTCCACATTTGTCCAAACCCAAAATACTCTCATGTCTCTAAATTGTGAAAAAAAATGACAAAACCTTGTACTTACATGTATCCATATAATCTTCACTTGTTTCAGTAAAAAGAATAAAATTTCAAGTCCAATTAAAATTAGGCCAATCACAGCAAGGACAGAACTGTGGCTGTTCACCTCTATGGTGTACCTTAACTGGAAGAGAGAAGCCATGTCAACCAGTCATATGTGGAACAAACAAGTTGGAATGAAGTTGGTCTGCATTACTGGCAAGTAATAAGTGAATGTTTTTATTATGACTTTTGACCTTAGATCACGGGTTACTCTATGGGTTCCCCAATCTTGACTTATCCCAATAGCACTCAATGTTTTTTTTATGTTGCATGCATGCATTTCTTTCACTCCTTCAGTACAAAATTATTTTCTTTTTTTAAGTTTATTTATTTTAAGAGAGAGAGAGTGCACATGCAAGCAGGGGATGGGCAGAGAGAGAGAGAGAGGGAAAGAGAGAGAATCTCTCCCCACTGCTAGTGCAGAGCCTGAGGCAGGGCTTGAACTCACAAACTGTGAGATCTTGACCTGCATTGAAACCTAGAGTTGGGTGCTTATGTGATTGAACCAACCCAGGTGCCTCCCTTGAATACAAAATTCTTAAATGCTAAAGCATATTAATTGTGATTGGTACTTTAACATTTGTCTAGACAATGCGAATAGCTTAGACCACTTCACTCACCTTTGTTTCAGCCTGTACATTATTTTTGTGTATTTCTATTTCTTTGTGTATTTTGGAGTTTACAAAATGCTATTTTTAAAGTCTTATACAGTCATTATTCATTTGTATATACCTGCATATATGCCGATTTCTTTGATTTTCATCATCTATGAGATAACATTCTCAATCATTTGAACCCAAGCACTTGCAATGAGGAGGTGGGTATTATACGTAAGTGATGAATCACTAAATCCTATTCCTGAAGCAAATATACACTACATGTTAACTAACTGGAATTTAAATAAAAACTTGAAACAAACAAATAAACAATCAAATGAAACAATATACTTCCATTATGGAAAAAAGCATAAATAAATAAATAAGTAAATAAATAAAATTAAACCCATAAATGTAAAATGAAAACTTTTAAGTCCCGTAAAAATTTCCATTTCTGGCAATGAAAATTTTGAGGTAGATTTTGAACTTTAAAAATTATAGGGGTGCCTGAGTGGCTCAGTTGGTTAAGCGGCCGACTTCAGCTCAGGTCATGATCTCACAGTCTGTGAGTTCGAGTCCCGCATCGGGCTCTGTGCTGACAGCTCAGAACCTGGAGCTTGCTTCAAATTCTGTATCGCCCTCTCTCTCTGCCCTTCCCCTGCTCACGTTCTGTTTCTATGTCTCTCAAAAATAAATAAACGTTAAAAAAATTTTAAAAATTATACAATGTGTATTGTACAAATTTTAAATATAATTATAATTTATTAGACATGTATAATATAATGTGCATTGATTATTGGTTAATAATTAATTTCTTTGGTTTCATTCGCTCAACATGAGTTTCATGAGTTCAGACTCATTCTTTTTATAGTGTAGTCACTATTGTTAGTTCCTTTCATTGCCATATAGCAGTGCTGTATTTACATGCCGTGATTTAGTAAGTCATATAACATTTACCTTTAGAAAGAAGAAAGGATAAACCTTCTGAAAGAGGACATGAAGGAGGCTTCTGATATGTTTGGTTTCAAAGGGAGTTCTTGGGCATTCACTCTGTGATAATTCACTGATATGGATACTTGTGTTTTGTATGTTTTCTGCATTTGTGCTAAATTTCAATTTAACAGTTCGAAACAAAAAAATAAATTAATGAACCTCAGGAAACACTAGTTCGTCAAACGAGAAAGTAATACTTTTGGGAAGAATCACATCAGAAATTGTAAATATTTTAACTGAAGAATGCTGAAATTATCACACACTAAATTTTGAGAGATGAAACAGATCTGTTATAAAAATAACAAGGAAAATCCAAAGAAAATGGATAAGGAGATATAAAAACAAAAACAAAAAAAATATAAGGTAATGCCATAATAAACAAACATATAAGAGAGAGGATTTAAAACCCAAACTGTGGTCCTTTGACCTAATAAACATAATGTAATCCTAGTATGATTGACTAAGAAAAAGAGAAGACGAAATAATTATTACCGGAAATATAAAAAAAGTAAGATCCTATGGACCTCAGAACACTGAGGTGTGTGCTTTTGGTATGATGACAAAGCTTAGGGCAGACTAATGTTCGCTCTGATAACAGGAGAAAAACAGGATTCAAGACAACAAGTAGTTCGTCTATGTGAAAGCATCAGGAAAGCTTCAGTGCTGAGGCACTGAAGAATACACAGGGGCCACAAATCCTGAAGAAGAAGACTCCAGAGAGGTGAGGAGATGTTCTACAGATGATTTCTTCCTTGGGAGCCTTTGTCAGGGCAAGAGGCTGAGGTTCCAGATTTCACCTGGGCAGAAGGCTATTGCTAGGGGAGAGAGGAATCACCATGGCTTTTAGGGCTGAAAAGATAAAATTGTCAACCTGAGGAGACAAGCTTTTGGGGAAAAGGGAGGGTCAAAGAAATGAGCCAACTGTATGACCAATTACACTCTTCAGGTTGCCAGTCAGATTTTGAAGTTCTCCCGGTCAGTAGGCTCAGGGAGAAGAAAGCGTATGAAAAGCAGAGCAAAGTTTTTGGCCATGTAATTGCACTAAGGAAACCTAGATCGGGACTGAGGGGCAGTGGTTTCTTGTAAACAGATCAGCTGCTCTCTGCGAGCCCTGCAGGGCTCTGTGCTCCGAGTGGGAGATGCATGAGAGTTATAAGGATTCTTATCTATACCGCCATCTAGCCTCAATCCTGCTTCTCAGTCAAGAGGAAGAATGGGTAAACCCTTCCTGGAAGCACGGAACATCGGCTGACATTACTATACCTTTCTAGCCACAATTTCTGGCACTCAGTCAAAAACAACTAGACAAGTTAAAAGACAGGATCATATATTTTAAAAGACTAGAAGAAGCCAATAGAAATAGTCTCATAAGTTAGCCAGTTATTAGAATTAAAACTGATAAAAAATTTTAAAATAGGTATTATTAAGATGTTCAAGAAAATGGGAATGAATGGAGTGGACAGATGTACAGATAGACAACTTCACAGAAGAATTAGAATCTAAAAACAGCATTGAATGGAAGTTCTAGAAGTGAAGACTCCAGGAACGGGAAGGGAGAACTCCATGGCTGTATATTAGACGCAACAGCAAACAGCGTCAGGGACCTGGAGGGAAGGGCAATAGAAAACGAGGAGATAAAAGTAAGGTGAAAAAAAAAATTACTAGAAGAAAAAGGGAAAAAAGAATTGTGAGAAACACGTGGGCATAATGAAAATATTTAACCAGGGTCTCAAAAGAAAAGGCAATCTGACAAAAGCAATATTTGAAGAGAAAATGGCCAACAATTTTCCAAAGTTGATGAGAAGTATCAATTCAGATATTCAACCCCTTATAGATACATACATTTGGCTAATCCCGAATAAGATAAATACGAACCAACCCACATCTAGGTACATCATAGTAAATTTGTCGAAAACTGAAGGTAAAGGGGACATTGTAAAACTAGTGTGAGAAAAACAGACACCTCAGGGTAAAAGGAGCAAAACTGAAGCTCGCAGAAACTCCGCGATGTCCCCGACGGCAGCCAGAGCACAACGGAGTGACAATTACAAAGTGCTGAAGTCAACTACAACGTCAACCTAAAATTCCATATACGGTTAAAGAATCTTTCAAAGCAAAAGCAGCGTATGGTCGTTTTCAGGTTAACAGAAGCTGAGAGAATTTATTGGCCGGAGGTTTGTGCTGAAAGAAATAATACGAAGGGGTATTTCTCAGTCAGAGGGAAAGGAATCCCAAATTGAAATACTGAATTACCGGAAGAAATGAAAAGAAACAAAGGGTGGATAAGTGGATGAATCTAAATAAATACCATGTATTACTCTACTTTGTTGTACTGGATTTGAGGAGGACTTGCATACGATCATATCCTAAGGTCAGACCTGTGGCTTACCCTCTCTCTTGTGCTTCCCAGCCACCCCCAGTCTTCCTAGCGTAAGCATTTGATCTCCTGCTATATCTTATCAGCAATGTTGGATTCTGGGCTAAGCTGTCTGGGTTCAAAGTTCAACTCCATCACTTACAATCTGCATCTAAATCTAGGTCGAGAGGTGGTTGCTCTTACTCTTGATATCTCAGTGTCCTTATCTATACAATGGGTATATAATATTAACCACCCTGATAGGCTTTGTTGTGAAATAATCTCTAAAAACTCTGAGTGAGGCATCTGCTACATAGACGCCATTGAAAAATCTTACCCTACTGTTCTAATCACATATTTTTTTCTCAAATTGCTTCAAGGTACCATTTACAGTTTTCTATCATGTTTGATATTTAATTTGAGATAAATGACATATCCTGTTTAGATTTCCACTTTGCTGTCCTGGTTTGCTTCATGCAGTCTTCATTGTTTTCATATTTTATGAAATTAACAGAGAGTTCTGTTGGAGTACATCCATTTAAAAAAATATTGTAAAGTATTATAAAACAAGATTTTATATTTCAGTATTTTGAATAAATTTCGACTACTTAAAAGGCAACGAGACACCTTCCTTACTTATATCCTCGTTTTTGACAACTTCAATTTTTATTTTTCAAATTGCTCCGATTATTCTTACCAATTTTGGAGAACGTGTCTTCTCTGCTTGTATTGCAAAAATTCCTGATATGACATACTGAAAAGAAAAAGAGGCACACATAAGACCTTTTCATTATCACCCAGGAAATTCCTCTGACAGCTTCAATACCGTTTTAAAAAAATTAATAACATTTAATGAAAAGTCTATAAAATATAACGCGTCAGCTTCCTTAACTGCTAAATTTAAAATCCATAACAACTTTATTACATTTGGAGGTAATTTATCGGTTAGATTTCTTCCACTTCTTGAGATTTCCCAAGTAGTCACAATGATTGCTAAGTAGGCATAACTAATAACAAATGAAATGAGTTATTTGTAGATGACTTTCCAAAAACAGAATCATTAAAAGCCTTTTAATTTTTCAAAGCAAAATGATATCTAATATGGGGAAATGAGAACATTTCAATATTTGATGAGGTGTGAGAAGAAATCCCTCCATTTCTAAAATTCCTATACATTTTCTGTGCCTCCAGCCCCTTCGCTTCCCTGCACGGTCTTGGTCGTTTCTGCTTTGTGAGTGTAATGCAATTTTAATGCTAACTACCTGGAGTCAGCTCAGACTTCACACGTTAAGGGCACAGTCCCCAGTAAGACTTCCTTCACTTCGGACACCAGCCACAAGCCTGGGGATTTTCAGGCCACTGGACTTCTGACCATCTGGCTACAAATATAAGCTTTCCCACTTTCTGTCTCAGGTTTGATAATTTGCTAGTATGACCCACAGAACTCAAGAAAGTGCTATACTTACAATTACAATTTGATCGCAAAAGATACAAATCAGGGCCAGTCAAATGAAGAGATGTATAGGGTGAGGTCTAGAATGGGTTGACACATGAAACATCTGTGTCCTCAGCATGTGTTACCCTCCTGGCACATCGGTGTGTATCACCAACCAAGGAACTTACTGAACTTTAGGGGTCCACGGTTTCACTATGGGGTTTCGTTTCGTATCCGTGTTTGGTCTCTCCAGCTTTGCTAGCTCCCAAATATTCAGGTATGGTGCAAGCGGTCCAGGAATAACAAAGACACTTTTATCACTTGGGGAATTTCAAGGATTTGAAACTACCTCCCAGGAACCAGAGAGCCAAAGGCCAGCCAAATTCTCTGTTATATATCAGAGGGTTACGGATGTCAACATTCATTGAAAAAAGTTAGCTCTCTCCCAGCTTGTGTCATGATTTTTTTTTTTTATTCCTCAAAGAGTAATATGGCTCTTAATATTTTTTTTTAATTTTTTTTAACGTTTATTTCTTTTTGAGAGACATAGAGACAGAGAGTGAGCAGGGGAAGGGCAGAGAGAGAGAGGGAGACACAGAATCCGAAGCAGGCTCCAGGCTCTGAGCTGTTAGCACAGAGCCCGACGCGGGGCTCGAACTCACAGACTGCGAGATCATGACCTGAGCCGAAGTCGGCCGCTTACCGACTGAGCCACCCAGGCGCCCCAGCTCTTAATATTTTTTAAAAGTCATATTTCTTGAAGACCTTGAGCTAATTTCTTTCTTTTCTCCTTTCTTTCCTTCCTTCTCTCTTTTTCTTTCTTTCTCTTCTTTTTTCTTTGTCTTTGTCTTTTTCCTTTTTAGCTCATCCAAAGGTCTTCAAATAGAAGTTTGCAAAGAATTTGGCTGAAACACCAAAATTTCTATTGTGGCTCTATGGTAGCCCCTGGAAAAATCACCCAGTAATAAATCCCACGGTTTTCAATGAAAGAGATGGAGGGAGGGAACCATTACCGTATTTTTTTTTAATGATTTATTGTCAAATTGGTTTCTATACAACACCCAGTGCTCAATCCATTACCGTATTAATGTTATGCTTGTATTTAGGATGGAATAAGGGACTATTTTTAACATGATTTTATGACATAGAGTGTAGATAAAATTTTATTGGTTTCATTTAAAACCTTCTCGTTGAATGCGTGAACTTTTATTACTAGAACATACACACTTCTTTATTTTAGTATATCCACCCACATGAATGTTTAATATAATGCTACTGAAAACTATTTTATTAACAGAAAGTAGCATCTAAAATATTTAATCTACAGTTTAATTTTTGAAATGTAAGAATCACACCCAAAAGTCACTTATCCTGAATATTTTATTATTTTCTGACATTGGTTGGAAAGACCATTGTTTCTGAAAAGCTTTTGCACAGTGAGGGGAACCATCAACAGAATTAAAAGACAGCCCACTGAATGGGAGAAGATATTTGCAAATGATATAGCTGATAACGGGTTAATATCCAAAATATATAAAGAACATAAGCAGCTCAGCACCAAAAAACAAATAACCCAATTAAAAATTGTCAGAACACATGCATAGACATTTTCCCTAAGAAGACATCCAGATGGCAAACAGACACATGAAAAGATGCTTAACAGCACCAATCATTAGAGCAATGCAAATTAAAACCATAATGAGATACTACCTCACGCCTGTTAGAATAGCTAAAATCAAAAACACAAGAAACAACAAGTGTTGGTGAGGATGCGGAGAAAAAAGAACCCTTGTGCACTGTTGGTGGGAAGGCAAGCTGTTGGCTGGTGTAGCCACTGTGGAAGACAGGATGGGTATTCCTCAAACAATCAAGAACAGAATTAGCATATGTCCAATAATATCACATATATATCCTTTACATTACATATAAACATATGTAATGGAATATTACTCGGCCATTCAAAAAATGAAATCTTGCCATTTGCAACAAGGATTTCACTCATATGTGGAATTTAAGAGACAAAACAAACAAAGAGGAAAAGAGAAAAACAAAAAACCAGACTCTTAAACACAAAGTGGTGGCTACCAAAGGGAGGCGGGGAGGGGGATGAGTGAAAGAAGTAAAGGTGATTAAAAGTACATTTACTGTGGGGCGCCTGGGTGGCTCAGTCAGTTAAGCAGCTGACTTCAGCTCAGGTCATGATCTCACGGTCTGTGAGTTCACGGTTTGTGAGTTCTAGCCCCGTGTCGGGCTCTGTGCTGACAGCCTGGAGCCTGCTTCAGATTCTGTGTCTGCCTCTCTCTCTGCCCTTCCCCTGCTCACGCTCTGTCTCTCTGTCTCTCAAAAATAAATATACGTTAAAAAAATTTAAAAAAGTACACTTATTGTGATGAGCACTGAGCAATGTATAGAATTGTTGGATCATTATATTGTACACCTGAAACGAAACACTGTATGTTAATTATACTTGAATTAAAAATGAATCAATGAATTTGAAAAAAGGCAGTCGTGCATAGTTGAGCGTCAAGAATTGATTTTTTTTCCCCCACTGGTATAAAATGCACTGAAGAATGCAATCTTTCTATGGCATTTAAAAAGACTACCCACACTCAGTAATGAGAGCAGTAGTGCATGTCCCTTCTTCAGAAACATGGGGCCTTTGACACATCAGAGATGTTCGTGTCTCATTAAAATATGAAGAAAGTAAAATGGCATGAGATGATAGAGGATGCCTTGGGGGTGAACTTTAAGAGATTCTTCCAAAAGCTCTCTCAGAGAAGGTGACCTTTCAGCTGACATAAGCGTCAGGACGTGGGGGATGAACAACTCCAGGAGAAGAAACTGCTACCGCAAAGGACCGAAGCCTCAGCGCCAGTGCTCTTCCCTCTGGGAAACCTTCCTCATGTCTCCCAGGTGTTAACGGCCAGCTGCCTGCAACTATTTGGGGTCCATGTTTCCATAAGAACTCTCAAGTACGTGGCAAACAATTACGCACGATTGTTTGCCTGTTTATTTAAATCCCCTAGTTCAAAACTGAATTTAGATAACTTGCATGAATGCATGCATTTGGTTTAAAAATTAATAAACAGAAGTAATTGAAAGGTAAAGATGCTAGGGATCATAAGGACACATAATCAGCTGAGGCCAGGATAATTTTAGTCTAGTGAAATTGTAGCACGGGTCACTGAACAATCGATGGACTGGATAGAACTTGTCCTCACTGTTGACTCTAAGGTTGGTGGTGGCTTACATATTCTGTGATAACATCATAATAATGGGACACGTACATACATGTAACTCAAGTGTGGCTCACCACATTGGGCAACACGTGCTCTCAACCTCCTATTGGATTACCGCCGTAACTCTGAGGGCAGACTGAGTTAATCACCATGTTAGTGCACAGACATAAACTGCACTTGCTCTGTCAGCTAATGCCACGTTATTTTTCTTCTCTCTTTGCGGGAAACCTCAGAGTTCTCCAAATTTTCTCTGTCTTCCAACTCTTTTAAAAACTCACTTTAGTCAGGCTTTTAGCTCCACCTGACAATGAACTTCCTCTTGTCAAGATCGGGCAATTCCTCACGGTTGCAAAAGCCAATGGCAATTTTATATCTCGTCTCATGTCACTTGATCTATCTACAGTTTTCGAGAGTCGATTTCTCCCTCCTGGACTTTTGTCTTCTCCAGTTGGCTTCCAGGATAGTGCACTCTCTTGTTTTACTCCTCAATTTTCTTTGCTCGTCTCTCCTGTTCAGTCTGAATTCCTGACACTGAAGACACCCCAGAACACAGGCCACAGACCTCTTCTCTCTCTGCACAAGATGAGATAACTTCTTGATAGTTTCATCTTGTCTCATTGTATTAAATGCCATCAGTATGCCAGTGACTTTGCATTTAGATTTTTTTCTCAAACTCAAGACTCATACGCCTAAGAATACTTGGTAATCGCTACTTGATGTCCAAAAGGGATTTCAAACCCAACATGACCCAAATTGAACGCCTGAAATTCCACTCCCTTTAAGTTCATAACCTTACCCGTCTACGTCAATAGCAAATCCATTCTTCTAAGTGCTTGATCTACAATGTTGAAGTCTCTTTTATTTCCTCCTCCCCGCCTTGCATATCCCATATCCAATCCACCAGGAAATCTTTTGGGCTCTAATATAAAAATATATCCAGAATCAACTTTTCATCTTACTACATCCCTCATTTGAGCCACTATACTCTCTCACCTGCATAACAATAATTGGTTCTTTTAAAAGGTTCTTTGCTTTAACCTTTGCTCCTTTATGATCTTTTAGTGGTTCTTGCATGCTTAACTTAGATCATGTCATTCCTCTGTCCAACACCTTGCAGTGGCTTTCAGCGTTACTCAGAGTGATAGTATATATAATGACTACAAGTTCTTAGATTAACATGCTTTATGTCATACAGCTGATCTCTTTTCCTACCAATCTCTCTTAGTTCGGTTTGCTTCATCCAAACTGTCCATTTGTTCAGTAAACATTCCAGGCTCGCTCTCAGCCTTGGGACTGCTTTCCTTGAATATCCTTTCTTCAGCTATCTCCTGTGGCTTATCAATTCAACTCCTTCAATTCTTCGTTCAAATGTCTTTTCTCAGTGAAGTTGGAATATCCTATAAAAATTGCAACCTGTGTTCACCTCATACCTTCTTATCCTCTACATTTTTTTCTCACAGTCCTTTTCATCTGTTAACACATTATCTTTATCTAGAAGGTAAGCGTTACAAGGGTAGGGGCCTTGGTTTGTTTTGTTCTACAAAGTTCAGGTCAGTGTACCTGAAACACTCAGAACAGAGCCTGCTCCCCATTAGGTATTTAGTGAATATTTGCTGAGTGAATGATATATACTTTTGTGAGATAGGCAGATATTATTGAGAAGTCTCTGAGAAAATGGAAGGAGGTGAATATTTTACCTCATGCTATAAGATAATACACATCCCTTAGAAAACTTTGTTGAGTTCCTCCAAAGTCCTTTTGGGTCATTAGCACCCTGCTCTTTCTTCTTTTCCTTGTTGCCAAACTACTTTTAAAAGTCTCTTCTATTGCCCCAGCCATTAAGTTCTGGCTCTCAGCTTGCCTATATTATTGGCAAATATGAGTCTTATGAGTAAACATTTGCTACTTATCTAAAATGCCCTTTGGTAAAATTACGATTCCTTGGCCCTAACATTCAACTAAATAGAATTTTTGTATGGAAGAACTTTATAAATAAATATGTCATCTTAAAATATCTTCAATAGATATGAGTGAATTTCTTGAGAGGAGGAATTGTATGTTTTCACAGATGGTATCTCTAGCATATTGCCTGGCCACAGAGGCTGTCACAAATACATCGAATAAATGAATGCATGATCATCAGTGAGATAATTTACTCACAAACAAGAATGCCCCAAATGGGTATCCTGACATCAAGGCTATAGGCACGTAAGTTATTGAAACTGTCTCATATTCTCTGATATATAACTGTATCCAGATATATCCCAGAACACAGTGGATCAGGCCAACCATTACTTGGACAGCCTGTAAGAAAAGAATGTCATAATCAATTACCCAGATATATCAAATTTCAAGAGAATTACAATTCGGGTGATAGAAAGGGCATGGGAGGGAGTATAGCTTCTGTGTTTCTGAATCATAGGAGTCTCTGCCACTACTCTTGTTCAGTCCTAGAAATTATCAAAAACTGGGGAGAAGCCAAGGTCATGGAGGAAGGTGGCAGCCATAAAAAGTGCTTGGAATCTCTACATGTAGCTCATATAAGGATTATTCATGAAGATTTCTTAGCAATTTGCAGAGATGTGGTTGCTTTCAAGTAAATGAAGGTGTCTAGGGACTTATTTACGCATGAGGACACTTAGCAGCCTCTAGTTCTGAGAGAAGAGCTGTAGTCTCTGTAGGCCCTCCTGTTTGTCTTCCTCTTATCTGTTTGGTCTTGTTCATGCTACCCTCAGTTCCAGTTCTACCATCTCCATCCTCCTCAGTAAATGGGACAATGATTTTCTTCTGTCGGCAGTTTTGACTTTTGGCACCATGAGGTGAGAGGATCTCCCTGCGACTGGACCTGCTGAATTCGAAAATTCTGGCCCCAAGAATCTTAGGCATTTTCCTAAACCAGGATTTATTTTACAGTCCTGGTTTTTAATCTGACTCGAGGTCCCAATGATTAGGGTATATGATGGAGAAAGATGTAGCATGTTAGGTTTGATTGGGGTGAAAGAGTAGCAATAGTGCTCCAAAATATCACCTTCCCTAAGATAAATGTAAAGGAAGTAAACTGAGAACACAATGGTCAATGAGATGGTCAATGTCTCCAAAGCCCCGTGACCTAGATTATCTCTTGAATATACCCCTGACCTCATCATCTTCTTTAGGACCCATAGTCTCAGATTTACTTAAATCATAAACATACATAGACAAAAGGAAATTATAGAGTTAGGACTGCTGGTACACAGTTCATCAATTCTCTTCCACGGGGTAGTCGAGGCAGAGGAGTCACTGTGTTCTTTTAAAAATATTTGGAACTCACAATATCAAGTTAATTTGTCCATTCAAGTAGCCCTTAGTCCTTACCCCCAACATCCTGGTTTCTTCTTTCAACTCAAAGCGGGGTGATGTCATATAATCTAAAATATAGCATAAACATTAGAGAAGATGAATGGAATATATTTCTAGAAGAAAATGTAAAAAAAATAATGATTTTCTCAGATGAGACACTTGAAAGTCATTGAGAAATTTATTCTTGCATTTAAAAATTTTTCACAATGAAATAATTCTCTGAAATAAGAATTTAAAATCAACCCATTGATATGCTCTCTTGAACTCGCTAATGACTTCTTAAAACTCCTTAGGATACTTAGAGGCAGACAATAGAATTCAATTTGGCTGGTTTAAGCAAAACAGGATATTAGTGAGCTCACAGAATCATTGGTAAATTTAAGCTTGTAGGGCAATGCCAAGAGGCAAACCACCAATCTAGATGGAGAAGTTGTCCTTGCTACTTCCCACCCAGACTCTGCTGTAGATGGTCTCACCTTCCCTGCCTCCATGGGCCATCACCTGTGCAAGCAACTTGAAGCTCAGTGTAGGGTCTCTTTTGTTGTTCTCTTCCAAATCAAACTCTAGTGTAAGAGTATGTGATTGCCGGAACCTAGATCACATGCCCACACTCTGACTGCAGAAGAGGCTGGGGAATAGAATTTTTTTTTTTTTTTTGATTCATCTTCAAAAAGGTAGCTTTCACAAGTTAGCAACAACAACAACAACAACAACAACGACAACAAAAGATGTTTAAAAGATATAGCAGCCATGAATAATAGATCTCTATTACTTCACTATTGTGGACAGTTTTTGAGTATGTGTTCTGCTCATCTCAGTTTCATGCTTAGTATCTGTAGGAATTACTCCCTCATTGCATGTAATTGAAAGAAAGGTGGGGAATGTGTCTCAAGTTGGACCTATCAGCATCTCTTTCACAGGAATTGTATATATTTAGAACTAAGGTATTATAGCCTTAGTCTGGGCTTGTCTCTTGACAACAAGACATAAACTCTTGAAACAAAGAGCATTGACATGTTCTACCACATGGACTGATAAGAAAAGAGAAGAAGATTCATGACTTTCAATTTCCTACCTTCAATTCTTTTCTGAAACAAACATACTTACCTGCTCTTAGGCACCAGGAGGCGTACCTATATCCTTGAAATATATTTTCCTTTGTTTTGCTTAAGCCACAATGAGTTGTTTTCTCTTTCTTGCAACCAAGTATTTTTTATTCTCGCGTTGTCGTTCTTATAATTCTTGCCCTATGGCTTTAAGAATTCACTATTTTATTCTTCGGAATCTGATGGACCTTTATCCTGTCCCTGGTTTAGGATTTTTTTCCACAACCTCTTGTCAATAGCCAACTCCAATATCTACATTCTTGGTTTCAAAATCTTTACTTATAATAATTTCTTTCCCAATTTACATCAACCATCAATTCTCAAGGACCAGCTACCAAATGGATCTACCAATGACATATGAAATTGAGAAAATGGAGCATAAGATTGTAGAACAAGTGATATAGACTCAAATTCAAATCTTGTTTATATCAATTGCTAATTGACCCAAGTCCTATTTTATTTCAAGAATTAGTTTTCCAATGCCATAGAGTTGTTTTGACAGGCCAAAAATAGCAATTGGCACATAGCTGAACATTAATTGAATTCATAGCTGAATGTTCCTTCCTATTTCTCTTCAATCTTTCTCCAGTTATTTGATTATTAGAGTCCACTCCCTGGCCATAGTTTGGATATTTTATTTTCTCTCTCTCAGTTTCTTTAATTGTATTTTGTTAGAAACAAGCTCATTAATTATTTCATTATTTTAAATTATTCCTTTGAATTTAGTTCATTATTTCATTATGTTGAATTATTCCTTTGAGTTTAGTTCAAGTCAGCATGAATTTACTCCTAGGTTACTACGGCAGCAATTTTAGTGTCCTCCTGAATTAATCCAACTCACAGAAAGATGTCTAGAAACTATTATATGTCAAATACCACAGTGGCTGCTGCCATCTTTGTGTTTCCATCAGGTAGGGAGACGGAACTAGGTCTCCCTGCATCTAGCCTACAGCTCTAGCAGGGAGCTTCTCTTGAGCCCTCAGTGCAACTGCAGCAGCCTCATGACCCCCAAATGTCTAATGGTCAAAATCGAGAATGCTCCCTAACTATAACTTGATTAAAAATAAAAAAAATACAAAAACAAGAACCCAATAACCATAATGGAGGAGTCTAAATCCTTAAATCTAGCCTCTATGCTATGACCACAATAGCATTTCTAAGCTGGGAAGCAAATGTGGAAAATCACCTGCTTGGAATCTTTTAATGACTCCTTGTTGCCTTCAGACTCCAGTAAATGTTCTTGTATGTGGCACACTAGCACTGGGTACGATTTGACCTCAACTTCCTTCTCCCCACACGGTACCCCATCCATTCCTGACCACTGACATTTCCATTACCATGTGACTTTACACTCCTGTGTTTAAAGTACCTTTCCATAAACATCTTTGTTGCTGTGAAACCTGACAATGTCAAAATGTCTGGCTCTAACGATGTATTTTTAAATTATTGGAATTTGATAGTTGTTTGCTGAATCAATCTTACAAGTAAAATTGTAATTTGTCTACTGATCTGCTACCATACTATGTATAAGTGGAGGGATTTGTTTACACCAGTCATGTAACATGTTTGGGAAGGTCAGCCTTAAAGCATAGATTCTTTAGAATATATTGAGTTAATTTTGGGGAGACCTGGAAGTGCCACAAAAACAAAGTAATTCTCCAGAGAAAAAGGGTTGAAGAAAAAACAAAAAAGAACATATCGATCAGGACATACGGACCTTGGGTAGAGACAATGAGCTCTGGTTTTGATGGTGAGGGTCAGATTGAATTTCTATGGGCAGGCCACATGACTTGTAAGAAGTGATTCCCAGAAGAGCCACTTCTTACAAGGGGAACTTCTGTGGCTTGCTCTAGGTGAGCAACAGAAGAATTTACTTATTTAATCATGGTTAAAGATTCTCTGAGAATGCTTGCCAACCAAGCTAGGAAAGAATACACAGTTGGAGAAACTCTTAACTCACAGTCCTTGGAGGTCAACCATTCCTATCATCAAAGATATGAGTTCCTGTTTATAGATTTTCTGTTGCAAGATCTAATGCATGTCTCCTAAACCACAAAGAATATGGGAATATGATCAAACAGTGGAAGGCAGGAGTCACTCTTGCCACTATTTGCTCCATGACCTTGGGATCCCCAAGCCGCTACACTCTATTTTCTCCTTCTGTAAATGAGCCAACCCACCTTCATCTGAGGGGATGCTGTGTGTGTAAAACAGGTAGGTTATTGGAAACATACAATGCAAGAAAGGTATTGAAAGGAATAAATAAAAAGTAGCATGATGTATTAATGGGGTTCTTTCCAACTGTGTTTGGGGGTCGTTGGGAATACCTCCCCTCACCCCAGGTAGTTTTATTCTTATTAAAAGTGACAACCTGGCTAAGGCTCCCCTACACTCACTTTTAGGCCTTTGAGGTCGTGATCTCCTCTGTGGTGCTCTCGGTTCTGGGCCTCGCAGCCCGGACTTCTGGGCGGACGCTGCTTCCTCGGTTGTGCCCCTCAACCTCCTTAGAGTGATTCCAACGCTGCAGTTGTGGCCAAGTGTGCGGCTTCCGAGGGCGCTGCGCGAGGAGCCCCACGTGGACCCCCGCGGACCACCGCGCGGACCCCCGCGGCTTGATGAGACCCTTGCAGTTCCACTGAGCCCTCAAGATCGCACGATGAGGGTCGGGTTGCCAGCGAGGTCACCCTCTGTTGGTTTGTGTCAGCATTATACTCTGTCCTTGGAGGCTGTGGTTGATGCTACCAAAAGGCTGATTATGTGGTGGTCTTATTCCTTACTGCGGAGATGTCCCCTAGGAAGAAGCCTCCTCATCAGAAGCCCCCTGCAACCAAGAATCTTCTACAAGACGTGGTGGGTGTAATTTCTATGGCCCTCAGTTTATTCTTTGTAAAGTTGTAGATAATACCAGCACAGGTATCTCATAGGCTCATGCTATTGAACTTTGAAGACTAAAGTTGTTTTACAAATATTATATATATGTATAAATATTATATATGCATATATAATACACACACACACACTCACACACACATGCACACACCCCTTCATGCTGGACCTGATGGATTACTTTTTATACTCAGTGTTTAGCAACTGTCCCACCATACGGTAGGAACAAACGACTGACTAGGAAGTCTGGTCTAAGTTGTTAAATTATTGCATCACATGGCTAATTATGAACAGTAGAGGAGATTAATGTTTGTTGAACTCCTTTATATTTGGTGTTTTACCAGTTAAACAATTCAATAAAATGTCACTGATAATTGGTATGTGCCAGGCACTGTTCTCAATGCTGGGGGTCCAGCAGTGAAGAAAACAGATGAAAGAAAGGGGAAGTAAGCATAATAATACGTAAGATCCACAAGGGGGATTTATACTGTAAGAAAGATACGAACTGAAGAGAAAAATTAAGGACACAAGGGAAACAGAGTATATAGGTGGATGGAAATGTAAATGAGGGCATTCACAAAAGTCCTTGCTGTAAAGAGGATATTTGATCAAAGGCCCCAAAAAGCTGAAGGAGACAGCCTTGTAATATCTGGGACGAGAAGATGCCCAGTATAAGGAATGACATCAGGGCAGAGTCTGAGGGTGATCAGAGTAGAGTGGAGGGTGAGAAGAGGAAGCCAGATCATACAGGGCCTTGTTAGGACTTTGGCTTTACCTGTCAGTAGAATGAGATGCTACTGAAAGTTCTACATTTCACACTTTATCATGGAAAATATCAAATATGCAGAAAAAATCTGCTGGATCTCACATAGGCATCACCCAGCCTCAACAATTACACTTTGCAATCTTGTTTTTCATCAATTATTCTTCTCCTTGTTAATTTTTTTCTGGTCCAGGAAACGTATCATTTCACCTTTAAATATTTCAGTGTGTGTTCCAATAGCTAATGGTTTTTGTTTTTCTTTTTAAACAATATCATCATGAGACATAATAAAATTAACAATAGTTTCTTGATCTTACCTAACATGTAATCCATACTAAAATTTACTGGTTGTCTTAAAAATGTCTTTTTGTAGTTGGTTTGTTTGAGTTACTATTCAAAACAAGATCCACTGACTGCATTTGGTTGCTTTGTTTCTTAAGTCTTTTAAAAACTTGCAGTTTCCCTCTGTTTTAAAATGCTGTATATTTACTGAAAAAAGTAGGTAAGTCATTTGTCTCTTATAATTTCCCACATTCTGAATTTATCTAATTGCTTCCATGTAGTGTCATTTAACTTATTTCTCTGTTCTCCATATTTTCTACAAACTAGTAGTCATATATAGGGGTTCGATTAGATTTAAGTTCAGATTTCCTGGCAAAATGCTGGATGGTCGGAGCTATCTACTTCCTTTTTTTATGAATTTATTTTATTTTATTTTATTTTTATTTTTGATATTTGAGAGAGAAAGAAAGAGAGAGAGTGCAAGCAGGGGGAAGGGCAGAGAGATGGAGACAGAATCTGAAGCAGGCTCCAGGCTCCGAGCTGTCAGCACAGAGCCCGACGCAGGGCTTGAACCCACGAGCATCTATTTCCTTTTACATCACATGGGAGACACTTGGTTGACTGGTTGCCCTGCTTTAGTGATAAAAATGGAACAGCGAGGTTAGGTTTTGGGTTGACTTGCCCACTTCACATTTGTTCAATTAAATCTTCGAATGAATTTTAGAATCTATGGATGATTTTTACTTAGATCTATACCATTGGGGATTCTACAACAGTGGTTTTCTGAATCCTACTACTTCTTTTTAATTTATCATCTGGTATTCTTATGAAAAGAATAAATTTCCTTGAGGAATTATCCGATTCTACAAAAATAGTTTGTATAAGAAAGTCAAAGGGCAAAGGCATTCTGGAATGGCAGAGTAAGGATCTCCAGAAACTGCTTTTTCATAAAAGCGATGACGACATTGGAAAAACTTGTCAAAATCAACTCCTCAGAATTTTGGAAATTAATCAGAGGCTTGCAACAATTTAAGAAGTGTTTATTCAAGAAAAATGGCTGACTTTTGGCAACAACATTTGTGGTATGTTAAGTTGCCCTATTTCTGCTCTCCCATCTTCCTGGTAGCCTTTAAAAACCACAGTTACAGAATGATGGTTAACAAAAAATGAGCAGCCAAACAGCCATTGGTGGAGGGCAGAAAAGATCTTGAATTTCCCCAAAGGCCCTCCTTCCATAGAATTGCCACTATTTGATCAGTATGGCAACTCCTTAGAAAAGCCCTATTCATAGGGTTTATCTTTATTTGACCTGTCCAATGAGAAAAGCCCTATTCCAGGGTGTTCATGAAACCACTAAGTGGCTTTTTAAACTTGCCGATGCCAGCTACCCAAGGAAGCAATACAAATAACAATATCAGCAAAACAGAGATCAGACAAAAAACTTAAAAGTGAAAATCTAGGACTCTTAGAGCTCTGACATATTCCTTGACATCTACTAGGCCTCAAACATATGATTTATCCAAGGAAAGACCTATGAAGGCTCTAATTTCTGGCCGACCTCGAGGCTGTTTATTAACAGGAAGTGAAGGCTAAGGCAGAGTTTTAAGCTCCCAAAATGTTGAAGGCATTCCCTGACAACTTACAGATCCCTTTAGTAAGGAGTGGGAAACTTGTAGGTTCAAGCAACTTAAGTACATCTCACTCCAATCATCTGCTGACTACTAAGTTAATCAAGCAGAAACTTCAGTGATTACACATAAGAAAGAATACAGACTTTACAAAATTAGTTTAGGAAAGCCGCTAAACCAACAGCAATAACAAATATTAGAACTCTGATAAAAACTCTCAGGATCTGACTTCCAAAGTTGCCTCATTATATTGTTTAGACTGTCTAGTTTTCAACAGAAAATTATGAGACATAACAAAGAAATGGGAAAATATGGGCCATACATGGGAGGGGGAGGCACTAATAGAAATTGTTTCTGAGGATACCCGGATGATAAGCCTAATAGACAAAGACTTAAATCAGTTATTGTGAATATATTCAAAGAGCTAAAGAAAACTATATCTAAACAATAAAAGGAAAAGTATGAAAATAATATTTCATGAAATACAGAATAATCAATAAAGGAACTGAAATTATAGGGGTGCCTGGGTGGCTCAGTTGGTGAAACATCTGACTCTATTTAGGCTCAGGTCATGATCTCACAGTTTTTGGAATTAAGGCACATGTCAGGCTCTGTGCTGCTTGAGATTCTCTCTTTCTCCTTCACTCTCTCTCTCTAAATAAATAAATAAATACATAAACTAAAAAAAAAAAAAAAAAAGAAAACCGAAATTATAAAAATAGAACCAGGGGTGCCTGGGTAACTCAGTCGGTTTAGCATCTGACTTTGGCTCAGTCATAATCTCATGGTTTATGAGTTTGAGTCCCACATCAGGCTCTCTGCTCGCAGCACAGAGCCCACTTAGGATCCTCTGTTCCCTCCCTCTTTCTGCCCCTCCACCGTTACACACTCTCTCCCTCTCTTTCTCTCTCAAAAATAAATAAACATTAAGAAAAAAAACCCAGAACCAAATAGAAACTCTGGAGTAGAAAAGTACAATAATAGAAATGAAAAATTTTCTGAGAAGCTCAACAGAAGATTTGAGCAGGCAGAAGAAAGAATTAGAGAACTTAATTCTAGGTTAATCGAAAGTATCCAGTTTGACGAGGAGAAACAAAAAGAATACAGAAAAATGAACAGAGTCTCAGTGATCTGTATACCATCCAGCATACCAATATAGACATAATGGAAAGTGAGAAGGAGGAGAGTGAAAGGGCATAAAGAATAGCTGAAAAGATAATTTCAGAAATTTCCAAGGTTGGATGAAAAATATTAATCTCAGAAGCACAAGAAATTCCAAGTAGCGTAAACTCAAGGGAATCCATATCTAGACAGATCAGAGTCCAAATATTGAAAGTCATCTACAGAAAAATAGTCTTGAAAGTAGCAAAAACCAAAACGAAACAAAAACGAGTTATGTTCAAGAAATTCTCAGTAAGATTAACATCTGACTTATAAACCATGGAGGTTAGCAGACAATGGCATGGTTTCTTCAAAGTACTGAAAGAAAAGGAAGACCAAAATGAATTCTATATCCAGCAAAAGTAAAAGTAACTTTTAAAAATGAAGGAGAAAATAGATATTCCCAGGCATGCAAAAATGAAAATAATTTGTTGCTACCAGATTTTCCCTATAAGAAACACCAAAGGGAGTCCTTCCTGCTGAAAGAAAAAACATTAGACATTAAGTCAACTCTACATGAGGACATAAAAAGCCTTTATAAGGGTTTCTGGATGGGAAAATATAGAAGTCAATATAAATATGTATATTTTTGTAACTCTTATTCTCCTATTTTATTTAAAAGAAAATTATATAAAGCAATAATTAAGAGGGAGTAAATTCCAACTGATTCTATAAAGCCAGCATTATCCTGATATTAAAACCAGACAAAGACATCACACACACACACAAAAAGAAAACTAAAGACCAAAAAACCTTATGTATATATATACAAATCCTTAACAAAACAAATCCAGCAACATATAGAAAGGAGTATATACTATGACCAAGTGAGTTTTATCCTAGGAATGCAAGGTTGGTTTAATGTTTGAAAATCAATCAGTGTAATACACTGTTTATAGAAAAAAAAAACACACACAAAAAGCACATGATCATCTTGATTAAAAAAAGCGCTTGAAACAAACATTATTTTATGATAAAAATACTAAATAAGATAGGAATAGAAGAAAAACTCCTCAACCTGATAAAAGGCATCTATGAAAAATCCACAACCAATATCATAAAAAGGCTAAATTATTTCTCCTTAAGATCAGGAAGAAGACAAGGGTGTTCATTCTCCCCTCTTCTATTCAATGTCATAATGGAGGTTCTAGCCTGGGGAATTAGGCAACAGAAAGAAATAAAAAGCATCCAGATTAACCAAGAAAGAAGTAAAATTACCTTTGTTCACAGATGGCTTCATACTATACACAGAAAATTCTGAAGAATCCACAAAAATGATTAAAACTAGTAAGTTCAGCAGGTTGGCAGGAAACACAATCAATATACAAAATCGATTGCATTTCTATACATACATTCATGGATCAGAAGACTTAATATCAGTGTAAGATAGTAATCTCCACATTGATCTGTAAAGTCAATATAATCCTTTTCAAAATCTCAACTGATTTTTCTTGCAGAAATTGACATGCTGATCCTAAATTAAGGAAATATAAGAGACCCAAAATAGCTTAAGAAGTTTTGAAAAAAAATCATTGTCTTCCTGATTTTAGTACTTATTACAAAGCTACAGTAATTAAGACAGTGCGATACTTGCATAAAGATCGACATAATAGTCTATGGTACAGAGTTGAGATTCCAGAAATAAACCCTTACATTTATGGCTGATCGATTGTTGACAATGGTACTCTGACAATTAAACAGGGGGAAAGTACAGGCTTTTCGACAAATGGTGCTGGGATAGTTGGACGTTCACATGTAAAAGAATGAAGTTTGATTCCTATGTCATGACATATATAAAGTTAACTCAAAATTGATCAATACTCCAAATGGAAGAGCTAAAACTCTAAAATGCCTGGAATAAAGCATAGGTACAAATATTAGTGACCTTGAATTAGGCAGTAGTTTCTTAGATATGACACCAAATGCACAAATGGTAAAAAAAAAATAAACAAATTTGACTTCATCGAAATTAAGAACTTTTATGTAGCAAAGGACTCCATCAAGAAAGTGAAGAGATAAGCCACCTAATGAAGAAAATATTTGCAAATCATATATCCGATAAGAGACTTGTAGTGAGACTATCTAAGGAACTCTTATAACTGAACAATAAAAAGATAATCTAACTTAAAACTTGGCAAAGGTATATGAAAAGGTGCTCAACATCACTAATCATTAAGAAAATCCCTATCAAAGCCACAGTGAGATATCAGCTCATACCTGTTAGAATGGCTATTATCAAAAAGATAAGAAATATTAAGTGTTGGTGAGGATGTGGAAGAAAGGGAACCCTTGAACACTGTTAGTGGGAACGTAAGTTGGTGCAGCTACCTTGGAAGGCAGTACGCACTTTCCTCAAAAGATTAAAAAAACAAAGAAATGAACAAATGAAGAAAAAAGAGACAAACAAAAATCAGACTTTTAAATACAGAGAACAACTTCTTGTGGTTGCTGGAGGAGAGGCGAGGGGATAAGTGGAATAAAGGGAATTAAGAGTACATTTCTTTTGATTAGCACAGAGAAATGTATAGAATTGTTGAATCATTATATTGTACACCTGAAATTAATATAACACTGTATATTAATTATACTTGAATTTAAAAATTAAAAATAGAACTACCATGCGATCCAGCAATTCTGTTTCTGGGTATTTATCCAAAGGATATGAAATCACATATTTAAAAGGTTGGTTTTATTTTATATTTTATTTTTTTAATTTTGAGAGTGAGAGAGAAAGAGTGTGAGCACAGGAAGGTCAGAGAGAGGAAGACACAGAATCTGAAGCAGGCTCTAGGCTCTGAACTGTCAGGACAGAGCCCAATGCAGGGCTCAAACTCACGAACCATGAGATCGTGACCTGAGTCAAAGTTGGATGCTTAACTGATTGAGCCACCCAGGCACCCCTGAAATCACTATCTTGAAAAAATATCCGCATCCCATGTTCATTTCAGCAATATTTACAATAGTCAAGACATGGAAACAACCTGAGCGTTTACTGGCAGATGAGTGGATAACAAAAATTTGACACACACACACACGCACACACACAAAATATCATTCACCCATAAAAAAGAAAATCCTGCTGTTTGTAACAACATGAATGGATCTTGAGGACATTATGGGTAAGTGAAGTAAGTCAGAAAGAGAAAGACAAATACTGTATGACATCACTTATATGCAGAATCAAAACACAAAAAGTCAAAAACAAAAATAACCATCTAAGATACAAAGAACAGAGCAGTGATTGCCAGAGGTAGGGGTTGGGCAAAATGAGTTGAAGTTGGTCAAAAGGTACAAACTTCCAAATATAAGATAAATAAGTCCCGGGGACATAATGTATAATATGGTGACCACAGGCAACAAAATACTGTGTTATATATTTGAAAGTTTCTACCAGAGTAGATCTGAAAAGTTCTCATCACACACGCATACACAAATTTATAACTATGTGTGGAGATGGATGTTAACTAAATCATATATACATATATCAAAGCATTATGTTGTTTACCTAGAACTAATGTAATGTTATATTTCAACTATACCTCAATTAAAAAAAATGGCAAAGGATTTGAATTGACATTTCTCCATACAAGACATACAAATGGCCGGTCACCATGTTAAATGATGTTCAACCTCATTAGTCATTAGGTAAATGAAAATCAAAACCACAGTGAAATACCACCTCATGCCCACGAGGATGGCTACAATTAAAAATCCAGGTAAGAAGTGTTGGTGAGGATATGAAGGAATTGAACCTACAAACATTGCTGATGGAAATGTAAAATTGTGTGGCTCCTTTGGAAAAGTTAAGTCTTTTAAAATGTTAAACATCGGTTCCCATGTGACCTAGAAATTCCACTCCTCGGTGTATCCCCAAGAATTGAAAACATAAATCTACCCCAAGATTGTACACAAATGTTTATACTGATATTATCCAGAATAGCCCCCAAATGGACACAACCCAAAATCCATCAGCTGATGAACGAATACATCATACGTGGAATATCCATAAAATGAAGCTTTACTTGACAGTGAAACAGAACAAGTTACTGATTCATCCTATAATATGATGTATTATATTGTGATGTAATAATATGATGTATACCCAAGACTTGAAAACAGTATACTGAGTGAAAGAAGTCAGTCACAAAAGACATTCATATGGCCAAAGAGGCAAACCTGTAGAGACAGAAAGTAGATTAGTATTATCCAGGGGCAGGGGTGAGTAGTTCAAGAGTTGTTCAAATGACTGCTAACAGGTTTGGGGTTCCTCTTTTGAATGACCGAAATGGTACATTGCTAGGTAGTGGTGGTTTTGCACAACTTTGTGAATATATTAAAAAAACTATTCAACTATGTACTTTAAATAAGGGCATTTGTGATATGTGAATTATATCTCAGTGAAAAAAAAATTTTAAAGCAGGATGTGTGCTTGCTTTTATCTCTTTAGTTATGAAGTTTTGGAGTAATGAGCACCCTCCAAAGGTGACTAGTAATTCTTTCTTCTTTTGTGGAGGCCCCCGGGGTGGGCAGGGGTGCCCGTTTAAATTTTTATATGTTCGATTTGCTGACCGGAGTGTGATCCAAACAGTGCATATCATCATAGAATATTAGATCTAAATCCTGCTCCAGAAACATATCCATTTTTATAATTTCTCTTGTATGGGAGAATCTATCACCAGATTCAACTTGAGATAAATTTATGCTCACCTCCCCACACAGAAGAAAACCCATATTTATCAATTAAAATTTTTATTAATGAAATCGGGGAAAGGAAATACAGTGATGGACTTAATTAAAACGCATTTTCCAAGAAGCCTCTTGAACAAAATGAAGTTCTCATCCGCCACTACGCTTTCCTCCTTGACTCAGGTCATTATGGTTCTTTAATATGTAGGAAAAGGACCCCCTTCTGCCGTGTACCTGAGGTAAGTTGGATGTTAGCAAACTGAATCATTAATAGACTCCCAAATAAATAACTGCAGGGTTTGGGGTAGAATTTTGGAAAGAATGCTAATTGGAAAGTTCTCATCTTTGAGATTTATAAAATTGAGCCATGTGCTTTTGGTGTTTTAAAAAAATTTTCCTTCCTCTTTCTTCCTTCTTTCCTGCCTCTTTCCCTTTCTCCTTCTCTTCCTTTCCTTTCTCCCTTCCTTCCTTTTTGTTTCTTTAGGTTGACAGCCAAAAACAATGTTATATGAATAGAAAGATCCTTAAAAAGATTGATCATGTAAGAACATACAGTTTTCTACTTAAACTAAGTTCCATTATCTAGTATAGTGTTGAATACCTATCAGTTTAAATTCTAATTGGGTAGAAAGCTATACATTCTGATAGGTTCAATTCATGCCTTTTCTTTCAGTTTATTCATAGGATAATTATGAATTTGACGTGTATGTGATGCATGCTTGGTGCATGTTTTGGTTTGTTTACCTTCCTTTTGACTAGAAACATAATTTGTTTTTTAAATTCCTAGTCTGAATGCTTTTAGAACTAAAGGCATTCCCATTTTACCGCTCCTCATTTTATGGCTCCCATTTATGGTTCCCCATTTTACTACTTGGCCATGATTTTCGAATCTCACAAACCTGACTGTTTAACTTGGCTTTTTTTCTGAGCCTTAATCTCATTAGGCTGTTATTCTGTCTCTTGACTCTTCCCGCTATAGCTCTACAGCTTCTCCATGGGCAACACTATTGATACCAACAGCATGGTCAACCAACTATGAATTTACAGCAATCCTTCTGCTGAATCTTCATCCAGGGGCTCTCTGGCTCTAGGCTTGTCTTTCCAGCTTCTGACTAGAGGTTTTAACCTAAATGATCCCAAAGTACTTCGATAAGTATATCTCAAATTAAACTTATTATCTTACCCACCAAATAATTTCTTCGTCTTTTTTCATCTAAGAGCACCACCATCACCCAACAGCCCTGGCAAGGGAGCTGAGGAGCATTCTCAAATGGGAAACAAAATCTGGCGATCCTTTTGATATGATCTAAATATATGTGCCCTCCTTTTCTCCATCTCCCAGTATTAAAATTTAGGCGGCCAACACTCACAGCAGGAGAGTTTGCTATTATAACACAACATTCATTTCTATAATACTTTAGACCCGATCTACTTTCTTGAATCCCATTTCCCACCACTCACTCCACAAAGATTGGGCTCCATGCTCATTAACTTACTTACCGTTCCATAAGTATGTTTGGTTAATGATCTTAATCTGCAGATTGCTTTGCTTAAATAATCTCTATTTTGAATTAATCTGATAAAACTATTTGGAATAGCGATGGGATTATCAGCAAAAATTTTTCCCTTTGGATTTTCCACTTTTTCTCGATACTCAGAAGTTACATCTACATTTCTACTACAAAAGGCATTTATTTCATTTTTAAAATACATGAGATGAAATTCCATAGAAATTAGGGCATTGGATGCCTGATATCTGGATCACGGATTGCCTTTTAATACATTTTCTATAAAGTTTCCCCATCCATTGATAGTTTTTGAGATTCTAAGAAACATGTCATTTGAGGAAGTTTTCCCATATTCCGGTGGTCTATAATTTCCATAATCATACATTCCACACATGACACTCTGATGGGAATAAAACCTAATCGTCTTGGGTCTAGCTTTCAAAGCTGAGATTTACCCATATCATTCTTACCTCATCTCATAGCTTAGATTAAAGGTTTCCTTGGGCTTCTTCCATTTTTTCACATTATTTGGCAATTTGTATTTCCATTCTCCTATCAGAGCAATGGTTGACTTGATTTCAGTGATTTGTACTTTAGTATGAATATTTCAATGCCTATCCTCGCTTAGCAGATGCTTGAAGTGGAGGAAAATTTCATCTGGGTATCAATGGCTTCATCCAAGTACATATGAAGGCTTAGAACCAGAAGTATTTGAAAACAGGATCTGTAAGTGTCTCCTACTCCCTTTTCTCTCAAATCTTTTTTCCTACTTCTGCTCCAAGATCCCTGGATTCTAGGCATTCTGATTCTTAATTATCATTTCCTAAATCTCCATATGTATCTGTCTAGATTACATGGACAAACCACTCTTTCCTCCACGTTAACATTGCATTCCTTCTGAGTTGTTCTTATGATTCAGTGATCTTTAAACCTGATAGGGGAACTGGGAAGGAAAGAGCAGGTGTATCTTTTACCAAAGTTCTTTGATTCAGTGATGTTGAGGTCAGTTGGAGATAAAGTCTGTCTTTAGACATGAAGTAGTAGATGTGGAGGAAGTAGGAAAATGGCTTCTACTATCTTTTCCAACTTCTCAGTTACTTCAAAATCATGGTTTCTGAAAATAGTAAAGATTCTACACTTTTATATTCAACATGTTTTCTCAAACTTTGAAAATTAAAGATACGAGACTTTAGCGTTCCCAAGTCCCTGAACCTGCTTATAACCTCCACAAAATTCTTTTTGTTTGTTTCCAGGAAAGTATCTATTGACTTAAACAGACTCAAGCCAGAAAATCATATATCTTCTATCCTGTTCTCTCATGAGGTGTGAACATAAAAATATTATGCAATACAAAACACCTTTGTCTAGGGCAAATTATTTACCCCTAATTGTATAGAAACCTGTGTAGTGCACAATAGTGCAGAGAATTTTCAGCTACCTGTAGCACAGCTTAGAGATGACACTAAAATCTTATTAAAACTTCAGTTCTTCAAACAGGTTCATAATGGAAGCCAGTATCTTCTAATTCACCAAGGGAGAAAGGGGATACTTACCACATCTTTATTATCTGTGAATTTTAGCTTTGTATAGCCAATGGACCACTGTAGTCGCCATAACCAACTCCAAGAAGATGAATAGAAATAGATATTGTGAAAGGATTTTACCACTTTTCTGTTTCCAAAAATAAAATACACATTCATTACAGATATTTGTATGTTAACACTTTTAAAATAATAAAGGCACTGTACAATTAATTGCAGGAAGATAAAAAAATAAGAGAAAAACTACTCAATATATCCCCAGCCCCCACAACTGTGGTTTATATGTATATATTTTTTTCTTGATCATGATGATAGCTGATAATTATTGAGGATGAGTAGAAGCTGACAACTTTCTGCCAATGGACAATGAGAATCATCTATTATGTTTTCATGTGTGTGGTTATGGGTAAGGTCAGCAAATTTTCACTGAAGCCCATGGACCTCTAGAGAAGATGGACTTGGAACACTCTTGAAGTTCAGTGCTACAGAACTTATTTAATGGAGAGATGTTTAGAATTAGGCCTGTTTTAGGAAAAGGCCCTAAAGAGGAACTTACAGTGAAGGAAAAAAAAGGTTTGGGCTTATGATGAGGCTCAACAGAAGGGCTACTCCTACGGGTAGTTGGTTTCCTCCTGGGATTGTGCCTCTGGCTATGAGCCCCAATAGACCCATATCCTTGTAGGACATTTGGATAGTTGCAGGACAGATAGTTGCAGGCCTGAAGGGCCCAAAGCGCTTTTGTGACAAGGCCACCATGGGCTACTGAGACCAGTTTTCAATACTGACACCATTTAATAGCAACTGAAGCCATGACAGTGAAATTATGGGCATGCTGGTAGACTACTGAGATGCTCCGGGATTCTATCAACTAGAGGTTTGGAGTCCATATTGAATCTTTGGCTCTCAATGTTCCTGAATAACTTGAGAGGGTCAACAGAGAAGGGGCTTCAGGAAGAAGATCTCGGATTTCTTGCTTATACGAGTACTGGTGGTTCAAGAGAGGAGTTAGAAAAATGAAAGAATCAAGAGTATAATTGCACTCCAACCCAGTAAAATATACTCTTAAGCAATATCTGGAGGTTTACATTCATTTAAGATATTACTTTAAGGTATCTTTTAGGGTATGTGTCATAAAATATTAGCATTCTCTGCAGCAAGAAGATGGTTCTCTGATGTGTCATTTAACTGATTTCTGTTAAGGTTTAATTTTGTGTAGTGAAATAACTTGGAATTTAGACCATTTTTATTGCAATGAATGTTCTGCAAGAAAGAGCTCTGAGCATGAGTCAGTAGCTTAACATTTCTTTTTTTTTTAATGTTTATTTATTTTTGAGAGAGAGAGTGTGTTCACACACAGAGACAGGGAGAGAGAGAATCATGACCTGAGCCAAAATCAAGAGTTGGTTGCTTAACCAATTAGGCCATCCAGGCACCCCAACATTTCTTAGCTTATTTCTGTAATTGAGTCAGAGACATAAATCATTCCCTGAGGAACTTTACAATTCCACTTGCTGTAAAACCACTTTCGAAGCTATGTAGAAATATGAAAAATTCAGCAAAGTGGAAACCAACATACATGCTTTGGAATTAGCTAATTAACCAAGAGTTCGGGATTTTGAAGTAAGGAGAGCTTGCTATATTAGGTTAAGAATTTAAAAACAGGCAACATCTGATGGGCTCAATTCAGAAAAGCTGGTTTCTAGGTCTTGGTCAAAATCCATGTCTTTTGACCTCTGTCAAGCTCTGGGCAGATGGAATAGAACAGAAAGATGGGAATCCACAGAGAAGATTTTAGAACTTATGGTTTTAACTCCCACTCAACTTGCTTAGCACTGATTCCTATCTCCTTGCCATCATAGCTTCTTCTCCCCTCTACGTGAACAAACATATATGATTAGATGCACAAATATCCACAGTTCCATGTGGATAGAAACACAGCGATACACAGATACTGAAACACAAACATGGACACACTTAAACAGACTCACATAGACCCGCTGACAAGCCTACTGACAGACACAAAGCAGGCAGGTCAGAAATGTCCATATAGTCATGTGTATACAGGACTGATTTCACATACATTCCAAATCACATATATTTATGGCGTTTAGCCTTATTCTGTCTGAAGATTACATCCCTGGTGAGCAGAAATCCCTGGGTATCACAAGTACATAAGGATGTTATTTCCTTCTTTGAAGATCATATCTTGCTATAATAAACTTGATCATTTAAGGCCTGGGAAAACTGGCCTTGGAAATGCAGGTACCTAGGAAGAACTGAGCTGCCTATTCTAAAAATATCTTGGCGACTAGGTGGGCCTGTTATATATCAGAATTGGCATAGATTACCAGATTTGAATAGAATACTAATTTAATACCAGACTTGAATATAATGCCAAGCCACTCAAAATACATCTACTAATACTTAGAATACATTCCATTTGCTTACTTGAGGTTTGGGTGATCCCAGGTTTAGAAATGTAACCTGTGGTTTGAATCGCATTTGTAGTGGAAGGACACACCAGAGTAAATGAATGACCAAGGTCACTGCCGTATCTTGCACAATACTTAACTACTTTGATCGCTCACTGAAGAATTTAAACGTAATTCTAAGTCTGTGATGAAATCCTCATAGAAACCTGGTATTTACCTCTGGCCAAATAGGAGCTACTGTAGACAAACCATATATTAAAAACTCAAGTAATAGTAGAAGCAGACCAATCACTGCAATGCAGGCACTTATCACGTTCACTACGACTGTATAGGTCACCTGGAATAGAGAAAAAGAGTCACGTGGTCGCTGGTAGTTATCAATAGACGTCCCTGCCAGGTGTATTCAAGGAGAAGATTTATACAAATTCTGGATCTTTCCAGAATAGTAAAGGCCATTAAAATGGCTGTCAGAACTGCAGATTTGTCAGGATCCCAATAACTGAACAATTTTGGAGCAAATAAAACTTTTGACGTAGCATGCATATATTTATTCCTTCTCTGACAACTAATGATTGAATGTCAGTTCTGTACCACACAAACTATCTCTGTGTTATTAGATAAAGAGGCAGAAAAGAAGTGGTCTCTGCTCTCAAGGAGGACCATTGAGGAAGACAAACAAGTGCCTATTAACTATGAATAGAGTGGAGAAAAAATGCTAACAATACAGGCCAATCGCGGGGCCACACAGGGTCAGATTACCAGAGAGCTAATCTGCCAGGAGTTTGCCATGGGTCGTTCAACAGTGCTAGAAGAGGAGTCAGAGGGAATTTTGCTGGAGAGACAGGTGCCATCTAGATAGATAATTAGGATTTTATCTCGAAGATAGTGGGGAATCACATTGCTCGAAGGGTCATTGTTTTCAGACCACATCTTGTCAGGCTCAATATTCAGGACAATGCATATGTATAACGTTGCTGCGTAATCGCACTTTGTCCATAGTTGAGATCTGAGGAGTGATAAGCCTTATGATACTGTTTTGGGGGACATCCTTCTCTTATACTTATTTCCTTGTTCTCATTTATACCAGTAGAATTCTTTTTTTTTTTTAAGTGGGTTTATTTATTTATAAATATTTATTTGTTTTTGAGAGAGAGAGAGACACACACACACACACACACACACACACACACAGAGTGTGAGTGGGGAAGGAGCAGAGAAAGAGCGACACAGAGTCGAAGGCAGGCTCCAGGCTCCCAGTTGTCAGCACAGAGCTCAACACGGGGGCTCAAGCTCACAAACTGCAAGATCATGACCTGAGCCGAAGTCGGATGCTTAACCGACTGAGCCACCCAGGCGCTCCTAAGTTTATTTATTTAATTTTGAGAGAGAGAGAGAGAGAGCAAGTAGGGGAGGGGCAGAGAGAGAGACAGACAGACAGAGAGAATCTGAAGCAGGCTCCAGGGTCTAAGTGTCAGTGTCAGTGCAGAGCCCAACGGTGGGCTCAAACCCACAAATAGTGAGACCATGAACTGAGCCAAAGTCGGACGCTTCACCGACTGAGCTACCCAGGTGCACAGAATTCTCTCTATCTTATATGAATTAGAGAATAAGTAAGAAAACCTACGCTGGATTCTGAAACCTATTTCACTGGATAAATCATGTATTATCTATATGCTATTTACTATTGTACAGAGATCTTAATTTATTCTTTTGGAATAAATTTCCTTAAAGAGAGATAATCACATTAAAATAATATGATTGTTAACTCTTAAAATCAAGTAGCATCAGTTTTATACTTTCTTTTTGATTATTTCATAAAGATTTTGAAATCAACTTATCAATAATGAGAAAAAATCCTTTTAGGATTTTGACTGGGATTGTATTGCATCTATAAAATCATTTGAAGGAAAACTGACATCTTAAAAATGTTTGTTTTTCCATCCATGAACATAACCATTTATTTAGATACTGTTCAGTTTCTTTCTGTGATGTTTTGTAGTGGTCTATGTAAAGGTCTTAGAAATATTTCATTGATGCTTAGGGATAAATTCTCTTTTTGTTGTTTATTTATTTATTAGAGAGAGAGAGAGAGGGAAGAGAGAGAGAATGTGAATGAGGAAGGGACAGAGAAAGAGTCCCAAGCAGGCTCCATGCCGCCAGCGCAGAGCCCAATGTGGGCTCGAGCTTATGAAACCGCGAGATCATGACCTGAGCCGAAACCAAGAGTCAGATGCTTAACTGACTGAGCCACCCAAGCACCCCTGGGTTAAAATATTTGTTTTATTTCCTTAATGAGATTTATTATTTATTTATTTTATTAAATTTTTTAATGTTTATTTCTTTTTGAGAGACAGAGACAGAGACAGAGACAAAGCATGAGTGGGGGAGGGGAAGAGAGAGCTAGAGACACAGAATCCAAAGCAGGCTCCAGGCCCTGAGCTGTCAGCACAGAGCCTGAAGTGGGGCTCCAACCTGTGAGCTGTGATCATAGCCTGAGCCGAAGTCCGATGCTCAACCGACTGAGCCACCCAGGCGCCCATCCTTAATGGACCTTTTAACTGCATATTTTTGTATTATTGTATAGTCTAGGCTTTACTATATGAATCCTTAACATATCACATTCTACTCAGAATTAAT
This sequence comes from Paguma larvata, assembly GCA_030068075.1. Classification (NCBI taxonomy): domain Eukaryota; kingdom Metazoa; phylum Chordata; class Mammalia; order Carnivora; family Viverridae; genus Paguma; species Paguma larvata. The sequence goes on along the minus strand of CM057831.1, from coordinate 102,527,989 downwards.
ATTGTCCCACTTTATGTAAAACATGGCACTTTTATGGTACTTTAATTTCATTTAGTTTTGTGTTGCTTTTGTAAAGTATTTTACTCACAATGTTACAGAATTGAAAATATAATGTTAAATTTAAGGTGAAGTATATAATTGACATACATCATTATGTTGCTTTCAGGTGTACAACATAATGATTCGATGTTTGTATATATTACAAAATGATCACCACAGCAAGGCTAGTTAACATCCATCATCATACAGAGTTCCAAAAGTTTTCATTCTAGGGATGAGAACATTTAAGATTTATTCTCTTAGTAGCTTTCTAAAATGCAATGCAGTATTGTTAACTACCTCAGTTGCCATGCTGTGTATTATATCCTTATGACTTATTTATTTTATAATTGGAAGTAGGCACCTTTCGACGCCCTTTGCTCATTTTACCCACTCCCCACCCTCCACTTAAGGCAACCACCAATCTGTTCCCTAGCTGTATCAAGGTTTTGGGCTTTTTTTAGATTTTTTGAAATTTTGCACTTTTTTGTAGAATATACATACATACACATATATATACATATATATTTAGATTTGGTTTTTTCTAGACTAAGATCATACAGTATTTGTCTTTCTCCATATGACTTAGTTCACTTAGCATATGCCCTCAAAGTCCATCCACGTGGGAAATAGCAAAAACTCTTACTTTTTTATGAGTGAGTCATATTCCATTGTGTATGTGTCTGTGCGTGTGTTTTCGTATCTTGACTCTTGTAAATAATGCTGTGATGAACACAGGGATGCATGTATCTTTTCAAGTTAGTATTTTTGTTTTCTTCAGATAACAATGGAAATGGACTTGCCGGATCACATGGTGGTGCTAGTTTTAACTTTTTTTTTTTTTAATTTTTTTTTTAACGTTTATTTATTTTGAGAGACATAGAGACAGAGTATGAGCAGGGGAAGGGCAGAGAGAGAGGGAGACACAGAATCCGAAGCAGGCTCCAGGCTCTGAGCTGTCAGCACAGAGCCCAACCTCACAGACCGTGAGATCATGACCTGAGCCGAAGTTGGCCGCTCAGCCGACTGAGCCACCCAGGCGCCCCTCTAGTTTTAACTTTTTCCGAATCCTCCATACTGTTTGCCACAGTGACTGCAGCAATTCATTCCCACCAACAGTACTTGAGGGTTCTCTCTTCTCCACATCCTCACCCAAACTTGTCATTTCCTGTCTTTTTTATTTTGGCCATTCTAACAGGTGTGATATTATGGTTTCGAGAGGCACTTCCCTGGGGTTTAGTGACGTCGAGCATCTCTTCATGTCCCTGTTGGCCTTCTGTATGTTTTCTTTGAAAACAATAGTGCTGGCGAGGATGTGGAGAAAGGAGAACCTTTTTGCAGTGTTGGTGGGAACGCAAACTGGTGCAGCCTCTCTGGAAAACAGTATGGAGCTTCCTCAAAAAGTTAAAAATAGAACCACCTTATGATCCAGCAATTGCACTACAGGTGTTCACCCAGAGGATACAAAAATACTAATTTAAAGGGATACATGTACCCTGATGTTTATACCAGCATTATCTATAATAGCCAAATTATGGAAATAGCCAAGCGTGCAACGAAGATGTGGTAGATATATGCAATGGAATATTACTCAGCCATAAAAAGGAACGAAAACTGGCCATTGCAATGATGTAGATGGAGCCGAAGAGTATTATGCTAAGTGAAATAAGTAATGAGAAAAAGACAAATACCCTATGATTTCACTCATATGTGGAATTTAAGAAACAAGACAAATGAGCAAAGGGAAAAAAACAAGAGGGAGGCAAACTACTAAACAGACACCTTACTGTAGAGAACAAACTGATGGTTACCAGCAGGGAAGAGGGTAGGGGGATGGGTAAAATAGGCTATGGGGATTAAGGAATATACTTTCTTTGATGAGCACTGGGTGTTGTATGAAAGCGTTGAATCACTATATTGTACACCAGAGGCTAATATTACACTGTATGTTAACTAACTGAAATTTAAATAAAAACTTTTAAAAAATGTCTATTTCAATTCTCTGCCCAACTTTAAACTGGTTTGTTTTTTTTGCTATTGCCTTGTGCTTGATCTTTATATATTTTGGATATTAACCCCTTATCCAATATATGATTTGTAGCCATTTTCTCCCATTCAGTAGGTTGACTTGTCACTTCATTGATGGTTTCCTTTGCTGTGCAGAAGCTCCTAATGTCCCATTTGTTTATTTTTGCTTTTGCTGCCTTTGTCTTTGGTGTCAAGTCCAAAAAAAAAAATCATTGCCAAGACCAATGTCAAGGAGCTTATGGCCTGTGTTTTCTTCTAGGAATTTTATGCTTTCAGGTCTTACATTCAAGTCCTTTTTAAAAAAATTTTTTTTAATGTTTATTTATTTTTGAGACAGAGAGACACAGAGCATGAGTGGGGGAGGGGCAGAGAGAGAGGGAGACACAGAATCCAAAGCAGGCTCCAGGTTCCCAGCTGTCAGCACAGAGCCTGACGCAGGGCTTGAACTCACGGATCATGAGATCATGACCTGAGCCGAAGTCAGACGCTCAACCGACTGAGCCACCCAGGTGCCCCTACATTCAAGTCTTTAATCCATTTGAATTAATTTTTTCTATGGTGTGAGATAGTGGTCTAGTTTCATTCTTTTGTAATGTGGCTGTCCAATTTTCTTTCTTTTTTTAAAAAAAAACTTTTTAAAGATTATTTATTTTTGTGTGTGTGTGAGAGAGAGAGTACACAGAAGGGGCAGAGAAAGAGGGAGAGAGAGAGAATCCCAAGCAAGCTCCGCACTGTCAGCACAGAGCCTGATGTGGGGTTCAAACTCACGAACGTAAGATCATGACCTGAGCTGAAACTAAGAGTCGACACTCAACTGATTGAGCCACTCAGGTGTCCGGCTGTCTACTTTTATTCACACCATTTATTGAAGAGACTGTCCTTTCCCATTTTATATTCTTGGCTCCTTTGTCATAAATTAGGTGACCATATATGCATGGGTTTATTTCTGGGCTTTCTATTCTGTTCCATTGATTTATGTGTCTGTTTTTATGCCATCATCATACTGTATTGATTACTATAGCTTTGTAATATAGTTTGAAATTAGAGGCCACGCTGCCTCCAGCTTTGTTCTTCTTTCTCAAAGTTGCTTTTGGCTATTCAGGGGTAAATTTTTGGCTTTAGTAGTCAGTAAAGATATGAAGAAATAAAAAACACAATATTTTATATTTACCCATATGTAGTAGGCTAAATAATGGCTCCATAAGAGATGTCCTAATCCCCAGCAACGGTAAGGATGTAAATACGTGGCAAAAGGGAATTTGTAGACATGATGAAGTTAAAGATCTCGAGACAAGGAGATTATCCTCGTATATCTGTTTGGCCTAATGTAATCACAAGGGTTCCGGTAAGAGGGAGAAGAGAGGCTAATAGAGAAAAGACAAGATGTTTATGAGACAGAGGATAAGAGATTAGAATGGCATGGCTCGAGCCATGGAATGTGGCAGCCTCTAGAAGCTAAAAAAGGCAAAGAACAAAATCTTCCCAATAGCTTCCAGAAGGAAAACATTTCTGTCAACATTCTGATTTTGAGAGTTTTGATCTCTAAAACTCTAATATAATAAATTTATGTTGTTTTAAGCCAATAAGGTTGTGGTGATTTATTACAGCAGCAACAGTGCACTCACATACTCTACACATAGCGTTTCTGGTGTTCTTTATTTCGTCTTGTGCATCCACGTTTTCATGTCGCCAATTCCCTTCAGCCTGAAGAACTTTAATTTCCTTTGGTATTGTCGATCTGATCATAGAAAATTTTCTCAGCCTTTGTTTATATGAAAATGAATTGATTTTACCATTGATATTAAAGGGATATTTTCAGTGGATATGGAATTCTAGTTGACAGTTTTTTCCCGGTGCTTTAAAGATGCCATTACATTGTTTTATTGCTTGTGTCTTTTTTAGAGTAGAAGTCTTGCACATATTTTGATATATTTGTTTCTAGGAGTCTTAACAGTTTTAATGTTAATGCAAATGGTATTTTAACATTTGTTTATCCACTGGTTTCTGCAAGCATAGAGAAAGATAACTAATTTGGTTTTCATATATTGAAGACATAAAATTCACTTATTTGTTAAAGATTTTCATCTAAAAATATTTTTTCTTCTTTCCAATTTTAATATCCTATACTTCCTTTTTCTTTGACTTACAGCAATGGCTAGGACACCTTAAATAAAGTACTGAATATATATGATGATAGCTTATATGCCCCCTTGTTAAAAGATAATGAAGTGTTAGGAGAATTGTTAAAATTTTCAATTTTCACCATTAAGCATGATGTTATTTCACCCTCTTTCTTTTGATAGTTACCTTTTATTGATTTTATTTTATTTTTTCATTCATTGAGTTGATTCTTTGGTTTTTATGTTTTTAATGTGGTAGATCACATTGATTTATTTGTGAGACAGGAAACCGTCAAAATCCTAGAGGAGAAAACAGGAAAAAGCCTCTTTGACCTAAGATGCACAAATTTCTTACTCGACACGTCTCCAAAGGCAAGAGAATTAAAAGCAAAGATGAACTATTGGGACCTCATCAAGATAAAAAGCTTCTGCACGGCAAAAGAAACAGCCAACAAAACGAATAGGCAACCAACGGAATGGGAAAAGATCATCGCAAATGACATATCGGATAAAGGACTAATATCTAAAATTTATAAAGAACTCACCAAACTCCAAACCCGAAAAACAAACAACCCAGTGAAGAAATGGGCGGAAGATATGAATAGACACTTCTCCAAAGGGGACATTCAGATGGCCAACAGACACATGAAACGATGCTCAATGTCACTCATCATCAGGGAAATACAAATCAAAACCACACTGAGATACCACCTCACACCAGTCAGAGTGGCTAAAATGAACAAATCAGGAAACTATAGATGCTGGCGAGGATGTGGAGAAGTAGGCACCCTCCTACACTGTTGGTGGGAATGCAAACTGGTGCAGCCACTCTGGAAAACGGTGTGGAGGTTCCTCAAAAAAATGAAAATAGAGCTACCCTATGACCCAGCAATAGCTCTGCTAGGAATCTACCCAAGAGACACAGGAATGCTGATGCATAGGAGCACGTGTACCCCAATGTTCATAGCAGCACTTTCGACAATAGCCAAATCATGGAAAGAGACCAAGTGCCCATCAACTGACGAATGGATAAAGAAGTTATGGTACTTATATACAATGGACTACTACGTGGCAATGAGAAAAAATGAAATCTGGCCATGTGTAGCAACATGGATGGAACTGGAGGGTATTATGTTAAGTGAAATAAGTCAGTCAGAAAAAGACAGATACCATATGTTTCCACGAATAGGTGGACTTTGTGAAACTAAGCAAAAACCAGGGGGAGGGGAGGAGGGGAAAGAAAAAAAAGACACAGAGAGGGAGGGAGATAAAACATAAGAGACTCTCAAAGACTAAGAAAAAACTGAGGGTAAGGGGGATGAGGGAGGGGGGAGAGGGGGTGATGGGCATTAAAAAGGGCACATGTTGGGATGAACACTGGGTGTTATATGTAAACCAATTTGAAAATAAACTATTATAACAAAAAAAAAATTTTTTTTAACTAAAAAAATTTTTTTAACGTTTATTTATTTTTGAGAGACCTAGAGACAGAGTATGAGCAGGGGAAGGGCAGAGAGAGAGGGAGACACAGAATCTGAAGCAGGCTCCAGGCTCCGAGCCATCAGCACAGAGCCTGATGCGGGGCTCGAACTCACAGACCGTGAGATCATGACCTGAGCCGAAGTCAGCCGCTTAACCAGCTGAGCCACCCAGGAGCCCCACATTGATTTATTTTCAAGTGTTAATCTAACTTTGCATTTCTAGAATTAGTCATGATGTATTATCCTATTTGTATTTTTCACTATATTATCCTTTTTATTTGTATTTTTCTATATTCTATATTTTATTTGCTAATATATATTTTTAAGATTTTTACATCTATGGTCATGAGGGATTTCAGTCTGTAATTTTCTTTTCTTATATGATCCTGGTGCAGTTTTAGAATCAATGATATACTGTCCTCATAATGGGTTGGGAGGTATTTTTCTTCTTTTTCTAGTCTCTGGTAGAAAGTTGCATATCTTCTCCAAATATGATTGTAGATTTCTCTTTTTTTGTCAATTTTTATTTCCTTATTTTGAAGCTACCTTAATAGGTAAATAGATATTTAGGATTATTATACATTATGTTGAACTAAACCTTTTATTATTATGCAGTGTTGCTTTCTAATAAAAATCTTTGATAACTTTTGCTTTAAAGCCTACTTTGTATAATATTAATACAGCCTTCTTTTGGTTGGTGTTCACAACAAATATCTTTTTTCCAACTTCTACTTAAACCTGTCTATATTTAAAGTACGTTTTTAAAATAAATAACAGTGGTGTATGAGGATCCAATTTTATCATTGTACATATTGTTTATTTGGTTTTCCCAGTACCATTTGTTGAAAAGACCATCCTCTCCCCATTGGGTATTCTTGACTTCCTTGTTGAATAGTGGTTGACTGTAAATGCGGGAATTTGATTACAGGCTCTGGATTCTGTTCCATTGGTCTGTATCTATTTTATGCCAGTGCCATAGTTTTGATTACTATAGTTTTGTAGCATAGTTTGATATCAGGAGGTGTGATGCCTCCAGCTTAGTTCCTTCCCAAGTGACTCAGAGACAATGCTACCTCCTTACCGACTCTCCTTCTGGCAAATAAAACTGTTATCTCTATAGTTGCTACAAACATTCTGACTTACCAAGATTACTGAACGCTTCCTCTCTATTACTACTGCAAAGACTCCTGAGAAGATAAACTGGAAACAAAAATCACATTTATTAATATACCTAGTCATAATCTTTATATATAAACTTAAAGAGTAAAAGAATTCTGGAATGCTGTAACATGAGGAATGGCATCTTAATTCTTTGGTGGGACCATTGAGAAAAACATTCAGAAAACAATTCAAAGTTTCTGTAAAATGACTTGGGAAAAGTTCAGCATTATATACAAAAGGTGAGTATTGGCATAATCTTAGATCTCGCAATTTCCATTTTGTAATATATAAGCTGAGAGATATTACCTGCATATGTGCAACTAAAGGCACGTGCATGAAAGTTACTAATGGTGCAAGCTAGAAGTATTGTGATGCTCCAAACTGGAAGCAACCGAAATGTCCACTCATTAGATTTCATAAGCATAGTAGATTAATATAATGGAATACTATTCAGCGATCATAACGAATGAATGACAGCTGTATCGACAACAAGGATGGGACTCACAGTCCTAAACTGAGCAAAAGGGCCAGATACAAAACATACTCTATGATTCTATTTGATATAAGGTGTAAAAACACCTAGAGTGATATATAATATGAGAAGTCAGGTTAATGGTTGGGATAGGAGGAAGAGGAACGTGAGAGGGACCTTCGAGATGTTAGAATTTTGCCAAAAAAATTTTTTTGACCTGGCATTGTTACATTAATATTTTAATTTTGTGATAATTGAGATGTACAATTCTGATTTTGGATTTTTGTGTATGTACCTTTTGTTTATATGTTAAAAAATTAGAAAATAGGATAACAGACAATAGCCCCTAATTCACAAAAATTCTCTCCAACAGCCTTAGATAATTCAGGGAATTAACGGAGAGGTTAATGTACCAAATTTAATTCACTGCCAGCGACTTTCTTTTGAAACATATTGAGTAGCAAACCTTAGAATTTTTTCTCTCACTGAAATTTGGACTCAATGTTTCAATAACTCTATGTAAATATGAGTGATCATAACGTCTTCATGATTGGAATATTATTTGAGATATTCATACAATCGACTCATCTGTTCTTCATTCGGAAGCTACATATTTGGTATTTTTAAATTGCATTAAGGCCCTCATTTTTGTTGTTTGAACTACAGCGGTCTCCTAGCTTTCTCAAACCTAAACTCCTATTACTCATGGAATGATAACATCAAAACAATCTAACCATGGCACTGTCCTCAGGCAGAATATTATTGCCCAGAGCTTTCCAATGGAAATATGATGCAAGGAATATATGTAATTTTAAGTTTTCCAGTGGACATTAAGTAAAAAGAAATTACAAGGGTTTGCAAGGGTGTGGAGAAAAGGGAATCTCTGTGCACTGTTAGTAGGGATGCAAAGTGATGCAGCCACTGTGGAAGACGATATGGAGGTTCCTCAAAAAACAAAGAATAGAAATGCCGTAGAATCCAGTAATTCCAGTACGGGGTATTTACTAAAATAAAACAAAAACACCAATTCAAAAAGATATTTGGACTCTTATATTTACTTACAATAGCCAAGACATGAAAGCAACTCAGGTATCCATACACACACACACACACACACACACACACACACACACACACACACACCCACAGCACTGGAATATTACTCAACCATAAAAAGGAATGAAATCTTGTCATTTGTGACAACATGGATGGATCTAGAGGGTATTATGCTAAGTGCAATAAGTCAGACTGAGAAAGACAAATACCATATGGTTGATACTTATATGTGGAATCTAAAAAAACAAAAGAAAGAAACAAACAAAAAAAAAAAACCCAGACTCTTAATACAGAGAACAAAACAGACTCTTAATACAGAGAACTGGTGGTTGCCAGAGGGGAGTTGGGTGGGGCATGGGCAAAATAGATGAAGGCGATTAAAAGGCACACATTTCTAGTATAAAATAAGTCACAAAGACTTATACTTATTCCTGTATACAGGAATACAGTTAACAATTTTGTAATAATGTTACATGGTGACAGATGGTGACTACACTTACTCAGCTTCAGCAATACTGGTCATACTTTTTTAGAAGTGTTGCAGGCATACCAGTCATTGAAGACTTTGTTCTGGCTGTTTCTTGTCCTAGAATGTTCTCCACATTTGGAAAAAAAAATTCACTTTTTCGAATCTTCGCTCAAAGATTAATGGGGTATTTTGAATTATTTGCCACAATTCTTTACTGCCAGGCAGTAACATTATATTTCCACACTCTTGCCATGGTCTCATGGTGGTTGGAGTATGCTTCTTTGAACCTCAACTTACAACTTGGTCATTTTGTTTGCTTTGGCTGGGATGTTAGCAGATGTAAGCCAAGCCAGGGCTTAAAATGTTCTTGTGTGATTAGGCTTGTCCTCTCGTGTTCCTGCCTTTTATTGCAAGAAGAATATGCCTTTAGTAGCCAGTAGGCAAGGAGGATGAGATACGTATGGAATAGATCTGTATCTGACCAAACCAGATTGGTCCCAGCCTAGACCACCTGAATCTCTGCTAGCTTACAGATGCATGAGGAAGAAATAAACACAGCTGACCCTTGAACAACATGACTTTGAACTGTGCAGGTCCACTTATACATGGATTCTTTTGGAAAAGTACAGCATAGTAGTGTAAGCCTTTTTTCTTTTCCTTATGATTCTCTTAACATTTTCTTTTCTCTAGCTTACTTTATTGAAAAAAATACAGTATAAAATACATAGAATACACAAAATATATGTTAGTTGTTTTTGTTATTGGTAAGTTTTCTGGTCAACAGTAAGCTATTCGTAGTTAAGTTTTTTGGGAGTTAAAAGTTATACACAGATTTTCTTTGAGTGTAGTTGACACACGATGTTACATTAGTTCCATGTGTACGACATAGTAATTTGATAAGTTCATACATTATGCTATGTTCCCCACAAGTGTAGCTACCATCTGTCACCATATATCCCTATTACAATATCACTGACTATATTCCTTATGCTATGACTTTCATTCCCACGACTTTGTCGTTCCTTAACTGGAAGCTTGTATCTCCCACTCTCATTCACCCATTTTGCCAAACTTCCTACCCCCTTCCCTCTGGAAATTCTCAGTTTGTTCTCTGCCTTTTGTTTGTTTATTCATTGTTTTTTAAATGTCACTTACAAGTGAAATCATATGGTATTTATCTTTCTTAGTCTGACTTATTTCACTTAGCCTTATACCCTCTATGTCCATCCATGTTGTCTCATATGGCATGAGTGGACACTTAGCTTGCTTCCATATCTGGACTATTGTAAATAATGCTTCAGTAAACATAGAGGTGCATATACCTTTTTGAATCAGGGTATTCATTTTCTTTGGGTAAATACTCAATAGTGAAATTATTGGATCACATGGTATTTCTATTTTTATTTTTATTTTTTTAATTTTAGAGAGAGAGAGAGCATGGGGGATAGAGGCAGAAGGAGAGAGAGAGAGAGAATTCCAAGACCCTGGGATCGTGACCTGAGCTGAAATCAAGAGTTGGACATTCAAACGACTGAGCTACCCAGGTGCCCCACTATTTTTAATCTTTTGAATGGCCTCCATACTATTTTTCACAGTGGCTGTACCAATTTACATTTTCACCAACAGTGCACAACAGTGCACAAGGATTTCTTCAATCTTTGTCAACGCTTATTTCGTCTTTTTGATTTTAGCCATTTTAACAGGTGTAAGGTGATATGTCATTGTGGTTTTGATTTGCATTTCCCTGATGATTAGTAATGTTGAACATCTTTTCATGTGTCTGTTGGCCATCTGTATGTCTTCTTTGGAAAAATGTCTATTCAGGTTCTCTGCCCATTTTGTAATCAAACTTTTTATTTTTTTGGTGTTGAGTTGTGTAAGTTGTGATATTTTGGATATTAACCTCTATTGGAGATATCATTTGCAAATGTCTTCTCCCATTCGGTAGGTTGTCTTTTAGTTTTGTTGATGGTTTCCTTTGCTGTGAAGAAGTTTCTTATTTTGATGTAGTCTCAATAGCTTATCTTTGCTTTTGTTTCCCCTGACTTAGGAGTTATATCTAGAAAAATGTTGCTACAGCTGATCTCAGAGAAATTACTGCCTGTGCTGTAGGATTTTTATGGTTTTTATGTTTAGGGCTTTACTCCATTTTGAGTTTATTTTTGTGTATGGTGTTAAAAGGAGGTCCGGTTTCATTCTTTTGCATGTAGCTGTCAAGTTTTCCCAGCATCATTTGTTGAAGAGACTCTCTTTCCCCCATTGCATATTCTTGCATCCTTTGTCAAATATTAACTGACTATATAAGCATGGGCTTATTTCTGGGCTCTCTATTCTGTTCCATTGCTCTATGCGTCTATTTTTGTGCTAGTACCCATACTGTTTTGTAGTATATCTTGAAATCTGGGATTGTGATTCATCGAGCTGTTTTCTTTCTCAAGATTGCTTTGGTTATTCAGGGTCTTTATGGTTTCTGCAGATTTTAGTATTATTTGTTTCTAGTTTTGTAAAAAATGCTGTTGGTATTTTGATAGGGATTGAATTGATTCTGTAGGTTGCATTGAATCGGTAGACATTTTAATATTAATTTTTCCAATCCAGGAGCACAGTGTATCTTTCCACTCATTTGTGTTGTCTTCAATTTCTTTCATCAATGTTTTTTTCTTTATTTTTTTAATGTTTATTTATTTATTTTTTTTGAGAAAGAGAGTGAGCACACAGGAGTGGAGGAGGGGCAGAGAGAAAGGGAGACACAGAATCTGAAGAAGGCTCCAGGCTCTGAGCTCTGAGCTATCAGCCTATGGACCTATGTAGGACCTGAACCCATGAACTATGAGATCATGACCTGAGCTGAAGTTAGACACTTAACCAACTGAGCCACCCAGGCATCCCTCTTTCATCAATATTTATAGTTTTCAGAGTACAGGTCTTTTACCTCTTTGGTTAAGTTTGTTCCTAGGTTTTTTTTTCTTTTTGTGTGTGTAATTGTAATGGTGTTATTTTCTTAATTTTTCATTCTGCTGCTTCGTTATTGGTATATAGAAACGATATTGTATCCTGCAAGTGTACTGAATTGACTTATTACTCCTAGCAGTTTTTTGGAGGAGTCTTTGAATTTTTCCATGTTTACTATCATGTCACCTGCAAATAGTGACAGTTTAACTACTTATTTACCAATATAGATGCCTTTTATTTCTTTTTCTTGTATAATTGCTGCGGCTAGGACTTCCGGTACTATGTTGATTAATATACACAGATTTTCCACTGCACAGGGGTCAGTGTCTCTAACCTCCACGTTATTCAAGGGTCAGCTTGAATACAACTTTTGGTTGTATGCCACTGAGTTTTGTCATAGTTTGTTATATAACAATAGATCACTAATAGTAACTTTGTCAATGAAGACTACTTCGAACATTGAATTTAAAATAATAAACTATAACTTTTCAGTACTTTCCCAGAATCTCTACTTCCCCTTACTCCACTTCTTCCTTTTTACTTCCATAGCCCTTGTAACATACTACCCCTGCTACAATAGAGCTCCCTAAAGTCTGAGATCTGTTTTGTTTGCTGATGTATTTCAGGCGCCAAGAACAGGATCTGACATATAGTAGGTACTCTATAAGTACTGGTTGAATGAAACGTCTTCTCCTTCTCTCCTTCTCCTTCTTATTTTTGTTATTATTATTAATTATTAAGATTTTCATTCAGGATTTTGTGGGGACAATGTTGCATCACCCACCAGGACAATGTTGCATCACTCACCATACTCTCAGACATAGTAAACTTGTCTTTAGAGATTTCTTTTCAATTCCACCAACTTTTCAGATCAACAGAACAGAAAGGCTTCATTTTTCTTTCCCTACAGAGATTCCATATGTCCCACTATTTCCTGCAGTATTGCTCTCTCATCTTACTTGCCCTGCTGGCAAAATAAATGGCCTATGGGTAGTGGAATAGTCACCAGCTATTTTCTATTTTCCCAAAATGCCCCTTATGCATCTTACTATTGTTCCTGTTATGCAAGGGGCATGTAAAAAATGTCCTATTAACAAAGACATACTCTTATTATGAAAGAATATTACTGGTAAGGATCTAGGTTTTTTTCATATTGATATATTCCTTTTCAACTAGACGTAAGAATGCATTCATTGAGAATAGAGATTATGAAATTTTTTGTGTTCTATCTCTGACACACTGCTTGGTTCGGAAACAGTCACGTAATGTGATGAATACATTAACAAATAACAATGAGGGAGTAGATTATTCACTTACACACAGAGATGACCAATATGTATATCCTGTTATTACTACGAGAGGAAAGTATCCGTTTCCAAATGCGATAACTTGTGTGTTAAACAAATATGTCCAGAGCAGTCCCACGCAGTGAACGATCAGACCAGTCATGATTTGTATGGCCTGGGAGGAAAGAATGCCGTTAATTACTTACTACTATCCTAGTCCAACCTTTGAAAAGAACAAACATCAAGAAAAAGTCAAGATGGAGTAGAAATGTGACTACCTAACAGAATTTTAGGATTCTCAACATTTAATTCAAACCAGGAGGCTTTATTTCAGAGCAGTTTTCAGATACGATGACTATTTACATGCCCAATAAAATTGTACCAGGAGCTTGTGTATCTACTTGGCTAGCTAAGAGATCATATGGTATGATTCCCGAAGTCCTGAAAGAATTGATCTCCCTCAATATTCATCAGCGCCTATGTGGCCAACAATCCATACCTGCGGATACAGCTCTTTCATTCTACAAGCTGCCAGACTTGGCATTTCTGACTTTACTTGTCCTTCCCTCATCCTCCCAAAATTGGGATTTGGATTGATTCCTTTTGTTCTACCCACCCCCATGCTCGTCTGTAACTACGGTTTGCAGTAGAGTCCTCTGTCCTTTATAAATAGGAGTCAAAGAAAGAGATAGTGAACCCTTGGGATTTCTGAGTTCTTATAACTCTTCCTAGGAACCATTATCAGGTGTGGAGGTTGAGGAGGATTTCTTCCCACTAAAGCCAGACCAGCTACGATGGTTTCCGAGACAAAGGAGGAGGAAAATTTTAAGCTTGCAATGTAGACCCATGATTCACTGTAGGGATATTCAGTTGGTTTTCACATAGATGTTTCTCAAGCGTGCCTCCTTCTGCCACAGCTGAATCAACCACCCCTTCCTGCACCTCCCTACCACCGAAATACAGGAGTTAAGCCTGAAAAATCTGAAGGAGTTATATTGGAGTTCAGATCCTGTTTTCTCCTCTAGGATTTTGATGGTTTTCTGTCTTTCATTCATTCTGAATTTGTTTTTGTGTATGGTTAATAAAGTCATCCAGTTTCGTTCTTCTATATGTTGCTGTCCAGTTTTCTCAACATCATTTGCTGAAGAGATGGTCTTTTTTCCACTGGATTTTCTTTCCTGCTTTGTCGAAGATTAGTTGGCCATACATTTGTGGTTCCCTTTCTGGGTTCTCTATTCTGTTCCATTGAGCTATGTGTCTGTTTTTATGCCAGTACCATGCTGTCTTGATGATTACAGCTTTGTAATGCAGCTTGAAGTCTGGGATTGTGATGCTTCCACCTTTGGTTTTCTTTTTCAACATTACTTTGGCTATTTGGGGTCTTTTCTGGTTCCATACAAATTTTAGAATCGTTTGTTTTAGTTCTGTGAAAACTGCTGATATTATTTTGATAGGGATTGCATTATGGAGGTTCCTCAAAAAAATAAAAATAGAAGGACCCTGTGACCTAGCAATTGCACGACTAGGTATTTATGTAAAAGGATACAAATACACTGATTTGAAGGGGTGTGTGCACCCCAATTTTATAGCATCACTATCAATAATAGCCAAATTATGGAAAGAGCCTAAATGACCATCAACCGGCAAATGAATTAAGAAGATGGAATATTACTCTTCGATCAAAAAGAATGAAATTTTGCATTGTGACAATCTGGATGGAACTAGAGTGTATTATGCTAAGTGAAATAAGTCAGTCAGAGAAAGACAAATATATTATTTCACTCATAGGTGAAATTTAAGAAACACGACAGGTAAACATAAGGGAAGGGAAGGAAAAATAAAGTAAAAATGGAAAAGGAGGCAGACCATAAGAGACTCTTAAATACAGAGAACAAACTGAGGGTTGCTAGAGGGGAGACGCATGGAGGGATGGGCTAAATGGGTGATGGGCATTAAGGAGGACACTTGTTGGGATGAGAACTGGGCATTAGATTTAAGTGATGAATCACTAAATCCTATTCCTGAAACCAATACTACATTATATGTTAACTAACTTGAATTTAAATAATAAGAAAAAAAACCTTTTATTTTTACATAATTATAAATTCACAGTAATTTGCAAAAATAGTACAGGTCCTGTGCACCCTGAACCTGGATTCTCCCCATGGTTACATCTTATGTAATTTATAGTATAATATCAGAATGAGGAATTAGAGCCTGGTATAATATGTTCCTCAGGCCAAAACGTATTTCTTACCCCCCAAAATCACTATCAATAGGCTAGAATGACACAACAAAAATTTAGTAGAAATTATAGGAGACAAGCTTCATGACATTGGATTTGGCAAGAATTTTTGAAAAATAGATAAACTGAATTATGTCAAAATGTAAAACTTCTGTGCATTAAAGAACACAATCAACAGAGTGAAAAGGCAACCCACAAAATGGTAGACAAATTTGTGAATCATGTATCTGGGAAAAAGTAAACATCCAGAAAATATTAAGAACTCTACTACTCAACAACAACAGCAAAAACATACAATCCAACTAAGAAATGGGCAAAGGACTTGACCTTTCTCTAAAGAAGACACAGAAATGGCCAAAACGGACATGAAAAGATGCTCGACAGCCTACCTAATCATTAGGGAATTGTTAATTAAAACCACAATGCCGTACCACTTTATACCTGTTAGGATGGCTATCATCAAAAAAGAAAATGAATGTTGAAGTCGATGTGGAGAAATTGGACCCTTTGTGTACTATTGGTGGGATGTAAAATGTTACTGCTGCTATGGAAAGAAAGAGTTTGGCAGCTTCTTAACGGTTAAACTTAGGACTACTGTATGACCCAGCATTTCCATTCCTAGGTACGTATATAAAAGAATTGAGAGCAGGGGCTTGAAGAGCTATCTTACACCTATGTTCATAGCTGCATTATTTGCAATAACCAAAAGGTGGAAGCAACCCATGTGTCTATTGACAGATGAATGTATAAACAAGGTGTAGTTATACATACAGTGGAGTATTATTCAGCCTTGAAAACCAAAAGAGATTCTGACATAAACTATATCTTGGATGAATCTGGGACCTATTATGCTAAGTGAAATAATCTAATCACAAAAGATCAAGTCCTACATGATTCCAAGTATCGGAGGTACTAGAGCAGTCAAATTCATAGAGACAGAAAGTAGAATTGTTATTGCTAGGGGCTAGGGGCAGGGAGAGGGAGTGGGGGAATTATTGTTTAATAGGTATAGAGTTTTAGTTTTGCAAGATGAAAAGACTTCTGTAGAGAAACCACCAATGGTGATGGTTGCCCAACAGTGTGGGTATACTTAATGTCCCTGAGTTGTACACTTAAAAATGGGTTTGATGGTAAATTTAATGCTTATGTATTTTAGTACAGTTTAAATCTTCTGTTTCAGCAAATCTTCTCTTGTATTGTATTGGCAAGGACACGAGTGTATGGCCTTGTTACTGCTAGGAGTCTTCTTATATTTGTCCAAAGTTTTAGCTGTAATTAGCAATAGGAATAGGGAGAAATGTGTCTACTCCATCTTGTCCCGGACGCTGGAAACTGGAATGTTTTATTGAATGAAATGAGACCTGAATCCTTGGGTAATGGTAGACCTCATTAGAAGGGCAGTAACATCACCAGCAACAGTCCCATTTATTCTCAGACACATTTTAACTATTCCTTCTCAATACCCAGACCAGATAAGTGGGCAAGGCGGTCAGAAATAAAAATCTTTAATATCATAATAGTGGGAACGAGGAGAGGAAATTTTGGGTTCATTGCTTGCTTTAACGTCTTCGTTCAATTCTGGCAGAGGATCAGGTAGATCTTAAATAAGCGAAGGCAATAGTAGACTTGAGAGGTTGGGAATATTCCTGGACCAAGCTTTAATCCCGTTGGTCTGATTCCTAATCTGACTCTATCACCCAGAAAAACGGGTAGATAATGCAAAAGGATAAAACCTGCTCCATTTGATGGGAGCTGATTGGGAAAACAGCGGCATGTCTGGGGGATGAAGTCAAGAACACAGTGCCGCTATGATCACTATCCACAAAACTTTATGTCCGCAGCTTCTCCTGAATATAGTTTCTACAATCTGACCATCTGGTTTGGGGCCATGTTATCATTACCTTGGCATGAAATAATTTCTAGCTGCCCAAAAGGGATTTTTCTACCCATTTCCAAACTCGGAGTATATTTTTCTGGGAGTATGACTAGGTGGTAATGGTTTGGAGTTATTTAAATGTAGTAGATTAATAATTTCTGCTTTAGCTTTATCCTGATACACAGCTTATATGATCAGCTCACATGTGGAAAACGTAGGTATTACATAACTACTAACTCTCCTCCATTTGGAAAGTTCACAATAGACGTTGTTAAAGTCCCCTCAGTTTTGCCTTTAGAAATTGCCACACTACAGTCATTTATTTGTTCAAGAAGCATTTTGCTCTTACCCCAAACAATCTTACTTCTCCTTTTATATGCAGACGACGACGTCTTGGCATTTTTCAC
The DNA here is from genome assembly GCA_030068075.1 of Paguma larvata. Classification (NCBI taxonomy): domain Eukaryota; kingdom Metazoa; phylum Chordata; class Mammalia; order Carnivora; family Viverridae; genus Paguma; species Paguma larvata. The sequence goes on along the minus strand of CM057831.1, from coordinate 102,510,397 downwards.
TAAGATACGATAGAGAAATTGGACGATAAATGTGTTTCTTTTCTGCAGGAAAATATGACAACGAATTAATTATTTTCTTGGGCTAAAATTAAGAGGAAAACTACTTCTAGAGTTGCTAATTTTTCACTGTTTTGTAGTCCCCTGAGAGACTACATTAAACCATCAAAATTGTTATCTTAAAAAAATCCGGTAACCATTTCTCAAATAGTTTTATTCATCTGCCAAACTTGAATTGGACTGTAGCAAATTGTTATGGGGTGGCTTCCCTGATCCATCAGTCCCTCTAGACATTACCCAAATCCCCACATTCCTGATGTCATGGAAACTGAACTTTTATTTGCTGTGCTCTGTTCCCTCACTCCACGCTCTCTCTTTCCAAATTCAAATCTGGCGCAGGGGTACCCAACTGGCAGGATCTATCCAGGTGGCTAGATCGGCTGCAAGGGAAGCTGAAAAATAACATGTCACATATTCTACTTTGGAAAGGTGAGCTTCACAAGTTAGGAATCTACAAAAATGCAGGGGAGGTGTTCAATAGAGAAGACAAAAATAACAGACAGCTACCATTAAAATTGTGGATAACCTTTGAGGTTTCTATATAACTCCTATCGGTCTTTCCTAGACTTCGTATTTAAGGTCCATGAGGATTTTTCCTTGATCCTAGCTGACTGGGCCAAAGGTGAGCATCTAACTGGGTCCATACTCTTTCCTGGATTGTATGGGCTGGTCTCCTGATGGGAAGGTAGAAGACCTTGGAAGCAGTGATTTGTCATGCTCCATCCACACTAATGGACAAAGTGGGAGGGAGAAGGTGAGTTCTGAGAGTGAGGTGAATGGAAAGGACACCCAGAGAAATGAAGAGATGGAGAAGGAACAGAAGATCCTGACTTCTGATGGCTTTCAACTTTCCCCTTCCAGTTTCTTTTGGAAAACATTGCCCTTATATTATGTAAACATATCTATTCTTCCATTACGATAAATATATCTTCGTTGTGCTAAAACTAGTAAAAGATAGTTTCTGTTTCTTCCAGTGAAAGCCTTTTTATTTTTTTCATGGCCCTGTCTTCCGATTTTCTCACACAGCTTTGTGAATCTGTTCTCCAGAATCTCCAGTGTCTGATGGCTCTTCTTTTTTTCTTCCACCTCTTATCTATGACCCTACCTGAAGTCTAAGACCTGTCTTCAAATTCCTCACTTATAAACTGCCAGGAAATCTTATAGCTTTGAGTTGCCCCTGACATGGCCTGTCAGCGCTTGAAACTGAGAAAACGTTGAAAGGTGGAGTGGAAAGAGTCAAACCGAAATTCAAATTTTGTCCTTACCAGTAACTACGTGGCCTTGCCCATATCACTTATTCTTTCGAAGGCTGTTTCCTTAGCAGCAATTCTTCCCCGCCCCCCGCCCTCAACAAAACACAACAACAAAAAGCAAAAACAAAAACAACGCTGTAGGATTGTATGGGGGGGGGGTGGTGGTGCAAATAAAAGAAACTGGCACAGAACTGAAACTCAAACGAGAGCTAGCACTGGGCACACCTGTCCTCAGAGTGGTCCGCGCGGACCATGGGTCTCTGCGGTCACTTGATGACAGGGCCAGAGGGGCTCGATCTCACAGGTGGTGCCCTTAGTTCGGCGCCGTCTGGCTCCGGAAGTCCTGCGGGCAGCACTTGCCCAGTGGGCGCGGCTTCCTTCGCGACGCCCCTCATTTCCCCTCGCGGGGTCCCAACGCTGCGGTTGGAGCCAAGAGCGTGGCTTGTGGGTGCAGCGCGAGGGGCCCCGCGCGGAGCCCTGAACGATGGGGGCCTCCAAGTTCTGCCGAGGGCAGGCTCCCAGGAGCCTGGCTGGGCGTGAGATGCGGAGCGGAGGAGAGAGAGCTGACACAGGCCCACCTTCCCCGCCTGGGTTAGCGTGGCGCTCTGACCACGGATCTGGGCCAGTCCTGATTCGCTGGCCTCCGCAGGGGCCTCCCCATCCAACACATGTCCTCATCTCCACTTTTCCGCTGGGTTAGTGTCAGCGAAAGTCAACCTTTAATCCCGACACAGTGTAGGGGACAGAGTGCTGGTCGGCCAGCCTGGGCTTTGGTCTTCACTCCTTTTGATTAGATACAGGAATGCTTGGGGCAAAGTACTGATCTTCCCTGTTCCTTAGATTGTTTTCCTGCACAACGAAATAATCTATGGTCTGTGTACCTCCCACATTTACACTAACTCACTCTGAACACTGAAGCCACGTTTATACAAGCTTAAAATTTGTTGCAATCAGCTCCCAACAGCTAATATACTGGAATCCTAACTCGAGGGCCATCTCCATGAGGCCAGGTGCCATTTAGAGCCTTATGTATGTATGTATGTATTTAAGTATATCTTTATTTTCTGAGGAGAGTGCCCGCATGCTAGTGCAGGAGAAGGGCAGAGGGAGGGAGAACTATCAAACAGGCACACTCAGCTTGAAGCCTGATGCGGGGCTTGATCCCAGGACCCTGGGAAATCAAGAGTCCAAGGCACAACCGACTGAGCTGCCCAGGCGCTCCAGAAATATTTAACTTTTTAGTCAAAATAGTACAAACGTGGCTTGGCGGCATTAGAAACTATGTTTAAGTGTTAATTGTAGGGGCTAGGAATACATAATTAAGTTATCTTAAGTTATTATGGTTAAAACAACTGTGTTTTTGTTTGTATCGTTTGTCGATCTCTTTCTTTACTTTCCAACATTTGATTCGCTCCTCGTTCTCGTTGGACTCCTGTGGACTTCCTTCCATGGCCTTATATTTTGGTTTTTAAATTATATTCTTCCCTAGAGTCCCTTCTATTTTCATTCTCTTCAGAAATTACAATTAGAAAGATCCTTGAACTAAACTTACCAATTTAGTTTACAAACTCTAAGGGGTTTTGTTTGTTTGACTAAGTCTGTGATTTGGTTTCTTAATTCCGATTTTGAGGGCCTTTATAGAAGGCTTGGGATCTCTAAGATACCATCTGGCCACTGCTTTGTAAAGTTTGATACCTTGTTTCTTGTGGACATTTGGATGGCCAGACCTGGGTTTCTCGATGGGACATGCCGTTTGCATATATAGAGTAGACCACAATCTTGCCTCAAGATCATGAAGATATTCACCTATATTAAAATCTAAAAGCTTATTGTATTATCTTTTTTTAAAAATTGTGGTACAATATACATAATATTTATCATTTAAAGCATCTGTAAGTGTACAATTCAGTGATGTTAAATACATTCAGTGTTATATATCCATCGCCACTACCTGTACCCAAAACTTTTTCATCATCCCCAACATAAACTCTATATCCACTAAAATCTAACTTCCCCTCTTCTATCCTTCTAGTGCCTGGTTAATCTCTATTCCGTTTCCTGCCTTTATGATTTTGACTCTTCTAGGTACCTCTTGTAATTGGAATCATACAATGTTTATCCTTCTATGTCCAAATACTTAATTATGCATAATGTTCTCGAGGTTCATTCAGGCTGTAGCAGGCATCAGAATTTCATTCCTTTGTAAAACAAAATGCTATTTCATTGGATGTACAACTTTTTCTTTACCCATTCATCTGTTGACGAATATTTAGGTTGTTCCCGTGTTTTGCCTACTAGTTATCGTGCTGCTTTGAACATTTGGTTTATATTATCTGTTTGAGTCCCTGCTTTCAATTTCTTGGGATATACACCTAGAAGTGGGTTGCTGGAATGTATGGTAATGCTATGATTAAGTTTTTTGTTTAATCACACTGCTTTCTAGAGACTACATTTTATATTTCTACCAGCCAAGCACAAGTGTTCTAACTCTACATACACACCAACATTTGTTATTTATTTTAAATAATAGCCATTCTAGTGTGTGTGAAGTGACATAGTATTATAGTTTAGATCTGTATTTTACTAATGATTGGTGATGTTAAACACATTTGGATATGCTTATTGGCCATCTGTACCTTTTGGAGGAGTTTTTATTAATCTTTTCCCCATTTTTGAATGTTTTGTTGTTGAGTCGTAGGAGTTTTTATACATCCTGGATAGTAATCTCTTGTCATATATGTGCTTAGCAAATATTTTCTCCCATTCTGTAGGTTGTTTTTTTTTTTTCACTTTTTGATAATGTCCTTTGGTGCACAAAATATTTTAAATTTGAGCTAGTTCAATTTATCTAGTTTTTCTTTTGTTGTCTGTACTTTTGGTGTTGTTCTCATGAAACTGCTGAAAAATCCATCATGAAAATTTTCCACAGTAATTTTTCCTAAGAATTTTATAGTTTTAGCTCTTAAGCTTATGTCGTGTTCTACCTTGAGTTAATTTTTGGGTATGGCATAAGGTAAGGGTCCAACTTCACTCTTTGGCATGTGAATATCCAGTTTCCCCAGCACCATTTGTTAAAAAAAAACCTGTCCTTTCCCCATTGAATGGTCTTGGCGACCTTGTCAAAAATCAATTGGCCAAATATGTGAGGATTTGTGTCCGTTGTCCTATTCTATTCCATCAGTCTATGTTTATCTTAAAGCTAGGACCACCCTATTTTAATTCCTAAGCCAAAATGGCATAAAGCAAAGAAACAATTACCATTCACTTATATGGAAAACATTTTGAATGTTCCCAGACCCCCAAAATAACCTCTTAGGCTTTTCTGATACCTTAGGATACATCTTGCTAATGGATGCACGAAATAAATCGAGATAAAGCACAGAGGCTCACAGACACAATTCATAGTTATGGTGGCTTGATGCTGAGATGCTAAGAATAGTTCTCTGGGAAGGAACATGGCAGAGCTTCTGTTACTGCTCAGGATGCACAACGCCTCTATAATGGCTCACTTTTTGTCCTTTTTTGTTTTGTTTTTTGTTTTTAAAAAATTTTTTTTGATGTTTATTTATTTTTGAGAGACATAGAGGCACAGCGTGAACAGGGGAAGGGCAGAGAGAGAGGGAGACACAGAATCGGAAGCAGGCTCCAGGCTCTGAGCCATCAGCACAGAGCTCGACGTGGGGCTCGAACTCACAGACCGCGAGATCATGACCTGAGCCGAAGTCGGCCGCCCAACCGACTGAGCCACCCAGGCGCCCCTGTCCTTTTTTGTTAAAGCAAAAACATTATTTTCACTTTTTGTCCTTTTTTGTTAAAGCAAAAACCTTCTTTGGATTTCTTTCAATTAGTGAAAACAGGCACTAATGTAGGTCCTTTGTAAAAGCAAAGTGACAAAACATAGACTTTTGAAAAGTAGGGGATACATGTATAATTTAATATAATTTAAAATCAGGAAGTGTTATGCCTTCACTATGTTTGTCTCTCTCAAGATTGCTTTGTCTATTTGTGGTCTTTTGTGGTTCCATATGAATTTTAGGATAGTTTTTTCTATCTCTTAGAAAAATACCATTGGAATTTTGATGGATTGCATTGAATCTGCAGATCTCTTTACGTAGTATGGAAATACATATCTATATATCTATCTCTATAGTTTTATTTGAGAGAGAGCATATGCACAAACCAGGGAGAAGGGCAGAGGGAGAGAGAGAATCTTAAGCAAGTTACATGCTCAGCATGGAGCCCAACCATTGATTCTAGGACCGTGGGATCATGACCTGAGCTAAAAGCAAGAGTCAGACGCTCAACTGACTGAGCTACTCAGGTGCCCCAATAGTATGGCTATTTAAACATTAATTCTTCCCTTCCAAGAACATGGGTATCTTTTCACTTATTTGTGTCTTCTTCAATTTTAACGTTTTCAGTGTATAAATCTTTCACCACCTTGGTTAAATTTTTACCTAAGTATTTTATTTTTGATGCTATTGTAAATGGGATTCTTTTATTTCTCTTTGTTAGTTCATTGTTAATGTGTAAAAATGCAAAGATTTTTTTAAATTCCCCTAGAGACTTCTTGTCTGACCTGTGGGTTATTTAGAAGTATGTTGTTTAATATCTGTTCTTTCTTCTTCTGAAAAGTTACTACTATATTGACTTCCAAAAAGTCTTTTACTTGCTATAATCTTTAAGCAAATTGAATCTCGAAGTATAAAATACTTTGTCCTTGATATTTTGTTCAACGTTAATCCATTCTATTATTGATGAGTGTTTGGATTTGGAATTTTAGATTTTTTTTTCAGTTGGGCTTTGGAATACCGATTCTATGCCTGATTCTACTAATCTCGAACATGGGTACTAATTTTCAGGCTATTAACCTAGTAATGGAGTTTCTAGTATTAGATATTCTTAAACTGTTATCCCACATGGTCGTAACAATTTATGTATTTCTACAAGCTGGGTATATAAGGTAAAGGTTCTCTACATGATCCAAAGGGTTGACACTATCATTCTTTTTAAATTTTTTTTGCCATCCAGGTCGGTGGACAGTATTATGTTTTATTCAAACCTATGTCTGCTTGTTCCATCAATTATTGAGAAAGGTTACAGAAGTTTTCCCAGTATAATCATGAATGGTCCATTCATTACTTTAGTTCAACATTTGCTTTATGTATTTTAATGATGTGTCATTATTTACATGTAAGTGTAGAATTATATCTTCCTGATGGATTTTTACTTTTGATGAAATTTTCTCTTCCTCCTAAGAATTTTTTTTGTTTTTAATATTTACCCTAATACTAGTTTTTCTACCTCTATTTCTTTTCTCTCCTTTCTTGCCTTCTTTTGGATTTCTCACATATTTTTATTTCAGTTTTATAAACTATTAGGTTGCTATATAGTCTCTTATTATTCTTTAAGAGATTACAACATCCGTCCTCCCTCAACTTACTAAGGGCTGTTATAAATCAGTTCTTTACTATTTTCCAGACAAGGCCAAGACCCTAGAACACATTAACTCATTTATCACTTGTCATGTGCTATTTAACTTCTCTTTTAAATATATTTTCGTATGCCTGGAAATTATTTATTATTATTTATTATTTATTTATTATTTATCTGGTCACGTTCATTAATCTTTACTCAGATATTTATCCTATTTCATTTTACTTTTCCCTTCTTACTTCTTTAAGTTTCCATGTGGGATCCTTTGCCTTTTGTCTTAAGAACACTTACTGAACTTTCAATTCAATGCTGATGACTTTTGGCATTTGTTAACAAATCAGCTACCATTCTCTCTTATTGCTGTTCTTTGGGGGTAAAATGTCTTTTCGCCTTGTTTACTTTTAAGACTGTTCTCTCTATGGCTGGTTTTATGCAGTTTTACTATGATGTGTCCTTAGATATAGGTTTCTTTGTATTTACTCAGTTTAGGATTATAACCCTTCTTGAATCTATGATTTGTTATTTTTCTACATTATTATTTTTTTAATGTTTATTTACTTTTGAGAGAGAGAGAGAGAAAGAGAGAGAGACAGAGCATGAGTGGGGAAGAGGCAGAGAGAGAGAGGGAGACAGAGAATCTGAAGCAGACTCCAGGCTCTGAGCGTCAGCCCAACACGGGGCTCAAGCTCACAAGCACTGAGATCATTACCTGAGCTGAAGTTGGACGCTTAACCGACTAAGCCACCCAGGTGTCCTTAAAATTTGTTATTTTTATTTTTTATTTATTAATTTATTAAAAGAAATTTTTTTAACGTTTATTTTTGAGAGATAGAGCGTGAGCAGGGCAAAGGCAGAGAGAGAGAGGCAGATGCAGAATCTGAAGCAGGCTCCAGGCTCCGAGCCATCAGCACAGAGCCCGATGCGGGGCTCGAACTCACAGACCGTGAGATCATGACCTGAGCCGAAGTCAGCTGCTTAACCAACTAAGCCACCCAGGTGCCCCAAGATTTGTTATTTTTAAATCAAGTTGGGAAAATTCCCAGGATATAATCTGTCTAGATATTACTTATTTGCTTTGATCTCTACTCTCCTGAAATTCCAAATACGTGGTATTAGAACTTTTCATCAATGCCATATGTCTCTCACTCTTTCCACTCCCCACATTGCATTTTTGATTATTTTGTCAAAGCTTCAGGCTGATTTTTCCTTCTACTTTTTCTTTTAGCTCACTGATTTCCTTATCGGTTATGTTTAATAGCTGTTACTTTTATATATTTAGATTTTGTTATGTCATTTCTAATTTCCATTTAATTTTTATAATTTTAACTTCTCTGCTTAAATCTTATTTAAGATTTTGTAATTCTGTTATTTGGATCTATTGTGGGCCTGTGGTTTCTCTTGGGTTTCAGTTAATTCTTTTTTTTAAATTCTGGCTTTGATCGTATCCTCACTGTGTATGAAAAACTATAGTGATAACTTGATGCTCAGGATAATGCTATTTTCCTCCTGAAATTTTTGCTTTGATAGAAGCTCACTTCAGTACAACCTGTAACTGAGCTGGTTGGGTCTCCACATCGGTCTATGAGGGGGATGGCCCCTTTTTGCTCACCTTTACTGTTAGGATATAACCCTTGTAGGGAACACAACAGAAAATTCTGAATGCGTATGAGTTTCTCACTCTTCAGTGAGTCTGAGCTCCAGGTACTTGTCTTCACAACCCAAAAGAACACTGGGAACTCCTCTCAGCTTCTTTACCTCTAATCTGCTGTGTGAGATTCAGAAAATGCATCTGGCAGGAAAGCTATGCCAAAGGCTTGGATTGGGTCTTGTTTTCAACTCTGTAATCTTAGCTCCTTAAATCTCAGCTCCCTTAAATCCTAGATCTCAGGTATCTTTGGAAAGATGATGTTTTAAAATTTTGGCTTGCCTTTGTTGTGTTCTTTGTAGAAGGCTTGGGCTCCAAGAACCTAGTCCTTACTTGCTGAAAATGGAAACTCTCAGTTCCATATTTTTAGCTACTACCAAAATCAGTCTCTATATAGTTAACCTTTATTCAACTGTTAGGTATGTATTTTCAACTGCCTAATAGATTTCTCTACTTAAATGTTTCATAGTTATTTCAAAAATCAACTTTTCCAAAAATAGAATTTATCAGATTTTTCAAGCCTTCTGTGTCCTCTGCATTTTGTATCACTGTAGATATCACTCAATCCAGAAACTGGGAGGTGGAGGGGGGAGTATTTTAGATTCTTTTTTTCCTTCATAACCCAAGTTTAATCAATCATTATAGTTATAACTTACCCTCTTTTTTGTTACTTGTCTGAATCATTGCAATGGTTATCCATTACTCTCTCCCACACTCTAGCTGTTCTTATCAAATTTATCCTTTCTACTGCATTTCTCCTTATTCAATACTTTTTCCTCAAAAATAAATCCAAGTCTGTCACTGCCTACTTAAAAACTCTTCAGTGGCTTCCCACTATCTTCAAGATGTAGTTCAAAACAATAGAGTCGTCAATCTTTGATGATTTGACTTAGTATCTGACCTCTTCTTCCCTCTCCAGCTTTCACTCGACCTATTCTTTCTTGTCATTGTATTTTAATGATATATATTTATTTTACCTATTAGAATATACTATGATCCTTTTCATATTTTGGTCTTTGCATGAGCTAATCTCATTTGAAATGTCTTCCCACCTTCCAATCTGCTTCATAAACTATAATTAATCCCCTGCTCAGAGGCCATATCCTTCATAAAGCTTTATTTCCCAACAGAAGGATCCTTATCTCCTCTGTGCTACTTCATTTTTTTTCATACTTCTGTTAATACATGTATCACACTGCATAGTCTTAATTTGTTACCTGTTTGTTTCTTCCCCTATAACAAAAAAAAATTTTCGTGGTGAGGTCCCCTGTTAATCTTTGATACTCCTGAGTTTAATATAATCATTAGCACACAGAAGACACTCAATGTGTGTTGAACTGAAATTCTTAGATCCATGAAACCTTTTTATACTATAACAATTGATGAAACCTTTTGAGAGACAAGGCAGAAAACAGAAAACAGCAGCACATTTTAAAGAGAGCTACATGCACTCACGCGCATGACTGATACTGCTGAGCAAGGCTTTCTGAAGTGCCGTTCCCTATGAGAGGAGAGGGGGGACGCGAATTCAGAACAGATTCTTGGGAGATTCTCCTGATTATGGAAAAGCAGCCTGTTCACTTTGAAAAGCAATTGAACAGATGATCCAAGCAATGGTAGGACATAAGAAGCAAGGGAAATGAAAGGGAAGAAAAGTAGCAGAGACTTTCAAGGCAGAAAACTTTAATGAGGAGAGAAACAGTCAAAGAAGAACAATGAAGGGACTATGAGGTGGATGGCTTTGGATTCATACTTTGTTCAAGTAGAAGCTGGTTCAGGTAGAAGAACTCATACTGAAATGTACTCTTTACTTGCAGGGGCAGACATTATTTTAAAGTTTTCCTGAGAATTATGTAGTACCATGCGCCAAGTCTTCATAGCCCGTACTCTAGAGACAATCACAGATCTTTTTTATGGTCTCAAAGCTCTCTCTGGGAGAGCTGACAGCTTCAGAGTTAAGACAGGATTGACGGGTTCAGAGTACCTAGAAAATTTTTTCCTCATAATAACATGTTTAAATAGGGAAAAGCTTTCCACTTGGAGCCTACAAAAATATGTGCAGAGAAATTTCTTGAATACCGAGAAGAAAAATCCAACTTGTTTTGTATGTTCTTTTGCACAAAATATGTGGGCTTTGTAGCAGCTTTGTTATACAGAGATATCATTAGGGCCCACAGCAGGTATGAGCGCCAGGAAAAATCTCACATTTCTAAGGTTTTTAAAAAGTACTCTCAAGTTCCTCTGTAACAGCTGTGAGACTATCTTCATTAGGATGACTCTGAAAAAAAAATTAACGTCATATAAATCATATCATGCTTCCTAAGATCATACAGGTAATAAAGACTTAGTTTTAAAAAAAAATATATGCAGTACTGATGTTTGTAGAATAAAATGTTAAAGCTCCATTTGTCCTCTTTCTGTCCCAACTCAACTTCAACTCACTCTCTTAATTCCTACTAGACACTGGTAACTCTCGACATACTTCCAGACTTTAACGACAACAACAAAATATTCTTCTTGAACAGGAAGAGATGCCAGCACCCCACAAGCTACCTTGTCATGGTATTTCCCAATTATTACCCATTTCTTCCTTCCCTCAGTAACTGTCATTTTGACTTTTAGGTAATTAATCATTTCTTTCCACTTTTACTAGCTTGCATCCCTCCATAAACGTTATAGTTCAGCTTTAGTTTTGCCTGGTTTCAAACATCATACGAATGGAATCATAAAGTATGCATTCTTTGGGCCTGACTTTCCATACTTAACATTATATATGTGAGAGTGATCCATGTGGTTAAGTATAGATATAGTTCATTTTAATTACTATGTTGAATTTTATTAGAAGAATACCTCAATATATTCACCACTCACCCATTTGCACTCTTTCCACCTTGGGACTATTAAGAATTAATATTGGTATTTCCCTGGAAGTATATCTTAGTACACACCCACACACATTTCTGTTGGATATATACTAAGAACTAAAATTACTGATAGAGTATGTACATCTTAACTTTCCATAATAATGTCCCAAAAATTTTCAAAGCCGTTGTAATGCTTTATATTCCAAGTAGGAGTGAAAGGTTTCTTTTATCCATAGTCATTATCATTAGTTAGAATTGTATTTTGAAATTTAATCATTGTTTGGAAATTTAATATCTTGGTGCAGTTTTAGTTTAATCTTATTATTGAAATGGTTGGATTTATGTCTAATAACCTTGCTATTAATTTTCTATAGGTGTTTTGTCTTTTATGTTCCTCCCTTACCTATTAATACTTTCTATACATTATCTTAATTTTTTATTGATCTTATTATAATTTTTCAGTGTTCTTAGTCATTAGTCTAGGAATTACAATGTGCATCTTAATTTATCACAATATGTCTCAGATGAATGCTAATTTAATTCCAGTAAAATATAGAAATTTCGTTCTCATATAGCTCTATTCCTTTCACCTTCCTTTGTGCCATTATTGTCATATTACACCTACATGTTATATACTCAACAATACAGTGTTATAATTATTGATTTTGTAAACATTTCTTTATTTTTAATTTTTTTTTAATGTTTATTTTTGAGAAAGAGAAAGAGACAGAGTGAGAGTGGGGAAGGGGCAGAGAGAAGGAGACACCAAATCTGAAGCAAGCTCCAGGCTCCGAGCTGTCAGCACAGAGCCCGATGCAGGTCTTGAACTCACTAACTGTGAGATCTTGACCTGACCTGAAAAGCCAGCCACTTAACTGACTGAGCTACTCCAGGACCCCAGGCCTCCGTTGTTTCTGATGAGAAGTCACCTGTTAATCCGATAGTGGTTCTATTGTATACAAAATCACTTTTTCTCTTGCTGCTTTTAAGATTTTTCTCTCCTTTTAAAATCAATGTATGTCTCAGGTGTCTAGGAGTGAATCTCTTTGTGCTTATTCTGAGTAGATTGTTAAGCTTCTTATGTATATAGAATAACACTTTTCATTAAATTTAGGAAAATTTTGGCCATTATTTCTTCAAGGTTTTTTTCTGTTCCTCACTTTACGGGATTCTCATTATGCATATGTTGGTGTACTCGATGGTGTCCCGTAGATCTCCGAGGCTGTATTAAATTTTCTTATTTTTAGCTCCTGTTCTTCGGATTGGATGATCTATGTTGTTCTGTCATGTTTGCTGATTTTGTCTTCTCTCAGCACAGATCTGCTATTCAGCCCTTCTAGTGAGTTTTTCATTTCAGTAACTGTGTATTTCTAAACTCCAGAATTTCCATTTGGTTCTTTTATTATTATTATTTTTTTAATGTTTATTTATTTTTTGAGAGACCTAGAGACAGAGTATGAGCAGGGGAGAGGCACAGAGAGAGGGAGATACAGAATGTGAAGCAGGCTCCAGGCTCTGAGCCATCAGCTCAGAGCCCGACGCAGGGCTTGAACTCAGAGACCGTGAGATCATGACCTGAGCCGAAGTCGGCCGCTTAACCAGCTGAGCAACCCAGGCGCCCCCCATTTGGTTCTTTTTAATAATTAATGTCTCTTTTATTTATATTATTATTTATTACAAATTATTAGCTTTATTGAGGTATAACTGATATATAAAGAACTGTACATGTTTAATGCAATTAGATGAATGTGGATAAACACCATGATACCATCACCACAATCAAGGTAATAGACCTTAAGCCTCTTATTTGATGAGTTATCATTTAATATTAATATGTTAATTAACACATTAATCAACCTGTTTTCCTTTAGTTCTCTAAAGCCTTTCTTTGTGAAGCCCATCATTTGTCATTCTCTTCCTCCCTAAAACTGTATCTATTGACTGCTTTTTTTCCAAGTGTATGTGTCAGTATTCCCTGTTCTTTGCAGGTCATATTGTTTTTTGTTTTTGTTGAAAAGTGGATAGTTTACATACTCTATTGTGGCTACTCTGGATTCTGATTCCCTTATCTCCTCCCCAGGAGAGGTCATTATTGCTGCCTGTTGTGACTTGCCTGTACCAATTTTGTGGAGTCTGTGTCCCTTGCAGGGTATGGCCTCTGATACAACAATCTACTTACTTTTTTCATTTTTTTAAATTTATGTTTTTAATTTTAAGACTGGTTTAATGGGGTTCTTCCCTAGTCGGCATAAGTGGTCAGCCAATCAGTGGTCAGAGGTGTGCTTGTACCGTGCTGCACTGTGTCCTCCTGAAGTTTATATATTAAAGCCCTAACTCTTAGGGCCCCAGACTGTGACTGTACTTGAAGATAGAGTCTTTAAAGCAGGAATGAAATTATAATAAAGTCATTAGGTAGGTAGCTTTACTCCAAATGACTGATGTCCTTGTAAGAAGAGGAGATTAGGACACAGACACACACAGAGGGAGGACCACGTGAACACACAGGGAGAAGACAGCCATCTAAAAGCCAAAGAGAGAGGCCTCAGAAGAAACAAAACCCTGCCAACATCTTGATCTTGGAATTCCAGCTTCCAGAATTGTGAGAAACGAAATTCCGGTTGTTTTAGCCATCTAGTCTGTGACAGTTTGTTATGGTAGCCCTAGCAAAGTAATACATGTTTTGAGCCAGGATTTATTTCCAGTCTTTGTCAATGAATCAATGTAGCTTAGGGGAGGTATTCAAAGTTTAGGTTGTTTGTAAATCTGCCCCAGCTTTTAATTTGTGTTTGCAAGGTGTCTTATTCAGCCGGGGGTGGGTATTCTACTAGGACCCTCGCCAGTGTCCTCATGCATGCATAGCCCAGCCCCATGCACATTTATAATCTTCCAGGAAACAAGGGTAAGTAGGATATTATCAAGGTCCATGGGAGCTCTCTTGCTCTCAGAATCTCCCTGGTAAGTTACTGGCTGGTTGCCAGTAAATTTCCTACCTAAACAAGTGTTATGAGCTCTGTTAGGCTGGGTGTTACATTGGCTTCCCTAGATTGTTGGCCACTGAGATGACTACTGCTTTAACAACACCCCTGGTCATGAAACTTTCTGTACTCGAACCCAAACAAAAACCCATCCTCACAGTCTGACCCACCCATGTAAACTTCTGCAAAAGGGAACCTGGGAGTGGAGGCTGGGAGGAATTGGAGCAGCCCCAAACTAAAATGTCATAGACACCCACTATTCTTAGGTTTAGTAAATTTTCTTCAGTAAACACTTGTCAATATTTTATGTGCTTTGGTAAATTTCCAGAATCTTTAAAAGATTGTTTATTGACATTTGTCCAGTTTTAGCATTTATTTTTAGAAAGCTTTTAAAAGATTGTTTATTGACATTTGTCCAGTTTTAGCATTTATTTTTAGAAAGCTTTACTATATCCTCACTCAACCATTCTGGAAGCACCACCCACTCCCTATGCTTAGAAAACTCTTTTTTCCATGTAGTCTCATAGTTATATTTGTGCTTCAGTTAGTCCCTGCATGGAGGCCTTTCCTCATGATCCTATGTAAAAATAATCTTTGCTTTGTCTTTTTACTCTGTTTCATTTTACTCCATAACATTTTCCACTTCCTTAAATTATTTATATATGTATACTCAAAAGTATAGTATTATAATATATATGTAACATATATAATATATATAAATAAGCATGAATAGAAATATATAGCATCAATATAGTATTAATATAACAATATATGAATATATAAATACTATAATACATATATTATATATAAGTATATATGTGTATATATACATATATGTTTGTGTATATATATGTTATGTGTATATATATGTTATTTATTATATATATGTATGTTATGTGTATAGATGTGTATATATATATATATGTTATGTGTGTGTATATATATATATATATATGTTATTTATTAATTGTGTTTCCATAGATGTTTGTGAAAGAATGAATGAAGGTAGGTATTTAGTTTTTTTAAGCTTGTGAGAAAATAATCATTCTCATAAACTTCTGTAGTACTGTGGATGATGACAACATTTTGGGATGTTATCAAACTTGTCATTACACTTCTAGGAATCAACTACCTACAGAAATACTAGTCTTGTGTGCAAGGATAATTGTTAATAATTTTAACAAAGCTGGAAAAAAGGTAAATATGCAGCAAAAAAATGCTGAAATAAATACGAAGGGAAAGTATGATGCTACTAAAAGGCATTGGTTTGTTTTATCATGGAAAGATGTTTAGGATAGTTGAGAAAAATGCATGTGACGAAGCAATACGAATAGGATGACACGATTAGTAAAAAGGAAACTGTGTGTGGGTTTGCGCGCATGTGTCTTCTTGTGTGGACTTGGATGTGTGGGTATGATGAGGAAAATAACAATGACTCTAAGTTTATTTGATGGCTTCAGGTATTACTTTGATAGCTTTAGAAATATTAAGGAAAAACGTAAACGAAATATTGTCACATATTCAATTTTCATGAGTTCTGACATATTGTACCATCTCTTTATAGAATGTGTGTGCTAGAAACCAACATCTCGTGATTTGCCAGAGAGCAGATGTACACTTACCAAATCAATACAGCCGTAGATTGTGTACGTTAATGCAATAGCAATCTCCAAGGTGTAAGAGAGCAATAAAATACGAGAAACTTCCCTTCCAAGTTTCTGAAACCAGAAAATAGGGAGCAATCGTGCATTATTGTCTTTAGCGAGTGCAAATACATTCACGAAAGAGCCCCTATTGAGAGAGTCAAGGAAAATAGGAAAAATAAACCAGCGGCTTTTGCCATCTGACTTCCCCAGTTACTTTCCTCTCCTTTGCCTGTGGCTCCACTTTTCCAAGCCTTAATTCCCCCCAGTTCACCATCTACAGCTTCCATTTTTGGTCTTTATTACTCAGCACTCTAGTCTTGCTTCTTACAACTCTTCATTCTTGTTATTCTCTTCATGACAAGAGTCTCTATCCAAACACGTCAGTCAATAAGTCAATAAGATTTGACTCTTCTGTCTCCAAAGATAAGATGGCTACTAAAAGATTTTATCAAGCAATCCTCATGTATTAAAACAACTCTTGTTAATGACAGACCTGCTTCAACTTATATGTGTGGTGGTAAAAATCTCACACAGAAATGGCTGGAACATGATGTGGAAGGATGAGTAAACCCTCAAACTACACCGTCTCACTTGGAAGGATAAGGTGATTATGGTTTTGCTGGGATAATAAAGCAGATTCCCTCTGTTTCTGTCAGAAAGATGTTTTCAACTACATGTCAGGATGAATGATATGGGCCCTCATCCTGAAAACACATGTAGTTTTTGTGCTGGCTGTAGAAAGACAAGAACGATATGCAGACATGGAAGGAATAAACAATTTTCTCTCCTTCAGTTCTTTCTCTTCCTCTTTCTCCATTTTTGTTCAGTTTATTTGATATTTTTTATGCAAGAAACTATTTGGTGGTAGGGATTAGATGGTAGGAATGAAATGACCAAAGTTTCCAGCTTTCTCAAAGTTTATATGCAAGTAGAAAAGACAGAAAGATAACATAAGGTAACATACGAAAAGGTTAAATATGTCAAAATGGATAAAAAAAAAACTTGGCTCAGTAGTTTTAGGGGACCGGAGGTTTACCCTAGCCATTCATATCTAGAAAGCCTTCATAAAGAGGTAAGACATTGGAAATAAGAGTAGGACTGAGAAAAATGAAGGAGGGATGCAACAGTCTAGGCGGCTTTCAATTTTCATTTACTAGTTTCATTGTAACCTATCTTGTTCCAGAAAAAAAATGTAATAGCATACATTAAAAGTGTGACAAGATAATTAAAAAATGGAGACATAAAATAGAAATGCTAATAAAGTCAACATACATATCACATAACCTATTGTTTGGCAATGTGAGCCAAAAAAAATTGAATGCAAGAATGACCATGTTTTAAGAAAATGATAAAGGCAATTTAACCTGGGGGTGGGCAGTGCATGATGTTAACAGGAGGATAAAGAAAAGGCTACAGAGGGTTTGAAATGTCAAGTTAGCTTATCAGAATTCTGATCTAATTTTGTTGGCAGAAACACAATCAGCTGGGAAATACTGGTGAGCTCTTAGCTGCCAAGATTGTAAAAAGTCATTTTGTCTGCATTCCTTAATTTACATGTTAAGTGTTATTCTTAAATTCTCCCCGCTCTTTGCCAAAGAAGTTCAAACAGGCAAACGGCAGAGAGAGTGACTGAGTCTTGACATGTGATTTCAGCCTTTGAGTCCCACATCAATCAGTAAGTGCCTTTTCTTGCTTAAGTCAATTTGGGCGGTATTTCCTGTCACAACTGAGAGAGCCCTAAGTAATAAAAACTAGAGTAAATAATAAATAATCCTTAGTAATTGGGAAAATAGTGGAGGGAGAAGGGCACAGGGTTACATCAAGGTTTTGAGCTCCAGAGGCTGAAATAAGGGAGTCTCGCAGCACAGTGCTTTGAGGAGGCAAATGTTTTCCAGTTTAGATCCGCTGAAATTCTGTTTGACAGCAGAAGCGTGTCCACGTGAGACATACCGGCACATTTAGAATAACAGGCCTGGAGTCTGGGAGGCAAAGCAGTGTAACCAAGAGGTATGTGCTATCATTTGCTCCATCGACACATAAAGAAACTAAGGAACAGGGAAATTAGGAAACTTGTCCGCAGGATCACACGCAGTGAGTGTTGAAGACAGTGTTTGAATAAAGTCAGTCTGGTTCCGGATTTATACTTAGCAACCATTGCGATCTGAGAGGTTTGTTTCAGAAGCATGCACTTTTTGGGATAGCTGTTTTTGGAAACACTGATAACTTGATGAGTTTGTGGGGTTAGCCGAGCAACTTGCTTATGTTAGAAAAGGTGTCATGTGGAAAATATTGTAAAATGTGGACTGCCTTAGTAAATGTAGTAGAATTCTGTAATGCTTCTAGGAAAAGACTGTGGGGTAGAGACGTGGGTCTAATATTTAAGTTCATTTTATGTAATTAATCACAGCAAACAAAACTGAAACTCGTGCATTTGGGAGACTGTGAAGTATATCATTAGTACCGACTTCAGGTCAGTGCTGATGGTCCCTTTATAATACAGTGCAGATAGAAAGGAGGTTGGGGGGGCACGTAGGAAGTTTATCACTCATCTACAATGACTCTTCTCACTAGAATTATTTTTGAATTAAAACTTTCAAATTGTTATTTTTTGTTCTGTTGTTCGAAAGTAAAGAGGAGGGACGTCTAAGCAGCTCAGTCAGTTAAGCTGCTGACTTCGGCTCTGGTCATGATCTCACGGTTCGTGAGTTGGGGCCCTGCATCCGGCTCTGTGCTGACGGCTCAGAGCCTGGAGCCTGTTTCGGATTCTGTGTCTCCTTCTCTCTCTGCACCACCTCTGCTCGCTCTCTGTCTCTCTCTTCCAAAAACAACAAACATTAAAAACAAAATTGAAAAAAAAAAAAAAAGAAAGTAAAGAAGGGCCCCACTCTAGTGTGTTCTCATTTGAAGTGGAAGATTTTTAGAAGTATTGCTGAAGTCTTTGGCAGCACTAATATTCTGTGATTCTGAATTGAAAGCCAACACAATTGAAATAGATTGTGATATCAGTAAAGATACTCACGTTTGATGGCGAATGTCACTATCTTACAAAGAAATGCAGTTATTTCTCTGCTACAAGGTATATGATTGGATATTCAATTAAATGGAAGCAAGACAGATTCATGCATTTGAGGACACCAAGCACAATTCATGTGAGACACAAAAGGAGGCTGTGTATGAGAAGCTGTGTTAAACCAGAGATGACTAGATGTCGACAATTCCAACTATTTGCATTGATAAGCGGAATTCTTTTGTTGATTTTGGGGATGGTTTTAAGGTCTAGGATTATACTTTTCTTTCATTAAGAGAGTCGTGAGTGACCCCATGCCTGATGCATATACACTTATCCCTGAAACCTTCACATTATTTACTTTCTTTGTTTTAATCAGGCATGTCGGGAATTCAAACATTCTATTAATATTTACCAAAAAATCATGTCAGAATTATTTCTGAATTAAAATTTTCAATCAAGGGGCACCTAGTGGCTCAGTCAATTAAGCACGCGACTCTTGATTTTGCCTCAGGTCATGATTTCATGGTTCCTGAGACTGAGCCCTGCTTTGGGCGTTGTGCTGACAGTGTGGAGCCTGCTTGGGATTCTCCCTCTCCTCCTCTCTCTGCCCCTCCCCTGCTCATGAGGGTGCACATGCACTCTCTCTCTCTCTCTCTCAAAGTAAATACGCATAAAAAACCCGAATAACTTTCAATCGACACCTTACTACTTAAATAAAAGTATTTCATGAAGACCAACAAAGCTTTATTTTACTTCCAAAGGCTTTAAAACCTCGGAAGAGAATTGTTTTAAATTAAGACGTTCCTAAGGAATTGGTCACTTACCGCTTGTCCATAATTCCTATATGACACAGAATTAAAAGAAGACAACTCAACTGTTGTTAGAATTACTGCAATAATTGAAGTCATTACGCATGAGATGTTCATGATCAGAGCAAACGTAACCTGTAAGGAAGATATATGGTAAGTCTGTTACATTCAAAATAAACACTTTGGTTGTACTGCTGACAAAAAAATCCTCTAGTCAAAATGTTGATCTAGTTTTTGAAGCTTTAGAGGTGTTAGTGCGCTTGCCATCAGAGTAAAATATTTTGCTGGCTTACATGATGCCCAGTTAATCTGGAGGGAACAGTGAAATATCACACCAGTAAGCATCAGTCTTCCACTTGGGCTCAAAAATGTTGTGTTTTACAATCTTCTGGATCATGTGAAAGAAAGATAGGGTTTGAACAAAAGGAGTTCCATTGCAAACAGGAAAAAAAAAGATGGAAAATGACTGCTTGTAGAAATGAGTCAAATAAGATTCAATGACTTTTAAGCCAGGATTTTCATTCTCTAGGGAGAGCTATCAATACCTTTGGATGTAAGGTTTTATCTGTACAACTGTGAGATCAGACTCATTGATTCCTAAGGTATTTTTTAGCTCTAAGAGTCTAAGAGTTTTTGTCTTTCTAATATCTTACCTATACCATAGCTGGGTCCTCTCCACGGATCCTCTATTTTATTACAACATCCAATACTGTTCCCAAACTAGACAGTTAGGAAGATGAAGTTTTACAGTAGTATTATGTCTATATATAAAGGCAGTATTAGGTCCTATTACATCTTTTCTACTAGCAAAGTTCATACAATGTTAAAATAAGGTAGAATACCAAATGAAAACACCCCTATATTTAAATTTAGAAAC
This sequence comes from Paguma larvata, assembly GCA_030068075.1. Taxonomy (NCBI): domain Eukaryota; kingdom Metazoa; phylum Chordata; class Mammalia; order Carnivora; family Viverridae; genus Paguma; species Paguma larvata. Next base: position 102,489,825 of record CM057831.1, on the reverse strand, counting down.
CTTTACATAGTGATACTGCCTACCAGAGACTGTTTGTCTACATTAAATTATGCCCTTCTAGATTTTCACTTAATTCTTTATTTTACAAGTAGGGTAGATTCCTTCATTGTTTAGATTCTCACTAAGACCTTTTAGCTTTGTGACCAGTGATTTCTAGGACACCCTAAGCATCTCCACTTACCACACCTGGAGTTGGATGCTTCGCTACTCTTATTATGGAGACTCCTGCAACGATAAACTGGATATAAAAACATATTTATAAATACTCATTGATGATGCTCATCAACTTAAAACATATTTTTAACAACTCCCTTTCCTAAGTCAATGATTTTTAGGATACCAAGGATAACGAAATATAAAGAAGTTTTGGTAGAAGGGGTCAGGACAAGTTTCCATCATGTAGTCATGAACTGAAAGGTAACAGCAGGGTCACTAACCACAGAAACATCTGGGGAACAGTGGCACGGTGGGCAGAACGCAGGTTGGGGTAGATGCCAGAGATGACTCCAAGAGTCCGGAATCGGGGACCACGTTTGCTTCTATCTGTGCCTGCTTTCTGAACTCACTTATTATTCTGAATCCTATCCTTCCTAATAAATTGAAGCCACTGACTGTAATTGCTGTATACATATCCAGATGTGAAAAAAAGGGGCTCATGAGTCTATTCCAAATTGTGTTTGTACAAAATACATCTCTTGAGACTGTAGCCGTTCTTAAGGTAACAACTACAATTCATGTTTTTGCCTTTTTATTTTAAGAAGAATTTCCGTTATTTCATACCAGGTTACTTTGTCTTTTTCCCAGAAGTGTAACGCTATGCTATACTGTTTGAAGGTGAGCTGCACAATTCCCTTGAAATACTTCTTTGTCTTATCTGTTTTAAGCATTTTCACAAGGATTTAAGTCAAAGGAAAATGTTAAAACACAGCATTCATGCTATGCCATTTACAGGAAGGCCAAACCTTAAAGCTTACTAACTCCTAGTTATCCTTAAGGATAACTTAAATCTGCACACTCACCATTTCATTCTGTAACAAAAGCTGAGATTTCTAAGGAAGTACACGGTGAAAGGAAGAACTAATGTAAAGGTGAATTTTAAACTAGAGTGCTCTCTGGCCGGATTACCAAATCACGTGCTTCACAAAATGCCTTTCAAAGTTTAGGGCCTAAGTGAGAATTGCTGCATGAAATTAAATTTAACTGAAATTTTAGATAATTTATTCTAGGAGCTATACACGCTATTTTTGTAACATGTATGATTCAACACCGAGGGACATGAATCATTTATCTGGATTTTGCCTGCAAATTCACTATTCTATTGTTTTCTAAAGCAACGCACTGACGCTTGTGAACCGTCATGTAAAGGCAGGGGATCCCCTAGAGGCCACTGCTTTCTCCATGGCCCTCTTGAGTGGCGGTCATTTCCTCTTACAGCCCTGATACCATTGGTTCCAGGCAAGGGAGAAGTGGTCTCCTTCCTCGCTCATTATTACTCTCAAGTCTTCTGTCTCGTCCAGCTCTGAGTCAAATATCATCAGATTCTACCGCCCACTACCTATCCTGGTTGAAGTCATCTATTGATGACTTTGTCACTCCTCTTGGTGATTTTAATTCTTGTCTCACTCTCTTCACACCTCTTACATCTTGGTGATTTATATATACGTATATAAAATAAATATATATATCTAAAATCCTTTTTACACCCTAGGCTTGTGGTTCTTTGACTTTCTCTTCTCCAATCCTCTGACCCCATCCTATCTCAGTCACTCACTCCCATATTCATTCTCTGGTGCTTGTTTCTGCCAATAAGTGTAACGTCTTTCAATTCTCAATTTAAAGTATCCCCCTAGGACCACCAGCCTCTATCTCTCTACCTCATGCCTGTAGTATCACAACTCTAACAATCTTTGATCCCATCTGGATCTATAATCGAGCCCCTCACCTCTCTGTTATATTCTCTCCTTTGCACAGTTCTTGTTTGGTCACAGATGATGGTTAAATCCAAATCCTGATTAAACACAGTTCTCTTTCCTACTGAATGCCTGCATCCCTGTGGCCGAACATGACCTGAGAAAAACACACAACCACCTTGACCCATCTCACTATGCAAACTGTGTTCCTAAAGCTGAAGTGAGCTCTTAATGGTTAGTTGAAGGCGAACTGCGTTCCCACAAGGCATGCCCTCTTTTTCTAGATGACTATTTCATATCCTTTCTTCAAACAACCGGGCCATTATCCCATTCTCATTCTCAGCTCATGATCTGGCTTCCTAATTCACTGAGATATTTGAAGCCGTTGGAAGAAAAGTTCCACAAGCTCTCGACATCCCATCTATTTACAAATCAAAATTTGTCCTTTCTGTTCTCTACCTTTCCATCCCGTTACCCACCTTGGCACTGTTTATATTACAGATGGGCAGTTCTTTGTTGTGGGAGCTATCTTGTATGTTTGTGAGGTATTTAACCATATCCTTGGCTTCTGCCTACGAGATGCTCACCCCAGCTGTGAAAACCAAAAATGTCTCCAGACATTACCAAATATTCTCTGAGGGGTGAAACCACCTCTCGTTGAGAACCACTGCTGGAGATGAACCGCCCATGGACCTTATTATTTTATGTATTAAAATTCATCATCTCTTGCCTATACCAGCACATGATTCTACTAATCCCAACCTGCTTCCATTTATTTCATATCAGTTTTCTCTCCTCTGGTTCAGTCCCCTCAATAAAAGACACGATACTTCCAACTTACTGCAACAAATAAGCAAACCGGCTCTTGGCCCAGAGTTCTCTCAGCTCCTACCTCATTTCTCTACATCACATTACACCGAACTCCTTAAAGTTGTATTTGCTGTCTCTAGTGCTCCTCCCATTATTTCTTAAACCAACTCCAGTCAGGTTTTTGCCCCACCACTTTGCCTCACCGGTTTATTGCTGGCTTCCATATTGCTAAATCCAATGGTCAATTCTCAGCCCTATTTGGCAGAATAACAGATTTCGATATAGCATATCTTTCTTTAATTGTTTACTTGGCTTTGAGGATGCTGTACTCTCCAAATTTTCCTATTACTTTATGGCTGTCTAGAAACCACAGAAGAATCCACATTAGAAAATGTGTGAGTGTAGACTCACTGTGTGAAGAAGGTAAGGACCCTAAATATGAAAACTAACCATGCTAACGGACATTATAGTTAAGATTCTTGGTCTTTCAGATATCTAAGGACCACCCAACGTGTGGTCATCATGGTCTATTCCCTCCTGTATCCACGTCTCTTATTATAGCACTGGGAAATTAAAGGTGCTCAAAAAATGTCTGTTGGAAAAAGGAATTTGATTTTGAACAGGTTACCGACATGAGATTTACTTACATAATTCTGAAAACTCTGTTTAGAAACTGTTCCCTAGCTTTCACTAGTGGCGCGAATAGTATTTACCGAATGATTAAATCATAAATATATTCTACTCACAATAACTCCCCATAAAGAACATCCTGCTTTGTAAGTTATAGGTTCATATGTCCCAAAGACTCCTCTAACTTGTCCCATATACAAAATCAATAGGAAATACCACATGAAAACATGAAATATGCCAATCATAATCTGGACAGCCTGTGAGAAGAGAATGGTATTAGTACCAAAATCATGTAATTTATAACATAATTCCAATTAAGTGTTAACTGTAAGAGACATTCAATGCTTTTATGAAAGATAAAAGTAAAATAGCAATGCACTTCCCATGCATTTCCTGGACTGGTTAGCCTCGAAAGAAAGCCCTAACCAGGAAGCAACGAGGTTTACCAAACAGGAGTAAGCCATACTTGGAGCATCAGACTGTTCAGTGACAATTCTGGTCAATTCTCTCATTTAAAAGCTGGCAATCTGATTCTACTACTGGCTGTCTTCCCTACCTATCAAGTAATGGCACGAGAGGAGAACACTGAAGTATTCGAGGAAAAATGTGGTTACTAATTTATTTGCACACAGGAAGTCATGTATCCAATATTTTCTTGCACATTAGTAATTTATTAAGGTCGAATCACTTTTTGCATCTTTTATTTCTCTTTTCCTTCAAGGCATACTTGTTGTATATCTTTTTCACAAGCCTGCTGGGGTGAGGTATGGTTGAGTGTCTGACTCTTGATTTTGGCTGAGATCATGATCCCAGGGTCGTGGGATGGAACCCTATGTCAGGCTTTATGCTAAGTGTGGAGCCTGCTTAAGATTCTCTCTCTCTCCCTCTGCCCCCTCCTCTATTCATGCTCTCTCTCTCCTTCTCTCTCTCTCTATCTCCATCTCTAACTAAAAAAAAAAGAAAAAAAGAAAAAAGAAAACAAGAAATACAAAGAATTTCCAATTCTTGTACCAGGTCTTCCTATTGGGTAGGGGATGGGTTGTGTCGGGGAGAATTATTACTCAACTTTAATTTGTAAGAAGATAACTATAATCCAAGCTAATATGTGCCAGTAAATTTATTTCTCAATTCATACGTGAACTGGCATTTCATATACTGAGTCACATTTTTAACTACTCTTTAAAAATTTCAGAGGGTACATTATTTTCACTTTAACATAAACTTTAATAGGACACTGCTTAGTGTTTTAACTTTAATAGTTCCAGCTCTTTGTAAAGCAAGTAGTCCAAAAACACATAAATGCAACTGGCTAATATTAGAGATACATGCTAGAGAATTTTCTTTTATAGAAAGACCGTTATTTGGGTAACAATCTGATGCATTTTTACAGATTTAGAATTTAAGATTTCCTCTGCATCAAATTTGGAAGAATGACATTATCTTCAGAGATCCCTTGGATTTGACTGGAAGAAAATTCTCTCCTAGGTCGCAAAACCCTTGAGGGGCTGGACTTCAGTTATCTCCCTGATGTCACCGGCCTCTAATACGGTGCCTGGCATAGAGCAGGCGCCCAGTAAATACCTCTCCTATAAGCACATCAGTATGCAGAACATTAATCCCGCACAGCTTTCCAACCGTTCAGTGAGTGGGCTTGAAAATCACAAAACCTTAAAAGCCCGTTTTTACTTTTATCTTAACCAAATATGCCCCTCTCCGGATTGAAGAACAATCCTTGCTAAACTGAAATAGTGCATGCTCCTGAATTTAATCAGCGTGAAGTCTTACTTACCCCCAAAACGAGACGATCTGCCTTTGAGAGTTTTGGACATACACACGGAGGGGCCATACTACCAGCATTTCCTCTAGATGATTATGCTTCTAATCTTTGGTGGTATCTTTATTAGCAAACTTCTACAAAACAACACAAAACACATATACACGCCTTTGCTTAAAAGAAAAAGTTTGATTTCACAACCACCTCCCCAAACTTGGAAGCAGTCGCTTTCTCCTTCCCGTGCCTGACTCTGTAAAGGCATCAGCGTGCACCTGCCCGTTTTGAATCACAGCCTCCGTTAAGCGAAAAGTCTGTCTCTATGGCTAAAAAGTATAGGTTGCAGATTATTTTCCCTGAGTAGTAAACAGCGCCCCTGGATGATAAAGTATAAAGAACACCCAGGGAACAGTGCTGAAGAATTTTCGGTAGAGCTTTTACGATTCATTTGCAGGCCGTAATCAATTCAATGCAATTCATAATGCCGTGTTCGCATTTCAAACCCAAGTTCTTGTATTTTAATTCATCATGGGCTCATGACTTTCTTTTTTTCCTATACATATTTGCTGTCTCATTCTCCTTTCCGTGTGAAAGAACTTTTTCTGCTATCGGAAAACTTACCAAAGTTGCTTCCACAAGCCTAAAGGCTTCTCCCGTCCTTCTGTTGTTGTTTTGTTTTTGTGTATTCCTGTTACTCCTGCATTTCTCTCTGGGGTTCAGAAAACCTGGCTAATAATCGTATCCTTTATGGATCTGACGTTACCTTGTCCTACGTCTTCTAACATGTCCCACTTAGGTCAATAACATGAATCGTGTCACTGGGCCAGCTGATCACCTAAGCGATGATCTTAAACCTTGAGTCTTGGTTCTTTCAGAAAGGAGGGTTTGAGCAAATCATCCTTCATTCCCTATACCCTTAAAATCTCGTGATTTGATTATTTTAATGAGTCTTTAGTTTCAAATATTGGTTTTCTGAATGTCTTTTAATTCTATAAAGTATAGAGACAGAAAAAAGCTAGGTAAAGAATTTAAGAGCTACCGACGGTAGAGAAAACAATATGTTAATAACCTAAGTATAAATAATAAGTTTTATATATTAAAATGCCCCCTTTGAGAAATACCAAAGAAAGAGTATAGACCTAAAGATTGATCACTCTGTCATGCTTAAATAAAAGACATAGAATTGCAGAATTCATATCTAGATTGCTAGGAAAATAATAAAAAATAACTAGCCCTTTGGCATACACAGAAAAATTCTTTTCACAAAGTTGATTGTGGAAGCGCCACTAGTGACTTGGGAGAATATTTAGCACCATTAGAGTCTCCATCAGGGCCCACCAAAACCACCAAAACTTTAATGACATATTCATTAAAGTACCAAGAAAAGAGAGGTCGTGTGTGTGTTTAAAATTCTTTAGCTGAATTGACGGAAGGAAGGAACTAAGAAATTCTACAGTATATTTCTGGAATAAAGGATAGTTAGAACTTTTTCCGATGACATTCTACATTCAGTTATGCTACGACCCAGTTAAATATCTCATTTATGTAAAATTAGACGAATAAAAAATAAAAATTAATCATTTGTTTTCATTTCTGATGGTTCCGTCACTAATCCAAAACGCCAGCTGCAGGATAAGCCCCTAGCCCTTATTCCCGACCGTATCCTCATCCTCTACACTTGCCTTATTACATAGTAATTCTGGAACAGTCACAGAGAGCTCATGTCTGGAAACCACTTTTTCTAGAGGAGTTGCGTGCCTCACTGTCTTCAGAGTAACATTCTCTTTGGCAGGGCAGATAAAGCCCTTGGTGAACTGTGCTCCGCCCACCTTCTCAGCCTCATCCCAGCCACTCCCTGGGGTTCAGCCCTAACACCTGCAACAGCAAACCTTCCTTGGGAAGGCTCCTCTGCCCCACCAGTCCGTTAATACTCCTCTCCTTGCTCCCCTAAACTACAGCACGGTGTCATCTCGCTTTGGATGATGAGGACTGGCTCCCGAGATAGGGTGAGCTCCCGGAAGTGGAGGGATTCATTTCTGCCCGTCCAGGGCCAGACCGGGCGGTGACCCTGGGATTCACACTCCATGAAACAGACTGGATGAGGCCGTCCGCGCGAGGATGGGCGGGGCAGGAGAGGGTAGGTCTGGGGGGCACCCAATCCAGTCTCCGTGCCCCCCCCCCCAGAGGGCTTTTAACACCTAAGAAATCGCGGAAGCAAAGCGACAGCATTACCCCTCATTTTACTTGCTCAAGGTCCTAAGGATCGAGTTTTGCCTTGTCAGGTCCAGGCCGAGGCTACGAGGTGGATCCCCGCAGGGGCTGGTCTCCCTGCCCAGGAGCGCTCCTCCAGCACCCTGTCCGGGTCCTCCCACCAGTGCCCGGGCCTGGCTCAAAAGGCAGATTTCAGCTGGCGACGCCCTCAGGCCCAGGCCCCTAGATTCCGCAGGGTGAGCATCACTGAAGCCGCCAGGAGCCCAGGACCCAGCAGGCCCTCAGGCTCCTCCGGCCACGCGGGCCTCCAACGGCAGCAGCAGCAGCAGCAGCAGCGCCTTCCTCTTGCGCCTGCGCACGGACTCCTGGTACAGGCGCGGACGGAAGAGTGGGCGGGGTGACAGAGAGGCACGGTGTGCGCAGACTCACTAGGGCTCCGCGGACCACGTGGTCGGACCCGCTTGGTGTCTGGAGAAATGGCGCTTCCAAATTTCCATTTCTGATATTGGCCAGTCTGGTGCATATTATATGTAATGATTGACCAGGATAACTGCTGAAAAGTCAGTTCCTCCCCTTATCTGTCCTCGAAGGAAAATTGTAGCGCAAATGCATTTTTAGGAGGTGTAACTATTGAAAAAGGCAAGTAGTTGAGTCAATGACTACCCTCTACCGTTTTTTGTTTGGTTTGGTTTTTTTTTAAAGAAGGAAAAGGCCAAAGAAGGAAATTAATGAAGAGACTATATACCAAGACATCAGGATGACTTTTTGACCCTCTTGCTGAGGTGAGTTTACCTTTCAGGTTATACCTCGTTTGATGTGGAGAGTCGTTAAAACAATCTTTATGAAAAGATGTGTAGAGAAGTAGAGGTAGCAGCCGGAAGATTTTAGAAGAGTCTGGTGTGGGAAGATAGGTGAAGAAGTCGGGGTGGGGGGAGAACCTTAAGCAGGAAATGTGATCTTAAATTAACTGACAAGTACACTCCTATTATGCAACTCCACGACTTACTGAGGCAGTAAAGTCACTTGCAGAGCAGACCTTCCTGCAGCAGCAGAAGGACTGAATGTTATGAAGTCTCATTTGTTCCAGAAAAATTTACATTGGTATTTGGGAAAATTAAAATTCAAGATTGGGATGTAAATATTTAGGGAATGATAATGAGCAAAACACTCAAAAACAGAGACAGATTTTTCTTTTGTAAAGGAAGTGGGCTAAAGGCCACTAAAAATCCCTTTTTGCCAGAGGCAAAGTCTGTGTTAAAGCCACCAAGATCTTTTAGGATCATTTATAGCCTGAAAAGCAGTTATAAACACAATGACTTTACTGTTAGCCCCACAGCTAGCTTCCTTGCATTGTGACTCTACAGTCCCCTCATTTAAAAGAAAAGAAATTATGTCCAGGCCATTCTAATGCTTTTACATTTTGTATTGGTCAGTATATCACTGAAGGTATTTGTTTTAGTGCTTTAATAAAGCCCTTTCGTTTCTAACATTAGGATTGTTGTTTTGTGCTTTACCCGTCTGAGCAGTGATTGGACGATATTAAGCATCCTGTACGCTATAGAAAGAGGAGCTCGCTTGAATGTGTTACCAATGTGAAGATTATGGATTTTGTAGAAATGAGAGTTAGTTTTGATTCGACGGTTCCCTTGTAATTTGCTGCCATGATTGATTGATTGTGAGAGAAGCGCTATGTCTTTTCTTTTCATTTAAGAAAGGAAACTATCTTGGATTTGAGGATTTTCTTGGACAGGGGACCAAATATGTACTCGTATTTATTCAGTGAATACAAGAACTTGTCCATATGTGTTCAGTATGAACATAGGCAAGAATAGATGAGTAAGTCAAAGTGTGGGGTAGGCAGAGTTCCCTGGTACTTCTTAATTCTTCTGATAATATCCCAGAGCAGTAAACCAATTTTGTCTTTATTGGTCTCCATAAACTTGGTTCTCAAAACTCTGTATCCTTCAACAATGAAGAGGCAATCAGTCATGGTGTGACATCCAACATGACTTACTTTTTTTTTTTTTTGACTTGTTAATTTTTGTCGTTTAAACTATTTCTCCATGCAGGTTATGTTGTTAATTTCCCTTGAATTGGTTCCAAGGATAACGAAGACATCACAAAGGTAACAAAAATGCTCTGAAGAAATGTGATGAGACCACTGTTGTTCTTGATACAACGTTGTTAAGACCATTGTTGGGTCTTATTCCAAGGACTCCATTGGCTGTAAACCCTGATAGAATATTTTGTCAAAATTTCTGTGAGGAATTTCATGTCACTTGTGTATAGGAGAAAACAGATACTTCCTCTGTGGAAACATTAGGTTATTCTAGTAGGAAAAATGGAAATAAATCTGTCTAACACGGGAGGAACTAAGCGATTGAGTTTATTGTAGACATGCTATAAGTATATATGTATATTTACATAAAATATAGTATTATGCATATGATACATGCACACATATATACATATGGAGTAGATTTTCATTTCCATATAATTAGTGTTTTTACTTAAATTCAGTTCATAAATTTATGAGATGCTAATTAATAGTTTAAAAATTATTTTGCCTTTTTGTTTTTGCATTTTATATGTCCAGACAACACGTTACGTGCTTTACATGTGTTTAAAGGTAAACTGAGATACATTTAAAGTGTGAGGAGTTTGAGCAAACATTGATTTCAGTTGGGCACCACCAACTGAAAATGGTTAGGAGCACTCTGTCGGCAGGAGGTAGGGGAAAGGCTTTTGTCTAGATGGGGTACCCATGCAAGGAAGTTATGTGATTGGCTGTAGTTTAGACAGCTGCCTTCCTTGGGAGAGCCTCGTTGGCTGTTTGTGGTTAGTTGTTCTTAAGTTTAATTTTCTTGGATTGGAGCGCCTTGATTCTGGGTTTGGTTTCGGTTTGCTTCTGTAGGCTTGCAAGGCTTTAGAGCCACTCTGGTCTGATGGCCTCCTTGTTTAACTAACAAGCTTGTCTCATTGGCTTATGCTACTTCAACTTTACCATTGTTATTATTTTACCTGGCGAGCCTACTGAGGCTTAGAGACGTGACGGGTCTTGTTCATAGTCACACAGCTTATAAAATGTGCAAATTGCGGCTCTGCCTCCAGCAGTCTGGTTCCAGAGTCTGTGCCCCTTTGCTTTCTCGGGCTTCTGGAAGAGCTCCGTCTTAGGCCTGTCATGAAATCGTGTCAGGAATACTGTTGGTGAACTCACAAGGTCTAGGGATGGTTCTGGCTACGTGGACTCCCTGGCCCTGCTCTTTGACTTTGTTTTCTACCCTGTAAAATTACGGTCTGGCAGTGTAAGTCCCTGACATTAAACTTTTGATTGCCAGTGCATCCATTTCAGAGATATTCCCCACGAAGAAATGATTGCCAGCTGCATGACGCAGCTACTAGCAAAACAACTGGAGAAGAAATAGACCGCTTTACTTATGATTTGTTTTGAGAAAGTTCTGGTTAACATGGATTACTAACCGCTTGAATGACCCCACTTTTCCCTTCCCGTGCCCTCATTCCTGACCTTATATTTATTAATGTTTATTTATTTTCGTAATTTTTTAAAATGTATGTTTATTTTTGGGAGGGAGACAGTGCTTGAGCAGGGGAGGGACAGAAAGAGAGGGAGGTTGGGGCGCCTGGGTGGCTCAGTTGGTTAAGCGGCCGACTTTGGCTCAGGTCATGATCTCACGGTCTGTGAGTTCGAGCCCCGAGTCGGGCTCTGAGCTGACGGCTCAGAGCCTGGAGCCTGGTTCAGATTCTGTGTCTTCCTCTCTCTCTGCCCTTCCCCTGCTCATACTCTGTCTCTGTGTCTCTCAAAAATAAATAAACGTTAAAAAAATTAAAAAAAAAAAAAAAAAAAGGAAAGAGAGGGAGGCACAGAATTCGAAGCAGGCTCCAGGCTCTGAGCTGTCAGCACAGAGCCCAACGTGGGGCTCGAACCCACGAACCATGAGATCATGACCTGAGCCGAAATCAGACGCCCTGTCCTCCTCTTATATTCAAATTTACCCATAAAGGGATGCCTGGGTGGCTCAGTTGGTTGAGCATTTGACTCTTGATTTCGGCTCAGGTCATGATCTCATGGTTTGTGGGTTTGAACCCCACGTTGGGCTCTGTGCTGATGGTGCGAAGCCTGCGTGGGATTCTCTGTCTCTCTCTGCCCTCCCCTGCTTGCACTCTGTCTTTCTCAATAAATAAATAAATAAGTAAATAAATAAGTAAATAAATTCACCCATAAAGAGCGAACCCAAGAAACTATCAATATTTCACCATCAACCCTAATAAAGGCAGAACCCCGGGTTTGTGCTTTCTCTCTCCTTGTCTCCCTCCCTCTCCCACCCTTCCTATGAACTTGCTGCCTTGCCCTTGGGGCATGCAGTATACCCTCCAGGACTTGTGAGTTGTAAATCTTTTTCTTTGGAGTTTCCTGTTGGTTGCTGCTGAGGTGCAACCTGCAATTAGAGTAAGGACCACAAGGGCCAGTCCAGCCACAGCATTGACTCCAAGAGGGGACATGTCTGTGGGGACTGCCATGAGCGGTAGGGCCCGGGCGAGGGCCTCAGACATTCAGGTCGACAGCATTACCATCAGTAGGCCGAGACCAACAGAACTAGACACTGCAGCTAGCATTCTGTGACTACATGAAGTGGCATTTGGCCTAAAGTCTGTTCCAGATTATGAGTGTCGCCAAACACTTGGGGGCGTGGCAGGAGTGGGGAAAGCACAGTCCCATTGTGAGTGAGGTTTAAGCTGGGTGGACACCCGGGGTAGAGAAGGAGATGGATGCAGCCTGCTGAGTACTGGTGAGCTCCTAGAACTGAGTCAAGGGCTGTCCGTTTTTATTATTTTTATTATTAGTTTTGAATGTTTTTATTTATTTTTGATCAGTCTGCTTTTAGAGTGAAGTCAGGGAACTGGACAGCAGAGAAGAGGTGGGTTGGGGAGAAGAGCGAATACTTCAAAAATATAAATTGCCTTGTAGAGATTAGTCTGGGAGAGGAAGGCTCTGTTTGTTTCAATTGAAGAATGAAGGGAGAAAGGCAGAAGAGAGCCCATTTGAGGAAAACGCTGGTGTCTGAGTCCTCTCCAGCCTGTGGGAGTTAGGGCGCATGGGCAGGGCCACATCTGCCTGCCTTGCCCCCCATCTGCTCAAGCACACTTCAGTTCTCTGCAGGTCCCCACTTCCGCAGTATTTCTGGGAGTCCCCAGAGTTTGCACCCTGTTGTCTAGCACAGCAGGCGCTTTCCTTCGGGGCTTGCAGGTGCCTTTTGTGAGGAGGTGGCTCTGCCTCAGGTGCTGTCCCCCAGTGCCTCCCAAGCTCCAGAGCCCAGGGGTGGGGGAGCAGCCTTGCATTGTCTTCAGCCCTCCTAACAGAGCAGGATCCTGGGTATAGTCCGTGTGCAAATGGTCCATGTGCAAATGAGAATACCACTTTCCCCATAGGGCTCAACCTAGGTCATGGTCACGGAGGCCAGGCTGGCAGCTGGACTCCACTTCCTGCTCTTTGAGCTCCAGCTTCAGATACTTAAACTCAAAACTTCCTGCAGGATCTTTCCCCCGCTCCTACAAAGAGATGCCCGGGGACCCTGGGCATCCCCCTCCCAGTCACCCAGGTCTAGAATAGCTTCATCTGCTCCCTGGGAGTAGGGAACAGTTGTGACCAATTAGATTTTAGAGGGATGTAACAAATGCAAGACACACTGTGGAGAAAAGAGCTTTCAGAATTGTCGTGTAGGCCTCGCATGAATCAGTGAGACGTATGTATCCATGATGTATTCGTGGATTCTGGAAAGATAACTCTGAACCCATGTATTTCTTGATGAGATCTTGACCTTCTCTAAACCTTAGAATTTAGGATCAGTAGACACCCTGGAGCCCTAGAGATCTAATCATAACCTGTGTTGTTTTGAGGAGAGAAGACCCTAAATATATGATACACGTGGGTTCTCCTCATATAGCTTCACTTACATTTCTTGAGTGAAGTCTTTGTACTCAAACCCAACATTTATTCCTCGTACATGAAAAAATCATGTGTATACTGGCGTTTAGATAAAGCTTGCTCTACCCCATTTTATGTTACCCCAAATACAAGGTATGAAAAACTTAATTTTATGTAATAGCCTAGCACAGCGTTTGGTCACAACGTAATAATATAAGATTTTTTTTTGAGCAAATGAAGAATAAATGTATATGTTTTTAGATAATCCAGAGTGAACATGGTGATCCATAGGTCATCATGGATCCGTCCAGAAGGATCCATAAGACCTTCGAAGAGTGATTTAGTATTAGTAGTAGGTGTATGGCTTCTATGCTAGGGTGTAGTATTTCTACTCCAGTCACTTTCTCAGGTCTCGGATCACAGCTACCTTTTTAGAAAGCTGAGGCGATTTAAAACTTAAAATTAAACTTACTTGGTTTTATTTTCCACAGGAAGTCTAGCACTTAGATAATACGGGAATCCGAGGAGCAGCAGCTGGGTTTTTCTCAAGCACACAGAACAGCGCCCTCTACAGAGTAGGCGCTCACTAGCTGTTTGATGAGTCAATGAATGAATGAATGCTTTTTCCGATTGCATAAAAACATGATTGCATTGTCTAAAATGAATCCACTACGTAAGCATGGTATGCTTACAGCATTGTTAAAATCGGAGATGTAGGCAGTCTTTTTTTTTTTTTTTATTTACACTGTAGAAGGCCTCACCTTAAAATATAAATTTTAGATGGTTGAAACTCTTATCCATTAGCATCTTTTGACCGTCCAGCCAGAAGAGAAATCAAAGGGGGGCAAATCAATTGACACTGTAGACATTGAGTTAAGAGACACTTAGGTGCGATTGAAAGGTATCAGGGCAACTCTCAGGAAGCAAGTGCTGACACTACTGTTATTACATTACTAAATCCCTTCTCTCCCATCGAAGTCAGGTAGTTCCTTCAACAGAGTACAAGTTTACTATAGAGAAACGTGTGTGTGTGTGTTCGTTTGTTTTTTTTTTTTGGAGCTACAGATCTCTGATTCTATCCCAGACCATAAGAAGAGTTGGAGGGAAGAGGGGTTGGGAACACTGCCTGGACTTGGGAGCCAGACTGCCAGGGTTCAGGTGCGTGCTTGCATCTTCACTTGTCTTAATGGCAAGTTTTTAATCTCTCTGCTACGGTTGTCTCATCTGAAAATGATGCTGATCAAAAAAAATTTTTTTAACGTTTATTTCTTTTAGAGAGAGAGACAGACAGAGACAGAGTGTGAGCGGGGGAGGAGCAGAGTGAGAGGGAGACACAGAATCCAAAGCAGGCTCCGGGCTCTGAGCTGTCAGCACGGAGGCTGACATGGGGTTCAGACTCACGAGCCATGAGATCAGGAGCTGAACCAAAGTCGGACGCTTAACTGACTGAGCCCCCCAGGCCCCCCCCCGAAAATGACGCTGATTATAGTACCTATTTCACAGGGGTATTGTGAGCATTAAACGTATTAATTTTACGTAAGTGTTTGGGATGTGCCTGGCGTATAGAGTGGGCTAAGTATTTGCTGTTACCACTGTTACTGCTACTAAAGCAAAGTGAAAAATAGAATCTGCTTGATGGAAATGTATTTCAGAAATCAGCTTTGCTAGAAATGCTTCTTTTCCCTAAAGCAAGTCTTATTTTTTAAGTTGTTTAGCTAGATTTACAGTATGCCACCCCTCCATTCATTTTGGGGAGCTATTTAGCACCCTCAGACCATGGGGTTCATGTCTTTATTTTCATTTAGCTGCTGAGCTTCCTGGTGAAGGACACAGCATTCCTGATCACCCAGATTGCTAAATGGTTGGGACGCAGGCAGACCAGGAAATTTGGAACTATGTAATACTCACCCGACATAATACGTCTGCTTTCCCAGATGCAAAAATTCCGTTCTCATCTGCCCCTTCCTTGATTTCGATTTCTCTGCCTACTTTTTCCATATATATATTTTGTCCTATTTGGGTTTTAATTTTTTTTTCTTTTTCATTTTATTTATTTTTAGAGAGAGAGCACAAGCAGAAGAGCCGGAGGAGAGAGGGAGAATCTCAACCAGGCTACATGCTTAGCATGGAGCCTGACTCAGGGCTTGATCCCACAACGCTGGGATCATGACCTGAGCCGAAATCAAGAGTGGGATGCTTAAGTGACTGAGCCACCCAGGTGCCTCTGTCCCATTTGGCTTTAAAATTTTTTTTTTTAATGTTTATTTATTTTTGAGACAGAGAGAGACAGGGCATGAGTGGGGGAGGGGCAGAGAGAGAGGGAGACACAGAATGTGAAGCAGGCTCCAGGCTCTGAGCTGTCAGCACAGAGCCCAACGCGGGGCTCAAACTCACAGACTGCGAGATCATGACCTGAGCTGAAGTCGGACGCTCAACCGACTGAGCCACCCAGGCGCCCCCCATTTGACTTTTAAAAATAATCCAGAAACTTCAAAAATGGGTAATACTTTGCTGTTTCCAAACCACTTTCACATAATGTTATCTTATTTCATCTTTACAACAGCTCTACTGGAGAAAGGCAGATGACAATTTTTGATCAATCTATCTGTCCTTTTTTTCCCCTTCCCCCTTAATCTAGTTTAGATTCCATCGTCCATCATTGCAGTAATATTTTTGGCAGCATCTCATACTTTTCTGCCCCTTTGGTATTTTATCATCCTGTCTTGCAAAACCCTAATCCTAGATGGAACCAAACAGGCACTTTGTCTAGGTTCACATCTGAGCAGCCCAAGCCTTGCCGAAGCAGTCAGTTTGTGTTGTGAATTTGTGGGCCCTGCTTCAAGTGTGTCCTCAGTGTAGCCCGGCAGTCCTCCTCTGTTTCTCTGATCAGTTTATTCTCTACTTCCGTGACTTTTCCAACATTACCCTTTCCGTGCAGTATTCTGATTCTACACATGGCCCCCACCTTAGTGTGACCTCACTTCCGCCTATTTTTTAAAATTTTTTGAAAATTTATTTTGAGAGAGAGAGAGAGAGAGTGGGAGAGCGCGTGCATGAGCAGGGGAAGGGTAGAGAGACAGAGGGAGACACAGAATCCGAAGCAGGCTCCAGGCTCTGAGCTGTCAGCACAGAGCCCGATGCAGGGCTTGAACCCACGAACCTCTGGATCAGGACCTGAACCAGAGTCGGGACCCTGGAAGCTTAACCAACTGAGCCACCTAGGCTCCCCCTCACTTCTGCTTTGACATGACACGAGGCATCCTATGTTCTAGGTACCCTTCCTGCAAACCTGTCGATATCTGCAACAGTGGCGTCTTCTTTCCTTTGGGATGTGGATAAACCACCCTTCCTCATCACTCGGGCCGTGCCTTCCATATACACGTTCGATTTCTTGACACTTACACTACAGCCATTCCTTTTCTCTGATATATTAAACAGCTTTCTGTCTTAGCTGGATTGTTCCCATTGACTTTTAAATAGGCCCAGGTTTTTCCCACTTCAGAGACAAAACAGCCGTAGCCCCAGTAAACCTCAGCATTTCATCCTTGGCCTGCTGTTACCCCACTGCAAATGAGTCCAATGTATGCGAAAATACTCTGTAAATAACAGAGCTTTGTAGCCATCGAGGAGGCAGGGTTTGATGATATTCATGTACAAACACTGTGAGCCATATTCAGTCTTCTGGCCCTTCACCTTTGCCGGTGCGGCAATGGCATGTGGGAAGAAACAGTGGCAGGGAAATACATGTAGTTATCACTAGTGACAAACTAAGATAAATCTCAAACACAGTCTCGTGGACTGTAGGGACAGTTTCTTAAGAAGTTCCTGCAGAGCGGTTTAACCCCATGAGATTGCATGGCGCTCTTTTTTTTTTTTTTTTTTTTTTAAGTGGCGTAAGTGAGGCCATCGTTTCTGGGAGGAGCTGAGGTACTGGTTGCATACACATTTGGCAGAATCAGGACAGGCTGGAGAGAATGAATAAAACAAGCACTATTGTTACTACAATCCTATTCAGTCCTGTTCTCCAGCCCCTCCTCCCTCCCATGACTCAAGGGACTCAAAGACAAAGCGCACTCTTGCGAGCCCACAGTGGGACCTGGCTGATACTTTTCTGTATTTCTCCAGCACGTACTCAGCTCACCCTGTTGGTCTTGGTGATTGCTTGCTTGGCAAAACGGGCAACAGTACAATTTGTGCAGAACTCCAAGACAGAGAAGATAATCAGAATGGCTGAGATTCCTCTCCCAGAAAGCTGAAATCAAGAAAAAACAGGCTGAAATGTTGACTAATCAGGAGGGCTTCATGCAGGCTTCAAAAACTTATTGACTCAGTAAATGTGCCATCGCTTCTGCCCCACCTACTCCATGATTGTTTCTCTATCATCACCAAATGCTTATTTCAAGGAAATGTGAATTAATTTTGAATTTTCTTTAAAATTCCACAAGACTTTCCTTTTCTCCAGCAGACTATTTAGAAACATTAGAAAAGAAGTGCATTTTTTCCTTTGCAATGGATTTCTTGTTTTTTAAAAAATGTTACCTGCTTATTTAAAAAAATCAAGCCATATAGAAAACAATCAATCGTCTCTAATGTCACTACCTAGACATAAGCAAAATTAATATTCTGTGCCTATTTTTCTAGAACTCTGTGTCGAGGCCAGAAGGCAGATAGAAACATGGATGCATGGCGAGACAGCAAGAAGAATGGAATTGTTTCGTACTTATTGTTTTGAAGTTTGAAAGTAGTGTTCGATTTTAAAAGATAGAAGGAAGCAAATTAAGTCTGCTAAATTAAAACTAAAAGTGTATGAATTCCATGAAGAAGTTGCAGTAATTTTAAACCTACCGGTTTCAGTTTTAGACCGTGTGAAATGATTGCTTCTGAAGAATGAGGCGATCGGGCACTCTTATTTGGTATCTTTCTTGTCTCGCCTCTCTTCACCTTTCGGATTTTGGTGATGATGTCACCTTTCACGTTTTATTTTTTGGGGGCTGGGGGTGAACATTGAAAGCTTTATTTTCACTCCCGTAGCTGTCATTTCCCCGGCTGTTCAGTCTTACAGTCCCAGATGAATATTTCATTGGCTTAGTGCTCCTCGCTAATCTTTTCACACAGCTTCTCCCTGCGTTTCTGAGTTCTCGACTTCACTTACGTCTTGTGTGGTGAATATGCCTGGTACAAGAATTTTACTGGATGTGTTATTCTTGACTCACAGTTTCTTTTCACCAGAAACTTTACGACCTTGCTGCGTTGTTTTTCCTCCCTGCATGTTGCTGGGGTAGACCCTGAGCCACGCCGACTTTTCTTCCAGCTTAGAGGTGATTGGATTTTTCTGCCTAAAACCTTAATGAATCCATTGTCATACTTTATACTTTAGCAAGGGTCTGTATCTATTCCATCTTTCTCAATTATTTTACGTGTCTTTCTCCCAGATAGATTATTCCCTTTAGACGTAAAAATTCAGTTATTCTCTTAGTCAGGATTTTTTCTCAGTATCCTGAATACTTTTTTTCTGTACCATTTGTTGGATTCTCTACTCAGGGAAACCAAGTATTATTATGTTGGATGAAACTTGCCTGTCTTCCATATTTATCATCTTCTTTCTATTTAATATATTTGTATTTTCTTCTGTGAAGACTGTGATTACAGTTTTTCTGTCTACCATTTTTATCTGAGTCCATTCTGTTTCTTGCTGTGCGTGATTTCTTTATTAGATCTATATTGGTTTGGGGTACTTGGTTTCTCTAGTGCCACAGTTCTTTTTATTTCATCGTGTCATTTTCTTTTCCTTTTCTTTTAGAGAGAGAGAGAAAGAGAGAGAGAGTGTGCATGAGTGGGGAGAGGGGCAGAGGGAGAGAGAAAGAGTTTTAACCATGCTCCACACTCAAAGCAGAGCCTGATGCAGGGCTCGATCCCATAACCCTGGGATCATGTCCTGAACCGAAATCAAGATCGGATGTTCAATCAACTGAGCCACCCAGGCGCCTCCATTTTGTTTTCTTATTAATTAATGATTTTCAGTAGCATAGAAGGCTCATGAGAAATCTTCTATTGATAATTGGGTAATGTTTTTTTTTTCCATATATATATATATTTTATCTATACCACCATCATGATATGGTATAACATGGCTTGACCTGCTACTTGGAAATTTCTTTTGTTGTCTCTGTGTTAAATTGAAACACCTATATCTGGGATTGAATTGAATACCAATATCTGAAACCAAAGAGCTGGGTCATGTGTGTTTTGTTTTGTTTTGTTTTTATTTTTTTTAATGTTTTTTTGAGAAAGAGAGACACACAGATTGTGAGGGGGGAAGGGTCAGAGAGAGAAGGAGACACAGAATCTGAAGCAGGCTCCAGGCTCTGAGCTATCAGCACAGAGCCCGATGCGGGGCTTGAACTCACAAACAGCGAGATCAGACCTAAGCTGAAGTTGGATGCTTAACCGGCTGAGCCACCCCACGTGTTAATCACAGAGTAGAGTCATTCTTTCAGAAGACAGGAATTTGAGCTAAAATTTGAGGAAGTGGTTTCCCAGATTAGTAAGGACTCTAGCCACGAGAGTGACACCCAGCGTGTTCCTCTTTTATGTGACTTACATATCCATCAAACCAGGGCGCATCTTGTGAGGAAGAGGGAAGGCACATGTGTTTGCATCCATGCTATCATCTGATACATCTTTTGTTCTAATCAGTTGAATTGTATCTCTTACTCAAAATAAATAATAGTCATCTGAGTGTTTCTGCTGACCCATTAAGCCAAGGGAATCTTCAGTTTTCTTTCCTCCCCTCTTCCTTTTTTCCCTTCCATTTCTTCCTTTAATCACTCTGATGTATTTAGATAGTTTCCCTACCATTTTTTTCAGTTTTCTCATTCTTCAAGTGAACAGCCGTATATAGGCCTTATGTTTGTTCAGATAGAGTACAGGTGAGTTCTCCTTGATTATATTTCTACTTAACTGTGCCCACTTTGTCTTCCTTGTTTCCAGCTTCAATTTAAGGGCTAGATGTGGTTTTCTGTACATTTTGCTGGATGCTAACCATGCAGCCATAGCAGTGAGAAAAGTCGTTTAGTTGGCACTGAACACGATTCTTGCTAGTGAATGTGGACTCTGCTTTCTTTCTCTTTTGAGAAATGCCTGTACTAACCCTCGGTCCAAGGTCAGAGGTTTATCCTGTTCCGTGGATTTCTGTTCATGCCCCCATGTTCTCAAGGTGCGCCGGAAGATGTCAGCTCTGGCGAGCTTTCCTCCTTCTCTGCAGGTCCTGGCCTACACGAGGGCTTCTAGCGTTCAGGATTTGCTTTATCCTGTCTTAGAATTGACTGCTCTCCACTCAAGTCTTCTTCACTCTTGGTTGGACAGCATTCGTGAGACTTCTCTGTATGTTTTCATTTCCTGCTTTTCTTAGTTTTGTTTCTGGGGAGTAAGAAACCAGGTCAGGAGCTGTGTTCTGCCACCTCGAGACACAGCAGAACCATTTCGTTTTTCACTCGGATGCCAGTTTAAATGGTGAGTTTTGAGTACTTTGTGTTCTTCGGTTTGCTGTTATGTAGGATACCCGTTGTGTGCTTGCTCCACTCCACTGTACTCACCAAGAGGTCCCCTCATATTCTTGCCTTCGTATAAGCGCTTCTGTACACTTTGCTCTCGGGGTAATGGTCAGAGTCCATGCTTTGCCTAATTATGATAACGACTGGTTGATTCTGTTTTGAGAGCATTGAGAGGCACGTGCTTCATTTTGAAGTTGCTTCATTCTTTGAATTTCTCTAATAAAAGTTGAACATCCTTGTGGCCGGTTTCCCCTCATCCCATTCTCAGTCTAAAATAAAGCTACTCAATAACTTAGCTCTCTGTTTTACACAGACTTTCAAATCTCTGGAAAATACTGTCTGAGCATCTTTAAGTGTCTTCAGCTGTCTTCCCCGTCGTTCACGTGGTCCGCCTTAAGAGCAGTAGAGGATGCCCTTTCTGCCCCAGTCCGTCTGTAGAGGTAGCTCTCCCACTTTATTCTAGAGCCCTCGAGATCACGTGATGTAGTAGTGGGGCTACCCTCCAGTCATGAGAGACACGTGCGAGCATGGCCGGAGAGGGGACGTGCGGCGGATGACGGGATACTCACGCCGCCCAGTAGTCTTGGTTGAGGATCCCGTTGAGGCTGGCGTCCAGCAGCAGCAGAGTCACTCCAATGAAGACAAAGATCGCACTGACAACGTTCATTCCTAGGCTGCCTTTAATCTAATGGAGGTGACGGGAAAAAGAAATCACATGTAGGAGAAATGAAATGAAGTGAGATAAGAGTCAGTTAAATCTAATGGTTCTCGATCCTTGAAATCTCGAAGTCGCAATGACTTTTTTCCTGCCTTTCTGAGTTTTCATGAGAACTGTGCTGTATGCAGCGTGAATGTAGCATACTTCTAGAATCTGTAGAAAAATGTACATAATACAAAGACGAAGCTCATCCATCATGTTCGTCTAAAATAACGCACAATAACAATTATGTTCCCTGTTTAAAATACTAAAACAACAAATAAACCTCCGATGAGCGTTTTTCTGTGGCAGGCATTGTGTGAAATTACTTAAGTACCTCGTCTCATGGAACTCTTAAAACCGTCATACGAGATAGGACAACAAAGCGTCCAGTGTTACATGGATGGAAAAGTGTGTCTGCAGAAACGTCTTGGCTGATAAGTTTAGAAATTGACGAAAACTCTGAAGTTGTTTTAGGGTCTAGATAAAAAAAACCCAGGTTTAGAATGAGGAAGTCATAGGCTTTTGTGGGTAGAGGTGCATTGGGAGAGTACAAAAATTTCCTCAGTTTCTACAAGAAGATTTCGACAGGCAGCAGGATAATTGGGAAGCCAAGTCTTCAGCTGACTTGCTAGCAGTGAATGACTTTGTTCTTTAGAATCACAAGAGCTTCAGCCTGCCCGCGGGTCTCCCACAGGCCTCTACAATGCTGCTGGAAAAATTGCTTCGGGTACCATTTTAGTAGCTGTCTTCTCCAAATGGACAGATTCTGCGCTTGGACAACCTCAGGTAGAGGGAAGGACCCATACATGGTGCAGAGAGAGGGTGCTTTATTTTATATTTTAGATTACAACAGGAGTGGCTAATCGAGATTAGGCTGATTTCATTTCCGTGTAGTCTCTAGTCTAGTCTCTAGTCTCGTGTCTAGTGTCTAGTGTCATGTCTGGTCTGGGAGAGCTTGAGCAGCAGGACTCCGTTCCCATTTTTCCATCCCTTCCTCTCGCGCTGGATTAAATAGGATCCTGAAACCACCTCTGCTCTAGCTGTCACCATTTCTTGGCAAGCACTTTCCTGCTCCTGTTTCAAAAGTAGACCAGGGAATTGCAAAAGGTGGAGAACTGTGGCCAAGACAGTTGAAAGACCTGTCTCAGGGATTGGTTTTATAAACTTTTTATGTGCCCAGTTGGTGCTTTCAGTGATGATTTAACAAACTGTAAAACCAAAGTCACATCTGAGTAAAAATAGGATATGTGCAAATAAAAAATAAAAATATAAGGCAAGGCAGAACTGAGAAATGGCAAATGAATAAGAGAGTCTTTGATACCAAAGAGGCAGGTGGGTATTTCCTGGCTCCTATATTCTGCTTTGGAGTTCCCCTAATGCAGTGTGTGTGACCTGGTGGAGCCAGGGAGCCTTTAGGATAAAGCTACAAACCTTACCTATACCAGCTCCCACTCTCGTGAGTTAAGAGAGTCGGGACGTGGGGCTCTGCCATTTCCAAGTGGCAAATTGTGGGGACCATGCTGGGGCACACATACCATGGAGGCAACAATAGAAATATTTTTTTGGGAAAGAGTGCTCCCCTTTGCATTTTCTGAATCCACTTTCTCAATTTTCCTCTCCAAATCAATTAAATGAATCTTTCAAAGAGTTTAAAAAGTAGAGACATTCTGACTTACCAGGATAGGGGAAAACTGCTTGGACGCCAGTATAGAGAGAGCGCCGGTGGCAATGAACTGTAGAAACAGACACATTTATTTTGTGAACGATGGATTCTTTGGTCCTGGGAGCTTCTCTCTTAGTAGGAAAGATTGATCTATTTATGTTCATCTAGTTTCCCTACTTCTCCATTTTCTGGAGTAACTTTCAGAGATTGTTTCCTTTTGACTTTTCCCTTTTTAATCTCGCCTTAGTTTCTCGCGTGTAAAGAACTCGTTCTCTTGTGAGCTTACCATGTCTGGTGACTTTTGAGCTCACAGCTCCATCTCTTGTCATGATCGTTTGCATATTTTAATCATGTTCCCGATCACCTCCTTTTGCCTCCCTCCACCCAGGGCATACATTTCACCTAAAACGTAATCAGGAACTAAAACTTTGGCTTGTTAGTTACTTGATCAGCGTAAACTTGAGGGTGTGAGTTTAAACTGCAGGGTAAAATGGAGAACAAGAGCTCTTCCTTTTTTTATACTCAACCGGAGCTCTTATATCTCAGTTTTACAGCAGATCAGATGCGGGGCTGAAAAAAAATGAGTTGCGTGGGCTTGGGAGAGCGGTATTTGATAAACTGAGAAGGAGCGGTGTTCTGGCAGGATACTCACAGAGATGCCGCCCCAGATCGGATATCCGCTAATAAAAGCAGAGGAAAGAAATCCAAAAACGATTCCATAAATGGCGTTCATTAAACCTAAAATAATTCCGAAACCGATGTGCATCAGTCCAATCAGGATCTGGATTGCCTGAAAAAAGAAAACCGGCATTTTAAGGTCGCTTCTTCATTTTCAGGCACGAACGAGGCATTACTGTCATTGCTCCTGCTGCTAATTTATTGTCAACTCTGTCAAGATGCATGGGTGTCCTTTATGCATATATGCCTGTCCCGCAGGAAGTGGGCCAGGAGGATTTTGGCATACACTGGAGCCAGGCCCTCGGCGGTGGAGGCCTTGTTTGAGGTATCTGGGGAGGCTTGTAAGGATAGCCCAAGGAGAATTCTTCAGAAGGTGCTAGCACAGAGAGGATTCTAAGCAGGCTCCACACTGTCAGCGCGGAGCCCAATGTGGGATGTGAGCCCACGAATCCGTGATATCATGACCTGAGCCAAAAATCAAGTGTCAGACGCTTAACCAGCTGAGCCACCCAGGCACCCCTAGGAGAAAAATGCTGTAACTCTGAGTTTGATGGCTGTTCCAAACGGACCTATTTTCTGCTTGGTAAATCCCAGTTATGGGGAAAATATCAATGAAGGAAGTATCAGTGAATTTACGGGGCATTAGGTACATGTTTGATAATATTCGAAACACTTCACATTTATTGTGTCATGTAATCTTCCCACCAACTGGATGGAGACACAGAGCTGTCTGTCGTAGTTTTCTCAGGCTGCTGTCACAAAATACTGTGCTACCCTCTGGGTAGCTTATAAACAACAGAAATTTACGCCCACAGTTCTGGAGGCCGGGAAGTCCCAAGTTCAAGGTGGTCCCCTTTTGGTGAGGCCCTCTCCTTGGTTCACAGCGGGTGACTTGTCGCCGTGTTCTCACATCCTGGCAAAGGCTAGGGATGCCTCAGGAGCCTCGTTTATAAGGTGCTAATCCCATTCATGAGGGTTCCACTTTCATGAACTAATAAGTATTTCCCAAAGGCCCACCTCCTCATACTATCGTCTTTAGAGTTAGGATTCCAAGGTAGAAATTTTGGGAGGACATTCAGAACACAGCAGTGTCCAAGGTCATACCATTACTGAAGAGCAGATCTGAAAATTTAATACAGCAAATTGATTGCAGAACTTGTGTCTTAACTATTGAAGCCAGCCTCCCCGAAGGTTCAGCTCCACCTCTCCACAGTCATCTTGAGTACATGCACAAGCTATCTTTTTTCTTTCTAAATTCCTGTTTTATCTTATGGTATAGATTATACACCTTATTACTTGGTTTTATACTTATTAATATTGTTCTTTTTTTTTTAATTGCAAGTATGCAAACATTTTCTTATTGGCCAAGACATATTCTCAGAGACAGGGAATACATCTTTGTACCTTCTTAGAGCACCTTCCTTCATCCTGGATAAACACATTTGTGAGAAATGAGTACCGCTCGATTGGGCCAGAAGTTAACTGTAGGTTTACTGTTTGTTTCATCTCAAGTTATGTCTTAATCTGCCTAAGAAGACAGCAGATACAAAGATTGCTGTGTTTATTTCTTCAGTAACTTGTTATTGAATACAGTTAAGTTATTAAGTGGAATCAGAGTTGCAAAAAAAATCACAGCTTCCTAAATAGTGCTGAGAGATTAATATTTTCTTTGAATAATGAATTTTCTGGAAATTCAGACTAATGAAAGCTATGAACCTTCTCCCTGAAAAACTATTCTTAAACATCCATCCCTACACACACCACACTTTTGCATAGAACCTCAGAGGTGTCACGGGCCTCTTTTAGCCAACCGTGGATCTCAGGTGAAGCTCCTATTAGACATTATATGTGGCTCTTACAGGCTCTTCTTTAGAGTACCAGTTCAGTCATCTGACCTCAGACTTCTTATCCTCACCCTTGCCATCCTCTTGATGGCAGTTAGATGTTGGATTAATGCTGGTCTACACTTCTCCTAGTATAACCCCAGTGTACCATATGCCGACCAAACTTGCCTACAGGCCAGACTTAGTAATTTGGTCATTTTACTCACTCTGGATTTTTGGCCACAGACCCACTTTAAGTTCCGAGTCCACCGGGGCAGATGCTCCAGGTCCTGCCACCTGAGGCCCCTATACTGTTATGGTGACTGGGGGCTACTAATAGTATAGGTGTACAGTCTTCAGGGAAAAGAAATAGCTTCTGCCAACTGGAACTTTCACATACAAAATGGCACCCATCACTTTAAAGTCCTTCCCTTGAACACCTCTGTGTCACCAGTGGCTCCCCATTTCCACTCAGAGTACAAGCCAGGGCCTCTGTCCTCCAGGCCTCACAGGGTCTGGCCCCCACACCCCTCAGCCCTCCTTGAGACTACCACCTTCCTCCATCATATTGTTCTACTCCACTGGCCTCTTTCCTGTTTTCCAAACACATCACACGTTTTCCTCTAAAGGCCTTTCCAACTTTACCTGGAGGCTCTTGCCCTGATGTCTGCATGGCTTGCTCCTCCCTTCCTGTCTTTGCTCAAATGTCATCTTCTAAGGAAAGCCTGCTCCGATCAACTTGAAATTGCTGCCCCTGCCCTTCACTGCCTGGTACCTCTTATCCCTTGTACGCTTTTTTATTTGTTTACACTGGTTGTCATCACCCACCGTACAGTTTCTAGAGGAATGTTCAGAACTTTTTAATGATCGGACATGTAGGTCATGAGATCATAAACTTTTCTCCACCTATAACTTATAAGCACAATAAAACCTTGCAAATGCAAAATTAAAATTCTCCTAGTAAGTAGACTTACCCCTAGAATCTTTGTTTCTTGTCTGAAGTTAGGGGGTAGTGCGCGCGTAGCTGGGTTTACCGTTTGTGTATTTCCTTGGCCCTGCTGACTGTTGGCGATGATTCCTTGAGACCCAAAGAAGGGAGGCTGGCCACTCTGAGGTTGGTTTTCGGGGTGTTTGAAACTCAGAGGTAGTGGAGACCCAGGAGCCATGGTGTTGCTTGGTGGGTAAGGGCCGAGTATGGTTTCATACTTTTCAGATCGGATTGTTGGCTGGGATGACATCACTATGTCCTAAGTACTACAAAACATAGCAAACTGGTAAATTTACCCACAAAAGAAATTAAAGACAGTCTTGTCAAGTGTCAGTTTTCTGTGTCAATACTGTAGAGCAAGTGAGCAAATGGTAGGCAATGACAACCAATGTAAATATGATCCTCATTTGACTTTGGAATCTATACATCCTGTAGTTCAAAGGAAGCAAAGGAGGGGAAGACAGGGATAGTTTTATTTTCCAATGATCGTTCAATTAGGTGAAGTATTTATACATACTAACCTTCCCTGAGTTCATTGCTTCCGAAGGCCAACAGGGAGGGAAGGGATGGTGATGGGCAGAATAACGCACCTTCCCTCCCTGAGAGATGTCCACATTCTCACCTAGGAAGCCATGAATATGTTGGGTTACACGCAGAGGGGATTTAAAGTTGCACATGGAATTAAGGTTGACACTCAGCTGACCTCAGAGTGGAGATTTCCTGGGTTATTTGGGTGGGCCCAGTGTGATCACAAGGGTTCTTAAAAGTGGAAGAGGGAGGGAGAAGAGAGTCAAAGAGAGCGATGTGGAGATGGAAGCAGGACTGGAGAGCTGCTGTGCTCCTGGCCCTGGAGGTGGAGGAAGGAGCTGGGAGCCGAGGTAGCGTGGCCACTAGAAGCCAGGAAAAGCCAGGAAAACAGATTCCTTCCTAGATCTAGCCTCCAGAAAAGAAAGAAGCTCTGCCCACACCATGATCTTAGCTCAGTGAAACTGGTGGGCTACTGAACTGTCAGTGAATTTGTATTGTTTTAAGCTACTCAGTTTATGGTAATTTGTTATGGTAATAAATACAAAACTAATACAGGGGCCAAGGGTACAGTTGGATGGTAAAAAAGCATCCGTGATTTAAGATGATCCGTCACTACTTTTCCAAATAGATAATTCACATATGGCCAATTAAATTGATCGTCTTGTTCTTTAGGAAAAATGCTGTTGAGGGTCCCTATTCATTTTTGTCCTCTGAAAGCCCAGAGTATTGCAGGTCCTTTGCAGCCAAGGGGAATTTTTTGGAAACCAACCAGCACAACTGTATATGGACAGCAGGCATTATTTACCCTTGAAAAAAATATGATACTCAAAAAAGTTTGTCTTCAGTGTCATTAGATTAGTTTTTTGAGACCTCCTTCCCAAACCATTTTCTTGCACATTATGAGTGTTAAAAAAGTAGGAGTTCCGAATGCCTTCATCACTGTATGACGTATTAGTGTGCCAGCTCGTTCCACTGTTGTGTTACCGGTGACACCTATTCAGACTCTGTCCTAGAATCCTGAAATTTCAGAGCCTTGCCAGTTATTCTGTCTTTTACGTTGGGTTTACAGAAGAGAAGTCGGATCAATACGAGTTAAACGCCGTGATCAAGGTTACATAGAAAATGTGCGGCAGAGCCGGGACTGGAAGGCTGAGCTCTGGGTTGTCGGTGCGGAGCTCCCCACTCCAACCACACTGCTCGCTCCGGACGCGGGCCGAGCTGGCCTTCCAGGCCGGGCGTAGTGACAGCGAACCGGCTCTGCACCTACAACTGCCCAGCGACAAAACTGTGGTCTTCTTCTTCTTCTTTAGTGTTTATTTTTGAGAGAGAGAGAGAGAGAGCATGAGTTGGGGAGGGGTGGAGGGAGGGAGACAAAGAATCCAATGCAGGCTCCAGGCTCTGAGCTGTCCGCACAGAGCCTGACGCAGGGCTCGAACCCACAAACTGTGAGATCATGACGTGAGCTGAAGTCAGACGCTTGACCGACTGAGCCACCCAGGTGCCTCCACAAAAGGTTATTTTAAACAAACAAAATAAACAGTTCCATAGCCGTGATTCTTGGAGTGACTCCCTCTAGCTCTCAAATAACATTTGAGAATATGAGATTTTATAACTTGGGATGTGGTTTCTGTGACTATTTAGTGCTGAGACCCTACCAATCTGCTCTTTCCCTAATCCCCAGACTGCTCCTTTAATAACTCCGGGGCCTGGAGCAGCTTTCTTAACCAAATCTATGTTATTAGCCCCTGCATCTCAGCTGTGAAACAAGACTAAGGCTGTCCTTCAGAGGGGCAGGTGTGAAGATCAGGTTATCCTAATTCCCGTGAAGTTGTTGGAACCGTGCCCATCTGGAGCTTGATAAAAAGGCAGCTATCGTTCTATTATCAGAGCCCAAAGTCTAGGCTTAAGAAGTGGATGGGGGCATATGAAAAGTGTATAATGGAGACTGAACTCAAAGGGTCAATGCCAAGACCAGGGAGATAGGAGATGGGAGCTCATGATTCAGTAATTAACCAGAACAAGATTTTTCTTAAGTATTTTTTTCCGTAAGTATTAGAGCAGCTCAGCGATTTCTGCCCGGATGCGCTGTCGCTATCTCCTTCCTTTGCTGTTGATCGTTGTCGTTTTCTGTTCGTTTCATGGAGAAATTTAGTAAGAAGTTTTAAGGCTTTTCATTTATTTATCCACATTTTTCGATTTCATATCTGCTGTTTACTTTCTGGACTAAAGCCCGTGTGTTCCATATAGAATCTGGTTATTAATAGTTTACAAAGAATACGCTAGCCTCAGATGCACTCTTATGGGGCCGAGTTCTGGTTTTAGAAAAAGGATTAAAGAGCTGAGCCAGTCTTGATCCTTTGACTTTATACCAAAATGACTTAGTGTACAAACAGCTCTACCGCTTACATAGTTTGGTACAAAGGGAAGGGGAAATGCTCAGGGGAATAACTAAGTAATAATCCAGTTGAAATGAAGATCATACTGAAAATGATGGAAGAAAAGGGAAACCAGGGAAATGACTGTTTTCTTCAATAATGCCTTTTGTGCAATTTTTTTTTTCTTGACCGTTGGTAAAATATTTACTATCAGTTGTCTTTTCTTCTAAAAATTAGAGCAACTGTAATTGTTTGCAGACCCCCAGAACACATCAAAAATAGGTCCGGTGAGACCAAAAGCATAGGCCCGTCGCAAATAAGACTTGGAAAAATTTACTTTATTCTAGTTTCTTTCCTCCTCCCTTCCACGTGAATTTTACTTTCAACATTACAGGGTGAGGAGGACCACCAGCTTACAAGAGGTTGTAGCATACAGTGGATCACAGTCTGAAATCATTTCTCCCGCGTCCCCTCTGCGTGCATCCGTAAATAGGAATACCGACATAGTGAAAATGAGCGATCTTCCCCCCTCAAGTTTTTTTCCCCCCCATAACAAAGTGCCTTAATCAAAAACCACGACCAAAGCAGTGCTGCAGCATTTCTGCTGTGCTCCGTGGCCCCCGCGGAGCCACAGTACCGTCAGACTGCGCACGATGGGACACTGCTTCCCCTCACGAATGTCCTGACATTCTGCTCCGTTCCATCCTGTTTTACATTTTCCCCTTATTTCATTTCTTCCCCATTTCTTCCCTCTCACAGTCTCTTTCCCTCCCTTATCTACTTGGCCCAACTTTGAGTCCCTCCTGCCTGGAGAACGGGATGCCGTAGGGAACCCACGCACAGACCAGCCCCACCGCTGATGCCCTTTGATTTGGGGGAGGAGGTAGAGAGAGGTGTTTCAGTGGACTTACTCTGCTCCTTCGGCACCCGTCTGCCTTCTCTGTTTCTTCTCTAAGTTCTGTCCCAGTCCGAGATGCTTATCTGGTTATTATAGGCACTTTTCACTTCCTTGCTTCAAACTACCCTGTCTCCTCTTTTTATTTAATTCCAAAGTCCTTCTGTCCTTGTCTCTCTTCCACTCCAACTGGATACATAGGCCCAATTGTTAACTTTGAAATAGGCTGCGCCTTCACGCTTTCCTCCTCTCTGTCCTGGGAAGACCTTTTGACACACCCAAACACGTAAGTGCTCATTTTTTCCAGCCCCTTGGCACTCTGATACTCATTAGTGCAACATCCTACCGCATTCCAGCGCCCTTTAAGTTAGATGAACAACTTAGGAAAATGTAGATAAAAAAGAAGAGAAAGAAAAAAAGCATCCATACTCCCACCAGCCACATGTAATCAGTGATAGTATTTTCATTTAGATTTTTAATATTTTGTTTGTAAATACATATTTTATATAGAGACATTTATGATTTTGTAAAGTCACCAAATTAGGATCATAATGCATATATGTTTTGTAACCTGATTTTTTAGCTTCATGTTTTATGAACACCTTTTCATGTCAATAAGCTTATAAGTACTGTAATCCTTTTTTTTTTAATGTTTATTTTTGAGAGAGAGAGAGAGAGAGACAGAGTGTGAGTGGGGCAGGGCCAGAGAGAGAGAAAGACACAGACTCTGAAGCAGGT
This sequence comes from Paguma larvata, assembly GCA_030068075.1. NCBI lineage: Eukaryota > Metazoa > Chordata > Mammalia > Carnivora > Viverridae > Paguma > Paguma larvata. Next base: position 102,458,608 of record CM057831.1, on the reverse strand, counting down.
TCCAGGCTCCACACTGTCAGCACACAGCCCAGTGCAGGGCTCGAACTCACAAAACGTGAGATCGTAACCTGAGCCTAAGTCAGAATAACCGACTGAGCCACTCAGACACCCCAGCATTGTAATTCTTTTCTTTTCTTTTCTTTTCTTTTTTTTTTATGTTTTTGTTTTATTTTTGAGAGAGAGACAGAGTACAAGCAGGTGAGGGACAGAGTGAGGGAGATAGACTCTGAAGCAGGCTCCAGGCTCTGAGAGCAGGGCTCGAAGTCACGGACCGCGAGATCATGGCCTGAGCCGAAGTCGGACGCCCAACCGACTGAGCCACCCGGGCGCCCCAGTATTGTAATTCTTAATAGTGATATGCTCTTGTGTTTTGGAGGAGTGTCTTATTACATTTCAGTTATTTATTTTCAGGTCTGTCTCACAGCAACACCTGAATGCCTTAAGGGCAGAGATCCTTGGACAGGGACCAATGTCCCATGTTTAACCCTGTGTATTGTACAGCGTCTCAACCATGCTGATTCATTAAACGTGTGTCGAATGAGTTAGTGGAGTGAATACAGATTCCTCTTCTGTGTGTGTGCGTTTTTTTTCCCCTATATGTACTGTTGAAGGTTTTCTTTCTCTTGTGGTTTTACATTTTGATGTATTTTTCTAAAATGGAAAAATAGGTACTGAAGATTTATGAATGCTGTGAGCTTGGGAAAGTGACAGTTTCAGACAATAACATTGCTCAAAGGCTGGAGATGATTAAAGGAACAAGAAATCAGCGTTGTTTTAGAAAGACCACAGAGTCATGGTGACTGTCTGGCAAAGTATCACATGACTAACGTGACTCATGTTATCCAGACGGCAGAAGGAGAAAGGTGAAAGTAAATGGTGTCTTTTCAACCTAGAGTGCCTTCCCTTCTCCTGCGGCCTTCCAGACCCACTCCCTGCAGTAAATCTTACTTATTAGGAAGACGTCTGCATTGCTCTCTCCTTGCTGGTCCCATAAGTGTGTGGTTGGTGCTGTTGGTGATGTGATTCTTTCACGTATTACTTTGATTCTTTCTTTTTCAACCTATCTCTAACTTCCAGGAGGGAAGAAGATACAGCATCATTTCATAATGCCTTTTGCCTCACTAGCTTAGAAATATTCTTGTAAAGCTGAGTTTAACCTCAAAGGAAGGTGACAAATGTTGCTAGTTAATTGAAATAAAATGCTTACTTCATTTTATAAGGGAAGAAAAAGCTTCTTTCTTAAGTGAATATGGAACTCTCATTATTCAGCGTTCAGAGTTCTGAAATAAAGGCTACCAGGAAATATAAGTATTCCAGGACATGTGTTTTCTTCTTGTTTTTTCTTATATTATTTTTTAATTTTTATGTTTGTTTATTTTTGAGAGAGAGAGAGAGAGAGAACGAGCGGGGGAGGGGCAGAAGAGAGGGAGACACAGAATCCAAAGCAGGCTCCAGGCTCCGAGCTGTCAGCACAGAGCCCGATGTGGGGCTCAAACTCCCGAACTGTGAGATCATGACCTGAGCTGAAGTCAGACACTTAACTGCCTGAGCCACCCAGGCACTTCTAAAGTTCCACATTTAAATGAGCTTGTTTCTTACTTACTAATTCATTTAATATAAATTGTATTGAAGGCAGTGCTACTTGCAGAGGATAATGTATTCTTAAACTATTTCTGTTTGTTTTAATAATACTCAAAGCAGAGAAACGAATCTCACAGCAGTATGTTGATAGGGAAAGGAGAGATTTAGAATATTTTCAGCAAGTACACGATAATGATTTTAACATTCATAATAAGATCATTGATGCCATATTCTCGGAACACCTCTTCAGCCCGTCAGTCGTCAGTTCCAACAGTTTAACCAGTAAATTTCTTTTGGTTAAACAAATGGATTCTGGAAGGATTAACTTTTGGTTTATGGAGCTTCTTTTGATGGCATATAAAATTCATGTGGCTATTGGTCATGGCTTTTTGCGGCTATGTTAGTATCAAAATCATCCACCATTTCCTTATGAGTTGTTGTTAAGTTAGATTACCTTCCTTCACTGTCTGTAAACGCTGTTTTTCTAACCTTCTGGCTTTTGCTTTTGCCCTTTCATCTTTTCATGGTAAAACCTTTTGCGGTCCTCTTGGCATAGAAATTTTCAGATTATTCCCCTCCAGGGAACTGGGTCTCTGAGACTGTAGGTCGATATGAGCCAGACAGGAGGAGGGGAGTCAGCCAGAGGCCGAGTGCACTCATGAATGAACGCATGTGGCTTCGATGGTGCGGCTTTTTACAAGGCTTGGAAACTGTGTGTGTGTGGTTTCTGAGCCTGAGTTGTGGCCTCAAGTGACAAGCGCGGTATGGAGAAGTAAAATTGTGACATAAAGGTGACAGATTTCATCACCAGATGGCCTTTGAGGTTAGTCTATTTTTTTTTTTTTTTGCATTACAGTTTTAATTCTTTTTCTGCAATATCAGGAAATTATTGTGGAACCTTGGGAGATAAGAACACACGTCCTTCTGCTTGTCCCCTGACGTTGTGCAGTCCCAGAAAATAATCACCAGTTGAGACTCTTACAACAATGCTTGTGCGATATGTCTGTTTGGTTCAAGTATCTTGAACCTAAAGAAAGTATTTGTCTATGAAAGACCTTAATTCTACTAGGTAAGGATTAATCGGTTTTGTGACTCTAGTTAACACTAATAAAGTGCAGAAGAACAGAGCACATTTAAAAATTCACTAGACATTTACTGAGGCCGATTCGGTGCCCGATACTGCCTGTGCGTTCTGATGAGTGAACAGGACAGAAAGTACTTTCACACTCTCAGGTTCTGTGTCTTTTAGATGCTTCTCTTTCTACTGTTCTGCATTAAAGCTTCAACTGAGCAGACCAAGTTTCTTCCTAAGTTAGGATCCTATCATCAGAGCCCTCTAAGTTCATGGCATAAGTAAGGGTAAAGGCTACAGACATGTCAGATACTTGTATCCTGTTCGTGTCAGGGTGGGGAAAGTATTAACACCTTTCATTTCACCAGAGGGAACCCATTTCTAACACACCAATATCATGGCATAAGCCACCCATTTTCAAAAAAAATTATGACATTTATTGCTCTAATTAGCAAAAAGTCTAATGTCAATCACTGCAACTAATTGCCTCTGGAGAAAGTGTTTCACAATCGGAATGCCAGTTAACCATCGCCATTTCTAATGTAAATAGTAGCTACATTGGTTTCTAGCTTAATACAGCTAAAAAGTAACCATTATTACATGTGCATCGAAGTATTTGAACTACAGAATCGTAACCCCAGGCCTTAACCCATGGATAGTAAATCGAATGGATCTGAAGTCGGGTTCAGAGTTTTTAATAATCACCCCCAGTTGCAGGGAGGCCATCATATTTTAAGAATCACTGGGTTTTGTTCTAATCCGAAGCATAGGGGGCTCGAAAAAGCTATAGTGGCAGATGAACTAACTGTGTACCTATCAGTGGAATACTAGTCAGTAATGAAGAGTAATAAATTGTTGGTGCCCACAACAACTAATGGATCTCAGGAGTACTTCGTTGAGAGAAACAAGCCAGTCTCAGAGGTTACATACCATATGATTCTATCTAGTTGCCAGGGTTAGCGACGAGGGTGTAACGAGGGAGGGAGAGCATGAGGGAATTTCTTCGTGGTTATGGAAGAGCTGTGTATTCTCGAGGGAGTGTTTTGGAGATGGTTTTGACCGTGCTGTTCATTACATGAATCTATACATGAGATACACTATATGAACATAAAAAATACCATATGTAAAAACTGGTGAAGTAAGTTCTGAGGTTTATTATTTAATAGCATTATACACATGTCAATTTCCTGGTTTTGGTAATTGTGCCATGATTATATAAAATGTGAGCATGGGAGAAGCTGAGAGACGGGTACCCAGGGAGCTTTTGGACTGTTTTAGCAACCTGCTCATGAATCTAAAATAATTTCAAAATAAAAAGTAAGAACAAAAGACAAGCCGAGGTGGATGTGAGGCTATAAATGTGAACGTAAAAGATGGTGTTTGAGAAGAGAAAAGGTTAAGCCCAGCCCATGGTGGAATCTAATGCAGATACCCCGGGGTTCGGATTCCTGTTTTCCTGCTTGCTGGCGGTGACCTTGGGCAAGTTCGTTAGCCTCTCTGTCCTTTAGTGAGCTCATCATCGGAAAGGGGAAATAGCATCTATGCCAAAGGCTTCTGGTGACAGTGAAGGGATTATGTTTACAAAACACTGTGTGTCGTGTTTGATACGTAGGGAAGACTCAGAGGCTTTCCTTATTTGCCTGGAGAAGTGGGGAGAGAACCGTGGAGATGTGGGTTAGGGCGGCTGGGGAACAAGGGCAAGTGCAGGATCCCAGAGGAGCGACAGAAACACCCTGCGGGGGTGGGGGAGGGGCGCTGGGTTGGGCAGGAGGATGACCTGGAGACTAGGAGAATACACAGGTGGGGCTCGCCTGTTGGCTCGGAAGCCACAGAGAACAGGATTAAGTGCAGGTACTGATTCCAACTGCCTCTCCGAAAGTTTGAGCCAGGAGAATAAAAGCTCAAGTACTGGAGCTGATGTTGGGGATGCTTGGAGGAGAGGAAAGCTGTGTAGAAGACAAAGACATGTTTACTTTTGTTCTAATCTGAGTGCCCTGAGAAGTTAGTGTTGCTAATGGAAGTTGTCTCGGAGGTGATTTCACTAGGTTCTTAAAGAATAAAGTCTAACATAATTATTCAGAAAGGATTGAGCAGGAGAGCTGGGGATGCTGGGGTGCATGAAGAAAGGTTCTTCCCTTCAGAAAGCTGATATCCTAATGGGAGAGTAAGTGAACGAAAGTCAATGAAATACGCAGTTACTCTGAAATCCAGTTCATAAGGCAAGAATTTATGGTGTTTGGTGGGGAACGCACCTGCCTTCGAGCAGGACTTCCTCCATGGTAAGAGGGTCTGTGGGATCTCTGGAGCTAAGAAGCGATCTTTGTTTAAAGTAGCAGCATGAGAATATAATCTTGGCTAATACTGGGAGCCATCGGTGGCCTCTACACTCTCACTCCTTGACTCTTCCCCAACGGAAGCCATTAAAAAGGACGAGCGGTCATATTTGGTTATCACTTTTCATAATCTCCCCTGGGTTTCTGAGTGGGAGAAATGGAGCCCACCCTCTCCCTGTGTTGGGAAACAGAGGTAGGGACGTGGGGGCACACAAGACTGGTCAGCCCCTATCTCCATCCCCGGATGGACTTCCTGTTCACTTCCTTCCCCCGCCTCCCGCCACGCGCCGAGAGTTACGGCTTCATCTAGGAGATGGAGGAGGTGCAGTGCGGGCCTAGTCCCTTGGGGGCCCTGAGTTTTTCCTCCATGATCCTTCTTTGGTTTTTACAAGATCACCCCTCCACCAAGCACACCTTAGTTTTTGCATTATGAATAAAAGATTCTTTTTGTGGATGTAGTCTATCATAAGATGTTCATTTTTTTCAGACGAGCAAAGCAAAAGAGCTTCTGTAGAAAATGATTTTTGCCAGTTATCGGAAGGCAGAATATTTCAGAGAAGAGTCATCATTTAAGTGTAAAGAACATAGCCAAACAAAGAAGCCACCTCTCAGAAATTTTCAGTTCCAGACCCCTGCCATCCTCCAAGAGTGAATATTCAAATCTAAACTGCTTTGTTATTTTTATTTATTCTTTTTTACTTTAAAAAATGTTTATTTATTTATTTTGAGAGAGAGACAGAGAGAGGCAGAGGGAAAGGGAGAGAGAAAATTCCAAATGGACTCCACACTGTCAGCACAGAGCCTGATGCAGGGCTTGAAATCACAAACCGTGAGATGGATTTTGAGCCAAAATCAAGTTGAACACGTAACCAACTGAGCCACGCAGGCACCCTGCTTTGTTATTTTTAAAAAATACCTCTGCCAGAACTTCTGTCAAGAGGCAGTCCTATATATCGTGTTTCATTGACTGTCACGTCATTGGTGGTAGGCTGCCCGTGATTTTATAGAACACTAAGAAAGTAAAAGTGGTGTCACTTAACCTGTACCACCGTGAGACTTCAAAGATGTTATAATGTGACAGAAGGTGGTTTATAGAAGCGATATAAGATGGCGCATCTTTAGAAGGAAGACAGAGATTTTCCCTTTTAGCCTGAAGAGAGACAGTAGGAGAAAGGGTGAGGCATTTGTGATTAGACCGAAGTATGAGTCCCAGCTCGCCTCTTACCAGATGTGTGGCCTTGGGAAGTGACATTTCTTTAAACCCCATTTCTTCGCCTGTAAGATGGAATTGCAACCCCTGCAGTCGGGTTGAGGTGAGGAGTCAGTAATTTACCGGGTGCAGTGCTTCTCTCCTAACGCCCGTTACATGGTGTATTTAACAAAAAGTAGTTTCTCTTCCCCTTATTTAAACCAATATATTTATGTTTCTCGTATTAAGTGCATTTCCTCGTGTGGTCTGATGTGGAGGCATAGTTCTGTATTGAGATGCCTTATACGGAGCAGAGCATTGCTCTTTCCTGCCACTGCTGTCCCTTTGCTCTTTGTCCTCGTTCCGGCCCTGCCAGTTGAAATGTAAACTTAGTGACTCTTACCTGACTGATGCATTACCTGGGCTGCTTGGCCCCTAGATGGAAGCGGGATGGGCCCATCTGCTGCTGGGTGTCTCAGCTAGTCCTTGATTTTACCTCCTCGTGTCAAGCCTCTTCGCTTCCATTGCAATCTCTGATTGCCTATATGATCTCCTGTGGGCCACCTCATTCTCCGCCTGCTGAAAATCCAAGAAGAGCACTCTCACTTCTTCTGTTATGGAAGCGGCTTGGCTCAGCCAGGTCATCCCCTGTCTTCCGCGTCTTCCTCTCAGGTCATGCTACAGGATGTGGTTAAATAATGGCTTTTTGTTTTCTCTTTTCTCTCTGATAACATTCTAATCCTATCTTCTTCAGCTCGTTGTATCTTTTCTGTCACCAACTCTACTCTCTCGATTAAATTACCTCTTCATTATTTCTTTTATTTCATTTATTCAGAAAGTATAGCATCCCCCTCGGGGCGCCTGGGTGGCTCAGTCGGTTGAGTGTCAGACTTCGGCTCAGGTCACCATCTCGCTGTCTGTGAGTTCGAGCGCCGCGTCGGGCTCTGTGCTGACAGCTCAGAGCCTGGAGCCTGCTTCGGATTCTGTGTCTCCCTCTCTCTCTGCCCTTCTGCTCACGCTCAGTCTCTATGTCTCAAAAATAAATAAACGTTAAAAAAAATAAAAGGCTCCCCCTCAAAAACAAAACAAAATCAAACAAACAAACAAACAAACAAAAGAAAAAGAAAGGAGGAAGAAGGAAAGAAAAAGAGAAAGAGAGAAAGGAACATAGCTATATTCCACACTATTTGGATTTTGTGTTTTGTTACATCTTGCATTTCCACTGTGTCTCAAATATTTGATATTATTAATTTACTAACAGCTTAACCCCAGGTAAAATACATCTTAGTGCACAAATAACACAAAACAAAAAAGGGAAGTTCAATGAATATATTAGAATTCTTTTCCATTTCACCAGCAATAAATTATTAAGCTGACATATAATTTTCTGCTTAATGAATTAATAAGGAAGAGACTATGAGAGAGAGTGGTAATTTATTAAAATTATTCTAAATTTAGTGAGCAGGGTACACCTATCTTTTTTTTTCTTTATTTAATGTTTTTAGTTAATTTTTGAGAGAGAGAGAGGCAGAGCACAAGCGGGGGAGGGGCAAAAAGAGACGGAGACACAGAGTCAGAAGCAGGCTCCAGGCTCTGAGCTGTGAGCACAGAGCCCGATGCGGGGTGCTTGAACTCGTGACCTGGGAGATCATGACCTGATCTAAAGTCAGACGCCCAACCGATGGAGCCACCCAGCTGCCCCAGAGTACGCCTATCTTTTAGGGCGACTGTACATCTTTTCTACAAATGATATGGAACAAATAGTCACATGTGAGAAAAAGTATTGAAATCCCTTTGATTTAGTATTACCCTGACTTCTAATGTAAATTTATTTAATAAAGGAATAAAAGGAGAATACAACTGAGTATACTTTAGCAGTTAAATGAGAAAACAGATACATAGATGTATAGATAGCTAGGTAGAGCATATAGCCAGAGTCAACTGTAGTGTTCGCCAACAGGAAGGTTAGGTAAAGTAATTTTGGCATTTCTAGTGTAGCCATTAAAGTGAGAATATAGAGGGGCGCCTGGGAGGCTCAGTCAGTTAAGCATCCAACCTTGGCTCAGGTCATGATCTCAACAGTTCCTGAGTTTGAGCCTTGCATGGGGCTCTGTGCTGACAGCTCAGACCCTGGAGCCTGCTTCAGATTCTGTGTCTCCCTCTCTCTGTGCCTCTCCTGCTTGTGCTCTGTCTCTGTCTCTCTCTCTCTCTCGAGAATAAAAAAACATTAAGAAAAATGTTAAAAAAATAACGAGAATATAGAAAGATAAAAATACATACACAAAACTCATTAGAAATGTTACGTAAAGAAAAGAATATGTCTCTTAATTAATAGGAATACAAATAACCATTAACAGAGCTGATTTTCAAGCGTCATTATTTAAGAAATATTGTTTGAGGACCTTCTCTGTACCACACACTCTTAAGTTCTGCAGGTTCAGTGATGAACACTATACACAAGTCCCAGTTCTCAGAAATTTGTGTTTTAGGAAGGAGAAACGAACAAAGGAGGAGACATCAGATTGTGGCAAACCAGTGCCAGGGGGAGAATTACATGAAGTGGAAGTGTGTGGAGAACGAGGTGAAATCGGGTGGTCAGAAAATTAAGTTTTATGTTTTTTCTTCCCCATCATTCCTTCAAAACTCTTGAAATAATGTCTTTTCAATTCAAAAGTGTATTTTAGAAGCTGCTTAAAGTAATAAGAAGTTACGTAAATTCTTTGATCTTCATCATTTGGATTCCATGGAAGGAATTTAGACCAGTGGTCCTCCAACCAAAGCACATTAGAATCACGTGAGAGTTTAAAAATGTTCAAATTTAATTAAAAGAAAAAGATACATGTGTCTACCTCATTCAATAAGCTTTAATAAAGTTTTCTGCCATCTTGTGACTTGGATTGTTCCTGTCATGAAGTTAGATTCACTGCAGCTGTTTCCTGCAAACGCAAAAGCGTAACTTCAGCCAAGTTTCATTTCCTACGAAGATAAAAGCACAGAGCTGTGGATGGATCTCGCGGCAGCTCTTGCACCGCAGGAGCTGCCGAAAACTGCTGCCAGGCTTGTATACGCGAGGAGAGCTTCTAGGCATTCCAAGGCCAGCCGCATCTCTCCGCCTTCATCTCTCGTGGTCCGTGGACAAGTATCCCGCCCCTGATGCTGCCCACAAATCCGCTTCGACCTCGTCCGCCGTTGGTCGTTCCTATCGAAGCTGAGAACACACTGGTGTGAGGATCGAGGACGTTGCAAAAGCCATTGTGAGTCAGCTCCGAACCCCAGCCCCCAAGTGAACACAAGTGTCCCCTCCCTTGGCCGTATCTCTTCACCACTCACGAGTGACAGCAGGTTAAGGCATCTGAATGGAGTAAACCCCACAGAGGCAGGAACGTTCGTGCCGTTCACTGCGTGCGGCCTCGCCACTTAGAACAGCGCCCAGGGTAGGTGCTCGGCAGAAACTCGAATTTGTTCCACGAACGTAGCCTCATGCTTATCCGTGCCTACAGGTTTTAGGCCGCCTTCCCTTCAGGGCAATCCCTCCCCTGCTTGTCACTCAGACCACTAAATCGTCTCTTTCCTTCCTTTAACGATGAAACATCCCAAAGCAGAGTCTGCTCTTACAAGTTAAATGTCTTCCTGCCGCATCCGCTTTCCAGTGAGTGCCAGTCTGTCGTCTTTCCTGAATGCCGTCTACAGTTGTTCCTCCGCACGCTGCCAGTGACCTCCCAACTCCTGAACCCAGCGGCCTCTACTCGCCCTCGTTCCTTAGGACTCTTCCCGGCAACACGGCTCCGCTGCCTCCTTGCCCTTTGAGACACATGTCCTTCCTCAGCTTCCAAGACAGGACACTCTCTTAAGTCCCCCTCCTGCTTTCCCGGACATCCTCAATTTCATCTTCACTGATTTCACTTTCTCCGGCAACAGCTAAATGTGGGCCTTCCTTACAAAGGGTCACCTTCCCAGCGGAGCTCCCCATTCAGTAACTCTGTCAATTTTAGGTGACTCTTTGTGCAGTTCCATTTTCAATCTTGTTCTCCCATCTGATTTTCTGACTTGTATTTGCAGGTGTGTGCATATCAGAATGAGCCTTCAGTCTACAGTGTGAAATTGTGGAACCAGTCCAGTCTGAGTTCGTGATCCAATTCCCATGCTTCCGGTTTCTCAGCTTCCCACCTCTCTCCCCTAGCCCGTCCGTATTTCATGCCCTTCCTACCCTTGTCATTGAAACGCCAAGAGAGACCTTTGATTTCTTCCCTTTTACAGCTCATGAAGTCTTTCACATCCATTAAGTCCTGTCTACCCCCAAATATCCTTAAATACACTTTAAATATCTTTAAACACTCCCCCTTCTCTCTAGTTCACGCAGGTCTAGTTTCTTATCCACTCCTGTTGTTTCTCTTATTTTCTACACTATTAATTATAATTTCTTGCTTTCCTACTCGAACATCTGCAGCGATTCCCTGATGCTTATGAACTCAAGTCCAGATGCCGTGGGCATTTGAGATTCTGCACAGTATGGTCCCAGCCTTTCTCTATTGCCTTGGGTCTAATTACCCACTAATTTAACCACAGCCCATCTAGGCGATTCTGTTATTGTCCCTGAACACAACTAGGATGCTTCTGTTTTCATCCTGTATAGGTATTACCCCACTTACCTGGAATATTTGTTCCTTACTGTCTAACTGTAGAATTTCTACCTATTCTCAATTCAACTCAAATCGCTCCCATTCCATGAAATTTTCTTGTGACACACTAAGCCTTCATAGAGCTCAGTCCTATCCTGTAACATAGCTGTTAACATAGCAATATTTAATAATTGCTGTAACATAACAATTATTTTGTGCTATGAACTAGGGCATCTGACTGTTATATAGTCCTTCCTGGCTGTCTTCTATCTCTTTTAAAATTATTTTTATTGGAATACAATTCACACACGATAAAACTCACCCATCTTAAGTGTTTTTAAATACATTCACTAAGTTTTATAACCATCACCACTATAAATTCCAGAGTATTTTTATCATCTCCAAAGGAAACCTGAATTAGCAGTTACTCTACATTTTCCCCTCCTTCCAGACTCTGGCAACCATGAATCTATTCTCGGTTTCTATAGATTTGCTTATCATGGGCATTTTGTATAAACAGAATAAGAAATATGTGGCTTCTGTATCCGGCTTCCTGTACTTAACGTGACGTCTCTAAGGGTCATCCATGTTGTGGCATGTATCAGTACATCGTTCCTTTTGATGGCTGAGTGATGTTGTATTACGTGGATGCCCCACATTTTCTTCATCTGTTCATCAGTTGGTAGACATTCGGGTTGTTCCTGCTTTTTGCCTGGTAAGGACAATGCTCCTGAGAACGTTTGTGTAGAAGTTTCTGTGTAATCGTATGTTTTCAGCTCTCTTGGGACTATTCGTGGACTACAGGGTCTTATAGTAACTTTACGTTTAGTTTTGTGAAGAACTGCCGAAGACATTTTTAAAGGAGTTACACCATTTTCTATTACCACCAGCACTGTGTGAGGTTTCCAGTTTCTTCAAATACTCACCATCACTTCTTGCTTCCGTTTTGTTTATAGGCGGCCCCGTGGGTGTGATGTAGTCCTCATTGTGGTTTCGATTTGCATTTCCCTAGTGACTAATGATGCATCTTTTCATGTGTCTTTTGCCAATTTGTATGTTTTCCTTGGAGAAATATATATTCAGGTCATTTGCTGCTTTTTAAGTTGGGTATTTGTCTTTTTAATTGTTGAGTTGTAAGCTTTCTTTATATTTCTGGATACTACACTCTTATCAGACATAAGAGTTACAAATATTTTCTCCCCTTTGATGGGTTGTATTTTTACTTTCTTTATAGTGATGTTTGTAGCACAAAAGTTTTTTTTTTAAGCACATTAGTTTTTAATTTCAGTGATGTCCAATTTATTTTTTCATCATTGCCTAATCTAATGTCATGAAGTTTCCACCTAGGTTTTCTTCTAAGAGTTTTCTAGTTTGAGCGCTTGTGTTTAGGACTCTGATCCATTTTGACCTAATTTCGTGTATGGTGTAGGTGTCCAATTTCATTTTCATGGCGAACCAATCTTTCCACCATGATTTATTGAAAAGATTATTCTTTTTCCATTTCATTTTCCTGAACCTGTACTAGTCATCTTTTTTACCCCAACAAAATAGGGGTAATAATATTTTATTTTATTATTTTATTTTTTATTGAAGTAAAATTGGCATACAATACCCTTTTAATTTCAGGTGTACATATAGTGATTCAGTATTTTTATACATTATGAAATGACCCCAAATGGGTCTAGTTACCATCTGTGTCCGTACAAAGCTATTACAGTGTTGTTAACTATATTCCATTCCAAGTGCTGCACGTTACATCCCCATGACTTATTTATTTTTTAATTGAAGTTTGTATATCTTAATACCCTTCACCTATCTTGTCTGCCTCACCCCGTCCAATCCCTCCTTTCTGGCAACCTCCAGTTTGTTTCCTGTAGGTGTGAGTCTGTTTCTGTTTTGTTTATTCATTAATTTTGTCTTTGAGATTCCACATATAAGTGAAACCACATGGCATTTTCTTTCTTTGTCTGACTTATTTCACTTAGCATAATATCCTCTAGATCCATCCATGTTGTCTGGAATGGCAAGATTTCTTTTTTCTTTTCTCTTTTCTTTTCTTTTCTTTTCTTTTCCTTTCTTTCCTTTTCTCTTTTCTTTCCTTTCATTTTTTTTTTTTGAGAGAGAGAGAGAGAGCGGGAGAGGGGCAGAGGGAAAGACAGAATCTTAAATATCCTTCATTTTTGGTGCAAAGCTTGATGCAGGGCTCAATCCCATGACCCTGGGATTGTGACCTGAGCCAAAATCAAGAGTCAGATGTTCAACCATCTGAGCCACCCAGGTGCCCCTTGCCCCACGATTTCATTATTTTTTATGGCTGAGTAATATTCCATCACACACACACACACACACACACACACACACACACACACACACACCCTCACATCTTCTTTCTCCATTCATCTCTCAATAGACACTTAGGATACTTTCATATTTTGGCTAATATAATATAATTCAATGAATATAGACCTGCCTATGTCTCTTTGGTGTTTTTTATTTTCTTCGGCTACTCAGAAGTGGAATTGCTGGGTTGTATTATAGTTCTATTTTTAATTTTCGAGGAACCTCCGTGCTGTTTTTCATAGTGGCTGCACCAGTCTGCATTCCCCCCAGCAGTGTATGAGGATTCCCTTTTCTCCACAGCCTCACCAGCACTGGTTATTCTTTGTCTTTTTGGTAACAGCCAATGTGATCTGTGTGAGGTGATATCTGATGCGGCTTCCATTTGCATTTCCCTGAGAGTGACGGTGAACATATTTCCGTGAGCCAGTTGTCCACCTGTGTGTCTTATTTGGGAAAATGTCTATTCAAGTCCTCTGCCTGTTAAAATTCTTTTAAATCTGAAATTTCATAAGTTCTTTATATATTTTGGATATTATTAACCCCTTATGGGATATATGGCTAGCAAGTATCTTCTCCCCTTCAGTAGTTTGCCTTTGTTTTGTTGATGCTTTCCTTTGCTGTGCAGAAGTTTTTTAGTTCGATGTAATCCCATTTGTTTATTTTAGAGATAAAGCGTCGTCTATTCTCTTCTCAAAGTGTAAAATTAATTTCCTGGCTTTTAACATATGTCATTACTTCCTATTGACAGACTTTGTCAATGTTTGAAGTGTAAAGCCACAATTTGAATAATGAGAAGAGGAAGTATGTACCTTGCTCATGGTTTCTGCAGCTCCAAAAGTGATTTGCAAAAAAAATAAAAAGAAAGAAAGAGGCCCTTAGTACTCAGTTATAGAGGAATATTGAATTATTCTACATTGATTCAATAAAGTACTAAGCTGCAACTAAATAACTTATGAAAATTATGTATCAATAAGGAAAAATATTTATGATATAAAAAGCAGATTCTGTTAGGTAGTGATTGTAGCTAGGTATAGTTATGTATTACTATGAACTGGGGTGATCAACTATCCTGGTTTGCCTCTGACTATTTCGGTTTTAGCGCTGAAAGTTCTGCATCTCAGGAAATCCCTCAGTCCAGACTGACTGGGATGACAGTCTCCTATTAGGAACAAATTGCCAAAGGGAAAATTGGAGAGAAAAGTCATAGCAATGATTTTCATTCTTCTTTAACAATAGACATTAATGGTGTCTCAAAAGGAGTTATGTGAGGTCAATCCAAATAGATTATGATTTGAGATCATAAAAAATGAATAAAATAATATAGCTTTATGTTAATTATACTCAAACAAAAATATATATAAAATAAAACTTCTGATTTTAATTTTTTTTATATTTATTTGAGAGACAGGGACAGTTTGAGTGGGGAAGGGGCAGAGAGAGAGAGAGAGAGAGAGAGAGAGAGAATCTCAAGCAGGCTCCACTCTGCTTGCGCAGAGTCGGATGCTGAACTCAAACTCATGAAACCAAGAGTCAGACGCTTAAGCCACTGAGCCACACAGGCACCCCATTAAAATAAAATAAAATTCTTAAAGACACATGGTTTTGGAGAGGGATCCTTGTATATATTTCAGAAATGGAGAAAATATGATAGAAGTGAGGGCTTGTCTTCTTTGAAGGTTTTCTCATTCATTGTTTCCTTGGGTCTGCCATTGTTCTCTTCCCTTTCCTCCAGTTCAAGGCAGAAGTGTCTGCCGCCTATTTCAGGCACATTCCGGAGTGTTCAATGTGAGAAATTGGTTATTCAATTATTAAGTCTTCTGTGAAAACTTTCCTTGGGAATGCATGTGTGTAAGAATACCCTGACACCCAGGGGCCCCTGGGTGGCTCAGCCCATTGAGCGTCCCACTTCAGTTCAGGTCATGATGTCACAGTTCGTGAGTCTGAGTCTACATCGGGCTTGCTGCTGTCAGCATGGAACCCACTTCGGATCCTTTCTCCCCCTCTCTCTCTGCCCCTTCCCTACCCACACTCTCTTTTTCTCTCAAAAATTAAAATTAAAATTAAAAAAAAAAGAATATACTGACATACATAGTTGATGTCCTGACATTCCACAGTTCAAACCCAAATTAGGGTTATATGAATATAAACTTAAGGCTATAGGAGCCTCCCTCATGGTCTGACGTTATAAGAACAGACTGGGAAAACACTGTGTTGGAATCATCTGTTTCAGACAAGAACACAAATGTGGTTTTATTGATTTAAAACTAATTTTGAGGAGTTTACATATAGAGATGTTTCACCTCTTTTTTTTTCTAAACACAGGAAATATCTTCTATTGGTGGTCCCTAACAAAGTAGAAATATCACAAGGAGTGGAAAGTACTTTGACTGTTTACCCGCCAGAATCTGACAGTGTTTAACATAGAAAATGCTCAAATGTAATTGCTAGATTAAAAACATTTTTCCTATGTAGGATACTAGTATCTCTAAAGGAACAGGAAATGAGAAGTAGGGTAGATATTGCCTCAGTTTTGGCATCGTGACTAATTACATTATTTTCAAACATGATCTTTTTTTGAGAATGTCCATAGTACTTAGTGTCTGCATTATGTAATCTAACCACTAAGTGTATACTAATGATGTGAGCAGTTTTCCAATTGTTGTGAATGTCTATGTCTTTTTATCCCTGAGAAGCAGAACTCAATTTCTGACTCTTTTGTGTCTCTCTGAACACCTCTATTTCATGCTCATCAGAGAGTAGGTACTTATTAAAACCTGTTGACTTTGCTTAAGTAGTTTGTACAGGCTGTTGGGTTATTTCAAACATTATAGGATTTGAGTAGGAAGATCCGGGTACGAAAAAAGACTCTCAAAATCACTAGCCATGACCATTAACAAATTACCTTTACTTATTTTTCAGTTACTTAGCCTCTTCGAATCATCTGTAAAATACGGATAGGGATTTTTTTTCTTGATTACGGAAGATCAAATGTGATTTTTTGATAAACTACTCTGTGAAGTGGAAATTACTCTACAAATACAACCGTTGATTATCATTTAAGATGTGGGTACTCGTTAGGGCATCTTCTTTGATTCTCTTCTCTTGCCTGAAGGCTGAAAGTAGGTAGACAGTGCAACCAAGAGCCTAGAGCAGGAGTTAGGGAAAGTTAAGACAGATACAGACGTGCCCATTTATAAGCTGTGCTGTTTGTATGAAGAAAGGGTTGGGTATTGGCCGCTAAGAGGTTCCCTGATGAGGTGTGGACACTCTGAGAATGTACCACAGGGTCAGCCCCATAGAAGGATAGCTGGACTGGTTCCTTATTGCATCTCATTATCACTACTTTTTACTCTCCTTAGCACAGTGGTGCCAAAGGGACTCCACAACATGTGTAGATGTGGAAGGAACTAAAGAAAGTGTAAGGATGGCCTGAACGGTGGTTTATCTGTGTCATCAGGGGCAGAGTCTCTTTGGTGCAGAGGGACGAGGTGGAACCTCTACTCCGACCACTACTGCAAAGCCTCACTCAAGAAGGAGGCTGGAGAGAACCGACGAGGCGCAGCGCTTACTCTGCCTTGTTTGAATCTAAGTAAGCTGCCCCGGACAGGAAAGGTGCTGACATAGTCGCCTGCCATGGCTGGATTCTCTGCATGAGAGAGAGAGCGAGCGCGAGCAAGTGCGAGTGAGCTGTGGTCACTCTGTGCAAAGGCCAGAGACGTGTGGAGAGTGCCTGCAGAGGGCCTCAGGAAATGAGGGTGAATACGTCTCTTGGAAGCTGTGAACACTAATGCCTAAGAAAAGGAAACAGAAGACAGAAAAAGAATAGTTTAAGGAATGCTATCGTTTTCTATTGGTGAAGATTCCTGATCTTGGGGAGGTTCTGGAAAGTTCATTTCTGTTTCCTCCTCTTCTTCTTGGACTGGAATAATTTCAATGTCTTCTTCATTCTTTGGTTGGGAAGATACTTCAGTCAGCTCAACAGCTTCTTCTGTTATTTCAATTGGCTGTTCTTTTTTTTCTTCAGCAGCTAACAGGACAACTACATCCTGGAATACAAAATTAAACAAGCGTTTCTTGACCTTTACCTTTGGCACGTTGGTCAACAGTCTCTATGAATGTCTATCGAAGACCTCCTGTTTCCTGTGCTGTTTATGTTATTTCCTATATGCCTCCAAATACCAGGACTGATTTCCTGCAAATCCTTACCAAGCCACCTATCAAAGCTCGTCTTCAAGGTCAGCAGGTATTTGCCACTTTGCCTGGAATGATCACACAGTACTTGGGAAAGAACATTGCAATAATAGAGGAATTTAGATTCGACTTTTGATCTGCCTTTTATGGGATATAACCTTGAGAAGGTAATTTTCTCTCTAATCCTGTTTTTCTCATCTGCAAAATGAAGGAACTGTGACCGTCTCTAAATTTTATTGTAAATCTAACGTTCTGTGGTTCTGAAGCGGTTGATAATAGATCTGTCACGGGGATATCTGTATCTCCCAATTGTGGAGCCTCTTTGACCTATAGTTTTGGAAGTGGAATCTGATGAAAAGGTGTCAGTGGGGCAGGGTGGGGAGGGAATACTGGGAAATGAAGCGGACGACGAGTGCTTTCTTCGGGCTATCCTACTGCTGCACTTTACCTGTGGGATCACGAAATCAAGATGCACGCCTGGAGTGAGGCGGAACTGAAGGCTCGTGAGCACACCGATCACAGGGCCGTATCCTCTAACCTTTAGACTTACTTCAAATTTCAAGACACTTTTTCCTCATTATCGATATTTTCTGCTTTCCAGAAACCTGCCAAGACCACTTTTCATGAAGCTCCTAGTCTCAAAGTCACATCAGATTACATTCTCCAGAAATGATTTTTTGTAGATGTGATTTCCTAAAGGGGCTTAGTGGACAGGGTGGCTACTACTTACGCCTTTAGGTTTGGAGCACAATTTTTTCCATTCGTTCTCAACAATGCCAGCTGTCACAAGTTTCTGGAATAAGGTAAAGATCACCATCACGGCAAAAATGCTCTGAAGGACAACAGAAAAAGTGAGGGCAAGAATGTAATAACGGCTTAAAGAATATGGTTGGTACTCAGTAAATGACTCTTGGGTAAAATTAAGTGATTAAAAGGTTAGTTCTGTAGAAGATGGGTTCTTTAGAAGATGAATTCTATAGGTGAGTAATGACCAACTGTAAGCACTACTAGTATCTTTATAACCCCCAGCCCTTAGCACAGCTGCTGGCACACCACAGATGGTTAATGCATGCTGCTGATAGGAAATAAGGCAGCAGCAATTAGTTGAAGAATCAATCCAATGTAGAAAAAATTAATCAGTGACTCCCAACTTAAGTTGTATCCAGCTTTTGGTGGTATGGTATCACAACCAAGGAAACCTGTCTACACTCGGGAGATGCATTTTCCCCCTTCAAACTCTACACTAAAAACTCATGGAGACAAGAGGTGTTCATAACAACTTAGGTACTTCTTCAAAGTTCATCTTAATCCTACTAATAAATGTTAACCAATACTATTACAAAAATGTTAAACAGACACAAAGCACCTTCCGTGTACCAGTTCTGAGTGTTTTGCATATGTTAACTTATTGCTCAGACAGCGCTATGAGATAGGTACTGGCACTTTCCCCGTTTTACAGTTGAAGAAACTGAGGCAGAAGGTGGCTAAAATTCTTTCCCCAAAGCCATCTAGGCAGTAAGTAGCAGATGTAGCTCGTCGGGTCCAGAGTTGACACTTGTAATAAAAAATGCCAAACTTCTTCCCTGAGAAGAAGTCCAGTCTCCCACTTACCAAGAAAACAGACCGAATGCTGTCACAGTATTTTATGGACAGAGAGTCTTTCTCAGAGGGCTTGTTATCTGGTTGACAGGTGTGTATGTCAATATATGGCTTGGGAGCTTTAATAAGATTCAAATTCTCCATTTTGAAAAAATGGGAAATTGCAATATTGAATATGTCCATGATCAAAAGAATTATTCCAGAAATAGCAGCAAAGAGGCTCAATGAGTTCATTATCATTTTCCCTTTGACCTGAAATGCAGATGGAAAGATGTGTTAATGGGGTTTGATTTCATTTGGGGAATACAAGCTAGGAAGGAATTCCAGATCCCACCCCTCCCATTCATAAAGGCCCTGCACCCAGATTATCCTAAGCCACGCTTCTCTCAGTGGTTTTTAATGTCCTTGTCACCATAAAATGAAAACCTTCATCTCTCATTCCCGTTCCTTCCTCAGTCTTCCCCATCTCATTTTACCCTATCACAGTCAATCAGTTTATCAAGAGAAAATTTTAGGAATAATCCTAAATTCTTCTAGTTTGTACCCTTGCAGATCATCTCACTGCCCCTTCCACCACACAGGTAGGAATTAGGTAAATATTGGCTAACTAAGTGACGATAGATAGTCTTCAGGTTATATCTGTCTGTGTTAGAGAAGCTGGAGGGAAGAGAGGGAAGGAGGTTCTTCCACCACAATGAAGTGAGATCGTACTGCGAGTATAGGGAGGGAAAGAGCAGATGGAGCCCTCTGGGTCTGTACCGTCTGTACCATCAATTGGAAGCTAACAGTAGCAAGAACAACAGCACCCACTCCCATTGACATGGGTTGCAATCAGCCTCAGTCTACCATCTTTCAAAACCTAATTAGGGCTGCTGCCTCTGGGTAGTGTAGGTGAAGGGTGTCAGAATGAGTATTCTACCTGCAGAGATGATAGGAGGTCAAAACAAGAAAATATAAGTGACAAGTACCTAATAGTATGGGATTGTTGATTATTTAAGACCTACATAGTTCATCCCTGGCTGTAGGACCTACAGATGGCAAGTCAGTAGGACTTGCTGTA
Source organism: Paguma larvata (assembly GCA_030068075.1). Lineage (NCBI taxonomy): Eukaryota > Metazoa > Chordata > Mammalia > Carnivora > Viverridae > Paguma > Paguma larvata. The sequence goes on along the minus strand of CM057831.1, from coordinate 102,438,624 downwards.
TCTGGAGAATAACACAACTTGATCTTCATAAGTATTTTTTTTTTCAAAAACTGAGTTTATCAGACCACCTCTAGAGAGAGCCATTTTCAATCCATTCCATCCATCACTGACTTTGGAAGTATCACAAGTTAGTATAATAGCTTATTAGTAAGTATAAAATACTCGGGGGAGGAAACTTGCTGGTAAGCTCATGACCTGGTGTAAATGTGTTGTGAGGGTTATAGGACAAGACCCTGCGTAGCTCCTTATATAGCCTCTGAAGCACTTTCATACATATTACTCCATCACAGCCTCTTGAAAATATGGTAGCACCATGTTATAGAGGTACATGGAGGCAGACTGACTTGCTCAAAGTTACCGAGGGTTGCGTTCATCACACTATTGATTAGAGTTTTCCTAAATGGTGGCCTTTCAGAGAGATCTGTTCGTCTCACACATTTAACATTCATAAGACCATAAGCATGTCGCCGTTCATTGGTCTGCCTTTAATTCTGTTTCCATGGACATAATTCAGGTGGGGCTCATTTCCAAGCTTTTCATGAATAAAATCACAACAGCTTTGTAGAGAATCTTTTGCCTTTTGGGGTTGAGAGATAACTCAGTGCTACTGTGATTCCAAAGGTGTTTAAGGGTTTTTGTTTTCAACTGAGAAAGTAGGTATTTCGCTGACGTGTGGGGAAGAAGAACATATGATTACTTGCCAGACTTTTCTTGGGGTTTTTCTCCGCTGCTACCAGGAGTGATCCAGAAATGATGTACTGTGAAAAGAGAGGTGGTGGGTGGGGAAGGCATGGGAGAGATGGGAGAAGAGGCAGACAGGGAGGAGGCAGAGAGGGAGATCAGTTTTACCATGGAGAACTGGTTGTTAAAAACTATCCATACTTCCAACCACTTTCACCAAACCGTGCAGCCATTTTTGCAGTCTTCATTCATTTTTCGGCAGTCATCTTTCTCCTTTGTTCATGCCCAGCTATATTCAGCTGATGCCTTTTCCGCAACTAACTGGGGAGCCGTGACTAGGAATATAGTAAAACCAGAGGCAGAACCCAAGTTCTTGTGTCAGTGAACACTAACACTGAATTTAAAAGCTTTATTTTTAGTTTCTCTCTTTTCTTTTTTAAGTTTGTGGAATTTGTTTTGGAGTTCCCAGAGATTTCAATGATTCTGATGCCAGTGAAGGATGAATCAACGTGGCCTGAATGCCATGGGCATGCCACTATAACATGTGCTGCTACAGGAAGTGATGGGGATTATTTCCCGTCTTCCTTGTATAAGCTATGAAGTGGAGGGAACTCTGGTTCTCATCCATCTCTCTTTGCTCTGAAAATCTCAGTCCCAGGCCTATCTTTCTAGTAGTAACTATGAAAGTATAATGGGGATATAAACATGACGGCTCGGTACCACACCCAGACAAGGTTACGAGCTCGGAAAACATGTACATGAAACAACCGTAAGGATTGCTGCTCTGCCGCTAAGCCGAAGGAGATTCATTTGTGCTGGGACTGATTTCACCACCCGGGACAGTAGCTAAACAGAACTGTAGGAAGAAGGAACAGACGAGAGGAAATGGGATATGCCTGCTCCTTGCTGCTTCCGGAAACACCATGCTGTACAGTCCAAATGTCTAGTGCCCCTCTCGCCCCTCTCCACATCGACTTTGGAGAGTCGCGCTTTGAACGATCTTCCTTCCCTGTGTAGATCCGCGCAGGGCATCTCTCTGGATTTCCATGAGGTGTGCCCACTGACTCCATGGGATTCGTGCTCAATTCAGGCAACGTCTCTTTCCGCTAAGTTGCTCTCACCTCATAACCGATTTCCCAGCCACATACTTTCCTCAACACAGAAATGATCGAGCATGTTATTGTGGACCTTTTAAACCTTTTTGTCTGCATCGCTGCCCAAATGGCTGCTAGTTGTTACTCACCATAATACCTCCCCAGAGAGGGTACCACACAGTCATACAGATGGGTGCGTAGACCTCCATGTGGATCATCAGGAGGCCACCTAGGGCCATGTGGAAGAGCCCATTCATAATCTGGACAGCCTGGAGAGAGCATAAGGGGACTGATGAGGAACTGAAGTCATCATCAAGTCAGAAAGCAAAGCCCTGGCTCCTGACCTGGGGCTGCGTAAACTGCCTAAAGGAAGTGGCGAAGGTGCCAAGACCTTCGTCCTGTTCACATCCACCTTCCTCACCACCTAGGGCATGTCCAAGACAGATATGTCTGGGATGCTGGTGACAACCCGGGATGGAAGACCCCTAAATATGCAGACCGCAAAATCAAAAGGAGACATAAGACCACTGTGACAACTTCTCTGTACATCCCTGATTTGGTGCACTGTGTCAGACATAAAGGACCCCTCACGTTGGATCAAACACCTTCTAGTTGGATTGCATTCTGTGCCTGGCCTATAGCCTCTGCTTGTCTCGGCCAGAGAGTCTCTATGATATGGAGTGGAGCACAGCCGACTTACCCCTAGTGGCTTAGATTCCCTCATGAAGAAGTTTTGTGTAGGGCCCATCACTGAAGCCATCTTTTTGGGAATTATTTTTTGAACTGGATGCATGGCAGTCGGGCTTTTCATAGCATCTTCTGGGAGAGTTCCGCTCATTGAATTTCTGGGTGTTGCCATTTCACCCTCAGAACTCCTAAAAATAAATAATAAAATGGGGAGAGAGAGAATAGGATTTTCGGTAGCCTTTTGTCTCGTGCATCTGAGTACTTTTCCCTGTATTCTCTCCATGAGTGTCGCTGAAGGTAGACGTGGACTTTTTCCAGTGGCTTTGGGTCTGAGGCAAAGCCTACTGCTACGTTCTAAGACAGGATCTGAGGTGGGCATCTCAGGCAAGGACACAGGGCCCCCGGGATCCCTGCCGGTATCCTTGACAATGATATTTGGGGCATACTTTCTTAGCGAAAAGAACACAATGCACGTGTGTCCACATGCCCTGTTCGTCTCTCATCCCTGAATGCTTTTCTTACGCTCTCATATTGGAAAGTGTATTTTGTATTGACTTCTCCTTGTCCTTTTGGGTCTCTGCTTTTGTCTACTGTGATGAGCCAGAGGCATCATGAAAGAGAAGTGTCTGACTTTGGCTCAGGTCATGATCTCATGGTTCACAAGTTTGAGCCCCGCGTCGGACTCTATGCTGACACAGAGCTCCGCCCCCCCGCCCCTCCCACACTCTCTCCTCTCTCTCTCAAAAATAAACATTAAAAAGAGAGAGGGAGAGTATAGTGAGGACTGTCCTTAGAGTCAGCAGAGGCTGATTCTAGTCTTCCTTTACCACCGACTCTGCAACCTTGAGTAATCGCTTTAAGGAGGCTCTCAGAGGTTGTATGTAAGACTGTGGCCTCCTGACACAGGTTGCCTAGGTTTAAATCAAATTCTGTCTGCAGCGAAACTATAGGAAAATTCTTTAAACTCTGGGCCTTAAGCTTTTCATCTGTAAAATGGGAATAATAATTCTTGTCTTGGGGTATAGAGTTTCTGTAAGATTCAGATGGACTGCTGGTCTGTGTGTGGCTGGTGTCATTTCATTTAGCTATATCTCAAATGTCAGCTCTGCAGAAAAGCCTTCCCCACGTCCTCGGTCCCCAGCACAACCTTTTTCACAGTACTCATTTTCTTTGTGTACATGGCACGTGTCACTGTGGGGAATTACCTTGATTATCCGCTTCCTCGTCTACGGTCAGTCTCTTCCCACTAGAATATAAATTCCCTCAAAGCAGAGACCTTGTCTTTCTTGCTCAGTATCTAAATGGTGCCTGGCTTGAATAGTTTCTTAACATTGCCGAGGAAATAAATGTATGTAAAGCCCCTGGGTCCGAATAATTATTACCTGTTTTTGTTGCTATTCTTGTTTTTAGCATTATTACTCTGTAAGCATTAGTTTCTATTTTTCACCCCGTTGGAAAAATGAGAACAACATCCCCGTCACAGACATGTTGTGGGAAGTAAGTTCAGACATGAAAATGCCTCCTATATGGGGAGAAAGTGGCAAATGCTATTTGTTCTTAGATTTCATGACTTATTCATTTTTGAAGTTAGATGGTGATTATTACCAAGACCCTTTCCGGGGCTTTTAAGACTGGTTAGCTTTTGGGGCGCCTGGGTGGCTCGGTTGGTTAAGGGTCCAACTTCGGCTCAAGTCATGATCTCATGGTTTGTGAGTTCGAGCCCCGTGTTGGGCTCCAGGCTGACGGCTTGGAGCATGGAGCCTGCTTCAGGTTCGATGTGTCCCACTCTCTCTGCCCCTCCCCTGCTTTCACTCTGTCTCTGTCTCTCTCAAAAGTAAATAAAACATTAAAAAAAAAAAAGACTATTCAACTTTCTTCATCTTGTACTTCCTCTTGGCGTTTATATGTTTATGTCAGTTACTTACATGAGTTCTATTGGGTCTTTCCTGGGCCCTGGAACTCTCTTTAGAGACACATCTTTGGTCTCATCTTTGTTGGATGTAAGTCATAGGAGCCTCAGATACCAAGACTGCCTGTCCAGCTTGCTTATTGTACTGAGGTCACACTGAGCCCGGCACTGTGGTTTAGGACAGGCACTTGGGAGTCGGCCAGGCCTCACGTTTGCACCCAGTGTGTAGTTACAAAGAGAGTTCACATCCACAGTTCATCGAAGTCTCACAGAGTAGACAAGGGATGAATTGTTGCTTCCGTTTTGTAGGCAAGGTGGTAAGGGCACAGAATAGTTCAGTCCCTCGTTCCCAGTTACATGACTACTAGAGGTGGGAAGTGAGGGCTCGGACCTATCCAACGAGGTACCTGTGGCTGCTTTGTTCCCTGGGCAGGACGGGTTCAGCCTTTCACTTCTGAACCTCTCCCTGCTTCAGATGGACTTGCTGTTTGGATGACCGTAAAGCGACTGGCATCCGCATACCTGTCAGGAGGACAGAGGGGGCTTCGGCTGGGTGCTGTGCTCTCGATTTCACCCCACCTGCCAATTACCAGATGCCATGCGGTCCTGGAGGTCTTGGTGCTTTGCACCACAAGCCACCCAACAACATCACTGACAAACAGGAGTCTACTAACGTGGGCCGCTAGGAGTCTCCACTTTGATTCTGGTCAGGAGGCAGAACTTTGGGAGCTGGTCAGAACCTCAGAAACCATTCAGGTCATGTGACAAACGAGGAAACTGTGGCCCAGGGCCGGGCCGCACCTCGTCACAGACCTTGCACTCAGTGACAGAGCCAACCAGAAGGCAGTCATTGCGGCTCTGAGGCTAGCGCTCTCTTTGCCGCCCCACAGGCCAGACCGCGCTGTGTAGTTGTTTACGGAGCATCCTCTGTGTGCCGGGGTTACTGCACGTCTGGTTCCAGGGTGCCCAACACCTGTCCTACCCAGAAGGCATCTTGTCTCTTTTTGCAGATGTGGAAACGCTAGGTCCCGAGAAGTTGATTAGTTTTCCCATTTGTAGGAAGGGAATGGGCTGGGAGTCGCCACACGCCTCTCCAGAGGACTCATTTTAGTGAGGACAACTTAAAGTGCAAAGGTCATCAGTTATCTGGGCAGAAGGAGATGAGGGGACTAGCGTTTTGAGTTTCTCCTTATTTTTCAGCTGCCGAAGGCTGTGTTACTCTTAATTATTGGTGAGATAAACCTCTTAACATAAGCAAGCTCCACCACGGCTGTATCTGTAATGGCTAATGGCAGTAATGACCACTGGGGGGAAATATTTTATTTCGCTGTTAAAAATGATGTCTCAGGGGCGCCTGGGAGTCTCAGTCGGTTAAACGTCTGACTTCGGCTCAGGTCACGATCTCACACTTCATGAGTTCAAGCCCCTCAGTGGGTTCTCTGCCGTCAGTGTGAAGCCCGCTTGGGATCCTCTGTCTCCTCTGCTCTCTCTCTGCCCTTCTCCCATTTGCACTCTCTGTCTCTCCCAAAATAAATAAAAATAAATTGAATAAAATGATGTCTCATTATGGCAACTATATTCCTATGAAGCCTTCAACACATATTACTGTAAAATAGTAGTTTACAAATACAAACCTACCCATTTCTAGGTGCTACTTCATTTTGTATGGAAATAAGCTTTCTAAAACATATACATATTTTTGTGCCGGGGTATTGTAGACTAGGAACGGAAAATTATCCTTGTATGGGAATACATAACATTAGACCACATACTCCCAAGGACAATGTAGATTCCTGAAGTTTTGCCCTGTCATTGTTTCTTAATTGTTCACCATGACTTAGTGCCCAGCACACAGCTCTGCTCAACGCCTAGTTGGTCCATCCGCAGGGGTGACTGAGCGCCTTGGCCAAAATACGGTAACAGTAGGCTTTCGTGCTCACTAAACTATATCAGCATCAGGGCTCGGTTTATCCGACACTGCCCCACGTTGTGATGGCAACTTCTGCAAATCTCTTCTGGTTTTTAAAAGGCGCCCCTATTTCTGGGTGCATCCACTGTAGAACAGCCTCGCAGCCTCTATGGGTTTTGGTTTGAGTAATGACTTTTTAGGTCCAGTAATTACATCATTTAATGAGAAGTTCAAAGCGCCTCGCTTTCTTACTTCGACTTCCTCCCCTGCCTCTCAAAATAGTTCTGCGTTTCTGTCCTTTCTGGTCCTGTGCGCTGAGCTCCGGGAGGAGGAATGTTCTTCCTTCCATCCCCTCTGCCTGGGTTCCTCGGGCCCTGTCCTTCCTCCAGGACATCAGGCGCTCAGAGAAAGCGGCCCTCACGTCTGCGGTCCGAGAGCACTGGCGAGCCACAGAGAGCGCCGCTCCCGGCCCTGCGGCCTGCCACTTGTGTGGTCTCGCTACTCAAAGTGCCATCTGAGGAGTTTGCAGTTTGTAATAGACTCAAAGTTGAGGACGTGGGAGAGTTTGCAGTTTGTAATGGAGGAGATGCTCAGAGGAGACCCGTATCTTTTGTAGGATTAAAATGTGCCGCAGCGTCACCATCCCCAGACCCCTCCCTTTAGTCCCGCAGCCCCTGCCCGGCCCAGGCTCCCCTCTGTCGCCCCTTCCACTCTATTCCTCCACTTCCTCTCCACCCACCCCGTTCGGGCCTCCGGCCGGTTGGCAGAGCCGGGCTGAGGCTGCTCTGCGGGTCAGCGGCCTTCCCGCGGGTGTGAGTGCTCACAGGGCTTTGCTTCTGTCCCCCCGACACCCAGGCTCCGAGACCTGGAGCCACGGAGCCCTCTAGCCCCCACCCCTCCACGCCGGGCAGGGCCCAGGTCCCGCTGCTTCTGCTTCTTCCTCTGCGAGGTATCTTATTTCGGGCCGCTGGAGCGGCCCCGAATCACTGCTTTAAGCCCCGCTCATCCTGAGCTTCAGCTCGGTGTCCCGTCTGTCCGGCCTCCTGGAAAAACCTGCACCTGCCCCCCCCCCCCCCCCCCGCCCTACCCCCTGCCTTCACGAGCGTCTCTGCGGAGCCGCTCCCTGAGGACCTCTGGTCTGGACACATCGCCCTCTCTCTTCCCTCTCGGCTTTGAGATGCCCCCCCCCCGCCCCCTTCACGTCAGCCAGACTCCCCATTAGACATTGGCATCCTTGGGACTGCTCCCAGCTCAGACTTCGTCAAAGGCCCCAGCTCTCTGCATTCCTTACTTGTCATCAGCCGCTTTCTCCTCTAACGGGGGTGGGGGACGGGGGAGGGGGTACGTTCCTCAAGGGCTGTCCTGCCAGGGTTACTGGAGAACCTGTTGTCCACGTACTGTGAGCTCAATAAACGTTAAACTGAACGACTTCCTCAGGGAAGATTCACACATAAACACACAGGATATGGGACCAGAAGGTGATCGTTTGGCCCCACCTGGTCATCTGTGACATCCGTCAGTTTCGTGGAAAACAGGGAAAGGCGGTCACCTTATGTACTGGTTTCAGGAAACAGTTATGACCTGGCTAAAACTCATCTGTGTTGCCCTTCGTTAGATCTTCCTTGTCTGCGGTGCCCGCTGTCACTGCAGGCTTCCACCATGGATTTCGGGTGGGCTTTTCTGCCCGATTTGATGTCCCCCCTGTCCTCCAGTCCCCTCCAGAAAATGTCAGCCTGCGAGGTTGAACAGCATCTCAGGGCATTCATATTTAGCCCCGTATCTTTGGAGACAAAATCATTCAAAGCAAGAGAAATGGAAATATTTTCATTATAACCACGGCTGATTGTTTTCTTCTTCAGTGCCAGGTAGTTCTGAGAGCTTTAGGATTTTAGCTCATTTAATCTTATACAAAGCAGTGGGTGTTTAGCATCCCTCCCATCCCGGAGGTGAGTAAACCCGGGAATGTAGAGGTTTCGTAACTGGCCTGTAGGCTTATAGGTGGTAGGGCTCGGTTTGAGCCCGGCAGATTGGTAACCACCCTCCCGTGTACGTGCTGCTGTTTGCTGCTTTTGTTCAGGGACTCCCAGTTCCCTGGCCAAGGTCTGTCTTGACCGAGGGAGTGGTTCAGAAAGTGGGTGGGCAGCAAAGCCAGTACCCCTCCTCAAATGGCGACACTGTCATGAAAACCTGACCTGGGAAGCCTTAGGGCGAAATCCAAGAATCTCTAGTCTCCAAAACCATCCTACGCTTTACCCATCACTCCCTTTTAGTCATGTTTTTAAAAAGTTTTTATTTATTTATTTTGGGAGAGAGAGCGCGCAGGAAGGGCAGAGAGAGAGAATCCTGAGTAGGCTCCACACCGCCGGCACAGAGCCCAACGTGGGGCTCGAACCCACAAACCGCGAATTCATGACCGGAGCTGAAATCAAGACTCGGACACTTAACCGACTGAGCCACCCAGGCTCCCCCTTTTTAGTCATTTAAACAAAGCAAACCGGTTCCTTACCTGAGCGTCTGAGGCCTTAGGTCTCAAGGCTGATTCGGATGCTGACTGCTGAGTTCACTTCCACTGCTGGTGTCTCGCGTACACAGGAGGCGAGTGACATAGGGCAGCCACGGGGCCTCTGATAGATACCAGGTGACAGGAAATCAGTGGCTTCTGCTACCTTGGCCTTTGCCCCAATCACTTTGGTTTAATGCACACATGCCAGAGCCAAAGGATATACAAAAAAGTTTCTGCCTTACCACGAGGTTTCACTTCTTGAAAAGGATCCCAGGGGACTGCCTGGCGTACTTTACGCTGCCCTAATTAGAAGAACTTTGCAGCCCCCACCCTGTAAGCAGGTGTGGATGATGGGTCCCCAAGGGCAAGAAGGGCTCTAGAAATTCTATACAGATGGGGTGTTAGGACTTTTACCTTTTTACTTCACTTTTAGGAGTGAGTAGGTGGGAAGAAGGTGTCCGAGCAGAGAGAAGCCTGGTCGCTTGGGAATATTGCAGGTATCCCTCTTCAAATATCGTCGACGTTTGCCCACACTTAGGGTCCTCATGGGACCATGTATGTCTCGTGTGGGATTTACTAGAAAAGGCCTAAAAACCTACTTTGGTGTTGTAGAGCACATCCCCAGAAGCTTGAGGCAAAGAGTTGCATGTTTTGGGATACAAATTCAAGTACCACTTTTCCCTCCAAACCCACTTTTCCCTCTGTCTTTCTGGTTCCCTTGCCTCCTCTCTCTTTTCGTTCTGGCCTGGAGCTGTGCCTGGGGTCGATCAAGTGAGGGATGGAGGAAGCCGGTGGCCAGGAGAGTGCGAACATTTGGGAAAGGTGTTTTTGCCCAAAGGTTCCGTACCCCTTGCCTCCACCCATACAACCTTTACGTTCATATTGTTGGATTTTTTTTTTCTTGCTTTTTAATTTCCTTGTCCCTTGTTTTGCCTTATTAGGGACTCAGGGCTGTAACTAGGCAATTGTTTGCCTAATCTAAAAGGCTGAAATATGGCAGCTCTGTTGCCAAATCTGAGGTTAATTCCTATCTTCCCTCCATCTCTTTCTCTCTCCTTCCCTTTCTCTCCCTCCCTCCAACTCTCTCTCTCTTCTCCTCACGTCCTCCTCCCTCCCTCTTCTCTATTTCTCCCTCTGACCCTATTTTCTTTAAGATGATTCGGATCAGAGGGTCCCTAACCAGTAGGTAGGAGTACTTCTGGAGGTGCTCATCTGGGTGCAGCATAAAAACAAATGTCAACTCCCCAACATTGAAGCAGTTCTTCAGTGGACAGGCTGCCATTTGAACAGAGGACTTGCTGTCATGGATGTCCACGAGCGAAAGGCAGACGGTCACCTCTCATAAATGTCATAGAAGAGAAGTGGAAACATAAGCTCCACCATCCATCTAAGATTCTGGCTGTGGGTCTGAGGATCCGCTGAAGTGCTTGAATGGTTGGTGACAGGGATGACAGTTACGTGACATCAGAGTTGTGGATGACGGGGAGCCGTGAGGGTGGAGTCCCGGATGCTGGGTGGTCACTGGAGTGCACCTTCATTTCAGTGAGCACGGAAACAGGTCCGGGCTCGGCACCTGCACGGCCGCAGTGGGGCTCGGACTGCGCTTGCACAACCCGAATTTCACATCCTTTTCTCGCGTAGGCCCTGCTCTTCCCACGTCTGTCTTAGAGTGTGTGCTACCCTGTCCTTGGTGGCCAGTGAGATCAGTTAGGTGGCTCTATGTGTGATCCCTCCTGAATAAACTTGAATTTGAATCTATATAAACAAACTGTCACTTTACCTTTGCTGATTTGGATTGATTGACCTTTCAGTGCTTGAGTTGTGTCGACATCCCCACCACAGTTTGGATTTGCCAGTAGCATTTACTCTATAATTCTTTTTCCCTCTGTAATATTTGAGGATATTGGATCTATTACACATTTAAAATATCTCCCCCTCTGAATTAAACCTCCTGTCATTACCTAGTGGCTTTCTTGCTTCCCGACGACGGTCTCTTTCTTAAAGTCTACATGAGAGATTATTAACTAAGCTTTAATTTAGTTCAGTTTGCCTTCTTTTTATCCCCCTACCTCCTAACTTTTTTTTTTTTTTTTTTAAATCCTTGGAACATCTTGCCTCTCCTATGAAAACTACGTTCTACCTCACAGTGAGTTCTGCCCTTGTTTTCTCAGTCATGGGTGTGTATGTCCCTTGAAAGCAGGGCCAGTTTTTCTGATCGCTGGGAGGTTGTGGTTCTGTTTTGGTTCTTTCTCCGCATCCAAATGATTATCACAATGCTATGCAGTATCGGGAGGTAATCTATGGTGTGTTCCCCAAGACAAGGCACCGCTCGGCAAGGCACTGGGACTCCCAACCCTCTGGCATTGGAGGGTTTCGGTTTCAGAGAATTGGTAAGGGAGAAGCAGGGCTCCTCAGAGGTGAAACTAAAGATCTTATTCCAAGTAGATCTTGGCTATGACTTGGAAAATGTCAGTGTTGTGTTTGTAAATCATTGATACTAAAGGAAAATGTAAATTCAAGTGCCTCAGAGCTTTGTAGTTTGTGAGGTCTTCCTTCTGATCTGAAGAACTACTTTATATTTTTAACAGGCAAATCACACGAGTTGAGCGCGTCCTTATATGCCAAGCAGTGTCCATGTTGACGCCTGTCGTATTTATTCCATTTTGTAATTGTGGAGGCGAACATTCAGGAAATGAGGGAAACTGGCCTGGAGTCACGTAAGTGATAAAATGTGGTGTTTAGAAAGCAAGGAATCCTCGGTTATAAATTTAAAAGAAATCCTGCCATTTACTACGTGATTTCTAAGTTCCAGGTTCTGATTAAATTAGTTCACATTTCATTTAAGACTCATAGTAACCCCATTAGGTAGGTATTATTGTTGCATTTTAGTCTAGGAATTTAAAGCTCACCAGGGTTAAATAACTTGTTCAAGTCATTAAGCTTTAAATTGCAAAATTAACATTTAGATCCAGATCTGACTTAAAAGCCCTTACCGTTAGGCGATGGCGTTCCCACCCCTAAACAGATCTCTCATATGTCCACACGTCTCAACCTTACTTGGGCTCCACGTAGTTTTCATCAGAACGTGACTCCACTGGAAAAATAAACTATTTTCCGTCAGAATCTCGCTCCTCCGTCTCCTGCCCTCACACAGGTATGCATAGGCCTTTCTCCTTCCAGCTCATGGCAGAAGCGAAAACCTGTTAGTTTATTTCTTTGCATATGCTAAACATTTTCTGTGCCGAAAGACGCATAGGATAATGAGACTTGGAGTTCAGCGTCTCGATTCAAATCCTGGTTCTACCCACTCCCTTTGGTGGTCTCAGAACAATCAACCACTTAGAGCTTCGGTTCTCGTGCCTGAGGTGCATGAGATGTCCCTACCTCAGAGGCCTGTCCTGACAGGTGGCAAGACAGAGGGAAGATCCCCAGCACTTCGCGGGTACTGTCAGCGGAAGGAAATGCAGGGTAAGGCAGCCGTCTCCCGTGCAGCCTGGGAATCTCCCGGCGTCCTTGAGGCTCTTTTAGGGGAGGTCTGTGACCTCAAGACAGGTTTCGTAATAATACTAAGACCTTAGTTCCCCTTTCCACAAGTTCAGAGCGGCCGTCTCCACAGGCGACAGACCACGAGCCATCCCATCAGACTGGGTGCGAAAGCTGTTACCAGAATCCAGTTGCCTTCCATTAATCTGGAGAGAAGCTCTGCACTGGAATCATCTGGAAATCTGTACAGATTATTGATGCCCAGCTCTCACCGTATTCTTAGATTGCCATGGGATGGTACGTGGTGCATTAAGTGTGGGGGAGCATTTATAAAAAAGTTGCTTGGACGATTTGAATGTGTAGTAAAGTTAAATGGGCCTTTGATTTTCAATGGGCATAAAGTTTTTGTTATGCAGGATGAGAGAGTTTGGGAGATCTGCCGTACAACAGAGTAGTTATGGTGTGCATTTTTTTGGTGTATAAACTATACCTTTTTTTTTTTTTAACATTTATTTATTTATTGAGAGACATAGAGACATAGCATGAGCAGTGGAAGGGCAGAGAGAGAGGGAGACACAGAATCCAAAGCAGGCTCCAGGCTCTGAGCCATCAGCAGAGCCCAACGCGGGGCTCGAACCCACAGACCATGAGATCATGACCTGAGCTGAAGTCGGCCGCTTAACCAACTGAGCCACCCAGGCGCCCCTAAACTATACCTTTAAAAAGCTAAAAATAAAAATAAAAGAATGTTAAGTAATCTAAAAAAAAAAGATTTGTAAAACTATGTAACAGTACCACTCTCCACACTGATTTTCTTCTTCCTTTTGGAAAAAGTGTTATGTTAATAAAATGTTGCTTGTATTGTGTATAATGAGTCTTGAATGAGGTTTTCAGAGTAGAAAGGGGTTCTGAGATCAAGTGTTTAAGGGACTTGATACATGGGTGTGGGGATTAAGACCCCGGGTTCTGGAGCCAGACTGCCTGTTGCTCCTGTGGCTCTGACGTTGCAAGCTTTGTCACCGGGGGCACTTTACTTACCCTCTCTTGACTTCGGCTCTCTTGCCCGTGAAATGAATATAACAGTAACATTCACCTCTTAGACTTTTTGTGAGGTTAGATGAGTAACACACCTAAAACACTTAGCAGAGTGCCAACACCGCTCTAGTGGCTTTTACCAACATACACCTCCGTCGTCACTGTTCTGGTCATTCTGAGTGGCCAATATGGATGACCTGATCTTGCAGTATATTGTAAAATGTGTGGGCCAAGCCATTCTTCCGACCGTCTCATTTTTCCATACAGCCATGGAGAAGGAGCCACTGGGTAGAGTCTCTTGGAGAAATCAGCAGGAGATGTCATGGACCTGGTCATGCCACACCGTGGGCTTTCGTTCATTTCTCTGTTTGTAGAGTGGCGATGCCACACTGCTAGCCTTCAGTTCAGTGGCGGCATGACTGACAGGAGGTGGCGGCAAGGTGACCATGTGATTTGAGGAGAAGAGGACATGGCATTACAAAGAGGCAGGCTGTGTTTTATTAGCCAGACTGTTCCCAGAGCCCACCTTCTCAAGTCACTCCCCTTTGGCTTCAAACGGTTGCCAGCCTTAAGAGCCTATGTTCCTTCTGGCTTTTTCTCACAAACGGAACTCACGTCTCAATGATATTATAACTCATCTTTATTCCCACAGCGCGTTTCAGCACCATTAGTCACAACTGCAACAATAAAAGCGTCTCTTCAGAATTGAGAAAGCCAGAGAGATGAATAATTCAGTAACGCTGAAGGCCATCAACATAATCAAGATCCCCTGGAACAGAAGAAAAAGAAGAAGAAGAAGAAAAAAAAGAAGAATCATGGTATTAGCACAATAATGGTTTTTCTGAGGACAGTGAGGTAGAAGTGCCCAGGCCAGAAGAGCTCACCCACATGTCTCAAGTGTATCTGACGCTTATGAAGTAGATTAGTTTGGAAGATCTTGGGAAGATACAGCTATTTTAACAGCACAGGACAGCCTATTATTTTCTTAGAGAAAGTCATACAAAACAATAGATGTTCTGTAGTATAGGCAGGAAATGCCCCATTTCATAAAATATATACAAATACAAAAAAAATGGTGTCAAAAAAGTGGCCTGTTGAAGGAGAAAGATTAAGAAATAGGAAAAAAATAGAAGCAAAAATAGAAAAGGAAAGAAAAAAGAGGGGGGAAACCCTACGGGCCCAGAAAAAAGAGGAACATGTAGAAAAAGACGTATAGAATGAAGCATAGGCTAATAGTACCATCTTCTGTTCTTTTTACACCTGCCAGAGACCTTTAAAATGCTTTGTATCTTGGCATCAAAGAGCACGAACAGGATATACACTTTGTTAGGAGCCCAGAGGCTGGACACACAAGGATTCTGCCAGCGCAAGTTTGTGAAGATCATAGAGTTGACATCTATTCTGCACCCTGTTGACATGTTTTGAGTATAGGTTGAAAGACTTGTTTATTTTAGAGTCACTTGGTTTTATTGTATGTATGTATGTATATATGTATTTATTTATTTATTTATATTTATTTATATTAGAGAGAGAGGAAGAGAGAGTGTGAGTGAGTGGGGGAGGGACAGAGAGACAGTGTCAGAATCTGAAGTAGGCTCCAGGCTCTGAGCTGTCAGCACAGAGCCTGACGTGGGGCTCGAACCCATGAGCCCTGAGATCATGACCTGAGCCAAAGCTGGACACTTAACCGACTGAGCCACCCAAGTGCCCCTCTTTTTTGTTTCTTAGTAGTATTCTCTTGTTCAAATAGTTTCTTTAGCCACTCTGTTGTTGATAGACATTCAAATTGTTTCTAGTTTTTACTATTAGAATAGATTTTCTATGAATATTCTTATACATATTGTTGAGACATAACATAGACCTGATTAATTTTGATAACAACTACCAGATAGTTTTCCAACATGGTTGAGCCATTTTACATTCCCACCAAAAATGTATAAGAATTCCATTTGCTTCACATTCCTGCCAACATTTTGTTTTGCCAGTCCTTGTAATTAAAGTCATTCTGGTGTGGATACAAATATTGGGACTTGAATTTGCATTCTTCCATAACTGATAATGTTGAGCAAATTTTTACATGCTTACTGGCCACTAGCATATTTTTCTTTGCGAAGTGTTTCTTCAAGTCCTACTCTTTTTTTTTTTATGTCTTTTTATTATTGACTTTTAGGAGTGCTTAATATATTCTGGATATGGGTCTTCAGTCAGATATATGTATTGAGGAGATTAACTCTCATTCTGTGCCTTGCCTTTTCACTTACTTTTTTAAAATTAAGTTATAATTGGTATTGTAAGCTTAAGGTATACAATACAATATGCTTATTTGATACTCTTCTATATTGCAATATGATCGCCACCACATTGGTTAGCTAATACTTCCATCATATCACCTAATTAGAATTTTTTGTGTGTGGTGAGAACATTTAAGATCTAATCTCTTTGCAGCATTAAAGTGTGCAATACAGTATTGTTAACAATGATGACATTGCTGTGCATTAGACCTCCAGAGTTTATTCATCTTCTAACTGGGAGTTTGTACTCTTTGACAAACATCTGTCTGAATTCTCCACCCCACAGCCCCTGGTTACCACCATTCCACTCTCCATTTTCATGAAGTTGACTTTTTAAGATACCACACGTAAGAGCTATCTTACAGTATTTGTCTTCCTCCATCTAGTCCGATGGAGATTTCACTTAACATAATATCTTCAAAGTCCCTTCATGTTGTTACAAGTAGGTGGATTTCCTTCTTTCTCATCACTGAATAATATCCCATTGTAAATGTATGACGTAGACATCTGTTGATGGACGTCTAGCTCATTTCCATGTTTTGGCTATTGTAAATAATGCTGCAATGAATATGAAGGTGCTCATATCTTTTTGAGTTAGTGTTTTCTTTTCCTTTTTATACATACTCAGAAGTGGAATTGCTGGATTATATAGTAGTATTATTTTTAATTTTTTGAGGACCCTCCATATTGTTTTTTCATGATGGCTGCACCAACTTACATTCCCACCAGCAGTGCACAAGGAATCCCTTTTCTCCACAGCCTCACCGACTCTTGTTATTTCTTGTCTTTTTGATAATAGCCTTCTAACAGATGTGAGGTGATATTTCATTGTGGTTTTGATTTGCATTTCCCTGATGACTCGTGATATTGAGTGTCTTTTCATGTACTCCTTAGCCATCTGTATGTCTTCTTTAGAAAAATGTCTATTCAGAACTTCTCCTGTTTTTTAATTTTTTTTTTTTTGCTATTGAGTTGTACAAGCTCTTTATATATTTTGTACATCAGCCCCTTATTAGATATATGATTTGTAAATATTTTCTCCTATTCCATAGGCTGCATTTTCATTTTATTGATGGTTTCCTTTGCTGTGTAGAAGCTTTTTAGTTTGATGTAGCCCTACTTGTTTATTTTGCTTTTGCTGCTTTTGCCTCGGATATCAAATCCAAACCATCACTGCCAAGACTGATATCAGAGAGTTTACTACCCATGTTTTCTTCTAGGAGTTTTATGGTTTTAAGTCTTACATTCAAGTCTTTAATCTATTTCGAATTGATTTTTATGTATGGTGTAAGGTAGTGGTCTAGTTACATTTCTTTGTGTGTGGCTGTTTAATTTTTGTGATAACCATTTATTGGAGAGACTCTCCTTTCCCCATTGTATATTCTTGGCCCCTCTGTTGTAAATTAATTGATCATATATGCTTACATTTATTTCTGGACTCTCTATTCATTCCACTGGCCTGTGCGTCTGTTTGTATACCTTACCATTTTTGATAACTATACCTTTGTAGTACATTTGAAATCAAGAAATGTGATGCCTTCAGCTTTGTTTTTCTTTCTCAAGATTGGTGCTTTGCTATTTGGGGTCTTTTGTGGTTCCATACAAATTTTAGGATTAATTTTTTATTTCTGAGAAAAATGCCATTGGCATTTTGATGGGGATTGGATTGAATCTGCAGGTTGCTTCAGGTAGTATGGGCATTTTAACAATTATTAACCTTTCCAATCCATGCACAGAGGATATCTTCCCTTTATTCATGCCTTCAGTTTCTTTCATCTATGTCTTCAAGTTCGTTCACCTCCCTGATTACATTTATTCCTGGGTACTTTATCTTTTTTGATGTAATTGCAGATGTGATTTCTTAATTTCTTTCTCATAGATCATTATTAGTATATAGAAATGCAACTGATTTTTATATATTGATATTTGGATCCTGCAGTCTTATTGAATTCATCTTATTAGTTCTAATAATATTTTGGTGGAGTCTTTAGGGTCTGTGTATAATACGTCATCAGCAAACAGACAGTTTTACTTCTTCCTTTCTGATTTGGGTGCTTTCTCATCTCTTCCCTTCCCTTCTCTACCTCCACTCCATCCCCTTCCCCCTCCTCCTCTTCTTTTCTTTTCATTTTTTTCCCCTTTCTTCCTCACAATTGCTCTGGCTAGGATTTCTTGTACTTCATTGAATAGAAGTGTTAAGAGTAGGCATCCTTGTCTTGTTCCTGTGGGCTTGTCATATATGGCCTATATTGTGTTGAGATATGTTTCTTTATCTCAGTGTGTTGAGAATTTAAATTAAATTTAGATTTTTTATGGTGAATTTTGTCAAATTCTTTTTCTCTCATCAATTGAGATGGTCGTATGATTTTCAGTCTTCATTATGTTATTGTGGTATATCACATTGACTGATTCGTGTATGTTGAACCTTGCATCCCTGTAATAAATACCACTTGATAATAGTGTATGAGACTTTTAATATACTATTGAATTCAGTTTGCTAATAATGTGTTGAGGATTTTTACATCTAAATTCATCAGGGATATTGGCTTGCAATTTTCTTGTAGTGTTCTTGTCTGGTTTTGGTGTGGGTATTCCTAAAATGAATTTGGACACTTCTACATTTTAGAAGAGTTTAAGAAGGATTGGTATTAGTTCTTCTTTAAATATTTGGTAGAATTCATCAGCGAAGCCATCTGGTCCTGGATTTTTCTCTTTTGGGAGGTTTGTGACTACTGATTCAATATTCTTCAGGACTAATTTGCCAATGCCAGTTGTTTTCAGTTTGCGTTTGTCAATATCTTTATTTCAACTTTACTTTTAAAGAACATTTTCACTGGACATAGAATTCCAGGCGTTATTTTATTTTGGCACTTTAAAAATATCATTCTGCTGTCCTCTGGCCTCTATCAGGCCTCCAAGTGAAAAGTCAGTTGGAAGTTTGCCTTTATTCCTTTGAATAGGTTGTTTTCACCTCCACCCCCTCCCCCAGCTTCCTTCAGGTTTCACTTTTTATCCCTTCCCCGCCTCCACCCCCCCCAGCGATTTGAGTATTGTGTGCTTTATGTAGTTTTCTTTGTGTTTTCATATATATATATATATTTTTTTTGGTTCCTGTCTTGTCTTCATCCCTTTTAGAAAATCATCAGCAATTCTCTCTGTAAGTACTGGCTTGTGCTGCGTCTTCACTTTCTTGTCTTTTGGTTCCTCAGTTATATATAAGGCACATTTTTTTCTGTTCTGCTCTGTATGCCCCTTATGTTCTAATATTTTATATAATTTCCTTCTCCTCAGGCATTAGTCTTTGTATTGTATACCGATTTTCTTCCTGCATGCTTCCGATGTGTCTGAGGCTGTCGACCCCATCTGTAGAGTGCTTAGTTTCAGTTTCCATACTTATCAGTTCCATAAATTCCAATGGCTTCTTGTAATAGGGGTCAGTTCTCCCATAATAGTCTCCAACGTGTTCTCTTCTTTCTTGGACATAACAGCCATGTTTATTTTCATGTCCCTACCATCTGGGTCACCTCTGGGTGGTTTCTATCACTGATTATTTTGGTTTTTGTTTTTCAGATGTTCAGTCCTATCTTCTGGCATGAGTGGTTCTCTTTGTGTTGTTGTTTTTTTTTTTTGTTTTTTTAGTATGCAAAAAATGGTAGAAATTCTAAATTATGTCATGTTCCTCTGGAGATGATGTAATTTTCTTCCATCAGACAGATTAGGGGAAGGTTACCTTGATCAGAATAATTCAAGGATGAATTTTAGTTTTGTGATGGTTGATCTGTTTCCTTCGTCCTTAGTTCTAGGGTGTAGTCTTCAGAAATGAAATTTTGGGGTGTTTACCAGACTCCACCCCTGCTGTTGGGGGCCTCTGAAGAATTCGTGTGTGTCCCGAGCACCGCATGACTGCCGTGATCTCTTCCTGGCCTTCAACTTGGCTTCTGAGCCTTGCATCCTACACATGTTAGGAGTCAGCAAACAACATGTGGAGGAAAGCGATGGAGAATCTGGGTTCACTTCAATGTGTACAATGCTTGCATGATCCTTGCACTTCAAATCTTGGTTGCCATGGTATATTTCATGTGTATTGAAACAGCTGGAAAGTTTTTGAAATTTTTATATAAGCTTTTAATAAAAGTAGTTTTCACTAGAGGGATGCTCTGATGTAAATCACTCTGTCGTAACCATAAAAAAAAAAGGATTGTATATTTTCTAAGTATTTCCGGTAAACCGGTCATTGGCTACTTTGCCCCTTTCTAGTGTATGCATGATTTCTTTTTTACTAATTTCCACTCTCGTCGTTATATATTAATTCCTTTATTCTTCTTTCTTTGGGCTAACTTTTCTCTTTTTTCATCCCTGAGATTAATGAATGTTTGGACCATTTTTCAAAGTTTCACAATTTATAGTATCTATATTTCTAAGATATGAATTGCCGTAAAGTATTGCTCTGCCTTCCACCTTCAAGTTTTTGAGCTTTCATTTCAGAACATGTTTGGATTTATATTACAATTTTTTCTCTGATCTGTTAATTCCTTTGAAGTACACTTCTTAATATCCAACCACATATGGGGCTTTTGACATTATTTTTAATCATTGTTTATGGTTTTATCGCATAGGACATACACTATGACTTGAACCTTTGGTATTAATCTGGAATTGTCCTATTCACCAATATATAGTCATTTTTTTTTTTTTTGCTAGTATGTGTCACAAAAATGGGTATTCTGTTGTTGGTATAGTAGATGAAATGTATCTGTTAGCTCTAGTTTTTTGCTTTTGATGATACTCTTAAGTTTTAAAACATATCAAAGTCTAAAGTTCTTCAAACTGACACCCTCTTCTCAGGGAAAACTCAGGCCCTTAGCAAAACACAAATAGCAAAAACACAATTTGCTCCCTTCTCTACTTACATGTTAAATCTGACTGGTATTTTAAATACTTTATTTTTAATCTCAGTGAGTATTATGATTGCTGTATTACACCAGCAGCCTTTCACTCGTATTTGCCCACGTTTATCACATTCTTTGTTCTTCTTTTATTCTTGTGTCTCATTGTGCTATTATTCTCTTTGTACTTGGAGTTCATTCTTTATTATTCCTTTAATGCCGTTCTGCTTGAGGCAAGCTCAATTTTTGTATCTCTGAAGAGACTTCATTTCATTACATTCTTGTAAGATGTTTTAATGGGCCATGAATGATAGGCTATTGGTTGCTATTTTTGTTTTTTTGTTTGTTTGTTTGTTTCAGCACACCAAAGATATTGTTCAGTCTTTGACTTTTATTGTTGCTTTTGAGAAGTTAACTGTTAGTCCAGTGGCTTCTCCTCATTCCTTTTGGTAATTTTCATAGTCTTTAGTTTTAGTTAAGATTACTGAGAATTGGTCATGAAAAGAAAACATAATTTGAAAAATAACTGTACTTTGACTGTATCCAAATGGATAAAGTGCACCAAAGCATGATATGCAAGACCAAATATCTAAGTTTAAGGTTTTAACATAAGGTTTCTCAGAGCCGTATGTTCAAGGTAAGACCACAGAGAAATGTTTTAATGGTAATTCCATAAGAATTAATGTTTTCCAAAAATTAAACCACTGACTGTCCCTGCAACTATTCCCGTTTGCATATCTAACCAAATCCTTTCCAGACTACTGTTACTCTCCCCTAAAATTACCTTGTGATTACTCCAGCTGATGAAATCCTGTAAATGCCCTTTTCTGTTTCCCCCTATTGTGTCTGAGACCCTCTGTTCTCCTTTGGCTAGCAAATTTAATACATTCAGCTTTTAACTGCCATTGATTTTCCTGGTAGTCTTTGAAGGTGCCAGACAGTCACAGGGACCCCCAGAGAGGTCTAGCCAGACCCCTCACCATTTTGGTCCTGGTCCTTTGACTCACTTAGTGCCTATTCCGCTGAATCTGTTTGAGCATCCCTGTCCGGGGTTTGCACATCCTTGTTGATGAGGGGAGTCTGGCACTTTTTATTGAATAGTGTTTTTTTGTCCTAGAAACCAGGTCTCCCAGGACGTTTTCTTTATCTCTTCACATTTGTTTATTTACTTTATCCTTGGTGGCGGAGAGGGTGGGGAGGAAAAAGACAGGTCTGTCAAAGCTTTGCCCCTAACCATCCTGTTTGCCCTTCTGTCTTTTATCTATATTTTTGTGTATCTATAAGAATAAATCATCCAGGGCAGGGGGTGCCTGGGTGGCTCAGTTGGTTAAGCATCTGACTTCAGCTCAGATCATGACCTCACAGTTCGTGAGTTTGAGCCCTGAGTCATGCTCTGTGCTGACAGCTCAGAGCCTGGAGCCTGCTTCGGATTCTGTGTCTCCCTCTTTCTCTGCCCCTCCTCACTCGCACTCTTGTGTGTCTCTCTCTCAAAAATAAAGAAACATTAAAAAAAAAAAAAAAGAATAAATCTGAGGGAAGGAATTAGTATAGATTTAAAATTCTGTTTTCTTATACAGCCACCAGGACTAATGAGTAAAAAGGCTTTTTGACCAGTATCCACTCTAGGACCAATTATCTTGGATTGCTAAACCTTTTCCAGTCTTGTCTCTGTGCAGGAAATTGGCCGTAGGAGAGACTCTCCTTCGTATACTCCACCTGTCGGAGGCTGCCTGCCGATCTCTCGTATCAGCAGGCAGGGGTAGATTTTCCACAGCCCTCGCTGTCACTGTTATCTTCCTGGTAATCATTGACTAAATCCTCAGAAATGGATTCTGTGTTATATCTCAGCGAATCATATGACTTCTTTTCTGATAACTCTGATTATATAATAAATTTGTCATGTTTTCCACCCCTCCCACCCCCCTACCTCCCCCACTAACAGAGGTGGACTACTTTTCCTAGTCAGCCAGCTAATCATTTTTGTGTGACCTTAGGCAGGGGATTGGTTATTTTGAAATACCATCAGGGAAAGAGGACACTTGAGTCTTTTTGCATAAGATCTTACGAAAACTGCCACCACCACAGTTATTACAGGCATCACGCTATGGTCCTCTAGAAACTTTACAGAAGCAAATGGTCTAAAAGAACAGGACAGCTAATGCACAGAAGGCCCTGCGCCCCTCAGAATTAGGAACTACACTGCTTCCTCCACTCGAGATGACCAGAACAAAACTACTCCCCCTTCGAAATGACAGATGCCATTAATGGTGATGGGCTTATCATCTTGGCTGTTTTATCTCCTCTGTGCTAGTTCAAGGTTCTAGATTATTGGTAGATAACCTTACATACACAGTACTACCATGGCAGCCTTCCTTGAAAATCAGTATTGTCATGTTCCTTCATTCACTCAGGCTGACAATAAGGGACAAACTCCTGAAACTGATCCAAGAGGAAATAGAAAATCTAAATATACTGATGACAGTAATTTTAAAAACCTCCCACAAAGAAAAGCCCAGACCCAGGAGACTTCACCAGTGAGTTTCCCAAATGTTTACAAAAAATTTGATATCATTTTTCACAAAATTTACCAAAAAGTATAAGAGAAAGGAATATTTTCCAACTCACTCTATAATGCCACTATTAACCAGACACAAAAAACAAAGACATCACAAAAAAAGATGACTATAGGCAAGCATTCCTTGTAACTATACATGCAAAAATCTGTAACAAGGTCCTAGAAAACCAAATCTGATAACATTTATAAAGGATTATACACCATGAATGAGGGGGATTTATCCCAGGAATGTAAGGTTTATTTAAGAGAAAAAAGTCAATAATGCAATACAGCATAATAATAGAATAAAGGACAAAAACCACATGATAGTATCAATAGATCTAGAAAAAGCATTTCACTAACTTCAGCACACATGGTAAATTCATTTAACAAACTGGGAAGAGAACAAACATATTCAACCTGGTCAAGTCCATATAAAACACCCTCAGCCAACATCACACCTAATGATGAAAAACTACAGGCTTTCCTTCTAAGCTCAGGAAAAAGATGAGGAAGGATGTCTGCTCTTGCAACATCCATATTTGTACTTTTTTTAAAAAATGTTTTTATTTTTCAGAGAGAGAGAGAGAGACAAAGCATGAGCAGGGGAGGGGCAGAGAGAGAGGGAGACACAGAATCCGAAGCAGGCTCCAGGCTCTGAGCTGTCGGCACAGAGCCCGATGTGGGGCTTGAACTCACGGGCTGTAAGATCATGACGTGAGCCGAAGTCAGAGACTTAACCAACTGAGCCACCCAGGCGCCCCGACATACTTTACTTCTGTAAAGACTCCCTTTTCCTTAGCTGGTGACTTTCCACTTTCTCTGCAGATTTTGATGGGTCTTGTTGACGGGTTTTCCTCTCCCTGTAGATTTGCATCTTTTACATTCCCTTAAACTAATATTAGTGGTGTTTTGGAAAGATCATAAATGAGTGCCTGTTTCAATATATGCTAGGTTTTGTCAGAAGTCCAGTCTAAATATTAAAGCCAAAACCAAAACCATAGAAACATTCCACTCGCGATTCTTCCGTACACTGAGGGCTCTGAATTACTCCCGTACTCCTCTACCTGTAGTTCTCTTCTTCTAACACTCTGTCTTTTATATTATACTCATTGGTACATGTTTTACCTTCTCCACTCATCTGTGAAATCCTCAAGGTGGGGGTTGTAGTGTATTTCTTTTTCTATTCCGCAATACCTGGTATAGCCTGTAAGGTACTCTTATTTCTGTAAATCTTTGCGAATAAAAGAAAATACATGGGTCTACAGTGTTATTTCAGTTTTGCCGATCGGGTACTAATAAATCTTTATGATTACCCCCATTACCCCTGACTGTAAAAATGCAGCATACTTACAACGAATAGGGTAGTTACGGCCTGACACTGACTATTTGTGTTCACATAGCCACAAAAGTAGTTTTGATCTAGAATGAGACCAAGCGCGATGAGAACGATTCCAGCTGTTGCTGCCAAGGCGCTGAGAAAATTCATCACTCGGGTCATCTTCATCTGAAAGAGACGAAGAACATAACACGCAGTCTATAGACAAAGCAGCGGTGGGGAGACTGGAGACAGGGTTTCAGTCACAGCATTGCAATGCCACTAAGCAGCTGTGTGATCGTATGTGAGACACTTCACCCCTTTGGGCTTCAGGCTCTCGGCTCCAGAATCATTAATGGGATCCGGTGAGCTTTGACTAATCCGTCCATCCTCCATGATCTGCGCCCAAGTTAACTCCCATTTAGTAGGGGAAGTGCTCACTGGACCAAAGAGGTACCTGGGCATTGTCACATTGTGTTGCATTTTGATGCCCTGGTAAAAGTCATGACCTACTTAGTTTTTGTTTCACGTCTCTTATAATTAAACATCGTATTTCTTTGCAATTTTTAGTTCTTCCTAAAACTTCAGACCTACAGGGGACATTCTGGGCTGGAAATAATTTATTCGCTTGTTAATTAATATCTCACATTTTTGATTCTTTGAGAAAAGTAAAAATATTCTACTTACGATTTATCTGTAAGTTAAAATCTTGCACTCATTAACACCGTATTATTAATTTTGAACTTCTGCTTATAAGGTTTAATTCGGTTGTCTTCAAGGCATGCCAGTCTTGTGAGTTAATAAACTCATGCCTGTTGTAACGTCTGGCGGGAGGTGGCACCAAAAATACTTACAGAAAGAATGAACGGGTGTGTCACTGGAATACTGAGACCCATTTTACCATTTGGCTTAGGAACTTGGGCATTTATTATAAGTTTCAGTGTTTTCATAAGTAAGAAACTGGATGACCTAGAATACTCTTCTGGCAATAGGGGCACCTGGGCAGCTCAGTCAGTTAAGCATCTGACTTCGGCGTAGGTAATGATCTCACAGTTCATGGGTTCAAGCCCCACGTCGGGTTCTGCGCTGACAGCTCACAGCCTGGAATCTGCTTCGGATCCTGTGTTTTCCTCATTCTCTGCCCTTCCCCCACTTGCTCTCTCTCTCTCTCTCTCTCTCTCTCTCTCAAAAATAAACACTAAAAATAAAAAAAAAACTCTTCTGGTGCTAATGTTTTATGATTCTATGGATTAAAAAACCCCAAATGCCATTCATTGGTATCAGTACCTGACAGTTTGTGGAATTATAGTGGTTTAATGATTTTCCAAATTCATTTTCAAGGCTAGACTTATTTCAATGTTATACACGTTTAGGAAAGGAGAAATCTAACTCACCAGACTTCCTGTGGTTTTTCTTTCCAGTGCAATTAGGAAGGCTCCAGAATTAATGAACTATTAAAAAGAATAAACATCTTAGTGATGGGCTCGTTTAGCTGATGCTAAAGAGGGTCAGAGAATAGACCTCTACGTGTTTCTCGCACACGCCTTCTTAGCTCCTACCATCCTCAAAACAGCGAGCAGTGCGAGATGCCTCAGGTGATTGTCCACAAATGCGTAGTGGACAAAATACTGAACCAGAAATTAGCTTTAGTCTTAACTGTCTATCTGAACATGAGAATTTTTTTTTTAACTTTACTGGGCTTTAGTTTTCTCATCCCTCTTCCTTTTATAGCTATTGTGGACTCCGCTTTGATGTCATGACACACTGGTGTCAAATTCATTTCACAGCCAATAAAATCAGATTCCGTCATCCTTTTAAGAAACATTCTTCATGCCCACTTGCAATCCAGTGTGTTCTCCCAGCTAATAGGCTGGGCATTCTGAAAAAAATCCCCAGGATTTTCATGGAGGCAAGTCATATGCGGTAGCATCATTCCCTAGTAGAAACTCCAGATGGGATTCCAGCACACCCGTTTTTAAGTTTCTGGTCCCACGGCCTGGTATTTCTTCAGCCTCGTCTCTTTCCCTCACTGTCTGTGCTGACCTCTTACAGTTCTCAGAAGAGAAAGCCTCTCCCATACCTCGAGCCTTTTGCTCATGGTTCTCCCTTGGCATGCAGCAAGATATCCCTACCCCTTACACCAACCATTCCCCACTGTCTTCCTCTGCGTGTGCCCTCCTCCTGATTAACCACTGGTCCTTTAAAACTCCATCAGGCTGGAAGTATCCGTGGGCAGCCTCCCCCCCTTTTTGGGGGTACCTTTCTTCTAGAGGCAGCTTGCGTGTCTGTTATCACTCATCGCACCATATGGCCATTATCTGACTCTCCACTTGAGAGACCATGAGACCGAGGACTGCTTTTTCTATGAATTCCCACATGCTGTCTATTCTCCGGCGCTATACTAGGTCCAAAAATAATGTTTATTGAATGTTATGAAATGTGATTAAATAAATGTCTCTGTGCAGCTCAAAGATATATCTGAGAAGCCTTCCTTGTTTCTTTACTTCTCTAAAGAGTCAACTGATCTCTCCTCTCAACTTCTGTAAGCACTTTCTACACCTCTGTGGTATCATTAATCACAGTACCTTGAAATGAACTGTTTACATGTTTGCTTTCTTGGTAAACTGAGAGCCCTTTTAAGGAAGCACCCATGTATTACTATTTTTGTTTGTTTACCCCCCCTCCCCATTAATTGAGATATAGTTGGCATGCAGTGCTGTTTAGGACGTACAGCATAATGATATGACTTACATGTAAGTGAAATGATTACAGTAAGTTTACTTGACATCATTTATCTCATATAGATACACCCCTCCCAAAATAAAATGAAAGAAAAAGATGAAAAACAATGTTTTTCTTTGTTCGAGAACTCTTAGAATTGATTCTCTTAAAAAATTTCACACATCTCATACAGCAGTGTTAGTTATAGTCATCCTACTGTACCTTGATCTTATAACTGGAAGTTGTACCTATTTATCTTGTAACTGGAAGTTTGTGCCTTCTCACCACCTCCTTCCATCCCTTGTCTCCTCACTCTCTGCCCCTGGGAACCTTAAATCCAAGCTCTCTTTCTATGAGTTTTTTTAAATTCTAAATATAAGTGAGATAATACAATATTTTTTTTCCCTGTCTAACTTATTTCATGTAACGTAATGCCCTCAAAGCCTAACCATGTTATTGCAAGTGGCAGAATTGCCTTGGTTATCTGTGGCTGAGAAATATACACATGCATGTATGTGCACACACACATGCACACGCACACACAAGTATATATATATATACACACTTCTTTATTCATTCACCTGTTGATTGACACCTAAGTTGTTTCCATATCTCGACTTTTTTGAGTAATGCTGCTATGGACATGGAGTGCAGATATATCTTTAACATAGGGTTTTCATTTCCTTTGGACATATTTCCAGAAGTGGAATTTCTGGATCATATAGTGGCTCTATTTTTAATTTTTTGAGGAAACTTCATACTGTCTTTAATAGTGAGGGCCCCTGTGTTATTAACCTTTGGATCCTCATTGCCTTCCTGTATGTATCTGGCTTATAAAGACGGCAACTCATTTTGAATGAATGAATGGACAAATAATATCAAGACCCAAGGACATGTTCCCAAAGGAGCTTCAAGGCCCAATGATGGAACATCAGCAACTCTGATGAATTAACGGGGAAATAATTTCAACAAAGTGGAGTTTTATTTTAACTTTTCAAACCGTATCATACAATTGAAAGCAGCTCACTTTGTAATTAAGAATTCCCTAGTATTCCTGTTGGCATGGCCTCAAATTGAACTCAATTGCCTATACTCACCAAAACAGAACTCCAGAATGGATATCCTGAAATAAATATAAAGGGAAACCTTGGGTATGGGTTTTCAAGGGTGAAAAGGAAAACAACTCCAAAAGAAAAGTTCATGAGTCCAAACAGGATCTGGATAGCCTGTAAATAGAGGAAAAAGTCATGGTAAAGAGAAAGCAAAATGGTAGGTTCCTATTCAAAAATATGCACGATTCTCTTTTCGTTAAAAGGATTTTGCAGTTACCTTCCTATAAATAAGGGATGCTCCCAGGTGTTTTCTTGGTCCCTTTATCCAATACTTTTAATAGGAAGTGTAATCAGTGTTCTGGAAGATGTAGTCCATGGGCTGGCAACATTAGGATCACCTGGGAATTAGAGACGAAAACCCTCAGGCCCTGTATCCTGTATCCAGTGAATGGAATCTCCAGGTGAGGCTGAGAAGTCTGTGTCAAACTCTCCATGCATCAAGGAAATGCACATCCAAACCACAATGAGACAGGACCTCATGTCTGTTAAAATGGCTATCATCAAAAAGACAAGATAGCAGATGCTGGTGAGGATGTGGAGCCCTGTTGGTAGGGATGTATTACTATGGAAAAACAGTGCGGAGACTCCTCCAAAAATTAACAATAAAGCAAATAATGAAAATGAATAAAGCCATGGTTTAACAAGTACTAGAGAAGATTGGGGAGCAGGACATAAAGAATGGAAGGCATATCTTGTGTGAGTCTGCGTTCCCTGCCCTCTTACTATCCATCTCTTCTCAGTCTGAGAATCTCATCCACTCCCGTAGCAACTATGGCCTTTAAGTAGGTGAGTTGTGAAGGATACCATTTTCCTCAAGTCCAAGTCCCTTTGAGTAAGTTCAACTCAATAGCCACTACCCATTCATCTAAACTATTAAAATTGTTTTCTACCTGGCTTTTCCGCACCAGCTTCCTTTTTCTCTATTCCAGTGTTGTGGCCGTGCTGAAGTAGGATAGCAAGACAGAACCAGTCTGGCTACTCCTCTCAACATTGTTTGAAACAAAGCTGCCAGATCTGGTGGTGTTCGAATTCAGAGAAGTGTTTAAAAGAAACAGATTTCAACCACCACCATCACCGCCCTCAAAATTGCTGTTCAGTAGTTCTGGAACAAGGCCCAGGGACCTGATATATATATTTTATAAAGTTCCTTAGGTGCCTCATTACTTTCAGAGACTGGAAGCTACTTGTCTATATTGTAAAATCGAAGTCGGGGCGGGATATAAGATTCTTGGCAGTTAGGTCTCCAGATTACCTTCCTGGTTGTCGCCTTTTCTCTCCCACTTAGTTGCTAAAGGTGATTTTTCACATTTTAAAAAGTTTTGGTAAACTATACATAACAAAATTACCATACTTACCACTTTATTTAAATTAATAGGCTTTATTTTTAAAAGCAGTTTTAGGTTCACAGCAAAATTGAGTGCCAAGTACAGAGTTCTCATGTATTTCCTGTTGCCTTCCCCTGCCGACATCCCATGCCAATCAGTTTGTTGTAACTGATGAACTAACACTGACGCATCATCGTCACCGCAAGTCGAAGCCTCACTCTTGGCGTCGTACATGCTGCGGGTTTTGACAAATGTGTAACGGTGTGTATCCACCATTACAGTGCTGTGCAGAGTAGTTTTCCTGCCCTAAACGTCCTCTGTCTTCCACATATTCATCCCGACCTCTCCCCCTATCCCCTGCCAAGGAGATAGATCTTTTCGTCTCCGTACTTTGGCTTTTCTGGAATGTCACATATTCGTAATCATATAGTTTGTTGTCTTTGCAGGCTGGCTTCTTTCGCTTAGCAATGCGCAGTTTAGGCTCTCCATATGTCTCTGGTGGCTCGATGGCTTATTTATTTTGAACATCAAATAGCATTCTCTCGTGTGGATGTACTGCAGGTTATCCATCCCGATTTTTCTTATTTCTTTTTGTTTGTTTGTTTGTCTTTTAGTCAATTG
Organism: Paguma larvata; assembly: GCA_030068075.1. Classification (NCBI taxonomy): domain Eukaryota; kingdom Metazoa; phylum Chordata; class Mammalia; order Carnivora; family Viverridae; genus Paguma; species Paguma larvata. The sequence continues at coordinate 102,408,495 of CM057831.1, read as the reverse complement.
CCTTAAATCCTCCAAGCCTAATTTGCTCTCTCCCAGCTCTCCTTTGCCATTCCCAAACTGTGCTACCATGAGCTCTTTGTCCACAATGCCCTCTCTCTAGAAAATTCTGCCTTCCTCCTCTCCCTTAAAATTCCATCGCTTTTGGGGCGCCTGGGTGGCTCAGCTGGTTAAACATCTGACTCCAGCCCAGGTTATGATCTCACGGTTCGTGGTTTGAGCCCTGCATCGGGCTCTGTGCTGACAGCTCGGAGCCTGGAACCTGCTTTGGATTCTGTGTCTCCCTCTCTCTCTGCCCCTCCCCACTCATGCTCTGTCTCTCTAAGATAAATAAACATTTTTTTAAAAACTTAAAAAAAATTCTTTCACTTCTTCGGAGTTCTGATTAAATGCCAAATTTGCCATGATGCTGTCTCATTGCTTTTAGAAAGAAGTAACTGTTCCCTCTCTGGGTTCCCCTGCTCCCCTTCCCACCCCTCCCATTTATGGCTCATATAAGATGCTATGTTGAAATGTGGTTTTTAATATTATCATTTTGTTATTTCTAAATTATGTATTTTTTCTTCTCAGTGAGAGAAAGCAGATTGTGTTTATTTCTGTAACCCCCCCACAGTGTCTAACGTAATCTTTTGCACATAGTTCAATCCATATTTATTACAGTATTGTGAACTCTTCACTGGTAGTTTGAGTACCATTGTATTTGAATAGAGGCTAAAGCAGTTTAGACTGTTGGCCCTTTCCTGCTTGTCAGTGGGCCCTCTTTCTCTACTTCGTTGTTTTTTTTTCGTGTGTGTGTGTGTGTTTTTGTTGCTTTTTTTTTTTTTTCCTGAAAAAACCCCATCTTAGTTCAGGCTTGTGAACAAAGTAATAGAATCTATCACACCCTGCTGGGGTGAGTGATTAAGCCCATGGTTCATAGACTGGGTGGCTTAGAAACAACAGAAATTTATTTCTTATGATTCTGGAGGCTGAAAGTTTGACACCACATTGCCACATGGTTGGGTTCTGATGTAGACCCCCCGCGGGGTTACCGGCTAGCAACTTCTCTTTTGTAACTTCACCTGGTGGAAAGAGAGCTAGCTACCTCTCTGACCTCTTCTTGTAAAGACACTAATCCCATTTATGAGAGTTTACCATCGTGAACTAATTACCCCCAAAAGGTCTCACCTCCAAGCACCATTACATTGGAATTATGGTTTCAACTATGAATTTTGGGAAACACAAACACTCGGTCCATAACACACCCTTAGTAGAGTATACATTAAGGAAAATCTTACTTACCCCTAAGATTTTCATTTTTGTGGTAAGTAATTCTGGAAAAAAGTCTCTAGTTTCATAGGCTGTGGCTATAAACTCTGGTGACTGAAACTCAGGAAGGGTGATCTCCGGAGGAAATACCAGAAACACAGGACTGTGTGCAGAGTTTGAATCCATGATGGTGTAGTTGATATTTTAAAAGGAAAAAAATGTTCTTGTTGGTACTTCGGTCTAGTCCATGTTCTTCTCCTGTACCAAGGCTGTCTGGAGCATTAGCATTATTGTGCTTTGTCTTGGAATTATGGAACCATAGAGTCACAAAGTCATGGAACCTCAGGACTGGTCAAGATCTCCAGGTTAGTGAGTAAAATACCCAGGACTGGGGGTCAGAGGACCTGCCCAGTAGTCCTGGTGCAGTCAGGAGCTCACTGCGATCTTGGACAAGCCATGTCCCCTCTCGGTTTCAGATTCCATAAATGCTCATTGATCAGGCTGGGCTAGATGATCTGAGAGGACACGTTCCTTCCCAAACAAAGGAGTATTATGAACATTCATTCTAGTTCTCTGTCTTCAGGAGGTAGGGGACAAGAGATCTCTGCCCTCAGAATTCATCAATAATCCACCTCTCGAAGTGTATAGTGTCTATTTAGGTCATCCCTTTGTTTTTGTCACCAGATTTTATTAGTTTTAGCTGTGAACAAACCCCCTCACCATTGAGTGGTGTCAAACAACCACCACTTGATTTAGCTTACAATTCTGTGGGTTGCGTGGCGGTCATACTTGTCTGGTCGACCTCAGCTCTTATCTGCTAGGTTTTCTCTGCATCTGTGGCCAACCGGTGGGGTGGTCAAAGCCGGATGATTTAGTGCGGCCTCCGTCACATAGCTGGCAGTTGGCAGACTCTTGCTTCTTCTCTAACTCACAAATGCTTTCTAAACTTCTGCAAAATCATGTGTGCTAATCTCTCATTGACTTAAGCAAACGGCAGAGACAACCTGTATTTGAGAATCAGGAATAGATTCCTTACCTTCAGGGGAAGATCTGTACTATCCTATTGCAAGGACATTGATGAAGGGAGGAGAAAAATTTGTATTCATGTATACACTTTCCCTTGTCATCTTCTGGTGTTTCGTTTTATCTCCTTCTTTTTCCTTTTCTTTATTTTATAGTTTATTTATTTATTTTGAGAGAGAGAGAGAACATGAGCATGGAAGGGGCAGAGAGAGAGAGTCCTAAGCAGGCTCCACCCTGTCAGTGAGCACAGTCTGACACAGGGCTCGAACTCTCGAACCATGAGATCATGACCTGAGCTGAAATCAGAGTCAGTTGCTTAACCCACTGAGCCACCCAGGTGCTCCTGGTGTTTCCTAATAAGATCAGGTCTCCCTAAACTGAAAATCCTGATGTGACAGCCTCTAGCCACTTGCCAGTTAGAACATACTGAAGTACCAACCTGCTTACAGTTTTTTGCTGAATTTAATTTCTTGCATTCAGTTTTTCAGAACATGGAGTCCTAATGGTGACCTTTCTTTATGGAAATCTTTTGATACTGGGTTAGTGTTCTCAGAGTTAAGCAAACTCTATCCCAATATACTTTATAATATACCATTTCATCCTCATTATTTATGCTATAGCTTTCCTCTCTTTCTCTCTCTCTCTCTCTCTCGAAGAATGATGACTAGGATGATGTTGTAATATCCATAAAATGGTAGAAAGATAACCCAAAATTTTGAGTTTGCTTTAATTCATGCAAGCAAATTCTGGAGATACAGTTCTGAAAGTTTCAATCCTTGGAACATAAAAACTTAGAATTAATTCCCAGCCCTTATATTTACTGCATATGAGGTCTTGGCTAAGTGCTGTATTAACTTACACATTCATATTAAGTTACCTGTTTATTAAAATATTGCATCTTTTATCGAAAAACGAGAATAAAAATTGTTACCTTATAGGGCTTTCGTGAGCGAATTATAAAATATCTGACAGGTAGTGGATGGTAAATAAATTGTAATTATAAAAATTGCAGCAGCTAGTATTATTTTTATCATTATTGATGTTTTAACCATGGCGCCTAAATGCTTCATTTTGCTTTACGTTTGCATTATTTCCAAAGTTTATTTTTGGTTGGTTCTTTCTCAGCTAAATGTTCAATGTATTTTTGTGAGCTTAGCTATAGGAACTTAAGAAATGTCCAGAAGTTATTTTATCTCATTTCTACGTCTCAGGGTGGCCATGGAATGCTGTAGCCCTCCTGATAATAAAGCTTCCAGGCTCTTTGGTACATGAATAAGGTAAATTTGTGCACTGCTTTTCTTTCTCCCATCATCTTTCTATTTCTTTTCCTTTTCCAATCTGCCAAAACCTACACTTCCCATGAGAAATGCTGTAGCTCTAAAGTGGTTTATGGAATAATGTGTAGTAACCTGTATCCCTCACTGTTCCCGAATCAAGCTTCGTTTGAAGCCTCTTACTGCTGGCTTTTCCAGGGAAGTTACAATGATTCAGGTGACCGGCCTTCTCTGATTCACTTACTGGGGTCAGGTCTCTCGTTCCCTCAGCGTCCCTAATTGCCATGTTAGAAAGTTCCACAAAAGGCCGTCTGTGCTCTTTCTCTTACCCCTCTCTTCCTGTCACTGAAGCTCAGCTTTGCTTTTAAATTTCTTGTCTTTCTCTCTGTGGCAAAATCTTCCCCTTTTTAAAGGTCCATATTCATGCTCTAGACAGTAGCAGCTGACTATTGTGACCAGATGTCACCCGCTTAGGCGCTTGCAGAACCTCTAGTTTTCTCTTGCTCTTTAAATTACAGAGATCTTATCCCATAAATGATGATAAAACCCAGAGCCCCTCCCAGATATATCTCGGAAAGGGTAACTGGATATGAAGGAAGGGAGTTATTTTAACCAGGGACTAAAGGGGCAAATAAAATCATTGCCCAGAACATCATATAGATAAAAACATACAATATATCAGAAACTAAAAATAAAGCCTTTAATCAGAAAGATAAGAAGGATACTGAAATGTAGGGTTTCTTTCTTTTTATTTCATTTATTTATTTTTTTTTTTATTTTTTTTTTTTATTTTTTTTTTATTATTTTTTTTCTTTATAATAGTTTATTTTCAAATTGGTTTACATATAACACCCAGTGTTCATCCCAACATGTGCCCTCTTTAATATCCGTCACCCTCTCTCCCCCCTCCCTCACCTCCCTCACCTCCCTCACCCTCAGATTGTTCTCAGTCTTTGAGAGTCTCTTATGTTTTATCTCCCTCCCTCTCTGTGTCTTTTTTTCCTTTCCCCTCTTCCCCTCCCCCTGGTTTTTGCTTAGTCTCACAAAGTCCACCTATTCGTGGAAACATATGGTATCTGTCTTTTTCTGACTGACTTATTTCACTTAACATAATACCCTCCAGTTCCATCCATCTGGCTACACATGGCCAGATTTCATTTTTTCTCATTGCCATGTAGTAGTCCATGGTATATATGTGCCACAACTTCTTTATCCATTCGTCAGTTGATGGGCACTTGGTTTGCTTCCACGATTTGGCTATTGTCGAAAGTGCTGCTATGAACATTGGGGTACACGTGCTCCTATGCATCAGCATTCCTGTGTCTCTTGGGTAGATTCCTAGCAGTGCTATTGCTGGGTCATACGGTAGCTCTATTTTCATTTTTTTGAGGAACCTCCACACCGTTTTCCAGAGCGGCTGTACCAGTTTGCATTCCCACCAACAGTGTAGGAGGGTGCCTGCTTCTCCACATCCCCGCCAGCATCTATAGTTTCCTGATTTATTCATTTTAGCCACTCGAACCGGTGTAAGGTGGTATCTCAGTGTGGTTTTGATTTGTGTTTCCCTGATGATGAGTGACTTTGAGCATCGTTTCATGTGTCTGTTGGCCATCTGAATGTCCTCTTTGGAGAAGTGTCTATTCATATCTTCCGCCCACTTTTTCACTGGATTATTTGTTTGCAGAAGAATGAAACTAGACCACTTCCTTACACCACTCACAAAAATAAACTCTAAATGGATGAAGGATCTGAATGTGAAACAGGAAACCATCAAAATCCTAGAGGAGAAAGCAGGAAAAAACCTCTTTGACCTGAGCCGCAGCAATTTTCTATGTGACACATCTCCAGAGGCGAGGGAATTGAAAGCAAAAATGAACTATTGGGACCTCATCAAGATAAAAAGCTTCTGCACGGCAAAGGAAACAACCAACAAAACTAATAGACAACCGACGGAATGGGAAAGGATAATCGCAAATGACATATCAGATAAAGGACTAGTATCTAAAATCTATAAAGAACTCACCAAACTCCACACCCGAAAAACAAATATTTATTTTTTTTTAGAGAGAGAGTGCAAGCAGGAAAGGGGTAGAGGGAGGGAGGGAGAAAGAGAGAAAGAGAGAGTGAGAGAGAGAGTCCCAAGCAGGCTCCATGCTCAGCATTGGGCCGGATGTGGGGCTCCATCCCACGACCCTGGGATCATGACCTGAGCCTAAAACGATAGTTGGAGGCTCAACAACTAAGTCACCCAAGTGCCCCTGAAATGCAGGGTTTCTTAGAACAATGATATAGTAAGTATATCTAACAAAGAAGCTCACAGAGGCGAGCTCTGTCTGTGTGCTCCAACCTTTCACATAAACTTTTCTCATATCTCCCTCTATCATGTGAGCAGGCAACCAAAAATTACTAGAAATATTAGGAAATGTGAAATACAGAAACTGAAAGAAAAAAAAGTCAGAGACTACATGAGAGAAGAAAACTTGACCAAAAAAAATCCATTAATATACTCAGAAATGTAGGAAGAAATATTACATCCATGAAATGGGAAGAAAACACTATACAATGGAAACAGAACAGATAAATCTCTTGAAAATGAAAATGAGGGATGTCTGGGTGGCTTAGGTGGTTAGTGATCGATTCTTGGCTTTGGGTCAGGTCATGATCTCTCAGGTTCATGGGATTGAGCCCCATGTTGGGCTCTGCACTGACAGCATGGAGCCTGCTTGGGATTCTCTCTCACCCTCTCTCTCTGCTCCTCCCCTGCTCGCATGTGCTTTCTCATGTTCTCTCTCTCTCTCAAAAAATAAATAAACCTTTAAAAAGAAAGAAAATAAAACTGATAGCCAAAAAGAAAATCTCAGTAAATGTGTTGGGATGTTAAGTAGAGAAAATTAACCGAAATGTAGAGGGGGAAAAAGGCCGATATAATATAAAATAAAGAAAATATAGTAGTAATAATAATAGTAATATGGCTAATTCAGGACATTCAAGAGTAGTTACAGAAGGAGAAACGAGAAAAAACAGAGAGGAGAAAATCATTTTCAATTTTACAGTTAAATACTCAGAAGAATTGATGAAAATAGACCCACCTGAATAAATTTCAGTATAGTTGGTACAAACAAAACATCCCTTAAAATTCCAAGAGGGAAAAAAATTGAGTCACGCCTAAAGGACTAGAAACCAGAATGGCTTTGGACTTTTCAACAGCAATACTAGAATTGAGAAGACAGTGAAGACGTAAACATTCAGAAGAAAAAGCTGTTCTAATCTAGAATTTTATAGCCAAGACATCCCGTCAAACTTTCGAAGATACCTAAATTAAAACATTGTCAGACATACACAATTTCCGAATTTTATCTTCCATGTGCTTTTTTTCACAGGGCCACTGGAAGGCTGTTCAAACTCATCAGCCATTTAGGAAAATGTAAATTAAGGCCACAATAATAATATCACTACAAACTTATTAGAACAGTTAAAATAGAAAAGTCATAATACCAAATGCGAGCGGGAATGTGGAGAAATTGGATCTCTCATACATTGCTGATGGGAATGTAAAACTTGTGAAGTCACTTTGAAAAACAGTCTGTCACGTTTGATCACTCAGCAGTTGCCCTCTCGGACATTTATCCCAGAGAAATGAAACTTCACGTTTACACAAAAAAATACACGTTAGAAATGTGACTGTTCTAACAGCACTCCTCATAATGGAAAAATACATGAAGCAACCCTTTGTCCTTTAGTAGATGAATACTTAAATCCGGTAGAATCAGACAATGGAATGCTACAAAAAGCATGGACTATTGATACACACGACAACGTGAATGGGCCTCAAGAGAATTATGCTTAGTGAAAAAAAAAATCTCAAGAGCTTGAATATTGTATGATTTTATTTATGTAACATTCTCGAAATAGCAAAGCAATGGGAAGGAAGAATAGTGGTTGCTAGGAGACAGAGGTGGGGTTGGGGGTGAGGTGTTAATACGAAGAGGTATTAAAAAGGAGTTGTTTTGTGGGTATGAAACTGTTCTGTGTCTTGACTCTTGTGATGGTTACAGAAATATATACACAGGATAAAATTATATGGAGCTAAACACAACTAACCACACACACACACACACACACACACACACACACACACACACAAATGTATGACAAAAGATGTCAGAAACTGAATCAAGTTTGATTAACTGTAAATGTACCAGTGTCAGTTTCCTGGTTTTGATATTGTGTTACAGCTATATAAGATATGACCATTGGGGGAAATTAGCTGAAGGATACATCAGATACTTGTCTTTGCAGCTTCAAAGAATTTTGAATGAGCCTAAAAATAGTTCAAAATGTAAAGTTAAAAAAATTTGACAGACTTTGAAAAAGTAAAAACTATTATTGAAGTATGTACCAAAATGAAGCATATGTGAGTATTAATTTTTATTTTTATGTTAGAAAATTGTCCAGAAAACCATTCTTAGGAACATTAAAATCAATGTACTTCCATATCTTAGCTCTTGTAAAGAACACTGCAGCTTTTTCGCAACGGGTTTGCCGCCAGAACACAGGTGTCGTGAAAACCACCGCTAAACCTAAACCAAAATGGGAAAGGAAAAGACTCATATCAACATCGTCGTCATTGGACACGTAGATTCGGGCAAGTCTACTACTACTGGTCATCTGATCTACAAATGTGGTGGGATCGACAAGAGAACTATCGAAAAATTTGAGAAGGAGGCTGCTGAGATGGGAAAGGGCTCCTTCAAGTATGCCTGGGTCTTGGATAAACTGAAAGCTGAACGTGAACGTGGTATCACCATCGATATCTCCCTGTGGAAATTCGAGACCAGCAAGTACTATGTGACCATCACTGATGCCCCAGGACACAGAGACTTTATCAAAAGTATGATCACAGGCACATCTCAGGCGGACTGTGCTGTCCTGATTGTTGCTGCTGGTGTTGGCGAATTTGAAGCAGGTATCTCCAAGAATGGGCAGACCCGTGAGCATGCCCTTCTGGCTTACACGCTGGGTGTAAAACAGCTTATTGTTGGTGTTAACAAAATGGATTCCACTGAGCCACCCTACAGCCAGAAGAGATATGAGGAAATCGTTAAGGAAGTCAGCACCTACATTAAGAAAATTGGCTACAACCCCGACACAGTAGCATTTGTGCCAATTTCTGGTTGGAATGGTGACAACATGCTGGAGCCAAGTGCTAACATGCCTTGGTTCAAGGGATGGTAAGTCACCCGTAAAGATGGCAATGCCAGCGGAACCACACTGCTTGAAGCTCTGGATTGCATTCTGCCACCAACTCCTCCAACTGACAAGCCCTTACGTCTGCCCCTCCAGGATGTCTACAAAATTGGTGGTATTGGTACAGTCCCTGTGGGTCGAGTGGAGACTGGTGTTCTTAAACCTGGCATGGTGGTCACTTTTGCTCCAGTCAACGTTACAACTGAAGTAAAGTCTGTTGAAATGCACCATGAAGCTTTGAGTGAGGCTCTTCCTGGGGACAATGTGGGCTTCAATGTCAAGAACGTGTCTGTCAAAGATGTTCGTCGTGGCAGTGTGGCTGGTGATAGCAAAAATGACTCACCAATGAAAGCAGCCGGCTTCACGGCTCAGGTGATTATCCTGAACCATGCAGACCAAATCAGTGCCAGCTCTGCACCTGTGCTGGACTGTCACACAGCTCATATTGCCTGCAAGTTCGCTGAGCTGAAGGAGAAGATTGACCGTCGTTCTGGAAAAAAGCTGGAAGATGGTCCCAAGTTCTTGAAATCTGGTGATGCTGCCATCGTTGATATGGTTCCTGGCAAGCCCATGTGTGTTGAGAGCTTCTCTGACTATCCTCCCCTGGGTCACTTTGCTGTTCGTGACATGAGACAGACGGTTGCTGTGGGTGTCATCAAAGCAGTAGACAAGAAGGCTGCTGGAGCCGGCAAGGTCACCAAGTCTGCCCAGAAAGCTCAGAAGGCTAAATGAATTTTATCCCCAATACCTGCCACCCCAGTCTTAATCAGTGGTGGAAGAACGGTCTCAGAACTGTTTGTGTCAATTGGCCATTTTAGTTTAATCCTTTTAAATCAGTAAAAGACTGGTTAATGATAACAATGCATCGTAAAACCTTCAGAAGGAAAGGAGAATGTTTTGTGGACCATTTGTTTTTTTCATGTGTGGCAGTTTTAAGTTATTAGTTTTTAAAATCAGTACTTTTTAATGGAAACAACTTGACCAAAAATCTGTCACAGAATTTTGAGACACATTAAAACAAAAGTTTAATGAGAAAAAAAAAAAAAAAGAACACTGCAATAAGCATAGGAGTGCATATATCTTTTCGAATTAGTGTTCTTGTTTTCTTTGGGTAAGTAATCAGTAGTGGAATTACTGGAGCATATGGTATTTCTATTTTTGTTTTTTCGAGGGACCTCCAAACTGTTTTCTGCAGTGGCTGTACCAGTTTGCATTCCCACCAACAGGGCACAAGGGTTCCTTTTTCTCCACATCCTCGCCAACCGTTGTATTTCCTGTCTTTTTTATTTTAACCATTCTGAAAGCTGTAAGATAATACCTCACTGCGGATTCGATTTGCACTTCCCTGGTGACTAGTGACTGAGCGTCTTCAGTGTTGGTCATCTGGATGTTTTCTTTGGGAAAATGTCTACTCAGGTCTTCTGCCCATTTTTTAATTGTATTGTTGGGGGCTTTTTTGGCATTGACTTGTATAAATTCTTTACATATTTCAGATATTAACCCTGTGTCAGATATATCATTTGCAAATATCGCCTCCCATTCAGCCAGTTGCCTTTCTATTCTGTTGATGGTTTCCTTTGCTGTGCAAACGTTTCTCACTTTGAGGTAGTCTCAGTAGTTTCTGCTGTATTTTGTTTTCATTTCCCTTGCCTTAGGTGAGGTGGCTAGAAAAATGTGTCTGTGACCAATGTCAGTGAAATTACTACCTGTGTTCTCTTCCGGAGTTTTTATGGTTTTAGGTTTCACATTGAGGCGTTCCATCTACTTTGAGTTTATTTTTGTGTGTGGTGTCAGAAAGTGGTTGACTTCATTCTTTTGTATAGCTGTACAGTTTTCCCAACACCGTTTGTTGAAGAGACTGTCTTTTCCCCTTTGTATATTCTTGTCTCCTTTGTCAAAGATTAATTGGCCATGTAAGCGTGTGTTTATTTCTGGGCTCTCTATCCTGTTCCGTTGATCTATGTTTTTGTGCCAGTACCATACTGTCTTGATTACTACAGCTTTGTGGTATATCTTGAAGTTTAGGAGTGTGATACCTCCAAGCTTTGTTCTTCTTTCTCAAGATTGCTTTGTTGGCTCAGTCTCTTATGGTTCTATACAAATTTTAGTCTTATTTTTTTTCCTAGTTCTGCAAAAGGTGCTGTTGGTATTTTGATAGGGATTACATTGAGCCAAGATATGGAAGCAACCTAAGGATCCATAGATAGATGAATGGATAGAGAAGACACACACACTACAAATATTATGAAGCCATAAAAAGTGAGATGAGATCTTATCATTTGCAATAACATGGATGGACCTACAAGATCTAATTATGCTAAGTGAAATAAGAGTGAGAAAGACAAATACCATACGTTTTCACTCTTATGTGGAATCTAAAAACCAAAACAAGTTTATAAACAAATACAAAGCAGAATCAGACCTATAACTACAGAGAACAAACTGACGGCTGCTAGAAGGAAGGGGTGAGGGGGAAGGGAAATGAGTGAAAGGATGTGAGAGATACAGGCTTCCAGTTGTGGAATGAATAAGTCATGGAAATAGAAGGCGCAGCATAAAGAACACAGTCAGTGATACTGTAATAGTGGTGTATGTGACAGATGGTAGCTGTTCTTGTGGTGAGCACAGCGTCATATAGAGAAGTTGAATTCATGCATGAATGTTGCATGCCCGAAAGTAATATAACATTGCGTATCAACTATACTCAAGTAAAAAAAATTTAAATCAATAAATGTGTTATACCCATATATGGCAGAAGAGTGGAAAAGTCTACTGAAGTATTTTCTTTTGTTTTTGTTTTTGTTTTGTTTTTCAAAACAAGAGAGGATAAGAAAGAAATAAGTGAAATATAAAGAAAGGCTGTGGAAAAAATCCAGGGATAATGGAAAAGAGATTTGGGGATGACAGCTGTGTACCAGCAATGGAAGGTGAGTAGGCTTGGTATATCCAGTAGAAACTCCTTCAAAGTGATCAAGTTGATATGATTTGTAACATGAATCAATGTGTTAAGAAATTTAGAAAAACTGCAGAGTTAGAGGTTGAAAAGGAAGTAAAAAAAAGAAAAAGAAAAAGCAAGCGAGCAAGCAAGAAAAGAACACCATTCCAGAGAAAAAAAAAACACTTCAGGAGAAAGAATAGTTTATTAAGTGGCTGAGTTCTGGTGGCATATATAGTCATAAAGAGATAAATAACACATGTCTTTCTACCCAAATTGTGAGTTTATAGAGAGGATGAAGAATGGGGAACATTTATGTGTGTCATTATGGTTCGGGGTTGGAAAGAGGAAAGTGAGTTAAATTTTGATCTCCCACAATGAGGAGATCGGAGCTTCTTTCTTCACATAAAGGCATTCACAGAAGATATCTGTCTGGTGCGTGGGTGAATTAGAGGTATTTAGAGATCCACATGGAGCTACTTGTTACTCGAGACAATTTTGTATGACTAGTTATTTTTAAAACCATGTGAATATAGAAGTGTGTTTATTGGAACCCTCGAAAATGACTACTTTGATTGCATGTGTGACAAGTTCATATAACAAAAGGAAAAACAATGCATTAAGATGTATTGAATCATCTTTCTTCTTCCTTTATGGTGCATCAGGGATGTGATAGGAAGAATTACAGCACCCAAGAAGATTCCGTGCCATAATTCCCAGCACTGTGAGTGCGACAGGGTATCACCCCCCAAAACAGGTTCCCTCGAATGGCAAAAAGGACCTTTACTAGGTTTACTTTTAAGTAGGGAGATCATCGTAGATTATTTGAGCGGGTCCAGGGTAATCCTGGGGCCCCTTAGAACTAGAAGCAGGAGAAGTTTGGAAAGGATTGGACAAATCATGGTTGGGCTGAAGATGGAAGGGGCCACATGAGAAGAAATGGAGGTGGCTTCTAGGAGCAAAGAGCAGCCCCCAGGTGGCAGCCAGGAAGGAAACGGGGTCCTCTAACTTCAGATGTGAGGAGCTGGGTTCTTCCAGGAAGAAGTCTTCCAACTTGGAAGAGGATCCCACTCCTCAGAACAATGGACCTGGCCAGTGCTCCAATGTTAGCCAAGCGAGGCTCTGAGCAAATAATCTAACCAGGCTGTTTAGGACTCCCTGACCTACAGAAACAGAGATGATAAATTTGTGCTGTTTTAAGAAGCTACACGTGTGGTAATAGTTACACAGCAATAGCTAATACAAGCGGGAAAAGGTAAGGTTGTTTCCATTTTGAACAAGGTTTTTTGCCTTAGCGGTTCTATTACTCTGAGTAGGCTAACCCCTGTGACAAATAATTCCATGCTTTCCTTGGCCTAGTGCCATAAAAGTTTTCTCTTTTAGGTCACAATCCAGCTGAATGTTCAGCAATGGATTTAATATATGCAGTTATTTATGGACTGGGCTCAGTTCTCCACACATCTTAGCATCTTCTGGGTTCTGCATTCTCTGCATCTGGTCAGTACAGGAGGGAAGAGAGATTACGACAAAAATGTAGGGGATTTGAGGGGCCAAGCCTAGGAGGGGTGAGCATGGCCTCACCGACATTTCATTGGTGGTTACCTTGTCACCTACTCAGATCCCTCTCACCTGCTGTCATCTGGACGTGGGAGATTTAATCTAGCAAATGAAAGTGTACTTGTGAGCATTCAGCTCATTTTCCCCCCAGTGTCTTGGGAACTGTAGGTATTACGTAGTATTTGAAAATCAACTTTTCCCAATTTTATCGAAACAAACCTAACCTAGGTTAGGAGTAAGATAGTTAAAAAAATGAAAATAAAAACAACAAACAAACAAACAAAAACCAGTTAGATTTCCTTTAAGTGTATCATCGGTGCTCTGGCTCCTTGTAGCCTTTTCACCTTGTCTTATCAACAGCTACTTCACACATTTACATTCCTTTACTGGCTGCTAAATACATTTGGTTTTGTCAGCTCTAGACTCAAACTCCTTGATGGGACAGTACAAGGTATCTCAAAAAGGGGAGCTAAGGGAGAGATTGCCTTTGAAAAGCAGAGAAAACTGGAATTCTTGCAGATTGGAAAGTTGCTTGTGGGCTTTTGGGGCTTCTGACTTGCTCCCTAGAATCATTCTTAAAGGGATGGAAAAACCTCTCAGAGGGTGGTTTTTAACGCTCTTACATTTTTACATTGTAAGTCCAGGCCCTAGACACCATAGTTTTGCAATTTTGGAAAAAGATCCTGTATTCCAAGTGTGGTACAGAAGCATCAAATCCACAGGGCACTTAGGGTCTCATATGAACCAAAACAATGAGTTTCTCGGTGGCAAGTGGTGACAGGAGTCACCTCTGCAAGGACTTATATACTATTATAAAACCCCAAGACCTTATGGTGCACGGCACACCAATGTGTGTGTGTGTGAGTTTGTTGGATGGGTATGGAGGAAAATGGGCAGGGCTGACTGCATGGGTTGGATTCTCAAAGAATATGATGAGGAATTGCAAGTATCTGTTTCTTAAACATCCGAGTTTGTGGGCTGAAACGCATCACATAAGCACCGTGTAAACGTGTGCTAATCTAGCTGAAGCACAAGGGGGATTTATTGGTATTATTCTGAGTCAGTTGAATATAATCCTACCCTTCCACAGCCTCTCTTTGTCTTCCTTTTGTCTCTCTGCAGAAGGAGATCCCTCCCTCCGTGCCTGTGCCACCTGTTTTATCTCTCCCAGTTCACAATCACGCACCTAAGGCCCGCCAGATTGTCACTGTGGTCCCCTGGAGACGTCTCTGTTACACCGCAGCCCGGACTCTTGGCATTCTAAGTCCTCTGGCCTCAACACTACTGTATTTAAGGGTCGAGGTAAGTTCGGGTCCTGCTACTTCTCTGCCATGTTGGACTCCTCTCCAGGGTCAGTTGAATAAAAAGTGGCAACCATTTAGGAACCGGAGGCCACCTCAGGTAGGGATCTGACCGAGGTCGAACCATCTGGGAAGCTTGGTAGGCTAATCCTTCCTACAGAGGCAAAGGCAACAAGGAGCAGATTACCAGTCTCTCTGGCTCTATGCCTCGTTATTCTACTACACATAACTTCACTCGCCTCAGGCTGGAGAGTTTATGTTTTTAAAAATGACTGAATGCCTTTAAGAGAGACTCGAAAGCAAGTCTTTTGTGTGGGATTCTCTGAAGACAGTTATGACATGGGATGGGGCGACTCAAGGATGTGAGGCAACTACAAGAGTGGGTGAGATTTCAGAAAAGAAGGAAAATGGAGAGAGATCCCTGGAAATACTTGTCTTAGACTTTTTGAAATGGGAAGAAAAACGCATAAGCCAACAAAGGAGATGAAGAGAAGGGAGGGTTACCAGGTTGAGATGTATCAAAGAAGTTGAGGAGAAAGAGGATTGAAACAATGTTATTAGGCTTGGAGGATGCAGGGTAACTGATGGCTTTTCACTGGAAAATTTGACGACCAAAGGTCAATTTTCTTTGACCTTCGAGGATGAAATTGTAAGTCACGAGAGTTGTTAAATTAGAAGTGGGTGCAGGCATATGGAGGGGTGCAGAAGTTCGCTCAGTACATCACAGTCTGTCCTACTGTCTGCTGTGACGTCTGCATTCCTGCCCTCCCCTGCCTCCTACTTCCCTGGCTCTAAATACGTTTCATTCTCTCCCTGTCCACTACATTCTGCACTCTTTGTCACATTACACCTCATTAACGACTGGGCAAACTTAGAGTATATATCCTCAACATAGATTTGCAGAGCAGGGAGTAAATTGGATGACTGGAATCAGCAAACCAGCGGAGCGGCAGCGCTGATTTTTATTTCCCACGCACTGTTTTGGTTCTTGTGTCTTTCGAGAGCTTATCCAGACTTCTTCCTGGTTGACTTACTGAGCCCCTGTAACACAGACAGTGAGAGGCAAGGAATATTATTAGCACCATAGAAAAGCAGGTCCATTAAGTATTAAGCTGTAAAACAGAAATAGACTCCTGGAGAAGAAACTGGTGGTTGGGGTTGGGTGGTGAGTGAAATAGGCGAAGGAGATTAAGAGGTACAGACTTCTGGTTTTAAAATAAATAAGACATGGGGGTGAAAAGTACAGCATAGGGAATAATATAGTCAATAGTATTATAATAACTTTGCATGGTGATGGGTGGTGACCACACTTGGCTGTGGTGAGCATTTCATGATGTATAGAATTGTCAGATCACGAATGATGTAACACCTGCAGCCAAGATTGTATGTCAACTGTACTTCAATAAAAATGTATTAAGCTGTAAAATGAATTGGCCATCACAAGTTGAAACACTAACACTGATAACAAAGTTTAAATGCGAATTACTCCTTCCAACCCAGAAAATTCTGATGTGGTGTTAATATTTGTTGTCATTTTATTTTAATTAAGGACAAATCCTTTGCGTGTTTTGCATGCCCTTTGTGTTTTCTGGCGAGTGAATAGGTAGCAACTACACTTGAGAACACAGGTTGGAGGAGACTATATTGTTTTTCCTTATTTGGTTCCATACTTGGGAGCATTGTGGCATTTGGGTAGATTTTCCATGTTAGTCAGAGTCCTCAGATTGCTGTTGGTCTTTTGCGGAACATGAGGGAGAAGTTAAAGTCATATCTTCTTGGTACGAAGTTGAGCAAACTGAAATGTTTTTTTGCACATCTTGTTCTGAATTCATATCAAACACATAGGTGAACTGCGTGTCTTGTACTGAGCTTTGGCAGGAGGAGCAACAATCTACCTTTTTGTCTTCTGACTGCTGCTTGTATAGGTTTGGGTATTTCGTGCTTTCTGGTTCATTGTCCCTTATTTGCGTGGTTTCTGTTTGCATACCTTCTTTCTGGATGTCTGTGGGTTGAAGGTCTTCTTGTGGCTCTTCTCGGGGCTCGTCTTGATACTGACTGTCTTCCAATGGAATGCTTTGTAATTGCTGACGTCGGGTTATGACGTGCACATCTTGGGCTTCTCGGTGTAGAGCTTTCTGCTTTAGGGATTCTTTCTCTAATAGATCTTGGGTTTGCCAGCCTTGGGATTCCCACTTCAGGGAGTATGGCCTTTCAGATTGCAATTCTTGTTCTTTCCACTCTTTGCTTCCCCAGCCTTGGCTCCTCCAGTCAGGCAATTGTTGGCTGGAAGATTGCCAAGCTTGGTATTCCTGGGTTTCGGATTGCCAATTTTGATGTAGCTGTTTTAGGGATTTCTCCTTTTGGGCCTGCAGGATTTCAACTTCCTCATATTGGGGTTGGTTCTTGAGGAGGTCCTCCATATCAGTCTGTTGAGCTTTATCTTGTCTATCTTTGGGTTGTTCCTTTGGGGATTTTCCCTCTTTGAACTGTTGATATTTATGTTGTCCACTTGGGGATTGTTGCCTTAGGAATTGTTCCTCCAAGACCAGCAGCTGGTCTTTAGCTTGCTGATCTGAGGGTGTCTGTCTGGTTTGCTTATCAATGGAGTGCTTCTTTGGGAATAGCCAGTCTTTGATGTGCCGATCTAGGGATTTCTTTTTTACAGATTGCTGGCCTTGCATTTGCAGGTCTCGGGATTTCTGTTTTGAAGTTTGCCCGCTTTTGTTTTGCCTATCTGAATCATATGACTTTAGGGATTGCAGGTTTAGGGATTGCCACTTCGAGGATTTCTCGCCCTGGAATTCCTCCTTAGATTTCCAATCTTGGGTCAGTAACATGACTTCTGATTGCATGTCTTGAAATGAGACATGTGCGAGTTGCTGGTTTTGGTGTTGAAGTTCTAGGGCTTGCTGACCTAGAGACTGTATGCTGGAGGACTGTGCTTCACGAAATGCTGGGACTTCAAGTAGCATGGGTTTGGCTGGCAGAACTTGTAGGTGGGACTGCAGATCTTCGTAAAGTGTGTCTTCAGATGGTGGCTTTTGGTATAGCATGTCTTGGGACAATATGTTCTGGGATGGGGTGTTTGGGGATGGCATGTTCTGGGATTGTAATTCTTGGGGTGATATGTATTGGTATGCCATGTCTTCTGATGTCAGGCCTTGAGACTGTGCGTCATGGGATGTTGGAGCTTGAGTCGCCAGGGCTGGCAGAAACTGGGGTGGTAACGCCTGGAGTTTTATAGAACTGGATGGGAAAACTTGGAGTGGCAAACCATGGGGCTGCAGCAGTTGGGTTTGATTTTCTGGATGTTGTGCAGTAGCAAGGTTTAGGTCTTCGTCGTTCAGATGTTTGGCATATGGAACCTCTTCTGTGGGCTTTTCCTGCGATGTGGGAGGCAAAGATTTCAGCTTGTGGCTTTCCTCATAAGGTTGTTGTGAAGGTGGAGGGATACTTTTCTGTTGTTCATCTAGCATGGACGCAGAAGATGTGTAGTAAGTATTACTGCCTCTCCTCCTTGAAGGTCTGAAGGCTAAAGGATTTCTTGTGATTCTTAACTTGAAGAAAGTATAGCCTCCAATGAAAACAGGTTGTATGGTTGTTGTTGAATCAGTAGTGGAGGACTGTTCTTGAAGCTCAAATTGTACTGCAGCATTTTCTTCAGAGACGGATAGTTCACTCTCTTGAGTAACATCCAAAGGCAAGAAAAATACAATCTATAAAACAGAGGGGGATAGAAAACATTAATGTTATAATCACTTTTGGTGTTCTTTTCTTCTTGTATTCACAAATTATTTTCGCCTCTGCCTTAAGACAGTAGGGAGGACACAATATCTACACAAGGGGTTAGAAAACAAATACCAGTACTAGCTACCGCCTTTACCATCAACTCATTGGTTTTATTTTGGACAAGTCATCATTCGCTATTATCTCAAATATGGAAAAGGGGAATTGGATTAAGATTGACTGAAGTATTCTTCCCATACTTAATATTATAAAGCTTCTAAGAAATTAAAAATAATCCACTCATCATTCATATATTCAGTTTTATAATGGCTTACTGTTCACCTACTAGATGAACTAGATACTGGAGATCAAAAATAATTGGATATGGGTTTTGTTTATAAGGTGCTCACAATAATAGGTATACCAAGATATAAATAGAGACTAATAAAGTTTGGCAATTGCTATTATAGAAATTAGTAAGTGCTTCACATGAATGTAGAAGATGACCTAATTCTGAGTGCCAGGAAATGTTTCATTGAGGAATATATTTGATCAGTGTCTTGATGGGTAAACAGGAATTTTTAGGCAAAAAGGTAAGATGAAGCAAGATAGGAGTCAAAATCCATGTAGAAGAGACAGTGAGTACAAAAACACAAGGCTATGATGCAGCATAGTGCGATGGAAGATGATAAACAGATATTGTTAGATGATATCCTAGCTGCTACAAATTGAATGTTTTTGTCCCTCCAAATTCATATGTTGAAACTGAATCTCTGATATAGTGGTATTTAAAGGTAGGATGTTTGGGAGGGATATTAGTTCGTGGGTGAGGCCCTTGTAAATGGAATTAGTGCTTTTACTAAAGGGACCCCCAAAGAGCTCCCTTGCCCCTCCCTCCATGTAAGGACACGGTGAGACTACCAGCTATGAACCAGGAAACAGGTTCTCACCAGACTCTGGTACCGGTACCCTCATCTTGGACTTCCCAGCTTTCAAAACTATGAATAATAAATTTTTGTTGTTTAAGCCTCTCTGTCTTTGGCATAGCAGCCCAGATGGACTAAGATAGAAATTGATGCCAAGAAGTAGGAGTGCTGCTATAACAAATATCTAAAACTGCGAAAGCATATTTGGAAATGGGGAATGTTTGGAAGCTGGAGGAGTTTTGAGGTACATACTAGAAAGAGCTTATATTGCTATGAATGAATCACTAAGGGCAATTTTGGTGAGAGCCCAGGAAGAAAAAAGGAGAGCTGTAGATAAAGCCTCAGTCTTCTTAGAGAATACCTAAGTAATCCCGAATGAAATGTTGGTGGAAATATGGACAAAAAGGTCATCCTGATCAGGTCTCAGACAGAAACGAGGAATATATTGTTGGAACCTGGAAGAAAGGTGATCTTGGCTATAAAGTGGCAAAGAACTTGACTGAATTGTTTGTGTCCTAATGTTTTGTGAGAGGTAGAAGTTGCAATAGTGAAGGAAATGATGGAATTTCATGTAGTAAATAATGAATATTATTAATAATGGGAGATAAATATTTTATGTGATGAAATTTAGCTGAAGCTATTTTTTGTTTTGTTTTGTTTTTGAGAGAGAGAGACACAGAGAGCATGAGTGGGGCAGGAGCAAAGAGAATCGCTGTCAGCACAGAGCCTGATGTGGGGCTCAAACTCATGAACCATGAGATCATGACTCGAGCCGAAACGAAGAGTCGGATGCTTAACCACCTGAGCCACACAGGTGCCCCTAGTTGAAGCTATTTCTAAGCAGTGTTGAAAGTGAGGCTTAGCTCCTTCAGACAGCTAATGGTAAAATATGAGAAGAGAGAAATTACTGAAAAATGGAATTGTTAAGCGAAAAGAAAGCAGGACCCAGTCTATCCATACTGCAAAAAATGAGAACACCAAGAGAATGAGCAAGTGACTTGTTTGAGAAGGAAATTGGTATAGGTCAGCCATCTCAACAATAGCCACAACCTATTCTCCAAGCAATGGAAGAATGACACCAAAGGTGAGTCTGAGAGCATCAGGGCTGCCACTCCTACCACGGGCCCACGGTACAAGAGCTCTGGAAGAAAAGTGGTTTCAAAGACTAGGACCATCTCTCTGGTTCAAGTCAAACCAGAATGCCCCCTCCCAGTGCCTCAGAGGTGGGCTACTGCAGAGGGCTACTGCACGGCTGCAACCAGCTGAGCCATGGGGGCGCGACCACCTCCACTGAGGTTTCAAAATCTGCCGTGTGACAGAGCACAGGCGTGGGACCCCACCCCAGCGGAGCCACAGGCATGGGACTCCTGCCTGAGAGAACACAGGGCTCAGGCAGAGAGCTGCTGCAGGGGTGGAGCTCAGGTGGAGAGTGACTATGGGGCCTTCTTGCTGAGCCATGTGTGCTTGGAAGCCAGAGAATCAAGCCAAAGAGGATTACTCTTGACTCTGTTTGCCCTGTTAGGTTTTGGGCTTACTTGGAACCTGACCTTTTTCCCCCTTATTTCTCCCTTCTGAATGGCAATGTCTATCCTATGACTGTCACAACACCATATTTTGTAAGTTTGGTGTCATCACATATTTGGTTTCATAGGCTCACAGCTAGAGGGGAATATGCCTCAGGATGGATCATACATTGAGCCTCCTCCTATCTGATTTAGATGATATTTAGATGAGACTTTGGACTCATAGCCTTTAGAGTTAATGCTGAAACAAGATAAGACTTCTGGGGCCATTGGGGTGGAAATAATATATTTTTCATGTGAAAAGGGCATGAATTTGGAGAACAAGCAGGGCCGGAATACTATAGATTTTGCCCCCTCTAAATTTATAATTTGAAACTTAATCCACAGCATGAAGGCATTTGGAGGCGGGGCCTTTGGAAGGTCACGAAGTCATGAGGGTTATGAATGGGATCAGAGCTTTTATAAAAGAAACCCAGCGAGCTTCCTTGTCCCTCCCACCATGTGAGCACACAGTGAGAAGATGGCACGTGTGAGCCATCTGGCATCCCCCAGGCCTGCATCTTCTGGCATCTTGACCCTGGACTTCCAGCCTCCAGAACTCTGGGAACTTTTTGTTGATCGCGCCACCCAATCCATGGTGTTTTTGTTACAGCAGCCTGAAGGTACCGAGACACTAGGCCAGGAAATGTGGGCTTTCCTTTACAGGTAAATGAAATCTATGGAAGCTTTTTAAACAACTAAGTGACAGCATCTGATACAACCTTCAGCCAATGCTTCCCAGTGTTTACTTTTTTTTTTTTTTTTTTTTTTGAGAGGGGATGTCATTACAGACCAGTCCACTGAGTTTTGTCGTCCTGTGTCCTTTCTAAGGTCATCCAGAGTCAGAACAGGCTCCTTGTTCTGTTTGATGAAGTGACTGGAACTCCGAGTGGTTAAATGAACCTAATGATGGTTACCTCTTTGATTGACGGCAGACCTAAATAAAGTGCCTGCCACATCCTCTTATATGACACGTTGTCATTCCTCACCTTCTCATTTGTTTTCACGTCTATATTTTATCGCCATCGGAGGGGTATTTATGTGAGGATAAATAGTACTTTAAGGGAGATTTCTGCATTTTTACTTACCCTAAAACTTTTATTTCATTTGAATTATATATTTTTTCATTTGTTGAAAGAAAGATTTGGAGGCATGAATTGCAATTTCTTTAACTTTATTCAAGATTTTCAGTGGATGATTTTAAATGTACTCACCCCTAATGGTAACAGTGATTACCAGGTGCTGGACAAAGTTCCAAAGTCATCTCAAGTAATTATTATGACGTCCTTATGAGGTTATTTTCCTTGTTTTATAGAGAGAGCTGAGATTCAGAGACATTAAGTAACCTGACCAGTGTCACTGAACTATTAACTGGTGAGGCTAGGAGTCATACACTGTAGTTGAATTCTGGGTTCTGCACTTTTCTCTCTACTCTACTCCTGTCTACTCTACTCTAATCTAATCTCTAATATATGATTCTTTATAATAACCACTTCAGTTACACCTTACTCCAGAGTGGCTATTCCTGAAGTCTATATAAAATAGTATTTTGGGCATGGTGGTTTGCACAGAGAAGTTGTTTGATAAATATTAAGAGTTTACTTTCTCTTTCTGCTTCTTGGGATCAGGGTGCATATTACATAACATCCTTTCATTCTCTGTTGTACTTTGCACATTGTTGTGCCACTAAAAAAAACCCTTCCATGGGGGCGCCTGGGTGGCTCAGTTGGTTAAGCATCTGACTCTTGATTTCGGCTCAGGTCACGATCATGAAGTGTGAATAATCAGTAGATAATGCAAAGTAGATGGAGAGCTCACATAAACTAGAAGTTATGAGGGGCTGGAAGGAGGAGGCAGAAGGGAGTTATGTTTTATGGCACAGAGTTTGTATGGGGATGATGAGAGTTTTGGGCATAGATAGTGGTGATGGTTACACATCATTATGAATAAATTGGATGCCATTGAATTGTATACTTGTAAGCGGCTAAAATGATAAATAGTATGTTATGTATATTTTGCCACTAAAAAAGGATTACTACCTGAAAGCTACTGAAGTTAAGACAGCATGGAATATGTGAAAGAATAGACATACAGATCAGCAGGACAAAACAGAGCATCCAAAAGAGACTTCATATAAATATAAGGTCAACTGATTTTCAACCAAGGTGACAAGGTAATGCAACGACATTGCATTTTTGACAAATAGCGTTGGCGTAACTAGTTATCCCACGGCAGGTGCGTGAACTTCTTATCTCAGGCTATATAGTATGTAAAAGTTAACTCGAAATCTGTTAAAGATCGAAATACAAAAGCTAACCCTATAAAACTTCCACAAGAGAATAGAGAAAAAAAATCCTTACAGTCTTGTAGGCAAAGCTTTTTTGGGACACATAAAGGACTAACCATAAAAGAAAATTATATCACAAGTTGTTATTTGAAAGAAACTATCGAGAAAATGAAAAGGCAAGCCAAGGCTGGGAAGAATAGTAGCAATACATGTATCTCAAAACGGGACTTGTATTAAGAATCATTTAAGTTCTTATAATTCAATAAGATAAGGCGATAAAAGTTGGCTAACAATTTAAACAGACAGACACATCTCCAAAAAAAAAAAAAAGAGGACAATGAACATATAGAAAAAGTCTCATTGTCTTTTGGCGTCAGGGAAATGCAAATTAAAACTACAATGAAATTCCACTACATACACACTAGCAATTCCAAGCGTCGCTGATTATATAGAGCAGTCATACCTCTCGTATTATTACTGATAAGATCCAGCCACTTTGGAGAACTGTTTGACATTTTCTTACAAAATTAAGCTCCCACTTGCCATCCCATGTAGCAACCGGATCGTGGATTTGAGAAATGGCCAAAGAGAAATGACAGTATATGTCTACACAAAGGCATGAACTCAAATGTTCATTGCAACGCATGCCCAACAGAAAGTACGTGGATAAGCAAATTGTGACGTGCCCTCACGTAAAAGGAACAAAGTATTGATACGTGCGACAGCGTGGGTGAATCTCATGAATATGCTGCTTTGTGATGAATCCTAGATACAAAATGTACTTATTTATGACCCATATATATGAACTTTGAAAAAATAAAAGCTAATTGAGGTGATGGAGATACTGATTGCAAAGAGGTTCCAGAGAACCCTTTGGAGTGATAGGAATTCACTATATCTTGATCTTGATGGTAGCTAAACAGGGGTTTACAATGTGTCAAAACCCCTTGAGTTACATACATTTAAAATGGGTACATTTTATTGTTAGTAAATTATACTTCTATGAAGTTGATGTAAAAAAAAAAAAAGTGGGGGAAGAAACCCACTTAACACAGTCCTGGAACTGTTGTTTGGAATTTAGAGACGAGGCTGTGGATCCACATTATTTAAAAATAATTTTTTTAATGTTCATTTATTTTTGAGAGAGAGAGAGACAGAGCCCGAGAAAGGGGAGGGGCAGAGAGAGGGAGACACAGAATCTGAAGTAGGCTCCAAGCTCTGAGCTGTCAGCGCAGTTCAGGCAGGGTTTGAACCCACAAACCATCAGATCATGACCTTAGCTGAAGTTGGATGCTCAACTGACTGAGCCACCAGGCACCCCTGGAGCCACGTTATTTGAGTCTGAATCCTGATATTCTGTGAACCTGGAGAGGTTACTCTTTGTGTTTTAGTTCTTTCATAGGTAAAATAAGGGAGTCTTGATGGTTTTGCTAAGATTGAGTTGGTGCTAAGTGATTGTAACAGTGACATAGTAAACATTCAGTCAATGTCAGCTGTAACAGTTATAAATAATGGGAGTATCGCTGTTAAATACTTTTCTTCTCTGCTTCCCCTCTAGCGAGGGGATTGACTCACACATCCTTGTGGCCTAGGTAGAAGCTCCCCGTGTCATAGTAACATGGGTTCCCATTAAGTCTGTTTCTCTGCATATACTTCGGCAGGGCTATACGGAGCTATGTCTGAACAGAGATGACTGGTGGCAGAGAGGGCAGGAAAAAGAAGCATAGTTGTCTCAAAGGGTGGAGGGAGCCGTCACTGGTAGTTAAGATTGTCTCTCCTTGACCTTCCTCACCTTAGAAGTTTTAATTCAGCATCTGAGAATATTGCTCTGCCCACTAATAGGCCAGGGATCACCTCGAGGTGTTCCCCATAGGAACCCATTCTTGCAGTAACATCCAACGCACCTCATCGGAGGTTGTCCAGCACTTGCTTCTGAAGGAGACGGTAGTCACAGAGATGCCGAGCTCTGCTATGCTGGTGATCAGTAAGACTGACAAAATTCCCTGCAAATAGTGAGGGTAAATATATGGCATTTGGAATGAAAGCTATATCACTTTAAAGGTAAAAGCCAAGGACTATTGACACCGTATGACCAAGTAGGTAAGGGAAAACCCTATGTTTAGATGCTCCCATAGCCATCAGCGATTGAACA
Organism: Paguma larvata; assembly: GCA_030068075.1. NCBI lineage: Eukaryota > Metazoa > Chordata > Mammalia > Carnivora > Viverridae > Paguma > Paguma larvata. The sequence continues at coordinate 102,383,260 of CM057831.1, read as the reverse complement.
GTTTTCATCTTATATCTTTTTGACAAGCAGAGCTAATGCCTGTAGGGGCCAGGCAACCATCCCGAATGAGTGAAACGGAAGGGGAGACAGTAGAGAATAAAGATATTCCTAGAATGCATCCATTACCCAGTTCTAAGCAATAGTTACCATGTGGGAATAAGGACCCCAAGATGCCTTTCTTCTTTCCTAAGGAAGCTGGATATACATATTTTTAATGTGAAAATGTCCAGTCTTTCCTTCACCTGTGTGAACCAAAAGAGCATATCTGCAGGCTGGATATAGCCCCTAGACTGCCATTTAGCACTCTCTGCTAATAGGTAATAGTTAGATAGAGAAGCAGCATGTGAAATAGCATGGTGTCCAAAAAGCTTGGACCGTGAAGACTGAAAGAGCTGGTCAAACTTTACTTGGTCAAGTGATTGCATCTCCGATTCTAGGTTTTTCTGTACCCCGTTCGGAAGCCTGGATTTTCCCTCCTTTGTTGGTAAAAGTGAAATACATGAAGTATCTCCTGTAAATTTACTGTTGAACCAGATAGCTGGTCATTGTGGGACTTGCATCAAATAAGGGAGGCAAACAGTAACAAATAATTAGACAATTATTTGCTTAACTAAGTTGCAATAAGTGCCATGATAAAGTACTGGGAGCTATGCACTACTCTAATGGGGGATGTGAACAGGTCAGCCCTGGGAAGGGTAGAAGTGGGATCAGGAAGGACCACCTTAATGAAGTCAAGTTTAAACTGAAATTAAAGAATAAGGGGGAGTTTTAACTGGTAGGTGCAAGACGGTAGACACTGGGCTGAGGAACATTTGAAGCAAGAGAAAGCTGGTCTTATTTTCTTGGGGTAGTGGGTATTTAACATGTTAAGGAATTTGGGGAAGTGCCGGAAGTATGGAGTGAGAAGGGTAAAGATGCAGAATAATGTTGGAAAGGTAGGCAGGGTAGGTGTTATAGGGTCTTGTAAGTCCTGTATTTCAAAAGAAGCCCTTTAGTAATGTGCTCAGATCTACATTTTTAAATGATGACTCTGGCCACAGTGTAGACAGTAGATTTGTCTTTGAGACAGAGGATATCCATCAGGAGATGTCTAGAACCCACTGTTCTGGCTTGTGTTTTTTTAAAACTTATTTGTGATGTTTGAATTACACTAAGGAATTGTGGAGTTGTATGCACATGAGGTCTTGGAACAGATCGTTCATGATTCTGTATGTAGGAACTAATCCTAGGAAATTCCAATCCGTGCAGAGCTGAAAGTAGACAGCAGAGTTTTATCGAGCTGGAGATTTAACCCTTTCGGTATACAGTTTCTTCCTGATTCATACTAATTTAATGTACAGTAGTGGTCTCTTGTCCACTAGAAAAAAGAGTAAGGGATTATATAATATGTCGTATTCTTGGCCTAATTAGGACAGGATTGTGTTCCTCACATAGTGGTCTGGCTTTCTTGAGTAACTTTTTTTGAGTCTAATTTTGGAGTTTACCTCAGAACATATGGGAACATTCTTAGGCTCGCTTTTATGGGTGATTATGGGGATTAAAAAATCCCATATCTGGTAACTGGTAGTTGTTTTCTCTTTCCTTCTTTATTTGTGAAGACAGTTCCCCATGATTCTATTTCACTTCAATCTAAACAGGTCAAATCTCACTAACGTTCTAGGACCCAAGCCTTCAAGATGTGGCTGACAGAAATAGAATAAAAGCCTAGGATTTACTTGGGGAAGTGAAGGGAGAGGCCTTTGGGAATCACTGACTTGCATAAAAATAATTTCACTGAGTACTTACCAGGTAAATATTGAAAATTATACCTACAATTGTATTTCCTGGCAAAAATACATCTCATCTGCTGTAATGAATGACATTGCTACATTTATGTAAAATAATTTATGTTCTAAAATTATTTAAATACATTATTAAGTGGCTTAAACACATTCTCCCACTCTATTTTGTTTTTAGTATTGATTGAGTAAGCTTTTTAGATCATTTTGTCCTCTTTCTGAAAAGGTAAAATTTAATCCAACCCAATGTCCATACTAATAGTAATTCCCAAAACCTATTGACTGTTTACGCTGTGCCAGGCAGGGTTCTAATTTAAGTAATCCTGGCAACAGCCCAATGAGGGAGGTATTCTTATCACCTTCATTTTCCACACAAAGAAAACTGGGGCTTATACAAGATACAATGTTAGGCCAAGGTCACAGGTTTATAAGCTACACAAGCAGGATTCAGATCGTGAATCACAATATCCTCTCAAGAGGCTATTCGAATGCTGACTCGACTTCCATTATTAGAATCAAAATTAATGACTCGATGCATCATGAACATAGCTCTGATAAGATTGTCTAGATTCACCGTATGGAGTAGGAGCACTTACATTGAACAGGATTCTACCGATAACACATATTCCTTCGAGGGAAGGCACCTGGCAGTACTTGTGCTGGTATCTGTAGCTGATAATGGTTAGAGTAATCCCAGCCACCGCAACCAAGGAACTGATGACATTCATGGCTGTGACACCTTGTCCCTAGAAAATAGTTTTTAAAATAATATTAAACTAAATAAAAACAAAACCAAATCAAAAATTCCTTGTAAGGGGCGCCTGGATGGCTCAGTTGGTTGAGCGTCCGACTGTTGATTTCGGCTCAGGTCCATGATCCCAAGGTTGTGGCACTGAGCCCGCATCAGGCTCTGTGCTGAGCGTGGAAACCGCTTAAAGATTCCTCTCTCTCTCTCTCTCTCTCTCTCTCGCCCTCTCTCGCCCTCTGCCCCTCTCCCCTGCTTGCACTCTCTCTCTCTCTCTCTCTCTAAAATAACAAAATAAAAAAATAATTTAAGAAAAACATGTGCTTAAAAAAAATTCCCTGTAAGAAATTCTTAGTACACTTGTCTTTCCAGATACCCCTCAGGGATGGATTGCTCCATCAGGTCCGTAGGCTTAAAAGCATGATAAGTTAAATCCTGACTCATCAAAGTCAGAAAACAAACTAAGTTTAATAATGAGCCAGGAAGCCAGGAAAGAGAACGGGCAGAGAAGGAGTGTGCTATGGTTGCTAAAGAAAACATTCATTTTATCCTAATGCTCCATCTTTCATAATCTACAAGCAAAATGGCGTGTTACAAGACATCTTGGCCTTATCATTAGACCTAATTTTGAGTCCAAGTGAACTAGGACCTTGTACAAGATAACTAATCTCTTGAAAGCTCAATTTCTACCTCGAGAAATGAGAATAATGTCACCTAACTTTAGGGCAGTATCCATTTACTTATTTATTTTAATACATGTTTAGGGTGCCCCAACCATGTATCCAGCCCTGCGTTAGGCCCCTGGGACACAAAGATAAACACAGTAGATGAGGTCCTGCCGTCTTGTGGCTTGTATTCATTCTCCCAGAGGATTCAAACAATAACTAACCAACCAAATCACTAACATATTTACGGATCGCTACAAATTTGCACTGGGGGTCAATGATTTCCTTTTTTGATTTCAGTGTCCCAACGTGGAAAGTATTAAAAGTCCAGATTTCCCCACCAAATTCCCTTTATATCTATTCCTTTATAACATATATATGTTCCTTTAAAGGAGAGCCAGGAAGAGGGTGAGGGGATGTCTTACTCATACCTACTTCCAGCACTGCTATTGCTTTTTTAAAGGAAAAACAAAGAAAAAAGTCATAACTCAGTAGATATTTGCTCTATCTTGATTGCGTTGTGCCTATTGTAGTGGGTAATGCAGTGATGTGTTTACACAGCCTGTCCTATCCAGGAGCAGCTGTGGCTTGGTGTGGCGGGTCTTAACGCTTACCCCAAGCACAGGTCTTTACTACACACAGGCATTTTGGCGGAAAATGCACAGGTGTATAGAGATATTCTGTCGCTTTCAATCCTTAGTCTTTTGCTCTTTCTGGGCTCTGTTCTGGCTCGCATAGGACATGTAAAGGACTAAAGTTTCTAAGTAAGCAGTCCCTCATGAGTATTGCGCATTATTGGTTACGAAGAACATGGCCAGCCTTTGTCTCATCTGATCCTCATTACGGTTTTGTTATCCCCACCTTACAGCTGGATAGGGCTCAGGGACTCAGCGATTGTGAGCAATCCTGCGGCTGGGGGGAGAGCTGGGCTGGAAAGCCAGATCTTCTGGTGCCCAGTTCAGTGTGCCTGCCTCCATGGCATCCTGCCTGCCCCTGTCTGCGTAGCTCTCAGTGAGTCAGGATTAGGTCTGCCTATCCTTAGTTTATTCCTCAGCTCTGAAGGGAACCAATACAGAGGAAAGAACAGCATTTGGGACTTTATCTGTACTGTCTGTATTTACTTCTGTGGGTGGAGAGAGATGGGGGCTTTCATCCCCCCAGACTTGCCTATAGTCTGTAGCTATCCTTAGGAGAAAATGGCAGAGGGCCATGGAAACAGAGTTAGAATGGCTTTAAGAGAAGGCTCACATATCCATAGCCTTAAAAAAAATAAGAGTCGTTTTTAAGACTCTAAAGACTTTTAAGTATCTTTTATATGTAATGTCTTATTAAACTCTCAGAATAACCCTTTGAAGAAGGTACTTTTACCTTCAAATTAACCCAACAGTGAGTGATAGCCTTGATTCTATCCCAGAATCAAGACCCTGGGCAGGTCCCCAAGAAAAGCTTCTGTTGATGGGGGTGAGGAGTAGGGAGATTACAGTGATCCTGGGATTGGTTTTGGTTAGAGTAGGATCATTATTTTTTGTTATGGGAGACTTTTCTGTTCATTGTAGGATATTTAGAAACATTCCTGATCGCTACTCACTAGGTGACAATAGTACCCTGCCACCGGTTGTGACAACTAAAAATTTCTTCAGACGCTGTCAGATATTTCTGCGGGAGGAGGCAAAATTATTCTCAGTTAAGAATCATGTACAATGATTTCCAGCAAGCAACTCTTGACCAGGAAGACATGAACCAGTAGAAGGGTAAGGACCAATGGTGACATTGGCAGGTAGGGATGACCTGAAGTACAAATTTGATGTCTAAAGATTTTCTTGGGAGATCCTTTGTTACTAAAGGGTTTATATAGAAAGATGATGTAAAGAAAGAGGTTTTAAATGACATAGAAGTCATGAAAGTAACTTACCAGACATTTTTTCTTCTCATCGATGCCTGTGATGTATCCCGTAATAACAAACTGTTAAGAGGAGATAAAAGTTAACAGGTGGTATGTTTGACTTCCTTACAATATAAATTCCTATGGAGACTATGTTGTAACCTCTATGTCTGTGAATCTCCCCAACTCTATAGTTTTTCCACCTAAGCATCAGGGAGGAAGGAGAGCAGGCACTGATGTAAGAAGAAATACTGTGTTGGATAAGCTCAGCACTGAACCACACCCCTTTTCCAGGATCAGCTGGGAGAGGCAGGTCCTTCTTTAAGGTCCACAAAATACCACCCAGATGTTTGGGCCATCTGGGCTCTAAGTAGAAAGATAATCCTGGACTCTGGGCCTGGAAGAGGGAATGGTGAGCTGTGTCTGCTCTGAGCAGATGGAGGAAGACGCTCAGGGCAGAACTCTCTAAAGAAAGCTGATATATGGGCTGGAATCTAGTACAGTTACTGCAGCCACTTCTTTTATCTAGAACATGGAGTCTAGTACAACCCAAGGAAAACTGAGAACTCTGTCACTCAAAGTGGAGCCCCTTACTTATTTGAATATTTTGGGAATGAGAACTTCTCCTGTAGGAATTGGTGTTGGACCTTGAGGACATCTGGGTCTCAGTGTTCAGGGACCTCAAGGTGACACACAGAGATCAGAAAGTTACCGTTGATACCCCTCCCTCCACTTCACTGCCCACAGCAGTGGATCAATTCGACCTCCAAATCGCTCTCAGAGCTTTCCATCTCTTTCTGTCTCTACTGAGGACCATTTAGGTCAGGCAAGTATCTTTCCTCCCCTGGATTCTTGCAGCCTCCTTTCAACTGATTGTCCCAGGTTTGCGCTTATCATCCTTGAATTCATTTACCACTCAGAAAACCCAGTGATGTTTTAAAGATAACAAGTTTTCAAATGTCACTCTCCTCTTTAAAGACTATCAGTGGATTCCCTTGCTCTCATATTAAGTGTCCACATTCTTAACATGACCACAAGGGCTAGCACAACCTGGTTCCATCCTACAGTTTTGGCCGCATTTTGTGCCACTGCCGTAGACTCATTGGTCCTCTCTCTGTTGTTCTTTCCCATATCAAGCCTTGCACTTGAGCTTTCCGTTTGCAAGGGGATGCTTTCTTTGCACTTTGCCCAGTGAACACCTGTGTGCAAAGCACTTCCTTGGCCTCCATGACAGCTGAATCCTCCATTAAATCTTCCCAGAGCATCTGGAACTTCTCTCTTAGAGTACTTGGTGCAAGTGAAATAACTTGGAAATTTTTACTTTTCCACTTCCAACTTCTCTATTATATGACAAACCCCATCTATTTCTAAGAAGAGCAGTTCACCACCTCCCTAAGAGAGCCTTGTTTGCCAGTAGTCTGAGTACCTATAACACTGCCAGAGATAGACTATGTGCTTGGTAAATATCTTCTCAGTGAAGCGTGGAGTTTTAAAGAGCATCATGCTGGAACCTCACTAGAATCCATGTGCACAGGTCACGCAGAGTCACACTGGGGAAATTCTGTTGTGAAATGAGGACATGGAGTGTTGGTGTTTTTATTCTCTACAGTGTGGCATGTGTAGTTTGAAAATTATAGCTAATTATAGTATTTCTATTTGGAAAATGAAAATAGTACTCGTTGTTTTTGAAATGGAGATTTTAGAAAAGGCATGGAAATATTTATGTTTATCAAAAGAACAAGTTTTTAATAGAGATAATAGTCTCATCTAATTATTATATATTTGTTCATAGAGTGATGCATTGATTTATGTTGACAATGCAGCAGACATGGTTCTAGCTTCTGAGAATGTAACAGCAACTAAAACAGGCAATATTTTTGTCATCTTGGGAGGGTGTGTTCTACTGGGGAAAGCTGTAATGAATCTACCCTTAAATATTGTGGTACAAGATCAGGGATCAGGGCTGTGGGGACTGGATAGAAATAGCAGTATACTGAGAATTATAATTATGGCTCTATAATTAACTAGATGAGTGACACTCACACTCTCTGGGAATAATAAGGAGAATAAACCACAATAGTCATCTTTAAAATTCTCCTTGAGCTATGAGAGTGTATGATTCTGTGAGTGCTAGCTAGATATGTTTAAATTATTATCTATTCTTGAGGTTAAACAACATGATACTAAACAACAAATGGGTCAATGAAGCAATCAATCAAAGAATAAATTTTTTAAAATCCACAGAGACAAATAAAAATGAAGACACAATAGTCCACAATCTTTGGGATGCAGTGAAAGCAGTTCTAAGAGGGAAATATATGGTGATACAGGTCTACATCAAGAAGCAAGAAAAAGCTAAAATAAACAATCTAACCTTACACTTAAAGGAGCTAGAAAAAGAAAAGAACGAACAAAGTCCAAGGTGAGTAGAGGAAGGAAATAATAAAGACCAGAGCAGAAATAAATGACACAGAGACTAAATAACACAATAGAAAGAATCAGTGAAACCAAGAGCTCTCATTCTTTGGAAAGATAAACAACGTTAATAAACCTTTAGCCAGACTCATCAAGAAGAAAAGGGGAAGGATCCAAATAAATAAAATCAGAAATGAGAGAGGAGAAGTAACAATGACACCACAGAAATACAAAGGATTATAAGAGAATACCATGAAAAATTATATGCCAAGTAATTGGACAACCTAGAAGAAATGGATAAATTCCTAAAAACATACAACCTTCCAAAACAGAATGAGGAAGAAATAGAAAATCTGAACAGGCTGATAAACAGTAATGAAATCGAATCAGTAATAAAACAACTACCAAAAAGTAAAAGTCCGGGACCAGATGGATTCATGGGTGAATTCTACCAAACATTTAAAGAAGAGTTAACATTTATTTTTCTCAAACTATTCCAAAGAATAGAAGAGGAAGGAAAGCTTCCAAATACATTCTATGAAGACAGAATTACCTTGATACCAAAGCCAGACAAAGACACCACGAAAAAGGAAGACTATGAGCCAATATCCCTGAAGAATATAGATTCAAAAATCCTCAACAAAAGGGGTGCCTGGGTGGCTCAGTCAGTTGAGCATCCAACTCGACTTCAGCTCAAGTCATGCTCTCACGGTTCCTAAGTTCAAACCCCATGTCGGGCTTTGCACTGACAGTGTGGAGCCTACTAGGAATTCTCTCTCTCCCTCTCTCTCCACCCCTCCTCCATTCTCTCTCTATATAAATAAATAAATAAACTCTAAATTTAAAAAAAAATCCTCAGCAGAATATTAGTAAGACACATTCAACAATACTCTAAAAGGATTATTCACCATGATCAAGAGGGATTTATTCCAGGAATGCAGGGATGGTTCAATATTTGCAAATCAGTCAACTTGATACACCACATCAACAAAATGAAGGATAAAAATTAAAAGCATTTGACAAAATTTAACACCCATTCATGATAAAAACACTCAACAAAGTAGGTTTAGAGGAACATACCTCTACATAATCAAGGCTGTGTAAGAAAAACCCATAGCTAACATCATACTCAATGGTGAAAAAATGAGAGCTTTTGTGCTATGATCAGGAACAAGACAAGGATGTCCACTCTCTCCACTTTTATTCAACATAATAGTGGAGGTCCTAGCCAGAGCAATCAGATAAGAAAAAGAAATAAGAGGCATCCATATCGGTAAAGAAGAAGTTAAATGGTCACTATTTGCAGATGACCTGATACTACATGTAGAAAATACTAAAAACTCCACCAAAAACAAAAAAGCAAAAAAAACCCCAAAAAACTAGAAGTAATATATGAATTCAGTAAAGTTGCAGGATACAAAATTAATACCCAGAAATCAGCAGTGTTTCTATACACTGATAACAATGTTCAAAGCAATCTACGGATTCAACGCAATCCCTATCTAAATACCAACAGCATTTTTCACAGAAGAACAAATAATAATAAGGCACTAAATTTGTATGGAACCACAAAAGATCTTGAATAGCCAAAGCAATCTTAAGAAAGAAAAACAAAGCTGGAGGTATCATAATTCCAGATTCAAAGATACACTACAAACTTATAGTAATATCAAAACAGCATGGCGCTGGCACAAAAGTAGACATATAGATCAATAGAACAGAATAGATAGCCTCGAAATAAATCCATAATTATATGGTCAATTAATCTGTGATAAAGGAGATAAGAATATGCAGTGGGGAAAAGATGGTCTCTTTAATGAACAATGCTGGGGAAAATGGACAGCTTCATATAAAAAATAAAATGAAACCGGACCACTTTCTCTAACACCATACACAAAAATAAATTCAAAATGTATTATATACCTAAACGTGAGATATGAAACTATGAAAATTCTACAAGAGAGCGTAGGCAGTCATTTCTGTCACATCAGCCATAACATTTTTCTGGACATGTGTCCTAAGGCAGGGGGAACAAAAGCAAAAATAAATTATTGGGACTCCATCAAAATAAAAGCTTTTGCACAGTGTAGGAAATAGTCAACAAAAATTTAAGAGACAACCTTCTGGATAGGAGAAGATACTTGTAAATGATATATCCAATAAGCAGTTAAGAACTGAAATACATGAAGAACTTCTACAACTCAACACCAGACAAAGAAAACAATTTGATTAAAAAATGGGCAAAAAACTTGAATAGACATCTACCCAAAGAAGACATACACAAGCTCAATAGACACATGAAAAGATACTCAACATTACTAATCGCCAGGGAAATCAAAACCACAATGAGATACCACCTTACACCTGTTAAAATGACCAAAATAAAAAAAAGACAAGAAAAAACAAGTGTTGATGAGGATGTGGAGAAAAGAGATGCTCGGACACGGTTGGCGGAATGTAAATTGGTGCAGCCACTGTGGAAGATAGTGTGGAGTTCCTTCAGAAAATTAAAAAGAAAACACCATATGATCTAGTAATTCCACTACTGGTTATTTCCCCAAAGAAAACAAAAACACTAGTTCAAAAAGATAAATGCACCCCTGTGTTTATTGCAGCATTATTTGCCATAGCCAAGATACGAAAGTAACCTGAGTGTTCATCCATAGACCAAAAGAAAAGGAAGATGCGGCATATATACAATGGAATATTACACAGCTATAAAAAGGATGGGATTGTTCTATTTGAGATGACATGGATGGAACTACAAGATACTATGCTGAGTGAAATAAGTCACACTGAAAAAGATACCATATGATTTCACTTTTATGTGGAATATAAAAAAAAATGAATAAACAAACAAAAAGCAGATTCAGACCTATAAATACAGAGAACATACTGACAGTTGCCAGAGGGAAGGAGTACAGGGGATGGAGAAATGGGTGAAGAGGAGAGGGACATACTGGCTTCCAGTTAGGGAATGAGTAAGTCACAGGAATAAAAGGCACAGCATAAGGCATACGGTCAGTGAGACTGTAATAGCGTTGTGGGGTGACAAATGCTAGCTACAGCTGGGTGAGCACAGAATCATGTATAAACTTGCCAAATCAGTACATTGTACACCTGAAACTAAAGGAACATGTGTGTTGGCTCTACTCAAATAAAAATTATCTACCCTCAACCTCCGTATCCATATTTGCAGGAGAGAAAATAGGATATTTGCCCATCTGATCTCCCAGATTGGTGGTAAGGAGCAGATGACTTACTCTACACACAGGACTTTGGAAACTTTTAAACACTGTACACCTAAGAGCAGTTATTACTGTGATGACGGTAGGTGCAATGACCAAATGGAGTCGCTTCTCTTGCCACAGAAGGGACTGGCTATCTGGTCTCTTGGGGACCATATTCATGGGATTCTTCATCCCAGGACTTGACACAGTTCAAACCGGTCTTGATAGTAATTTCGCAAAAGCTCCTAACTGGCAGTACTCACAACAAATGCTCCCCAGAACGGATATCCTGTGACGAAAACGAGGGGAAATCTCTGGGAGAAACTGAAGTAATTAAATGCAAATATAGTTCCGATACCCACAATGATCAGAGCAAGCAGGATCTGGATAGCCTGGAAGGAGAGAAATGGGTACATGAGGTCACAGGTGCTCCAGCCTCTTGGGACTCTCCCCGGGCCCTGGGACATCCCACTATGCTTATGTCACGTGAATGCCTTCCTCTTCTGTTTGCCCCCCGCCCTCAGAGTTTCCCCAAGTCCAGTGTCTCTTTCTTCATCGCACTCACCTGGGTCCCACCGGTTCACATCTCTCACTGCCCCCCTTCGCTGCTTATTATTTTCTGTATTTCCGGTTTACAGAACCGTCTTGCACCAGACAGATAGGAATACACATTTCCATATCCAGTATATGCTTTTGGAATTATGGCTCAGCCCAGTTCCCTAAAACTCTGTGGAGTTTGCTGATAGAGCGGAGGATCTGGGGTGAGGTTTATGTCTCGTCTGCTCTTCAGGCAAGGGCCTGCCCAGAGGCGAGAGGAACCCAGCGGGCTCACGGGCCTGCGAGGAGTCTGCACCATGGGGGTCTGGCAGGGCTGGCAGCTCTTCTCAGGACACAGCTTCTCCTCAAGCAATCTGGGTTTTTCCCCAGCCCACACCCCTATGGCACCACCCAGCGTAGTACTTTTACTCTTGTACTAAAGATAGAGGCTGCATACACAGCCCTCCTCTGGGTACATGCATGACTGAAAAATGTTTTGTCTGTATGTCTACATTGTGGCTCACTGTGAAGCTTTGAATAAAGTTTTCAAAGAACCCCCAATGCCTGTAACAGCACAAAGGGGAAGTTTAACCTCTCCTCAAATGGAGACATTTTAGCTCCAAGGGACATGCCATTGAGGTCATCTCCTCAATAAAATACTGGGGGAAATTATACCAGTTTCCTGCAATCTTCTCTGCTAGGATTCAAAGAGCGGTATTAACTCCACATGAAACAGCCCTAGGATTTCCTCAGGGTTAGGGAAGTTATTGATTACAAGGTTAAATAATGCCCTAGAAGCATTTCTAAGACATTCTTATAAATAAGACATTTCTAAGGCAAACTGTGTGCATTTCTAAACAGAACTTTCATTTCTCTTGTTCATTGAAATCTAGGAAAATGGTGTTATTGGCTACCTATTGGCTCTTCCGCTGAAGATCTGCTTATTTGTACAAGCAAATAACTTAGAGTTTTTATTATAATTAATGAAGAAGGAAACACAGTAGACAAAAGGTGAGGGAAAAGGGGAGTCAAGTCCTTTCCTGAAAAAGCATCCATCCAGACACACCTGGAAAAATAGCTTCTCTCCTCCTTTCCAGGAAAACTCATGGACGGGAGAGGACTTACCCCCAAGACTTTTGGCTCTCCCTTCAGGAAATCCAGCAAAGAGGTCTGAGGCCCATAGGGAAACGCAGTCAGTACCTTTTCATTCGGTTGTATCTCGATGACCTGGGACGATCTTTTGGCCTCAGATGAGGAGTCCATGACTCAATTGGCAGAGCTCTATTAGAAGAAGAAATGGTTGAACATCACAGCTAAAGTCATGGTCTTCCATCAGCCTCACATGGAGTCCTTAGCAATGAGCCTTAGCAGTTGCCCTGCTCACTCCTACAGCCACAGAACCACAGTAATTGAGTCATAGAGTCTTAGAATTCTAGAGCACATCCAGCCCCTGGGATCCCAGTGAATGGTCCATTTGTCTAGAAGACCTACTTTCTTGTCAGTTTGTGCATCAACAGGTGGTAAGCACACAAAAAAATAAATGGTGTACTTGAAAACAAATCCCAGTACCTATGTTCATGAGATGTAAAGGAACTAAAACTTACGGAATATCTATTCTGTTCTAGATTCTGTGGACAGTGTTTCGTTTTCATATCTATTAACATTTATTCTTTTAACAGTTCTATAGTGTTGAAACTGAGGTACAGAAAGATTTCACTGCCCAAAGTAACATACTAGTGGACAGGGAAAGGAGCCGGACTCCACTTGTCTGTCTCTAAAATTCGTGTTTCTTCCACCCTCTTCCGACAGGACTACGGCTAAACCTACTCAAAGCCTTCCTGGTTTAAACAACACGAGTACCATGAAAGGCGCATAAAGTGCCTTTGGAATTTTGCTTTTCACATTTAACTTGATAGTCCTGTATTTGTTATGATTTTAACTATTAAAGCATAAAAGCGAATGGTTTCAGAAATCCCAAAAACACATATGTACGGATGTTATCTTGAGTATTTCCTAGTTTGTGGCAACCATGGCCAGCGGGGTCTCTCAGCCTCGGCACTGCTGGCATTTGGGGTCTGATAATTCTCGGTCGTGGGGAGTTGTTCTGTGCACTGTAGGACACTTGGCAGCATCTCTGACCCCTGCTCATTAGATGCCCGTACCACGTCCCCAGCTATGACAACCCAGATTGTCTCCGGACATTGCCAAATGTCTCTTGAGGGTGGGGAGCAAAATCATTTCAGGGTGAGAACCACTGATGGAGAGAAATAATTACAGACTGTGTTCTCTGGGTTGTTTTTTTTTCTTTTTTTCCTGATAGAATGACTCTTTGTTTTTCTCATCCAGCCTCCAGAGAGAGTCTGGATTTCCCAACACAGCATTTTTCTGCCAGCGTTTATTCAGGTACATTTTAATTTAGGTGCCCAAAGTGCAAGGCGACATTTTAAGTGAAACTAAGTGTGGGACAGATCGGTATCTAAGTTCTAAGCAGAAGTGCTAGATCATCAGAATCATGTGGAGAAGTCGTGAAAAGCATGCCGTGGCAATAAAAGGGAGGTGCAGCCGGGGTGGTGCTGACCCACACTGCAGAAAAGCACCTGTTGCCAACCATTGTGAATATTTGACGATCAAGGAGTTACAATAGATTAAGCATTGTATAGCCTGGCATGTTAACTTGCCGTTCACACATTGATATTTTACTGCCTTTTATTTAATTAACACTTTGGGAAATTGGATGGGAGCTTGGGCTGACTAATAGCAAATGGTTTTTCCTGTAAAATGATGCGGAAAGTGTCTTCATGAAGAATACCTGATTTCTAGGAAAGAAGAACTGATGATAAACGGGAGACACTTACAATTTTATCTGCCTTGGTTCTTCCAAAAAACACATCTCCTTTTATTATCTCCACTAAGTTATAGTCGTCAGCCTCCGCCTTTCCCTCCCCCTGCTTCTGACTTTCAAGCCTCTTAAAGAGGCTTGGGTCCTCTAATATTTCAGTCTATGGACTCAGACCAGAAGGCAGGAACTAGTCTATTCTATGAAAAGGCGAGAGGTCAGGATCTCTGTGGGACAGCTACCAACAGGGTGATATTCTTTGAATGGAAATGGCATTCCCTCTTGCTTTCCACCTGCAGGAAGACCACTCTTCGCGTTTGACAGGTGACATTTAGCACGTAGCATGTGCCAACGCTGCTTTAAATAACGTGAGATATTTACCCCCTCACTAAATTCATCCTTGTGCACGTGCTACCGTGTCACTCTCCCAACAACTTTGGGAGGTAGGTTTTATTATCACACCCATTTTAGAGAGGAGGAAACAGGTCCAACGTTAATGCTGGTAAGGGTTGAAGCCGAAATTCGAGCTTGGCTTTTCCTTCCATCTTCCATGCAACAATCTAGTGTGTGTTCTTTTTTTTTTTTTTTTTTAAGTTTATTTATTTATTTTTTGTTGTTGTTGCGGGGAGAGAGACTGAGAGAGAAAGAGAGAGAGAGAGAGAGAGAATGTGAGCAGGGGAGGGGCAGAAAGAGAGAGTCATAAGCAGGCTCCGAGCTGTCAGTGCAGAGCCCGATGAGGGACTTGAACCAAAATCAAGAGTCAGACGCTTAACTGACTGAGCCACCCAGGTGCCCTGTATTCGTTTGTTTTTTTTTTTTATTGCTATTACAACCACAAATTTAGTAGCTCAAAACAACACACATTTAGTGTCTTAAAATTTTCATGGATCGGGGGTTGGGGCGGGGCCTAGCTGGGAGCCTCTGTTCAGGTTTCACATGGATGCCTAGCATCAAGACGTCAGACGGGCTATGTTATCGTCTAGAGTCTCAAGTGGGCAAAAGCCACTTCCAAGCACAGGCAGGTTGACAGAATTTATTTCCTGGTGGTTGTATGACTCAGGGCCCTGGGATTTGCTGGCCGGATGCCCCGAGTTCCTTGCTTTCTCCACACGATCGCTCACATCAGGGCACCGGGGAGAATCTTTCACCGGTGGTCAAGATGGGAGGAAGGATGGAGAGTTCCTGATAAGGATTTGAGCATGTGTGGCTCAGCCACTAATTTTGAATTACCTTTTGGGGAACATGCAATTTTTTCTAAAAACTTGAGAGAACATAGAGTTCTTAAGTATGTGCAGTGTCTGCTTGGACTTGGTTGAACCTGTTCACTCCTTTTCTTGCCATGAATTTATTAGACCTTCCTGGTAGTGGTGCTTGCCTGATTGAGTTCCCAAAGAGAATATAGTAGTGAGACAAAAGAGGGAGTAAGAAAATGACTCCCCCATTTCTGGCTTTAGAAATTGAGCAAATGGACATACCATTTACGAAAGACAACCAGGCTGGGGGAGTGGAGGGAAGTTGCAAATGAAACATGCAATGACTTTACAGCACCTACTATCAGTTTGGAGTATTATCCCAGGTAATTCTGAATATATTCCAGATAGTATTATTTGAAATATTGTTCCAGATAATTCTAAATAGAATTGTCCAGATAGTCTTAAGAACCTTTCTGTTACCAGAGAAACAAATAAGAAACGGATCCTGGATTAAATATTTTATTGTGTTGCTTGGCTTACAGAATAAGGAGGAATCTCTGAGGCCCTTCACCCCCAGTGTAAAAATACTAATACACACACACACACACACACACACACACACACTTGAAACCACACAAACAGGAGTTGAAAACCTCAGAAAGGAGTAGTGAGTGCCCTAGCTATGGATTAGTGGGGGTAGACCTACAATTGACAAACAAATACATAGTATGTCAGATCGTTGTAAGAGATTTGAGAAGAAAATAAACTATTGACGGGAGAGAGGGCTATAATTTTATGTAGGTTGGTGGGGGAAATTTCACTGAAACTAAGAGATTTGAAGAAAGACCCAAAAGAAGTGAGAAAGGAAGCCATGGAAATAATTGCAGGAAAAGTATTCCAGACAGAGGGTCTACCAATGTAAAATTTATTTTTTAATATTATTTTTAAAAACTTTTTAAATGTTTACTTATTTAGTTTTGAGAGTGAGGGAGGGACACAGAGAGAGAAAGAATCAGCTCAGAGGCTGATGCAGGGCTCAAACTCACGAACCGTGAGATCATGACTTGAGCCGAAATAGTCAGACACTTAGCCAACTGAGTCACCCAGGTGCCCTCGCCCCTCCCCATGTAAAATTTCTAAAGAAAGAATATTTTAAGTGACAGTAAAAGGTCCACGTGACTGGAGTAGAGGGAGCAAAGGGCAGTAGTCAGAAAGTCAGAACAGAAATAAGAGTTCAGATCCTATAAGGATATTTAAGGACTCTGGCTTTTATTTGGAATAAAATAGAGTGGGTTAGAGCAGAGAAATCATATGATCTGATTTTAGATGCATGGAAAAAAAATGGGTGCCCCACTGATTGGCACATTGCAATAATGCCAGTGGGAGGTGATGAACCAGAGTGCTCATGAGATGATAGGTAATCAGACTCAATATGTTTTGAAGTTAGAACTAGCAAGTTTTAATGCTAGACTGGATGCGGTGTGTGATAAAAATAGAAGAGCTAAAGATGACCCCAAGGTTTTTGGAAGATGATGTTTTCAAGGGATTTGACTATGGAGAAGTGAGGGATAGCTCAATAACTAGACAGGCCAAGGGATCAAAAGTAGCTTTTCCAAAATGTTTTTATTCGATTATAACATAGAAACTAGAGAACACAAGTTATAGATATATGACACCAGCATCCAGATCAAAGAAAATAATGTTTCCATGAGCCTACAGACCCTCTGGGTTCCTTTCCAGTAACTACCTACTCTCTAAGGTTACCACTATCCTAGTGCTGACACGATTAGTTTAGTTTGTGTTTAAACTTTATATACACAGAATCAGACATTATGCACTCTTTTGTTAAGGTAATCAATTTCTTTTTATTTATTATTATAATATTTAATTTATTTTTTAATTTACATCTAAGTTAGTTAGCATATAGTGCAATAATGATTTCAGGAGTAAATTCCAGTGACTCAACCCCTATGTATAACACCCAGTGCTCATCTCAACAAGTGTCTTCGTTAATGCCCCTTAGCCATTTAGCCCCTCCCCCACCCTTCCAGCAACCCTCTATTTGTTCTCTATATTTAAGAGTCTCTTATGTTTTGTCTCTCATTATTTTTATATTATTTTTGCATCCTTTCCCTTACAGTCATCTGCTTTGTGTCTTAAATTCCTCATGAGTGAAGTCATATGATATTTGTCTTTCTCTGACTGACTAATTTCACTTAGCATAATACCCTCTAGTTCCATCCACGTAGTTGCAAATGGCAGGATTTCATTCTTTTTGATTGCCAAGTAATACTCCATTATATATATATATATATATATATATATACTACATCTTCTTTATCCATTCATCCTTCGATGGACTCTTTTATACATGGCCTTTTCTCCCCGAACATTGTGTTTGTGGGATTTATCTGTATACTTGCATGTAATTATAGTTTGTCCACTCATGTTACTGTTTAGTACTCCATTGTATGAATATACCAAAATTTTTATTTCTCTCTCCTATTGTTTATAGTCATTTAGATAGTTTTATTATTATGTATATTACTTATTAGACTTATACTTATTATGTATATTATGTATATTATTTATATGGCCATTTCTGTATATGTTATTTGGAAAACATATGTATGCATGTCTGTCTTATCCCTAGGGAATAAGACCCAGGGCCTAGACCCGAAGACAATATTAGAAACCTCTTTATTGGGTTGGTCAAGTTGTTTACTCCAGTATAGTAATACAATTATGGCTAATTTCTTATTTGGTCTAGAACTTAGATGGGGAATAGCATTGTGGTAAATTATAATCTTTGAAGCCAGATATTTAAGAATAAAGTCATTAAATGAGACAGAATATTGAGCCACATTCATTTCACTCAATTGACAGAAATGAAGCCATGTATTTTTCAAGTACTTTTAATTTAAAAGTTCTTGCAATCCCTAATATATAATATTAAGCAATATGAGTGTGAACATAATACAGAAGTGGAGGCTACATAGCCGCATGACTTGGCCACTTCATACCAGCACAAGTATACACATTTTCTCTTCTTATTTATAGGTGGGTGAACCACTTTCTGTTCAGTTTACCTTCCTGGGATTTGAGAGATTATTTTCTTTTTTTTTTTAATTTTTTTTTTTTTTAATAATCCCAAGCAAGCTCTGCAGTGACAGTGCAGAGCCCAATGTGGGACTCGAACTCACTAACCATGGGATCAGACCTGAGCAGAAATCAGGAGTCGGACGCTTAACCGACTGAGCCACCCAGGCACCTCAAGAGATTACTTTTAAGAGCAATGAAATTACTCCCACTGAGCAAATGCAAAACAAAAACTGTTTTCTAGAAATTTATTTTAGTATCTAAAGTAGCTGAAATTTCAGGAAACTCTGACCACACTTTGCCAGGAGCCCTGGCTTTCTCCTCCTTTTTCTTCTGAGGTGTTACTCCTATCCATGACCTTGAAGGACTTTTTGACATGTTGGATATGACCTTGTGATTGAGGCAAGGAAAATGTAGTCTGGAAAAGATAAAGTTTATTAGTAGTTTTTAAATTCTGATTTTGGAAGCTTTCTTTGATCTATATTTAGAATGCATTTCCCCCCAAAAGTACGGTAGGAGCCTTTCCAACTTTACCAAAATACAGAATTGCATCAATATTAGTTCAAACAAATGCCATTCTCTGATCTGCTAATCACATTACCATTCACTAATAAGATCATAATTGAATCATAATATGTTCCACCCCTTTAACTAATTTCTTTTCTTTTCTTTTTTTTTTTTAAAATATGGCTTCTGGAGGAAAGAGTATCTTTAAATTATATTTAAACAGTATTTTCAAATTGTAATGTCCTGCCTTAAGAGGAAGTAAGGCAGAACGCAGGAAAGCATAAACAGAACAGAGATGCCCTAGTAAGATCTTACCTGATTAGCAAGGGAACAGGGCCATGGAGACTCTAGGGAGGCGGGTGGCTGTGGTCATTACAGAGGGAAGAGGTACAGGCTTTCATTCTCAGCCCATCAACCCACATCATTCATTCTCCTTGTGATTTTATCTGAGCCTTGGTTCCTTTATAAGGGGTCAGGGGAGGTGATTTCTTTTTTTATTTTTAAGTTTATTTATTTTGAGAAAGAGAGTGCAAGTGGAGAAGGGACAGAGAGACAGAGAGAGGACAGAGAGAGAGGGAGAGAGAGAGAATCCCTAGGAGGCTCTGCACCACCAAGGGGGAGCCCAATGTGGAGCTCAAACTCCCGAACCACGAGATCATGACCTGAGCCGAAGTTGAATGCTTAACCAACTGAGCCCCCCAGACGCCCCTGGGGCAGGTGAGTTTCTAAAGCCATTCTAGCCATTCCAATAAGCAGTTCTTCTGGTTGGCAGGCTAGAAGGTGCTAACTAATTACTCAGATACCAGTGTCTTCATGAAGGAGCCCATTCGTGGAACTCTGTCCTCACTCTGAAAGCTGAATGCTACGTGAACCTCATTGACTCCTCTTTCTGCCACTTTTTAGAGCTGGCACATTGCAGCTCAAATGTTGGGACCCAGCAGGTGTCATGTGACATATCAGAGTACTCACCCCTGGGTTCTTGGAGTACACCTGTTTCCACCAAAGGATGGAAGCGTATGTAGCCATTAAGAGTTCCAGCACAGTGAAAATGAGCATCACCACCAGCACCCCCTGTGAATCAAGACAGGAACGGTTGGTGCCATAAGCTAGCCCCGTGCCGGACTGAGAGGAGACTGGGGATGGGGGCGCTAGCCATGGAGAGAATAAGGGACAGAAGCAGGGGAATGAATAAGCAGCAACAGTTTCATCTCAGAACCGTGGCATCCCACATTCTGAGATCAGAGTAACTCTTCCTTTATCACTAGTTGTTTTTACTGTTATGACATTTCTAGTGTGGATTTGCTTTTATTTACCCAGAGACAGTCTCAGTTCATTCCTTCCATCTGAAATCTCATGTCTTTTTTTAATTCTGAAATTTTCCCAGTTATTTCTCTTTGCGTACTTCCTCTCTCCCTTGGCTGTCTTATGGGAGCTCATGTTAGGTGTGCGCCGGTTCTTTTCCGTTCACTGTTTCCTACCTATCTGTTAACGTGTCACTCATATTTTTCAGATTTTTACCACGATGTGTTGTGCTCTGTGTGATTTAATCAGACCTCAGTTTCATTTCACTGTTTATTTCTTTGGATATGTTGACACTCCTATTTAACTGATAACGCTCAATTGTTCATGTCAAAGATTGTAATTTGCGTTTCTAATCATACTATTTAGTTCCTTTTCAAATCTACGTGCTCTTTTTTCTTACCATCATGTAATCTCATGTTGGTTTTAACTCCTTTTTTTATGTCTTTAATCATTGAAAATATATTTTCAGTATGGTCTACTGAATTAGTATATAACCTCCAATTCTTGAGGAGCTAACTTTCATATTTGCTGCTGTTCCCCATTTTTTCTTAGTTTTTTTCAAAATATTTTTCCTTTCAGATGATGTCAGTATATGGGTGGAAGGGGATTTTTTGATAATGTTGGACAGACCCATCAGTTGGATTATGGATGACTCCTTAGATGGAAACTTTAGGTTTGATTCTGATAGAACCTCAGGAGATCCACAGACCCGGGAACAGTTTTTAAGTTAATCTGTGTACTTGAGGTTCATTTATCTTATATATATTTTTGGATTTGGATACCGTCCATGCCCACACATGGCTTGGTGAGATGATTTCATCCTAGAAATATGGTGGAGTTTCTTGAAGCTTCTTGGGATGTCGGGCAGAGTTTCCTGGTCTTATTTTCATAAATAGGGTAAATATTCAGTCTCTGTTTCTAATGTTTTTTTTAGGACACTCGGGGTGGGCCTGAAGAGCTTCAGATTTGTCACGGACATTAAAATGTCATTATGCCAGCTTGTAACACCTGTATTCCCATCCAGGCCTCCCTGGTTTTCTGGTCTCAGCTCTTATTTGGTTACCGGATTTCAGGATCCTTCTTAGCTCGTGGAACCTAGGATGCGTTTCTTCCTTGACCTTCTTCCTTCCACCCTCTCTTCCTTCCTTCTTCCAACCTCAGGTATATATTTTAAATATTTTGATGTGTTATTTTGCTCAGGTTATCGTCATGTTAATACACAGTGGACATTTGGAATCAAGTCCTATTGCAACTTCTCTAATTTCGCAGGAAGTTCTCTGGTGGTCTGAGAGTAGGAGTCAGCGTGATGTATTGAGTTTAGTTTTCATTGAGATCAACCCTCCACGCACCAGCAGGGAGGATGTCTCCCTCCCGCTCCTGGCTTTGCCTGAAGTCTGCCCCGCACCAGGCTCGTGCTACCTCCTGGGCTTCCTCGCACGGATTTCTAACCAGATGTATTTCTCTCCCCTTCCGCTTCCTCAAGCCCCTGCATCAAAGGGGTTGCTTTTGGCGACCTCTGGGTCACGTGGGCAGACTCACAGAAACCTGTGAGTCTAGAAATTTGCACACATGCCTAGGATTCATGAGATTGATCCAGGGGAGTAAGAGAGATTACATCTGTCTCCCCGGCTCCTGCCAGAGGAGTCACGAAGGAAGAAATTTTTCTCCTTAAAAGGCCAAAGTTTATGGTTCGGAAACTAGGAGCCTGTGTGTAGAGGATTGACGAAGCCAGGATTTTTATCATCAACAGGTGGTGACCATCCAGCGTGGGGGAAAGGCGGCAAGAAAATGCTTGCCCGGAGATGTTGGCACTTCTGCCAGGAGTTGAACCCATTGGCGGCTCATCTCCCATCCCCTTCTCACTCCGCCAGCCCCTGTGGGCAAAAGTATAATCATGCGTTTGGGCTTAAAAAGTCCAAATTCTGCAGCTAACGCAATGTGGATACATTAATCCCAAATCAGATAAAATTCAGATTTTTTATTTCTGCCTGCGTCGAGGGAGAGAAAATGCCTTTTCAACAAAGGAGGCACTCTGAGAGCTAAGCCTATCGAGAATGGAGTATTTTCTATGTAAGAAAGATGGCTGACCTTATCTTCTTTATCCACTTATCTGTCAATGGCCTCTTAGGTTGCTTCCATATCTTGGCTATTGTAAATATTGCTGCAGTAAACACCTGGGTGCATGTGTCTTTTCCAACTAGCAGTTTCGTTTTCTTTGAGTCAAGTCCCAGTAGTGGACTTACTGGATTGTATGGGATTTTTATTTTTACTTTTTTGAGGGACTTCCATACCGTGGGCTGCAGTGGCTGCACCATCGTATGTTCCCGCCAATGGTGCACGAGGTTTCCCATTTCTCCGCATCCTCTCCAAAGCCGGTTATGCCTTATCTTCCTGATGCTGGTCATTCTGACAGGTGTGAAGTAATCCCTCATTGCAATTTTGGTGTGCATCTCCCTGCTGCTTATCGAGGCTGAGCATCTTTTCATGTGTCTGTTGGTCATCCGTATGTCATATGTGGGAAAATAATCTATTCAAGTCCTCTGCCCATTTTTAATTGGATTATTTGTTTTATTAGTGTTGGGTTTTATAAGTTTGTATAAATTCAGGTATTAACCCCTCATAGGATTTATCATTTACAAATATCTTCTCTCAGTCAGTAGGTTGCCTTTTCTTTTTGTTTATGTTTTCCTGTGCTGTGCAGAAGCTTTTTATTTTGGTGTAGCCCCAATAGTTTACTTTTGCCTGTTTCTCTTGCCAGAGGAGACATATCTAGAACACACAGCCCTTCTTGATTTCGTTTTTTGACTTGGCACAATGCATCCCCTATATTTTGTAGTCTGCTGACAGGACTCAACCACAGTTTTGTGTGTGTGTGTGTGTGTGTGTGTGTGTGTGTGTGTGTGTGTTTTGTTTGCTTGCAGCCAATCAGATCAACAAAACACAGACTGCTGAAAAAGCAAAGATTATGCAAAGGAGAGAAACTGCTATTTCATAGGCAAGATATTCAGTATGAAACTACTTACCATCAGACTGACACTAGCTAGGCGACAGTCCCTGAATTCATAAATTGAGTAATAGTACCCCGAATAAGGCAATGAGGATAGATATTCCCTTTCTGAGTCACACCGTTGAAAGGCGGTCTCCAGGGCTACCAGGCCGTCAGCAAGGAGAAAGAGGCCTGCTCCAGCAGTGAGAGAACTCATTGCACTTGTGGTCAGGCTGCCCATGGCCTGAAAAAGAAAATTTGCATTGGGATCTCATGACAGGAGCGGCACGTGATGCTGTTAACCCTCCACCCATTGCACTACAACGTTGTTTCCCTGAGCCTGTTTCCCTTCTAACCTGTGTACTCGTAGCCGGCACACACTGTGTTTTATTCATCTCTGTATCCCTCTTCACCATCTAGTTTATCACCTGATATAACTAGTAAATGGTCGCTGAGTGAGAGAATGCATGAATAATTCCTCCTCCGGTATAGGGGTTCTGGATCCTTGGCTCTCTGCAGCACTGAAGACAGAGATGGCACTGTTGACTTCCTCAACAGCCTTAGAGACATCCTATTGCTTTAAGCTCTTCTAGAATATGGCTTTTGGTCCCTCCTAGACCAGTCTATGGCTCTTACTACCATAAAAGAGAGAACTGGAGAAACTAGAGTACTTGCCTATAGGCGGATCAGGCCCAAGAATCATATTCCGCACATTCTGATTTGAGCCATATTCTATACTTTGGGGTAAAGGGTTCTCACAGAATATGATTCCTCTGCAAAGACACTGATGTGCCAGACTCGGTGCCAGGTTCCCAGCACGTGCTCATTTCTATTTGAACATCATTCAAGGATACTGTGTGTCAGGAGGGTGATTGCTCTGCCCCTTCGTCTCCCTGGGCCTGGTAGCTATGTGGCTTCAAGTGTTGAGTTACCAAAGGAAGAGCCGATGGAATGGGCAGCGCCTTTGCCCAGAGCTGCCGCGTGCACAATGGAGCCCACATATTGTCTTGTGTCCTACGTGTGGTGCCCACACCGTGCTGGGTCACCCCAAGTATTGTTTTCCCTTTCAGGGTGTTCAGGACACTTGAGAGGCCACCTGCGAGAGCCGCATGTTCATCTCCCACATTTTGTAAATGAGAAAACTGCAGCCCAGGAAAGGAAGGAAATTTTTCAAGCACACATGTGGGTCGGTGGCAGATCTGGGATGAGAGTTTCCTGGTTCTGAGTCCAGAACTCTGACTCATTCCAGTGGGGTGAACTCTGTCCACTGGTTCTGGGGCTTAGATTCTAGCTTCAAGTATGAGGAACATATGCCAGCCTCATACACCCATCTTATGTGCCCTTAAGCATAGTTAACTAGACCTTGGATCTTCTTGAATCAGGATGTGACTATTCCCTAAGTCATCTTTGTGAGTGTGTGGCGAGGGAGAGGAAAAGGCTGCTATGAAGAGAATCAAAGATCCCACCCCCACACTCCTGACTTTTGTCAGGAAAATAGCTACAGTCTGTTAAGTCCTCGTTTCCGAGGGGGTGGAGGAGCTAGCCACAGGATCTAAGCCCATACACCTCTGCCTCTGACCTTGCCATTTAGGGAAATTGACTCGTTCTGAGACAGGTTTTTCCAGAAAAGGAAGTCTAGGTTCTAGATGGCCATCTACCCTATTCAGGGACAACATAACAAACTGTAAAGACTCCGTGGTTTATTTAAAATTATCTACCATTTAAGCAACTGAAGTAAACCTTGAAATACGACCCAGGAACACATTGAGTAGGGGGAGAGTACTGGTCTAGGAAGCAAGGGATTTGGTGTTTACACCCACTTCTGCCAGTGGACCAGCAGTGAGAACTCTCTCCCTTGCTCAGAGCCCTATTTCCCTAAGCTGGCAAATGGAAACTTTGAACTAGAGTTATTGCCCCTGAAGTTCCTTTGATTCCAATGAGCTGAGATTTGATGGTTCTCATACTTACAAAGGGCATAGTTGACTTTTTCCCAGAAATGATCGAGAGGGATCCAGTAATGGCAAACTGCTCAGAGAAGAGAGAAATGATTGGTTCGGTTGTTTTGTGGAAACATGGCCACCATGTTACTATCAATCAGTAAGCAATGTAAAGCTCTTAGAGAGAGAACAGGGTAGCAATGGTGGGGGTCCATATTAAGAGAGAGGCCTTATTTCTACTCTCAGGATGCTTAACATTGACTCTGAAGAATGGGCAAATGCACAGAGGATCTGGGTTTATATTAGCGAAAATCACTGTAAGCTGAGGTGGCCTGGAGAGGAGGTGTACACAGAAGGAGGCGAGTACTGCTGAGTTACAAGGTGGGAAGAGAGGAGGTTGAGGAAGACCAATGACTTGAAGGGATATGAAGGTGGGAGCAGCCAACAGAAGCACTTAGGAAAGGGGCTCTGATGACATAAGGTACAGGAACACGTGGGCTTCACTGGTGTAGGGGGAGTGAGTTAGACTGGGAGTTGAGGAAAGTGGGAAGTACAGGGTCAGGTGTGAAGAGTCTTTCATCCTGAAGCCCAAGAAATCAGTATTTTTTTAAGTTTATTTATTTACTTAGAGAGAGAGAGATGGAGGGAGAGAGTGGGGTGGGGCAGAGAGAGAGAGAGAGAGAGAGAGAGAGAGAATCCCAAGCAGGCTCCACACTCAGCACAGCACCCATGAACCATGAGATCTTGACCTGAGCTAAGATCAAGAGTTGGACATTTAACCAACTGAGCCACTCAGGTGCCCCCAGCAGTCAGTGTTTGAGCCCAATAGTGTAAGGATCCAGCTGGTAGAGGGAGAATTTTCTGAGAAGCTGAAACATTGGTTAAACGTGTGCCTTCGGGATTGTGTAATCACAGACAAAGAGGGTCCAGCATAAGCTATTTCTGCCTTTCATAAGGGAATGCGGGAGCTCAACCACTGATTAGATAGAGAAGTAAGGATAGATTATGCTCTGGGAGCAGGAACAGGGCTTCCCTGCATGACTGCCTCACATAAAGGCTATATCCATACAGAGGAGATGTCCTGATAGAATTCCTCTGCCCAGAATGTGCGACTTTTCCTCCTTTGTATAGGATCCTACATGGAAAAGAAGTGGCCTTTTGTGGGAGGTGTGACTAGACCCTGGCTAGTCTCTGAAGAAAAGGACCCTTCTCCATGAACAATTAGCAGCAAAAAAGTTTTCCAAATTCGCACAGTTACTTCTGAACACACAGCAAGAGTGTCCTTGCTTCCCATGAATCTTACCATTGCCAGTTTAATTCTCTGCAAACCTGTGACCTCTCCCAGTGGTGCTCATTTTAGTTTAAAAAAAATGGTCTTTTCACTCTCTACCTGACAGGTGGATTCTTCTTCCACTGGAAGGAATGCAATGGCCTCGTCAAAGGCCCAAAGAAGAATGTGAAAAATCTTCCACTTTTCCAGAGGTAGGCTGTGAGGCCAGGTAGGAAATGTTGTGCCAGTATGCCCGCTGTTTTACTCTCTTGCCTCCTGCCTGACCAGCTACTCCCTAGGATGCTGACCCAGGAGGAGGGATTAAGCCCCTCTGCTGCTCTTCCCGAATTGGAGAAACATGACATGGGATGAGGATAGAGGGAAAGTCAGAGGCCTTGGCCGTCTTCTCTCTCCCCACCTCTTGGGACTGAGTCACTCCATGACTTAGGATCTACTTAGCATTTAAAGAGCATATCCTTGCTTGGAGACCCCATTCTACTCACACACAGAGCTCCTACAAATGGGTACCCAGACATCAAAATGGTGGAAATTGTTGGCTTGAAGTGGGAAGAGTAAGGAGCAGAAACCAAAATTGCCCCCAGACTTGAAATCAACAGGCAACACAGGATCTGGATAATCTACAAGAGACAAGAAGGAAAATTCTAGGAGTATACTTTGAACAGATGAAAGTAATTATTTGAAAGTACATTGTGTTTATAAGGAGTATAAAATATGCTATAATTTGTCTTATTAAAAGGGGGGGGAAGTATTACAAGGAGCCAGTAAGCATTCTCTATGAGAAACTTGTGTAAACCTAACTTCTTCTTTCTGATAGGATTATCAAAGTAGCAAATCAGGAAGTGATCATATGCACATTTTAACTTTATTTTGAAAAAGGTGGTTGACATCTTTTTTGTTGTTGTTGTTCTAGGAAAAGTAGGTGGAGAAAATTGTTCTGGACAATAGTCCAGTTAGATGGATGTAGAAAGCAAACTTACCAAAGGAGAGTTAATGCTCAATTTCAATTGAAATAAAATAGAACCATAATTTATCTTATCTTCTTTATCGTTGAATTTTGATAATAATTACTATTTTTATGACACCAATGGTAATAGTCTATATTTGTTGAACACTTTCTCTACTCTGGTTATTTATCTCCTCTTGTTTATGGATGAGAAAAACGATGCACCGGGAGTTAAAATAGCTTGCACAAACCCACACAAATGGCCAAGTGGAGGAACCGAGACTTAGCCCTGTTACTTTGATCTAGAATCCACACTCTTACCCACTATTTAATGCAGATGCAATTGAAAGATGATACAAAAACATAAGAGAAATAATTTAAAGTCAAGAGAATTCAACAATTCCTACAATTAATTGTTACTGAATATCTGTCCTGAGCCAGCTCCAGGGAAATGAAGCAAATGAAAGTCACTGCCACAGGCCATGTATTATGTCCTTTACACATACGTTCCTTGGAAAGTAGAATGAGTTAGGAGCAAAGTAGTAGGAGGCCCGAGAAGTACTGGGGACAGAGTGCAAAGCATGTAGGGTTTTGTAGGCTATTTTATCAACTTTACCTTTCATTCTGAGTAAAAAGGGAAGTGAAGTGGATAATTTTGAGAAAGAGGTTTCTATTTTTAAAAGATCATTCTACCTGCTGTGTTGAGAATAGATTATAAGGAAACAGAGCAGGGACATCAATAAGGAGGGTGTTGCAATAATTCACAGGCGAGATGATGTTGACTTGAAAAAGACGGTTCATGGTGGAGATAGTAAGAAGTAGTTGGAGTCTAGTTGCACTATGAAGGTTAAGCCTGTAGGGTTTGCTTATGATTTGAATGTGGATTATAAAAGAAAGGAATGAATGAAGCTTGCTTCCAGTGGTTTTGGCTTGAGCATCTGAAATGAT
This sequence comes from Paguma larvata, assembly GCA_030068075.1. Classification (NCBI taxonomy): domain Eukaryota; kingdom Metazoa; phylum Chordata; class Mammalia; order Carnivora; family Viverridae; genus Paguma; species Paguma larvata. Next base: position 102,354,966 of record CM057831.1, on the reverse strand, counting down.
GGAGTTAACATTTATCTGAGATGGGGAATGTTGTATGAGGGGCGGGTTTGGGGACAAAGATGAAGATTTCAATCTAGGACAGGTTAGAGGAGAGATGTTGATATCCAAGTGGAAATGTCCATAGGCTGTTGGATATATGAGTCTTAACTTTAGAGGAGAGAGCCACTCAAGGGAAATAATCTTTATTTTCCCCCAAGTCATAAGTGAGGTTCGTATTTAAAACTCTATTACTGTATGGGCTTGCCACTGCAGCAGATGTAGCAACAAAATGGGATCAAGGACTGAGCTTGACGGAGCACTCCAAATTTAGGGTCAGATAAATAAATAGAAGCAATAAAGGAGTATAAAAGAAGCAACCAAGAGGGAAGGAGGAACACCAGAAGAATGTGATGCCCAAGAAGCCATATGATTAAAATGTTTCAAGTAGGAGAGGGTAGCCAACTGCATCGAACACTTCGGTTAGTTCAAGAACATTAACAGTGGAGACTTGGAAATCGGGTCACTAATGTGGAACGAAGGGGACAGATCCCATTGGATGTGTTTCAAGAGAGAATATCATTCAAGAGGAACTGGAAACATTGCCTTCCTACCCCTCAGAGGAGTGTTGCTGGGAAGGCGAGTCGCCAATGGGGCAATAGCTGGAGGGCATGTGAAGTTATAAGTATCCGTTTCTTGTTTTGTTCTCAAGATAGGAGAAATGTGCTCGCGAACTGATACTAAAACATTTGCAGAGAGAATGGGGAGAAGTCCTGGAACAAGTGATAAGGGACGGGATCTACTCCACAAGGGAGGGTCATCATTAATTAGAAGACGCGCTTTGGGTTAGTAACGGGGAGGGGAGAGGGAATAGATGGCACAGAAGGGAGTAATTGCAGACGTGTGGCGGCTTGTGGACGGTCTCTCCAGATCGCCTCAATTTTCTTAGTGTTTTAGGAAGCAAGGTAATCGATGGAGGATTGAAACCTATTGAAATAGTTTTCTGGGGTAGCAGGAAAGTGAATGGATGCAAGAAATATCACGTTCTTTTTAAGCAGCTTCTACAGTCCATTTGAGGTTATGGTCATAAATCCAAAGTGGATTTTTTGCGTGTTTGCAGCCAAGGTTAGTTGCATGGGTTCAGGTGCAGAGAAGGCAAAGGGGCAGAGTTAGAACTGAACCAAGGTTGCAGTTTTTTCCTGAAGATTATGCCTTAGGGAGGACAAAGCTGTTGATCGTGGCTAGGTGAGGAAGGATCCATGAAATAGGGATATTACCAGTAACTGTCAGTGAGGTTAGAGAAAGTTAGAGCCAACATAGAGTTGGAGGGAGTTATCTGGAAAGATCAGAGTTGGTGGACTATGGGAGGCTTGAAATGTAGATAATGATGGGTTTATTGCACTTAGTATTGTTAAGGTCCAGGGTACGACTCAGGGAATGTTTGTCTAAGGGAGACTGGGCAAGATACCTGGGGAGCAGACAGGACATGATACTGGAGGGATCATATACTTGAGGATTGAAATAGCCCGACTTACGAGAGGAACTCTACCCTGGGAGTGGTAGTGATCGAGGAGTCAGGATCTTGAAGATAAAAGGCAAATTACCCAGGAGAGCAGAAAAAGTGGGGCATTAGCTGGAGATAAAAGGCAAATTACCCGGGAGAGCAGAAAAAGGGCAATGACCTCGAATCCTTCTGTAGAGCAAGAGAACTATGAGAAGGGTGTTTTCCGTTTTGTTTTGTTTTGTTTTTCTTTTTCTTTTTCTTTTAACTGTATACTCCATCTGTTATCCTAAATGTGTAAAATAGTGGCTGGCCCAATGAAGATGCTCAAAAAACGGCAGCTGAATGTATGAATGAATAAGTGTATTCCCAGTATCTCTTACTGATTACTGAAGCACCCGGTGAAATGTGTTTGTGATTCTAGGCCATAGGTAGGCTAGATTGTAGGGAGCAGGTCTACACAGAACCAGTTGTTTGGAAGAAGTAAATTAAGGAGTGAGTATTGGTAAATGATAATAGAGTGACAAACATTAATTGATTTTATTTTCAAGGAACATCAAGAAAAGGGTGATGACTTTTCAAAATCGCCAGTTCATCATTTAATGTTATTTTCTAAAACATTGATTAGTCTTAGGTGTTTACATGAAACTCATTCTAAAATTTTAATTTGCCTATCAATTCTCAATTATTCCTAATGTTAGAATTACCTAAAAGAACTTTTGAAGCTCATGACTATTAACAATTACTTGAAATAATTATTTTTTTCCAGTGCTCAAAATATAGGTAACGTTTTTCAAAATATATCTTCTGGGAGAAAGACTGAAGTAGGACTTTTCAGATAATACATAAAAGGGTAATTATGGGTTTTTTTTCTTTTTTAAGTGGGATACTTAGTTGGATGACATGAGATTCTTTTTTTTTTTTTAAGTGTTTTTATTTACTTTGAGAGAGAGAGAGAGAGAGAGAGAGAGCATAAGCTGGGAAGGGGCAAAGAGGAGGAGAGACAGAATCCCAAGCAGGTTCCGTGCCATCAGCACAGAGCCTGATGCGGGGCTTGAACTCACATACTGTGAGATCTTAACCTGAGCTGAAATCAAGAGTCAGACACTTAACCGACTGCACCACCCAGGTGCCCGTGGATGACATGAGATTCTAAAGTAGGAGCTTTTAGAGACTGAGAGTAGAGGATTGATCTAGGAGTGTCCCTGAGAAGCAAAGAAGAGACCACCTTCACTTCCATGCCCAGAAGAGAGGGTCACAGTGGAAACCGTGCCCTTGGGGCTAGGTTTCTGTTTGCATGATCGATGAGGAGGCCTTTGAGAAACAAATCCGGGAATGAAGAGGATTATGCTGATAACCGACCCTGAATTCCAGAGGACACAACCAGGCAGGTTTCCAAAGTCAGAAATGAATAGGAGTTGGGTCTTAAAAGGGGATATTCAGAACCAGGTGAACTTTAAAATCCTGAGTATGAAGGATGATGACATTTGGATGTCTTACAGTGAGGTGGACAGGGAGAAAATGTGTGGTGAGGTTAGTCCAGACCGTCTCATCTCAAAATGGTTAAGAAATGAGCTCAAAATACACAGATATAATTCAATCATATTGAGTAAAATCATGTGGTTAAATCCAAAATCTAGTACAGTAAAGACAAATTATAAGAGACTTTCTTGTGTAGATTTCCAGTGAAGACCTAGTGGTTTTCATTTACAGAAAGGCTTGAGGAGGGTACAGTCTTCCCATAAAGCCCCAATTCATGTCCCAGTTGGCCTAGAGTCAGAAAAAAAAAATGAGAGACTCTCTCAGATACACCGTAGATCTTTAGTGTGGGTATGTTCACAGTGTTTCCCCCAGGGCCCCCTTTCCGATGACATGGACTTACTCCAAGGACTGTAGCTTCCTTTGGCAGATTGTTCAGTGGGTTGTCTTCTTTTTGGTAGCTGTGTCTAGGTTTCTTTCTTTGGGGGATGATGATGTCATTTGGAGTAAAGCTATCAAAGGCTCGCTTGGTCTTGGGCTGTGATAGCATGGTCCTGACAATGCTGGAAGAGGCGGTGAACTCAGTTAGGACCCGACGTTCAACTTAAAGATATGAAACCATCTAAGATTTTTTCTCCATTGTCCAAGGGTGACCCGTCCTTTAGGAACAAAACTGAAAGCAGGGAGCAGGGGCAGCATTGGAAAGCTAGCATGCTCGGCAGGGTCCATCCCCTGTGGACAGGAAGCTTGTCACTGGGAGAAAACTGTAAACATTTAGAGGAGATGTGCAATTGAGAGGTGAACCATTCATGTAGAACTTTCCTTGCCGCCTCGAGTGGATCCACCTTTCTGTCCTTCCAACAGCCCCTGCTTCCATGGCCTCCCTCTCGTACTTATGTCCCTCTGCTTCCCCTGTGCCGCACTCCCACACCACGCATCCCAGGATTGTACTTTTATGCTGTACTTTTACTGCTCAGTCTTCCCTCATAGTCTTGTTTTCTTTCCATTAAGATGCTGATTAATCAGGACACCTGTATGGCTCAGTCAGTTAAGCGTCTGACTCTTGACCTTGGCTCAGGTCATGATCTCATGGTTCATGAGATCAAGCTGCATGTTGGGCTCCGCGCTGAGGGTGAAACCTGCTTGGGATTCTCTCTGTCTCTCTCTGCCCTTCCTTGCTCACACTCTCTCTCTCTCAAAATAAGTAAATAAACATTAAAAAAAGTGTTGATTAACCCTATTCCACATCTCTTTCTTGTTAGGTCCTGTCCCACACAGAATGACCCCCTTGCCCATAGTAGCTTAATAATTGTTAATATGAACATTTATTTAATGCCTGTTGAATTCCCGGCACTAGGCCATAGTAGCTCTAGTCTTTATAAAAACTTAGGTGTTATTAACCTCACTATATACATTAGAAACTCAGGACTAATAAGTTCAAGTGATTTTCATTATATGAAACACACAAAGTGCCTAGCCTGATACATTGAAAGTGTTTGATACATGGTAGCAAATACAATAATTATTATTGTGATATTTAAGTTTACTTGTTTATTTTGAGAGAGAGAGAGAGAGAGAGAGAGAGAGCTCATGCACACATGTGAGCTAGGGAGAGGCAGAGAGAGAGATCCCAAGCAGGCTCTGTGCTGTCAGCGTGGAGCCCTATGTGGGGTTTGATCTCACAAACTGTGAGATCGTGACATTTGCCCAAGTCAAGAGTCAGACACTTAACTGACTGACCCACCCAGGTGCCCCAAATATAATTATTATTATCCCTTATTTGCACAAGTGTCTGAACCAAGTCAGTCTGACTCAGAAGCTTCTGATATTTTTCTAAATATCTCATTAATTCTCCTCATCTTCCCTTCTTCTTTCCTAACCTTGGCAATTTCGACATAGACTCAAGGAGCATATCAGCTGCTTCTCACCAGCTCAGCAGTGTTTCTGGGCCTCTGTGAGTAGCAGAGTCCAGCCCCTGGGATGCTCCTTAGGGAGCACAACATTCTCCCTCTTGAAGGTCATGTTCGCATAACGGCTTGTGGTCATCTGATGGTAGCACAGTTCACTGCTCCCTGATCCTTCTCCTCAAAGTCTAGGCTCTTTTAGGCGGAGTGCATAGCATACAAAATTAGAACTGGCACCCATAATCTCATTACCAGTGAGGGTTATAGGAAAGGGCACTGGGCTGGAAGTCTGATGCCTCAGCATCTAGTTGCATGTCTGAGCATATGTCTTGGAGTCCAGTCCTGTCCTCATATTCTAGACCTGCCAGTTATTATTGTGGTGACCTCACCACAAGCATGTTGTTTTAGCCACTTCCTAGGTTCCTAGTGAGGGAGAGGTGAGAAGAGGCATGCAGTGGGTTCAGGACACACGATATACTCTCAATACATATTAGTTATATCCAAAACTCCTTGGAATTCCAGCTCAGATATTTATTAGTTGGCCACAGGCTGGTTATTTCCCTTCACTTATCCTCAGTTTCATTACTTATAAAATAGGGATAATAAGGCTATCGTGAAGGACTCTCGTGAAAATTTGAATGAGGTAATTTAGATGAGTGCCTTTTGTCGTGTCCCTGTGATCTTTCTCAGGTACTCCATTGTGCTCAATAAAAGGTGAGTGACCTCCACTCCATTTCCGCTCCTAGATCTGTTTCCTGGTCATTTCTCATGCTTTCTGGGCCTCAAATACCTTATTTGAAAAGTCATTAAAAATAAAGTTCTCCCTGCCTAAGGAGATAATTTTCAGTTTTTGGGATTTTGGAGTCTGGAAAGAAGTATGGTTGAGGTAAGATGAACAAGGAGGGAAATAGTGTTGACACTGAATCTTTTGCAAATCTGGGGCAAAGAGGCCATGGATGAGCATTCCAGCACATCTTTAAAACTGGAACAGTAGAAAAAGCATCTTATTTGGAGAGACATGGGGTTTCAAAATCAAAGAGTAGTTTCTGATAAAATGATAATAATTGCTAACATCTACTGAGCACCCACTGTGAGTCTGGCGCTCTAGTAAGAGCTTTACATGAGATAGTTGCTATTGTTAGTTGAATCTACAGATAAGATTAGCCTTAGAAATCCCTATCGAAATAACACCATCATTCTTCACAGAGCTACAACAAACAATCCTAAAATTTGTATGGAACCAGAAAAGACCCCAAATAGCCAAAGCAATCTTGAAAAAGAAAACTGAAGCTGGAGGCATCACAGGCCCAGACTTCAGGCTGTATTACAAAGCTGTAATCATCAAAACAGTATGGTACTGGCACAAAAACAGACACTCGGATCAATGGAACAGATTAGAGAACCCAGAAGTGGACCCACAGACATATGGCCAACTAATCTTTGACAAAGCAGGAAAGAATGTCCAACGGAATGAAGACAGTCTCTGCAGCAAATGGTGCTGGGAGAACTGGACAACAACGTGCAGAAGAATGAACTTGGACCACTTTCTTACACCACACACAAAAATAAACTCAAAATGGCTTAAACACCTAAATAAGACAGGAAGCCATCAAAATCCTAGAGGAGAAAGCAGGCAAAAACCTCTTTGACCTCAGCGCCAGCAACTTCTTACTCAACACATCTCCAGAGGCAAGGGAAACAGAAGTATAAATGAACTATTGGGACCTCATCGAAATAAAAACTTCTGCACAGTGAAGGAAATAATCAGCAAAACTAAAAGGCAACCAACAGAATGGGAGAAGATATTTGCAAATGACTTATCAGATAAAGGGTTAGTATCCAAAATCTATAAAGGACTTATCAAACTCAATACCCTAAAAACAAATAATCCAGTGCGGAAATGGGCAGAAGACGTGAATAGACACCTTCTCCAAAGAAGACATCTAGATGGCTAACTGACACATGAAAAAAATGCTCAACATTACTCATCCTCAGGGAAATACAAATCAAAACTGCAATGAGATATCACCTCGCACCTGTCAGAAAGGCTAACATTAACAACTCAGGCAACAACAGATGCTGGCGAGAATGTAGAGAAAGAGGATCTCTTTTGCTCTGCTGGTGGGAATGCAAAATGGTACAGCCACTCTGGAAAACAGTATGGAGCTTCCTCAAAAAATTAAAAATAGAACTACCCTAGGTCCCAGCAATTGCACTACTGGGTACTTATCCAAAAGATACAGGTGTGCTGTTTTGAAGGGGCACATGCTTCCCAATGTTTGTAGCACTGCTATTGACAATAGCCAAAGTATGGAAAGAGCCCAAATGTCCATCAGTGGATGAATGGATAAAGAAGAAGTGGTATATGTATACAGTGGAGTGTTACTCGGCAATCAAAAAGAATGAAATTTTGCCATTTGCAACAACGTGGACGGAACTAGAGGGTATTATGCTAAGTAAAATTCATCAGTCAGAGAAAGCAAATATCATATGACTTCACTCATATGAGGAATTTAAGATACAAAACAGATGAACATAAGGAAAGAGAAGCAAAAATAATATAAAAACAGGCAGAGGGACAAAACATGAGACTCTTAAATACAGAGGACAAATGAGGGATGTGGGAGGGGGAATGGGCTAAACGGGTAAGGGGAATTAAGGAATCTAATCTGAAGTATATGCTAACTAACTTGGATGTAAATTTAAAAATAAATTAACCAATTAAATTTTTTTTAAAAATTCTAAAAAGAAGATGAGGCTTAGATTTTCCTCTATGTCAGAAACAAGACAGGGATTCCACTCTCCCCACTGTTATTTAACACAGTACTGGAAGCCCCTGCCACAGCAATCTGACAACAAAAAGAAATAAAAGGCTTTCAGATCAGCAAGGAAGAACTCAGACTTTCACTATTTGCAGATGACATGATAGTCTATGTAGAAAATCCAAAAGACTCCACCAAAAGATTGCTAGAACTGACACATGAATTTAGTAAAGTTTCAGGATACAAAATCAACATACCGAAATCTTTTGCATTTCTGTACACCAATAATAGAAGCAGCAGAAAGAGAAATGAAGGCATCAACCCCATTTACAATTGCACCAAAACCAGTAAGATACCTAGGAATAAACCTAATAATCAAAGGGGTAAAAGACCTGTACTCTGAAAACTATGAAAAACTGATGAAAGAAATTGAACATGACACAAAGAAATGGAAACACATTCCATGATCATGGATTGGAAGAACAAATATTGTTCACACTATTAAAATGTCTACATTACCCAGAGCAGTTTACACATTTCATACAATCCCTCTTAAAATATCAAACATTTTTCACAAAGCTAGAACAAATAACCTTGAAATTTATATGGAACCACAAAAGACTCCAAATAGCCAAAGCAATCTTGAAAAAGAAAAGCAAAGCTGGAGGCATCACAATTCCCGACTTCAAGTTATATCACACAGCCATAGTGATCAAGACAGAATGGTACTGTCACAAAAATAGACATACAGATCAATAGAACAGAATAGAAAACCTAGAAGTGAACCCACAACTATGCGGTCAATTAATCTTCCACGTTTCAGGAAAGACTATCCAGTGGAAAAAAGATAATTCCTTCAACAAATGGTATTTGGGAAAATTGGACGGCAACATGGAAAAGAATGAAACTGGACAACTTTCTTTTACCATACACAAAAATAAATTCAAAATGGATTAAAGACCTAAATGTGAGACAAGAAACCACTAAAATCCTAGAGGAGAGCACAGGCAGCAACCTCTTGACATTAACCATAGCCGTTTCTTACTAGATGTGTCTCCTGAGACAAGGAAAAAAAACAAAAATAAACTATTGGGACTTCATCAAAATAAAAAGCTTCTGTATAGTGAAGCTCTCATCCCTATGGAATGGGAAAAAATAATTTCAAATGATAATCTAATAAAGGCTTAGTATCCAAAATATATAAAGAACTTAAAAACTCATTACCCAAAAAACAAATAATCCAGTTTTAAAATGGGCAGAGGACATGAATAGATATTTTTCCAATTAAGACATACAGATGGCCAACAGACACATGAAAAGATGTTCAACATCACTGATAATCAGGGAAATGCAAATCAAAACTCCAATGAGATATCACTTCATATCAGTGAGAATGGCTAAAATTAACAGCAGAGGAAACAACAGATGTCGGGGAGGGTGTGGAGCAAGGGGAACCCTCTCACAGTGTTGGTGGGAATGCAGACTGGTGGAGCCACTGTGGAAGACAATATGGAGGTTCCTCAAAAAGTTAAAAACAGAGGGATGCCTGGGTGGCTCAGTCGGTTAAGCGTCCGACTTAAGCTCAGGTCATAATCTCCTGGTTTGTGGTTCGAGGCCTGAGTCGGCTCTGTGCTGACAGCTCAGAGCCTGGAGTCTGCTTCTGATTCTGTGTCTCCTTCTCTCTGCTCCTCCCCTGCTCATGCTCTCTCTCTGTCTCTCAAAAATAAATAAAATGTTAAAAAAAAAAAGTTAAAAATAGAGCTACCCTACTACCCAGCAATTGCACTACTAGGTATTTACCGAAAGGATACAGAAATACTTATTCAAAGGGATACTTGCACCCAGATGTGTATAGCAGCATTATCAACAATAGCCAAAATATGGAAAGAACCGAAATATCCATGACTGAGGAATGCATAAAGAAGATATGGTGTATATATATACAACGGAATATTACTAAGCTATCAAAAAGAATGAAATCTTGCCATTTGCAGTGCCGTCGATGGAACTGGAGAGTATTATGCTAAGCAAAATAAGTCAGAGAAAGACAAATACCATATGATTTCACTCATGTGGAATTTAAGAAACAAAACAAATGAACATAGGGGGAAACAGAGAGGCAAACCAAGAAACAGACTCTTGACCATAGAGAACAAACTGATGGTTACCAGAGGAGAGGTGGGTGGGGTGGGTCACACAGGTGATGGGGAGTAAGGAGGGCACTTGTAGTGAGCACTGGGTGTTGTATATAAGGGTTCAATCATTAAATTCTACACCTCAAACTAATATTATACTGTATGTTAACAACCTGGAATTTAAATTAAAAAAAAAGAAAGAAAATGAGGCTTAGAGAGGGTAAGTAGTTTGCACAGGATTGTATATCTAGCATATGTTGGTGGCAAGATTTGAGCCCAGGCAGTGTAATGCCATGGCTCTTCTATATCCCCGGTGGTGTGGTGTGCCCATCTAGCCACGCATGATGCCCAGCCCCTCTGTCCTCCCTCCTCCGTAGCGAAGGTCCATTGACGACCGCTCTCCGTATTCACCCACAGGAGCACTTCTGACCTTGGAGATTTGTTCCCATATTCTGGGAACTTGACTTCTGCTGCACTCCTGGCAGCTTGCTAGCCCAAATGTGCTCAGTATCCCCCCTCCTCTTTCTAGTCTTCATCCCCAGTCTGTCAGGGTTGATCCACATTGTCACAAATTGCAGGATGTCCTTCTTTGTCAGGCTGACCGTGAGGACACTGTGCTGAGGGAAGAAGCTAGTCGCAGAAGGACAGGTACTGCGTGACTGAATTTATATGAGGTATCTAAAACAGATTCGCAAAGACCGGAATGGCGGTTGCCAGGTTCTGGGGGAGGAGGAAATGGGGAATTGCTATACAATGTGTATAGAATTTCAGTTGTGCAAGATACGTTCTAAAGATCTGCTGTACAGTGCTGAGCCTTCAAGTAGACACATGGTACTGTGCACTTAAAAATCTGTTAGAGAGTAGATGTCATGTTAAGTGTTCCTACCACAATAAAAAACTAAAAAGAATAAAACTGGGAAGAAAGAAAGAAAAAAAAACAACACCACCTCCCAACTTCAGGATTTAAAAACAAAAGTCTCTCTAGTTCTGGATTCTTTCCCATAGGATTCCTAAAGGATTCCTTCCTATATGTTTCGGTTCTTATACCCAGGGACTACAGGGTCTACTGGCTTCTAGTCCTGAAGCCAGGACCCGGATGCCTAGTTGGTACCCTTACCGTATTCTCAATATCATGTCTATTTATTTTCTTTTATTATTTTTAATTGTTTCGTTTAAAAGAGTGTATCACATAGCAATTACAATCAAAAAAGGAAATACATTTTGAAGAAAAAGAAGTTCTTTAAATCTCAGTTACCACACAGTAGCTAGCATTTCACACATACCCTTTACAGTCTTTCGTTTTCTCCCTCGTCTTTCTTTCTGTATGTTTACACACATTCATCGTTCTACATAAACAGAGTGGTTCTATCCATGCCATTTAGAAATCTTTGTGCACTCAACCTTAGTCTGCGGACGTCTCTGACACTCATGCATGCAGATAATAAAAATCCTACACTCAAAAGCTACATGGTAAATTCTGATACCTGCTCCAGTGCGGATGAACCTTGAAGACAGTAAGCTAAGTGAAGTAAGCCAGTCACAGAGAACAGATATTGTCTGACTGCGCTCCTGGAAAGCACTTAGAGTAGTCAAGTCCATCATGACAGAAAGGAGAGTGATGGGCACCAGCGGCAAGGAGGAGAGGGAAATGAGGGCTTCATGCTCAATGGGCATGATGGGGTTTCCGCTTGGGAGGGTGAAAAAGTTCTGGAGGTCAGTCATGGAGATGGTTGCACAAGCACGTGAATGTACCACACACCACCGAACTACACGCTTAAAATGGTTAAAAGGCTAAATCATGTGTTATGAATATTTCATCACAATAAAAAAAGCCACTGTATTCAAATTAATAGACATTTCAAGATTCATTTAACCAGTCATGTTATTTAGGTTGTTCCTCTCTCTCTCTCTCTCTATCTCTCTCTCTCTCTCTTTCTCTCTTCTTTTTATTACCATTATGAACAATGCTACAGTGAACATCATTGCACTTCTGTGAGGCCTTACCTATTTGATCATCTCCTTAGAGTAAAATTTAGAAGTGGATTTATTGAGTTTAGGGCTATGATACGTGTATTGCTGCTTTTCAGAGGGAATTCTGGAGAACCAGGATTCTTGACGGTTTCACAAGAAGTCTCCAGACTGACGCCATCATCTTAGACTCCACGGTCTAAGAGGGCTTTGTCCCTCCAAGTTCATCAAGTGGAGGAAAATTGGGGTGGCCCACAACATTTCCAGACAGTTCTAAAACCCCCATTTTGGAGACAAATCATAGCTTTGAGGACTACTAACTGCTCTGCACATAGCTATTTTCTCTGTGACAGAAATAGATTAGAACGACAGGCTCCTGGTGCAGAATCCAGTCTAATTGCACAGCATTTTCTGAGAGCATATTCTGTGTAAGACCGGGTGACATACCAAGAAATGCAGAGAACTGTAGAAAATTGTCACCTCAAATCTTGAAGGAAACCTGAGGATCGTTTCACCCAATTCTCTTGTTTGGAAAGTGAGTAAACTACAAACCAGAGCAGGGAATCGACTCACCAGTCCATGCAGGTGCTCAGAAGAAAGAATGAGATTCTGATTCCTGGCTGGCTATTCCAAGGACATCATCTCTCCCCCGCAAGGTTCAAGATCCAGATGAACACGCCCACCTGGCCCTGTAGCCCAGTCCTCTGAGCGGTGGTTTGTGGGCCAGCTCGCTCCCCTTGGGAGCTTTCAGCCAGAACCTCCTACTGGCTGTTCCTGCCAGAACAGTCTTGCTCCTCTTCTCTCCAGCCTCTGAGACTTCCTGCCCTTTTCTCGGAGTAGGAGTTATGATTACACAAGATACGAGCTTCACTGTACTTACGGTCAATGTGTGAGAAGTACCTCTGCTTCCTCTTCATAAATGCAAGGTTTGGAAAATGACACAGACTACAAGTAACACATAAGGATAAAGAACTTGTGAAAACTGGTGACTCGCATGGGCCCAGTGAGAATTTATTCCCCCATTCCTAAAAGTAAGCCAACCAGTTTATCTTGGCCTGAGTTTTCTGCCTACTAAAGAGGGATGGACAATAATAATTCCACTGTTGGCTGTCGGGAGAACTAAAGAGAAAGGATGTAAAGAGCTTACAAAAAGCAGACACTCAACAACCAGCGATGACAACGATGTTCATTTTGGATTTGGGAGAATTTATATTTTTCCCCATTTCCCAGGCTCTTGGCAAACTGAAAGCAACCTATGGGGACTTGCTGCCCAGCTGTCAGTTCTTTGGGTGCCTCTTTGTTCTCTGCCCCTGGCTTCATTTCTTTGTGCTCCGAGTGCTCTGGGAGGTCCAGGCACATCCCAAGAAGAATTCAGTGGATGGGGGTCAGAAGCAGAGCCACCATGACTGCATACAAGCTAACATTCTGGGAAGCGCAGGGTGTCGAGGGGACATTGTTGCCACTTGTCAAAGCCCTTTTAAGGCTGCTTGGAGAGCAGCCTCTGCCCAGCTCTGCAACAGCGGGCAACATGGCATGCTCCATGCTTTCTCAGTTTCCTGATGGTGGCAAGTCTCTCCACTGAGAGAGAAGCAAATCTAAGCGAGGGGTGGTTAAGAAGCTCATAGAATACTTGGAGAGAATTTTAGTCCAATCCCTTTATTCTCCAGATGAGGCGATACTGCTGAAGGAGCCCACCACAGATCACTCATCCTGGGGCTAGCATCCAAGGCTCTTGGCAGCTGGGTCCAGGTGTGCACCAGGGCAACCGTGTGTCACTTTGTCATCATCTTCATCCCCATGGCCAGCGTCATCGTCGTTGAAGAAAACCCTCATGGTCCAGACCTCCCTCTGGGTCTGCTAACTACTGAACAGATTGTCAAAGAAAGATGCTGGTCATTGGGCTTCTGACCAGCCCAATGAGTCTGAGTCTGAGAAGGAATTCATGGGAAGATCAGTTAAATATCAGTTTATTATCAATAAAGTAAGTTATCTATTAATATAGTCAATTATCTATCAATATAGTCTATTATCTATCAATATAGTCAGTTTTCTCATATATAAAATGATAATGAAAAAGTTTTCAGAATTTTTGTGAGGATTCAGTCATATATTGTCATGTATGTAAGTCTATACAATGTGCTCAGCATAGAGTCTGACATATATTGGAATTCAAAAAAAATCTGTATTCTTTGCCCAACATTTTCTCCCACCCCCTTTACCGAAAAGTATATTTCATGTATAGCTTGTCTACACTAACTCTAAATCCGTCCTCCTGGGTATTGATTGAAATACCCTCAGCCCTTTGCAGGGTCCTAGGGCTCTAGCTGGCAAATGATTCATGGTGCTGAGCTTGCATCAAAGATGCAGACGAGTGACTTCCCAATTTCCCAGCCTCTCCATCTCATGCCAACTGTGAGGTTAGTAAACGTGGAAGTGGATCTCAGATCTCTACGACCTTGCACAGAGATGACTGAGACTTTTTTTTTCTCCAGAACTAGGGGATTCTGACCATCCAGGAGAGGTTTCCCAGAGCACGGTTATTTTTCTCTTTGGTGTTTGAGCTCCTCCTTCTTTTGTTTATAAAATATTTATTTATTTTCTAAATTTATATCCAAGTTAGTTAGCATATAGTACAATAATGATTTCAGGAGTAGAATCCAGTGATTCATCCCCTACATGTAACATCCAGTGCTCATCCCCACAAGTGTCCTCCTTAATTCCTCTTGCTCATTTAGCCCACCCCCCCCTCCCACAACCCCTCCAGCAACCCTCTGTTTGTTCTCTGTATTTAAGAGTCTCTTCTGTTTTGTCCCCCTCCCTGTTTTTATATTATTTTTGCTTCCCTTCCCTTATGTTCATCTGTTTTGTATCTTAAATTCCACACATGAGTCATGTCATATGATATTTGTCTTTCTCTAATGAATTTCGCTTAGCATAATACCCTTTAGTTCCATCCATGTAGTGCAAATGGCAAGATTTCATTCTTTTTGATTGCTGAGTAATACTCCATTGCATGTGTGTATGTGTGTACCATATCTTCTTCATCCATTCATCTGTTGATGGACATTTGAGTTCTCGCTATACTTTGGCTATTGTCGATAGTGCTACTATAAACATTGGGTTGCAAGTGCCCCTTTGAAACAGAACATCCGTATCCTTTGGATAAATACCTAGTAGTGCAATTGCTGGGTCATAGGGTGGTTCTATTTCTAATTTTTTGAGGAACCTCCATACTACTTTCCAGATGAGCTCCTCTTTTCTGTCTTTCTGCTCAGCTACCTATAATGTAGATTTTCATCATCATGGGAGCTATATGGTAGCAAGTTGGGTGTTCCACCATCAGGGGGAAGAAGAAAGGTAACAAAGAGGGAGGTTAGCACCTAAATAAGAAATTAAAGGATTCCCAAGAATCTCCAGGAAAATTCTTCTTAAGTCTAATCAGCTAGAACCATGTCACATTGCCATCTCCATCCACAAGGAAGGCTAGAAAATACCGGGGTTTTTTTAGCTGTGTACTATGCCATTCTTGAATAAAGTCACTGTGAGTCTGTAAGAAAGAGAGGGAGACCCAACAATGAAGAAGCAAATTATCTTTTTACAATTGGTGTTGAATTTGCAAGATAATTTCTGTTGAGGTATGTGTATTCATCTTGGAGAGCTGGATTCTTTGCAGGGTTCATATAGGCTGATTATGAACCCATTTGAGGATATAGCTGGATATATTTGAAAAACTGAAATATTTAAGACTATAAAATTTCTTCCTATTTTCTTCAACCAAATAGTAGCTGTGTAAGGATATGAAACCATTTTACTATCACTTAGCAGATATTATTTAAATGCATTTGAGGGATGCCTGGGAGCTCACTTGGTTAAGCATCTGACTCTTGGTTTTGGCTCAGGTCAAGATCTCATGATTCATGGGTTTGAGACCTATTTGGCTCTGTGTTGGCGGCACAGAGCCTGCTTGGGATTCTCTCTCTTCCTCTCTCTCTGCCTCTCCCTCACTCACACTGTCTCTGTCTCTCTCAAAATAAATAAATAAACTTAAAAAAACTGCATTTGGAAGAATTTTATATTCCATTTTTAACACATGCACACAGATGCACACACATACACTCCTATATTATATCAAATTTTAATGGCATTTCAAAGACCAATATTTCTTCATCAATTTTTTTCCTATAATTTTGACTAGAAATTAATTTTGAGTGTGAAAGGTAAATATTTCTAGGAAATAAATCAAAACTGAATATTGTGTCTCATTACAACTGATTCAAACCACTGAAGCTGATAAGTGATTATAAATTTTGAACAGCAAGACTTATTCTAAACAGCTCATTTTCCCCATCAAGAGTGCTAGCTCTCAGTCTTCAGTTTACATAACCACTCTGAAACGTCCTTCTTAGCAGCTGGAAAAACCCCTGACTTTCCCCACTCAGTGATTTCTTAATGAACTTCCTCTCTGGGGTATTTCCTTACCAGGCACATGTATAAACACAACTCAGATTGCTTGCTTGCTTGCTTTCTCTCTCTTTCTCTCTTTTTTCCTTCCTTTGTCCATACCTCTCCCTCCCTCCCTCCCTCCCTCCCTCCCTCCCTCCCTCCCTTCCTTCCTTCCTTCCTTCCTTCCTTCCTTCCTTCCTTTCTTCTTTCCTTCTTCTTTCTTTCTTCTTCTTTCTTTCTTTCTTCCTTTCTTTCTTTCTTTCTTTCTTTCTTTCTTTCTTTCTTTCTTTCTTTTTCTTTCTTCGTTTCCTCCCTCCCTCCCTCCCTCCCTGCCTCCCTGCCTCCCTCCCTTCCTTCCTTCCATTCTTTCTCTCTGTCTCTCTTTCTCTTATTTATATTTGATAGCTCTGGTGATGTTTATTTTACCCTTTGACACATGTCAAATATTATCAGATAATGGGATTAAAATCTTATGAACCTTCCGGTTCAATACGCATGTGATTTGAGATTCTTAATATTGGTTGAATTTTGAAAAAGCCATCTTATTGATATGAAGTGTCGCCTTCATTTTAAGTAAGTAGGATCCAGACAAATCTCCTTCACCACTTAACCTGTTATAATCATACTAATTCTTGGCATTAAATAGTCAACTAGATTTACTGCTACATATATAATGATTTTCATTTAAAATTACACTTATTTGTGATTGTTTTTATTGTAGCAAGTAATACTGCCCCAAAATGTACAGCGATGACATTATTTTTAATGCATTTATTTAAGTAGAAAAAGTGAGTTAGTTAAAATAGGTAAATTACTACTGTTTACAGTCATGTTTCTTTAATTATAGAATTTGGGGATAGAACACTTTTTCTGATGAAAAACATCCCAATTCTTCTCTAAGGAGCATCCCATGGTGTTAAGGAATTTAATAGCTCAATTCCTCAAGCATGAATATAGTAGCAATATGAAGAAAATAAAATAATATAGCACTTTTTCTCTTTTGGTTTTCAAAATCTTTGTAACTTGAACTTGAATAAGCGGGACTCACAGAATTCAAAGAAAATAATCTTGTTCTTTCCCCACAGCAGTCTTGTCCAAGACTTACTTAAAATCTTATTATTTAAAATCTAAGGCAAATTCCTTTCAGGGAGTAAAGAGTTCAAGCCACTTGAGTATATTTAAAATGACCTGTTTTACATAAGAATCAAATTTCAACTGTCATTTACTGTGAAAACTTCTCTCAGTTTGGGTCTGCTTTAGACAGGACACCTATTGTGGGAAGGAGGAAAGAGTACTCTCTCTTTTTCTCTTTTCTCTGATGGTCCTCCCCAGCGTGCCAGAAAGGGGATTTCTGTTCCTTGCAGACTAAGGGGCAGAAATGAGGAGAGCTGAAGGGCGGAAAACATCTTCCTTGATTGGTACTTTCCCACCTTGATGTCGGGCTGGGAGGGGTTGAGTGCACTGGGGGTCATCACTGGGATTCGTTGGCTTGGCACCTTCAGGATTCTAAGGCACTTATTAGCTAGGTGCTCATGATTCCTCCTACATCCTGCCCCAGAGTGTCCATCGGAAATCTCCAGCCTCATTTTCTTCAAGGTCTCCTTGCTTCACCTGATGTCCTTTTGGAGCAAGGTCTAAGACTACTCAGGTGGTTTCTTCCACATGGCTTACATGCAGAAGGACAGGCCCTGCCAATACTATTCTCCCTGCTTGGCTGTGGCAGACAGACTCTAGGCTATCTAATGCTTCCTGCTTCCAGTGTTCAGGCCCTTTGTGATTGCTTCCCCTTGAGTATAGGCGAGACCTATGACTTGCTCTGAAATAGAATATGGCACGGTGACAGAATGTACATGACTATGTGTACGTGATTACACGATCACATTATAGGAGACTAGCATGTCTTACTGGTGTCTCTTTCTCTTTCTTGCTGGCTTTGAGGAAGCCGGCAGCCATGTTGGGGAGCTCCACGTGGCCAGGACTGGGGACTGCCTTTAGGAACTTCGAGTAGACTCTAACCAACAGCCTACAAAGACTTCCAGGCAATCACTCAGCAAAAAATAAAAATAAAAATAAATAAAAAATGGTGGTGGGGGAGAGGCTCTGTCCTACAGCTGCAAGGAATTGGATTCTGTCTCCAACTGTGGAAACTTGAAAGTGAATCCTTCTCCCAGAAAAGCCTCAGTTGAGACCAAAGCCCTGCCAACACTTTGATTGCATTCTCGTGAGACTCTGAAGCAAAGAACCCAGTTAAGCCATGCTGAGTCCTGACCTGTAGAAATTGTGAGATAATAAAGGCATGTGGCTTTAAACCTCTAAGGCTGTGGCAGTTTGTACACAGTGACAGATAACTACACTGGCCATCAGGGTCAAAAGCCCTAGCTAGCCCTAGCCTCTTTTAGCTCCTCAGAGTGTATTAGACTCAAGTCTACCAACTTCCCCAAACTGTGAGGCTCCATATTAATTTCCCCGGGTGGTCCCCTTGCCACTTGTCTCTGAGCCTAGAGATGAGAGAGTTCTCCTTCCTTCTCCTACAGTGGGAAGAGGGAGGATGGGAAACTCACAGAACCTCAACAATTTTCTTGCGGTTAAATTGTCAGTAAAGTTTTCAAGCTATAGTCTGTGGCTAATGCAATTCTCTGAGTTCCAACTCCATATTTAAATTTCTTTTATAGGCTGGTTGAGAAAGCCATTTTTGGCTATTTCCTTTGCAACTTCTGCTCAGGTGAATGGCATTTCATTTTGTAGATAGAGAGCAATCATCAGCTAACTCCCTTGGCGATGGTGATGGGAGTAGTCCCCCCAAGTGCAGGCAGTAAGGGGAAGCATGGTCTGTAAAAATTTTAAAATAATAACAAAAAATGCCATCTGCCTTATGTCATCCACGTGTAAGCAATTCGAAACAATATTGATAATAAAATATTCTCCGGAAAAAGAAAATATTTCGTTGATCTAAATTCTGAAATAAAAGCGGCCCGTTTTGGGCAGATCCCTCCCACCTGCGCCGCCCTTGGCACGATGCTGGCTTATCTGTTTATCGGAACCTGAGCACAAGCCTCTCCTATATGAGTCCTGTAAACATCCAGAAAGGACAGCGTTAGCTTCTCGCCTTTCCAATGCCTTCTGCTCTTCCGCGGGACACTTTGCTGCCATCTGCTGGGAAACCGTGAAAAGTACATAAATCCATGATGGTTGCGAAAGCAAAGAGCCTCATAGATGTGTGTTCGACTCCCACTCCTATGGTGGGGGTCTAATATAACTTAGAAAGCACATGGAACGTTTGGCATTATCTAAAGAATTCGATGCAAATCTTCCACCTTGCCTTTGTTTTTGTTTGGGCTAGTGGGCATGGTGCCAGGAAGTCAATTGGGTGGGCTTCTGGATAAGTGTTGGGTGGGAAGTAGGGAAGGAGGAGGTGGGACTCCGGAGAAAGTGAAGGAGTCAGGCTGTGGCTGGGTGGACTTCTCTTTGTTGTCTAGGAAAACATAGCGAGGAAGGAAAGGAAGAGGAGAAGGCAACTCATGAGTAAGGAGGAAGGGACAGTGCCAGGCACACTGTAAGTATTGGCTCATTATTTTCTCACCCCTTTTACTCTCCCTGTTGTGCAAAGAGTCGAAGACACTGGGGTGTGAAGTAACTCATCCAAGATCAGATTTTTTTGTGTATTTGAGGAAATAAATGGAAAGGCTTCCAGAGGGAAGATCCTCAGACATCTGTGGGGTTAGACATGGGTGCCGTGCCCTCTCCGAGCCCACCCTGACCCCGAGTGAGCTCTGGGGGGGGGGGGGAACTCTTGGCCAAGGGACTCATGGTAGTGCCCAGATAAGTGGCCCCAGGTTCTGGGACAGGACTTGCCCAGGCGATCAGCCTCTCTGCTGTGGCTCCCCCAGAAACAAATGCAGGTGGGCAATTTCTATTTCCTGTGAGGGCATGAGGAGGGGAGTTTCCTTTGCTTCTGCCTTTGAAAATAAAAATAAATCTTACACCAAGTCAGCTGCAACTCTGTCATCAGCGCTCACCCTGATGCTCACAGCAGAATGTCACCTGCTAGTCGTTGCATGCGTCTGAGACTTAACATCTTTCCTGCCTCCTGAGTTTTTGAAAACCTTCACCCTGTCTCATCGTGGGGTGAGGAGGGACAGGAAGGCATGCTTGGGTCTGATTGTTGGGAAATGGAGACTTCGTATGTTTTCATGAGACTCGTCTTTCAGCTGCTTTCAATGTTTTGAGACGAAATCTACTGCTTGATTAATATAATGTATCTTCGAGGCCGAAAGCTTTCTTTCCCATCAGTTCTGAAGAGGGCGGTCCCTCTGCCTTTGATGACTCATGTGCATGACAACGACATCTTGTCCTGCAAATAGTACTCTCACTGTTGCTTAAGAGGATACCCTGAAACACAGACAGAGAGAAGAGGAAGATAGAAGATCAAACAAGAAGTATATATATTATTGGAGAGCCTGGGTGGCTCAGTCGGTTAAGGGTCTGACTTTAGCTCAGGTCATGGTCTCACAGTTGGAGAGTTCGAGCCCCACGTTAGGCTCTATGCTGACAGCTCAGAGCCTGGAGCCTGATTCTGTGTCCCCCTCTCTCTCTCTGCCTCTCCCCTACTCGTGCTCTGTCTGTCTCTCTCCCCACCAAAAATATGAACTTTAAAAAAAATTTTAAAAGGAAGTATATATATTATTTATGTACAGCTAACACAAGCACTTAATGTATGTCTACACACACATACATATACTTCTTGTTTGACATTGTTTCTTGAATATCTTAAATTTCTTAAAATATTTATATATGCCATCCAGGGACTTTCATAAGCTGCAGAACAGTATGAAATTGGTATGTTAAACAATAATGACATAATTCCAGTATCCATAGGAGACTCACAGTTTCTTTTTTCTTCTTTATTGTTCTTGTAGTGGTTCTGAAAGGATCAGGCGTCTGCTTCCCAAAACGGTAGGATGATAAATGTCTGAGAATAATTTTTAATGTTCATATTGTAATTAATGACATTTTTGAAATACACAGAAGCAGAGGAAATAATAAAACCCAATAGCTACACATTTATCCTTGAGATTCAAGCATTTTCATTCTTTATTTTCTGTATTTATTTAGATTCACCTTTTCCCTGCTCAGAAATTAACGGTTGCATGCAGCCCTGAAGCTTCTATCTTGGCTCCTTTCTTCCTTCCCTAGAAGTGTCCATAGCGAGGAGGGAACTTCCTTTCTCTCTAACTCCACATTTCCTGTGGCAAAACTTCCACAGAGAAATACACCTTCTCTCCACTCCTTCACCCCCAAGTTTTCTTCAGAGAAGGAGGAACGTGCGTAGCTGCAAGTTTGGAATCAGGGATTGGGCTTGTACGGCTCAGCCCCCAGGAGTTCCTTCGTTCGTTCATTTGTTCGTTCCTTCCTTCCTTTTCTGCCAGAAGTTGCCTCTCCAGCCTGTGCTGTCTCAGCCCTGCCAGTGATTGTTTGGTTACATCAATTAAATTCTGTTTGACCTTGAACTGAAGGAATGCTTTTCTTTCAGCTTGCCACAAATAAGTGATTTTTTGGGGGTGGTGGTTTTTGCCTGAGTATTTGCTAGGTCTTATTTTTCAAGTAGTTTCTAAACATGGGATGAGAAGAAAGGAGTATTATTTAGTGGTTGGTTCCCTAATCCTCCTAAAATCTGTGTCCAGAGACTAGGAACTTTAAAATATTAAGTAAAAACTGGCATTTGGGGGAGTTTGAGGCATCTGTTGTAGTGTTGATGGCGTGGCTTCCAGTCAATAATCAGTTGAGTTTAGTCTTGGTTAGAAGTTGTTAAACTGAGAATACATCCCTTTGGTGGGTCAGGTAATCCTGGGAGATGAGATGAACGAGCCTCGTTTGGACGATGGACACTTCTGGGACACTGAGAGTCTTAAAGGCTAATAGCGGGAGTATGTTAGGAAGACAAAAATGCCCAGGCCAGAAAACAAGGGAAAGGAAAATAGAATATATTCTAACCAATGAACAACGTCAACCTTTCATGAAAGGTAAGGGAATGGACCTATTTAAGAGGCAGATGAATTGCTAGTAGCTCAGTGGAGTCTTTCGGAAATTCGGACAACTGCAGAGGGATATAGAATATTAGGGTCGTATGTGATCGCTGCGGAAAAAAACGGTGCAGAGAAAAGAAACAGTTCTGCTACTTTGAGGACCATGGTATTTTAGTGTGAAGGACCATACCAAAGTCCTGTGGATTTAAAAGGTAAGAAAAGGATGCCCAGGTAGCTCGGTTAGTTAATCGTCTCTTGATTTTGGTTCAGGTTATGATCTCACAGTCATGAGTTCGAGCCCCAGAGCCCCATGTCCGGCTCAGCGCTGAGCCTGGAGCCTCCTTGAAAGACTCTCCATCTTCCTCTGCCCCTCCCCCACTCACGCTCTCTCTTAGAAAAATAAATCAATAAAAATTAGTAAATAAAAGCTAAGAAAAGGCTAGAACAGAGCACATCGGCACAGGGACTGGCCATCCTTAGCCTCCCCTGGGGCCTCAGGCTTCACAGGCATAGATAGAAGCTTAAGTCCAGGATTTTCGCCAGAGAGATTGTTTGGCTGAATTACAGTGAGGACAAGGGAAATCGTACCTACAAGCCTGGTTTTCTAGGCCTAAGCGATTCCATTGCAAGAGCAAGTGGCCGCAACTACTGTGGAAAAGGACTGTATTGCTAGAGAGATCTCACACTCGATGCGGCATGAGGGCTCCAGGGACACAGAAACCAGAGACGACAAGGACATGAAGAGGTTCTGAATAAGCTCAATGGGACAGAAGTGCCACCGGCGTGACTTCACACCTGGGGTGGCCACAGATTTCTAAATATTGCGAAAGTACCTGTGATGGTTAATTTTATGTGTCAACCTGACTAGGCTAAGAGATGCCCAGAGGGCTGGTAAAACATCATTTCTGAGGGTGTCTACGATAGAGGGTGTGTCCAGAAGACACTGACATTTGAATTCGAATCGGGGGACTAAGTAAAGAAGATGGCCCTTGATGTGAGGAGCATGGACTCATTCAGTATGCTGAGGGCCTGCCAGCACAGACAGGCAGAGGAAGCGTGAACGCGCTCTCTCTGCTTGAGCCGAGGCATCCACTTATTCTTCTCTGACACTGGCACTCCTGCTTCTCAGGCCTTTCGATTCGGACTGCACGACACAGCCGGCTTTCCTGGCTCTCTTGCGGACAGCGGACTGTGAGACTTGTGTGCGTCCATAACCGCGGGAGCAGTTGAGGCAATACGCCCTCTCTTCTCTCTCTCCCCACTCCTCCCCGTCCTCCCGTTCCCCTCTCCTTCCCATTGGCTCTGTTTCTCTAGAGAACTCCAATATAGCACCATAACGTCTCAAAGCCTACCCCGAGAGAGAAAGCAGTATGCCCCCTCACCCCACTGCAGGAAGCATTTTTAAAAGGCGCCCAAATTCAGTTTTAGTTTATTTTGAATGCAGCCATCTTCAATTCTAGAAAACTGGAGATGATTGACGTCCTTGAGGTTGAAAATCAAGGTTGCTTTTTCCCCATCTACTTCCGTCAGCTACTTCCGAGCTACCCCTTTGGGGCCGGGAAACGGTGTTGGAGGATCTAGGTTAACTATGGGGAATCTGGAAACATAGGTTTTCATGGGATAACTGTTGGAAAGGTTTGTCTTGGACTCGTTTTCTAAATCTTGTAAATACGGAGTGGAGGAGAGTGCGAATGCTCTGAAAAGATCCCCAACTCTATGCAGAATCTGAGGGAAGCATCTCCGGGTGGGAGTTAGTGAGACCGGATGTGTGGCCCGGGTGAAAATGGGGTAGCATAACTGGTCCCCTCAGATCCGTTTTCCACTTCGTGCTTCCCAGCACACGGTGTCTGGTGGTTGGAGACCCAAGTCGTTTTAAGGAGCTGACTCCTGCCCTTTCTCCAGGGTACTCTGGTCCCGGGCTGTCAGTCAGTGCCTTTGATCCCTCCCATGGCGGTGATTCGTTCAGCCTGGACACGTGACTCAGCACGGTCCAATCAGAATGATTGTCAGTAGTCATGTTTTTAAACTTAGGACCAAAATAGATGTTAAAAAAAAAAAAAAAAAAAGAACAGTTGGTATAAAATCTAAATGTCTCTGGTGTGTTCAGTCAGCAATACTGAATATCACTTTTTGCTTCCTTCAGTGTTCGGTGTGTGGCATGAGGAAAAAGGGGGCTGGGAGGGCCTCCTATAGCAGAGGAAACAAAAACTTCAGGAGGGGAAGAGCCACAGAGGCCTCTGTAAAAGCAAAAACCCTCTTCCAGTTTATTTTGCTGAGGAAAAACAGATACTAATGTAGGTTTTTCATAAAAGCACAGTGGTGTAATGCAAACTTTTGAAACTAGGAGATAGCTGTATTCCATTGGATCTAGAATATTTTAAACTAAATATGCCTTCTACCTTTGTATGAAGCTTTTTTTATACAATAAATAATGTGCCTTCTCTCTCTTGCTTTCTGTTGCTTTTAGAAACACAAAGATGAGGGGCACCTAGGTGACTTAGTTGGGTAAGCCCCCAACTCTCACTTTATTCCGGCTCAGGTCATGATCTCACAATTCGGGGATCAACCTCCCACCCCCATCCCCTTGTAGGGTCAGGCTGTGTCCTGACAGGACAGAGCCTACTTGGGATTCTCTCTCTCCCACTTTCTCTGTCCCTCCTCCCACTGGTGCTCTCTCTGTCTCTCTCTTTCAAAAAAAAAAACAAAAACAAACAAACAAACAAACAAGCAACGACAAAAAAAAAAGAACATGAAAAAATTATTTGCTGTCACAAAGATTACTGTCTCTCTGATTCACATTGTAATTCAGATGGGTAAATTGTCTAAATCCTGTATGCTGGGCCCTGGAAATAAAGGCTAAAAAAATGAGAAGAGAGGAAACCAGCTATTCTTGAGAAAAGACATGGGAAAAGGAGCTGGAGAGAGATGGTAACGTTTGTCTTCACGGGTACAACCAAGGGCAAAACGTGGGCTCCCCTCCCACCAGGATTTTGGCTCCCCCAATGGGGCCTCGGCTGATAGGTTTTCCCACAGTGTAGAAAATTAATAGTAACCTGAGGAATCCACTAAAGACTATGACATTTAATTCTTATTTATTATTTCGCACATGATTGGGCAAAAAAAAAATATGTTAAGAGGATGTCTAATGCCGACATCAAATAAGCACACTGCCTACAATGGCTACTTTGTCTTATTTTGCCCTCGTCCCAAACTTAAATGATCTTCTCTGTCACTTCATTACTCCTTTAAGATGATGGCGTTTTGTCCCGTGAGTGAAGAGGTGCCTGAAAACAGATTTGCTGCCGCTCCTCTTCCCTGCTTCACGCAGGTTGGATAGTTGGCCTTTGACAGATGGTCACCCCATTGTCCCTGCATTCAACATTCATACGGCAAATATTAATTGAAGGAGCCCTAAGCGCCGATTGCAGTATGTGAGCAGGTTCATACCCTACCGTGCTCCGGCTCTCCTGGGTTACTGTTGTACGTGAGCTGCGGTTCACAGTTAATTCTCTTACTCAGCCAGTATTTAGGAGGTGCCCTGCCATGTGCCGGCCCAGTGCTGGAGACCAGTGCTACATTCTGAAAAAGGATACTGTCCTTGCCCTTAAATGGGAAAAGCAGGTTTTTCAAGGTGACCTGTGTGCTTTCAAAGAAGAGCAGGTGGTTGTGGCCCTCTGGACTCTAGGTAGGCAGATCGGCGTGGGCGAAGGTCAGCGCCCTGAAAGTAAATGCAATTTGTCAGGGTTCTAATGCAGAGTGACAAGTGAGAGACCTAACTGGGAGGGAGGCAGGTCCTGGATGCCCAGGGCACTGACTGCCTCCTGCGGGCACTGAGCTGTGTCCGGGAGGCTGTCAGCAGCCACAGAAGGATTTAAGCACTGTGATGACAAAATTGCGTTTGTATTTCCAGAGGTCCCTAGTACAGGAGTGTTTGCAAGGGCAAGGAGAGGCACCGACAGGTCAGAAAAGGCAAAATAAAAGGACAAAGCATATAATACTAATATTAGACAATAAAAAGTCCTTATGACCAAAACACGTAATAATACAAATAAGAAAAAATAATTTGAAGCTTTGCCTAGAGATATGAGAAACTAACAAAAACACAAGTAGTGAGAGTTTTTAACATATATCTTGCAAGTGTTGAGAAATGAAAGCAAGAAAAAGTGTTCAAATGACAGAATGCTTGACTTAAGCAGCATAAAGGAAACATGCTTCTTAAGCCTCACATTGATGACAACTCGCCATAAATTCATCCCAAAGAAAACCTCATTAAATTAAAAAGAAAATTCCAGGTCACAGTCACTAATCCATTGCAATAGAAGTGGAAAGAAATCACACGAATATTTGGTACCACTATACAAAAATTCAAGACTGATGGAAGTGTATAGATTCTTAAACCCTCCATAACCAAATTTAAAATCCGAAGTGAATATATTTTGTTCCTGTTGCAACCGACGTGCGAAATAATGGTTTGGAGGGTGAATTCGGGCGGAGGGGCAGTAGAAACCTCACACTCTGGCATCGGGAGCATTCTCCTAGCGCTCAAGGCACAGCCCGAGCACTACTGACTGCAGACCTGCGGGAAACGGCGCGCTGGCCTCGGGAGCCCAGCCGTGCGGGGACACAGAGCTCTGCTGTGTGTCGCCATCTCTCCCTCCCTCTCCTCATCCCCCTTCGTCCCTGAAGATGCCCTCTCAGAACTTCTGCTGTGGGCTCGGCCTGTGCCTCAGGGCCCCCGCGCCCAGTTCTCCCTCCTTCAAGATTCTTCGTGAGTTCTGTTTTCTTTTCTTTTTTTTCCTTCTTCCACAGCGGAACTTCCTAGTCAGTCTCTTTTGGGTAGCTTTCCTAGAAGCTAAGAAAAAACAATCATCTCGATGGCCACTTGCCAAGCAGTTTCTTATGACCTGCGTTAGCCCTTAAACAATTCCACCAGCTAGCTGCTGTTAAGTCAGCTTTGCCTGTGTGACAGAACGGCGTACGGGGTTCACGTCCATGGAACGTTGAACGCATTATAGGACCCCAAGAGAGGGTTCGAGTAAATGCTGGCATTGTAAACTACAGCGGGCCTACATTCACACTGCTGTCGAGGTGTGTCCCCATGCCGTCCGCCCTAGCTCCTTTGGTGCCCTCTCCCTGTCTGCAGCCTCTTCACGACTAAGCTTTCTCAGTCGGGTATAGATTTGGGTGGAACGAATAAACTTGAGTTTGGAGCCAGAAAACCTAGGTTCAAATCCTGGATCTTGGAACTTACCAGCCGCTTTGACCAAGTTCCCTGCGGTCAGGCAGTGCCCTGCGTGGCCCACGGTTGCCGCCTCGTGAACCTGTGATGAACTGGATGAATTCAGAGCCCTGCACGTTCCAGTTCCTTCTTTGTGCCAGAGCAGTGCTAATGCCACGGAGACCCTCCCTGAGGAGGCACTTAAATAAAACGCGTACGCAAGCACACACACTTCTTAGAATGTAAAGGTGCAGAACTGGACTCTACTCGAGAGACCAGTATGCATCTTAGAAACAGGGAACATCATGGGGTGCCTGGGGGGCTCAGTCGGTTAAGCGGCCGACTTCAGCTCAGGTCAGGATCTCGAGGTCCGTGAGTTCGAGCCCCGCATCCGGGTCTGTGCTGACGGCTCAGAGCCTGGAGCCTGCTTCACATTCTGTGTCTCCCTCTCTCTCTGCCTCTCCCCTACTCATGGTCGGTCTCTCTCACTCTCAAAAATGAATAAGTGTTAAAAAAATTCTTTAAAGAAATATGGAATATCAGGACTAGAACGGGACTTGGAGATCTCCCTGCACGGATGTAGGAGAAAACCGTGGCCCCAAGAAAGAAAGCAACGCAGGTCATGAAGGTAATGGATTTATAACCCAGTTTCCCGACTCTCCTTTTCCTCAATAACCTGCCTCATTTCCTTAACCTTGAGTTCATGTACATAACTAAGCCACAAGAGGGAGGCGGCGGACAAGAAAAATGTGCTCTGAATTTCCGCCTAACTCCAGTGTCTGGAGAAGGCTCAGGGAGGCAGCTGGGGTTTTGGGTACTAGATCTGGTTGGATTCCATTTCTATCCTATATTAGTGGATAAATTAATTTATTCCTCTGAGCTTCTGTTTTCTCATTTGCTAAATGGAGATGGATTTAGTTATTTGTGGGGATAATTGAGAGTGCAGACAAAAAGCTCGCCAGAGTTGATTCTCAAGATAGGTGTCAATGAGGACGACAGATATACAGATAAGGCTTTAACTTCAAAGAGCACTTTTCTGTGCCCTCCATTCCATCTCATCCTCTACACTTCGGGTAAGGTAAAAGCAACCATTTGGACTTTGTCTAATTGTTATGTACTCCAGTCTCCTCCATCCTCCATTCGTCACATTCTGGAAGGTCTGAGCATCTGCATGGAAGTGGGCATGGATTAAGGTAGAAGGAGAGACTGACACTAAAGTCTCACCCGATCTCATATTCTGTATGATTTGAGTCATGGATGGGGCACCAGAAACATTGCCATGTCCTTTCGTCCGTTTTGTGGAGAGTGGGCCTTGCTGCAGAAGGCGAGGGTTGAGGGACACTGCAGGATGAGTGGCCAGGCGGCTCCGCCAATGCCTGGCATCCTTCCGTCTTGGTGGAGCAGCCGCTGGGCCTCTGATGCAGGAAACGGCTTGAACCAGAGCCCGAGGCTCTTGCAGGCCAGGAGTTGGGTGTCTGGACCACATACTGTGGAAATATGTCAAGGAGGAGCTATTGGAATAACTCATGAACTCTAGAGCTGGGAGTGTCTTTGGAGGGGATTGAACCAACCTGGTCATTTCTAATGAAGCCAACAGAGGAGAACAGACTTACATGAAGCCGTGGAGTGGGGCAGTGGAAGAGCCTGGAAGAAATTAAAAAGGTAAAATAAAATCAGGACTTTGACTATTTCTGCCATACCCAGTTCCCTCACGGCTGGGCCATTACTACTGTCTAGTGTTTCGTTTTGTTGTTGTGTTGTGTTGTGTTTTGCTTTGTTTCTCTTGCTGTTTCACACAATGCAGAGTTTCACCGGTTTATTCTGACTCTTCCGCAGCCCTGTCTCCTCCACAGGAATTTTAAATTACCCACACCCCTCCTTAGGCCAGCCGTTAAATAACCAGCCACCTTGTGTTCCCTGAACGCCCCCTAAGGTTCTCACTCTCTATTCAAAACGGCTAATTGGGGCACCTGGGTGGGTCAGTCGGTTAAGCACCAACTCTTGATTTCAGCTCAGGTCATGATCTCACAGTCATGGGATCAAGCCCATTGTCAGGCTCTGAGCTGACAGTTCCGAGCCCGCTTGGGATTCTCTCTCTCCCTCTCTCTCTGTCCCTCCCCTACTCTCGCCTGTGCACACACATCACTCCCTCATCTCTAAAAAATAAAAAAAAAAAGGCTAATAATGGAGTGTTTTTCACAAGGAATTGAGGTGAATAAAATTAATCTAACTTAATACACAAGTACTGTTATTCTTCTGACTAATAGTGTTGGACATCGTGAGTGGAATCAAGCCATTTTCTGGAGCCTGATAATACAGATCCCTTGAGCTCACCGGCAAGGGCAGAAGAAGTGGAAAGAGCAAAGCTCTTGCGGCCAGCCTGTACCTGATGTTTCTGGGGAGGTGGTGGGTCTGAACCGGGGGGCTGGGGGGTGGGAGAGGACAGGGCAGTGTTGTCTGCCCATCTGCCCTGCCTGGGGGCTGGATCGTAAAAGGACACTGAGGACTCGAGCTTTTATTGCGAGTGACACCGGAGGCATTGGGGGATTCTGAGCCAAGGAGAGACGGGATCTGACTTGTGTGTTCTCAGGATCACTCTGCCACCATGCTGCGTTGAAAACAGACCTCAGACCGGTAAGAGCAGGAGTGGGGAGAACGGCGAGGAGGCTGTGTAGTGACCCAGGAGAGAGGGTGGTGGTTCAGACCGTAGCCAGGCAGCACCGCTGCTTGCTCAGAACAAACCTGGGGAGGCTGGTCGGGCACCTCTCTTTCCTCCCCTCCACCTCCCCATGTTCAGTCTTGTTGAATACCCAGTTACCAGCCAGGGTCTCCCCAGGAAACAGAATTCATCCCACGGGATTCACTCTATGGGACTTTGACCAAGGCCATTAAGGAAACCTAGAAGGGGTGGAAGGCACCAAAGATGAGAAATGGCAGGAAGCTGCACCCCCTCTCGGGTTGAAGGACGACGGCATCACTGGAGTCCAAGGAGAGCAGGAATCCGGGAGGAGGAGCTGCCTGCAGGCTGACTGTGAGCGCACAGCCGCAGCAGGGGCTGTGCCCGCGCGGGGAGAGCGTGGGGGAAGAGATGCTTTGCCCCCGATTCTCCAAATAACGCAGTACAGTTTGCTCTCTTACACCAGATTTACAGAAGATTTGAGATTTCCCCGGAGGCCCAGTCGGCGAGTGGCCAGATTACGTCCAGAGCACACATCTGCCGCCCTGGGACCTTTCTGTTGGCGCCACACGGGCCCCCACCCTGGGAGAAATGATGAAATGAAACTTGGCCTTGGCTCGCGAGGAAAATGAACGTGGAAAGGGGCAGTAAAGGTGGATGAGAAGATGGGGGATCCGCTCACTCCCTTCCGCCCCTCCAGGGAGAAGGAAGAGGAGGCAGCGAGTCTAAGAACCAGCTTTGGTCTTTCCATTACTCTTGCTGATGTTTTATGTAGTAGCTGTTGTATCTAGGGTCACCTAGAGGGTCAAGGCTGCGGCTCACTTAGAGTGCGGGAGGGGGCGCACTTGCGTGACTTTTGCCTCCAGGAGACCCACCGAGTTCTCAGGGTAAAAACCAGACAAAAATGCCCTAGGGCTTCTGGCTTATCTCAGGCACCATCTACTCTTTGGTACGGGAGACACTGCCAGCCTCCCCTCCCGGAGTCCCGCGTGCACGCGCTACCGTGTTTGCAGATAGCTAAGCTCGAGCTCTTCCAGTTGAAGAGTTCCGTTGGTCCCAGGGTGTATCGAGGCCTGGGCTTTATGGATCAAGAGGCTCAGGTTTGCAGAAGGAGCAGTCACGAGATTCATGTGGAAGGGGGGATGGACGGCAGGGGAGGAGTGTTCAAATCAGCTGGTTCAGACTGACGAGGCGATGGTCCGATGGTAAGGAGCGAGAAGTTATGCAGCAGCTGACCCGATGCGGAAGCACCGGGCATCTGGTGCCGGTCAGGGCGGTTGGTCGTTAGAACACGCGTCTTTCGGTTCCTCACTTGGAGGATGAAGAAACAAAACCTCACCGGCATCGCTTTGAGTGGAGCAGCTGAGCGGAAATGAAAATCTGGGCCACCTCTCTCCCAGTTCTGTACCTTCTCCTCTTTGGCCCCCTTGTCCCTCAGTCTGCACAGAAGAAAGTTCTGGGCTAGAGTCCAAAGGATTCGCTGTGTTCTGGTTTCCTCTTGCCAAGACCAACCATCTCTGCTCCCTGGGAGCTCCTGCTCCTATGGTTTTCATATCCTTTTCCTAAAAGCCGTAGCGAGAGCTAAAATCTTATTGAATCAGGCCTCCTTGGCTTCTCAAAACGTTTCTATATAGAGTAGATCTTCGACGTTCTGGTGGTAAGAAGACAACTGTTTTAACTATATGCGGTGACGGATGTAAACCAGACATTGTGGTGATCGTGTTGCAGTCTGTACAAATGTCGAATCATTCTCCTGTACACCTGAAACTGATATGATGTCCTACGTCAGCTATCTCTCCAAAAAAAGAAGTATTAAATATAGACTCCAACCTCACAGTTCAATGGGGAGAGCTCTTGTGCTGGTGGGGGGGGCAGGAGGGTGTGGGTAGACAAGTTTCAATCAGCTTGCATTTGCATAGCATTTGACAGTTTAGGAAACGCTTGTATGTTCTTTGTCTCAGCTTGTCATGACACCGATCCTCCCTCACCAGAGCCCAGGCGGAGGGCAGATAGATTGCTGGGTGCTGGGGCTGTGAAGAACCCTTAGGGCTTGCCTTCTGAGCTTGGCATAGAGGCAGAGGGCCTCCCTCATGAAGAGTGGGGGTTCTTCAAAGACCCATCTAATTTCAAATCTGGACTTAGCACTTCCTTGCTGTGTGATCCTAGCTTTGTGTCCTACCTTCTCTGAGCCTCGGCTGTAACTTGGAGCTAATGATACCTTCCTTGTAGAGCTGTGAGGAAATTAAAAGGGGATAAGGATGTCAAGCATCTCCTCTAGATTATCCTGCTCAGATTAGCCCCTCGATAAACAGCAGCGAATTCCCAGATTCAGATACCCCCTGTGTCAGCTTCTCCTGTTACTGCGATGGCACGTTCGGGGTCAGAATTCACAGTCCAGCCCCTTGGGCTTAAAAAAAAAAAAAGTTTGTATATAATTTGAAGTCATCTACTATTTTCATTCTTAAAACAAATTATAATGAACGGATGCTGGAGAGTAGCATTTCTTTGGATTAATGAATCTACTAGAGGAAGCTTGAGATAGCTGATCATTCCAGGTTCAGAGGTAGAGGAAATGACACTGTGAGAAATATCTTATAAGACACTGAAGAGAGATTGGGAGAAATGCTAAGATGTTTTATTTAGCTTTTTTGGAATTTATTTTTTCCTGCTCCAAAGTCACAAGACGAAATCCAATGTACCAAAAATAATGTCTTTATCGCTCTTGATAAAACAGAAGTGTTGGGGGAATTATTCGCCACAGACTGTTGGTGAATATTATTCTGCGAAATTCGGTGTTCAAAGAAAGGGAGATTAAGTTTCCCTGAAATTGCAGGCTTTTAGGGGCTTCAGGTGGCTCAGTCGGTTAAGTGTCTGACTCTTCATTTCGGCTCAGGTCATGATCTCACGGTTTCATGGGTTCATACCCCACCCAGTGGTGCTCATTGACCACACATGGAGCCTGCTTGGGATTCTATCTCTCTCTGGACCTGCCCTGCTTGCCTTATCTGTGTCTCTCTCAAAATGAATAAATAAACTTAAAAAAAAAAAAGAGGGGCACCTGGGTGGTTCAGCAGGTTAAGCTGATGACTTTGGCTCAGGTCGTGATCTCACTGTTTGTGGGTTCAAGCCCCACATCAGGATCTGTGCTGACAGCTCAGAGCCGGAGCCTGTTTTGGATTCTGTGTCTCCCTCTCTCTCTGTCCCTCCCTCACTCACGCTCTGTCTCTCACTCTCCCTCAAAAAAAAAAAATTGTGGGCCATTAGAATTCATCTTTTGAAAAAAAGTGCTTTCGTTTTCCTTTTAAAACCTATACATTTGTTCAGTTTGAGTGGTTTGTTCTGAAAGACATACTCTAAGAAGTTCAGATAAAAACCTGGTTTACTGAATCGGCAGAATGATTGCAGGGCAGCACGTGAGCAGAGTTGAGTGAGCTGACAGCGGTAGGGAAGACTGTGACGGGCGTTCATTGTTTTGATGCTGGTGTGGGTTGGCTGGGCTGTCGTCACTAAACAGACCGTATCCTTATACATCTCTAACGGTTATTTTATGTACTAGCAATATATAGGCACAGGTGTCTGGGGTTATATGTTAGGCATGTTAAGAGTGATTTCTTAAGAACGATACCTTTCTTTGCTGCCTGTCTACTATTTGCAGAACCATTTTGTCCATAATAATGGGGGAAGCTCACACAGAAAAATATGCTAGGTTTGTGCTTTTAATTTGAAATTATACAAACTGTGGGAAAAAATCTTTTATTAAGAGATAACAAGGCAGTATCCTTCCTAGATTCAAAATAATGAAGAGCAGTGCTTAAATATATCACCTCAACTCTACATGACCCCCAGTTTCTAATATATTTGCTCTTACATTTTTCGTCTGCTCTAATCTTTAATACCAGATGTCTGAGGCTTTTCCTTTCTCTTTTGCTGAGGTTGAAATATAATTTCCTCTGATGATATACCTCAACTCCCTCCTAATGCATCACCTGGATCCACTACCTCCGTTTGACTCTCTTTTACCCACATAACATTCAATAGAAACATCCCCATGGGGTATCGGACACCACTAAGTGAAATAAGAAAAATAAATAAGATACATCTTCAAAGGTATAATATACTACACTGGTAAGAAAACAGATACAATATAATTTTATTTTAATGTAGGTTTTTTTTAAATGTTTATTATTTTTGAGAGAAAGAGAGAACACAAGCAGGAGAGAGGCAGAGAGAGATGGAGACACAGAATCTGAAGCAGGCTCCAGGTTCTGAGCTGTCAGCACAGAGCCCTACGCAGGGCTCAAACTCATGAACCATGAGATCATGACTGGAGCTGAAGTCTGATGCTTAACGACTCAGCCACCCAGGTGCCCTGATACAACATATTTTTAAACCGATGGCTAATCTTAGTGGATTAAACACATCTAATTCTTTTTTTTAAAATTTTTTTAATGTTTATTTATTTTTGAGACAGAGAGAGACAGAGCATGAGCGGGGGAGGGGCAGAGACAGAGGGAGACACAGAATCCAAAGCAGGCTCCAGGCTCCGAGCTGTCAGCACAGAACTCGACGCGGGGCTCGAACTCACGAACCACGAGATCACGACCTGAGCCGAAGTCGAACGCTCAACCGACTGAGCCACCCAGGCGCCCCTAAACACATCTAATTCTATTCTCTCAAACCTATCAAAAATGATAGTAAGAGACAGGAAGAAAGTTATAAATCTACAAATCCAAAAAATATAAGGGACAATGGTGTCCCATTTTTTTTAGATGTTAGTAAACAGATGAATAAGTAGAAAATAACTTAGCAGCCCACAGAAAGTATAAATCTGACTGATGGAGCTAGAAGCCTGGAAAAGGAGTTATCCTCATTGGTAGAGGTCAGTAAAACTCAAGAACTGGGAGTGCCCCCAGGTGGATGTGTTACCGGACATGGTGCAGTGATGGTTCTAACTAAGAAGTTAGTGAATATAGTAAATTAAGTAAATTCACTAAGAAGAATGAATTAAGATCTTAGCAGGCCTAGAGGATAACCAGTTCTAACTGGAACAACAGAATATGGGGCTCCAGAGGAATGTCCCCAGAAAAAATAAGTGAAAGTGATGAATTGTCCTTTGAGTCTGTAGACATTGAGAGTTTTGCATTCACGATCGAGTATTTGGAAATTAATTGCTCTTAGGTATATGAAAACCAAGCATATGAAATGTGAGGCAGTTATTAACTCCAGGAAAAAGAAATGGTTGAAAGAAGATACAATTATGCATGGTAATTTACCCATTAATGACTAAAACACTATATGATTTTAGTTATATCCAACTAAAAATTATGACAAAACTCTATTGGCAGAATGAGAGAAAAGAAAGTGTTATTGGGGGGAGGGGTTTCCAGAGTAAGAGAGGGGTTAGCCCATTGTCTTCAATAATGGGGAGTTAGTTATAAAAGCCCCAAATTGAAAATAGTATTAAATACATCGACTTAGAAATATAGAAGTAAACACAAAAATAAAACAACTAAAAATTTAAACACTTGCTTCTAGAGAAAGGAAATTAGTTGAGACCAGGGTAAGGGGACACTAATGACCTTCTTAGGCTAAATCCAATGAACGTTTTGTTGTTGTTTGCTTCTCTGAATTCTTTAGTATCACTGGAAATATTTCTTCCTATGTTAGCAATGTTCAACGATTTATGTATATAATCTAAGATAATCTTCTCAATAATCGTATGACATATTATCTACATTTTACACATGAACAAACTGAAGCTCAGAGAGCTTATTGGCCCGAGCTCACACCAGGAATGGGATTTAAGCCTAGCTCCGTATGATTCCAGGCCCTGCAGTCATGATTACTAGTGCAGTGGCCCTTTCTCCTCCTTTAAAGATAATTTGATTCTCAAAATTGCCTTGTGAATTTATTTCAATTATTTTTCTAACAGTGCTAACCGGGCTACCCCCTACAGCATCCTCCTGGCCCATATGAATTCCATGCATCTCAGTGTAGCTGGCCCCACTCTTTAGCTTCCCCTGCCATAGGCAGCGGTGTGTCAGTGTCCTGTCTTCAGACATCTTCCGGGCCAAGTGAGGCAAGACTCTCTAAGCCATTACAACTCAAAGGATCAGGTGCCAGTTAACACACAACCTTGCTTGTGCTCCTCTATGGTGGCCGCTGGAGGCTGACTGAGGGTTTTCTGAAGCTCAGCAAGTAAATTCCATACTCGCCTTCAGACAACCCCTTCTTCCGAAACTTTCAGAGAGTTCCCTCGCTGACCATGCACTTGTCTTTTCTGTGAGGGCTAACGTGAGAAATGCCAAAAACTTCTAAACTCCTATAAATTCCCTTCAAAAACTCTCCTTTCTGATGATGAATCTCTAGGATTTTCTGAAAAGGGCAGTTGAGTATGATGGACATTGAGTAGTTTCGCTAACTTTTTTAAGTTCTGGAGAAGTGGATCCAAAACTGTCTTTGATTTGGAGGTGCTCGTTGGCTGTTATTATCTGGTTTCTGTTTCAAATAAAATCCAGAGCCAATAGGAGAAATCAAAATCTACCTCTGATTATTTTCATGTTGTCTTTGGTTTTTGTCTTCCTTTCCCTGTCAGTGATATGTGGAATGTGTTAAGATATTGAAATTTACTATTAGGTAAGAATAAAGAGACTGCATGCAATGATGAATCTGTCTATGCTTTATCTCCCCTTGGGGAGGGAAAAGGGCATTTTTGTTTCTCTGGGGATAGTTACATTATATTAGATGTGCATACTTTTAAAAAGAATAGATAGATAAATGATGAATAAAGCTTTTGATAGTTATAGGTCTATGAACTAGGTGTTCAAGGACTAGAAAAGAGTAGACATATGGCTGTGGCTTGACCAGCATTTTTTTCTAATTTTTCTGAAAACATGTCCAGATTTTCTCCTCTAAGAAATACCCCTCCCTGGAGTGCCTGGGTGGCTCAGTCAGTTAAGCATCTGATTTTGGTTAAGTTCATGACCTCGCAGTTCATGAGTTCAAGGCCTGCATCAGGGTCTGTAGTGACAGTGCAGAGCCTGCTTGGGATTCTCTCTCTCTCCCCCTCTCTCTGCCCCTCCCTCACTTGTGTGCGCTCGCACTCTCGCTCTCTCTCAAAGTAAATAAAAAAATAAAACTTAAAAAAAAAAGGGAGGGAAGAACCCCCCCCCCCCACAATCGCAAATGGAACATTAGGGTGCCTGTAGTTGTTCCTGCTATTTCTCATGTTGGGATCATGCAGTTTTTGAGTTCCAGTTGTTGTATTTTATATTTTACATGAAAAAGCACTTAGGCTTCAGTGTCTTATTGCTTTATGTGTTCAATGCTATTTCATGTGTTTTCATGATTTCATATTAGCTTTTTGCTGGATTATATCCTTTAATAATTCAAAGCAACTCCGAGGTGGGCTTCTGTGTCCAGCTGTTTCTTAGATAATACTTTTTTTGTCCTTACTTTTGAGCGTTAATATTTTGTAGGACTTCTTAGAGTTAGGGTTGATTATGTTCTTCCAGAAGGTAGTGAAGTTTCTGTGCCTTCTAACCTTAATGATCCATGGAATCGACCCTTTCCTATTTTACCCTTCAAAGGACCTCAAGAGACTAGTTTTCAATGGAAACTTTGGGAAATACCAGAATAATCCATCTTGGAAGCATGTGGTAGTAGTAGAGGTGACCTCTGCCATCTGGTTGGGCTTGACCAGTGGCAGGAATTGGAGAACGGGAGGACAGATAGGTCAAAGAATTTATAGAGCCAAGGGTGACTCATCATCTCTGGGGACTTTTCATTAATGACTGAAAAGAATAAGGAAACTTAGAGAAGTGAGCCTGGTATTTGGATGCTTTTAACTTAAGGACATTGGCTGATTCTGGTGGGTGTCCAGTGGTGTCTAACTCTGGTTTTAATTTTCATTTTATTACTAATGAAATTAAATATATTTTCATATTTTTTTAGCCATTTGGATATTCTTTTTGTGTGATATGCCTGGACAAGTCACTAGAACGATTTTCTGCTGAGTTGTATCTTTTCTGGCTAATACATCTAAGAGTTCTTTCTATGTTCTGGACGTATATCCTTTCTTGATTATGTATATTTAAAATGTCATCTAATACTCAGTGGATTGTCAGTTTTTGCTTTCTATTTTTAGAGGTCCTGCTTTTAAGTATATACACTTTTAAAATTGTTCCATCTTCCTGGAGATTTTGACTATAATAATTTTTATAATTATGTAATATTCTGATGTAAAGCATCAATAATGCTTTCTGCTCTAAGGTTAACTTTGTCTAATATTAATAAGCCTTTGGTTTAGGATTTGCCTGATACATCTTTTCTCATTCTTTTACTTTACACTATGTTGTATTTATTAAGGTTTACCTTTAAAATAGTAAGTAATTAAGTTTGGCTTTTTTATCTGGTCTGAAACCTTTGTCACTTATTACACATAATACATTTACTCATATATTTGGAATTAAATCTATAGTCTTACTAGTGTCTTTCCTGGAAGAAATAAAAGTTCTAAGTCTTACCAGAATTAGATAAATTAGATATACATGCTGTGATTTTTAGAGTTATAAGTAAACACATAGTAAAAGACTATAAAATTGCCAGACTAATCCAAGGGAGAAATACAATAGTAAAAAAATACTCATTAAAGAAATACTCATATTGAAAATAATGCAATAAAGGGGAGATAAGAGAATACAGAGCAGTTGCCTAAAAAATAGAAAACATTTTTTTGTTTGTTCATGTGTTTAATCTAGTTCCTCTATTTCATAGTATTGATTTCCTTAAACGCTCTGTGTCTACTCACACTTTAACTTGGGAATCGCTTTTTTCATGTCAGTAAATATACACTCTGCTCACCACAGCCTACATCTGATGACCATGAGGGCGGAGTAGGCACTAAGCCAGGTCATATGTGCAGGTGGATTGTGACTTAAGTGGGAGAGCACCCTGGTTCTCTCCACCAAGGTGCCCTCTGAGCCTCCATCATCAGAATCCTAGCTCTGGAGGGTATAATAGTTAGGACTTTCATGTGCACGCCAACCCCATAAGACCCTTCTCCCAACTGTCTTTTCTTCCCCTGTTATTTCCTGCCTCTGTTCTACTTCTCACATCCTGTGTACTTATATGGAGCAGAATGTAATTTTGCTTGGGAAACAGTTCCCAAACCTTGGGGACCATATTGGTCCTCCAATATTGCATGACCATATTGGTGTGTCATGCCTGGGTGAGGGAGAAAGGGACAACTGACCCAGATCTTTCCAACATTATTTTAAAAATCAATGACCTAAACAACTGCCCCAGGCTCTGCCCCACTCCCCTGTTACTTAAAGCTACTGACATTGAACTTGAAATCTGTCTGTATTTGCTCTTATTTCTATGGCAGTTTTCATCTGTGCTTACTTACTTTGGGGCAGAGAGATTCTACACATGCTTCTTTGTCAAGTCATTTCTACTCTTCACTGTGTTTCCGTAATTCTTCAAATCACTTGCCAGCTACTGCTGTCTCTAACTTCTTTGTCATTTCATGCAATCTGGAGCGGGAGAGGAGCTTGACCCTTGGCCTCAGTCCAGCATCTCAGCCTCTTTTGAAGTCATGAAACTCTGTAGCCTCTGGCATCTGCGACGGCACGTTTTCCTAATACCTTCCTAGCTCTCTTTGGTATCCTCTGAGAACTTCTGCTATTACTGTTTTTATCTTCCCTCAAAGGGTTTAGTCTTCTCGTCTGCGCCTATAACCTTGGGTGATCTCATCCTTCTGCCTGATATAGCTGCCTGCTCTCGCTCCCTGGCTCCCTCCAGGTATCCACCTCCTAACCGTCAACCCTATTTGAAGGTCTTGACAAAGTTCAGACTAAACACGCTCAAAATTTTACTGTTTGTACCTATAATTTTGTCCCTGCCCTTGTCCGTTTCCTTAGTGAATGGTCCTATCACTCATTCAGCTCCCTAACACAGAATCCGAGTGCCATCCTTTCCTGTTCTCGTCTTTGTCCTATGCATCTGTCCTACCACCAAGTCCTCTTTCAAGCTCATTTGCTTCTCTCCACCCTCATTAGCTCCAGTGGTGGTTCAAGTAACTATCGTTTGTTCCATTTATAACTGTAGCTTCCGTGAGCCTACCTCCGTGACTTCAGTATTATTTCTTTCTATTGTTTCTCTACATGGTGCCCAGGACAACATTCCTGAAAAACTCTTTTTATTTTTTCATTTTCAGAATGGTAACTCTAGAGGATTCCAAACAAGGGTCTTTTGAATTAGACGGAACTGTATTTCAATCATACCTACACCAATTCTATGCACACCTCTGACGTGCAATCTCAGCTTCTGTGAAAACCAAAGTAGACATATATCTTAAGCATATGGCCTAATGAATAGTAAATATCTCATCAATTTTAAATATGGATATAATTACACTCATTAATGTGAAGACTTTATAAATTCTCATTACTTTATAAATTCCAGAGTGGAGGTGTTGGAAAGCCCTGGATTGTCTGACTATTCTTACTGGCTGCTCCTGTTCTATTCTTCAGTGATTATGAAGCTTTTTCAGTTTCTTGACTGCACCATGATCTCTCTCGCCCTTTGGTTTTGCTTCATTTTCCTGATTGTGTCAGAGGCCCTTCCTCCCCTAACTCTCCTTCCATTCTCCTGCTCATTCATCAGGTCCCCGGTTAGATGCTCCTTCTTCTGGAAGTCTCCTCTGCATATCCAGAGTTGGACTAATTAATCCAATTCTATTAGCTCTCTTAGACTATTCTACTCTACTTTTTGGGGAACTGGTGATCCTGGATTCTGGTGGTATATTTACTGGTTTGTATGTCTGTAAACTCCTCGGGGGCAGGACTGTGTCTCTCATTTTTCACCTAAAATTTTTTTTAATATTTAAAACAATTTAAAAACTTTTAATGTTTATTTATTTTTAAGAGCAAGAGAGACAGACAGAGCATGAGCGGGGCGGGACACAGAATCCAAAGCAGGTTCCAGGCTCTGAGTTGTCAGCATAGAGCCTGATGTGGGGCTCAAACTCACAAACCGTGAGATCATGACCAGAGCCAAAGACAGACGCTTAACCAACTGAGCCACCCAGGCGCCCCTTTTTATCTACCATTTTATCCTTAGTACATAGCACACTGATGGCTCAATGTAATTTTTCGTTAAGAAAATGTTTAATGCGTAAGAACTGAGCACCACTAGCTTTCTCCTCCATACAACATCGAGTTCATATTGCAAATGAGGAGTCTTATGTTCAGAGAAATAATAAGGCCATGAATAAATGTTTGGAATTGGCTTTGTCTTAGTCAAACACCAGGCTTTTTCTATGATGCCAGATGCCTCTTTGATTTAGAAATGTGTCTTACTAATTATTGCCATGCAATCGACTTGTTGCCATGTTACAGGCATTCACCTCTAATGTTGGATTTTCATGTAAATAATATATTTAAATTGTATATAAATGTATTTATTCAGAGATATTGGAGGGGAGAGAGAGGGTGACGGGTACTGAGGAGGGCACTTGATGGGATGAGCACTGGGTATTGTATGGAAACCAATTTGACAATAAATTGATTAAAAACATATATATTCTGTAAGAATACAAAAAATATAAAATAAATTTTGTATTGAATGGTAACATGCAGTTTTCTAGGGAGATGAGAACAGGTGAAAAAATGTGAAATTGTGAAGAGGAGCTTTTTAAATGAGTTTTAAATGCCATTAAACTAGTTTGTGTATATAAAGAACTTTGAGCAGTCTGACCCACGGTCAGTCCTCAAGCATGGATTATTACACATGGTAATAATACACTTATACTATATACACAGTATTCGACATACTATTATTTTTCTACAAAAGACGATAAGAGGCAGTCACTGCTTGTCAGCGAATTTCACAAAAGATATC
The DNA here is from genome assembly GCA_030068075.1 of Paguma larvata. Lineage (NCBI taxonomy): Eukaryota > Metazoa > Chordata > Mammalia > Carnivora > Viverridae > Paguma > Paguma larvata. The sequence continues at coordinate 102,312,976 of CM057831.1, read as the reverse complement.
CACACCCATATCAGGGACACTGAATCAGTTAGTGCTTCCGACACAAAAAAGGAACCAGCTGTGCATCTCGGAAATACTCAGCACTGCCTTGGGGGTTCAGAAACCCTGCGGGAGAGGAACACAGATTTGACCCGAGTGAGGTGTGTAGCGGGGACAAGCGTTGTGTGTGGACTGAAGGCACTTGCCCAGGGTCTCCGGCACTCATAAGACATACTACAGATACCGCAGTCTTGAAGAAAGGTAGGGATCTGCCTTCCTAGGCTCCGGGCCGATGGTTTTCTCATCCAGTGGTTCTAGGATCCCTGGGAGTCGAATGAGAGAAGACCAGGTCTCTTCTCACAGCATGAGCTGGTATTCTGGGTTGGGGTGGATCTAGTGAACCTTTAAATGTATGTTTGGGGGGCAAGGCTGGGGAGCAGTCTTTGCTGCAGAGGTTGGGGGTAAGGACAGGCTCCTCAAGGCTGATGCCGGATGAGGTGGTTTCAGTTACTTTTGATCTCTACATCCCTGGGCTCTTAGGAAACTGAAAGCAGTAATGTATGCTTTTCACTAGGTATTTCACGTGCCCTTGACAAGGCCCCTTCTTCTGTGGCTTTGTTCTCTGGTTTTGACGTCACTTTTATAATTCAGCTCCAGAAAAGATCTGCCACGTGCAGAATTTGGTGGAGATGTTGTCGAGCAAAGGTGGTGGCCAGTCTTACGGCGGCCCTGGGGTAGACTGTGGCCCGACCTAGTTCCCCAACCCCGTTGGGCACCATTTGTGAGACACCAAGCCATAAACCGAAGCTGCCTGTGAGGAAGTCCACTAAGGAAAGGGTATTTGTGGACTCTTGACATCCCTGAGATCAGAAAGAAGCTTGACGCAACTACGCCCAATGCACTTTACTCAGATGAGGTCAGTGAAACCCAGAGAAGGGAAACAACTTACCCAGGGTCACACTAGATATATAAGATTCAGGACTGGAACCCAGATGTCTTGATTCCCAGTCCAGAGTTTTCCTTATCCAGGCCCCTGTTTCTACTATCCTATTATCGTCCCCAACCTGAATAGGTTCTGCTAACATCCGTCTTCTCATATAGATACGATGAAAAGAAAAAAGGAAAAAGACAATTTCTCCTTGTGATGAGGATTCTTAGAATTCGCTCTCTTAACAACTCTCCTATACCTCATGTAGCCGCGTTAGCTGTAGTCATCACTTTGCACACTGCACCCTTAGCTCTTATTTATCTTATAACTGGAAGTTTGCATTTTTTTACCACCTCCCTCCATTTCTCCCCACCCTCAAACTTGGTCTCTGGTAACCACAATTCTGATCTCTTTCTATGAGTTTGGGTTTTCTTTTTTTTTTTAATAAGATTCCATATGTAACTGAGATCATACAGGATTTGTCTCTGACATATTTCACTTAGCATAATGTCTTCAAGGTCCGTCTATGTTGCAAATGGTAGGATTTCCTTGTTTTTTAATGGCTGAATAATCCAGTGTGTGTGGTGTGTGTGTGTGTGTGTGTGTGTGTGTGATGCTGCCGTGAACATGAAGGTACAGATATCTTTTCAGATTAGTGTTTTTGTTTGCTTTGAATATATTCCCAGAGGTGGAAAAGTGGAATTGCCGGATGAAGTGGTCATTCTATTTTTTAATATTTTGAGGCTCCTCCGGGCACCTGGGTGGCTCAGTTGGTTGAGTGTCCTACTTCAGCTCAGGTCGTGATCTTGCCGTTCATGAGTTCGAGCCCCGCATCGGACTCTGTGCTGACAGCTCAGAGCCTAGAGCCTGCTTCGGACTCTGTGCCTCCCTCTCTCTCTGCCCCTTCCCTGCTCACATTCTGTCTCTCCCTGTCTCAAAAATAAATAAACGTTAAAAAAATTAAGGAAAAATTTTGAGGATCCTCCACACTGTTTTCCACAGTGGCTGCACCAATTTACATCCCGCCAGCAGAGTCCAAGGGTTTCTTTTTCTCCACATCCACACCAGCTTTGTTCTCTCTTGTCCTTCCGATGATGGCCATTCTAACAAGCGTGAAGTGATATCTCATTGTGATTTCAATTTACATTTCCCTAATGACTAGTGATGTTGAGCATCTTGGCATGCACCTGTTGGCCTGTTGTGTATCTTCTTTGGAGAAATGGCTTTGCAGGTCCTTTGCCCATTTTTTAATTGGGTTATTTTTTTTTCCAATCGAGTTGTATGAGTTCTTTATGTACTTTGGATGTACTTTTTGTACTCCATTCTTTTCACCTTGTTGATGATTTCTCTTGATATGCAGAAGCTTTTGGTTTAATGTAGTCCCACTTGTTCATTGTTTTGCTGCTTGTGCTCTACATGTATCACAAAATTCATTATCAGGACCCATGTCAAAGAGCTTTATTCCTGTGTTTCCTTCTCGAAGTTTTATGGTTTCAGGTCTGACATTGAGGTCTTTATCCATTTTGAGTTAATTTTGTGACTGGTGTAACATATAGGTCCAGTGTAATTCCTTAACATGTAAACATCCAGTTATCCCAGGGCCATTTGTTGAAGAGACTGTCTTTTCTCCATTGAGTGTTCTTGGCTTCCTTGTCAAATAGTAGTTGACCATAAGTGCTTGGGTTTATTTCTACACTCTTGATTCTGTTCTATTGGTCTATTTGTCTACTTTTATGACAGATGACTATAGCTTTATAGTATAGCTTGAAATCAGGAAGTGTGATGCCTTCTGCTTTGTTCTTTTCAGTTTTCCTTTGGCTAGTTGGAATTTTCTGTGATTCCATATAAATTTTAGGAGTTTTCTACTTCTGTAAAAAAAGGCTATTAGCATCTTGATAGGGAATGCACTGTGGCTGTTGGTAGTGTTGTCATTTTAACAGTATTGATTTTTCCAATACATGAACATGGAATACTTTTCCACTTATATGTGTCTTTAATTTCCTTCACCAATGTCTTGCAGTTTTCAGCATAAGGATCTTTAATCATCTTAGCTAAATTTATTCATAAATATTTTGTTGTTTTTGATGCTATTGTATTTTTTTCAGATTTTTATTTAAAATCTCATTAGATGTTATCGTAAATGTGATCAATTTCTTCATTTATTTGTAAATTCCATAGTTGGTTTAAAGAAACACTACTGATTTCTGTATATATTAAGTTTGTATCCTGCAACTTTGTAAATTCATTGATTAGATCTAATGGTTTTTTGGTTGAGTCTTTAAGATTTTCTATATATAAAATCATGTCATCTGAAAATCGAGACCATTTTCTCTTTCCTTTCCAATTCTGATATCTTTTATTTCTGTTTCTTGCCTGGTTGCTCCAGCTAGAACCTCTAGTACCATGTTGAATAAAAGTGGTGAAAATGGGCAACTTCATCTTGTCCCTTATCTTAGAATAAAAGCCTTCAACCTTTCATCTTTGAATATGATGTTAGCTGTAGACTTGTTATGTGTGGCCTTTGTTAGGTTGAGATATGTTTCTTCTATGCCTAATATGTTAACACTTTTTATCATGAATGGATGTTGAATTTTGTCAAATGCTATTCTGTATTTTATTGAGATGATCATGATTCTTTTCTTTCATTCAATTACGATGATGTATCACTGATTGATTTGCATATGTTGAACCATCCTTGCATCTCAAGAATAAATTCCACTTGATCATGATGAATAATGCTTTCAATGTGTTGCTGAATTCAGTTTCCTAGTATTTTACTGAGAAATTTTGCATCCATCAGGGATATTGGTCCCTGGTTTCTTTACTAGTAGTGTCCTTTTCTGGTTTGGGGATCAGACTAATGCTGGCCTCATAAAATGAAGTTGGGAGGTTTCCCCCTTTTTGATTTTTTTGACAGAGTTTGAAAAGGATTGGTGTTAATTCTTTAAATTTTTGGTAAAATTTACCAGTGAAGCCATATCTGGTGCTGGCCTTTACTTCGTTGGGAGATTTTTTTTTTTATTAGTGGTTTTATCTCCTTACCAGTAATTGGTCTATTCAGATTTTCTATTTCTTCCTTATTCAGTCTTGGTAAGTTGTAGGTTTCCAAGAAATTTTTTCATGTCTTCTAGGTTGTTCAGTTTGTTGGTGTATTGTTGTTCATAGAAGCCTCTTATGATCCTTTGAATTTCTATGGTATCAGTTGTAATGACTCCTTTTTCTTTCATAATTTTGTTGATTTGGGTTTTTCTTTTTTCCTTGGTTAGCCTAGCTAAGGGTTTGTCAATTTTGTTTATGTTTTCAAAGGATCAAGTCTTAATTTGGTTAATCTCTTCTATTGTTTTTTAATTCTATATGTCATTTATTTCTGCTCTAATCTTTATTATTTCCTTTCTTCCACTACTTTGGAACTCAGTCTGTTCTTCCTTTTCTAGTTCCTTGAGGTTAGCTTGTTTATTTGGGATCTTTCTTGCTTCTTAATGTAGGTGTTTATTGCTATACACTTCCCTCTCACAGTTTGCTTTTGCTGCACCCCACAAGTTCTGGTATGCTATGTTCTCATTTTTGTTTGTCTCAAGAAACTTTTTTATTTCCCCTTTAATTTTTTTTTTTGATCCAGTGGTTGTTCAGGACTGTTGTTTACTTTCCGTATGTTCATGAATTTTCCTGTTTTCTTCTTGTTATCAATTTCTAGTTTCATGCCAAACCTCATTTTGTAGCCAAACCTATGCTCTATCCTAGAAAATATTTCATGTGCGCTTGAGAAAAGTGTGTATTATGCTGTTGTTCTAGTGTCTTTGCTCATCTATATAACTGGGTCTGGGGAACACTCTGACCAGGGGACTCAGAGGGGTACAGATCTGCCTGAATTGGATCCTTAAACAAGTTTTGTGTCTTTGTTCATAAAGGATATTCATCTGTAGTTTTCTTTTTTTAATGATATCCTTTCTGACCTCAAACAATGAATTGGGAAGTATCCTTCCTCTTCCAATTTTTAAAAAGTTTTTAAAAGAGGTTATTGAATTTTTAAGAAATTCTTAATAGGATTCACCAGTGAAACTGTATGGGCATGGGCTTTTCTTTATGGGAATTTTAAAAATTCTTAATTTAAATTCTTGTTATAGATCTTTAAAGCTTTTGTATTTCTTCTTCCATCAGTCTCTATAAGACTTTAACTATCTCGTCTAAGTTATCTCATTTATTGGCATACAGTTGTTCATAGTATTTTCTTACAATTCTTTTTTTTTTTCTGTAAGGTTGGTAATGATGTTGCCTTTTCATTCCTGATTTTAGTAATTTCTTCTCACAATTTTTCTTATTGAGTCTAGTTAATGGTTTTTCCAATTTTGTTGATCTTTTCAAAGAATACCCCATCCCAAGGGTTCATTGTTGTGGCTATTTGTCATTGCCATTTGTTGTTGTTGTTCTTGTTGTTCTGTAGTGACCTCTGGATCTCTTCTGTGAAGTCTATTTTCTTTGTAATCTGTTCACATTAGAATTTCTACTTGATAAGCTTAGCGATCAGCTAGTGATTTAACAGATATTTTTAAGAGCCCCCCCTCCAATAAGTCTCCTGTCCTTTTGTCTGAGGCCGTGTGTGTGTGTGCGTGTGTGCATGCACGCACATTGGGCAACTTTAATGCTCCAGTAGTTTATAACTCTATCTTCGCCTTTCCTTCTCGTTTGCACAGAGCCTCGAAATAAGCCATAGTTGAGGAATTAGGAAGGTCTTTCTTGGGCACACATACAATATACATATGTGCATGGCCTTCTAGATTCCCAGGGATATATTAGGAATTTTTCAAAAATCCTTGCAAAAATCTCACTCCTGTTTATTTCCTTTAATTATTTTTTTCAATCCAGATTTTTCTTTATTCCAACTGTATCGCTGCTTCAAGAAGCTGTGAATTAGACTATTTCTGATGATTGCTTTTAACAAACACCTTGAGGCTAGGGCTTCTGCCCCTGAATGAGCCTTGAGTTACATCAAATAAAGATAAGAACTATAAGTGGAGCTTTTCAAGATGTCTTCCAAACAGGTTCAACAGTGACAGTTCTCTGGGCATGGGGCTTCTTAAGGATTCCAGTGTTGGTCTAGCTCCTCCACAGGTGGCTGGTTTCTATAGCTGCCATGGTTCTAAGACTTTTTATTTTCAAGGTGACACAGTTGGAAGAGGGTAATGGGAAAAGGACAAGTTAAAACATGACAAAGCTCAAAAAAACGATAGAGAGAATCAATGAAACCAAGAGTTGGTTTTGTGAAAAGATCAATAAAATTGACAAACTTTTAGCTAGATTAACTAAAATAAAAGCATGAGTCCAATAACTAAAATTATAAATGAAAAAGGACATTACTGCCAATTTTATAGAAATAATAAAAGGATTATAAGAGAGTACTATGAACAATTGGTTCCCCGAAACTTGGATAACTTAAATGAAATGGACAAATTTCTAGAAACACACAGTATAACTAGACTTACTTGTAAAGAAATAGAGAATCTAAAGAGACCTATTACTAGAAACAAGATTGAATGAATCGTTGAAAACCTCCCAACAAAGAAAAGCCAAGGACCAGATAGCTTCACTGGTAAAATCTGCTAAACATTTAAAGAACAATAAACACCAATCTTTATCAAACTCTTCCAAAATATTCAAGAGGAGGGAACACCCTGTAAGTCATTCCACGAGGTCAGCCATACCCTGATACTAAAGACAGATAAAGACATGACAAGAGAAGTACAGAGCACTAGCCCTTATAATTATTGATAAAGATATCTTCAACAAAGAACTAACCAAATTCAACAACATATTAAAAGGATTAGATACCATTACCAGCTGGGACTTACACCTAGAATGTAAGGATAGTCCAACATATAAAAGTCTATCAATTAATATACCACATTAACACAATGACATAAATAATCACATGTGATCATCTCAATTGATGCAGAAAAAGCATCTGACAAAGTTCAACATCTTTTTATGATAAAAAAAAACATTCAGAAAACTAGAAATAGAAGGAAACTACCTCAACATAATAAAGGCCAGATATAAAAAATCTACAGTCAACATGAGACTCAATGGTAAAAGAATGAAACCTTTTCCTCTAAGATCAGGAACAAGGCAAGGATGCCTGCTTTTGCCAGTTTTATTCAGCATAGAAATTGAAGTCCCGGTCAGAGCAATTCGGCAAGATAAAGAAATAAAAAGGCATCCAAACTGGGAAGGAAGAAGTGAAATGATCTCTCTTCATAGATGACATGTTTTTATATGTAGAAAACTCTAACAATTACACACACACACACACACACACACACACACACACACACACCCATTAGAACTAATACATAAATTCAGTAAAGTTGCAGGACACAGAATCAACACACAAAAATCAACTGCATTTCTATACACTAACCATTAACAATATGAAAAGGAAGTTAAGAAAATAATTCAGTTTCTAAAAGCATTGAAATGATAAAAGATTTAAGCTTAAACTTAACCAAAGGGATGAGACATGCAACACTGAAAACTATAAAATATTACTGAAGGAAATTGAAGATAACACAAATAAATGGAAAGACACTCCATGTTCACGGACTGGAAGACAGTACTGCTAAGATGTAAGTATTGAATAGAACCAATGTAATACTCAGATAAAGAAAATGTGGTTTACACACACAATGAAATATCAGTCAGCCCTAAAAAGAAAACAAATTTGGATGCTTGGCTACAACATAGGTGAGACCAAGACATCTTGTTAAGTGAAACAAGCCAGTCACAAAAGAACAACGATTCCACTTATATGAAATTTTTACAATAATTCAGTTCCTAGACACAGAAAGTAGAATAATCTTTACCAGGGGCTGAGGGGTAGGTGGACAGATGGAGTTACTTTAGTAGGTACAGAGTTTCAGCTTCAAGTAGAGAAAGTTCTGGTGTTGGATGGTCATAATTCCTGTACCACCCTGTGAGTGCACTTAAAGCTACTGTACACTTAAAACTGGTTTAAATAGTAAATTTTATCTTGTGAATATTTTACCACAAAGGAAAAACGACAGAGTTCAATATGCTTGGCAAAATTCAACCATTCTCTTTGGATAAATGCTTAGATTGTTGCAAGATCTTGATCAATGTCTAGAGTTCTGAAAAAGTTGATTTTCAACATTTTTCCGGGGTGAGCTCAGTGCTTTTAGAGAAGAGTGGGTTTTCGGATGTCCTCAATGGGCAGTTCCGGAGGTAGTTGTCCCTCCACCATATTTTTGCTTTCTGTTTGTCTTGTTTATATGTCTGTTTATTTTATCTCCTTTCTTGCCTATTTACCTAATAGAGTACATTTATTTTTTATCATTCATCTTTTCATAACATTTTCCCTTCTTTACTGAAAAAATTACACAACCCACTTCTTACATTTATTGGTAACTCTTGATTTTTTCATTCTTACATGAAATCTAAAGTTACTATCTTCACCTGTCTCCCAAATAAAACAAGGACATTAGAAGACCAATTGTCATCATGCCAATCCCAAGTTTTGATTTTTTGGGGGGTCCAGTATTTTATATCTTGTCCTTTGTTTAACCTCATGAATTAGATACTGTAGTTCTTATTTTTGTACAAACAATGTGTGTCCAGGCATCTGAACCAGTCTCTTTGCTAACCATTCCTTCTCGTTTCATGCAACATCCTTCTGAGTTTCATGTTCCTCATTTTTGAAGTACATCGTTTGGAAGTTCTAGTTAGCGAATGTTCTATTTAGTGGGTGTTTCCCAGTGCTGGTTCTCTGTCAAGGGCTTATTTAGCTGGAAATGCCTTTATTTCACTCTTGATCTCGAAGCACAGTTTTGGTGCATTAACAAATTCTAGGTCTATCATTGTTTCTCTCAGACTTCTGAAAAATACTTTTCTGTGGTTTTCTGGCTTACGTTGTTATCCATCTAATTGCTGTTACTTTCCAAGCTGCGGCGGACCAGCCGTCGCTGAATCGAATGGTTCCTGATCGGGGCCGGGGGGGGGGGGGGGGGGGGGGGGGGGGGGGGGGCGGGGCGAGGATGAACTGATACACAAGGCACAGTTGTTAAGGGAGGGCTGGCGCTCCCAAGCGTCACCAGCAGCGAGTTTATTTTCACTTGGGTATTTATCCACATTCTGAGGATGGTGTACGTACAAGGCATGTCTCCTACCACAAGTTCTCAGCAGGCAAACTGTATTTTGCTATATCAAACTTTACAAAGGCATTCTGAACCTCCCCACACGACCTGGCTGCGGTCCTGACTCAAGGGCAAAGGCTGCACTCAAAGCCTTCGGTTCCGAAAACACCCCTCAAGGTCTCTGACTCTCAACATGGCTCAAAGCCTCTGGCTCCCAAAACACCGCTCAAGGCCACTGGCTCTCAACACCAAGCGATCTGCCTTTTCATTTTTTACTACTTTTAAGATCATCTTTGGTCTTTGCTATCTCATAAATTCACCGTGATGTGTTTGAATATAAATTTTTAAAACAACACCGCTTATTATTTTAAACACGGTATGCTATATGATCTGTGTCCGTGGGTTTATGTGTTTCCTCAGTTCAAAAAATAGTTATGATCATTCCAAATATTTCCAACTTTGCCTAGCCTCCATTTGTTATCTTCTCTTTTTATAAGAGACTCGTATTTCTGTATTTAGAACTCGTAGTTCTGTATTTCTAATCTTTTCACATCTCTTCTATTATGACCATTTCCTTGTCTCTCTATGTGACTTCTAGGTCATTTTTCCAGATTTATCTTCTCGTTCACTTATTCCCTTTCCGGTTGTCCCTTGCTGTGTAACACATTTACCAAGTTGTCGTCGTCGTTGTTTTTTAACATCGACATTGGTTTCTTCCCATTTGAATTTGTCACATCCCTTTTGCACTGTATCTGTGCTTTCTCATTTTTAGGATTCTGTTTTTATTTGACTGTTTCAACCATGGTTCTTACATATTCCGTATTGGACTCTCACAATATCTGAAGCACTTGGTGTTTCTTATAACTAAAAGCTCTTGGTGTTTGTGCCCTTGGCGATCTCTGATTATGATGATCTACTCAGATGATTGTAATCTGTAGGATTTCTTGGAGACTTACATCAAGAATACTGACTTCCTTCTTTGAGGACTCCAGGGTAAGAATTACTCAGAGACAGATGGCTTTCTACGAAAGTGACCTTTTGATGTGTTTTCTCTATTGTTCCCAACTTTTACTTCTCAGAACTATGCTTGTCCAGGGAAGCTGCAGCTGTCAGCTGGTGGCATTCATCCTCAGGATGATAAACAAGACTGTGCATTTTACACCTCAGCGAGCTTCTGGTCTTTGAGAATGTACTCTGAAATCTGCAGCACAGTGTCTTCCTGCTCTGATATTCTTTCTGCATTTACCCAAAACTCATCCTCGTGCAGTCTTTACTGTTTTTGACAATTACTTCATCTGAGTTATGATTACTTTAGTCATGTCCCAGTTTCAAAATGGAGTTCTGATTTTCTGTCCCTGTATTGCTTTTGGAAATCTTCTAGAACAGAAGAAAAAGCAATGACTTTGGGGTTATATCCTCTTTTTTACTTCCTGATCTTCACCGTTTTATTCTCCTTCATATTATGTATTCCTTATGAATTAATTAATTAGAAGTTTCTGTCATCTTATTTTTAAAGTTTTTGCTTTACTTGTTATTTTATGATTTACTGTTTTGTAGTGTTCATTTTACTGCTTTCCAGAACTTTGAATCTATGCTACTAAAATTAAATTAATGTTTTAAGTGAGTAATCTTTATTTTCATTTGTACTTTTTCCCCCTATCTATCTCTGAAATGGACTCATTTGTTTTTCTGATTTCCACCAGTTTTTTTTTTTTCTAGATCACTAATAATGTAGTTGCTTTGGCTAGTGTGTATAAATACAGGTTAATAATGCTTTCCAGAGAAAATGAATTATTTCCCAGTTCACTCTTTGACCTTGGGCTACCAATGGAAGAGCACACGTCTCCAAACATGAGATTTTTATGGAGCTTCAGTGAGGCATAAACGGTATCAGAATTGATGATGGCTTAGAAAGCCTTAAGTTTCACTTCCCTCAAAATTTATGGATGTGAGCCATGCAACGTCTGAATACAGACGCAAATGAGTAGATAAAGTGGTCAGGTGGTTTAAACATATTTCCACATAACCTGACTGGGATCACTATATTGAGGGGAGGAAGCAGCATGAGAGTATTATGTTTGTGCTTTGAGGGTCAGAAAAATAAGTTTGTGTGCCCTTGTTCTGCATTAGCAAATCAGGATTTAAAACAGTTTAGCGGGGCAAGAGATTTAAATTCTCAGTGCCAGGACTATAATTCGGGATTGTAAATTCCCTCCACGAAGCCCAGAGTTTACAAGGGTAAGATCCGAGATTTAATAAATCGTGTTTAGTAAAGACGAACCTGGAGAAAGTTTCCAGTTCTGAGACTGTAACTGTGCTCCAAGTCAAAAAGGGAGACTTTACGATCCACAGGAACACACATGGTTCTATGTAGTTTATTCCTATTATAAAATTTATCTTTCATGGAGAAATGGCTGTCATCAGGATATGCTATAACAGGGACAGAGATAAGTGCGGACTTCGTGTATTTGAGGGGCTCGCGTGTTCCCCTCAATTCTCTCTGGATTTCCCTCTCTTCAGTGCTTTCTGGCCTCTTGATGACACATGGCATTTCTCTCTCTCTCTCTCTCTCTCTCTCTTTCTGTCCTTAAGGTGTTTCTTATTCCTCTTTCCTGGCTGGCTCTTGCAAGAACTACATTTTGCAAGGGCACCTGGGTGACTTACTCAGTTAAGCATCCAATTTTTGGCTCAGGTCATGATCTCATGGTTCATGTCTTTGAACCCTGCACTGGGCACTGTGCTGACAGCTCAGAGCCTGGAACCTACTTCAAATTGTGTGTCTCCCTCTCTCCACTTCTGCTTCTTTCTCTCTGTCTCTCTCTGTCTTTCTCTCTCTCAAAGATAAATAAGCATTGGGGTGCCTGTGTGGGTCAGTTGGTTAGGTGTCCGACTTCAGCTCAGATCATGATCTAACAGTTCGTGAGTTTGAGCCCCATGTTGGGCTCTCCTCTGTCAGCGCAGGGCCCGCTTCTGATCCTCTGTCCCCTCCCCCTCTCTGCCCCTCCCACACTTGGCATTCTCTCTCTCTCTCTCTCCCAAAAATAAATTTTAAAAAACATTAAAAGAATAAAAGTCCTTTGTAAAATAAATAAATAAGCATTAAAAAAAACTACATTTTGTAAAGATGTTCTAATAGCTGTATAATGCAGGAAGGGAGTGTAGACCCCAGGTTGTCCTGTCATTTCCAGGACCTTGTTTTAAGTTACATTTCTTACTGTAGCCACCCTTTCCTGCTGCCATGGCAACCATGCAAGGAATGGAAGGGACCACGCCAGAGGCCGGCCCTAGTAGGTACCAGCCGGAGCAGCCTGCTGTTATCCAGTCACATCTGTGGAAAAGAATGCCAGAGAAGTTTTTGAAGGGAGAGCCCAAAGTCCTTGGGGTAAGTCAGTTACAGATCTGGGAGAAGACCAGTCGGGTTGTAAACTCACAGCTGATCAGTTTTAACGACAAATACTCTGTCTCATTAGCCTCGTAATACATCAGCCAGACCTACGGACGTGGGTATTTGATGGTCAGGCCCTATCACTCAAAAATGATGTGATATTCTATTAGGTATTTATCCAAGGGATACAGGTATGTGGTTTCGAAAGGACACATGCACCCCAATGTTTATAGCAGCACTATCAACAATAGCTGAAGTAATGAAAGAGCCCAAATGTCCATCGATGGATGAATGGATAAAGATGTGGTGTATATGTATATACATACACACACACACACACAATGGAGTATTACTCAGCAGTCAAAAAGAAATCTTGCCATTTGCAACTACGTGGATGGAACTAGAGGGTGTCATGCTAAGCAAAATTAGTCAGTCAGAGAAAGACAAATATCATATGACTTCACTCCTATGAGGACTTTAAGATACAAAGCAGATGAACATAAGGGAAGGGAAGCAAAATAATATAAAAACAGGGAGAGGAACAAAACATAAGAGACTCTTAAATATGGAGAGCAAACAGAGGGTTATGGGAGGGCTTGTGGAGGGGGGATGACCTAAATGGGTAGGGGGCATTAAGGAATCTACTCTTGAAATCATCATTGCATTGTATGCTAACTAACTTGGATGTAAATTTTTAAAAAATTAATAAAAAAATGAAAAAATAAAAATAAATTTAAAAAATGATGTGATATTCTGTTACACCTTGCTTCTAATTTAGTTGTATTTAGAATATAGTGGCTTGGGATGTATTCTAGGATCGTGGGTCATCCCTAGTAACCTCAGCTTCAGCAGAGAAGGGCACCAAAAAAAAAAAAAGGTCACGCTTGCGCCAGCTGGTGTCCACCCAACACACCTTCCTGGTGGCTGATTGCCCCGCATTGTTACTATCCCTGGGGGATTTTCTTAGCCTGTTCCTCAGAGGATGAAAATTCTTCAATTCCCTGTGCATTTCTGTCTGGAGTTTTAGGGCGGGGCAGTGTGCCTAAAAGAAATGGAGAGCTTAAAGAAAGACAGGTTAGTGCAAGTGGAAGGACAGTGAGTACAGGGGCTTCTCTCTGGCCCAAGATTTAAGCCAAGGGGACAAAGTCATCACGATACACTCTGGATCCTTTTTATGCCATGGGCACCTCTGTTTTTAGACCCCTGGACTCACTCCTGTCCTCAGGCCCTAGACACCAAGAAGATATCACATTGCACTTCTCTTTTTCTTCTCCTATACACACACTCCTTCCTTCACGTTATTTTTCCTTGCTAGAATAACTTCTAATTGCTTCCTAGTTCCTGGGTCACTCCATTCTGAGAGTGTAGTGTGTGAAGAAGAGCAGCAGCTACGGCAGGAGTAGTGGCCCCGGGGGTCAGTAAAGCACCTCCGGGAAGGTCCTGGTACATTCTTTCTACCTTGAAAATGTCCAAGGCAACTGGCAAAGACAGCCCACGGAACCATTTGAGTAAGTTAACGTATCCGTAGTTCTTCATGGGAAAGCAAAGTGACAGGAAAATATTGAGACCATCGGACTATTTCAAGAGATAGGGGAGAGGTAACCTGGCGGTGGGAAAGAGAGTGGCAGCTGACCAGTTTTTACTTTCTTCCTCGTTTCTAGGTCGTGCAGATCCTGATCGCCACGATGAACCTCAGCTTGGAAATCATAAAGATGACTGTCCCATTGCAACTTTCTAGCTCATATTCTGTTTCAGGTGTGGGAGTGAACAAAATGGTGGGGCCAGTGGCGGTGAGTAGAGTACCTTTTGATAGAGTTGGAGACAACATAAAATAGTTGCTAACATCCTGAGCTTTGGAATTATACCCTGACCCTATTTTCTCTAACTTTGAAAAAGAGATCTAATCTCTCGACTGCATTTTCTCATATTTAAAGTAGGAATAATAACATAAGACTCATCGAAAGCTGGGCAGAGTAGATGTTTAATATGTATCAGAATATATCACAGCAGCACGTAGCAAAAGACCCAAATCAGAATGAATTAAACTTTGAAAACATTGATTATTTCGTGGCAAGAAACCCAGTGGACTTTGATGGACTTTTGGAATATTGTAAAATTTTACTCATCTATATTGTTCACATTCCTTGTTTTTTTTCTCTCAGAAACTTTATATATTTTTGCTATGATAAATGAAGCTCTCTTATTAAATCTTATCTTTAAACACACAAATACATGCATATTTATATATAATTTATGTTTATAATGTTCTTCCCACGTGCCTTAATGAATTTTCTTAGAGTTTGTAGTTGTTCTTAGTCGATATTCTTGGAGTATAACATATTCATATTTAACTAACAGTAATCGTAACCATTTTTCTCAAATATTCTTCTTACATACTTATTTTGGTTGATATACTAAAGAGAGTAATACATAGCCGTCTACATGGTTATTTGGATTTTGACTTTAATGGAGATGTCCCTGGTGTTTCCCCATTAAACATGATAAAGACTTCTACTGAGACAAATGTTCAAATGGAGCTGTTCATATTTTATAAATAATGGTTAAGTCAATATGAATGTAGAATTATATAAATTGTCTTAACGTTGTAAACGTAAATAACAATTAGCATGTGAGTTTTCTCCTCAAATCTGTGTTTATAAATTATAATAATATGCAATATTAAAAATCTGGACATTTGAAGGAATAACCCACGTAGTCATGATACATCTCATATAATATGATGGGTGACTCTCCCTGCTGTTTTTTTTTTTTCAGAGATGACTTGGTTTACCCTAACCATCTTCATGTCTTGGTATTGAGAAATATTTGAAGAAATCTACCAAGCTGTTTCATTAGATTAGTCTTTTTTCTGGTATTAAGATACAATTTTTGAAACTCCTAAAATCAAATTTGGAAAGCAAACTCAGAAATTCAATAGCCAAATAGTTTAAGACAGGGAGTCCAATCAGCTTGACTCCAGCTGTTTTAGCTAAATGGAAAATGATTACCCAAATGATGGAGCCAAACGGAATGATGTATTATAATCAGCATCTATTTACATATAATCAGCATTTATTTACATAAAACTATTTTATTTACAACTTTTAATAGTCATATTTAAAAAAAGAAACATGAGTTTCTCTTCTTTTATAAAATTTCATTAAATTTTGGTACCATATTAAGGTTCTTTCATGACAGGAATTTACAAGCTTTCTTTATATTTCTAAATATAGAATATAGAATATTTTCCAGCTAAATAGAAAATAATTACTCAAATGGTGGAACCAAACGGAATACTATATTATAATGAGCATCTATTTACATATAATCAGCATTTATTTACATTAAAACTATTTTATTTACAACTTTTAATAGTCATATTTAAAAAAAGAAACATAAGCTTCTCTTCTTTTATAAAATTTCATTAAATTTTGGTGCCATATTAGGGTTCTTTCATGACAGGAATTTAGACACTTTCTTTATATTTCAAGGCCCTCGAACAGTTTAAATACCATTGCAGAGAGACATTTTTTTGGAAGTCTTGATAAACTTCTGTGAATCCATCTGGTAGAATCTTTCTGTTGTTTCTGGGAAAAGAGGAGAGTTATTTACAATCTTCGGTGTATTTTCCAATATAATTGGTCTATTTAACATACTTATCCCAGTTCGGGGTAAATTTTAGTAAGTTAGGACTTCAAATATTTGTTTAAAGGTTTTTTAACTGCATTTCTCCCCCTTGTTACTAGTTTATTATTTCAGGGTCCTTGTCAGTTGCAGCAGGAATTAGAACTACAAAAGTTCTGGTGAGTAATATTTCCTTTCTTCATTTGTTTGTGTGTTTTCGTTCCAAAAGAGGGATTAACCAAGTATGTATTCTGTCAGAGTAGAAAACAGATTTTGTTTGGTTTTTTTAAAAAACAGGAGAGATTGCAAGTTTTACATAGTTGCATTGATCTTTCAGAAATTACAATTAAAAACATGGCTGATCATAAAATTACTGCTAGGGGAAGGCAGTAGCCGAGAGACTCTTTATGAAAATAGAGAAATCCTAAAAAAGAAAGTCACATGGAACAGGTCAAACAAAGCTTGCAGCTTGAGATTCAGCCCATAACAGTGGCACCACGTGTTGGTGTGGCAAAATATTTATTGATTTATTAAATGAAATGTGTATTCCGACTGTATACAGAAAGGATTTTCTTTTGGTTTGCAATGAAAGGGATTCACAATACATCTATTCAGTAAGGAAAAGCAAATTTCAAACATAACTCTCATGCCAATATGCCTTTCACGAAGCAATAAAAGGAAAAGCCCAGATCCCAACAGATGTTTTTACTGGCTACAGACCGTATTTGGGTTTTCTTTGCTCAAAGGATAAAGATCAGACTACGGAGCACGATCTCTATGGTTTTTCCAAATCTGACCTCAGTCTGTCTCCCTAGCATCTTGTCTAGCTGTAACCATTAAAATCTCCCTCATGCTACAGCCACACTAAGCCTCTCATGTTTTCTTGGAGAAGTTTAGTTCTTAGAAGAAGCCTCTGTCACTTCACCAAGAGAAAAGAATGTAGAAAAAGGAATACAGAGCAGAGGGGGGTCCTGCACAGAAAGCGCAGAGGTATGAGAGGGAAGCAACATTTGGAAAAGAATGTGCAGCCAAGCACCTGAAACTAGAGCACGGTAGGAGATGGCGCAGACAGATCTGTCCAGCTAGCGTGTGATAAAGTGTTTATTTCATGAGCCTAGGGGTCGTCTGAAGGATTCAAACTTGGGAACATCAGAATCATATTTGTGTTTGGGCAAGAGACGACCTGGAGGGGCTTTCGTTTCAGGGAAGAAACAAGTGAGGAGACAGTCCAGTCATCAAGATAGAGAAGGGGGGACGGGTGGTGGGGGGGGCAAGAAGAGATGTGTGTGAAGTGGTTGATGGAGACACCCCTGTGGGTACTGTTGGATTGTTGAATTGATTTTCCTTCCTTTCTAGATCCAAATTAGCTTGGGATTAAACATCTTCAGTTCTGTCTTGGCTGGAGTAGGGACCTTCTACCTTATCTCCGACTTGGGTGACTTGCATGTGTCTATCTACACCTGCAACTTTTATCAGAGGTTGGAGAGTTGTGCCATGGCCATGACCATTTTAACGGTGAGAGCTTCCTCTCTTCATGGGATCCTGTAGGGGAAGCAAGCCACAGGAGTCCTGGCTCTGGCAAAAGTAACACTGTATTCCCTAACCAATGAATGTCTCACTTTGGGAAATTGGAAATGACTGAAGAATACGGCAATCTTTTATTCAGGAGCCAGGCCCGCATCTCATCTTTTTTTTTTTTTTTTCTTTTGTTCCTTTCTACATGATGAGGGAAAGCGGGAAGTAAGCTCATAGTCCTAGACCTACCTGTTCTTACTAGTTTGTGCACGAAAGCACTTTGCTCTGTTTTTTCTTGTTTAATTCGAAAACACCAATTCTAGAATACACTCTAAAAAGAGAGCCCAGATGTCAGTCCCTCTGTGTACCCAGGGGTCCCCGATGGAGTCACCTGGTTCTCTAACAACAGAGTAAAATGGTCTCGAACATAATCCGACGAGTGGTGGATAACCCGGTACCCCTCCCCACATCTCCGGCTGTGCTTGCAAGACAAAGCGCTTTGGGCCTCAGTATCCCGCTCCTGGCAAATTCTATTTCCCGTCTATGTTTCACTACTTTGCTGTAGCACCTGCCCTCATTTAGATATTGTTCTAATGGCTCCATTCTTCAAATTGCCACTTCCACCGGACTCCGGGGGTCGTGAAGCTGTGGGTCACTAGGTAAGCGCGGGGGGTGGGGGTCGCTGTTGCGGCACAGCTTGACCAAAATGCAATCGAATCTTTATTATTAAAATGTCTAGGGGCGCCTGGGTGGCTCAGTCAGTTAAGCGTCTAACTCTTGATTTCCGTTCAGGTCATAATCTCACAGTTTGTGAGTTCGAGTGTGGCATGGGGCTCCGTGCCGACAGTGCAGAGCCTGCTTGGGATTCTCTCTCTCTCTCTCTCTCTCTTACTAAATAAATAAACTTAAAACAAAATTTTAAGTCTATTACCCATTCTCAGCACCACTGATTTCCTGTTGTCTCTCCTCCGTGCGAGCTTCCGGCCTTTTTCGCTGTGCCGCCTCGTCCTCTCCCTCGCTGACCCTTTTCTTCCCCCAAACGTGGAAACTCCGCATTCCTCTGAGCTTATTCTGAATGCAGGTCAGTTGCACTGCCTCCTCTTCCTTTCTGAGCTAATCCTGGAGAAGTCCTGAGTGCCGTCCGCTCACGCCAAAATAATCTCTGGGGTGTCTCTGCTAAACTAACTTATTCTCCTCTTCAGATTTCTAACAGTTCTTATGGAGCGCGAGTTTGTTTCCTGCCACTTCCTCACGATCAGGGAGTTTCCACAGAGAACTTGGATGTTTTTTCCCCCAAGATCATGCGGCAAGAAATTGGCAAGAGCGAGATGAGATTCTGTGCTTTCCTGCCTCTGATGCCCCGTTTGTATTTATGTTTAACAGTGTTCTCTGTCACCATCCTGAAGAAGAAGGCTACTTTTCATTTCTACAGTTCTCTCCACTCAAGATCTACTAGGGCACAGTAGACGGGGACAAAACCTGCCGTGGACCAGCTGCGTGGGGCGGCTGCCTGGGCGTGGGGCCCGAGCAGGCACACAGGGTTAGAAGAGCCACACACCTGGTTTATTGCTCTGTTGTTCCCATCGAGAAGTTCTTAATAATTTTATAACAAGAGGCCCTCTCAATAACGTAGCTGGTTCCCTCTTCTCAATCACCTTTGCCCAGAGGCTGTCACCTATTCCTATTGTGTGAACCCTTTTCCTGCCTGACTTACAGCAGAGCAAATCCGTAAGGGCTTCCTAGGATCTGAAGTATCTGGTCTGTTCCTACCGAGACACCTGCACGGTCATCCCACAGGCCCGTGAGCCCATACTTTATGGCAGGGCCTACAGATGGCACTCTGGGAGATGTGAGGAGGAGACCAGACCCCTACCCGTAGGCAGCTCCTGGGAGGAAAATATAGGAATATTGGGAAGCACAGAGCGCCTGGCGGCTCAGCTGGTCAAGCGTCTGACTCTTGATTTCGGCTCAGGTTGCGATCTCACAGTTCTTGAGTTTGAACCCTGCAGCAGGCTCTGTGCTGACGGTGCAGAGCCTGCTTGGGATCCTCTCTCTCCCTCTCTCTCTGCCCCTCCCCTGCTCACTTGCTCTCTTTTTCTTTCTCAAATAAACATTAAACATTTTTTTAAAAAAGAAAGAAATATTGGAAAGCAGCTAGAGGTAGATGAAGGCCCGAGGGCTTACTTTTGAATGTGATTCGAAGAAGAGTTTAGAAAAAGTGAGCTCTTTGTAGGAAAGAGTAGAGCACACACTACCTGGAATCACCAGGCAGAACAGTATGAAATTGCCAACAATCAACTCTGCTCGATCTAGAAAGACAGTGGCTTTGTATGGCTCAAACTCGTATATCATATATATTTTAGCTACTTTTTGTTGGGAGTCCAGCCTGACTGCTTTTTTTGTAAATAAAGTTTTATTGGAACATAGCCATACCCATTTGATTGCATATTGTCTATGGCCGCTTTTGTCCTATAACAGCAGAATTGAGTGTGACAGAGACCTTATGGGCTGTAAAACCTAAAATATGTGTTAGCTGGCCCCTTCTAGAAAGCTTGTCAATTCCTGGTCTACCCTACCAGATTGTAGCATCCTTGAGGTTAGGGAAATCCTCTGTTTATTTCCTGTTCTGTCTTCTGTGCCCAGGACAATTCCTGAAACACATAGAGGCTACAGTATGTTGAAGAGATGGGTGAATAGTAAAGAAATGATGGATGCAAATACTCGCAATGCTCGGTTGAGTCTGTGTCACTCATGTCCTGGGCTCTTGGTCTGTTGACTCTTCCACAAAAAGACAGGTAGGATCCCTATCCATGGAGAGAAAAAGAATATACAGACCAAAGAATTCCAGGAATCCAATTCAAATTGTTAGGGGAGGAAGAGGACTACCCAGTGTTTCTCAAATCTGACCATATGTTTCGGCTGAAAGTTAAACCCAAAACCAGTTCTCTGGGGAGATGGGTCGCAGACTGACTCACTGGGTATTCATCGTGACGTTAGCTGCTTCTTATTGCTATAACAAACTACTGCCAATTTAGAGACTTGAGACAACACAAATTTACCGTCTTACATTTCTGGGAGTCAGAAGTTTGGAATGGTTCTCGCTGGGTGAAAATCAAAGTGTTGGCAGGACTACATTCCTCTCTGAAAGCTTCGAGGGAGAATTCGTTTCCTTGCCTTTGCTGGCTGCCCAAGGCTGCCTACATTCCGTGGCTCGTGGTCCCATCCTGTCTTTGAAGCAAGCAGTGCAACATCTTCAAATGCCTTGGACTTTGACTCTTCTGCCTCCTACTTCCACCTAGAAGGATTCTCTAACTATCTGAGGCCCACCCAGATAATCTCAGAATAATCCCTCCATCTCAAGGTCAATTAATAAGCAACCTTCATTTCATCTGCAAAGTGAATTCTTCTCGGCTATGTAACTAGACATATCCGTAGGTTCTGGAGATGAGGACGCAGACCTCTTTGGTCTATTAATATTCTGCCCACAGTTATGACGCTGCCTCTAACTACCAAGACAGGAGATGATACTGCTGTGTCAACTATAAGGAATTTCTGGTGTTCAAAAGAACTAAGTCATCTTTATGACCCCTAACCCCTCTCCCCCTTTAAAGAGTTTTCCCATTCTGTACCTACAGGAGCACTGGAAGCTAGAGTGTGGGGAAAAGTGATTATTTCATTCATGGAAAAAATGGGAACGTAAGTGGTACTCAGCAGGCCAAGAATGGACAAGGGTAATTGCAGCCGCAGTTAGGAGCCAGTTTTTCTGACTCGGGCCAGTGCTTCTTTCTCTTTGGCATTGTAATCAGATGGTCAGCATTTTATTTATTTTATTTTTTTAAGTTTATTTATTTATTTTGAGAGAGAGAGAGAGAGTGTGCGTGCGAGCTGGGGAGGGGCAGAGATAAAGGGAGAGAGAGAGAGAATCGCAAGCAGGCCCCGCACTGTCAGTGCCAAGTCCGATGCTGGGCTCGAACCCACAAACCGCGAGATCACGCCCTGAGCCGAAACCAAGAGTCAGACGCTTCACCGACTGAGCCACCCCGGCGCCCCAGACGGTCAGCGTTTTAAACTCGGCTTCTCTGTTTCTCACGGTTCCCGGTTATGCATTTGTTCCTAGGACCTGGATGTCGTGGTGTTCATTTTAAACATTCTAGAGTTCTTCATTGCTCTGTCACTATCTGCCTTTGGATGCAAAGTCACCTGTTGTAATCCTGGCGGGGTGAGTATTAGGCTTCCCTTGAAGACGTCTGTATTAGTTTCCTGCTGCTGGGTAATACGTTACGGAAACGTAGAGGCTTAAACACATTTATCACTTGTCAGGTTCCGTGGGTGAAGAGGGTGGGCACACCTCAGCCGGTGGCCCTGCTCAGGGTCTGACGAGGCTGTTATCCACACGCTGGCTAGGGCCGCAGTCTCGGCGGAGCCCTCTCATTCCCCTCCCTGCTCACATGGCACAGTTCACTTCCTCTCTGCTGCAGAACTCACGGCAACTCACTTCCACTTCGAGGCCAGCAAGAGAGTGAAAACCTCTGATGCTTTAAGTTCCTTTCAAAAAGCTCACATGATAAGGTCAAGTCTACCCAGAATAATGTCCTTTTTTTAATTGAAGAATAATTTTATTTAATTCTTTAAGTTTCCTTATTTATTTTGAGAGAGACAGAGAGAGCAAGCGAGGGAAAAGCAGAGACGAGAGAGAGAGAGAGGGTGAGAGAATCCCAAGCAGACTCCCCACTGTCAGCTCAGAGCCCAACGCGGTATCAAATCCACAAGCGGTGAGATCATGACCTGAGCCAAAATGAAGAGTTGGATGCTTAACTGACTGAGCCAGCCAGGCGCCCCGATGTATAATTAACATACAGTGTTATGTTGGTTTCAGATGTACAGCTTAGTGATTTGACAGTTCTATTCATTACTCAGTGCTCCCACAGGAAGTGTGGTCACCATCTGTCACCATACAAGGTTATTACAATATAATGAATATATTCCCTAACTTTTCATGTTCATGACTGATTTCTTTTATAACTGGAAGTTTGTACCTCTTGATCCCCTTCATCTACTTTGCCCATCTCCCCACCCACCTCCCTTCCTGCAACTCCAAATTTTTTCTCTGTGTTCAAGAATCTGTTGTGTTTGTCTTTTAGATTCCACATGGGAGGGAAATTATATGGTATATTTCTTTCTCTGCCTTATTTTACTTAGCCTGACACCGTCTAGGCCCATCCATGTTGTTGCAAATGACAGGATCTGATTCTTATGGCTGAGCTGTATTCCATCAAATATATATCATACATACATATACGCACCCATCTTGTTTATCCTTTTATTTATCGATGGACTCTTGGGTTGCTTCCGTGTCTTGGCAATTGTAAATAATGTTGCAATAAATGCATACCTTTACAAATTAGTGTTTTCATGTTCTCTGGGTAAATACCCAGTAGTGGAATTACTGGATCATATGGTAGTTCTATTTTTAATTTTTTGAGGAACCACCATACTGTTTTCCACAGCAGCTGCACTGAATGACATTCCCACCAACAGTGTTCAAGGGTTCTCTTTTCTCCAAATCCTTGTCAACACTTATTTCCTGTCTTTCTGATACTAGCCATTCTGACAGGTTTGTGAGGTGATATCTCATTGTGGCTTTGGCTTGCATTTTCCTGATAATTAGTGACTTCAAGCATCTTTTCCTGTTGGCCATCTGTATGTCTTCTTTGGAAACATGTCCAAAGAATAATATCCTCTTTGATAAACTCATAGTCAACTGATTGGTCACCTACTCACAGGAGCGAGACCCCATCATACACAGGTCCCCCCATACCCAAGGGGAGGGAATCACACAGGGGCATGGGTCACTGGGTGTCATTTTAGCATCTTGCCTACCACAGTGAATAAAGAAAAGCTAATTTTCTCCATCCTCACTCCCCCAAAGGGCGTCCTTTCTTAGTCCAGATCAGAAAATACTTCACAATGGAGAGGACCCCAGAGAGTGCCAGATTTTGACCCATTACCTCTATCATAGCAACCTTCCCTGGGCTACTGAGAAAGTCAGGTTTTCAAACTTTTCTACCAATAGGCACACATCTGCCCATCTCTTACCCCGAGACCCCACGGCAGATCTTCCTGACCACTGAGCAGAAAGAACATCACATAGAAAGAGGATTCGTACATGGGAAGAGAGAGAGAAAGAGAGGCACCAGGAAGAATAGGACAAGGATCTCTTCCAAGAATTGAATTAAAATGCCAAGAGCTGCTCATTAGTCTTATTACCCAAAGGCAAATCATAAGATAGTAATCATTTGATGAGATTATTGCTCTCTCTTCTCTGCCATTTTGTGCCTCTTTACTTTCTTTTGGGGCTTCCATGCTTCACCACATGTCCTGCCCCTCAGAAGAGAGATGGACTAACTCTGTTAGTGGACTTCTGCATTGTAAACCCTAGAAGTTAGTTTTCGGCAATTCCTAGCGACTTTGCAATTTGCTTGAGTGAAGCATTTTATTTTCACTGACCAAAGCATTTGCACAAGGAAGCAAATTCTTTAGTGTTGTAATATCTAGACCTGAGTTTCCTTCTGCTGTTGTAGTTACAAAGCTGGGAAATGCTGCTCCCACAAATCTCTTGGCGTGGATCAAGAAGAGCAATGTCTTCGAGGCATGTAATGCCTAAGTCTCATCTCTTCCTAGTTCTATCCCACACCCTGCCACACACACACACGCACAATTTTACCTTGAGTTTGTGGAAGAAAGACCAGCATTTTCCTTAGTTTCCTGATGATTCCTTCCTTTCTTGATCAATGTAGTTTTTGAAATGGTTGAGTCATGGCCAGTAAATCGAGATTTGGGTGTGTCATTGCCATCATACATAAAGAACCTAATTTGCAAGAAGAGCTCTAAATTTCCCTTAGCACCTTGGTTTACTCAACTTGCTGGGTGCCATCATCCACTCACAGGGTCATGGCAACAGCTGTTAGCCTTTCATGCCAGGAGCTATCTCTGCATGTTTTTCCAAGATCCAGTCTGATCTCCAGAATGCCAGAGAAACCCTGCCAAGTTGATCTAGAGACCGAAGTCAGAGAAGAGACAGTAGGCCCTGATGATGACGTGGCTATTTGGTCAACTCACTCACTCACCTGTGCCATTCTGACTGATTTCACAGGTTGTGTTGATTCTGCCATCAAATCCTGACAGGGGACAAACAGCATCTCCCACACCATTTACAGAGGTCTGATGTCACCAACAGATCAACCGCCAAATTTCCAGAAAACCTATCCTGCCAGTTGTACAAGAACGCCACTTGGGAAGTACCAGAATCCAACTCTGATATATATATTTCAGAATCATGTTCTCATTTTCCCCAAAGACCTCAACAACTCATTCACTGGCTTTTATCAACAATAGCAGAAATTAAATAAATGAACCATGCATTTAATGAGTCAGTGGTGCTCGAAATCTTTTATCCATCCTCGGAACTTTAGATAAGGACATTAAGTTGGTAAGTTGGATTCAGCAGAAGGTCAAAAAGATATTGCTGAAATGAGGGCTCCCTAAAGACTACATTTTTCTGCTTCCCTAGCCAATACTTCTCCTTCTGATTTAACTTTCTTCTCCTGTCTTTGGGAATGCAAGGAGGGTTTTTTTTGTTAATGTTTATTTATTCATTTGAGAGAGAGCACAAGCAGTTGAGGGACAGAGAAGAGAGAGAGAGAGAGAGAGAGAGAAGCCCAAGTAGGCTTCACGTTTTCAGTGTACAGCGCAACATGGGGCTCAATCTTATGAACTGTGAGATCATGACTTGAGCTGAAATCAGGAGTCAGACACTCAATGGACTGAGCCACCCAGGCACCCCAGGAATGCAAGATGTTTTTACCTTCAGAACAGTGAGACACATAGTTTTCCTCTCTCCTTCCTTTTTCCTGCTTTTTTTCTCCAATACAATATACCTTCTAATAGCACAGTCAGTCCTTGTATGCACACAAACCGTTATTTGAGTGCAAGTATACAGAGAAAAGTACACTTCATGGATCAGATTGAATTTATTTTTTTTTATTTCTCTTCATCTTACTCTTCCTCCTTCCTTCCCTAGCTTCTCTCTCTTCCTTCTTTTCTATCCCCACCCCCTGCATTTTCTCTCTCCTATAGGGCAGGATTACATCTTAATCAAATCTGTATCCAGTGCCGTCTATGCAGTTGTGCAATACTTGGTTCATTTCTTGAATGTTCATTAAATGCATTTGATTTATTACGGAGCAAAAATAAATTAAATTAGAAATAGTAAGTCCATGCACAGCCTACTTCCTGGTCAGATGTGATATGTTGGGAAGAGACTAGTGATGATATCAGGAAATACAGTGTGGTGGTAAACAATGGGGCTTATAAATCAGACAACCCTGGCTTTTCATTTCGAAAATTCCATCTCTCTCAGTTGCCATGGACGTACCACAGAATGTCTCTGGGCTGCATATTTCTCTTCGGTAATATAGTAGTAATATATGGCTCGTCAAGCTGTGATATTTTAGGTAGAGCAACTACCACTGGGGCACATACCGAGCCATAGAAGTTTTTTTTTTTTTTTTTTAATTTTTTAATGTCTTTATTTTTGAGACAGAGAGAGAGAGAGAGAGAGAAAACGCAATAGGGGGGACAGAGGGGGGGACACAGAATCTGAAGCACGTTCCAAGCTCTGAGCTGTCAGCACGGAGCCCGACGTGGAGCTCGAACCCATAAAACATGAGATCATGACCCGAGCCAAAGTCAGACGCTTAACTGGCTGAGCCACCCAGGTGTCCTGAGCCATAAACATTTTAATATATACACATACATGAATATATATGCATGTATATGTATTTGTATATATGTCAATTCACTGTATTGTTTTATTAAACATCTATTTATAAAGTGCCTACAATGGGCAGGCATCGAGAGAGGCGAAGTGCTTCCTCTCATGTAGGTTAAACTTATGAGGCAGGGTATAGGTTCCGTTTTATATATATACATAATATATATAATTGGAGAAATTTCTATTCACCATGGTACTGGAAAATATATTTATATGTAAAAATTATATATATTTAAGGTGTGCGATGTGATATTTTGATATATATTGAGATGATTATCACATACCCATCACCTCGCAAAGTTATCTTTTATTATTTTTGTGGTTAAAGCAAGCACTTGAGATCACATTCTTAACAAATTTCAAGTATACTGTTTATTAGCTGCGGTCAGCATGCTGTACATTAGATCTCCAGAAAGTATTCATCCTGCTTCCCTGGAACTTTGTGCCCTTTGACCAACATCTCCCCACTTCCTGCACTCTCCAGCTTCAGGTAACTATCATTTTACTCTCTGCTTTTTATGAGTTTGGATTTTTTATATTCCACCTATAAGTAAGACATACAGCATTGGTCTTTCTGTGTCTGGCTTATTTCGCTTAGCATAACGTCCTCCAGGCTCAACCCGTTGGCCTGAATGGCAGTATTTCCTTCTTTTTTTAAGTTTGAAATTATATATGTACACACACACACACATACATACACATGCGTTTCTTTATCCATTCATCCACAGGTGAGCACCTAGGCTGTTTCCAAATCTTGGCTGTTGTGAATAAATCTGCAGTGAATATGGGGGTATAGATACCACTTTGAGATTGTAATTTCATTTCCTTTGGCTATATACCCAGAGGCAGGATTGATGGATCATATGGTAGTTCATTTGAGGAACCCACATACTCTTCCCTAATGGCTGTTATCAGTATACATTCCCAATGACAATGTACAGAGGTTCCCTTTTCTTCACATCGTCATCAACATTTGTGATGTCTTTTTGATAGCAGCCATTCTAGCACGTGTGAGGTGACCCCTTATTGTGGTTTTGATTTTCATTTCCCTGATGATGAGTGATGGTGAGTATCTTTTCTCATGCCTGTCGGCCATTTGCATGTCTTCTTTGGAGAAATGTCTATTTGAGTCCTTGTCCACTTTCTAATCGGGTTATTTGGGTTTGGAGCTTTGCTGTTGTTTTGTTTCGTTTGGGTATTTTTGTTATTAAGTTGTTTGAGTTCCATCCATGTTTTGATATCAACCCCTTATCAAATGTATTGTTTGCAGATATTCCTCCCATTTCACGTGTTGTTTACTCCTTTGCTGCAGAGTAGCTTTGTAGTTTCAATGCAGAAAAAGAATTTGATGAAATTCAACATTCTTTCATGATAAAAACTCTCAACAAATTAAGTTTAGAAGAAATGTTTCTCAGCATAATAAAGGCCACATATGACAACACCACAGCGAATCGTGAAAAGTGGAAAGTTTTCCTTTTCACACCAGAAATAAGACAAGCATGCTACTCTTGCCATTTCTATTCACCATAGTACTGGAAATCCTAGCCAGAGCAATTAAGCAAGAAACAAAAATAAAAGACATATAAAATGGAAAAGAAGTTAAATGGTCTTTTTTCAGATGATATGATCTTATCTATAGAAAATTCTAAATACTCCACCAAAAAAACTTCTAGAAGTAATAAAACAATTTAGTGAAGTTACAGGATACGAAACCAACATATAAAAATCAGCTGTGTTCCTATTAACTAACAATTAACTGCAAAAGAAATTAGGAAAGCAATCCCATTTACAATGGCATTGAAAAGAGGAACATACTTAGGAATAAATTTAACCAAGGTAATGGAAGATTTGTATGCTGAAAACGTGAAGACATTGACAAAAGAAATTGAAGAAGTCACAGATAAATGGAGAGAGACCCTGTGTTCAGAAATTGGAAACATTAATATTGTCAAAAGGTCCATACTGCTCAAAATGATCTACAGAACAATGAAATCCCTATCAAAATTCCAATGGCATTTTACATATAGAAAAAACAATACAAAAATTGGAGTCAGAAAAGACCCCAAAACAATACTAAGCAAGAATAACAAAGGTGTTATACTTTCTGATTTCAAAATATATTACAAGGTGACAGTAATCACAAGAGTATAGTCCTGGCAAAAAGACTCAGA
This sequence comes from Paguma larvata, assembly GCA_030068075.1. Taxonomy (NCBI): domain Eukaryota; kingdom Metazoa; phylum Chordata; class Mammalia; order Carnivora; family Viverridae; genus Paguma; species Paguma larvata. The sequence continues at coordinate 102,284,397 of CM057831.1, read as the reverse complement.
TCAATGGAACAGAATAGAGCGTCCAAAAATAAATCCATGCTTTTATAGGCAACCGATCTTTGACAAGGGTGCCAAGAACACACAAAAGGGAAAGGACCTGCATGACAATGTAAGGTCTCCCTCTCTCTACACCAAACTTTCCACGTTCTGCAGCTCCGCAAATTGACAACAGTTAGAAAAAGCCCATTAACACATTCCTTTTTCTGGTTGAAGATTGAACAGTAACCTAGCAAGGCCCATCCATCAAAGCAGAACCTCAAAACAATTGCCTTTATGTTAATATAGGTATCCTATGTGGATTTCTGGGCATCAATGTGGGTACAGGTGGCCCGATTTAGTCCTGGCAGATGTGTATAGCTATAAAGGAACTAGCTTTAAGAAAAAGTTCAATCAAGAGAAATAGCAAGAAATAGAAATAAGATGGGTCTTTGATTCTATTGTTGAAAAGCTATATCATGAAGCTAGTTTTAATTCTGATTTTTAATAACTAATTTTTATACTCTAATAACTAATTTTTATACTTTAAGCCATTTCAATTTAGTTCCTTATCAATTGTAACATGGGTTTTGTCATTCTTCTAAGAGTTATTTGTTCATGCCTTTTGCCTATTTCGTTTTTATTTATTATGTATAAGTATTTTCATATTAGTGACACTAATCCATCATCTCTATTCTATGATACAATTATGTTTCCTCAGTCAGCTATTTTTCTCTCAATTTCTTTTTGATGTGTCTTGCCCTAAAGTTATTTTTAAATTTAATGTAGGGTTTTTAAAGTCACTTTATTTATGAATTCTTTTGTTTAAAATTTTTCATCTCCTCTTTACAATATATTCCTTAATATTTTCTTTTCTTGCTTTATAGTTTTGTCTTCAGAATTTATTTTTATTAATAATGTTTAATATTATAAAACCTTGACATCAAATGTTAGTATTTTACCATACATTAGAAACATGTTTGTCTATTCTTGTACCAGCTACAATCTTCTAATTATATGTATTGATATTTTATTTTTTTAATTTTTAAATTTTATTTATTTATTTTGAGAGAGAGGGAGAGGATGAGAGAGAGAGAGAGAGAGGGTGTGAGCAGGAGAGGGGCAGAGAGAGAGTGAGAGAAAGAATCCCGATCAGGTTCCACACTGATCCCAATCAGGTTCCGAGCCCAGCATGGGGCTCGAACTCACGAACGGTGAGATCGTGACCTGAGCCAAAACCAAGAGTTGGGTGCTTAACTCACCAAGCCACCAGGCATCCCATATATGTGCTGATTTTTTAAATGACAGCTCCCTCCCTCACTTATTATTTTTTTCTCCAATATTTCATTCACATTTTACAGTTTTGTGTGCATAGCATTTATTCCCATTTGTTCTGATATCATGACCTGAATTTCCTCTAAAGAACCACCATTCCCTTACTTCCAGTTTACGCACAGGGTGAAGCTGACCCTATCCCCAACTTCTCCTAGATCTGGGCAATTGGCACAATTACATTAACCCTACAAAATTGGCTGGTTCTGTAGGAGCTTAGTGACTTAGGAAAAACCAATTGCATAAATGACACATTTCCAATCAAAGCTAATCCCAGCATTTTTGCTTCCCACTGACCAGGAAAGAGAGTCTTCCTCTTTTCTCTTTCCCATTGGGCTTGGAGCTGTGCAGATATAAATCTGATGCTCTCTGCAATCATCGTGCTACTGTGCGAGTCCTGTCAGAGGCAAATGCTCACAGAAGAGAGCAACACTGAGAGTTCCCAAGTGAAAGATTAGTCCCTAACGAGTCCTTTGAATTTCTGACTCAAGGTGTCCCTGGAATTGGGCCAACTTCTGGAGTCAAACGAATCCCTGAAGTTTTAGACATATAAAGAAATTAAAATAGATCTCTTCAAGTACTGCAGTGACTGCACAAAATCCTCCTACGGTGTCTTCTATAATTCAGAATAAAATCCAAAGCTCTTGGGGCGCCTGCGTGGCATCCAACTTTGGCTCAGGTCATGACCTCATGGTTCATGAGTTTGAGCCCTGCATCGGGCTTTGGGCTGACAGCTCAGAGCCTGGAGCCCACTTCATATTCTGCGTCTCCCTCTCTCTTTGCCACCACCCCCCACTCACCCTCTGTCTCTTTTCTCTCAAAAATAACTAAACATGAAAAGCCAAATCTCTTACGAAGCCCTCCAAGACCCTACATCACTTGCTGCTGTGCTATTTCTTGGATTTTATGAAATACCCTATACTCCTGTTTGCTGAGATGTTGCTTTGAGTTTATATTAAATGGCCAGCGAAAGTCTGTGGTAAGAACGTTTGCATGCATAAACCTTTTTATGTTTGTATTTACATAAGCAATCTAAGGCTAGTGCCTTGTTGTAAAAAGTTCGAACAAACATTCCAGCCTGTTAGAGGAAGATGTTACGGTTCTAACGTTTAGAGAAGACTGCTTGCATTTCTCATCATATCATTTTACACCTCTCAGTAACTTGTAGGTCTGTTTCTATTGATTGGTTTTTCTCCTGGTTACTGTCATTTTTCTGCTTCTTGGCACGTGTAATAATTTTTGATTGGATGCTAGATGTAGTCATTTTTATGTGGTTGAGTGCTCAAATTTTCTTTTTTCAGAGTATTACACTTTATTTCTGGGAGGCATTTAAACTTGTATACTTGTTTGATTCTTTTGAGACATTTTTTTTTCTAACCTAGATTTTTATTGTAGCAGAATACTGTAACTTACAATTCCTTATAAGCCCTAAAACTTATAAGAAAAGAAAGTATGATTTGTGATATTTTTCCTTTACCTTTCTTCTAATTATAATACTAATTCACTGCAGAAAAACTAAAAAATCTAGGAATGTATATAACAAAACCCACCAGTAATCCTACCATTAAAGATGAGCATTGTTAACTTGCTAATGTATTTACACATATACATATATGTACATAAAAATTAAAAATATATATGGTTTATATGTCACTTCTATGCCTATATTTTAATGTTTTTAAAAGCCTTTATAAGGAGGCTTTAGAATCATTATTTTTGGCCAGTTTACATTTATTATTTAAAAAAAATTTTAATGTTTATTTTTGAGAGAGAGAGACAAAGAATGGGCGGGGGAGAAACAGAGAGAGGGGGAAACACAGAATCCAAAGCAGGCTGTCAGCACAGAGCCCGACTTGGGTCTTGAAATCATGGACCGTGAAATCATGACCTGAGCTGAAGTGAGATGCTTACCAGACTGAGCCACCCAGGAGCCCCGTAGATTTATTATTAAGTCTTAACTTTTCTGGAGGTCCTTACATTCTAAGTGTTCATAGGAGATTCTACATTCCAGGTTATAGGAGCTTGAATGTCTGCCAGTTCCGTGTGAGTTCTGGTAATCGCTTAGCTTGCAGCTCTCTATCTACCGATTTATTCTCTGATTGGACTTTTGCAATTTCAACTCATAAATGCCAGCTTAGTGTCCAACAACAAATTCAAGGGGATTTTCTTTTAGATTTGGGGAACTCTGATCTCTGCACTGCTACCTCCTTTATGGTTCTCCACTCACTAATTCTAGCTGCGTCAACTCCCTCAACCTCTGGTTTCTGTCTTCTCAATGTAGCAAGATCAGCAGGGAACCATCTCCCTGACCACATTCTAGACAATTCTGTCCTGCAAAAAACCAGATGACAATTATTATATCCACATTTGTTTCCATTTTTTAGATGTTGAAAGCTTAGCATTGACTGCTATCCAATGTCTGAAAGTAGTTGTTTAGAATTGTTTCAGTTTTCTAATTGTACAGAGTAGTCTGCAGAGGAAGTCAGGTACCATGATGACAGAAAGAATTGACTTTTTTCTTTCGATTATAAAAGGATCCCTATAAACATAGATGTTTGTATTTTTATTTTGTTTTCCAATATTTAAAAGTCATTTCGGGTCATCTAAATAAGTAATATAATTAAATCAGTACTCGTCTGCTCATTTAAAATCTTCACCCGTAGAGTTCAAGTATAACAATTTTCATATGCTCATTTTCTTAACTGCCCTATTTAGACTCCTTAAGAACCAACTCATAGGGGCGCCTGGGGAGCTCAATCAGTTGAGCATCCAACTGTTGATTGCAGCTCAGGTCATGATCTCAGGGTCATGAGATGGAGCCCCATGTCTGGGCTACATGCTGAGTGTGGAATCTTGGGATTCTCTCTCCCTCTCTATCTGCCCCTGCCCTCCTCGTGTTCCCTCACTCTCTCTTAAAACAAATAAATAAACATTAAAAAAAATGAACTCATGAAAAACACTTGCACATTTCAGTTGTTGTTTATATTTAAGTTCTGATATTTTCCAATGTCTTTACATACTAATATCTGGATAGTGTTGATCCATGTTCAAAAGTCTTTGTTTTGACATAATACAAATGGTGGTAACATAATGAGACAAAGCTATACAAATTTATGGGAAAATATTTAAATATTTGAGTTAATCAGAATTTCCTTAGTTTGATTTTTTAAATAGCTGCATGATAAACACAGAAAAGATATATGAAGTCACTTTCTTCTGATTTCATGGTGGATAGGGGGAAAAATATGACTCCTAAATTTGAGATATGGTCTAGACAAAGTTGACAATGTGTTTGGCTTCCTTTGGAACCTCTTCAAGGTCAACACTGTTTTTTACTGACTGATATTTGTTGGAGTTGCTACGGTTCATGTGATTCCCAGGAACTTAACTAATTTTGATTAACCTGTAGGGCTAAAACTTAGACATTCTTTTTTTCATGCCCAGTAAGTACAGACATCAGGTGGAGAAAGTTCTGAAAGTCCCTGTGTTTGCTCCCTGATCACCCACAAATATGGATGTTCCCATTTTCATCGTCAGTGTTAGCAAAGTGTGGTATTTTCCCTCAGAGTAAAGGTCAGACAGCTTGTTCCAATTCTTCTCAGTTACCACACACAGCTTCACCAGAATCACCCGCTTCTTTTTTTTTTTTTAAGTTTACTTATTTATTTTGAGAGAGACAGAGAGAGCATGAGTGGGGGAGGGGCAGAGAGAGGGGGAAGAGAGAGAGGATCTGAAGCAGGTTCCCAGCAAAGTCAGCGCAGAATCACCCACTTCCTGAATGGATTTCTTCAGCTGGGCCAGGTGGGCTGACTGGCTGGAGGAGGAGTCAAAGTCTGGCTGGGGGAAAGTGGGGGGTCAGGCACCTCATGGAGCTTTGCAGCCCAGCCATCAGCCAGGCTGTTCTCCTCCGCCCAGCTACCAGAACAGAGTGCCTCAGTCAATACTGATCACGTTTGAAAATTGATTCTTGTGACACCTGGGTGGCTCAGTCGGTTGAGTGTCCAACTTCAGCTCAGGTCATGATCTCACAGTCTGTGGGTTCGAGCCCCGTGTCGGGCTCTGTGCTGACGGCTCAGAGCCTGGAGCCTGCTTCACATTCTGTCTCCCTCTCTCTCTGCCCCTCCCCCACTCATGCTCTGTCTCTCTCTGTCTCAAAAATAAATAAACATTAAAAAAATGAAAATTGATTCTTTTTTCCTTAAGTTGTTTTTCTTCCAAGTATTCCTTCCCTCCCAAATTTGATTAAAGATGATGGAGAGCAATGAAAATTTTCCCACTTTACCTCTCTAGTTCTGAAACCACAGAGGCTGTGTCCATACCAAGATCCTCAAATGACCTATGTTGCATATTACATATATACATATGTATGTGTATAATATATACGTTTTTTATATATATATATATATATATATATATATACACACAAATTTTAAGTATTCAGTATGTATGTGTATATATATTTTTGTCTTAAGTTATGAAGTCGTGGCAAGGTCTGGGTGTAAGATCAGAGTCCTTTTTTGTTGACAAAGACGGTCTTTACCAAATGAAAATTATATCCGGACTACAAAATTTAGTTATTTAGCACTTGGTTAAATTGTCACTTTCTTTTGATATCTTGGGGATAGAGAAAAAAATGTGACTTCTAAATTTGAGATATGGTCTAAACAAAGCTGACAGTGCGTTTGGCTTCCTTTGGAACCTCTTCAAGGTCAACCATTTGTTAATCGGAATATCATTCTACTTAAACTTATTTTGGAACTAGAGACGAACTTGTGATACAAATGATACAAATTTGCATTCAAACCCATCATGTGCATACAATCCAAGCTATTCCCCTTTCAATTAAATACTATAGAAGTTTTACAAGAAATTTGTTTTAGTTCACTTAGAAAATAGAGGTTTCATATTTCAAATGTTTGTTTTTTTTTATTTTTCTGTCTGGAAGGCATCTGGTCCAAAAAGAACATCAGTTCAAAGTGTTTGTTAGCAAATATTATTGCTTCTCTATTCTTAGTTAGATTTCCCAAATCAATCTTGTCTCACCAGTTTGCACATTTGAAAGGACTCGCGAGACTGCCTAGAATATTCTCACATAAGACTCTTATCTAAAGACAAAAGGTACCAGTCAGCCAGAGTCAGTGTAGGCTGGCGTCGGAAACATTCCATGGGACACACTCCTCATTAACCCAACCAGATACATGAACCATGCTAGCTCTGGCTTGAACTGTGCAAGAATCCCTCAATAGCCCCTTAAGTAGTGCCGTCAGGCTTATCAAACCAGTTAGGTTAGTTGCAAACTATTAGTAAAGAAACGGATATGGTGGCAGGGAGCTGGTCACCAAGGTAGTTTGGGATTCTAAACAGCACATCATAAATTCCAATGTTCTTGTCTCAACCAGGAGTCCAAATCCAGACATTCAGATATTCGGGAATCCCCAGGGATATAGAGCTTTCCCAGCACTACTGCAAATTAAGTCCATCTCTACAGTATCTTTCTTCAACAAATATTGATTGAGCACCTACTACCAGCCAAGCATGTGGCAATGAACTCCCCAAGCTGTCTGCGACCTCACGGAGCTGACATTCCAGTTATTTCCAAAGTCACAGTTTTAACACATTCGATGGAGAGTTCTCAGTTAACAGTGACAATGGAAAATCGGCATTATCTCTCTAAAGTTCATTGCCCCCTTATAATTAACTTCCCCCTCTGACCCACAAAGTCGGGGGAGGTAATACACGTTTAATTTAATTCCTCAGTTCTGGGGTTAGGTGTCACCCAGTAATATGACACAATAACATCGAAGAGAAGACTGTTAAATAGCAGAATTCAACCAAGTAATTTAAAAGATCAAATTGGCTTTATTGAACAGTTCGTGAATCGAGGAGCACACATTCCAGCCAAGAGACAGACAGGAGCTCTGTCAAGCCGCAGAAAAGGAAAGGCTTTCAAAGGCAGAGAGGGAGGAGGAAAAGGAAGTTATCAGCAAAGAATGCATTGTTTTAGACAAGGTCATGACCCTAAGGGGGATGGGAGGGGTCACTCAGTAAATTTCCTAGTGCTGACCAGGAAATCCCACATTGGCTGGTTAGAGGTTACATTACTGGTTAGGTGTTAAGCGTGGGTTTGCTGACGTGGGGACTTAACATCAGTGATTCCATTAGGAGCCTGTGGTTTTTCTCCTTTAGCAGGGCAAACACAAAAGAATACAAGCTGTATGATTCTGTTTATTGAACCATCAAAACCAAGAAAAACAAATCAGTGATATTAGAAATCAATACGGTGGTTACCTTTGGGGATGTAACGGCTGGAAGGGAACTCGAGGGCCATGTGCCTCTGAGCATCGGCACTTTTCTAAGTTTTGATCCAGGAGAGGGTAACACAGGTGTATTCCCTTTGTGGTGATTCACTGGGGTGTCTATTCTTTTTTTTTTTTTTTTTAATAATAGTTTATTTTCTGGGCTGTTTATTCTGACTTGTACTCTTTTGATAGTCCTCTAACTAAAATATCAACATGAAATCCCTGTCTCCCTGTCTCTAGAATTTGGGCTAAGACCATTAGAAGTTAATTTTAAAAATAAGGATTCTGCATCCTCAATGCAAACATTACATACGAAGAGAGTTACCTAATATGTAACATACACATAAATTTGTCTGTGTGTTAGTCATTTTCTCCAGGCTGTCTGTGCAGGGACAAAAAATTACACCAGCATTGAAATTTTCATTCCCGGTTTAAAAGGAAAGGAAAACAAACAAGCAAACAGATTCAACTCTCCCTGCTAACGGAGAAAACCAGCGCGGAGCTTCGCATAAGGCTTTTGGGGATTCAACCTTACACATTTTTTCTTAACTTTCTGGTTTTCAAGGAAATAGGACTCTGAATCTACTTCTAGCCCAAACTTGGCAGTAACCCCTATATATATAGCTCTGCTTTGATTTAAGCCAATCAAAACACTACATTTAAAATTTACCTAAACTCCACCTTTCTTCAAGTCCTAAACTAATCCCATCTCTTCTTCTGATTAGGTGGTTCCTAGTTCGTATGGTATGTGCTATAAACCCTACCCACCCCGCAACACACACATTGGAATTGGTGGTCAGAACCATTTTCAAGATATACACATATATGCATATACTGCTGAACCATTTGAAAGCAAGTGTTTGACATCATGATAGTTGGTCCCTAAATACTATATTTAGGGACATATCTAAGCATAACATTCTCCTATACAACCTTACTACCATAATTATATCCCAATATTTATTAATATAATAATCCAATATGTACTTCCGCAGAAACTCTGAGATCAAGCTAAAAATGTTATATCTTTCTTAGGGAGACAGAACTGCAGCAAGCTCTCTTAAATAAATTGAAAATAAACTTACTGAAAATAAATATTTTTAAGTTAGTGTTTCATAGTCTTTGGGTAAATACTAATGGAACTACTGGATCATATGGTAATTCTATTTTTAACTTTTTGAGGAACCTCTATCCTATTTTCCACAGTGGCTGCACCAGCTTGCATCTCCCCCAACAGTGCGAGAGTGCTCTGTTTTCTCCACATCCTCGTTAACACTTGTTTCTTCTGTTTTTGACTTTAGCCATTCTGATAGGTGTGAGGCAATAGCTCATTCTGGCTTTGAACTGTATTTCCCCGATGATGAGTGATGTTGAGCATCTTTTCATGTGTCTGTTGGTTATCTGGATGTCTTCTTTAGAGAAATGTCTGTTCGTGACTTCTGTCAATTTTTTTATTGGATTATTTGGTCGTTTAGTTTAGTTTTGTTTTGGTGTGAGTTGAAATAATTCTTTATATGTTTTGGATACTAACCCTTTATTGGATATGTCGTTTGCAAATATCTTCTTCCATCCAGTTGGTTGTCTTTTTGTTTAGTTGAGTTTCCTTTGCTATGTAAAAGCTTTTTATTTTTATGTAGCCCCAATAGTTTATTTTTGCTTTTGTTTTCCCTTGTCTTAGGAGACAAATCTACCAAAATGTTGCTAGAGCCAATATCACAGAAATTACTGCCTGTGCTCTCTTCTAGGGTTTTTATGGCTTCAGGTCTCACATTTAGGTCTTTAATCCATTTTTAGTTTATTTTTCTGTATGGTATAAGAAAATGGTCCAGTTTCATTCTTTTGCATGTTGCTGTTCAGTTTTCCCAACACCATTCGGTGAAGAGACTACCCGTTTCCCATTGCATATTCTTGCCTTTTGTGTCAAAGATTAATTGACCATACGGTCATGAGTTTACTTCTGGGTTCTCTCTCCTGTTCCATTGATATATGTATCTGTTTTTGTGCCAGTACCATACTGTTTTGATTACTACTTCGTAGTATATTTTGAAATCTGGAATTGTGATGCCTCCAGCTTTTTTCTTCATTTTCAAGATCGCTTTGGCTATTCAGGGTCTTTTGTGATTCTATACAAGGTTGAGTATTATTTTGTTCTAGTCCTATGAAACATGCTGTTGGTATTTTGTTAAAGATGGCATTAAATCTATAGATTGTTTTGGGTAGTATGGACATTTTAATAATATTTGTTCTCCTAACCCATGAGCATGGAATATCTTTCTATTGGTTTGTGTTGTCTTCAATTTCTTTCATGAGTGTTTTATTGTTTTCACAGTATAGGTTCTTTTTACCTCCCTCATTAAGTTTATTACTCGGTATTTATTATTTTTGGTGCAATTGTAAACAGTGGGATTGTTTTCTTAATCTCTTTTTCTGCTACTTCATTATTAGTGTACAGAAATGCAACAGACTTCCATATATGTGGGACACAAAGAGAAAGCCACTGATCTGAGACTATTCCTTAGCTAAAACAAACAAGGGTTTATCCTATTAGATACACTCTATGGTCCACAGAGATCAGAGCCAAGGGCCCGTTTCTTCAAATCACAAAGGTCCTACACACTTCAGTCCACTTAATTCTCAGTTGGAGGACCGTTTTCCCCTTTCTTGCTGTCCACTGCCTGCTTCTTCTCCTCTATGTGAAGAGACTCTTCACTTACGTAGGAGTGTGTCAGTCTCTGCCATGAACTAGCTTGTTCTGGGCTCTCGTCCTTCCTTCTCCAAATCCCTTGAAGGGCAGGGCAGGCGGTCAGGCTGTGTTTTCAACTGCAGACTTCCTGTTGCCCAAAAGCAATTTATCCACAGACTGTGAGCAAGACTAAAATTCTTGCAAGATAATATTTGTTTTTTTTCTTAATCACGGGTTTAAGACTTCCTTAGCTTTTTCCTTAAGATAACCTACTAATTAGGGATGAGGAAATAGTGGGGGAAGTACAGGAATATCTATAAATGGAGGAAGGAAAAGACTGTTGTGCCCACTAGTTTATAACTTTTGTTTTCCTAAAGTCTAAAGAATAAGATACCACTAAAGAGGTTATGATAAGTGCTTTAGAAAGAGACAAGTTCCCAGTGTTTGGGTACAAGAAGGGATATGGGATGGAAGGAGTAGTCATGATAAAGAGAATAATGGTTGTCCCTGGGGACTCGAAGAAGACTCCTGTGGTCCTGAAGAAGACAAGGGGCAGGGGTTTGGTGACAAAATCTGAGAAGGCAGATGGCACCTGGCTAAAACAACCAAGGTCCAGATGGTTGTTTGGGGTCCAAAGAGTTTGGGCTTTCTTACTTTCCAAGTAAAGATCCTTATAACAACGACCTGCTTTGATAGATGAACACCAAAATCTCCCCCCGCCCCCCGCAGTCTAATTCTTTGTCACTATATAAACACCTGCTTTGCAAGCTCTGCCACAGGTAAAAGGGAGATTTTCCACCTCTCAGCAGAATACAATAACAAGAAAATTAACTTGAGTGACAGCGAGATGGTGGAATAGGAAACCCCAGGCCCCCATTTCTCCCATGGAAACACCAAATTAACTATATATGGAGCAAATTGTCTCATGAACTCTCTGGAAACCAGTTAAGAAGTCACAGCATATCAGGCAAGCACAAAGCCAAGAAAAGACGCATCTACCTGGGTGGGAAAGCGGGTGACACTTTACCCACCATGTCACAGTTCGGTGAGATTGGGAGAAAACTCTCCTCCTGCTCTTTCCTCGGGATGGAAAGAAGAGTGGAGACACAGAGCACGTGTCCAGTGTTCTGGATTTTCAAGGGACTGCTGGAGGGATTGGTTTCTGTCTTACTAGATTCAGAGCGCCGATGGAAACTGGCAGTCTGGCTGTGAGGTTGGGCGTCACTAAGAACAAAGGCAACCACTGCGGCTTGTCATAGCAGCAGAGTGACTCTAGGACTCAGACAGACATCAGGGGAAGAAGGTGTATGGGCTCCCGACCTCTTTCACTGGGAGACCTCTTTCACTGGGAGGTTTACGTGCACATGCCCAGAGAAGACTCATCCCAGAAAAGTTTGGAGAGGTCCCCAGAATCTCTAGCCATGCTGGTTGGCAACAGTCTTGCCCATTATGAAGCCAGTTTGAAGGACTGGAGGAGGTGGCTTATTTACTTGTTTATTTGTTTATTTATTTATTTATTTTAATGTCCAAATCTCAACAAAAGATCTCAAAGCAAAGAGAGAAACAGGAAAGCATGGCCCAACCAAACCAAATAAATCTTTAGAAACTGACCCTAAAGAAAAGGAGGCCTATGGGTTACTTTATCTCAAAAAGATTCCATACTCCTTGTTTATTGCATCCTTGTTCACAATAGCCAAGAGGTGGAAACAACCCAAATACCCATTGGCGGATGAAGGGATAAACCTGAAGCAGCGTGTGCATACGGCATGATATTATTCGGCATTCAACAAGGAGATTCCATCACATGCTACAATGTGGCCGAAGCTTGAGGACCTCATGCTACATGAAATATGAAGAAGTTAAAAGAAGGCAGACATTCTAAGGTTCTATGGACATGAAGACTCTAAAGTAATCAAATTCATAGCAACAGAAAGTGGAATGATGGTTGCCAGGGGCTGAGGGTGGAGGAAATGGGGGGTTGTCATTCCGTAGGTATAGAGCTTCTGTTTTACAGAAAAACTGAACACTTCCAGACATCTGTTGCCTGACAATGTGAATGTACTTAACACTACTGAACTGTAAATTTTATGTGGTTTTATATGTATGCAAAACATATAAAAATAAATATAAAAACTAAATGGAGCACCTGGGTGGCCTAGTCAGGTGAGTGTCCTCCTCTTGATTTCAGCTCAGGTCACGGTCTGAGGGTTGTGGGACTGAGCCCCGCTTTGGGATCTGCACTGGGTGCCGAGCCTGCTCCAGATTCTCTCTCACGCGCTCTGCCCTTCTCCCTCTCTCTCTCTAAAATAAATAAAAAGTAAATAAATAAATAAATAATAAAATAAATGCAATTTTAAAAACAGATAAAAATAAGAATTAAAAAAAATTAAAACTAGAGAAACTAACGAGTTAAATAGCAATAATGATTTGTGTCTTGCATACTCGCCTTTGCACAGAAGTCACAGGAAAACTTTTTTCTTCTAGATCAATGGTTCTCAATGAGGAGACTTTGTCTCCTCTCCCCTAGCGGACATTTGGCAGTATCAGGTGACATTTCTAGTTGTCACATCTGGAGTGGGTGGTGTTACTGGCATCTGAGAGTGGGGGCCAGAGATTCTGTTGCAGGACTCCCCTGCTCCGCAACAAAGAATTATCATTAGTGCGCAAAATGTCATTAGTGCTTCTCCGGAGAAGCGCTGTCCTAAATTATTAATCACAGATGTGACTGCTCTGTCTGTCCTTTCCCTCCAAGTTGGGTTAGCAGAGTCCAGACTCTGGAAACAAGAGATGGGCAAGGTGGGATGAGTCTAAGTTGAGAAAACAGAGAAAGGAGTCTCTTGTTCAGATATTACCGAAGCCCGAAAGAAAAAGGAGGAGGATGCAGGGGGGAGACAGAGGCAGGGAGGGAGGTCGGAATTGGGTGTTCGAATGGGGTGAGTATTGGAGGGAGGACAGGAGATAAACCCCTTTTGGACTACTACTCTGCATGGTTCTGTACTAAGCACCCTACACATGTTGTCTCACACAATCCTCATAACTCCTCTGTGGTCATTTGAAGTTATAATTGCATAGAGAGGAAGACAGACTGTAGAAGGAGTCTTTGCTTGGTTGATAGAATTAATTGGTTATTAGCAAATTCCACTGAAGGGAAAGAGGTAGCAGTTGTCCCTCATGGGGCTGGGCTCCTTTGTCAAAGCCCAGGAGAGCGCTGTACCCCCGCTATTTGGCTGGATGCTGGGATGGTGATCGGGTGACAGGGCATGATGGGAAAGTGCCAGCAGACACCTGGGGAAAGGGGAAGGGTCGCCAGGAGCCCAGGAGAGAGGGGGTAGAAATTCTTCTGTAGCCCTTCCACAGCTTCCGGTGAGTCCGTTCCCTCTCTCAGACTCATCTCTAGAATTTAACACAAGAGAGTTGCATTAGGAATCTGTGCCATCTGGTCCTGGGAACTAATCTAACCTTAATGGTGTCTCTTAACTCTTTTCTTTAATACATGGAGTTAAGTGCAGAACCCGGAGTGCCTTGAGGTGACAGTGATGGTTGTGGCTGTGTTCCCCGGGGTTCCTTCTGGCTCTCCCCCAAAGGAAAGAGGAAGCTTGTGGAATGGGGCTGTTCGGCTTCTGTGACTGGCTGTGGTGCTGGCACCCCGAGCCAGCACCCTGTTATATCAAAGTTGGCTTCCGAAGAACGCCCATCTGGACACTTGAGGGTGCATAGGGCACCCTCTGTTTCACAGACCTATCCCAAGTATGAGTTTGCTAAATCTGTGCAACTCCTTCCCCAACTACACCCCCATCTGGTCTCACCACTTCCTAGAGGTGTCCAACCTTTCTGAGGCACAGAGATCCATTGCTAGAGAGAGAGGCCAGAGAAGAAAGACCGCCCTGTAGCAGGCAGTATCGAGGCAGTGGGTGCTGAGAGTCTGGTTCAGCCTGTCCAGAGCCTGAGGAACTGGAAAAAGAAAAATATACGTAAGTAACAAAAACATTTTTTTCTACGTTATTACCGCTATTAGCTATATATTAGGGAATGCCTCTTGAAATCAGTATAATTATTATCACTATTATTATGACTATGGTTAGCTCTATATTATTGAATATTATTATTTATCAATATCACTATTACTATCAACGTTACTATTATTAGTTACATATTATTGAATGCTTCTTGGAAACAGTAAGAGGCGTCTATAAATATTTTCTCTAACCTGATTCATAACAAATCCCCAGTGTCAATACTGTTCCCCTACCTAAGAGACTTGAAAACTGAGGCAGAGCTAGGAAGTTTTGGGTTGGCAGCGCACACAAAGAGCTCACATTCTCCCAGTCATTAGGTGGTTCTGCTTGAGACTTTGCTGAAGATGCTAGGAGTTTGGGGGAAAAGGAAGTGCAAGAGCATTGCACAAATCTACAATCTGTAAGTATCACATCCTGTGCGGCTATAAACTCTGGACTGAGGAAGGGCTGGTGATTTTCAAAAGATGAAGACAAGCACGAGAACCGAGAGCCTCCTGGGGGTTTGAGAGACCTCAGCTGGGACCAACAGACTAGTCCACGGGCACAGGTAGGCAATGCCCAGAGACTGTTTTCAGTGCGTTGTCAACGCCGTGCCTCCCTTAGAGGGGATATTGCATTGGAAGCTCCTGGAGAGAAGTTGAGAGGTACTAGATTATTTTGGAAGTAGAGCAGGCAGAGGGAAGGAGTGCTGGATTAACTCTTGCCGCTGTTTTCTAACCGCGTGATCTCAGTGAGTCCCTTACCTGACCACTGAGGTCACGTGATTCATGGGAGCATAGCTCTTGCCCCTTCAGCTGTTCTTGGGCCTTGTACAAACTGGACGGTCCAGGGGCTGAGAACGGTGCTGTGAACAGAGACCCAGGCTGAGCTCGCCGCTGATACCACTGGCAGCTTGGTCACTTGAGACTGGCGAGTGGAGGGCCCAGGCCTTGAACCTGACTTTCGTGCCTGTGGTCCTGTTCCCGTATTTCTGCATGCTGCTGCTTGTCCAGAATGAATCAGCACAGGCACAGGCTGCTGTTGCCAGGTGGAAGGGACGAAGGGGTGACGCGATATAGTGAATTGTGCAAAGGCTCCATACTCAGGGGGGGCGGGGGCGCTGGGGTCCAATCCTGGCTCTACAGCTGCCCGGTTGTGTGAACTTGCCTGAGTGAGCATCATAACTGCAAATATCTCTTCAGCATTAACCCTTTGTCATGCATGTATGCAAGGAGAGTATTATTTCCCTTCACAACAAAATTTCTGATTCTGAGTTTCCCTAACTATGACACGGTGTTGCTAACTAAAGAACCAACTGACCTCCAGGGTTGTAAGGATTAAAGGCCTTATAGAATGGGGGCAACTGGCTGGCCTAGTCCTTAGAGCATGTGACTTTTGATCTCAGGGTCATGAGTTCAAGCCCCATTTTGTGTGTAGAGCTTACTTTAAAAAGAAAAGGGACTAGAGGATAATGTCTAATAAAATTTAAAAATACTTAGAATTAATCCTAATAAGTATTATTATTGGGCTAAAAAATGAGCAGTTAGGTAGTGTGAGAAGTACAGAACCTGAACAGGAAAATGTCGACAAATAGGACCCTTACTGCATCTCATAACTGAATGTTTGGCTATTCGGTTGTTGTGGGTAGAACTAGGGGAGAGATTTCTACATATTGCAAGTTTTGTGTGACCATTTGCCTCTGGGCACTGAGACCTCTCAAGATTGGTGTGCCAAACGCTGTGGGGGAAAAAATATTCATGATACCAAGTTTTTGTGTTTTTCGCAGCTGCGTGCTATCAATTTCCTTCCCTAAAAGAATAAGTCAAGTCAGGACTAATGGGCAAAAACTGGAAGCCAGTTTTGGGAGACCCCAGAGCTCTCTATGTTTTAAGAGCTGAATTTATGTATTTTTCTCTTCCAGTGTTCATCCCACCATCATGATATCACAGTCCATGACCAATGAGACTGTCGTAGTTCTGACACCAAATGGCATCAGCTTCCCCCAAACAGGGGAACCCAAACCCACCAACCAGAGACAGTACAGCCTGGAGAAACAGATAAAGGCAGAGGTCACAGTTCTTGGGGTAAGGCCAATTCAGAATGTATTGGAATGGGATGGAGTGGGGGGGGGTGCAGGAAAGAAACTGTAGTCTTGGGACTGCATCATGGATATGGAGGCTCTTAAGTTTTGCCAGAGAGACTCTGGGTTCGTGAGTTGACCAGTGGAAGCCACTTGGAGAGCCATCTGAAGCTTCCTCAGACATAGATAATATTAATAATGTTTTCCCCCTATTCTGAATACTAGCAATTTAGTTTTTGTTGATGTTTCCGTATTTTTGCCATGGCACCCTTCTCAACATTTTCTTTTTGTAAAAAAATGACTTTCTTTTTTTAATTTTTTAAAATATTTCATTTAGTTTTGATAGAAAGAGAGAGACAGAGTATGAGCTGGGGAGGGGCAGAGAGAGAGTGAGACACAGAATTCGAAGCAGGCTCCAGGCTCTGAGCTGTCTGTACAGAGCCTGACGTGGGACTCGAACTCAGGAACTGCAAGATCATGACCTGAGCTGAGTGTGAAGACACTCAACTGACAGAGCCACCCAGGCACCCCAAAAATCGCTGTCTTGAAGTATAATCAGCATATGAAAAGCTGTATGTCTACATTTTTTACCAAAGCAATGGTGGCAAATAATTACATATTTTATGTATATTTTTTCTACGTGTTCACGTAGAATTGCATGCTTATACAACCTGACTGATTTTTTGAAGGGTATTTTTCCCTCACCATAAATTATGAGAAAAATAAACTTCTTTCCCCTCTTTTATCCTTCCCTTTTGAGAACAGAGATGATATGTGCCTTTCATTAGCTTCTCTCCTCCCATTCCTTTATTAAAGGAACTCTGTGGAATGAAGGGAGGAGTCCTGAGAGGGATATATGTAGGACTGGAATTGTCTCTGCAGTTATTTGATCTAAGGTGGCAGAACCTGGTGGGACCCATTGCCTTGCCTCAAATATATGATCCTGTGGGGTATTACGAGGTTTGTGAGACATAGTATTTGGAAAACTGCTTGGCAAATATTAACAGAGCTGGAAATGTTTGGGGTGGACATCAAGGAGGAAAACTTGGCCACTTGGAAGCCCAGATCCTCGGCTATAGGGACGTGGACTGGAGGGGTCAAGGAGCTGACCAGAGGGTCAGGCTCTCTGTTGGGTCCAGCAGGGTATGGGGGATGTAGGGAGGGACTTCCACACCACCAGTGCCAAGACAGTGTGAGGGCTCTCAGATCCCCCTGTTTCCATAAGAGATAGAAGGGGAGTTGGTACTAACAGAATGAGAGAGCCAGGGAAAATAGTCCAGCACTGAGCCGGGAGGTAGGGCCATGAGCAGTCGGGGGCCAGAGAGACAGGGATGTCCAAAGACTTGCTGAGTACCTGCCAGATGGCCCAAGACAGTGGTTTTTCTGTGACACGGCAGCGTCTCCTCCAACATCTTTGCAGAGTCCTCATCCCCAGACCTTTTACAGTGCCTGTATCCTGGCCAGGATCCTGGCTAGAAGGTGATGGGGGTGTGTGAGTACCCTGGGAGAGGTAATGAGGCCCAGCCTTTCCAAATGCTGATTTTAATCCTCCATCTCCCTTCTTCTTCTTCCAACAGGCTATTCAGATCCTGTGCGGGGTGATGGTCTTGAGTTTGGGAATCATTTTTGTATCTGCTCCCTCCTCTCCATCCTTTACCCCAGTGTTTTCCACCCTTCTGAAGGCTGCTTACCCATTCGTGGGAGCCTTGTGTGTGAGTAGAGATCCTGAGGAGGACGGGAGGGGTGGAAATGGGAAGAGGATGCCAGGAGGGCAGGCTGTGCACCTGTCAGCTCACTGTCTGCCGGGAGCAAGGGGTCAATGATAGGACATGAAGCTTCCCTTCATGTGTAGCCCAGGGAAGAGTTGAGTAGGGTGGGATGGCAAAGTGACCTGATTTTAAATCTATTTCTTGGTTGGCTCAAATAATCGTTTCTTCTGAGGATCACCTTACTTTTCATCTCATCACCTTGAGGATTTCACGAGTCTGTCCTCTTATCTGTTCCAAGGTCCCACTGAAGACACTACATTACATTCAGTCGTTGTGTCTCCTTAGCCGCCTCGACGCTTTCTCAGACTTGTCCTTGACGATGCTGATATTCTTGAGTAGCACTGGACCAGGATTTTTAGAATTTTAGAAAGTTGCTAAATTTTGGTTCGTCTGAAAACTCTTCTCATGTCCAGACTAGTTGTGATGGATTTTCAGGTGGAAGGCAACAGAAGCGAGGTGTTCTATCAAGGGCAGAGGCTACCAACATGACTTCTCACTGAAGACCTTAACCTTGACCCTGTGGCTGAGGTAGAGTCAGCAGGTCCCTCTTGCTGTAGTCACTTTTCCCATACTCTACTCTTTGAGAGCAAGTCATGAAACTCAGCCCACCTTAGTAGAGGCACCTCGTCCAGTTTTCAAGACCCAGGATTTATTTAGGCAGACCTAAATTACTTAATGCTAGGGCCATGGAAGCTGCTGTTTTATCCCATTTTTTTCCATTGTTAAAGGATTTTCTGTTACTTAGCCATCCCAAATCTATTAGATTATGAATATTATAAAATAGTGTCTTTCATTTTCTGAACACAGCCTTAATGATTTGCTGCCGTCCAGTGTTGTCTTCTCTCTGACTCAGCTTCCACCCCACCCTCGCCAGGGGAGCCACCAATTTAAAATGTGGATCTTGGTTCTCCCATATCTGTTAGCTTCCCTCACTCATTTCTTTTTCCATACCATTGGTCTCATCCTTTTCTCTACATAATGTCTAACTCCAAAACTTTCTTCTCTTGTTTAAAAAACACCTTCTTTTTAAGGTGTTTTTTTAAGGCTTTTAAGGCCCTCATGTCTTACATTGTTGGTCATCGGTTTCCCAGGACTGTTTCCATAGGAGTTTTCCATAAGCGCTGTGATAATAACATTGTAGCTTCGTCTATACATTAAACTGACCTCACTATTGTCTCTCCTTTCTGAGTAGTTTGTCATTTCTGGAACTCTGTCAGTCATCATGGAGAAAAAGTCAACTAAGCCTTTGGTGAGTATAAGAACAATAACCCACAAATCAGGGATCGAAATGAAATTTAGGGAGAACTCTCCAAGGCCAGTCACTCTCTCTACCTTGCAGAGCTGGAAACTAAGTTTCAGAGCAGATATTTGGTAGAGTCAGGAACTGAGCCTGGTGTGTCCATATTCCTGTCCAGTGCACCCTCCTCCAATCACGGCTCAATCACACACTTCATTCAGGGTACTGTCTTATACCCTAGATCAGTGCCCAGGAATCTATTCCAGAAAAAGTCTGCCTCCTTATAATGCCCTTTTGATGGTAACTGGACTTCAAATTTAGATCTCCAATGACAAAGAAGGCGATGGTGTTTTTAAAGAGGTCTGTTTGCTGTGGACTCACTGTTTAAGCCCATCTGTCCAAACCCTTGAGAAAACCCAGTCAAAATTGTTATTTATGTGGGGAATTCTCCCTCATTCTTTTATCTGTCTGATCTAAAAGTTAATACCTCTGTTGGATTTGAGTAGGAACTCTCGAGTCCTAAAAGTTGTCATTAGTTATTGGTATTGGATAAGAAAACAACGTTATCTGCATTTAACTCTTCCATGAAAACCAGAGTTGGGAGTGGCAGGGAAACTGGATTGTAGGGAGATTTCTAATCTGTAAAGTTTCACTAAGTCTTCACTCAATCCTAGACCCCTCAAGTAGTTTGATGTTGGGGGTCACTTGTGAGAATGCCATAGAACATAGTAGCACAGAAATTCAATTTGGAAGCTCTGCCTAAAAAAAAATCTCCTGAAAGTGGCAGGAAATTAGAGAGTGCTCAGGACACTGCCAACCTCTCTCTCTCTCTCTCTCTCTCTCTCTCTCTCTCTCTCCCTCTATTTCATCAGAATTTAGAGATTGATCACTTGGAACCCTTACCTAGCCCCCGAGCTGCTAGATCAGTGCTGTCCTGTAGAACTTACTGTAGTAACAGAGATGCACTAATCTCACTGCCAGGTGTGGCAGTCACATGTTACAAGAGAGAACAGGAAATGTGGCCAGGGAAATTGACAAAGTGAACTTCAAGTTTTATTTCAGTTTACTTTAAATGTAAGTAGCCCATGTGGCTAATGACAACCATAGTGGATAATTTTTCCAGGGGTGCCTGGGTGGCTCAGTTGGTTAAGCATCCAACTCTTGACTTCAGCTCAGGTCATGATCTCACGATTCATGGGATCGAGCCCCACATTGGGCTCTGTGCTGGCAGTGCAGAGCCTGCTTGGGAGTCTCTCTCTCTCTTTTCCTTCTGCCCCTCCCACACATGCATATGCTCGCTTTCTCTCCCTCTCTCTCAAAATAAATAAATAAACAAACATTTTTTTAAAGACTGATGTAAACCAATTTGAAAATAAACTATTATAATGAAAAGTGAAAAAAAATAAAAATAAATTATCATTTTTCAAACTAAAAAAAAAAGACTGATGTTTCTAGATTTTCAGGGGGAAGCTTATGGGACTCTTACCCCAGAGAAGAGCAATACCAGAGTGAACAGGGCAGCAAACTCGAGGCCAAGGGGTGTGGGCTTCGGGTGCGCTCAGGCTCATCAGAGTCATCTCTCTTGTCGGGAATTCTGTGCTCACACATTGTACCAGCCCTTTCTCGGCCTGGGGAAGAATATTGTCCCAGCACAAACCTAAATTATTCTAAGAAATCTATACTCTAGAAATCATGACTTGCTGGTTATTAGGAATCGCAGGAGCATGTACCTTAGTCTTTATTTTAGGGAATGGGGGTTAGGAGGAGAAAAATGCCCAGTCTGTTCTCTACTGCACCCCAAAGCTCCAACTGCTGAGTCCCTAAAGGAAGAGGAACCTAGACAGGATTATGTAATATTCTAATTCATGGTTCCTGGGTGTGATCCAGCTTTCAAGATCGTCCTGGCTCAATTCCCCTTTTCTGTGAGTTGGGGTAGAAGAGACCACATCTCTGAGATCAGTTTATTTGTTGCTCTCACTCGCTTCATACATGTAGAAATGAGACCCAGAGGGGGAAATGAAACTGAGGAACTGAGGACTCAGGAAAACTGAGAGAGTCACA
This sequence comes from Paguma larvata, assembly GCA_030068075.1. Classification (NCBI taxonomy): domain Eukaryota; kingdom Metazoa; phylum Chordata; class Mammalia; order Carnivora; family Viverridae; genus Paguma; species Paguma larvata. The sequence goes on along the minus strand of CM057831.1, from coordinate 102,262,965 downwards.
GGCAAAGCTACTACCATGACCTCAGCTTCCTAACATCCAGTCTGACCTTCTGTCTCACACTGCCACTCACATGCTACACCGTCGTCAGGCCCAAAGCTAGAACTCTATCTATACTCATTCATACAGAGCCCTGGGAGTGATCACCCAGAGCCTGTCCACTCCGGGGCTCATCTAAGCCTGAATACTATGTCCCCATATTCCTCTCTGGGTGTGTGGGCATTTAAGAGGGCCGTGTGCAAGGAGGAGTGCCTTGCTTCGTCTGCCTCTTTTGTGTGACTGATGCTTCCACCAGGGGGTTCTGAATGAGCTGGGGGAGAAAGAAATCACATTTGCCTTTGGTCATACTTTTTGGGAGATTCTGTAGGCACGGCCTCATGGAGCCCGGCCATCAGTCCTTGGTGAAGCATTTAGGAAAGTAATATTCTCTGCCATCTACTGAAGTCTTACCTGGGGAGAAGCATTTCATTTATTTGTTCACTTAGCCAAGATGTACCTTCTAGGTTCAGAGATGTTGCCAACTGCTGGGGAGACATACGGGTTTAATTCTACCAAAGCTTGACTTCCTGAAGGACACAGAAGAAAATAAGGTTTTGTAATGCATTGTCAGAGAAGGATAATGGAATGTTTGTTACTCATCTGGAGTGATTCTTACTCAGCATTTGTCTGTCAGGTTCAGAGCACTGTGGCTGCAAACATTCTGAGCTCTCTATATGCTCTAGTGGGTTTTATTCTCCTCACTGTCGCCTTGACTGCTTTGGATCCTGCCTTTCGGACATGTACCTTCAACAAAGAGAGCAGAGAACCTGATAATACGACATTTAACTATTACATACACCCACTTCTTGACAAGGAATGCTTCACGGCCAAAATCACTCTGACCGTAAGTGTTTTTAGATGGGTTGTTCCAGTCACATGAGGTTTCTGAAAGCCTTGACTTTTTGTTACCCCTTCTTTTGAAAATCTGTCTAATTCTTTACGGTTTGAGCATCTGGGGGAAGCCCAAGGCTCTGTCTTCCCGAAGAGGGGGGGCATTGCCTGACTAATGACAGGGCTAAGCTCTGGGATTGTGAAGTGGAGTAGAACAGGAAATGTCAAATAAAGTTGATGAGGAAAAGCTAAAACTTACCGTTGATAGAGTTTCTTAAAAATCAAAGTAATTCCGTTGTTAGAGTCATAAAATATGAGTTTGCCAGACCAAAAATCTTGGCACATGGAAAGGTAAATTCAGAAAGACAAAGACAGCAGGAAGACACAAGTGATTGGGAAGCACGGAAAGTATGTGTACTGGATGCTAACTTGGCCTGAGCAGACATCAGGCCCAACACTAAGAAATAGAGAGTAGGAAGTCTGACCTTGGAGGTGAGGGCTTCTCCTTCCAGTGATCACAGTGATTAACAGTATTGATCAAGTTTGGGGCGCCTGGGTGGCTCAGTTGGTTAAGTATCTGACTTCAACCTAGGTCATGATCTCACTGTTATGAGTTCGAGCCCCACGTCAGGCTCTGTGCTGACAGCTCAGAGCCTGGAGCCTGTTTCAGATTCTGTGTCTCCTTCTCTCTCTCTCTTCACCTTCCCCACTTGCCCTCTGTCTCTCTCTCTCAAAAATAAATAAACATAAAAAAAATTTTAAAAAGAACTTATAAAAAAACTCACATTGATCAAGTTAGAAAGTAGCATCATTGCTCTTTGTTATAACTTACAGAGGTGGAATTTATTAAATTTATTAAATTTGTTCTATATATATCTGAAGATGGAGAATGTTAACTGATAATAATCGCATTATTAGAGAAAAGAAAGCAGTGAGGTTTAACTAATAGAAATAATGTCTTAAATTGGAGCATTCAAGGGTACGTGCATGGTGAGAAAACCCTGAGAAAGACATGAATAAAGAGGCTGCAGAATATTTGCTGTCCTGCAATCACAGAAATGGGTGATGTCAAGGACACAGTTGGAGGATGTGCTTGCACACCGCTCCTTATGGAGCTGGCCCAAGGAACTTGCTTCTCTCCAGGTTCGCGATACGATCATGGGAAAAGATACATGCAAATGAGGTTGATAGTAATTGAGCCAGCTCCTTGCTGGGAATAATTCTGGAGACAAGTTTGGGAGGGATTTGTATAATGAATAAGTATGGATTCGTGGGGGATAACTTTGCTTTATAAATAAAGGGATTATAGTGAGCTTGCTTGCTAGGACAATTTCTCGTTAACATCAATGAGTTTTGTATTTCCTTTTCCACTGTATATAAATAGACTAGAAGTTCGTGCAATCACATTTTCTCTTCTGTCCTATCATCTTGCCAGGTCTGCATGAAGGATGTCTCAAGGACAGAAGTGGTAGAACCTAGTCTCTTTGGTGGAGCATCTTTTTTGAGTTAGTATGGTTTGTTAGTGATGGTGGCGGCTTTGTTTATGCTATGCTTATTGCCTTGATTGTTCTTTCTAACTCTCACAGATGTCAAGAAAGGCTAATAAAGCCCATCCGAAGGAGGTGTTACTATTGAATTTTACAAAAGGGCTTGCACCAGTGAGGTCGAAACCTCATTGGTTGTCAGATCCCTCTGAGAAGAAAGTATCATGGTGCACATTTGATAAATGAGGGAAACAAGCTAGAGAAGTAGAGACTTCGGGCTCACTCAGTTACTAAGTGGTAGAGGTGAGGCTGAGGCCAGGATGGAAGCTGGCATTTCTCAGTCCTGGGTGTTATCATACCACTAGCTGAGTCAACAATGTAATCAGATGTAGCTATGTCTCCAAGCAAGACATACAACGCACAAAGTGGATTATGTGCAGCTGATGTAGTTACGGCTCATCCTCCCTCTCAAGGGTCTAAATGAGCAAAGGGATTAAATTAAACCGATTGCTAGGCTGGGAAGGAGCAGTGTGCTCTTGCTGAGGGTGTTCTTTCATTCTGTGATGGTTGAGGCAGTCTTCATCTCTACAGTCACCACCCAACAAGGGATGAGGACTTCAGTTGACTCAAGCACTGCCAATCTTGTATTTCCTGCATTGCAGGGAACTCTGTCTGTGATGCTGATTTACACGGTGCTGGAGTTCTGCCTGGCTGTGCTCACTGCTGTGGTCTGGTGGAAACAGGCTCGCTCTAACTTCCCTGGGGTGAGTGTGCTGGCCAGCCTCCCTGGGTCTTGCCTGGTGTATTTCAGGTTCGGGGCTGTGTCGAGTATGTCAGCAAGAGTGGCAGATGGGCCAGCAGTTGTTGGTCATGAGATACACATCGGAGCCGGTTTGATGGGGATGGAAGACAGATGAGGAAAACAGATAACAATTGGGGAGCTGACTGACTGGGGGTTAACCAAATGGGATGGCTGAACCCGAAAACCTCACTGGTTCAATATTCTATTTTGTAAATGCAGAAGCCTGGAAGTTAAATGGCTTGCCCGGCATTGTGTATGAGTCTGTGCCCTGCTTGGGTCCCCGGAACTTGGTTTGTGTCTTTCCGAGACAGCCCTAGTCTCCTTAACAGTCTTGACTTAGTGAAGGACATTTGCACACGACTGGATTTGGTAAATGTCCTTTGCTCTGGCTTTGCCTTCCTGTGATCTTAAAATCATTTTTTCACCTAAAAGATATTTTTAAAAGATTGTTTCAAATTCCATGGGGCAGCACCCTCCCACCACTTAGACTCACAGCTTCATTTAACTGAATGAAAAAGCCTCGATTTATCCAAAATTTTATTGCAGAAAGCAGAATGAATACTGAGCTGATGAGCAACACTTATTTAAAGAGCTTAACGACATGCTATACTCATCTTGTATCACACACACACACACACACACACACACACACACACACACACACAGATTGGAGGAAATGACATCAAGAGATGTATATACTAAGCTGAACCTGAGTGAAATCTGAAGAACTAACATATTTTGTTTCTTTTAGGCTGTGCTTTTCCTGCCTCAGAGTCACAAGAATAAATCCAACACACCCTCAAAGGCAGTTCATGACCCTGGATACGAAGAACTAGTGACTTCTTAGGGGAAATACTCATCAGAAATTTGGTTTTATGATAATATATGAAGACCAGCTAGAGAAACTCAAGAAAGCAAAGTTTGAATTCCTCAAAATATAAGATTTATGTAATGAACACTGCAAATATATATATATAATGTTTTCCTTGTTGTTGAATATATGTGTTCAATAGAGGTGTCTTGATTTGGCACTAGGTAAAGGCCCAGATGTGTAAATTACCATTGGGTAGACTGCCAAATAGTCAGACATTTACCAGAATACTAAACAGGGCTGTGCGATTCAGCGATCACCCTGAATTAAAGGAGACAACTCTTCCTTGTCCCCCTTAATCGCCAACAGGAGTTAACTGACTTATGGTGGCATTCAGGCTCTTTTACAGTAGACGGTAGTGTTTCATCACATGATTTTACTCATAACTGCAGGTAGACAGCCCCCTACCATTAAATCTCAGGAGCTGTAGAAGTAATTGGCTTCAAAATAAAACCTTTATTCGATTTCTATGATGTGTATTTTGTCAATACCACCAAGCAATGGACTCAGTTCTGATACTGTCTACCTGGAGATAGCATCTAACCCTCCAGGTTAAGGGATCAGGCCTACTGGACCGTGACCCTACCACCCTCTTCCCACTTCAGACGCCAGGAGCAGATCCATAGTCACCTGAACTTTTGACCCGCTGACTATAGATGGAGGTCCCCAAGCCTCCCTCCTTAGTTCCACTAACCTGCTAGAGTGGCTCACAGAACTCAGAGAAATGTTTCACTTGCTAGATTCCCAGTTTACTATAAAAGGCTCTAACTCTAGAAGAGCCATAGGGAAGACATACAGAGGGCAAGGAATGGGAAAGGGTGTGGAGCACCAGTCTTTCCGAATCTCCTTGTGTTTACCGAGAAGCTATCCCAATCCTGTCCTTCTGGCATTTTACAGAGGCTTTGTTACATACCCATGATGCACTAAATCATTGGCCATTGGTGATAAAACTCCATTTTTAGCCTCCCTCTCCTTTCCAGAGGTCAGGGGGGTGGACTGAAAGTTGCAATCCTCTCATCAATCATAAGGTTGGATTCTCTACTTGGGGAGGGTCCCCAGCCTATCCTTAGGTTCCCTGAGGGCATTCCCAAAGTCAACTCATTAACATAAAAAGTATATCTTTCCTGGTCTATCATTTGAGAAATTCTACAGATTTGGGGAGCTCTGTGCCAAGAACTGGAAGACAAAATATATATTTTTATTGTAAATATCACAAAATTATAATTACATATTTTTGGAAACCCACTTTTTTTACTTGTCCTTTTAAATAGAGTAAGTCAGCAATGATAGACATGCACCTAACTTAGAACCCCCTTCTCCCTGATCAAATACTCAAACAAAACAAAGGAGTGAGGGCTAACTAGAATATTTATTGTTATTTAAGAGGCAACCAGTTCATATTTTTACTGATTTCAAAGTAAGAAAGAACAGCTGTTCCAGTGTAAATGTTAAGCCTCAACACACATACACATGTGTGCGTACACACATACACACACACACTGGATGTAAAAAGACTCCTCCTAATTTTATATAAGCTCCATTTGTTTGAAAGATTTTTCTCCCATTCTCCCATATGTGTTAAGCCTCAACACACATACACATGTGTGCGTACACACATACACACACACACTGGATGTAAAAAGACTCCTCCTAATTTTATATAAGCTCCATTTGTTTGAAAGATTTTTCTCCCATTCTCCCTGCCCCGACCCTTCTGCGTCAGGATCATCCCCACTGTGTCAGGTCTGATGCTCCGTTTCCCCGTTCTGTTTATCATTGTGAGATTAGAATGTCGCTTTTTGCTTTTAGGTCTTTCTTCAAACTCTCTCCTCATTGTCTTCTCCCTTCTGCCCTCCCTCCTGTGCACACATATTATGTACCCCATTCCTCTTACTTATTTGCTTATTATGGATAGTCAGCATTCATGGGCACGTTCAGGGTACCAGACACTATGCTTGATGTCAGGGTTACAAAGGGGAATAAGATACACTCCTCGGCTTCAGGAAAGTCATAATCCATTGGGGAAAACAGATGATAATAAAGGTAGAGAAGCCATACAGGGTACGAAGTGCTATTTGAGCACAGGATAAAGAACACCTTCCTCTGTCTAAAAGAACATAGGGAATAAACGTGTGTGCACATGTTTGTGTCCACATGTGTGCGTGTGTGTGCGCGTGCGCGTATATGTGAGTATGAGTGAGAGAGAGATTCCTTCCTTTGAGAACTCCACCTCCCCAGTGGACGCTACCACGATAGGGCTGTCAACCACACGGAGCCACCTTCCTTCCACACTCAGTAGGTATTCTCCACCATGATTAAATGTAAATGTCTAGAACCTGAAGCCCCTCCTAGACCTCTCTCAGCTTTGACTCCTTTCTCAGAAAAGGCAGCCAGCCCTTTAGGCCACACTCAAAGTCGCTTCTTATCGTTGGTTCAACATAACCACTAAGCTAGCCATCCGTGTCTTTTAAGCTGCCGTGCCCCTCTAGTGTCTCATGAGGCTAGAGTCTAATGACGAAATGAGACTGGCATCTACCTTGAGATCTGAAGATGTGTTAAAAACACATGTGTAAAACACTTACCATTGCATGGACAATGCTCAGTGGACTCGAGTTTTATTTTCTATTTTCTTCCACCTCCCCTCTCATTCCCCTACACCAACTTGATTCTCTAAACAATTTGAATCTCCATCCGCCTCTGGGATTTTGAAGTTGATTAATCTTCTAAAATCTTCCATTTCTCCAAGAGAGTCTGTACAGGGCTCTAAGCAGAGAACCTCAGACCGCAGCAATTTATTTTCTCTTCCCTTTGCTACCAAGGAAAATTTTAGAATTAAAGGCCTTTTTCAGAGCTTCTGCACAGGTGACTCTACTGCCATCCAGTGGTGATAATAAGAAACACTCCCCCCAAATAAATAGAAAAGGCAAGCCAGGGTAACAATTCAGTATCCATGGAGAATTTCCCTGCGGTCAGCCACTTTGCCAGCACAAAATCATACCTGCAGACTTTGTCTGCACATGTCAGCAGTGCATCTTTCAGAAATAATTTATTGTGTCTTCAAAAAGACACAAACCATTACCATAAGAAGCTAGAATAGCTATATTCATATGAAATAAAATATACTTTAATATGAGACATTATTAGAAAGAGGGATATTTTATCACGATAAAAGGGTCAACAGAGCCGGAAGAAACAAGTGTACATAAGGAGTAATTACCAGCAGAGCCCCCCAAATATAGGCAGCAAAAACCAACAGAATTGAAAGAATTCAGCAACTCTAATTGGGTTTCAATATTTTATCCTCCATAATTGATAGAAAAGCTGGACAGAAAATCAAGAAGGAAACAAAAGACTTGAACGCTATTAACCAACTTTGCTTGATGCACATATATATAAGATAAATCTTAACATAATCTAATATATATTATTTGTAGTAATGCATTTGTTATACAACAATAGAAAACAAATATAGATCATATGCTAGAACTTAAGACAATAAATTTTCAAAGACTGAAATAATATAAAGTTCTCTGAACAAAACAGAATTAAACAAGAAAGTCAATTAAAATCAATAGCAGAAAGACTTTGTAAAATCCTCATATAACTGTAAATTTGAATCACTCACTTTTCAATTGACTATGGGTCAAAGAAATAAAAAAAAAAGAAATTGGAAAATATTTTAAATTGAATAAAAAAGAAAACATATCAAATATATGGGAGACAGTTAACACTGGACTAGAAGAAAATTTATAGTTTTAAGTGCTTACATCAAAAACAAGAATGTCTCGAATCAAAATTCTAAGCCCCCTACAAACGAAACAGGAAAAAGGGAGAGAAAACTAAATCCAAAGGAAGCAGAAATAAGGAAATAATGAAGGCTAGAGTGAAAAACCAAGGAAGAGAAAACAGAAAAATAATAAAGAAAAATCAAGGAAACCAAAGCTAGTTCTTTGAAAATGCCAGCAAAATTGACAAACTTCAGCTAGACAGACCAAATGTAAAGGAAAGAGAAGACACACAGTATCAAAATCAGTTATGGAAGAGGCCGCATCATCACCAACTCCACAAAAATTAAAAGCATTATAAGAGCCTTATATATAATTCTGAACAATTTTATGCCAGCAGCTTAAACAAATAAATGAAATTGTGAGATATACATAAATGACCAAAACTGATCCAAAAAGAATTAGAAAATATGAATGTATCTGTAACAAGTGAAGAAATTGAAATTATATTCAAACGCTTTGCCACCAACAAAAGCGCAGACCCAAATAACTTCACTGGTGAATATTTCAGATAATTAAAGAAAAAATAATAACAATCCATTACGAACTTTTTCAGAAAAGAATGGAAGGGACATTCCCAGCTCATTCCATGAGCCAGTTACCCTGATACCAAAGCCAGACAAAGACTTTAGAAGAAAAGAAAGCTATATTGATGCCTGGGTGGCTCAGTTGGTTGGGTGTCTGACTTCAGCTCAGGTCATGATCTCACAGTTCCTGAGTTCAAGCCCCGCATCGGGCTCTGTGCTGCTTCAGATTCTGTGTCTCCCTCTCTCTGCCCCTACCCTGCTCATGCTCTGTCTCTCAAAAATAAATAAAAATGTTAAAAAAAAATTTTAATAATAAAAAAAAGCTACAGAATAATACGCCTCAAGACTGCCATTGTTTTCATCCTCCTGAGGTCACAAGGGCAAAGTCAAATAAGACGCCCATTCTGGTGAGACCTCTGTTATCACAGCGTCAGTCATAACTCAGGCAAGGAGCACCTCGCTTGGGGGCTTGTTTCTTGGAGTCGTTCTGATGCCTCCAGCTTTCGCGGTATCTCTATGGTTTCAGTAGGTGTTGACCATCATAAGGCAAAGGAAGGACAGTAGAGCATTTGCCATTTTTTGAGTATAAATGATGCACCTCTCCGTTAGTCCATTCCACACTCAATTCTTAGGAGCCATCTTTATAGATATAGACAATTGCTGGGTGGGAATTGGCCCAGTTCCTTTGGCTGGTGCTCCTCCTACTGGCCAAAAAGAGAAAAGCTCACTCTTGCTCTGGCTAAGCAGGAACCCTGAGAAGGAATTTTTAGCTGACTTGCCACTTTTTTGCAATTCCTTACTCATCCATTTTGCTAGATCCTCAGATCAAGTTTCTATCGTTTCCATATTGTGCCGGGAAGTTCTATTATCAACAACTGATTTTAAAGCCTGTGCTACTTAAAACCGAAGTGGTTCAGTAATCACCTGTGCATTCCCTTTATCAAAACCACCCTTGTTATTTCTAAATAAATCCTTAGCAATAATTTTACTTAAACATGAATCTGGGCTCTTCAATGCAATGTCACTTCTGATGCCAGTGTTCCAATGGTAGCGGTCAGGGCTTAATCTCTAAAGAAGACTCATAGGATCCAATCGGACTGTGCATACAATTTGAGGATCTATTTGCAGGAATAGGACAGGATATAGCAACGGCGTTAAACTAAAGATGTGCGTTCCAGCTAAAGACTGCCTCATGGCAACGGCTCCATAATGCCAGGCTTGTGTTCCAGGTGCCTTGCCTTTTTCTCTGTGATGCGCATTCTGTTTTTGATAGGGAATCCCAGCAGAAAACCTCAGGACCAGGGAGCCCCAAATTGTATTGGTTTTTGGGCTTCTTTTACCTGGCTTGTCACATGGGCATGTTATGCAACCCGCCCTGATAACATACCATTCTGAGGCCTCGCTGAAGCCACGTGCGCATCACTGGTCACACTGTTATCAATAAGTAGTGCTGACGAGCCGGCACGAGCCACCCAGAAACCCCTCGGACCCATGGTTACAGAGCATCACAATGAATCAGTGTGTTCATGCCTTGACTAAGGGTCAGCGCCCCCTTTTCAGGTACTCCTGAAAAACCACTCAGGCCTGTTAGGCTTGCTGAAATTAACCCTAACAACACAGGCCTGCGTTTTGACAGACTTGGGTTGACTAATTACCCCTTGGGTGATCTTGGATCAATTCTCAGCTTCCTTTTTTTTTTTTTTTTTTAATTCTGATATGTAGATAATAAGTAGATCCTTGTGTCTGTCCTGTAAGGACTGAAGAAGAAATTCTGAGCACCATTCACGAGACTTATTTCATAAACGTTGGCTCGATACATGTCACTCTCAGATGTTTGAGAGAAGGAAAAGGAAATGTTATGTTAGCCTTTCGAAAGCGTACTCTCGGCAAGGAGAAAAAGCATTTGGCAGGGAAGAGGCCAGGGTTTGGAGGCATCTTTTTCAAAAAGGGCACCTAAAGAACATAACTAGAATTAAACAGAACTATTAATATAAACGGGATTCGGGGAGTTTGGGTATAAATAAAAGAATCCAGTGGAAACATACAGTGTAGTATATACCATCAGAAGAGTTGAAGCTGTTGAAATGTCTCTGTTTCTGAGCGCGGTAGATTGTCGATTATCTTCCGATAACATTAAGGCGAGGTTATCTCTACCGCCCTTATATTTGACCTAAAGTTAGAAATAAAGAAGCCTAGAGTAACAATTCTACCATAACAATCCTCCTCCACAGAGGGCCAACGGCAGGGGGCAACTCAATTAAAGCTATGAAACACAAGATTGCCGATCAGGAGAGCTTGCTGCTTAAAACCCACCAGAAGCCCGGGATACACATCAAGGTAGGCACAACTCACTTTCGGTTTTATATATTCTGGTTGAATTTGGCAATGATTCTGTGCTTGCGTCTGGGCTGGGGATACGCAAAATCCCTGGACTGGGAGCAGATCCGAGCTGGAAGAGTGAGGACCCAGGGAGGGGGGGAGAGAACAGAAAATTCTTTCCCTGCTGACTTGGCAGTTGCTCTGTCAGTATTTTCTCTTCCTGTTATTTGTTTAGTAAGGATATTTGCACAGATAGTATTGTTACAAATTCTTTATCGACTGCCCAGAGTCAGCAGGCGACAGTTTTTTTTTACCTCTTTTGCTTCAATGTTCTATAATAAAATAATTAATAAATCTTTGTAGGCAGAGTCGAAGCCTCGGCCCTGAGCTGCCGGCCCATTTTCCTTCCTTCTGAACTCAAAGACAATCATTTTCCCCTCCCCATCCATGTAAGGTTTTTACCACACGTATATATATGCATGCTCATGCACATAAAAGGGCAATGTTTTATTTTACGATTAGAAAAAATGATTTTTAGAAAAATAAGATTATCTTCTTTATCAGAAGCTGAATATTCCTTTTTTTTTTTAACTATGAGATACACAGACAGAAAGGTTTACACGGACACAAGTGTGTGATAGTCAGAAGTAATTCAGGAAGTTTCTGCAGCAGCATGTGTCACCCTTAATTTCTGTCCACCCTTTGCACCAGAATTCATCATTTACCCATAAGAGTGTTACTTTTTGTTTTATTCTAGAATTTCGGCAGTAGATTCCAATCTTCCTTTCATTGTTTACCTTTAATTCATTTAAAAAGTAAAGGTTGTTCTCCCATTAGATGCCAAGGGATGTTCTAGATGCTAAAGAAACAGAGATCGAGAAAATCTCGTATGTGAGGATGTCAGCCAGAAAGTAAAACATTTTACTACCACTCTTTATTTTTAATTTGATATATTCTGTAGTTGATTTAATCTTTAGAAGAGAGGTGTTTCAGTAAGGGTGTCATAACCTGATAATCCAGTTATTTCTAGTGACAATGCAAATATATAAAACCTGTTGGCATGGAATTTGAAACCTGTAATGCATGTTTTGATCCTTATACTCTGATCCAATAATCCTACAAAAAGGAATTTTTAAATATAAATGTTAAATGGATATTTATTTACAATAACAAAAATAGGTACTTAAAACAGATATGGTATCCAGGGGTGCCTGGGTGGCTCAGTCGGTGAAGCATCTGACTTCAGCTCAGGTCATGACCTCACAGTTCGTGGGTTTGAGCCCCACGTCAAGCTCTGTGCTGACAGCTCAGAGCCTGGAGTTGGCTTCGGATTCTGTGTGTGTGTCTCTCTCTCTCTCTGCCCCTCTCTGCTTGTGTTCTCTCTCTCTCAAAAATAAATAAATAAAATTTAAACGTATATATATATATATATGGCATCTTGAAAATTCTTAATAGATTATACCATTATTCTTTGTTTTTAATTTATAAAAATCAGTAGCATTTTTTTTGTTTATAATTTTTTTATTGTCAGATTGGTTTCCGTACAACACCCAGTGCTCATCCCAACCCGTGCCCTGCTCAGCGCCCATCACACACTCTCCCCCCTCCCATACTCCCCTCAACCCTCTTTTTTAAAATATTGTGCAAACAGAAAAGTTATAATTAACAGACACTTGGACAGATTTTAATATATACTGTGAAGTGTAGAACATTTGGAGACGAGGGTGCACATAAACCGTAATTAAACTCTCAAAAACCGTTTCTGTATATCAGCAAATACTGGAATGGAATGAAGGCAAATATTGCTAGTTGTGTGTGGCCGATGTAGCTTTATGTGAACTTTTCTCTATTTTTTCAAAATCGTATAACGCGTTTACTATGTTAAACACAGAAAGATAGTATAGCTTTCTGAAGAAAAAAAAAATAACGTAGGCTTAGAGGAAAAGGCCAATCAAGTGAGATCCATTCTGTTCTATTCTAAAAATTGATCATATGAAAATTTTAGGCCATGATATGGAGAATTCATAGGAAAGCTTAAATCACTCTATTCTCAGGAGAAAAAAATTAACTGGAAACACGCATCACGTTCCAGATGATTAAATAACTTTGATGAATTGTCTCAGTAACATGACTTCAGAAAACCCTTATGAGGTCAGATAAACATTGCTATTCCTAAATCACAGCTGAAGAAATAAAAACGCAGAGAATGTACGTGGATTGTCCGAAGCCACCGAGCAAATAACTGGGGGAGTCAGGGGTTCACGCACAGGGGGTGTCTGACCTTAAGGTATGCATTCTTTTTTTTTTTTTTAATGTTTATTTATTTTTGAGACAGAGAGAGGCAGAGCATGAGTCGGGGAGAGGCAGAAAGAGAGGGAGACACAGAATCTGAAGCAGGCTCCAGGCTCTGACCTGTCAGCACAGAGCCCGACGCGGGGCTCGAACACACACACTGCGAGATCATGACCTGAGTCGAAGCCAGACGCTTAACCGACTGAGCCATGAAGGCACCCCTTGGTGTAAATACTTCTAGAGTCTTGTTTTGGTCATTGGCATGTTTGGCTTCCTTGTTCTGGGCCGAGAACCAAGCTTAACGTCTCCTTTTGTAAAACCCAAACCAAAAATCCCCTGACTTTAGCCAGTGATTCTAGCCTATTCACATTTATTGGAATCACTGTCAGGTTTGGACTTTTTTTTAATGTTTATTTTTTAGAGAGAGAGAGACAGAGTGTGAGCAGAGAGGGATAGAGAGAGAGGGAGACACAGAATCTGAAGCAGGTTCCAGGCTCTGAGCCATCAGCACAGAGCCCAATGCGGGGCTCGAACTCACAGTCCGCAAGTTCATGACCTGAGCCAAAGTCGGATGCCCAAACGACAGAGCCACCCAGGCGCCCCGCATTCTTTCAATCCAATCCGCAGCTTCGTTTTTGCAGATGCATGATGAACAATGGAGGCGACCCCTCTGCAGTGGTGAACACCCTGGGTTTCCGGACAGTGGTAATGAGGCTGTCCAAGTCCCTGTGGACTGTCATCCCATCCCTGCCTGTCTCCCACAACTGTGGTGCAGAATTCCGTATTCCATTGATTCCATCCTGGAGGGCCGTAGAACCCCCCTTCCAGGCCTCCGGTAAGGGTTGCTTACCATCTCCTTCAGCTAGATTTGAGAGCCGGATTAACAAGCGTTGCATGCGATCCATTTTCCCAGGGCCTTCCCTTCCATGAAATACCATCCTCTCAGGACGAGGAGGCACAGGCGACTGCTTTCTAGGAAGCGCCTCCCAGAAATGTGTGCGGCATTTTGCACGCTGAAGGTGGTGGGACCTAACGAAGAACTTTGACTCCATGTGGTCTCTTACAGAATGAGCGATGTCGTTGCCACCGAGGGGACTGTTGAGGGCATTTGGACAAATGAAGTTCGAAGTGTGCAGGTGGGACAAGCAGATGCATCTGATTTAGCACAACGTCTACACAGCAAACTGCATGATTTCCTTAAAAACAATCTGCGATCCCTGGGTGTAAGTTACCTTGAGTCCCGTAGACATTTGGGGGTGAGCATGAAAAATTAAACGGTCTATAGCTTTATTTGGGATGAATTACTTAATGCCGATTCATAAGATTGAGTAAAAAGTGGCTAAGGAAATATATCTGGGAGTGCATTTAGGTGAGATGGTTTGGTTTGAAGGTATTCCGGGCTGCCAGAGTTCAAATGGGATGTCTGTGCCCAAAGATAATATCCCATGAGGTAATATCCAACCACAGGGCTTGGTGAACCAATACCATTTCTTTGGATTTCACTCTTGCAAAGATTATTTTTAAGAGCCAATGAGGGGCACCTGGGTGGCTCAGTCAGTTAAGTGTCCAACTTTGGCTCAGGTCATGATCTCACAGTCTGTGGGTTCAAGCCTCGCGTCCGGTTCTGTGCTGACGGCTCGGAGCCTGGAGCCTGCTTCGAATTCTGTGTCTCCCTCTCTCTCTGCCCCTCCCTGCTCATGCTTTGTCTCTCCTGCTCTCAAAAATAAATAAAACATTTAAAAAATTTAAAAAAATAAATAAGAGCCAATGAAGGTAGAAAAGATAAAATGTGATCCCCATGTGACCTTGAGATTGAGGGAGAAAAATCTGTAACATAGAGTTTCTACATTCCCCCTTGTATTTTTTGTCCCTCCAGGTAGCTCAGATAATGATTGGCCTGAAATGTTTCTTACTTGGGATCATGGAGATTTTTTTTTACTGGGACTTTGACCTCAGGGATCTTTTATTCTGCTTTTATATCGGCTACCCATTCTGGGCTGCAGCATCTGTGAGTATATCTGTTCGAACTGCTTTGGGAACCAAAGAAGTTATTTACGAGTTATAAATAAAAGAAAAAACTATATTTAATTAGTTTTCCCTCTCTTTTTATATACAATAGCTGAGACTCTTTTTTAGACTCTTAGAGGCACTGTGCCAAGTAGGTAGGGAATTTGTTAGAGAGAAGGTGACAAAGTAGCCTTAGGACCGATTGTGTTTGGAGGAAAAAAAAAAAGCTCTTGAGTCCCATTCTCCCTCTTTGAAGGGAGAGACCGTGCCTACCTGAGATGATCCAGGTGTACTTTAGAAAGAAAATGAACTTTCAGGTTGAAATATATTTGGACAGATTAGGATGGGGGCAGGTAGGGCAAAATCGTTCATCCCATCCAACTCTATCTCAGTCAAGGGCATCTACTTTGAGCTCTTGCCTCACCTTCTTTCCACATCAATATTCTTCCATCCATATGCTCAAAATGGACTCAGATTCAACTCGGTTCAATTCAATGATTTATTCTTTAGGAACCCGCTATTGGACTAGGAGAGATGTGGGGTTCAGGTTGAGTCATCCAAGGTGGAGGTGGGTGATGTGGACAGGAGTGTTCTCTGCCGTTAATGTCTTCCCTGTCTTATGAACAGTTCATCACGTCTGGATCTTTGACCATCTCAGCTACAGAAAAACAAACAAAATTTCTGGTGAGTATCATTTTCCCTTTTGCTCACTTAATGAGTTAATAAGAACCGTTGACTCTGATTCTCTACAAGAGGCCAAACCAACACAAAATTTGGATATCCCAGTCTATTTCATTGACTTGCAACTTTGTCTTCAATGATCTGTCAATTTTTTAGAAAATGAGGCATACGCTTAGTTTTGTTTTGTTTTGTTTTGTTTTTTAAGAGGAGAAAGTATTCTGGGCAGCCGGGTGGCTTAATTGGTTAAGCATTTGACTCTTGACTTCAGCTCAGGTCATGATCTCATGGTTTGTGAGTTCAAACCCTATGTCAGGCTCTGTGCTAACAGTGCAGAGTCTGCTTGGGATTCACTCTCTCTCTGTGTGTCCCTCCACTACTTGCTCTTTATGTCTCTGTCTCAAAATAAATAAAAATAAAACTAAAAAAAAAAAAAAAAACAAGAGGCGAAAGTATCTAACTGTCTAAACTTTAGCCTAGTAAGAAGCCAAGTAAGGGAGTCTTTACATATATCTTGTTTCAATGGCTAAAGAGACTTTGAAGGCTTTGAGAGCCTTTTGGAAGGCTAAAATGGAGAGGGGGTGCATGTTTGTGTGTTTTTATCAGGAAGCTTCTAATTCAGCATGGACATATTAATGATCACTCCTACCAGCGATATCAGAAGAAATAGAACCCCCATAATGTTGGCTCCATGGCCTTTCATTTCTGGACCACTTATTTCCTCCTCTCCCATGATGTAGAGTGGATTGCCAGCAAACTGCTTCAGTAAAACAGGAAATTGAGTTACTTATGAAGGATCCCTTATATTAGCCCACAGAGCCAGGATGTGCCTCAAGGGTACTGCAGAAGATGTGTCTGGAAATACAAAGGGCCCTGAGTATTTCCATTAAATGCGCTATTCTCTTCCAGATTGGAGTCAGTATTGGAGCTAACATTATCAGCACACTACTTTCAAGCACTGGGATAATTCTTCTCTCGGTGAATTTAGTTGATATATTCTTACTTGAATGCTTGGTGTTATATGAATATCCATTGGTTAAACCTTTTATAACTGTAAGTACTGATTTGTTGGATGGTGTCTTTACACGTGATGTTTGTTTTCAGTTACCTCAGCCCTCAGTGACTAAAGCCTACAGGGAAGTCTCTAAATGTTGAAAACTAATAGGAAAACAAACAAATAAATATAATCATGAAATTTGTTTAAAAAAAAAGAAACAAAAACCTGATTTCAGAATTGCAGAATTATGTGTGTGCATTTCTGTGTGTCATTTTAAGAACATGTACTCATTATTCCAAATTTTCTCTAATGAACATGTAATATTCTAAAAAGAAAATGATAAAAAGATTTCTCAGAGAGCAGTGTGCCCAGAGAGGAGGTGCCGGAGTCACCCTGAGAGGAGGCCAGCTCCTACTTCAGGGCTTCTGGCTGGTCCAGGGTTTCACCTGCGTGATGGTTGGTCTAGGCGCGAGAGAAGACGCGAAGTCAGTCTCTCGAGTCAGCCTCATATCAGGACTGGTCTGGGGCTCCCTAAGTAAGGGCTGAAACATAAAGACAAGACAAGACAAAGACACACAAAGATGTGGAGACAGCCTCTTTTGGAGACTGCTCAAAGTTTATTTTTCTCTCTGGGTTTTTATGTAGTTTTAGAAGCAGTACAGGCATATATTTTGTAATGATTAAAAAAATGATTTCAGCCCTCATGATCATTCCCGCGATTTACAATAGAAATGTTCAGAAACAGTTTCGGTTACACAGTTCACACGTAAGCAAAGTATGACAAATGGGTACATTCAATAGAAATGTTCAAAAACAATTTCAGTCAAAAGATCAAGAACAATTTACATGCAAGCAAGGTACAACGAATAGGCACACTCTAGTCAGTGGTATAGGTTGAAAGAGCAAGCACAAAGGCTTTTGGTTACAGTTGAAAGATTATGTGAAAAACATCCTTATTTTTCTGTAACATACTCTAACTTCTATTTCCTAGTAATTATGTCCCAAGACTCACAGCAATAATCACATTCCCGAGAGTCTGGCATCATCCTAAAATAGATCAATGATACATTCTAAACTCTACTGATTTCTTAAAGATTTTATTTCCATGATTCTCAATATGATTTTATTATTAATAAAGTATAGCAGCATATGTTGGCTTAATAGGGGAGGAAGCTGTGGAGCACTCCTGTTTTTCTATGGCCCATCTTCTTCAGGAGATATTAGGATGAATCGCAAATCAGCACAAAGGCCCAGTGACCCTATAGCCAGGTGTCCTGGTGACTCTTACTGCGACTGTGCCTGTCTTAGGTCGCCCCCCATGAGGAGTCTTACCCGTCTCTGGCTAACCAGCCCTCCTTCAGAGTCAGACCAGCCATAATTCTGTTTTTGTTGTATTACAACCTGGCATTTGCTTCAAGGCACCCCCATCCACCGATGAGGGCCCTGGTCTAGGGCACTGTCTTATGGGCCTGAGTCTTCTCCTTAGGCAATGTCACCAGGGCCAGAGTCTTCTGGTCTCCAACAAGGAGGACCTGATCTGGAACATTAACTGAGGATTGGCCTGTGGATTTCTGGTAGTAAAAATGATACAAAATTTGGTAGCTGGTCTGAGTCCTTTTAATGTTCATTTAAAAGACCAATGGAGGGGGCACCTGATGGCTCAGTCAGTGAGCACCTGACTCTTGATTTCAGCTCAGGTCATGATCCCAGGCTCATGGGATCGAGCCCTGCATCAGGCTCTGCACTGTGCCTGCTTAGGATTCTCTCTCTCTCTCCTTCTGCCCCTCTCCCCACACACACTCTCTCTTCTCTCTGTCTCGAAAATAAAAAAATTAAAAAATAAATAAATAAAAGAGCAATGGAATATTAGTAAATCCATCTTTTCTCTGAGTAAAGTTGAGTCACATGATGTGGGTGTATGTGTGTGTGTGAGAGAGAGAAAGAGAGAGAGAAGTTCTGGTGTGTTCAGTGTTTGCCCAATACATGTGAAGAAATGGCTGAAATAGGAGTAACTCTAGAATGTTAAGGAAGTTCTTTTGCAGAGCTCTGTCATTGAGAATTCCTATAACTCACATTTGTTTCTGTAGGAGTTTATTTATGGGTGCTCACTGAGGCAAGGTTTGTGTCAGATCCAATATTGTGTCCTAATGGAATGTGCGTGTCTTAAATAAGAAGTGCATTGTTCTGCAAAATGTCCACTGCCCCCCAGCCCCTTGCCCCCAGACAACCAGGGTGAGGCACATTGCAGGCTGAAGCTGGTCGGGGAAATCTAAATTCTTGCTCTTCTTCTCTTCCGTAGAGTATTGTGATCCTTCAAATGATATTGACTTGTGTGCAGATTTTTATTTCATTCTCCCTCTGTGGGCTCACTTATACCGTGGATGGCAATGAGATCAACTTGGTGAGTAGCCTTTTTTTTGGGGAAGGTGAGGAAGCATTTAAAGCATCACAAAGAATCGTATGCGCTAATTGATAACTTCAGTCTCTGGTTGAATAGAGAAATGGCAAAACAACAACAACACCAAACACCCCCAAAAATCCTTCTTAATGGCAAGACGGGAGATGGGAGGTTAGAGAACAATAGTTACGAGTTACATTCACCAGCCATTCTGTTTTCTAAATATTCCTTTGTATAGACACTTCATTCATAGTCAATTTCCCTCATTCACTCACGCATTTATTTCTTATTCATCCATCCAAAGTATACTGAACATGTAATATATTCACCGTGTTGTGAGATAGGGAAATAGTGCGTTTTCCCATATCTTCAACAAGTGGATGTCATAGTAGATTGAATAAATACTTAATGAAAAAAGTAGCAACCAACTAAGAGATACAATAGCTCCAGGAACACATAGTGTGATTTTGATATTAATTCCACATCTCCTAATTTTTCATGGAATCCCATCAGTCATACACACCCCGGTGTGTTCATATGCTCATGCACACAGACATATTCGTATGTGTATATGCAGTCTCCCACATCGCCAGATGTATGTCCCTCCATCTTAGATTCTGCAAAGCCCTCATAAATCATTGGCCTTGCTACATCCATGATTTATCATACTGATATTTCTGTTTCCATGGCCCTAGAACAAAAGAGAGGGGGACATATCTCGTTGGGTTCATGGGTAGCATTTTATTATTTTTATGGAATGACCCTGTTTCTTACTACTATGCAAGCCCCTGTAGCTGCTGGCATGGACTGTTGGCTACATAAAGACCTGACAAGGTCGCTGAAAAAACATATTTTACGGTGGTTCCAGTCATGGTTGGAATTGCCCTATCTCTGCCTAGGCTGTTGTGAAAACATTGGCCGACCAGGGCGTTTCAGCTTTGGCACTATTGACATGTTGGAATGAATGATTATGTGTTGCTGAGGGCACGGTCTGCTCACTGCAAGATGGTTAGCAGCATCCCTGGCCTCTATCCGCTAGATGTCAGTAATTTCTCCCACTCCCAGTTGTGACAACCAAAATGTCTTCAGACATTGCTAAATATCCCCTGGAGGGTAAAAGTACCACCAGGTGAGAATCAGGGGGCTACCTAGAGCACTGCAGCAATGAACTTACAAGATCAGATAAATATCACTGAAACTCTGGGTGAAATCATTGTAGATGTTATGATGTCATATTTCTAGGCTTCTGCACTAAGCTGCTTGATCAGATCACATTCTGAAGACCCCTATCAAGACTTATTGACTCAACCTGAAACTTACGAAGACTTAGTGCTGCAAGACGTAGACCTGGTTCACTCTGATCCATGAGACACCATCATAACATTTTTTTCCACATCAGTGCATCTTGGATCCGTGATGGCAACCAAAGACAGATCTTCTGATAGGAATCTTCTACAAATACCCTGCTCTTCACGTCTTTTATTATGGAGTTTCACACACACACACACACACACACACACACACACACACACACACAATTAGCATGTATATGTCCTTAATTTCATAGTTGACCAACAAATACTGGTATTAGCTTTCCATGGCCTAATAGACTTCTTTTCATTTGGATGATCTATTACCATTTTAAGCTTCAGAGAGGAACATGTTGTTACCCACTTGCTCCTTCCTAGAAACTGTTCTTCCCTCTGGGTTGACAGTTTATCCAAGCAAAAAATCTTTGCACAAATAGTTTGGCTAAGTAGTGGAATACCTTCTGACACTGGGTCCAATCTAAGTTCCTTTGACTGTTGAATAGACCAGCTCCCCCTTGTTTGTGTCAAGGTGAACTTGAGAAAATATAATGGATACAAAATGCATATTACCACGGTCTAATGTATGACATATAATAAAAATTGAATGCAACTTCATTATTATCTGAATGGTGGTTTAATCACCCTACCAATCTTTTTTTTTATGTTGCTTTCTTCTTGGTGACTATGTATCACAGTGGTTTTTTGTTTTTGTTTTTGTTTTATCAGGCACTATCCAGGGTTTGGTTTTCCAAAGGCAGATTTTGAGATTAGGATTTGCATGTCTATGTTTTATGAAGTGAAGAAAAAAAATATTGGTAGGGAGGAAGAGAAGATAGAAGATAGTCAAACAAAGATGGCAGGACTAGCCTGCCAGGCTGCCATGAAAGAATAGCACAGAATCAACAACAGAAAGTTGTTTACTCACAGTTCGGGAGGCTGGAAGTCCAAGATCAAGGTATCAGCCAGGTTGCTTTCTCTGAGGTCTCTCTTCCTTGTTTGTAGATGACTTCCTTCTTGCTGTGTCCTCAGATGGTCTTTCCTGTGTGTGTGTGTGTGTGTGTGTCTGTGCCCTAACCCTCCTATTATAAGGACACCAGTCACAATTGGATTGCATAAAATATGACTTCATTTTATCTTAATTAGCTCTTTAAAAGACACTGTCTTCAAGTACAATCCCCATCTGAGGTATTTTAGGAGGACACGATTCAGCCCACAACAAGAAAATACAACCAGTAAAATATACATTAGCAAGCCAGTTCCAACTGTATGCAAAGTGGATCTTAGTTTAGAATAAAAACTCTAGGAACTGTATTTATGTATCAACTCCTAGCTGTCACTATTTGAAAGCTATTCTCAGAAAGTATTAATTCCCTGGCAATATCTTCTTGCCATGCGCAGGCATAGGACCTACCTCTGTGGGGTTGGAGAAAGTCCTCAGGCAAAGAATCAAGAGTGTGCTCTGGAAACAAGGCCTCTGGGACATGGGTTAGTCAGTAACCAGTGTTGGCCAAATCATGTCCTGCTCAACTACACTCATTTCCTACACTACACTCTTTTTTCACATGAAAACTTCCTTAAAAAAAAAAAAAGATATTGCAATAGAGGAACAAGCGATGGTAGCTGCAGCTACAGTTGTTCTGAAACTTCTATGGTATCCATCAATTCATTCTTTTGAGTTCCACTTTAGATTCCACTCACCCTTACCCAATACTTCCGATTGTCTCAATTTATTTTCCGTTAGGGCAGCCCAGACATTCTAGTGAATCCCATGAGTTCCTGACATAATCCTTTACACCCCTATTATTTAATAACAATACTAATTCTTCAAAGAAAGTGGGTTCTATAGAGTATCTTTTTTCATTTCCTTCTGATTCACTGGTCTGAAGATTCCAAAATGACACACCATTACTAGTTTTGGTGGAATTCTTATGGTGTCCCTGGTAACTGCCTCACCCCTGCCTCATAGGAACCAACACTCAACTTCAGCAGAGATTAAACTTCCAGGAACAAAAGCGTAAACCGTATAAATGGGATCACTGGGATTTTTCTTGAGAGGGGTCACTGTATTCTATCCAATAGTGTTATAATAACACATAATACCCACTGCCTCAGAGATACATATAGCAGTTTAAAGGACAAAGCCCCAACTCCCCAGAGAATGATGGTGTCTTGCTGTACATTTAAGAAGTCATTCTGGAATTCTATCAGGAAGAAATTAAGAACTTCTGTTTACCAAAGGATACTTTGGAACAATGGAAACAGAGGCCACTGACTGAGAGAAAATATTTATAAAGCGTATATTTGATAATAGTCATGTATCCAGGATACATAAAGAACTCTCAAAACTCAGTAACAAAGTAGCAAAAAATGCAAGTAATACATGTGAAAAATCACTGAAGACACTTCACCAGAGAAGATACAGCAATTACAAATAAGCACAGGACAAGGTACTCAATATCACTGGTTGTTAAGAAATTCAAATTAAAACAATGAGATTCTTCTATACTCCTATTAGAATGGCTAAAATTAAAAAGACTGATCACAGCAAGTATTGGCAAGAATGTGGAGAATAAAAACCCTCATACACAGCTGGTGGGAATGTGAAATGATCCAATAATACTGGAAAACATTTTGACAGTTTCTTAAAAATCTGAACACATACTGATCACTCTGTGACTCCACAATATCTGGAAGATATTCCACTCAGGTAAATACCCAAAAGAAATAAAGTATATGTTAACACAAAGGCTTGGACACAAGTGTTCATGGCAGCTTTATTTGTAATAGCCCTCAGCTGGAAACACTTCTGGTGTCTGTTAACAAGTAAATGAATAAACAGACTGTGGCGTATCCAAACAGTGGAATACTACCACCAAGCAAAAAACGAAATGAGCCATCCATAGACAATGCAACATGGATGAATCTCAATATAATTACACCAAGTGAGAGAAGACAGACAGAAAAAGTACATGCCGTATGATTCCATTTATATAAAATTCCAAAATGGCAAACGAATCTAGAGCAACAGAAAGCAGATCAATAATTTATGGGAATGGGGATGGAGGTGAGGAGGGGCAGGAAACTTTGATGTTTCTGTTCATGACCTTGATTGTGATGATGGTTCATGGTTTTATATATAAGTCAAAACTTTTCAAATTGTAGTCTTAAAATAATTGTGCTGTTTTATTCACCAGTCGTACCCTGGTAAAGGGTTTTGTTTTGTTTTCAAGATATTATTAACAGGTCTGAGGACTATTCCTCCAGAGGGTAGAAGCTGGAAGATAGGTAGATGGCTAAGATGAGGAAGACTCAGTTCTTCAGACAATTTTACTCTCATAAGAATCAGTACTTTCTTTACAGAAATTCAGAAATCACCCCTTGTCACTTGAAAAACTAAGAACATGCTATTTCCTGGCATGTGAGATAGCATTACAATCTGGTTGGATAGCTTCAAAAAGTACAGATTCAGGCTCTGAGTCTTCCTCACCTTACTAGACCCAGAGTGTTCAGTCCTGTATTTCTAGCTTTCCATGGTGGAGGTTAGGTCATACCAGGTTACAACCCACCCACTCCCCAATCTAGAGGGTGAAATCTTATCACGCCTCACTTTAGTTCCCCAAAGTCATTTCATACTAGAGGAAAACAGCTCTTTTCCAAATATCCAGACAACAGGCAGGAGCTGTCCATGCCCCAAGACTACTCGCTCAGGGTGAGTCTCCGCCAAGCATGTTATTGACTCTCTAAGAGAGTGAGAAGTGGAAATTAGCTTGATTCTTTCTCCAATCCTGCAGCCAAGAGATGACAAATGTGACTTTTAAATCTTCTGTGTTCCTTAGTGCAGATGAGGTATGCTGGAAGGTTCCCCTTTTAGGGCCTAATCTGATTGTGAGCGTTAGATGAATATATAAGATTGCTTAACACTCGTGAGCAAATCATGCCATCCATCAGCTACAGACTATTTCACAACCAAGTAAACAGGGCATACCAATCTTCTTAGATATCTTCTATCTTTGGATAGGCGCAAGATCACAAAGATTAGCCTTGATCTTGATCTTTTATAGAGTTTGAAAGATACAACAACAACTCAATTAAAAGTAAAACAAACCATCAATCAGAGGTCCCAGTGAGTTACAGCTAAATGTTTATTAATTATCTAAAATAGGAAGTTTACTAGAAGAAAAAAATAAAAATAAAACAAAACAAAAACCAAAGGGCTATTTCTGAAGACTTACCATTCTGGAAATTCAATGAGGTTTCCTTAAGAAATAATGAATAATATTATTGAATGCCAAGATTTGTCCTGAGGATTTCAAATCTATTAAATGAATCCAACCTCACAACTCTTATTTGAAGACAGTGCCTATAAACAATGCTTTTGCCAATTAGGAACAAGAAATCTAGAGAAGTTAAGTGTCTTGCACAAGGTATGCAGGGAGTAGAAAATGGTGTGATGCAAGTAGACCCTGAAACAGACATATGGAAGTCTAACTCCTTATACATAATAGAAATTCATTTCTAAGGCACACAGTAATTCACATTGGGCTCCCCTGACCAGAGGCAGCTCCTCCCCAGGTTGTGACCCAATGACCCCGACTTCTTCCATCTGGTCTTCACCATTCCTCAGAGCCCTATATGTATGTGTAATAAAGAAGGCACAACAAAGGAGGTCACCATGGGAGTCCATACACCAGACCTGTCAGTAATGTTCCAGAATGTGGTCTCAGTCTAGAACTACCTGCAGAAGATGCTAACATGTAGTTAATTCTGTGTCCAGAATGGAGAGCAAAATAGATTCTGGGCAAGGGCAAGTTTTCTCCGCCATCTGCAATTCTGGTGGCAATATTACCCACTGGCATTTTCCCATCTCAAAACATACTCCCTCTTCTCATCAAAGGAAACAGCTCCCCCTAGTCAATGTACCCCTCTTGAAAACTGCGACCTTTGGGTATATGTAGTCTGCTTCATCTGTTCCGGCCGTGATGCCTCACAGTCAAAGACCTCAGAATTAAACAGCAACAACAACCAAAAAAAATCCATGTAATTTCCATCACTCCCTACTCTAACTCATGTATATTCAAGGATAGGAAATGACAACTCCAAAAAGGAATAGAAAACATGCAGACATGCTTGGTCTACACGAATAATGGAACCCTGTAGGGCCAGTGTCATGACCGCTCCCTATGCTGTCAGTAAGCAAGGTTCATTGTAGAAACTTTGCTTCAGTGTGGAATGAGCTTCTAGTCCATTGTCTCCTAGGGCCCTGGCTTCAGGATGGGCTGGATACAAACCCAGTCAGTGCGGCTCCAATCCTATTACAAGAAACAAGTAAGAACATGTCCATATTGATCTCAGGAATGATTTGCTCTGAGATAAAAAAGGACCTGTCACCTGCCTTATGAGAATATAAAAAACAGATAATAGATCTATGCACATTAGACACATGTAGAGATGAGAAGAGGCCAGTGGAATACGCAAAGCCTATCTATAAGGAAAGAGTGCTCTTCTGTGACTAATCTCATTTTCCTTCCTCTACTCTTATTCAAGCCTGACTTTCTCTTAAGTTCTGCAATTAAAGGTACACCCACTGAAGCAAGGAAGAATGACTTTTAAAAGAATGAGCCCTGGAATTAGCTGCTGGTGCAGTTAGCCTGTGATCTTGGAAAATTACTTATTATCTCCATGGTCTCTAAAAGAGGACAATAGTAGACCTGTATCAGAAGGCTGTTTTGAGGAAAAAGGAGATTTTTGTCTACAAAGTACATTTTGTTTGCAAAGTACCTTATACATCTACAAAGTCTGGCATATGCTAAAAGCTCAGTGAGTATTAGCCAATATTCTATCAGGCCTGATACTAACTCCCTATTTTGCCCTATTCTCTGCTTTATTTAAATTCCTGTTAAAATACATATGAGTTGACACATTATGCTAAGTGAATGAAGTCAGACATATTGTATGATTCTGTGTATATGAAATATGTGGAATAGGTAACCCACACAGACAGCACGTTGATTGGTGGTTGTCAGGGCCTGAGGGAGGGGAGGAATGCAGGAGAAACTACTTGCTGGGTACACGGTTTTATCGTGGAGTGACATAACCAGGTAGAGGTAATGGCTGCGTGACGTTGTGAATGTACTAAATGCCACTGAATTTTTCAATTTAACATGGTTACATTTTTTTATGTGAATTTCACTTCAATATATTGAAAAAAGATACAGTATGGGCTAAGTTAGAAGTTGCTCTTGGATTTGCTATTGGAGAGGATGTGAAAGGTGACATCGATGGACAACTGCCTCTTCCCAGATGGTGGCCCTTCGTCCTCCGTGGGCATCTGAAGTCATGCCTACAGGTTCACACATCACTGCACTGCACAAACATAAGAATGCACCCAGGCACTACCCAAATCTGTGCCTCTCTTTCCCCCAGTATGAATTCTTTGGTTTTGCTGTTTCACCCTCTCTCTTTCTATCTTGAACCCCCAATCTTGTCTCAGCTGTCATCCTTGGGGATTTGTATTTTTGTCTGGCATGCATCTCCTTGACCAAGGCTCACTTTCTAATATAGTCTAGATCATGGCATCCAATGACCAAAGTTGTTAGCTCCGCCTACAGGAATTTTTCTTTCTTTTTTCTTTTTAGCAGAACGTCTGGATGAAAACAGGAAGTTAGGGAAGACCCAGGTTAATGCAATGATTTCTCATTCTTTTACTACATCCGTTTTAAGATTTATTAACATAAACTTTGTTTCCACCAGGTGATATGGTCTTTGGGTTCTATGTCTTAGCAGGGCCTCTCTGGCCATTTTTAATTCCATGCCATCATAAATGCTTCCATTTGAGAAATTATTTATCTGGAAGGTGGCTTCTTGACTACATCACTCGTTTCTGCTGGAAAATCACCCTTACCAAATTCCTAAACTGAAACCCTTGTTTCATTTTTGGCTCAAGTCCCTACTAAGTCCCTGATGCTTCTACCATGAGTTTTTCAAGACATTGCCTTTATTCTTCTTTTTTTTTAATTTTATTCATTTTTGATAGAGATCAGGGGCGGGGCAGAGAGAGAGAGAATCCTAAGCAACCTCTGCACTGTCAGTGCAGAGCCTGACATGGGACTTGAACTCAAGAATCACGAGGTCATGACCTGAGTCGAAATCAAGAGTCAGATCCTTAACCAACTGAGTCACCCAGGTACCTCAAGACCTTGCCTTTCTTAACTGTTGAATGCCCCAGGCTTTGAGAAGCGTTTTCTTCCCACGTCTCTGTCCACAGAGGCAAATGCTCTCGTGATTTGTGTATATCTCAGTTCATCTCCTATGTAGAAGCACATTTTAACAGGCACTTGAGTCGTGCCTTCCTTCTCTGACACAGAGAGGCTAGCAGGATGTGTTCATCAGAAGGTCTTCCCTTAGAGACTTAACACCAACCTTTCTCCAGCACATGTCCTCAGGAAACAGTAAATGTCTCTCAGTCTACCTATAATTGGTATACTCTTTAGAAATGCACAGATGTAATCTTTTTTTACATTTTATTTTAGAGAGAGAGTACAAAGGAAGGAGAGAGATGCAGAGAGGGAGAAAGAGAGAAAGAGAGAGAGAGAATCCCAAGCAGGGTTCATGCTCAGCACAGAGCCTGACATGGGGCTCAATCCCAAGACCCTGGGATCATGACCTGAACCAAAATAAAAAGTCAGATGCTCAACCCACTGAGCCACCCAGGCATCCCCAGTTTAATCTTTGTGTATGACTCTTGAGCCTCTGTACAAGCCTTTGGGGTTCAAATTCAGTAGGCTGCCCTATTCTGTTTGCTTCTCAGTGCACATTCCTCTTGAGTGCCTTCCCAGACCAGAAATTGCCCATTTGAATTACAAGCTCACTCATGCTTCAGAAGACACTGAAGACTCTCTTGAGATGCAGGATAAAATAATTTTCTACTCCTTAATGTGTAAAAGACTTCTAGGGTACACTTTTCTTCCTGCAACAGCTGATATCCTTCTGTCTTTGTTGGCATGTTATCTAGTTTCTTTTTTTTTAATTTTTTTTAATGTTTATTCATTTTTGAGAGAGAGAGACAGCGCATTAGCAGGGGAAGGGCAGAGAGAGACGGAGACACAGAATCCGAAGTAGGCTCCAGGCTCTGAGTTGTCAGCCCAGAGCCCCATGCGGGGCTCAAACCCACGAACTGTGAGATCATGACCTGAGCCGAAGTCGGATGTTCAACCAACTGAGCCACCCAGGCGCCCCTCTAGTTTCTTTACTGAGAAATTCCTCCCACGTGTTTACTATGATGGTTAATGTTATGTCAACTTGGCTGAGCCACAGTACCCAATTATTTGGTCAAACCATTATTCTAGATGTTTCTGTGAAGGTAATTTTTAGAGGAGATTCACATTTAAGTTGGTGGACTTGAGTAAGACAGATTACCCTGCATAATTTGGGTGGGCCTCATCCAAGCAGTTGAAAGCCTTAATAGAAAGAAGACTGACTTTCCAAGAGAAAGCGGAAGACTGCCTTTGGACTCAAAATGCAACATCTGTTCTTCCCTGGGCTGGATCTCCAAACTACTGGCCTACCCTACAGATTTTGGACTTGAGAGCCTTGATAATTGTGCAAGCCAGTTCTTTTAAAATAAATCTCTCTCTTGGGGTGCCTGGGTGGCTCTGTCCATTAAGCATCCGACTTCGACTCAGGTCATGATCTCATGGCTCACGGTTTCGAGCCCCGTGTCAGGCTCTGTGCTGACAGCTCAGAGCCTGGATCCTGCTTTGAATTCTCCCTCTCTCTCTGCCCCTCCTCCACTTCCATTCTGTCCCTCTCTCTCAAAAGTAAATAAAAATTTAAAAATAATAATGATGATGATAATAATAATAATAATAAAATAAATCTCTCTCTCCTCTCTTGATAATAGATGGATAGATACACTGATACATAGATAGATACGGAAACAGGTATAGATGTCCCCTATTGGTTCTATTACAATTTATAGGTATAACTATTCACCAAGGGACCATGATATTATAACCTGAGTGACTATCTCAAAGAAACCCTGCAAGGCCCTTCTACAAGGCAGCAAAAAGGTAATTCCATCCTCCATGTCCCTGCAAGAAGTTGCCATCTGTGTGCATTATTCTGTGACCCAAAATAGTTTTATTCTCTTCTTAGTGGTCCAGACTTAAGCACCAAGTATTGAGATTTGAGGGATACCCAATAAATATTATTGGTCATCCTTCATCATGTTTCTAGCCTCTTGAAAAATAATAGAGTAAAACAGAAGAAGATTGAAAAGTCTGACAATGGTAGATGTGGCTTATAACTGGTAGCTTCTCGATTTCCCAAGAGTGGATCTCAGAATGACACAACCATGCAAAGTCATGATAGGGCTGGCCCCACACAGCGTTAGCACACTGTAACGTGCAGCAGCCCATTCCTCCAGAAGGAGCAGTAACTTTCTATGTTATACCTGATTCCTCCTCCCAGGTGTAACAGACTGCTTCCTGTAGGGAAGGGAAGTAGGAAGTGATGGATAAGAAAAAGGCCAGAAATGTGGCTCTGGTGGAGCTCCCTCCCCCTGGAAGGAAACACCCTTGAAGGAGAAAGCAACCCTCCAGTCACATCACACCCCCTAATAGTTACCCCTCTTCTATAGATGGGACAAATCAGATTTAGCAAAGATAAGATCTACTGCTGTAAGGGGCACCTGGGTGGTTCAGTCAGTTGAGCATCTGACTCTTGGGTTCGGCTTAGGTCATGGTCTCTCAGTTCGTGAGTTCAAGCCCCGCGTCGGGCTCTGCACTACTAGTGTGAAGCCTGCTTTGGATTCTCCCTCTGCCCCTCCCCTGCTCTCTTTCTCTTTCTCAAAATAAATAAATAAACTTTAAAAAAGCCTACTACTATAAGTCACACCACTCATAAGTAGTTTGACCATAGTTCATGCCTGAGTCTATCTATTGTGGAAGAATCTATCCAAGCACTATTCCTTATAAAACAACATTAGCTTTTCATAGGGAATAGAGAAGCTCCTTTTTCCTGCTTTATGCCAGTGAAATGTGAGCTGAGGCATTTAAGGAGCTGGTATTGCAAATACCCACATTCATTCTCATACAGATCATGGCTGGTGGTTTATAGAAAAAGATTCTTATAACTGGATTAACTGAAGGAAACAAAACAAACAAAACAAAACAAAAGAAAAAGAATGAGGAAATCTCAAATGTTAGTTATTGGGTAGACCTAATTATAATTTTCAGAAATAATCAGAATCCCCTCTCTCCATGGTCTGGACATCTCCCCATGATGAGAGACCGTATGCGCCGTTTCTCTACTTCCTCTGACTGGTGCATCCCTCCTTGTTCTACTTAGGGCCCCTTCCTCACTTCACCCATCAGAGACCCACTGAGGTTGCCGCACGGAGTTGTGGTTCATTAATTTTCACTGCTTTATAACGTTCCTAAGTGTGTACATATTCTCTCTCCCCCTCTCTCCGTATGTACGTGTGTATGTCCATTATATATACATATATATTCACCACGCTACACATGGATGTTTACATCGTTTCAATTGTTTGCTATCACCATCCTTCCTTTAAGATACCGTGCGGCGCCTGACTCGCAGTCTACATGTGTACAAGTGTACTCTTGGGTCTATACCTAGGAGTGCAAGAACTGGTTCTTGGGAAATGCAGTATGTAACTTTATGAGAAAACTTAAAATGGTTTTCCAAAGTGTTTTCTTTTCTTATCAAATGTCTCCTTCAAAATAAGAGTAAATATTCACATTGGTTTACATGTTAGCCAACAGCTGGAGTTACCATGTCCTCTAGTTGGTGGAAGTTGGGCCCCACTACGGACCTAATTGACATTTATCTAAAGACTGATAAGGTGAATTTTCTTGTGTTTCTTTGTTATTTGCATGTCCTCTTCTATGAAGTCCCTGTTAATATATTTTGCCCTTTTCTACGTTTGTTTGTGGGGTTTTTTTGCCCTTTTCTATGTTTTTTAAATTGGTTTGTCGCAATTTGTAATGATTCTGCACATTAATTCTGTTGATGTTTTGCGGGTTACAATTATACTCTAGAAAGTTACTTCCTGATTTTTCACTCTCTTTATGTTTCTTTTCAATTGACAAATTCATTTTGCACTGATTGTATAAAACATATTTCAAGCAAGTTTTATGTATCTTGTTTGAGAAAATTTTCTGTGCCTCAACATAGTAATATATCACTTTACACTGCCTTCAAGACTTTGTAGTGGTTTTCTTTACTGAATTAATCCGATATTCATGTGGAATTGCCATTTTTCATGATGTGAGATATGAGTCCAATTTTACCTTTTTCCCCCTTAAGATCACTTAAGATTATTGGTCCAGCATCATTGTTTTAAGTGATTATGTTTTCTCTGCGGTGTACAGCTGTATCATCCACCTTTTATTAACTGGAAGACAAGCCAGTGTCTCCTCAAACAGGATGAGTGAGGATTGCTTACTAAAGGGTTGTTTGCATCTCACTTTAGAAATGGGAGATTCTGAGGTGCCTGCGTGGTCATCAAGCATCTGACTTTGGCTCAGGTCGTGATCTTATGGCTTGTGGGCTCCAGGACCACATCACGTGAGCTCGAGCCCTGCTTCAGGTGAGCTCAAGTCCCACTTTGGGTAGCCACATGCCCCGCTTTGGGTGAGCCTGAGCCCTGCTTTGGGTGAGCACCGGCCCCACAATACAAGCCCTGTTTCAAGTAAACATGAGCCCTGTTTCGGGTGAGCCCCGCTTTTCTCTCTCTCTCTCTCTCTCTTTCTCTCTCTCTCTCTCTCTCTTTCTCTCTCTCCCTCTCTCTCAAAAAGAAAAAAATAGGGAGATTCTCCTGACTTATCTCTTGGGCCGAATATAATCACAATCCTTGGCTCCAGGCCCTTCGAAGCCAGCGGTGGTGGGTCAGGCGCTTCTCACACTGTGTCTCTGACTCTTTGATTATCACGTCACTCTCCATGACCACAACAAGAAAATTTATTCTTTTAAGAACCCATATGATTCTACTGGGCCAGAGAGACAATCCAGGATTAGTAATCTTCAGAATTCTTTTTTGCAATGTTTGACCCCCATTTGCCATGTAACAGTTTCAGTGGTTCTGGGAATCAGGATCTGAAGAACTTTGTGGAGCGATTGTTCTGAATACCACACTGCCCTTATCTGAGAGTTATCAAGGAACGTAGGAAGAAAAATAGAGGTTATATCCTGCTTGACACGAGCTAAGAATTCATCGGCAATAGAAATGTCCTGGATCTTCCTCTGGAGGGCAGAATCTAAAAAAACAACAACAACAACAACAACAACAAAAAAAAAGCTAGGGACACATAGAGCTGTTGGAATGAGAAGTAAAACCAACATGGACTTCTTTCCTCTGGTGAAAGATTTGGCACGACATGGACTGATTAAAGAAAATCTGAATCAATCATCTTATTTCCATTTATACAGATTTGGAGACCTTAAAATAACACTGTTTCCTGATTCCTTGAAAAGTTGGTAGATGGTATGATGGGGAATCAAAAGAAGAATTCTCATCAGCAAATAAAAGAAGTCTTTATTATACTGCGTTTCATCACAGCAAGATTCCAAATATATAATCTTAAGAACAGTCAGACAGATGTATTCTCGGTCTTAGTCCCATGTGGTAAAAGGCCAGCTGAAGGAGATTAAATAGGTCAAACTGATCGGAAATGCCACACCCCAGAGATCTATTGAAATGCGATCTCATCGTATAAATGGTCAGGAGAGGTGCTGTTGTCATTATTTGGTAAGAAAACCACCACCTGTGGAAAAATCAGAACATTAGATTGTTGTAGTGACAATAGGGAGAGAGAAGTCATCTCATTTGCTTGAGGAAACATATGGTCACTGAGCACCTTCCTTCTGAATCCTGATACTTTGCTGGTCTAGGTTCCCATTCTTGCTTTAACCTTCCTTTCCTTACACCTCTTCAATAACGCCAGAAATGACCTTCGTATGAGAAAAAGAGGACTCTTCAGTGTCTAGGGATAGTTCTCTGGCTGAGTGTGGTTGGATATTTCCCTGCATCTCCACCTGTGCTATTTCTTTCAAAGAGGATAAAGATTTTATACATGGAACAGCATTTTCCCTCTTCATAATCTTCCCCACAAAAAGAATAGAGGACACAACAGAGAGAAGCAGAGACATAGAAGAGAGAGATAGAGAGAGACAGAGAGAAAGAGAGAGAACACATAAAGACCCAGAACACTCACCTTGTTGACAGAACAGGCCGCCCTACACACAAATATGGACAGAGACAAAGCAATGCAGCCTTCCGTCAGAGACAAGACCAGCAGTCCAGCTAGCATGCCCTGGAAAACACACAGAAAACCCCCACAAGCTAGAGAAGACAGAAAGGCAGGTATTGTAAGAGGAAAGAATTGTTGGCAAAATTTCACATCTGGCACTAGTTCATCTCATTGCAACAGGAACCCCTTTCCTTAGCAGAAATTCCTGAATTTTTTCTCAATTCAAATATACTAAACAACCAACTTGAAAATAGATCATTGGAAGTCTACCCTTTTATGCCTGGGTTCTAGGACGTCAGGTGAGTCTAGGTGTGTCCATACTGATTTTTGGTTGTTTGCCTGATTCCTCCCCACCTTTCATGACCAGTGTTGACTTTTGGACTTTATATATCTCCTTTGGTCCCTCTGCAGTTGTTCCTTATGACACATGACAGCCTACAAGTAATCCCCTGAACTTCTCCCTCACTCTGGTTGTACCACGCAATTCAGAATATGAGCACACCCTTCCCAGTCATGTCAGTTGGTTGTTCAGAATCCCTGAAAGTCATGGAGCACCAGGAACATTAGTTTTCCTTTTTCTCTTCAGATGGCTTTTCAAATCAAGAGAAAATACCCCAGGGAGAACTGAGTTCTTGCAGAATTTTCCACTCACCAACCATACATCGGGGCCTTCAGACACGAATGGTACGAAAAAGCTAACTTTTTTTGCTCAGTACTCCCAGAAGGACACAAAGGGCTAGTTCCTTTAATCTTCAGGAGAGTGTCCAATATCTACATAAGCAACGGCCATGGTCAGATCCATGATTAGAATTTACACAGAAAATTCCAGACAAAACCAGTTTACAGATTTCCGTGACTGGGACAGGATATACTTACTTTAAGTGGAATCGCATAGGACGGGTTCCACATCCCATGGTGATAAATGAGTATTTCTTCAAACATTGTCACACCTGTGCCAATGCCTGCTATGCTGGCACTGATGGCATTCATTCCCAGGCTGCCTTGGATCTGAAGGAGAATAAGGGAGAAGAGTTGTTGCAAACCTTTCTCATGTTCTTCCCAGGTTAGATATGTCAGTCAGGGACCTTCAGTTCATCTGAGTTGAGTTTGAGAATTTACTTGGGGATCTTCCCCAGTTTAAAGAAGAACTTCTGGTATAGTTGTGGTCTTGACTCCCTCAGGCTCTGGTATAGCAAGCATATGGCACCTGGAACATCACAGAGCACAGGGCTAAGCCCACCATTCTTGCCTAAGTGCCATGGAGGAAACACTTCTAGGGACCTCCTGACAGCACTTCTAGGGTCCTTCTGTAGAGAACCAGAAAGTTCTAGGTGCCTTAGCCTTGTAGCTGAACAGTTCCTTATTTCACTAGACCCACCTGAGCTTCAACAATGAAACACTTACCAAACGCTTGGTTACCTTCCTTCCAGCAGCAATGGACAGTGCGCCAGATATGAAGAACTGACCAAAGAAAGAAAACCCACTTAGACTTTGCACCATCCTCCTGGCTTCTCCCACTCCCTGCCAGCATTATCTACTCAGTCAGCCCAAGCTTAGGACCTAAACAGCAGTGCATGGATTTTTGCGAGAGAAGGATGAAGGTCTTGCAGATACCAGACAATTTTGGAACACTGATACTCACAGAGAAGGATCCCCAAAGGTGATAGCCTATGCTAGTGGTAAAGCAAAATTGAGATCCATAGCCTTTTGGAAGAAAAAGAGTGATTGTCACACCCAGGTACAGCATTGTCAGCCCAATCAGGATCTGAGCCACCTGGAGGGTAAGAGACATCTTATGAGAGGCAGCTTCTCAGGAGGAAGATTCTGTATCGGATCAGTGCACATGAACTTCTTTCCCTCCACTGAGACCCCAAGCTTGAAAAGATCCCTGGAAGATTACAGTCTACATGTCAAATCTTTTTCCTTCTCCAGTGCAGGACATTGACATTAGTCTAAAAGTATTTATTCATATAATTGCTACCAAGGTAGAGAGATTTTTTTTTAATTCCAGTGATGGACAGCTTTACACCATTTCTTTCCACTTCCCAAATCTGTAAGATCTGTGCAGTTCAGGATGGTTCCATTCAGTCCACGACCACAGGCAATGATCTAGAGAATCGGGATATTGTGAGGAAACCCCAAACTCTTGTGTCGGGAAGTCTTCCCCTCCCCACAGCCTGCACTCTGATCTTGGGTCCACTCACCCCTAAGACCTGGGGCTGCCCCTTCAGGAAGAGTAGCAGACTCTTCTGCTGCTGGGAGGGCAAAACCCAGGTAGCCGGCCAGTGTGGTTGGGTTATGCTGTCACTCTCAGGAAGGTTTGTCATGCAGTCCTGGGCTGCCTTTGCCTCATATGTCTCTGTGTTGCTGTTGACACCAAGAAAGAAAACACTTCTCAGCATTGATTCACTTTTTTTAGGTTTATTTATTTTTGAGAGAGAGAGAGAAAGAGTGCAAGCAGGGCAGGGGTAGAGAGCGGGTGGCAGAGGATCCAAAGCAGGCCTGTCCTGACAGCAACAATCCCCATGTGGGGCTCAAACCCACAAAATGCAAGATTCATGACCTGAGCCAAAGTCAGCCGCTCGATCGACTGAGCCACCCAGGTGCCCCCTCAGCATTGATTCGCTTTTAAAAATCTTCCTTGTTTGACATCAAAATCCAGGGACAGGGGACTTTGTGTCTCTGGCATAACCCAGATTTTTCCTTATATCCTCGTTCCAAGATACCCACCAAAGCAGTCAGCTCAGAATAATCTAGACTGAGCTATCGCTGCCTATCCTTGGCAATGTGCACACAGTTATCGATCCTAAAGCAGACAGTCTAAGCCTTGTGAGACTGAAAGCCACATATTTACCTTTGCTCATATTCCAGAAGCAAAAGCAACTGCCCACTCGCAGCAAGATTTTAAGCAAGATTTTTCCATTAACGAATTTCCTCTAGCTCAACTTACAGAGAGCCCCATAGTCTAGACACTTGTGTGTCTCCCACCTAGATGCCTTCTCAGAGACAAAGCATGGGGTAAAGATGAGAAAAGATTTCTTCCTACCTTTGCATCTCCTCAGTACACACAAATGGGTGATTGTCCCTTCTGGTGTGTGGTCTCTAATTTACAGTGTTCAAAGACAGTGACCGGCTCTGATGTATGACGTGTGAAGAAGACATTGCCCAGAGTCCTGTGTTGGCCATTTGTTTCCTGTGACTTATCTCAACCTTCCAGATGCGTATCTGTGATGTGCGTAAGCTTGGTAATATATCCCTAAGATAAGAATCTAACTCCACTTCTCACACATAAAGACTGTATCAAAGGGCACATGTGGTCTCGACACTAGCTCCTCCCCACTGCCGTGTTCCTCTTCAGTACTAGGCAGAAGTCTGTGCCTGCCAGATCCTCAGCAATCTGGGACTCACACTGATGGGGTTTTAGAGTAGTGGGCTTTCAGAGCTGTTGGCCAAGAAAGAATTCTTGAGAGATCTTTGGTGCAAAAAAAGGTGATTTTATTAAAGCATGGGGACAGGACCTGTGGGCAGAAAGTGCTGCCCCAGGACCGGACCGTGAGGAGAGACTGCTTATATAGTCAGGAGGTGGGGGTGGTAAAGTCAAGAGGAAGTTTCCAAAGAGATTTTCATAGGGTAAAGAAGACTCACAGGATCCTGGAGACCTCGCTATGGTCAAGCTAAGGTTGTTTTTCCCTCTAGCAAAGTGTTAACATTAAGACAGCAGGGAGTTCCTGGAGGGATATTATACTCTGTCTGCTTCAAGTATTTGTCAACTGGCTACAGGTTATAAGGAAATGTAATTTTATCTGCCATTTCTTTCTGCCTTTGTTTCCCACATGGTGCACTACCCTGACTTTATGTAGTAAAAGCTGCATGCAAATTAGGAATTTTCATAAACAAAGGCTTAGCCAAAGTCTCTGATGAGGGAGTTTGGGGCCGGCTGAGGGCAAAATATAGGATAGCATATACTTCCCCCCTTCCCCCCTGCCCCAATGGAATATGTGTGCTATTCCTTGGACACTCGTGGCTACCCAAGAACAAAGGAGAGGGGTTTAAGTGCCATGGTGATGTGGGAAACTAAGGCAAATGAAAAATTAAATTCCCTTACTGCCTACAGCTCATTGACAAGTCCTTGAAACTGGCAGAGGGACCTCCCTCTAGGAGCTCAGCTGCCTCAAGGGTGACACTTTACTGGGGACAAAAGAGAACCTTGGTTTAACATAGTCCCAACCTTGAGGATCCTGTAAGTCTACTTTCTTTATCTCAGCTGCCCCAGGATATATGCTGGCAATCATGCTTCAAGCTTATGGCCCCTCAATGCATCTGAGGGGTCTCCTGACTGAGGTTTTATTAAACAGTGATAGATGGTGTTTTCCTAGGAATAACCAGCCCCTCGGGTCCTGGAAACCTTCCTTCCAAAATTCCTTGGAGATTTACTCTATTCAAGACTCCCTCCCAATCTGTATATAATGAGTTACCCATTATGACCCCAGTGCAGCTCTTCCAGCCCACGGGTTCTGTCCCCGTGCTTTAATAAAATCACCTTTTTGCACCAAAGACGTCTTCAAGAATTCTTTCTCGGCCGTCAGCTCTGGACCACCCCCACCATCCCCCCAAAACTTCATCAGCCTCTGTTTTAATTAATTCTATTTTATGTCATTTTATAAGATCAATGAAGTTGATTTTATTATATAACATTTTTAACTCCACAATACACTTTGTGTAAACTTTGGGTTATATTGGAAATTTTTATCGTAAGTTGATTTTTTCTGGACTTGTAGCCCATGGTGACCACCTGTAACCCACTTCGCTAAATGAAAGTGGTGTTGTTCTTCTGCTCAATTATAGCCGGATGCACCACGAAGAAGAAATATCTCTGAGTTATCCATGGCACGTGTGCCTGTGAAGAACAGTGAGCATTTTTGCAGATGGTATCTCTCTCCCAAATCCACCCCCCCCAGCACCCGTTAGCTGGTCCTTTTACAGGCTGGCACACTGATTCACAAAGACATCACCTTTCATAACCAGTACCCAACAGTTTTTCCTAAATAATAGTAAAAGCTCTGTGATGATGATGGTTATGTATTAGAATAATTCGCGAATTCTCCTACAGCTCTGAGGTCCTTGTAGGTTGATTTCCAATCATATCCACTGCCCTGAGAAAGTGCTCCCTCTACTGCCCCTATTTGGACTAACAAGTCCTTTTTAATATGATAAGGTGCTTTGGGGGACAGTGTTGGTTTTAGGCTATAATCTACACAGCAATCCCACAAGAACCCTACTCTCTTAGAAAAGATGTGTTTTTCTGGGTCTCATACTGACAAATCCCTCCCACAAGGTTTGAATCTTCTTATCACCACACAGTTCCAGAGATCTGTATGGTCTCAGCTCATCAATAATATTGCAATCATCTAGAAATGTCTGGGGACACTCATCTGGGCCCCATGAGCTTCCCACAGATGTCTACTCTTTCCAAACCAATGGTAGGACTGGACCAACCTTTGTGGTTATTGCGATTGCAAGACACTCTTTAGCAGCAATCATCAGGAAACTGAAAAAATAAAGATTTGTTACAAGACTGGAAATTACACAGCACACTGAGGTCACATTGTGAGGTCAAGGGTGGGGGAGAAAGAGAGAGCAGGGGCCCGGGGTTCTGCTTTTATTGGGGACAGGGTGGGGGCCCAGGGTCCAGGGACTCCCTCTTACTGGTGAATTTAAAATACAAGAGAGGAATTTAAAGCATGAGGAGAGAGAAAAGAAGCAGCCCGAGATATCTAGGAAAATGACCAAAGATCTCTAAAACAAAGGAGTCAGTGCCAGAGGTGGCCTGGCTCTTTACCACGTGGCTGGCAGTGTGTTTATTCTAGATAGCCGTCTTGGAAGTGGATCTCTTTTTGAAAGAATATCTCTCCAAGTCAAAGCTTAAGTTGTCAGGCACTTGCATTACCAAAAACAAAACCAAAAAAGTCAAGGCTTACACTATACCCAATGAGGTTTGGGGGTCATGGCGGGATTTGTGGGGCTCATAGCTGACAACCAAGAAAGAACTCTTAAAGACATCTCTGGTGCAAAAAGGTGATTTTATCAAAGCCTGGGGACAAGAACCAGGAGCAGAAAGACCTGCACTGGGGCTGTGAAGAGTGGCTCATTATAATA
The DNA here is from genome assembly GCA_030068075.1 of Paguma larvata. Classification (NCBI taxonomy): domain Eukaryota; kingdom Metazoa; phylum Chordata; class Mammalia; order Carnivora; family Viverridae; genus Paguma; species Paguma larvata. The sequence goes on along the minus strand of CM057831.1, from coordinate 102,223,201 downwards.
TGATGGAGCTGGAGGAGGTAAAGTCGAAAGGGAAGTTTCCAAAGATATTTTCACATGCTAAAGACTCACGGATTACTGGAGGCCTAGCTATTGTTGAGCAAAGTTTGCTTTTACTTCTAGCAAAGCATTAACATTAAGACAGTAGGGAGTTCCTACTGTCTATTGATGAGATTGCCTTTTTCTTGTAAACTGGTAGAGACTTTTATCAGTTTAACTACTTGTGTTTTTGTCCTTTCCTGGTTTGAGGTAGTGGGGTCTCCAAGGAATTTCACACACATCCCACCTAGGGCCGTGGGGTGTGCTAGCTTGTACTTTGCTTGCAGCCTGCCTTACGCTCCCTCACCAATACCCATGCATAAGAACTGTCCTCTGATGGCAACTCTGCTGGGTCCATGCCTTTACCCGCGGTGACAGGTTAAGTCAAAGTATATGGAGCTCAAGATAAAAATCTTCTCAGGAGGTCCTGGAGGCAGAAGGCTACCCATGAGTAGCAAAACCTGTCACTTCCTATTCTTTTAGACATCAGACTTTAAGCAGAATCACTAACAATAACCAGGTAATGGAATCTTCTGCTAATTTCTTACACCTAGTGCTCCCTGTCAATCTGCCTTCATCTGTTTTTCCTGAGTCCCACAAGGATGGGTGGGGAGTTGTCCTGATGAGGAGAACCAAGGCAAGAGAAATGTAGATAAAATTAAATTTCCTTACAACATGCAATCTACTAATACTGGAGACACGCACAATGTAGCATTCCTCAAGGAATTCACAGCTACCTTAAGGTTAACGCTTTGCTAGAGACTAAAAGCAACCTTATCTTGACAACAGCCGGACCCCAGGATCCCGGAAGTCTTCTTTAACATAAGGAAATCCCTTTAGAGACTTCTGTCATCTCTATCTGCCCGGTACTTAAAAATATATCATCAGTCACACCTCACAATGACAATGCAGCTCTTTCTGCCCAGGGGTCCTGTCCCAGGGCTGTAATAAAAGCACTTTTGCACCGGAGACATCTCAAGAATTCTTTCTTGGCCACTGTTCTCAGTGACCCTGCATGAGTTCCAACAGCCAATTCTTATCCTATCCACTCAACCCTTCCCTCGTTCTTGCCTTTTACTCCTAAACTTATACCACTTCTTTTGAAAACTGACTAGCAGTTTCTAATAAAGCTGAATGTGTGTTTCCTGAGACAAATGTCCAGATAAAGAGAGGATTTTTGATAGTGAAAGGAAATTGTAAATCCTGCCGACTCAGAATCCTCTCTACAAAATGTGAGAAATGATGTAATTTGATGTGGGGTCCATGAGCGAACTGTCAAGAAAGAATTCTTAAGACATTTTTTGTTTTATTAAAGCACAGGGATAGGATCTGTGGGCAGAAAGAGCTTCACTGGGGCTGGGAGGAGTGATTGATCATATACTTTTAATTTGGGAGGGATAATGACAAAGGAAGTTTCCTAAAGGATTTTCGTATGTTAAAGAAGACTTCCAGGATTGTTGTCAAGTTAAGGTTGTTTTTGTCTCTAGCAAGGTATTAAAATGAAGACCTTAAGACAATAGGGACTTTCTGGAGGAATGTCAAAATCTACCTGTGTCAAGTATTTGTCAATGAGCTGCAAGTTATAAGGAAATTTAGTTTCATCTATAGTTCCTTTTGCCTTTGCTCTCCACATCAGAAAAGACAGAAAACGGTTTTACTTTTTTTAAGTTTATTTATTCATTTTGAGAGAGAGAGTGGGGCTAGGGCAGAGAGAAAGAGAAAGACAGAGAATCCCAAGCAGGTTCTGCAGTGTCAGCACAGAGCCCGGCATGGGACTTGAACTCATGAACCATGAGATCATGACCTGAGCCGAAGTCAAGTCAAGAATCAGTTAACTGACTGAGCCACCAGGCACTCCGGTTTTACTTTTTTTTTAATGCTACTGAATTTGTTTATAGTTGTATTGCCACGTCTACAATATCCACAGATTTGGCCCTTAAAAAAAATTGATGTAAAGTTGACACACGATGTTACCTTACCTTCAGGTGCCCAACATACTGATCAGATCAGTGATCCCCCGCATGGCAGTTGAGGAGAGAAATCTTCCTCCGATCTTCAAGTTCTTCCAGCTGGACTAAGAATTCAATTCACACAAGACAGATGAACAAGAAGGGAAAAAACAGTTTTATTATGTGTGCACAGAGGCCCAATAATAAAATCGAGGCCCAAAGAAATGACCAAAGCAGGTGGTTTTTATATATTTAAACAAAGAGGCACTCTATTTGGGAGGAATTTACAGGAGAAGGAAAACAGGTATATAGAAACTTTAATGAGTAAGGAATTCTAAGTGGAATTTAGGTTGATGTAGTAAATTAGCAAAAAAAAAAAAGTAGCAAGGTTTATTTCTACAGCTTTCTCAATTTTAAAGTCCCTTTCTGAAATGATATGAAATAGTTTTTTCTTTCTAACCCTCTTTTATTTTTTTAATTTATTGTTGAGAGAAAGAGGGAGTGCAAGTGAGTGAGGGGCAGAGAGAGAGAGGGAAAGAGAGAGAATCCCATACACTGTCAGTGTAGAGCCTGAATGGGGGGACTCAAGCTCAGAAACCGTGAGATCATGACCTGAGCTGAAATTGGACATTTAACCAACAGAGCCACCCAGGCGCCCCTGTGTCTTTTCTATTTCATACTAAATTTATCTAGCCATTGGAGTAGCCATCTGTACTAGCTAACTGTCTTTGCGTGAAGGAATAATAATAATCTGATATCTCTGTGATAGGCAGATGGTTACAGTTTGAAGCAAAGCACTAAGCCAAATACCCATAGTGACAAGGAAATGGTGATACTATCTTTCTTATTGTTCACGTTTCAAAGAGACGGCTCCAAGGCCCTTAAGAAAAATATTTCTGAGTTGTAATTTGGGCAAGAGGTCTATGTAGCCTTTTAAAAAAAATTAACGCACATTTCAAAGGAACAGAAGAATTCACAAATACTAGGTTTCTCAAGGAAATGCTTTAAAAAAGAGATGGGAGTGGGGAAGAGAGAAATCCATCTCCATTTGGCAACAGGGAAAATTCTGAATGTTTTTATTCACCATTACAATAGTTCTGGAGCCCCAGAGTGGTGGCTTAGGAAGGGCAGTCTATTCCTTTAGGCAGGGAAGTAGCATCAATAGTGGAATCCTAGAGTAAAGGATTGAACACCTCAATTTTGGCCAGGGAACAGTGGAGGCTATTTCAGAGAAATGCAGGACCTACAGATGACAATATCTTACCACCATCCAAAAAACCCTATGTTCTTTCTTGGAAGCTGGTTGAGAAAAAGTAGATGCCCCATTAATGGTCTGTCGATATCTGATTGTCTTAGAGACGCTATACCCAAAATAAGTCTAATATTAGAAAAGCTGTATATGGGAATCAGAGTAAGATTTTGAGGCAAGTTTTTGAGGAAGATAAAGAGAGTCTTCTAGTGACACTTTTCTAGAGGAAAAGCAAAGGATTAAATCATCCATTTTTTGAAAAAGTGTAGGATTTACTTCAAATGATGGGTCAAGTCTTTTTTATTTTTCTTTCCAAGATTGTATTTAAATTTAAGTTAGTTAATATATAGTGTAGTTCTGGTGTCGGGAGTAGAATTTAGTGATTCACCTCTTACCTATAACACCGAGTGCTCGTCCCAAAAAATGCCCTCCTTAAGGCCCATCACCCATTTAGCCCATCCCCTCACCCACCTCCCCTCCAACAGCCTTCAGTTTGTTCTCCATATTTAAGAGTCTCTTATGGTTTGTCTCCTTCTCCGTTTTCATCTTATTTTGTTTTTCCCTCCCTTACCTTATGTTCATCTGTTTTGTTTCTTAAGTTTATGCTATTTGTCTTTCTCTGACTGACTTATTTCACTTAACGTAATAAATTCTAGTTCTATACACATCGTTGCAAATGGCAAGATTTCATTATTTTTGATCACTGAGTAATATATATATATACACATATAATATACTTATATATCTATATAACTGATCAATATATGTCACTGTGCAATATACATATATATACATATATATATATATATATATATATATATAATCTCACATCCTCTGTATCCATTCATCTTGATTTACAACCTGAGAGGCATGTGTATGCAGGTTATGCAACCTGAGGTGTGTACGTGGATTGTTGCTTTTCCTAAGTGAAAGCAAACTTTTCATGCACAGGAGTTATAATGGAAGTAGAATGGAGCTCTACTACTGTGAAATAAATAGAATCTGAAGCAGTAGGAGGAAAGAATAATTTTCTGATTGGAAATAATTTGTTCAAATGCAAGAGATAATCTTATTCACAGCTCCGAGATCCTGAGCAAGCGAGATCCTGAGCAAGCGTAGCTTTATCTATGAAGTGTCCTTGCCAGTGGGCAGGGGTATTAAACAGGCTTATCTAAGATATGGTCAGCCTCCTTTGTTTTAGATCCTGCACAATTCATTCTAAACCAGATGTGGCTTCTAGTTTTGGGTGACTGAAGGAATCAAATTGTGTTGTTGGTTGGTTGATTGGTTTTTAGGGTCCATGGTAACTTTTAAGGGTTCAATAGCCTGCATCAGTATTTCTTCTAATTCATAATATAATAAGGACTTTTCTGGTAGATCAGACAAAACTTCAATAAGCAATCTAGAATCTAGAGCTGGGAGATCCAATAGAGAAATGTACCCTTTGTTTTGATATACATCTTGGGACATCTACAGATAATCCATCTGAGCCATAGAAAATGGTGACAACCCATTTACAAGGAATATCTTGGCCTAATAAGGCCTAACAGGGTTAGAGTTATCTAGACTAATGAGGGGGCCTAAGTGACAGAAGTAGTATGGAAAGTGGAAAGGTGTATAGGTTTTAGGGAACCCTGCTAAAAAAAAAAATCTCTGTACTCCAAGAATCTAGTAACAAAAGGAGCAGGATTAAGAAGTAGATAATATAGCTCCATTGTAAACTAGGAAAGTGCCAGTTTCTCTCAAAAGTGACAGGAAATGTTCTCCATTAATGTTGAAAGGAAGGAAACTAAACATACAACTACAAAGTTCTGTTAGGAGGAAAATTTTTCTCTACCCTTTGAGGTTCTTCCACCTGGTCTAAAATTTTAATTAACATGAAACAGATTAATAGGATAAAATCAAATTTAATTATATACATACACTAAATCCACAGAGACATGGAAACTCCAAAGACAGTCATAGCATGAGGTATATATGTCATCCTAAACTTTAGGAGAGGGGAGTGGAGTTTCTAACTCCAAAGGGAAGGAAAGCATTCACAGGAAAATGAAAAGGAGGAAATGTTTGGTAAAAAAAATAAAATAAAATAAAAAATGTTTGCTGGGCCACACAGAAGCAATGGAACATAGAGGAACTTTAACAAACAAACTTCGCTAAGTTTCTCTGTCTACCACCCCCGGTTCATATTACACTGTAGTTATCTATGGTGATACCTCTCTTCCTGGAGCAGGTCCTGTATCTAAATCCTTTTAGGCAGTTAAGGGGAAGGTCAAAGTTTCTTCCTGAGTGGTTTAGACCTTGCTTGTTTTGAGCTTGAAATAGACTGCATGCCAGAGTGGATATCTTGAGGTAGTTCCCATTAATCTGACAGATAGATAAAGATCATAAGTTCTTTAGCCTGTTACTTTCCAGCTAAGGCAAAAACAATTGTTCTACCATGTCCTTTTTCCTTGTCAACATGTTAAGCATCTTTATCTAGTGTGTATCACCTCATCAGTGAGTTTATCTATTGTGTACCACCTCATAGCTGATATAGGGGCTGTGGGGAATAAGCTTATGGATCTCCCAGGCTTATACCAATGTGTTAACAAGGCATAAAGAAGTACAAAGCCATGGGATGCTCTCACCTCAGTTTAGGTAAACAAGATTAGCACCCTAGAATTGGGAGGTGCAAAGGCACCCTAGAATAGAGAGGGGGTACAGAGCCCCCAGAATAGAGAAGGAGAGGCAAAGGCCCAGAATAGAGCAGGGTGCTAAGGCACCCAATACAAAGGTATATGAGGTAAGCAAGATCAGGCATTCAGGGCAAAGTGCCCCCTAATTTAGTACTATAGCAGAAAGCTGCCTTCACAGGAAGGAAGGACCAAGTTAGATAAACAGGTAAATTGGGCTACAGACCTCTTGCCAGAGTGGAGATGATTAACAAAAGAAAAGGTGCTTTGTTAACTCTGAGGTCACATGTCCTACCTGTCTCATCCTCTAGGGTAGCTAAGATAAACAGAGGTGGTATATCTCATGTCTGCTGTAAACAACCTTCCACTGACTGCCCCTGCACCAGGATTTTGTTTTGTATTAACCCAAACCCCAACCCGAATGTCCTCAAGACTCCTTTTCCCTCATATCCCCAAGTTAATGTTCACGGTTTCATTGTCTCTTTGTGCATGTCCATCACCATGTTTGTAAGCCTTCTGATCCTACTAAATACGGAGCAAGGACCTCTATTCGAGGCTCTTGTCTTTTCCCAGACACTGGCCATCTCTCTCCTATTTTAATCCTGCATCTGCTCTCTCGCTGGCCAAGAGAGATCTTCAGACGTAGAGTCTACGACAAGGGTTCAAGGGCAGACTGCCATTTTGACATATTATTTTAAAATTTTTCTATGTTTTTATTTTATTTTTGAGAGAAAGAGACAGAGTTTGAGCAGGGGAGGGGCATGGAGAGAAGAAGACACAGAATGTGAAGCAGGCTCCAGGCTCTGAGCTGTCAATACAGAGCCTGACATGGGGCTCCAACTCACAGACTATGAGATCATGACCTGAGCCGAAGTTGGACGCTTAACTGACTGAGCCACCCCGGTGCCCCGACATATTATTTTAAATAAAAGTTACTTAAGAGACAGCCTGCACAAGAAGGCCACTCAGCCTCTCCTCTGTCTCCCCTGAAAGAAGTAAATAAATCTCCAATGTGAAAGGTACCCTCTCATAGCAGGAGGGACAGAGATATCCTTTTCACCAGAGATAAAAAATTTAGAGCCAAGAAGACTGTATAAACAACACTTGTTACTTTTTACTAATTTACTGCCCCAGCCCAAATTCTGTTTAGAGTTCTTTATTAATTGAAGCTCCCAAAGTTAAGTTTTCTTTGTCCTGTCAATTCCCCACTGATTTATTGTCTGTTTGTCTAAAAGTAAAAAAAAATTCCTGCCTTGATCATTTCTTTACGTCTCAATTTGATTACTGGGCCTGCATGGGCATGTAGTAAAACTCTGAAGATTTTTTTTTTCCTGTTACTATATCTCATGTAGATTGCATTCTAAGTCCACTGGAAGAACTTGAAGGGTAGAGGAAGAATTTTTTCCTTCCCTACACTGATAAAAAGGCAAGCCTATACATTTGGTTTGAAAGTAATCTCCTTTATTACCTACTGTTTCCTCTGAATGTTCAGCAGGTTGTTGTAATGGCAGTTAAGAGCGGTTGTACACTGATATTCTGTCTTTGCTCCTATCTTTGCTAGTAAGTTGCTACACATCCAATTGTATACTCGACTTTTGAATTCTTGCTTTGTTTTTGTATTCTTGAACAAAACAGCTTGAAGAAACTGAACTTTCCTGTGTTAGATCATCACCATTCTGTCTTGAAAACACCCTTATTGACAGCCTTCCAGTTGCCTTGATCTTAGTATTTAGAGCTCCTTACTTACAATTCAACAATGAAACAACAGACATGATGTCACTGTTCCCTTTTATAGAACCTGACCAGAGGTTTCTGAGTGTAAAATTTGTATTCTTTTCATTCTTTGCACTAACTCCACATTTGCCAAATACAATTATTAGAACAATCTTCTTCTATAATAAGGGTAGTGAAAATATAGAGAAACTAATTCTTGTACTTAGCCTCCCTCTTGGATGAAATGTCTTAAAGCAGTACAAGAATTTTAAACTAATTATCTTTCTACAAATTTTAAGGGAGACTCTAAAAGGGAAAATCACACATTAGCTAACCAATGTAAGCCCTCCTGGGATTCAAACTTGTCTCCGAATGATTCCCTGCGATGCTTATATTGGTTCCCTAAATAGCTATGAGGCAAATATCTTGGCCAGTTTTCTATTATATTGATGGATAAGGTCTAATGCTAATTGGAAATAATTAAGTAACTGAGATCTTTAGAAACATGGTCTAGAGGAATTCTTTGTAGTTTGGAACTTGCAGCATTAAATCTATAGCAAGGTAATAATATTAGTATTCTCTATAGAGTTAGAAATGCTAGGGGTCCCTGGGTGGCTCAGTTGGTTAAGCATCCGACTTCGGCTCAGGTCATGATCTCATAGTTTGTGAGTTTGAGCCCCGCATGAGGCTCTGTACTGACAGCTCAGAGCCTGGAGCCTTCTTCGGATTCTGTGTCTCCCTCTTTCTCTGTCCCTCCCCCACTCATGCTTTGTCTCTCTGTCTCTCAAAAATAAATAAAAATTTTAAAAAAAGAAATGTTTCAGAAAGGAGCTTAGCCTTTTCAATTAATTGCTCTCAGTGTAGTAATCTTTATTTAAAGGAATAATCTGTTCCTAAGATGTATCCCCTATTGGACAAAATTTCAAAACTGCAGCTCAAAACAGAGAATTTGGATAAGCCCCAGAAATTGGCCTGGGGCCAAACTTATTTTCTAACACGAGCAGATGGAGAGGACTTGTCATATGTGTAGTGACTTGGCCCATAAACCTCATTCCGTTCCACCAGGGTCATAGGATGATCCTCTGTAAAGTGTCGGTTTAGCTTCTAGCACAGAGAGTTCCCTAGGAAGCAGTATACTGGGTTCTTTGGAGGGTACTATATGGTGAGGTAGCTGGGCATTTCTGTCATTTATGCTTAGTTTTTTTTTCTTCAACAAAAGTGAGTCCCCCTGTTGTGTAAGAAAATAATTATGCAACACAGGCACCCTCTAGCCTCTACTTCCTCCAGATAAGGTATTAATATGGGGTAAGATGTGGAATCTCTCCCAGATAGTCTTTTATCTTTTATTTTGAAACATTCAGGCCTTTATCACAACCTACAAATGTTGATTCCCAGAGCCTGACATACATTTTCCTCCCTCTATCTACCAGTTGTCCAAGAAATCAGTGGTGGGTTATGTGAGGGAAATATCAGTATTGGAAAAATTGACATTTTGAGAATCAGAAACCACTTTGTCCACAGAAGAATCATGACATGAGAAGAATATAAGAATATTCTCTGTGGAAGTTACATTGTCTTAGGAATTCTCTGTTTGTTTTTTAGAACCCAATTTTGGCCTCAAAAACAATGACATAGGGGTGCCTGGGTGGCTCAGTTGGTTAAGCATCCGACTCTTGATTTTTGGCTCAGGTTATGATCTCTCACTTCATGGGATCAACCCCTGCCTTTGGCTCCATGCTGACAGTGCAGAGCCTGCTTGGGATTCTCTCTCTCCCTCTCTCTCTGCGCCCTCCCCCCACTCATGGATGCCTGCATACCCTCTCTGTCTCAAAATAAATAAACTTTAAAAAAAAAAAAAAGGAGTGCCTGGGTGACTCAGTCAGGTAAACTTCCATCTTCAGCTCAGATTATGATCTCATGGTTCATGGGTTTAAGCCCCGCATTGGGCTCTGTACTGACAGGTCAGAGTCTAGAGCCTGCTTCAGATTCTGTGTGCCTCTCTCTGTTCCTTCCCCACTCACACACTCTCTCTCAAAAATAAGTGAATTAACATTCAAAAATATATTTCAAAACACAATGACATAATCCCTTGCAATCTTCTCAAAACCCCCAATTATTCTTCTGGAGAAGAATCTACAGATAAGGAACACCAATGCACCTGAGAGAGAAAACCATGACTGGCAATGACCTGTCATTTGTCTCTGTCTCTGTTCTCATCTTTCCTGCTGTTATAAGGAGAGAATATCATATTTTACTCCTGTTAGAGAAATATCATTGAAAACAAGATCTTCTCCTAACCATGAAAACCTCTCCATGAAAGTAGAAGAGAAAGAAAACATTTGCATAGCAGGCGTTTCAACTGTTCATTCAAATTTCACAGGAGAGCACTGCTCTGAGGGTGATGAGAAATGCGGTTGGTCAGTGTAACATTAAACTACCTTGCCAATTATTTTCTATAAGTAGCCTTAAAATATGTACCTGGCCAGCATCAACATATCCACATGATCTAAACTGACCAAGAATTCATTGTTCCCACTCATTAATTCTACTTTTTCAGGTTGTTCCTCTTATGGGACAGGGAAGTCAAGAATAGAATAAGTGTTGGTCCTCGTTAACACCCATTCTTAGCTCTCAGAGAGGACTGGGAGGGGTCTCACTCATGCACTTGCCTCTTCATTACATTCAAGGGGAATGTTTTGTCTCTCTAGCTATTGGCCCATGACTGAGCACCCATATGCTTTTCATTCCCTGAGTCTAAGCATCAACCCCCATATTCTAATCTTTGCTTTTATTGTTGTTCTCTTCCATTTTCTTTGGGGGGGAGCATGTACATGAGCCAAATTAATTCTTCTCTAAATTTCTACATAGATTTCTCTAACAGAGTATCTCACATGGGATGATCTTTAGTGTTTGCTTATCTAGGGCCAATATTCCTGAACATCTAGAAAGCCTGTTTGCTAACACCACCCCCACAACACGCACATGTATGTGTTAGTCTTACACTCCTGCGAGGCATGAGCCAGACTCTTCTTCCACAGCTAGATAAGTTGTTATTAGTTCTGAATTACTCTGTCTAATTCTATCTGGATTTTATTGTTTTCCAGATAAAAGTGTAGGCATTAACCCAGGAATTCCCCTCAGGAAACTGTGGGACCGTTTTTGCCTTAAGTAGGAGAGAATCTTAGGATTCAGATCACAGCAGTGGGATAAGGAGGTTCTCAGCGGTCTGCTTCCTTCCCTGTTTTATAAAGCAGTCTGATCACAGTGTGCTCTTGAATATACCACTTCGCATGATGAATGAGTTTTCTGTGCTGCTTCCTCTCTGAATGTCTGTCTGAAATCACCAAATATTTCTACTCTTTCCATGCAGAAGAAGCTTTAATCAACTCAGTGACAAGTCAGTCGTCTCTCAAATGGATTCTAAAGAGAAATTGCTTCTGGTAGTTTTTTTTTAATTAAAAAATAACTTTTTACAGTTTATTTTTGAGAGAGGAGAGAATGCACGAGTGGGGTAGGGACAGGGAGGGGGTGAGAGAGAGAATCCCAAGCAGGCTCCACACAGTCAGCACAGAGCCAGATGTGGAGTTCGAACTCATGAACTGTGAGATCATGACCTGAGCCAAAACCAAGAGTCGGATGCTTCACCGACTGAGCCACTCAGGTGACTCTGCCTCAGGCAGTTTTTAAGACCCAAACTCAGAGGGTCTTCTCTGGGTAGATTTGTTTGATTTTTTCTCAAGAACCCAGTCTGTGTTCCAGTGGCAGGTATACCTCCAGTATTATCCCAGCGATTGATCATAAGGACGGAGGAGGAATGTCTGCACGATTGCTTTCTATAAATATTTTAATGGTTGTTTATGATCAAGAACCCACTCAAATTCAGATTCTTGCTGGCAACTATGTGAATAGAGCCCCAAAAGATTTCTACATGTGGAAATTTGCTATTGCTTCAGAAGGAATATTACATTTGGCATGGACGTTTGCTGTTTTTAGGTAGGACTGCCAAGCCCCTGTGTTCCCCTTCTAAATCCCTGCAGCAGATTAGCTGTCATTTGAAAGCACAACATTTGAAAGCACCCACTTGTAAAAGGTTGCATACTACATTTCAAAGTTGGGGCGCCTGGATCGCTCAGCTGGTTAAATGTCCAACTTTTCATTTTGGCTCAAGTCATGATCTCACAGTTGTGGGATGGAGTCCTACACAGGGCTCTGTGCTTGGGGTGGAGCCTGCTTGAGATTCTTTCTCCCTCTGCCTCTCTCCCCTGCTCTCATGCTCTCTCAATCAATCAATCAATCAATCAATAATAAAGTAAAATTTACTGCCCTTTGATAAACATCATCAATGTATATATTGAACTAATCATTAGGGGAAAATCACAGCATCATCAGTAAAGTGATGAATCAAAATCACAAATCACACACTACCCAAAAGATGCATTAGAAAAACCCCACCACCCTTCTGGAATATCCCTGCCCCAAGTGCATACACTCATTCTATCATGGTGAAACACCAGACAAGTCCACACTAAGAAACATTCTATAAGACAGCTAGCTTGGGAACTCCAAAACCTTCAAAATCAAGGCAAAGAAAATACGAAACTATTCCAGACTGAAGGAACCAAAGAGATAGGGGACGCAATGGGTATTCCTTACCAGTTCATTTGGCTCTAAAGGAAAGTGTTTGACTATTAATAAATTGGGAGGGGTTCTGGGAATTAGACAGTACCACAGTATCAGTGTGAATTGCCTGGATTAGATACAAATTTCCTCATCAACGATCTCACGAAGTTATGTAAAAGGCTATCTACTATATGACAGAAGATATTTGCCACAAGTATAATCAACATAAGGCTATTTCCACGTGCATCAGCATCTCCTACAAATCGGTAAGTAGAGGAGACAAAACAACGGGAAAAACAGATGATCCTTCAACAGACACTACCAAAAGTTTAAGTGTCCAATAAACACATGAAAAATAGATATACAACCTCATTGGGGAAATAAAAATTAAAACCATCGTGAAACCAGTCATGGTAGAGACAGACCAGAACTGCTCTCCTAATATGAGCAAATAGGAAAATGGGTGGAATCTATGAAAGAACTATTTCCAGAAACTGTAAAACAGGGAGCACAGGGATTTCATCTCTGACGGGGTGAAAACAAACAAGATGACCCCTGCAGTCAGGATCTCTGCCTGGAGGAACGGTCCAGTTCCCAGCGAAGAAAGCAAGACCAAATGCGGGCAAAGCTGTTTTATTGATTTGAAAAGACAGAGACCTTAGTTCAGGGAGGCTGTACGGTTTAGAAATTGTAGGGGAAAGTTCCGAAGAAGAGGAAGCTAGGTGGAAAGTGCACTCTACAAATCTGCTGAGGAGTCCCTGAGTCTTTGTTGTACAGTAAGTCACGATTTACAGTGCGAGACTCCACAAGCCTGGACAAAGGACAAGTTGAGACCAGTAAGCCCAGTGATTCCCAGAGCTTATCTAATGGGGAAGGACACTCGGGCTGGAATGGAGAGTCCTTGGTAATCACTCTGCACATTCAGCAGGGACCACAAAAAAGATCATACTGTAGTAAAAAGGATAAAATTTACCAATATAAGGCTACTTAGGACCCATACTAACAAAGTATAAAAACAAATTGGGAAAAATATCAAGCCGATCTGTACATAAGAGCAGTGCCCAATGCAACAAAGACCAGCATTGTGTAAAAGAAGAGACAAAATACAGTCACTCCAAGTAGCATGCACAGTATTCATGATCCAGTCAAAAATTCAAATTTTCCAGACATAGCACTAAGATGGAAACTGAGACCTATGGCCAGGAAAACAGGCAACTGAAATAAACCCATAAATGAAAGAGACAATGCAATTAGGTGACAAAGACTTCGAATAGCTATTATAATAGTATAAATATCTTCAAAGATGAACATAAGCATGACTACAAGGTATACTGAAGTGAAATATATATTTTAAAAAAATGAAACCTCTAGAGATAAAGCATATACTCTCTGAAATGAGAATTTCACTGGATGGGGTTAAGAGCAAATTGCATATGGCAGAGGAAAAGGTTAGTAAATGCGATGGCATAACAACAGAGAATATACAAACTGAAGCACAGAGAGACAATGCCTTAAAATAAATAATCAGCACTTCAGTAATTTGTGGAAAAACACCAAGCAATTTAACCCATTTAAAAATGGAGTCAGCTAAGGAGACAGAATGAGGATGAAGAACAGAAAAACACTGAAAATATTAGGGCAGAAAACTTTCTAAATTTGGTGGAAATCGGGAGCCCGATGACTCAACTCGAGATATCCCAAGGAAGATAAATGTCAAGATGACCCCATCAAGGCACATGATAATTCAGGTTTTGAAAGGCAAAAATCAGAGCATCTTTAGAGTTGCCAGAGAGGCAAAATATGTACAGAGAAACAAAGAGATGGATAGTAACAAATTTGCGCATTATGAAATATGCAACAGGCAAGGAAGAAAAAAATGGGAATTTATGAAGTCATGAGGGGCTTATATCTGATGACTCTTCCTTCAAAAATAAAGACATGTCATCAGCAGATCTAAGGCAATATCTAAAAGGTGCCTGTCGGTGAAAGGTAGAAGTTTCTAGTAAGGATTGTTATATTGCTGATTCTTCTATTGGATGAATTTTTCAAGCTTCATGCAACTTGAGCTGAATTTATACTCTTTCCAAATGATTGGTTAACCACTGAAGTACACAAATGGAGGAAAGACCCCTAAGGTAGCCAAGAAAAAACGATAGTGAGAATAAATATAAGCTTCTGCATATTATAGAAGAGAGTGTCCAACATTTGAGTCCATGTCATTGTGTTGCTAGCTACCACCAGAAGCCAGCCATCTACAGGACACCACAGAGTACAGAATACAGAAAACTATAATGTCCAGTTTTAAACTAAAAATTCCTATGTGTGCAAAAAAAAAAATGAGAGGGGGTGGAGAAAAGGAGGAGGAGGAGAGAATGATGGGTGGAAGGAAGGAGAGAAGGAAGAAAGGAAGGAAAGAAGGGAGGAAGAGAAGATGTGACTCAAGCTTAGCTTAAAAAAATTTTAAAAAGACCATAGAAACTGATTGAGTTGAGCCCAAAGACCAATCATTAATAACTCTGTACTCTAAAAAATGAAACCATTTTTTCTAAATGCCAGCACTCTCAAGAATAAAATAAGGAAGACAATACGGTTGACCGTTGGACCACACAGAGGTTAGGGTCACCGACCCCCTGCACAGTAAAACAACCCAAGTATAACTTTTGACTCTAATAAATTAGAATTCAATTACTAATAGCCTACAGTTGACCAGAAGCCTTACCAATAACATAAACAGTTAACACATATTTTTATCTTATTTGTATTATATCTGGTATTCTTACAGTAAAGTAAGCTCGGGAAAAGAAAATATTCAGAAGGCCAGAAAGAACAGAAAATGAATTTTTAGTACTGTATTGTATTTGTGAAAAGAACACATCTGCATAGAACTGGACCCACACAGTTCGAACCTGTAATGTTCAAGACTCAACTGCATGTCAGTGTCTTGCTGTAGGGATTTGAGGAGATGATGTTCCTAAAGTTCTCAGCACAAAACCTATTTCACCAAGTTTCTAAAATCCCATCTGTCCATATTTGTTTCTGTGAATTCCTTCTGAACAAGAGAAAGGAGACATGGTACCAGGCTGACAATTATTGTCAATGCTCACCGGTACCATGTTCCTTGGAAGAGGTGTCTGAGGAGATACTCCAGATGAGGCATGGACTTGAGGCTGAGATTGCTGATGAGGGACTCATTTTAATTTATTGATGATGGGTCAATGAACTGAGTTTTAGTCAGCAGATTGGAAGGACATGGAATTTGAAGGAGTGGCAAGTAAAGGAATAGGCTAGAAAGCTCCCGATTCTGAGCAGTGAAGTTTGATAAGAAGCAACTCAACTCATCACAACCACTTATCTGGAGAGTACTGGATGTGGAAGTAGACCAAACGACGAGCCTCACGGAGATCAGAGCGTAGATCTGATCCCCCACGTGATGAATCAGTCTGTGCCAGATACGGAAGAGAAGCCAACGCCTCAGGAGACTCTGGGCCCCCACCTCTGTGTTCTGGAACAAACCAGGTACGCACCACTCTTCACTCTTCTTCACAATTCTGAGGAGCACCTGAGGGGGTTCTTGGGTAAATTCTGGGATTTGGAGACAAGACCTGGACTCTCTGGAGATAAACAGAGCTTGGGCAGGGGTGGGGCTCTGGTGCGCCATGTCTGCTTCCCTGGGAAAGTGGTTAGCTCTGAGATATGCTATGTGGTATCTCATCTCCCTGCTGTCCTGCCTCCCTTCCCTCGATCCTCACTTAAGCTTTCCTGAGGGAATTGCCCTTTATGGTAAATAAGCTTTCCCCTGGCTGTGTTTCCAGGGGACCCATGCAGGAGTGCTGTTTGTAATAGAGGTGATTAGGGGAAAGTTTTTCTTTCATCAGACTACTGAGTAGGAAATAGACTTTGCATAATTGTGTACTCTGCACTGGTGACTGAAGACAGTGGGCTTCCTCCAGTAACATATTTTTGGACCTCACACTGAGGAGAACTAGTGTTTTGGTCATTTGAGCATCCTTTCCCAGGCAGGGGGAAAGAAGGGACAAAACTAGACTCTGAAACCTTCAATATTAGTTTAATTACTGTGGTGGATGGAAGGACTAAGATAGGGGCGCTGAGTGTCATGTTGGTAGTACTTAACAAATATTGCCACAGTATAAACACAAGATCAATAAAACACATAATGGAGGTAATATCTTACTTAAGACGTGGTTAAAAGTTCTACTTCCAGCATGAAGTGTGAGGAGATTTACAGAGCTATCCACAGGCAAACTGGTAAAAATTTAAGAAGCATTTAATGTCTATAAATGGTCATAGAGCAAATGAATACTATTTATTGAAGATAAATCAACGTGTAGGGACAAAAAGCAAGAATCTGTGGTATTTGTACCTAGACTTGTTCCTTCTGTCACCCCTCCCAGCCCCCACTCAGAGGGCCATCTTCCTGACAGGGGGCAGGACCTCAACATTTGTTAGCCTGCCCACAACTACCTGTTGTGAGGCTAAGCTCCAGGTGAGTGTACCTGAGACGTGGGGCTCCTTCTTTCTTCTCACCACCCCTCCTCTTGTGGATGAAGGCTCTTCCTCGGGCACAGCACTGCTGAGAATACTGGGTCCTGACTGCTCTCCTCCAGCTCATGAGTTGGGTTCCATGCTGAGAGGCAAGCTGAAGGGACCTGGGTCTGTGACCCTACCCTACTGAGCACTTAGCTCCTAAAGTAGTGGTGTCACTCATAAAGAACTATGTCATTATTCCAGCACCATTACCCCAGCACCAGAGAGCTATGGTTTATAGATTTTTCCCCCCCCTGGGAGTAAGGAGTAGTAGACCATAGAACAGAGGTCTCCAAATCGCTCCCCAAAGGAAGCAACTTCATTTTTTTTCTATTTTCTTTTCTCTTCTTTTTTAAATTTATTTATTGTTTAATTTACATCCAAGTTAGTTAGCCTATAGTGCAATA
Source organism: Paguma larvata (assembly GCA_030068075.1). Lineage (NCBI taxonomy): Eukaryota > Metazoa > Chordata > Mammalia > Carnivora > Viverridae > Paguma > Paguma larvata. The sequence continues at coordinate 102,206,007 of CM057831.1, read as the reverse complement.
GTGATTTCAGGAGTAGATTCCTTAATGCCCCTTACCCATTTAGCCCATGTCCCCTCCCACAACCCCTCCAGCAACACTCTGTTTGTTCTCCATATTTAAGAGTCTCTTGTGTTTTATCCCCCTCCCTGTTTTTATATTCTTTTTGTTTCCTTTCCCTTATGTTCATCTGTTTTGTATCTTAAATTCCTCATATGAGTCAAGTCATATGATATTTGTCTTTCTCTGACTGACTAATTTCACTTAGCATAATACTCTCTAGTTCCATCCATGTACTTGCAAATGGCAAGATTTCATTCTTTTTGATTGCTGAGTAATACTCTATTGTATATATATACATATATTGTAGAGTATATATGTACAATACATATATTGTACGGTAGAGTAATACTCTATTGTATATATATACATATTGTGTGTATATATACATATATACATATATATATACCACAACTTCTTTAACCATTCATCTGTCGATGGACGTTTGGGCTCTTTCCATACTCCGGCTATTATTGATAGTGCTGCTATAAACATTGGGGTGCATGTGCCCCTTCGAAACAGCACACCTATAATCCCTTGGATAAATACCTAGTAGAGGAAGGAATTTCACTTGAAACAGAGTGTGAAGGAGAAGCCTAAAGGTTCTCTCAGAAACAGCGTAGATTGTAGTGAAAGGCAATTAGAAGCGTATCAGTAGGTAAACTGGAGACGTATGCTAAACCATACACTGGCAGGCTTCACAGGGGAACATGGAGTAGGAGAAGCCCACCTGGGGCCAGAACAAATTTCAAACACTGACCTGGAACTGTCTCTTTTCTTTCTTTTTTTATTTTTAAATTTAGTTAACCTAGAGTGTAATAATGGTTTCAGGAGTAGAATTTAGTTATTCATCCCTTACCTATAACACCCAGTGCTCATCCCACCAAGTGCCCTCCTTACTTCCCCTTGCCCATTTAGCCCATCCCCTCTTCCACCTCCCCTTCAGCAACCCTCAGTTTGTTCTCTGTCTTTAAGAGTCTCTTATGGTTTGCCTCCCTCTCTGTTTTTATCTTATTTTTCCTTCCCGTCCCCTATGTTCGTGTGTTTCACTTCTTAAACTCAACATATAAGTGGAATCATATGATATTTATCTTTCTCTTACTGACTTCTTTTATACTCTAGCTCCATCCATGTTGTTGCAAATGGCAAGATTTCGTTGTTTTTAATCAACAAGTAATATTCCATTGTATGTGTGTGTGTATATATATACCACATCTATATATATACATATACCACATCTTCTTTATCCATTTGTCAGTCAATAGACATTTATGCTCTTTCCATAATTTGGAAAGTATGGAAATAATACTTCCATAATATTGTTGATAGCACTGCTTATAAACATTGGGGTGCAAATGCCCCTTCAAATCAGCATTTTTGTATCCATTGAATAAATAGCTAGTACAATTGCTGGGTTGTAGGGTAGTTCTATTTTCATTTTTTTTGAGAAACCTCCATACTATTCTCCAGAGTGGGTGTACCAGTTTGCATTCCCACCAGCAGCACTAAAGGGTTCCCATATCTCCACATCCTGGCCAATATCTGTAGTTTCCTGAGTTGTTGGTTTTAGCCATTCTGAGAGATATGAGGCTGTAGTTCATTGTGGTGGGATTTGTATTTCCCTGAGGAAGAGTGATGTAGACCATCTAGAACTACCTCTTTAAAGAAGCTTGATTTGGTGCGAGGGAGTGCCTGGGTGGCTCAGTCAGTTCAGCGTCCGACTTCAGTTCAGGTCATGATCTCATCATCTGTGAGTTCGAGCCCTGCGTCGGGATCTGTGCTGACAGCTCAGAGCCTGGAGCCTGCTTCAGATTCTGTACCTCCCTCTCTCTTTGCTCTTCCCCTGCTCACGCTCTGTCTCTATGTTTCTTAAAAATAAATAAACGTTAAAGAAAATTTTAAAAAAAGGAACTGCATTTATGATAAATGACATATACTTAGGAAATGCAGCTAATTCAGTGTTCAGAGGGAAATTTGTACCTGAAAATTCCTATTTAAAAAAGAGGAACAATCTCAAAATCAATAACCTAATACTTCACCGTAAGACACTGAAGATAAAAAAAAAAAAAAAAAACACTTGAAGCAAGCAGAAATATCAGAGCAGAAATTAACAAAATACAGAACAAAAATAAATACAGAAAATCAATGAAACTAAAAGCTGGTTCTTTGAAAAGACCAGCAAAATTGACGAATCTTTAGCTACAGAACAAGAAAAACAGAAGTCTTAAAAATTAGAAAGAGGGAACATTGCTACTGATCTTACAGAAATAAGGATTGTAACTGAATACTGTAAGCAATTGTATGTAAATGAATTAGACTTCTCAGCTTCAATGGATGAATTTCTAAAAGACACAAACTACTGAAAAGACTCAAGGAAAAGCAATCTGAATAGACCCCTAAGAAGTAAAGAGATTGGCTTCTTAATAAAAGTAATTGCCCACGGAGAAAATCCCAGGTCCAGATGGCCTCATGGGTGAATTCTACCAGGCATTTAAAGAAGAGTTACTACCAAATTTTCATAAATTCTTACAAAAAAGCAGAAGAGAGGGAACACTTACAAACTCATTCTATATGGCTGGTCTTCCTTTGATATCCAGATGAGAAACTACATCACGAAAAAGGAAAGCTACAGACTAATATCTCTTAGGTATATAGATGTAAAAATCCTCAACAAATTTCTAGCAAACTATATCTTGAAATTTATTAAAGAATGATAGGGGCTTTTGGGTGGCTCACTTGGTCAAGCATCCAACTTCGGCTCAGGTCATGATCTCTTGGTTAATGGGCTTGAGCCCCATGTGGGACTCTGTGCTGACAGCTCAGAGCCTGGACCCTGCTTTGGATTCTGTGTCTCTCTCTCTCTCTGCCCCTCCCCTGCTTGCACTCTGTCTCTCTCTCAGAAATGAATAAATGCTAAAAACAAAATTAAAAAAAAAAAAAGAATGATATACCATGACTATGTGAGATGTATCCCAGGAATGTAAGGTAGATTTAAAGTCTGAAAATTGGGGCGCCTGTGTGGCTCAGTTGGTTAAGTGTCTGACTTTAGCTCAGGTCATGATCTTGCAGTCTGTGAGTTCAAGCCCTGCCTCGGGCTCTGTACTAACAGTTCGGAGCCTGGAGCCTGCTTTGGATTCTGTGTCTCCCTCTCTCTGCCCCTCCCCTGCTCGTGCTCTGTCTCTCCTGTCTCTCAATGATAAATAAATGTTTAAAAAATTTAAAAAAAATAAAGTCTGAAAATCAATTAGCGTACTGCACCATCACATAGAAACGTGCACCATCAATAGGAAAAACTTCACACAATCATCTCAATAGATGCAGAAAAAGCATTTGACAAAATCCAATACCCTTTCATTACAAAAACACTCAACAACTAGGAATAGAAGGGAGCTTTCTTAACCCAATAAACGCAACTCCGAAAATCCCACAGATAACACAATACTTAATGGTGAAAGATTGGAAGCTTCCTTGCCAAGAGTCGGAATAAGATGAGCTCGTCTGTTACCACCACTACTGTTCTCAACATTATACTGGAGGTTCTATCTGGGCAATTAGAAAATGAAATAAAATGAGAGGCATTCAAATGAGAAAGGAGGAAGCAAAATGGTCTCTATTGACACAAAGCATCACTGTGTATATAGGAAATCCTAAGGAATCCACTAAAAATCTGTTAGAACTAACAAACTAGTTCAGGAAGGCACAGGATATGAAATCAATATACAAAAATAACTATAATTCTATACACTTGCAATGAACAAGCTGAAAGTGAAATTAGTAAGACAACGCTATTTACGAACATCCAAAAGGATAAAATACTTAGAATACATTGAATAAAAGAAGCATAAAATTCAACACTACAAAAGCATTATTCAAATAAATAAAGTGTAGTTAAATGAAAAGAAATCCAGTGTTCATGGATTAGAATATTTAATATTGTTACAATGGCAGTAAGCACCAAGTGATCTATAGAGATTCAATATTCTCTCCCTTACAATCCCAGCTGGCTACTTTTTAAAAACTTGATACACTGATTCTAAAATTCATATGGAATTTCAAGGAAACCAGAAGAGCAAAATGTTTTTGTGAAAGAACAAAGTGGATGGCTCACACTTTCAGTTTCAAAGCAATAATACAAAGCAATAATAATCAGGACGGGGTGGTACCAGCATAAGGATAGACATACAGATGAATAGAATAAAACTGAGAAGCCAGAAATAAGTTCATGTATCTGTTTATACTCAACTGGTCTGTGCCAAGAGTGCCCAAACCATTCAATGTGGGAAGAATTGTCTTTCCAACATATAGTGTTGTTGCATAGCCATGTGCAAAATGATGAAATTGAACCCTTTGTTTATACTGTAAACAAAAATTAATCCAAAAGAGATTAAAGATCTAAATTTAAGAGTTAAATTACAAGACTCTTAGAAAACTATAGGGTTAGATCTTCATGACCTTGGGTTTAACAATGGGTTCTTAGAGATGAGACCAAAAATATGAGAAACAGAAGAAAAACAGATCACGTGGATTTCATCACAATTAATGACTGGTCTTCAGAGGAGACCAGCAAGAAAGTGAAAAGTCACCCACAGAATGAGAAAAAAAGTATTTGCAAATCATATGTGAGATAAGGAACTTGTACATAAAAAAGTAAGGAGCTCTTATAACTCAATGCAAAAAAGACAAATGACACAATTTTTAAATGTACAAAGGATTGGAATAGACATTTCTCCAAAGAAGATATGCAAATGCACAAAAAGATGCTCAAAATAATTAGTTACAGGGAAATGCAAATCAAAGCCACAATGAGATACCATTTTATATTCACTAGAATGTTTATAACCAAAAGGTCAGTCAATAGCAAGTGTTGGCAAGGATGTGGGCAAATTGGGACTGTCACACACTGCTGGTAGGAGTGGAAAATGATTGATCCACTCTGGAAAACAGTTTGTCAGTTCCTCAAACGATGAAACACAGAATTATCATATGACACAGCCATTCTACTTCCTGTATACACCCAAGAGAATTAAAAACGTAGGACACACAAAAATTGGTACATCATTATTTATAGCAGAATTTTTCAGAATAGTCAAAAGGTGGAGACAACCAAGATGCTCATCAACTGATGGACAGATAAACAAAATGTAATATAGTCTTACAATGGGATATTCCTTGGTCATAAAAAAAGAAGGAAATACCGTATATGCTACAGTATGAAGTAGTTCTTTCTGGGCCATCTTGTCACCTAATCCACAAAGAACTCTTTTTGAAACCCAGACATAGAGTGACATATTTCTATAACCTAGAAAATTTCTCAGACACCTGTGAAATGACTTTTGTAAGCCTCCATCCATTTCTTTCTCCTCTATTTTTCCTACTTTTGTTACTAAAGGCCTAGCATGGGCAGAGTATTGGGATATGCAATCATAGACAAACATGACTTGGCCTACGACTCCTTTGATTTGTGAGCTACAAATTCTACAGAAACAGAAACACTAGTGTCTACTTTCCTACTAATACTTCTCATTGAAGAACACAGAGTACTGTAAATAGCAACTAATGAGTAATGAACTTGATGCTGTTAAGAGATGGTTTCTTTACAGAATGAGGGAGATTGTGGGTTCCAGTGGGATAGTAGTGGATAGTTCCTCACATCAAAGCCACGGTATCCAGTTAAGGAAGGCTGTAACATCTGCCACCTCAGGACACACACCAAACAAGCTGCAGAGATTCCTGAAGGAAAATCTCAAACTACTGGGGGTAAGTGAGCCTCAGCCAGGTGGAAGTTTTCGTGAAGAGAGACTAGAAGTTTTTGGTTTAATCTTGGGTGGTGGGAGGCGGGGTGCTGGGTAGCTTGGGAGGTAGTAAAGAAGAGTGCTGGGAATCCCTCAGAGGAGGCCTTGATGGACACCAGTGTGTATACCTGTAGGGGTGACACCAGGAAAGAGAAAGGCAAGCTGTCACCATGATGCGATTTTAGCTGTTGCCAGTAGAGGGAGCAGATACCACTGTACCCAGCTCTACTTAGGAGCTCTTAGTGACGTCTGAGGGTCCAATCCATGGGTGACCTCTGTGTTTGAACAAAGAAATCTCTTTTGGAATGTTCACTGTATTTTATTCTATTCTTTTATCCAGGTGGCTCAGATTATGATTGCTGTGAAATTCATCTTCTATGGGGCAATTGGAATTACAGTTTTCCATTACACGAGACCCAGAACCAGCTTCTGCTCATTTCAGATAGGTTTCCCAATATGGGCAGCTTTATCTGTGAGTACACCTGACTTATACCTAAAGTAACTAATAGCCAACTAACTCTTCATTCGATCATCCATCAAATTGTGCATTAGCCGCCTACAAAGGCTGCAGAGTTTTCAAACATGTTAATCTAAGATTCGGTATTTAATCTCAGTCATTCCAAACCTTCTCTTGTAATAGGAGCCTTAAGGTCTACGTGCTGGTGATTATTCATTAAGTTCTAGGTAGCATAAACCCCACAGTAAATTCCTGCTCGTTTGCTGTAGGAGACTGTAACAGGTTGGGTTATTAGATAAAGAAAATGCCTGGCTCATCCACAGAGTTATCTTCAGATCTGCATGGAATACTAAAGTGTCGAAGATGATGGTCACGTGGTGAACAATTATTCATTTTAACTTGTCTTTTTTCCTGGTTGAAGTTACTGAGATCAGTATCATGTGATTTCATCCTTTTTTTAAAAATTTTTTAACATATATTCATTTTTGAGAGTGAGAGAGACAGAGCATGAGCAGGGGAAGGCACAGGGAGAGTGGGAGACACAGAATCCGAAGCAGGCTCCAGGCTCTGAGCCATCAGCACAGAGCCCAGTGCAGGGCTCAAACTCACAGACCAGGTCAGATCATGACCTGAGCCGAAGTCGGACGCTTCACCGACTGAGCCACCCAGGCGCCCCACATCCCCTCTGCTTTAGATAAGGATTTTCACCTTTAAGTGTTGTCAATTATTTTCATAAGGACGTGAAGACAGCCATGAAAACTTAGTCGTGCACTGTATACAGTTCATAATCTACCCTACTCTAAGTTTTGAAGTGATTTTCATAGGAAAAAAAAATACACACTAAGGGTAAAGTTGATCCTTTAGACCTGGACAATTAATGTGCAGGAAGAAGTGCTAACAAGCTCATTTCTCTCTCATGAGCAGTTTATCATCTCTGGAGCTGTGACAGTTGTGTCTGCAAAGAAGCAAACCAAAGCTCTGGTAACGTATCAGCTCATTCATATTTCATTCGTAAACAGTGTGTGGCCGTGTAACCCTCTGACGTCCTATACAAAGCCCAATCAGCCAGAGGTCCCATGATGTTCAGTACATCTGAGGACCAGTAGGAATGTCTTTTCTTTCCACGAGTTCGTCTGATCACCCTATAGGTCCGGGTGCAATCAGAAGCCCTCTCAGGGTTAACTAAAATCTATCCCCTTGGGTTTTCAGAACACGAATTTCCATGAGTAAAATTCGAGATAGACTTTATGGTCACGAACAATGTTGAGATAGAGAAATGAATGCCTTTAAGCTTGAACAGGGTAGACATTTTTGGGGGCCGATCCATATCAGGGAAGGGAAAGAATAAAAGCTCACGATTGGTGATTTTTCCTGTGGCATATTTTCTTCAGCTTTCAATTCCCTCCAGCTTTCTTTTGCTCAATTGTGGGTTTCCATGTAATTTAACTGGTAACAAGAGGTAATAAGAATTCTTTGTGAATATCTCTCCGAGGAAAGGTTTCTGGAGGCCTATAAGAATACAGAAGTTAAGCGTCCTGAATGTTTTCAGTAAATGAACTTTTAATTTTCTTTTTTTTTTTTTTTTTTTTTGTATTGCAGCTGAGAGGAAATCTGAGCGCTAACACTCTCAGCATGGTGGTTTCCAGTATCGGAATTCTGATTCTTTCACACAACTTAATAAAAATCTTCTTCACGAACTGTCAGATGGAAGATTTATGTTCCGGTATCACATCAGTTGAAATGGTGAGTATTTTTCTTCCGAAGACTGAAAAGCCTGACTACTTAGGAGGCCGGGATAAGATGTCATAGGCACAAGTCTAGAAAACAGTTCCTTCATTTGAATGTATTCATAACTTCTAGCTAAATCCTTTTTTTTTTTAAATGTTTTTGTTTAATTTATTTTTGAGAGACATAGAAACAGAGTGTGAGCAGGGGAAAGGCAGAGAGAGAGGGAGGCACATAATCCTAAGCAGGCGCCCGGCTCTGAGCCCGACACGGGGCTCGAACCCATGAACTGTGGGATCATGACCTGAGCTGAAGTTGGCCGCTTAACCAACTGAGCCACCCAGGCGCTGCAAAATCTGATGTCCTTTTAACAAGACGCAGGATATTTGCATTCAGTACAAACATTGCAAGGCAGGGAACCCAAAATTCCTTTATGCCAATTTGACACCTTCATGAAAATTTGCAAATGTACCAACATTTTTTTTAAACGTTTATTTATTTTTGAGAGATATAGAGAGAGAGCATGAGCAGGGGGAGGGCAGAGAGAGAGGGAGATAAAGAATCTGAAGCAGGCTCCAGGCTCTGAGCCGTCAGCACAGAGCCCCACGCGGGGCTCGAACTCACAGACCGCGAGATCATGACCTGAGCCGAAGTCGGACGCTCAACTGACTGAGCCACCCAGGCGCCCCAACAAATGTACCAACATTATTACTTCTTGGTCCATGATTGGGGTGATTTCTATTAATATAATTTTTATATTAAATTTTCTACCAATTTTCCACAGTAAATATGAATTCCTTATATAATTTAAAAAATAATATAAATGACCTTAAGGGTTTATGTTTTAGTTGCATTACCAGTCCCTGTGAGCAGACACTCTCCTACTATAACGCCTGTGGACGAAAGGGAGATCGAATATCTAAGGAAGAAGAGGATGTCTATGCAAGAAGATTGGAGGATAACTCCTTCTCGACAAGTTGGAGTGACAGGGACTGGGTTCCTCCTTCCATCTGAAACACTACCACCGACAAAACTCAAGAGAATATCTGAAACAATGATTTTTAAGACACTGGGCATTGATGGTGACGAAGAATTCAATCCCTAACAATGATACAAACAAAGCAAGCCTAATGACTTCTTCCGCGTCCTGACTTGAGCATTTCCAGGCCACAGTATAGGGTCAGAGAATACAGGTGGAACCAGGAAAGCCCTGATTTGAGGAGAGCAGGGAGCTGAGAGTCAGGAGAAACCCAGGTATCTCAAATTTGCGGGAGAGAGCTCTTGAGAAGAGAGATCTGCGAACAGAGATAATTCCAGATGTCTACATGAGCTCCCCTTGAATATTAATTACAGTCCTTCTCAGTGCATGCCCATGAAAGAATACCTGAGGGCAGAGAAAGGATCACCCGAATGATTAGAGGGAACAGTACCCAACATTCACCTAAGGCCAGGGGTAGAGTCTGTTTCCATCTGCCAGCCTGTAAAAATATCTTGTACCTAACAAGATAACATTACGATGTCTCACATGTAATAAAAAAATGACCAGACATATGAAGAAGCAAAACAGTATGTTCCACAACAAGGTAAATCAATTGAAACAGGCTCAGAAAAGACACAGATGTTAGAAGGAGCAGACAATGGCCGTAAGAGTTACTTTGTCCTGTGTTCCATCCTTCCGAAAGCTATGTGCAGACATGGAAATACATTGTTTGAAGTCTGACATCAAACTTCCAGAGAATAAAACTAGCATGTTCGAGAAGAAAAACTGGCTGATAGGATTAACAGAGTTAATCAGAGTTAAACGTTTAGGAAAATAAAATACTAATGAACTTGAGGAAATAATATTAAAAACCTATCCAAAGTAAAAGATAGAGGCACAAAATAAACATGAAAACATTAAAGTAGCATCAAAGATCAATGATGTAACTTCAAGTTATTGAAGAGACATGTAGCTGGAGTCCCCACAGAAAGAGAATGTGGGACGGAAAAAATATTTGAATTGATTGGGTAAATTTTTCCCCAAATTTTGTAAAACTTGTATACTCATAGAATCCAGAAGATGAATGAAGCATAAGGAAACAAACAAACAAAAAACAGTGATGTCAGGGCAAGTCACTGGGAAATTTCTCAAAACCAATGATAGAAAGAAAATCTTTTCATTTTTTTAATGTTTATTTATTTTGGAGGGAGAGACAGAGTGCAAATGGGGGAAGGGCAGAGAGAGAGGGAGACACAGAATCTGAAGCAGGTTCCAGGTTCTGAGCTGTCAGCACAGAACCCGACGCGGGGCTCGAACCCACAAACCGTGAGATCATGATCTGAACCGAAGTTGGACACCCAACTGACCGAACCATCCAGGCACCCTTTAAATGCCCTAATTTAAAGCCAGAGAAAGACAGCTTGGATAAAAAACAAACAAACAAACAAACAAACAAAACAACTCAATGCCCTATAGGAAATATGTTGTAGATATAAAGGGACAGGTCTGTTCAAAGTAAGAGAAGAAACGAAAGACCTATCGTGAAAAGAAAGTTGGTGTATGTATAGTAAAGTCAAAGTAGATTTTATTTTTATTTTTTTAATTTTTAAAATATGTTCATTTATTTTTGAGAGAGAGAGAGAGAGACAAAGGGGCAGAGAGAGAGGGAGACACAAAATCTGAAGCAAGCTCCAGGTTCCGAGCTGTCAGCACAGAGCCCAATGCTGGGCTCAAACCCATGGACCGTGGGATCATGAGCTGAGCCGAAGTCAGACGCTTCACTCACTGAGCCACCCAGGCGCCCCTCCAAGTAGATTTTAGAGCAAGGTATACAACTAGGGATGAAAAAGCTCATTTATAACGATAAGGTGATTTTTTGGAAAAAACTAACAAGATAGTAATTGAATTCATAAAATAAGAATGAAAAGAGAAACCAGACTGGGAGAAAATATTTGCAAAACACATGTCTGTCAAAGGACTGGCAGCTGGGACAAATATCTGGAAAGCATAAAGAGCTCTCAGCGGTAAAACACCAACAATCCAATTCAAAAAATGGGCAAAAGATATGAAGAGAGTCTGCAGAAGACAATATATCCGTATGCCAAATTGACAAATGAAAAGACATTTAACATGACTAGACCAGCCTTTAGGTGAATGTGAATTAAGGCCATGACAAGGTATGCTGACCTACCTAACACAATACATATAATTTTAAAAACAGTGGCGATCCTGAATGCTGTCAAGGGTGCAGAAAAACTGGCTTGTTCTGCATTGCTGGGGGGAGTGTAAAACGGTACTCGGAAAATCCCCCTCGGCAAAGGAGTTTGTCGATGTCCCAAAACATTAAAGATACACTTAACCCGCAACCCAGCAACCTCACTCCTGGGAAATAAAAACTGCCACACGAAACCTGTACTCGGTTGTTCCTAGCAGCGCTTCATGTCACATGCAAAAACGGGTAACAGCCATGTGTCCTACCGCAGCTAAATGATTCTGCTATGATACATACATACGACAGAATACTGCCCAGCAAATAGAAGGAATGAACGACTGATCCACAAAACAGCTTCTCTGGATCTAAACAGCATTATGATGAGTAAAAAAGCCAATCTCAAACTATCACAAATCGTATGATCCCATTTACACGATACTCTCAGGATGACGGTGTTAGAGATAGAGAACAGATCAGAGGTTAACAGGGGTTAGTGACAGTGGAAGGAAAGGAAGTATGTGTGGCTACAGGAGAGTAGCCTGAGGGATATCTTTGTGGAGCTGGGATAATACTGTGTCTTAATTGTGGTGGTGGTTACAGAAATCTATGCACATCATAAAATCTCGCGGAATCATACACGTGACACCAATGTCAATGTCTCGGTTTTGATATTGCATGAGAGACACATACGATATAACCATGGGGAGAAAGTGGAGAAGGCTAAATGGGGCCACCTTGTGCTCTCTTAGCAACTGCCTGTAACTTCCTGTAATTATTTCCATATGAAAGTTGAAAACATGCAAAAAATATGGAAAAGACACTTCTAAAAAGATACCCAGATGTCAAATAAACACATGGAAAGATGCCACTGGTCATTAAGAAAACAGATTAAAATCACAGTTACTGGGCGCCTGGGCGGCTCAGTCAGTTAAGCGTCTCACTTCGGCTCAGGTCATGATTTCACAGGTCGTGGGTTTGAGCCCCGCATCAGGCTCTGTGCTGACAGCTGAGAGCCTGGAGTCTGCTTGGGATTCTGTGTGTCTCTCTCTCTGCCCCTCCCGCCTCATCCTCTGTCTCTCTCTCTCTCTGAAATAAATAAAAATTAAAAAATATATTTTTTAAATCATCGCAATTACCTATTACCACACATCTGCTAAAAAGGGACTGACATCGTTTATGAGAACCAGTACCGACTGGGCCCCGTAGACAATTTCACATCTTTCAGATGAATTACTGTAAAAGAACCTTTAACTTCTAGGAGACTTCTGGTTTGGGTTAGGAGACCAGATTCAGGACGGGGATTGGGTCCCCAAGCATTTCTCCTTGAATCCCCAATCCATTGAGAAGATTTGCTCCTGTGGACATTGCATTTTTTCTGCTCTCTGAGAATGAATATTATAATATTAACGACATAACATGATCACCATGGACACTGGAAAGTAACCAAGGCTATTTTTTTAATGCAGTCACTGTTCTGTTAAAATTCATAGGAACAGTGTTTTTTGTCTTCTGAAATCCAGTTTGTCAAAAGCATCACATATATTTTTTAATTCTGATTCAACCTGGTATTACCATTTTATTTTTTTTTAATGTTTTATTTTTGAGACAGAGAGAGACAGAGCACGAGCAGGGAAGGGGCAGAGACAGAAAGAGACACAGAATCCAAAACAGGGTCCAGGCTCTGAGCTGTCAGCACAGAGCACGATGCGGGGCTCGAACCCACGAACCACGAGATCATGACCTGAGTGGAAGTCAGACCCTTAACGGACTGAGCCACCCAGGGGCCCCTGGTATCACCATTTTATATAATGCTAAGGCACTCCCCACCGTGGGCCTGAGGGAGAGCTCTGGGATACAGGTTTTCATTCAGCAATGGGAGTAAAATCCAACCCAATGGAATTTTATTCTCTTTAACAGGGTCTTGTGGTTATACTGATGATACTAAACTGTCTGCAATTTTTAATTACACTCGCTCTGTCCCTGCTCACCTACAGTGTGGATGGCAAGAGAATTGACTGGGTAAGTAGTAGTTCTTGAGAGAATGAGTGTGCAATTGATTATTTTATTTAGTGAGGTGGGCTATGATTGTTTGCATAATTTTTGAGAGGAACAAAGACAAAACAGGTGGGGTAGAATTTCTGAGAACCACTCTTTTTTTTAATGTTTAAATGTTCATTTATCTTTGAGAGAGAGAGAGAGATCTTGAGTAGTGGCGAGTGGGGGGCAGAGAGAGGTGGAGACACAGAATCAGAAGTAAGCATCTAGGCTCTGAGTTGTCAGCACAGAGCCCAATGCGGGACTCGAACTCATGAGCCATGAGATCATGACTTGAGCCAAAGTCCATCGCTTAACCAACTGAGCCACTGAGGTATGCCTTTTAATTTTTTAAAAAAGTTTACTTATTTATTTTGAGAGAGAGAAAGAGAGAGAGAGAGCAGGATAGAGACAGAGATAGAGAATCCCAAGCAGGCTCTGTGCTGTCAGCGCAGAGCCTGATGCGGGGCTCGAACCCATGAACCATGCAATCATGACCTAAGCAGGGATCAAGAGCTGGACGCTTAACCGACTGAGTCACCCAGGGGCCCCATGAGAACCACTCTATATGCCGACCATGCTTTCCAGCACACTGATTAATGCCTAGAACAATCAGAAACTTTCAACCGTGTCGAAACTGAGTAATTCCATTTTTTTGTTAGCTTATTGGCTTATTGATTTGTGTATGTAACATGCACAGAATATTTACTTGTGTGCTGCACCGTGTGGCAAGGCAAAGATACAAAAGTAAGTCCTATGCTTGAATAATCCAAAGCATAATTAGTAACATGACCCCACAAAGGGGGAAGTTATACTGTCATGGTACTGTGCTGGTGAAACTCAGACTACCTCCAAACTACCTGAAAGTTGTAATTTTATTTTCCTTTCCTGTAACATCTCAGAGGTCGGTGGTCCACACCTGGAGGTATAGCTTTAGCTTCTTCTTTGTGTGGCTTCTCTTTCCCTGTAGAAGTTGCGGCTCTGGTTCCTTCCTTTACGTCAGAATCGAATGCCCAGATGTTTGTCTTATGGCCACACAGAATTGCAAAGGCTGTTGCACAATGTAGCCATGAGCTGAGCAGTTGTTTGTGCGGTTAAACCTATGCGTTCTGCTATTCGAGGATGCAGAGAATACTGAAAACTGGTAGACAACCAGGATCTCCTATCACCCTCTGTTCAGTGACCACCCTGAATGCCCTGTTCGACTTCCCTCCCCCACACTGAATGCACCACCCCACTCATCAAGGTGGAAAATGCAAAGTCTCATGCATTGGTTACATTTGGCTCAAAGTACAGACTTTCTGAGTGATTTGCCATTTTCCCCTATAACTCTGGAGCTGCTTACTTGTTATTTAAGAAGCTACCGAGTAGAAGTCTTGTCATCTGCCCTCACTTCCACTCAGAGCCGAAAGTAATAGCTGATTAGGAGGATTAAAAAACAGACAAATCCCCGCTGTGAAAAACAAGTCATTGACAACCTTAATGTCATCCATCTATAGGAATTACGATTCCCTTAGGCAGGAGTTGAGGAGCCCAAACAGTGATACGGCTTTCTCCTCTGCTCGTTTATTAAATAGCCCTTTATTTATTATCCTCTGGGTATTGGGAAGTTTGCCCTCTTTGGGGGTTGCTTGGTTTTTGCACCCCACATTCTGATGGCGCAGGGGATCTGGGCATTGTTTTAGATGCCAAATAGTTCCAGGTTTTTGCAGGGTAGGCTTCTGAGTTTATGAGAAGAAATATCTTTAAAACATCAGGAATGGGAGAACAGCCTTGTTCTCTTTAGTGGTGAATTTCAGGTCTGTATCCACGCCTGCTGTTTCGGTTCCACCGCTTGTACGTGCATTCCGGCCAGCAGGAGAGGAAAAAAGAAGCACCCACGCGTGTGTTTTCAGTGTGCCTTTCAAGAGTGGTTCTCAGTAATTTTTCTTACATCCACTTGGCCGGGTCTTAGGATCTGGCCACACTGAGGTGAAAAATAGCCTTAAAAATAAAGTCACAAATCAGTAGTCATTCGTTCAGATAAATACGCATGATTTTTTAAGGGTGTGAGAGAGAAAATGTAGCTTTAACCTCATATGAGTGTCTTTAAAACGAGTGCTAAATACAGTTTTGGAAAACACAATGATCATCCCTCCTACATGTAAAAATTCTCTCATGAAATCTTTACATGTGTATGTATAGACAGACATAAGATCACACACATGCACACACACATATATCATATATAATATATTATATATATATACATATATGTGTGTGTGTGTGTGTGTATATATATATATATATATATATATATATATATAACAGGCACAGATTAATTTTCTAGGCCTGTGTAAATATCTAGGGTTCTAGAAATACCCAGTCTGCTTTTTCCACATTAGAGAGAGAAAAGGAAGACCATGATCTCGTATCTCTCCCTGGTTTGTGTTATCATGGACACACTGATAGACTTTCTTTTTCCTCTACCTCCTACGAACCTTATGGACGTGGGGAAATCAGCTGAAAAATGCTCACACGCATCCTGACACGTCTCTGGATCACTGGGTAACTTGGCAGTGCCAGTGGTGACTGACCTTGGCCTCTACCGTGCCCTCTCTGGGGACTGTGTATTGGATAACAGCAGCTCAGGGGAACATGCGACAGACTTTGGAGTCCAGGACACACCGTTAGAAAGAGGACTGGAATTAAACTCTGAGGATTTAGGTGAAACTCTTCTGAATGACGTTTCGGCTTATTCACAGGCTTCTGCATTATGTTTCCTGAAATCGGCCTCAGAAAGTCCTTATCAAGGCTTGTTGCATCAGCCTTCATTCCAGCAAAATCGTGAGCGGAAGGACACATTGTTATACTATAACACCTGAGACAGAAGTACCGACGTGAGAATAGGCTTCTGTTACCTGCAGTCACGGACATGGAAACTGGAAAAATAAAATGATATAAGCCCAAAACCATGTTTGGATCCTCCTTTGTGGACTGCTATAGTAGTAGTCAGCATAGACCATGATGCTGTAATCTCTTCCTTGAAAAACTGGTGCTTATCATAATTTAACCGTATTCGCTGCATGTTCCATGTGACCTAACAGGTTAACTGGTGCCCCTGCCAGTTACAGTCATATTAAACCAAAGCAGATTGAAGGATTTAGCTACCATTCAGGAGAGGCTCGAGTACAGGCGAGAGACAGGTTTACGTCATGGGCATCATTGCCATCATCTCTAACCAGTCGAGCTTCTAATCAATAAAGGATTTCTCATTCTCTTTTCATGGAGATAAATCTGGATAAACATTACAGCCATTACCAATATCATAGGTAGCTTCTCAAATGGAAAAGACAAGTAATTTGTTATTTTGATCACACATTTATGATGATTATTTTTCTTGACTTTCTTGGGATAAAGAGGCCAGAGCATCAGGCACAAGCCTCCCTTACAAAAGCCTTAGTATAATTTTTAAAATTCCTTTTCTTCTTTAAAAAAAATTTTTTTAATGTTTATTTATTTTTGAAGGAGAGGGACACAGAGCGTGAGCGGGGGAGGGGCAGAGAGCGAGGGAGACACAGAATCTGAAGCAGGCTCCAGGCTCTGAGCCGTCAACAGGGAGCCCGACGCGGGGCTCGAACTCACAAACCACAAGATCATGACCTGAGCGGAAGTTGGACACTTAACCGACTGAGCCACCCAGGCGCCCCAAAATTCCTTTTCTTCTAATAGTCTTCGCCCAACCTGGCTTTGTTGAAGTATAATTGACAAAATTTAATATTGTTAAAGTATATAATATGATGATTTGATATATGTATACATTGTGAAATGACTTTCACGATCAGGTTAATTATACATCTATCGCTCCACATAGTTGCCGTGTGTGTGTGTGTGTGTGTGTGTGTGTGTGAATGCTTAAGATCTACTCTGTTACCAAATTTCAAATATACATATATTATTAACCATAGTCACCATATTTCATATCAGACCCTCAGAACCTTTTCATCTTATTATTTTTTTTAAGTTTTTATTTAAATTCCAGTTAGTTAACATACAGTGTAATCTTAGTTTCAGGTGTAGAACTTGGTGATTCAACACTTCCATACAAGGCATCCTACAACTCCTTATTGCAATAGTCTTCGCTGAACTCTTAGCATCACAATGAGGGTTCAGTTCCCTCTGGGACACTTCAAGGGAAGGATAACATGACCCCTGCCCAGTTATGTATCTAAATTGGAGGGAACAGCTAGCACTTTCCTTTCCGAAGTCATACACTTTTTACCTTTATAGAAATCAACACAAGAGCTCAAATGCTTAGCACCACTTTATTAATGCCTAATTGACCTGTAAAAAAATGGTATGTTTAAACCACAAATCAATTACGTGGGGCGCCTGGGTGGCTCCTTCGATTAAGTATCCAACTCTTGGTTTCAGCTCAGGTCATGACCCCACGGTCGTGGGCTGGAGTCCCATGTCCGGCTCCAGGCTGACAACTCAGGGTCTGCTTGGGATTCTCTCTCCTTCTCTCTCTGCCCCTCCCGCCTCAAAATAAGTAAATAAACATTAAAAAAAATAATAATAAAGTACCTGGTAGGGATCAGCTCACGTGGTTGTTTGCTTGCTGTGTTCAGGGAACCTCCTGGGAAAGGTTTAGAAATAGACTCTCAGGAAATGATGTTCCCTAGTCTTGCGCTAACATCTGGTTAAGATTGAATGATGTTTGGGGACAAAGGTATGTGTTCCTCTTATTTTCTTACAAATGTGTAGATTTTCCCTTGGATTCTTAGCGGGCTTACTCAGTCTGCGCCGGTGCCTAAGGCTCATGCAAGTTTTTCTCGAGCTGTCCCATGCAAGGAAAATATAGGAGAATATTAATCTTACAAAAGCGATTTGTTAAGTAATGGCACTAATTATTGGAGACGGCCTCGTTGTCTTAAGAGCATTTCTTTTTCCATGAAGAACAATTACCTGGCTCTCTAGCTGCAGATTTAATGCTGCAATTTCATAAGCCCTGAGAGCACTTCCAAGCTGTCCTGTGACATGATCTCCATCGTGGAGATCATTTGCAAAGGGCAAGAAGTAATTCTCCCTGCAACCCACACTCTGTCCAGAATGTGCAACACGGAGTATTTGGGTCCCCAAGGCTGGCTGGCTCGTTGCCTTGGTGCTGTTTTCTCCAGCTTTACATAACAAGAAATAAGAATTTTTTCGTCCGTGTAAGGCCTGTGCCCCCTGAAGAAGGTGTAGTTGATACGGAACTATATTCTCTAGGTGTTCACTATTCTTATTGAGAAGGATGATATTGCATGGAAAGGCTCTCCCTTCCAAGGAGTGTGTTTTGTCAATCAGGAGTCAACAAAAAAGAATCTGTAAAATATGCGTTTTGTCATCATGGAGAATGAGTCAAGACAGGAGTGACAAAAGTTTTGAGCTAATTATAGTGTTCTGAAGATCTAAGAAAAATACACCTTTTCCTAACAAAACACAGAATAAACACAAAATGCATTTTTTATCTTCTTTCATTTTTTTTAAATTTCAGTGAAGGAGGGTGGGAGAAGGGCAGAAGGAGAGACAGACAGAATCCCAAGCAGGCTCCACACTCAGCCCGATGAGGGACTCGGTCCTGCGACCCTGGGATCATGACCTGAGCTGAAATCAAGAGTTGGACACTCAACCGACTGAACCACCCAGGCGCCCCCCAAAATGCATTCCGAGTATGGTAAGACGGAGTGCCGGAAATGTTATTGCTCAGAATTGGCATAAAGCCAGAATATCATGGGATAATTCTATATAAAAGATTATTAGCCTACATTAAACACAATACCACCTGGGTTCTTTTACAAATTCAACATCTAGGGGTGCCTGGGTGGCTCAGTTGGTTAAGCAGCCGACTTCAGCTCAGCTCATGCTCTCCTAGGCTGTGGGTTCAAGTCTGTCCTGACAGCTCAGAGCCTGCTTTGAATTCCGTGTCTCCCTCTCTCTCTGCCCCTCCCCTGCTCACACTCTGTCTCTCTCCGTGTCTCTCAAAAATAAATAAACATTCAAAAAATTTAAAAAACAAAACAAATTCAGCATCTAAATTCTAGCTTCTATATGTTTATAGATTGTCTTTCCAACTTATTCTTCTCATTGAAAATGTAACAGTGATTTCTTTCCTTGGATAGTCTCCTGGGAAAAAAAAAGGCATTAATTGCTATAAAAGGATGAATAGGTGTTACCGTATGTATAAAAATATTTCTGTTTTCCTTTATGGTTTCTAGGTATTTTCTTCATATAGCATACTTCTCCAAATTTTCATGGTGTACTCTAGGACTGAATTTGAAGCTCCAATAAAACATCAAGCACTCTGTGACTTCATTTCAAAAAAGATATGTGTATGGGGCAAAATATTGCCATCAGGATGAAGACATAGAAACCATTCTCTGTTTTTACTCAGGAAGATCTACGTGCTCAAATAAAGAAAGATTTCTTGTCAACAGAGAAGAAAGATTTCTAATATGTAATCATTTCATTCGAAATTTCCATAAGCAGACAATGAGAGAGGAATTGCCAGGGTTTGGGCTCAGGCAGGTGTGGTACCAAGCCATCCACACAGTCAGGTCACTCTGAGGCCATATGGTCCCTTTTGGGCTTTGTGTGAGCTGGGAATGTTGTGCAGCTGGTTAGTCAGAGGTATCAAGAGGAAAAAATATGGGAGTCTAAGAGCATGCATGTTACAATGTAGCTTTTTGGAAGAATGCTGTTTAGTTTATAAATTTCAGGAGGTGCCTGAACCCAGGAACAAAACAAAATAAATGTCAGGTCTTTCTTAGGCATCTGAATGTAAAAAACAGCTCTAAAGTAGCCAAACAAACTACCTAAACCAAACACTGTCTCTTCCTGGGGCAGAAATTACCAACACTAATGGTTAATGTTTCATTTCAGCCTCATCAGATGGGATGCTCAGCATATTTTAAGACAAAGTATCCAAAGGGATCAAGCTTTCAGGTTACGCCCTTCTATTTCCTATCAGAGTAACTTTACATTACTTACTTATTACATTGCTTACTAGGCTTTCTAGCTCTCCGTAATAAGATAGAGGTTATAACCTTCTTAAGTAGCCAAGACACAACGTTAAATGCTTACTAAGATCGTCTCTTTCCTGCTCAAGAGTTAAAACAGTTACATTGCCTAATGTCTTTCATTGGCCTATGCCTACATTTTACTGTGAAACTTTATGAATGGGAATTTTGTATGGAATCAAAAAGATTCGTCCTTCTATCTGATCTTCCTGGCCGATGCATCCTCTGTCAGGAAGGGAAGTGCCAGGTCGTGCAGAACAGCGGCGTCATGGGACACAGCCAAGGATCTCCAACGAAGCCCATGCCAATGCCTTTCCCTCGGGAGGCACCAGAATTTCCTAAAGCGGGAGCCACTCGTTCTTGGGCGTGATTCATGTTCCCCTAAATTAGCTTTAGGTCAAAGCTACAGGATGGCCTAAAAAAAGAGTGTGGAGTGATCACAACCATTCTCGTATCAAGAGGACAATGTGGGCTTCTCCATAAAAGACCACATCTGCCATTCAGCCCAGTCTCCAACATGTCCTAGATGTGAGAAGCCCGATTTTAAAATTAGACACTTAGGGGCGCCTGGGTGGCTCAGTCGGTTGAGCGTCCAACTTCGGCTCAGGTCATGATCTCGCGGTCTGTGAGTTCGAGCCCCGCATCGGGCTCTG
Source organism: Paguma larvata (assembly GCA_030068075.1). Taxonomy (NCBI): domain Eukaryota; kingdom Metazoa; phylum Chordata; class Mammalia; order Carnivora; family Viverridae; genus Paguma; species Paguma larvata. The sequence continues at coordinate 102,185,079 of CM057831.1, read as the reverse complement.
TGCTGACAGCTGGGAGCCTGGAGCCTGCTTCAGATTCTGTGTCTCCCCCTCTCTCTGCCCCTCCCTCACTCATGCTCTGTCTCTCCCTGTCTCAAAAATAAATAAACTTTTAAAAATTTTCAAAAAAAAATAAAATTGGACACTTAGACAAAAATTTCTCCAAATTATAGGAGCCCTGAGTTATCTGCCTCTTTCAAACATGAGGCAATTAATTTGCACACAGTAAAGCCGATTCCTCCTAACTCAGAGGCACTTTCTCAGTTTCTGGGTGAGCCAGGTCACGACTGGCTTGATGCTCATTTGCAGGCGGATTATGGCAAAAGCCTTTTTTCCCGCGTTCTGCCTCTATGCCTGCAATTGAAAGTTCCTCCATTTTCCTTGGGGAACCGATCTTTGAAATCACTTCAATTTCTTAGTAGTTAGACTATGTGCATATTCTTAATATTTGTTTCTTCTGCTGTTTCTGAGCACAGAATTTGGGGAAGCCTATTGAGAACTGAGAACCATTCAATGCTAGAAAAGACGACAGATGATATATTCATAGACTGACTCGTTTCATTCTATTCTTATATACAGTTAATTCTATCTAGAACTCTGTCTATTGTGTGCTGGGAAAGAAAATTACAAGAAAGACGACTAGTTCCTCTACGGTTTTAGAAAATTAAGAGTCGCAGAATAGGCCAATCGAGGTTTACAAAAAGACCAGGCTGTCTCAACTTCGTGGGTGTCTCTCTCCACTGAGTTGAGGTTGCTGAATGACTCTTTCCGCAGAACTCCCCAGAATTCTGTTCTGTCTTATACAGGGAAAAAATTCATAGTAGAGGATAGCAAATTCTTCCATAACTTTTCATGAATCTCACTTCATGATGTTTAGTTCTATTTTAAATGTGGAGCACACATATGTATAATCGTTTGTCAGTTAAAGAGCGTGGGATAAGAATACACTTTCGGAGTCTCTTTCGGGTACATGTCAGCCTCGGCCGAATCCTGTGAGTGCCATATTAGCGGAAGCTCGGCTCACACTCTCTGCTGTCGGTTTGGACAGATTCATTTACGACATGCAAAACATCTTGGATGATTTGCTCGTTGTTGTAAGGATTTCCAGATCCAATGAAATGATTTCCTGGTACTTTTCCACATACACAAAATGACTTTCAGAATTTATTCTCAACGCTGGGGGCAGGATTGCACAGATTACCATGAAAGACCCCTTGAAGCAAGAAAATCAGTGCTTTGAGTCTGAATGAATAAGTTTCTCTGTGCTCTAAGTCATCGGTCATATGAAGTCGTGCGTACCAGATAAAGCTAACTACAACCTTTATTTAGGAGAGAGCAGAATTAACGTCAGTGAATTCATTCAATGAATTTGATTCCTGTCCCCATAAGGTAAACGATGAAAAGTCTAGATGTTTTGTTCCTTCCAGAACAATGATTCTGTCTACTGACATCGCATGGAGCCCACCCTGCAAAGATACACTGAGGACAGAGACAGGATTACTATGAACTGCTAAGGATTGTTTTAAGATACTCCAAATTACATAAGCATCAATAAAGCAATGTTTGCCAATCAAAAGGCTTTTATCATGTTAGCGATATCAGGAAAAACACAGATAACAGGAGCTCGTGTCGTCGTGTGAGTGTAACCACAAATTAGAGTGTCTGTATGATAAAGTGGTTAATTATGCTGCATAGCTACTTACGTTTGATCTGTAGAGGAAGCCCGAGTGGGACACTGTATCACTGATGAGAGTGTGTCAGTCATTTGTGAATATGAGCAAGCAGGGTCAATGGCAGAAACTCATTTTGCTCAATCCTGTAAACTTTTTCTTTTTTTTAAATTTTTTAAAAATCTATTTATTTTGAGAGAGAGGGAGAATGCATGAGCAGGGGAAGGGTGGGGAGAGAGGGAGAGAGAGACAGAATCCCAAGCAGGCTCCATGCTGCCAGCACAGAGCCCGATGTGGGGCTCAAACTCACAAACCATGAGACCATGACCTGAGCCAAAATCAAGAGTCGGACACTCAACCCACTGAGCCATCCAAGTGCCCCACCCCCATAACTTTTCTACACATGATTTTAATTGGCAGTGGATTATGATTCTGAGGCTCATCCCCTTCGTGCTTTGACTTGCCATCTGGGTGACACTACACTTAGTTGCAAGTGCTGTCTGCTGTGATGTGATCTCAGTGAATGTCTGGGGGCCAGAGGACTTAGAATGTTTTCTGGGACATTCTCTGCCATTTTTATATTCATGTCTTTATTGTCGTTAGGCATATAAAGCATATAAAAGCTCTGAGCCCCCGTTTCATGTTACGCATCTGTGTGAGAAGCCCCACGTGTTCAGTTTTGCCCCTAGGACCCACACGTAAGATTAGACTGGGCACACACTGAAGAGGTGCCTGGGTAGGTGTAGATGTTTGGATCAGAACAAGACAAAAGTAACCCCAAGAAGGATCCACAGGACATCGGGAGACCTAAGGCCATGGGCAGAAGACGTACCATATGGCCATCTGTTGTATGTCCTGATTTCTCCGCAGATGGTAGTCGCATCACCCTCCAATGAGTGGGGACCCTCTATAACACCTCCGTATCATGACTGTGATAGTGTGACTTTCCAACCCACTTAGGTTGTCTGACAGAGCTCTTCAATGAGCAAGTCTTGGATTTGTTCTAGTTTGTGTTCTTGAAAACATATCCGTGTCTACATAGCTAATAGGGCCTGCAGTGGGTTCAGAAATATGAGGGTCATCAGTTTGTGAAAGGTGACCTTGCTAGAGTCTTTCCATCAATGTGTGACCTTCGAACATAATGAATTAACTATATAACGCTTATGCCATCGGGTCTGTCATCATGTCAGAGCCTTCTTAACAAGGAAGAAAGAGACACACCAGGAAGTCTGTTGGAGATTTAGGACACTGGTCTGCTCCTGCAGAGCTGTCTTGGGACCACTGATCCGTACAATTTCTGGAAAGTCATTCACTTCAGACCATACTGTGAATGCTGTTTGGAATTATGCAATAGGCCATCTGTGCCAGAGTGTGATTTTTTTCTGATGCTTTCTTCACAGAATATAAATAGCGATGAAATATAAATAATTAAAAATAAACCCTGTCCTTAACATCTTATCTTGTAGTAGGCTCCCCAATTTCCTGGGTCTTTGGACTTGGACCCAAATTATACATTGACTCTCTGGGCTCCAATTTGCTGATTGTGAAACTTGGGACTTCTCCGCCTCCATAATCACCCATGTCGAGTCTTTATAATAAATTTCATTGCCCACATCAGTGCATCCTATTGGTTTTGCTTCTCTAGAGATCCCTGATTAATACAAATAGACCCGTATCAGGAAAAGAAGTTGAATTCATAATCCAAAGGCTTGTCACGCAGAGAAGGTTGGGTGGAGATGGCTTTGCTAGTGAATTCTATCAAATGCTCAATGAAGAAATAATACCAATATTTCACAAAACTTTTCTGAAAACAGAAGAGGAAGAAAAACTTCAGAGCTTTTTAAAAAATGTTTATTTTTGATGGGGCACCTGGGTGGCTCAGTCGGTTAAGCATCTGACTTTGGCTCAGATCATGATCTCACAGCTCATGAGTTCAAACCCCACATTGGGCTCTGTGCTAACAAGTCAGAGCCTGGAGCCTGCTTCGGATTCTGTGTCTCCTTCTTTCTCTGTCCCTCCCATGCTCATGCTTTGTCTCTCTCTCTCTCTGAAAAATAAAATAAAAACATTTAAAAAAATAATAAAATAAAAAATGTTTATTTTTGAGAGTGAGAGAGAGCACACAAGTGGGGAAGTGGCAGAGAGAGAGGGGGGATCAGAGGATCCAAAGTGGGCTCTGTGACAGCAGACAGCCCGATGCGGGGTTCGAACCCATAAACCATGAGATCATGACCTGAGCTGAAGGCAGACACTTTAGAGCTTATTTTTGAGGCAAGCAGTAACCAGCTCTCCCACCCCCCCAAAAAGATTAAAAATATCATAGGAAAATGATATTTACATGAACTTAAACCCATATATCCTTACCAATATTAATAAATTAACCCCAGAAATATATGTATAAAAGATACTTCATAACCGAACAGGTTTATGCCAGGTGCACAAGGTTGTTTTACGCCTCCGAATACAGCATAAAAGAGAGAAACCGTACGGTCATCACAACAGGTCGGGGAAAAGCTGCCAAAAGAGGCCAAACTCCTTTCATAATAGAGCTTTTCAGCAAATTAAGAATATACTGAAAAGCTTCAGGTTAAGAAAAGGCAGAGCAGGGCTTATGTCAGCAGCACAGGTACTAAAATTGAAACCATATACAGAAGATTAGCATGGCCACTGCGCAAGAATGACGTGCAAATTCACGAAGAAAAGGCAGAGCACTCCTTTTGATGGCTTTGAAACAGAAGCTAACAAGAACAGGGAGACCTAACCCTTCTTTTACATCTGTTGTTGCCAGATACGAAGATAGGAAAAGAGCATCTTTTTCCCCCCTTAGAAGCTTTACCTCAAATGCTTATGCCTTTGCAGGGAGGGGGGTGACGGTGTGGAACAATGAGATTCTCCATCATTCATGATGGGAGCCCACAGGTAAGTCCCACACAGGAACCCAGAGAAACCATAGAGTCGAAAGGATGCCATATTCCTACTTTCTTTCTAAGTTAAAGGATAATTTAGCCAAGGCTATAGAATACGCAAAGGCTCCCTTATATTTTTGGAGAATATAATCCCAGAGATATGGGCAAACAGCACATCGGTATGTTTGGATTTCCTGGCATAGGCTCTGTAAATACTGTGTGCTATTTTCCTATAATTATTTGTCAAGTAGTAGAAATGGGAGTAAGAAAGCTAAAGTCACTGTAGACGAACTAGCCTTGTTAACAGAACATACAAAGTATAATTTGGGAGCAAAGAGGGGAAAAAAATCCCATATTTATGGGAAAATCCCATATTTTCTATCAAAGGTGAGGACGTCTATGGACAAATTAAGATTGAATTGTAAATCAAAATATCACCACACAGAAAGCGCATGCTTCCTTAGAAAGGTCTTTGGGCGGGGGAGGAAAACAGGGATGGAGATTTGCCCTCACGATGAGAAAAGAGTGTCCAAAGCTTTGGCACTCGAAACTGTGGCTATCTGAACAGCAGAGATAAAGGATTATCTCTGTCAACATCGTGCGATTTACGCCATCAGAGCAACGCATCTGCGAGAAATACAGCACAGAAAGGCGCCTTTTAGGGTGAGGCTTCGTTATCTCTTCATACGACAGGGAGTTCTGTCTTCTTGAGGAAAACCTACGCAAACCAAATCCCACAGCCTGTAGTGCCTGACAGAGACACAGGTCGTATACTGCTTGCTGCTCCGGGGAACTTCCTTGGAAAGACTCTGAGACTCACTCTTTGGACTGATGTAACGTGACGAGTATCTGGGGAAGACTCAATGTTGTTTGGGGACAGAGGTATGTATTTTTCTTTTATTCTTATTTAAGTGGCTGTTCCATTGGCCTGCAAGGGGGCATGTGAATTCCATGCCAGTCCCTAAGACTCATACAGGTTTTCCTGGAATTGTGCCACGAGGGGACGCCAGAGCTGTAGAAGAATATTATCGAAGTTATTTTTTGTAGGACTAGTTATTCGAGAAGGACATAAATGTCTAAGGGGATTTTTTTCCCATAAAAAAAATGCTTGACTCTCTCGTAGCAAACTTAATAGTACAGTTTCATTTTTAATTTTTTGTTTATTTTTGAGAGAGAGAGAGAGAACACAAGTGTGTGTGAGGGAGGAGGGGCAGAGAGAGAGGGGGACAGAGGATCCAAGGTGGGCTCAGTGCTGACAGCAGAGAGCCCAATGTGGGATTCGAACTCATGAGCCGTGAGATCATGACCTGAGCCGAAGTCAGATGCTTAACCCAGGCACGCTTTAATGTTACAGTTTTAAAGACCCATAAAACCTTTTCAGGTTGTGCTTTGAAATGATCTCAGCCATGTAATCATTTTCAAAAGACAGAAAACAAGTGGTCTAAAAATCATATCCCATCTAGCAATGTGCAACACAGACTACTTTTCCAGTGTTCCCTAAGTCTGGCTAGCTAGTTGTTTTAATGCTGCCTTATCCAATCTTTTGTAACGAATGATTACTTTTGATATTTTTTGTCAATAGAAGAACTTTGATCCAAAAAGAAGATAGTCTTGATCTGGAATGATCTGTATAATCATTACCCTTGTCGAGAAAAAGTATACGGCACTGAGTGGACACTCAGTTCTAAAGACTGCTTTGGAAATCAGGAATCGATGAAAAAATATATTTAAAAAGGTTGACTCTACCATCACGAACGGCAAGACACAGTCTGTTCAGAGAAGCATGATATTTTGCTTCAGATATGATTAAGAGTAAGGAACAGGATTAAAGGTTTTTTAAAAAGTAAATTAATATCCTGCTAATTATAATGTTATCGCAATGAAAGAAAAAATACACATTTATTTCCACACCTAATGTAGACACTCTGTTGGTAATAACAGCAGAGATGTTCAGGTGTGAGAAGACAGTGTTCAGTAACTATCACTGAAACAAGGGTAGGAGGAATGTCGGAAGGAATATCATGGAACAATCCTATGTGAAAGAGTATTGGCCTGCGTTAAACACAGATGCTTCTATTTCCACTTGGATCCTCAGGCAAATTTAACATCTAAATACTAGTCTTCTCTGTGTATGGCTTTTCCCCGCCCATTTTCCATTTAAAGGTAATTATTCGGAGTGCCCCCCCACGGTAGAAAAATCTCCCCAAAGTCAAGTGCTTATAGCCCAGTGTTGGATGGAAGCCTTACCAATAACATAAACAGTCAACTAACAAATATATTTCATGTTACATGTATTGTATACTACATTCTTACGATAAAGTAAACTAAAGGAAATGATACTAAGAAAATCATAAGGAATAGAAAATACACTTACAGTACCATGTTGTAAAAATTCACATTTAAGGGGATATGTGTGGCTCAAAACTGTGCCATTCAAGAGTCAACTGTATGTTTCTTTCTTTATTCCCCCCACCCCCGCCTTTGGTCAATCTCCTAAGAATAAAAGGCATTAATTTCTGTAAAAGAACCATCAGGTTTTATAGAACTTAATAAAGGTAAGTAGAAGAAATATCAGTTTTATCACGACTGTTTTAATATATTTTCCTGATAAATTTGAACATACCTGTACACCAGGCAGCTAAAACTTTTTATAGTGAATTCAGAGGTGAAGTGAAATTGTGGCTGCATGGACTATACCAAGATTCCTATGATCTCACTTCAAAGAGCATTTTACACAAGATGGAGTATCCATTGCTACCATGATGAAGACAGAAAAGATGATATATTTTTTGTTTATACTCAGGATGGTCCCTGTGTTCAAATAAAGAAAGAGTGCTTGCTGTCAGAGAAGGAATGCCTTCCTAACATGTGAGTATTTTTGCTTAACATTTCCGTAAGCAGATCACGAGTGGAAAAGCAAGGGTCTGGGCTTAGGCAGACATGGTTCCAAGCCACCTACCCGGCTATCCCAGTGCGGAGACATATGGTCGCTTCCGGACTTTCTGTGAGTTGTGCGTAGTTTGTATGGTGAGTTAGAGGTATGAAGAGGAAGCAAACTCTAAGAACATGCATGTTACATTGTGGCTTGTTGAGTCAAATGCTGTATGTTCTTGAACTTCAGAAGGAACTTCCTGAACCCAGAGACCAAATAAAAATAGCTATGTCAGGGGCACCTGGGTGGCTTAGTTGGTTAAGCAGCCGACTTCAGCTCAGGTCATGATCTTACGGTCTGTGCATTCGAGTCCCGCGTCGGACTCTGTGCTGATGGCTCAGAGCCTGGAGCCTGCTTCAGATTCTGTGTCTCCCTCTCTCTCTGCCCTTCCTCTGCTCATGCTCTGTCTCTATGTCTCTCAAAAATAAACGTTAAAAAAAAATAAAAAAAAATAGCTGTGGCAGATACTTCCTAGGAACGAGGTATAAATGAAAGAATTCCAGGCAGCAAAACAAGGAAACAACGTAACAAATATTGTCTCTCCACGGGGCCAGAATACCAGGACTAGTGAGCAATATGTATTTTCAGCTTCATGGTTGAGATGGTCAATGTTATTTCAAGACAGAGAATCCATAAGACACATGCACTCAAGCTAAGATTCTCAGCCTCCTATAACGTAAGCTTACGTTACTTACATAGCCTTTTTGGAACTCAATATAATAGACGTTACGTCACTCTGAACTGCCTGAGGTACATCGCTAAATACTTAATAAATGTCAGATTTCCCACCCTTAAGAACTGAAACCATCACGTGGCCTGAGTTCTTGCATTTAGCATGGTACCAATCTTCTACTTTAAAATATTTATGTGCATTAACTATTGCATGGAATCAAAGACACTAATCCTTTTACCAGATCTCTCTGGCCAACACATGCTTCACTTGTATTGTGACTCAACACCCCCGGCGGGGTGCGCAACAGGTTGTGAGGAGAAACAGCATCAAGGGGCACAATGATGGATCTTCAACAAAGATATCCAGCCACGTACCTGGGCCAGTCTGGCCCAATGCCTATCCCTCAGGAGGCACAGAGCAATCTGCAGAATTTCCTAAAGGGGGAGCCAGTAATTCTTGGGGTAAGTACAATGGAGGTCATCTAAGGATTTTGAGGTGGCTCACATTCTCCTAAATTTGCTCTGAGTCAAAGCCACGCGATTAGCTAAAAGTGTGGAGTAGCCATAGTAATTCCTATATCAAGAGGACTATGGGACTTTTAAATTAGCCAAATCACCAAACTGTTTTATATTTGGGAACCCTGAGTGTAAATTTAGGCACTGATCATGGAATTCCCCAGAATAAAGTAATCCTGAGTCACTAACAAGCTCCACATGTGAGGCAAATAATTCAAAGAATAAAGCTGATTCCTCCTAACTCAGGCACTTTCTCATTTTCTAGGTGAGCCAGGTCATGACTGGCCTAATGAACATTTCTCTGTGGATTATGGTAAAGGTCTTTGTTTCATTCCACGAAGTACATCTGTTCCTAGACAGAACTTTATATACCTTCATTTTCCTTTTGGGACCAATTTTTGTAAGTAAATTGGAATCACTTTGATTGCTGTATTACTTAGAACACACATAAAATCCTTAACGGTTATCATCTATAAACACAAAATTGGGGGGAAAGTATGGAGAAATGTTTGGTGTTAGGAAAAAATACTATAGAAAGAGAATACATTCACAGACTAACTCATTGAACTTTATCTTTCTGCAGCTAATCATATCTGGAACTATGTCTATTGCGTCTGGAAAGAAAACAACAAAAAAAATGGTACGTTTACCTACAATTTCAGAAAATTAATAGAGGCATAGCATAAATCAGCCTTCATTTCTGGAGGCACCTGGGGTGTCTCAGTTGTTTAAGCATCTAACTTCATTTCAGTTCACGATATCAGGTTTGCGATTTTTGGCCCCAGCATCGGGCTCTGTGCTGACAGCTCAGACAAAGCCTGGAGCCTGCTGCAGATTCTGTGTCTCCCTCTCTCTCTGCCTTCCCCGCTCATGCTCTGTCTCTTTCCCTCTCTCATAAATAAATAAACATTCGAAAAAATTTAAGTCAACCTTTGTTTCCAGAATGATCCAGCTGTCTCAGATTCCCAGGTTTTTCTTTGCCTTGAGTTAAGATTCCAGAATGATCCCTTCCTTATTCTGCATACGCCATGTTGTCTCTGTCTGACTGAGAGGAGAAATTATCCAGTAGTAGATAGCAACCTGGGGCATAATTTTGATGAATTCCAATTTTACTTACATTTTAAATAAAATGCATACAATATATATGATCATTTACCAGATTCAAGAGAGTAAGAACAGGGACTCTGTTTCAGATCTGTGGCAGCCTTGGAATGAACACTGTGGCGGCCGTATTAGCCGGAGTGTCGCTAATAATCCTCGCAATCAGAATGGATGCCTCCAATTACTACTTATCAAAAACAGTTTTTGTTCATTATTTCATAATTGTAAGTATTGAAAGATCCAGTGGAAAAAATATCTCCTGACATTATCCACATATATAAAATTCCCTGCAGGTGTCCTTGTCACCCCAAAGAGGCAATGAGGGGAGGGGGTGCCTGGATGGCTCAGTCGGTTAAGTGGCTCAGGTCATGATCTCATGGTTCGTGGGTTCAAGTCCCACATTGGGCTCCTCATTGACAGTGTGCAGCCTGCTTAGAATTCTCTCTTTCCTTCTCTCTTAAAATAAATAATAATGTAAACTTAACAAAACTTTGAAAAACAAAAATAAAAACGAAAAACACAAGTGGGCAATAGGGCATAGCTTAAAACTGACAGATCACCATGAAGAAAGATGGTCAGGGCCTTGACCTTGAGTGAATAAATATCTCTGTACTACACATTATTGATGATGCTAGGATTTAAGTACCTCAGGTGAAGCTAAGAAAAACCCTTATCTTAGATAAAATCAGAATGGGTGCCTGGGAATTCAGTCAATGATTGTGACTGCTGTCTTCATCAAGGTAAAGAGAAGTCTAGATGTTGAGTCCACTTGGCACAATGACAGACAAAGTCCAGACCCCTTTCTAGAAGGTATGTTTAACAAAACCAACACTGATCTACCAATCATATGGTGAAAATCACTATGAGCTATAAAGGGATCTTAAAACATTCCAATTTGTAGACACCTCCATAAGGCGTGGTTTGCAAATGAGCAGGCTTTTAATCAGTGGGTTATGTCAAGGAAGAAAGTGGATCGCGGATGTCACTTCATTTGTGCGAAAATTATAAATGAATGAAATTGCAAGTTTGGAAGTCTATAAATTAGATTTTATCTGAAGGTGGAGCGAGACTGGGCTATTTTCCTACCCTCGACAATATGTCCATGGGTTACAAAGGAGAACACGCAGGGTCCACGGCGGGAGCTCTCTTGCTCAGGCCTTTAATCTTTTCTCCCCGCATGATTTTAATTTGCAGGGGATCATGATTATGAAGCTGATACTCACAGTCCTGGGACTCATCATCTCGGTGTTACTGTCTGCATTTGGATGCAGCGCTGTCTGCTGTGATGTGACCTCAGTGAGTTTCTGCGGTCCAAAGGACTCAGAATGTGTTCGATATTCTCCTCCATTCATACATTTGCCTCTTTAAATTTTACCAAACAGTTCAAAGCATAAAAAACACTGAAGCCCCTCTTTCATGTTCAGAGCCTCTCGCGTTATGTTTTGCCACTAACGGCCGTGGTGTTAAGATTGGATCCAGCACCTGCACTGACAGTGTAGAGCCTGCCTGGGATTCTCATTATCTCCCTCTCTCTCTGCCTCGCTCTCTCTTTCTCTCTCAAAATAAATAAATAAACTTAAAAACAAATTGGACTGGGTGCTGGAGTCCAGCTCCGGCATGTACAGGGATATCCGAAGAATGAACGGTGTCGACACGATGAACGACTTGAGAGAGCACCATGGCTTCTAGAGCCAGGCAGGCATCCCTGATCTGCTGGTCTTGGTTTCTTTATTTAAAGGCAGTGAGTGACATTACATCAGTGACAAGGCATTTTTAACAATTTTTCTTAAGTTGGCATATTTGTGAATCCCCCAGACTTAGGAGACAGTTTTATCTTAGATTAGGCAGTGACCGTTTCTATGACTTTGTTCCAAAGTCACACATTGTTTTTGAGGCAGAGCAGAGGAAATAACAAGATAAAGTTTTTAGGAAGAGAGCAGGATTGTGTAGCCCTTGGTAAACAGAGGGCGCAAACGTTGTTGCCTTAAGTCCTATGTTAATCATCTGTAGATAGATTAGGAGTCATTCTATCCATAATCTTTAACCATAATGGAGGAGGTATTATTCATTTGGTAGAGACATGATCTCTAATGCTTGTCTAAGTTCTTTTCGTTCGTGAGTGAGTGAGCCTATACCATAAGGGCTCATGTCTATCTGTTCTTTATACAAATGGCAGTTTCTGTAAAAGTATTTAGTTATTGCCTTTTTATTATAAGGGAGTATGGGGATGGGAATTGCAAAAGCATTCATGAAATGTTAACCTCAGGAAGGCGCTCAATATTTGTTGTTGATCAGTGAAGATATGTGTAGCTACTTTTGTTTGGCTACTATTTGTGCTTTATCTATAAACAGTGCCTTTAACTTTTGGACTAGGCTAACCTCTGGGGAAGGTCCTAAGTCTCTTTACAACCTCCCCTATCAGTCTGCTGAGCAAATACTGAGAGAAGCTTTACAGAGATGTGCTTTGAGGTTTTATGGTGGGGCTGAGGGGATGTCTAACACAATGCAATACCTGCAGAAAAATCTAGTTTGGTTCAAGGAGTCTTGGGGCCTAATGTTTACTAATTTTTAGCCAACTCATAACTGCTATTCTGTATAATCAATTTGTGTAACCAATCCCCAAGAGGCAACCTTGAGGTTACTTCTGACCAGGTTACTCTCATTCAGATATTATCCATCAAGGCATCACACTCCAGGTCCCCTTTTTCATATGCCATAGAGAATTCTATCCCTTGAGCCAATGAGAGCAGTTCAAGAAATCCAGGCCTGAAAGGTTATTAATAGAAGAGATAATATTGGGATGCCATTTTAGTCAGCAGGAGATTTTGCAGCTTCCGCCTTATCCACACAGGGAGACGTCTCAATCTGTGAGCCCAAGATGGCTCCCAACAACCAGGCACTAGCAAAAGGTTGCTTGGCTGGATGTAGACGTTCGTGTCAGAAAGAGTGGCCCCAAGGCAGGTCTGCACGTTAGGAGAACTAGGGCCATGGGTAAGTGAAATATTATATCATATCATGAAATGATCATCTATTGTGTTGTTTTTTTCTTCCACAGGTAGTTGTCGACTTATCCTCCAATGAGTGCGGACTTGCTGTAGCCTCTCCTCGTCATGATTATGATGAGGTGGCTTTCCTACCCGCTTAGCTGTTTGAGATATCAACTTTTGAACCATTCCGGGACTTCCTCTAACTGTATTATTAAGAGTAAATCAGTAATCAGGTAGTAAACGGAGTCTTAAGTGTTCGCAGGGGGGATCAAAGGTCACAGATTTACTGATGTTGACTCTGCTGAGGTCCCCTACTCTGTCCTCAATTATTATTCCATTTGGACATGATCAATGAAGCGTATGATCCGTCTGGATCCGCACTGGCCTCATCTCATACCCAGTATGAAGAAAAGGAACATACCAGAAAGGTTGTAGGTATCTGGGGATTCTGGTCTGGCCTTGGAGGATACGTGCCAGAACAGCTGATCCCCACAATTTCTGAGAAACCCTTCGCTTTGGACCATAATGCTAACGCTCTACTGGGAGCTGTGCAACAGGCCAGCTGTGTAGATCATGTGGTTTCTGACACTTTCCCTAAAGAGTACATCTTTCCATGACATAAATGAATTAAAATAAACCCTGCTGTTATCCTTTAACCCTGAAATAGCCATAATTTCCTTTATTTTCCATTTTAGTGTTATCTGTCCTATTAAGAGTTGACATCATGAATCAGTTATGGCCTTTTCAATTCAAGTCCTGTAAAACCAATCCAATAGGTAAAGTGTGACCGATGTTTGAAAATAAGAAAATACACACACTTTCTGCACCCAGGTTCTGCTTTTTCAGGCATCGATCACCTGCAGGTCCTTATTCTCCTTTGCTTCGTGGATCCTGACTCAGCCTGAAGGAACCCACACACTGTATGACAAGGGAAAGGCAGTCATCACATTTTGACTTTTTGGAAAGGCCTGGAACACTATCGGTTTGTAATCTATAGTCAAAAGACACATGTGGCCTCTTTTAGTGTATGGCTAATCACGATTTAAGGAAGTACTAGCAGATGGCTTAATGCAACGTACCTGGACCACCTACAGTAAGATTAGAAACTGGGAATCCACTGTGTGATTCTGACTTAGCTGTTGCCACAGTCCGATAGCATTTTGTCAACTACAATATATTCACTGGCACTAAACACTGTCTTAAACACTAGACCAGGGTCTATAGAAACAAAAAAAAATGTAGGAAAAACATCCAGTTGTGGCCTAACAAAGCAAACTTTATCTCTTATTTTAATGCTTTTTCCCAGAAAGCAAAGTCTATTATACTCTTTTACTAGTTCTAGATTCTTTCAAAGATTCTCTGGGATTTTCTACATAGACAATGGTATCTTCAATAGGGACATTTGTATCTCTTCCTTTCCAAACCTTAGGTCTTTCTTTTCTCGCCATATGACACTGGCTATGACTGCCCGTAGATGTTGAACAGGAGTGGTGATGGCAGATATGCTAGAATCGGGAGACAAGTATTCAGAATCTCACCGCTGGGTATGTTGTAACTGTAGGTTTTTGTATATGGCTTTTTCCAGATAATGGGAATTCCCATCTCTTCCCAGTTTTTTGAGAGTTTTTTCTTTATCATGAATAAATATATTTTGTCAGACATGTTTCCCATATATTGAGAAGATCATATGGGTTTTTGTATTTATTCTGTCACTATGATGAATTGTATACATGGATTTTTTTGTTAACCCACTGTTGTCTTCCTGAAATAAACCCTGTTGGTTGTAGTGTATTATCTTTTGATATACTTTTGGGATTGATGTGGTAACATTTTGTTGTGGATTTCTGCACCTATGTGGAGAGTTATTGCCATGTAGTTCTTATGATATCTTTGTCTCATTATGGTAATGTTGACCTCATAACGTAGAAGGTATTACATCCAATTTTTTTCCCTTCAATATTTGGTAGAATTAGCCAGTGATATATGGTGGAGTTGGTTTTGTTACTGTTGTTGTCGTAATGGCTTTTGTCTGTACATTCAATTTTTTGATATTAAACTATAGAGATCATCTATTCTTGAGTCAATGTTCATAATTTGTGTCTTTCAAGTATTCTATTTCCTTCAAGATGTCAAATTTACTTCATAAATTTGCTCACAGTATTTTTTATTATCCTTTTAATATCTCTGGATTCTTCAGTGATGTCCCTTCTTTCATTCTTTATATCAATAATTTTTGTCTACTCTCTTTTTTCCTTGGTCAAGGGGAGCACAGTTTAATCATTTTTATTGGTATTTATTGCAATGTTACCATAATACAGTTATATATTAATACTTTGCTTGGTATACTTGAGCCCAAGATAGAGATAGATAGATAAACAGATAGATATAGACAAATAGATATAGGTAGATGATAGATACAAATTCAAGTGTCATTGGAAATATAGTTTTCTGGTTTTTCTTGTTTATATTTATTTTATTTTAGTGAAATTATAGTTAATAAAGTGCTAAAGCAAAAACCAAGAAATGTTGGTTAAAAAAATGAATTTCCTAGAAATTGCTCCAAAGGAAAGAATTTTATTCAGGAAGTTAAAAGACCAAATATAGTCTTTGTCAGATTAATGGCAAGAAATGGAAAGAAAGTTCAGAAATAAAACTATCAGTTGGTATTGAGGATTACAGCAATAATGCTTTTTTTTTTTTAAGTTTATTTATTTTTGAGAGAGGCAGAGCATGAGCGGGGTGGGGACCGAGAGAGAGGGAGACACAGAATCTGAAGCTGGCTCCAGGCTCTGAGCTCTCAGCATGGAGCCCGATGCGGGGCTCGAACTCATGAATGCTGAGATCGTGACCTGAACTGAAGTCAGACACTTAACTGACTGGGCCACCCAGGCACCCCACAGTGATAATGCTTCTAATTTAGAGCAACAAAACATGATTTATATCAACTTCGTTGATATACATCAAAACTGCTTATCTAGAGTTCTAGGTGTGGAAATATAGCAAATGAGGAAACACAGAGATCAAAGCATAGATTTCTCTCCCCTGCATGTTGGCACAGCCTTTGATAGACACACAAGAGACATATGCTTATGAAGACTACAGGCTCCCACAACTGTGTGGTGGAACGAAGCTAGGTAGGTAGAACTCTTTTTCTCCCCATTATCCAGAGCACCAGAAAGTACTTCTGTCTATGGTCTGAGAGGAAAAGATGTAGAACCCGACAGACAGAGACCTAACAGAATGTGGGCTCAAGGAAGAAAGTTTTTCCTGTCTTTCCGCTGGTAGATATTCAATGCCAAATATTTCAGGAAATTGTTTAAGACAATGTAGAAAGCTTTAGTGACTTAGACGCATCTGATCTTGTCTACGTTCTTGCTTTCTAACTTTCTGATTATGTAAACACAGTTTACCCATCAGTGGGTGGATAGTGAGGCTTAGCTTATGAAGGAAGTTTGTCTCCAGTCCTATATTCTAGAAGACCCAATTTAAGATACAGGGGAATAATTCAGTTAGAATTGTGACAAAGAGACTTTTCTGTCTACAATCTGCAAGTGAAATTCAGAACATCAAGAAGGAACATGGCAAGTCAGCTAAGTTCATAATAATATTCTTAGAATCCTGAAGTTTTATAACTAATCTGGTAGAGATATGATGAAGAGGATTAGGTGGGTTCGAAGCTATATTAACTTATAAAGGGTCATAGGGCTTTGAAGTTAATTCTTAACATGAGGACATTGTGGTAAACAAGGCTAATTTTCATATCGTTGAGTAACCAAAAAATACTGCAATGTCATTCTTTTTTTTTAATGTTTTTTATTTATTATCGAGAGAGAGAGACAGACAGACAGACAGAGCATGAGTGAGGGAGGGGCAGAGTGAGAGAAGGAGACACAGAATCGGAAACAGTCCCAGGCTCTGAGCTGTCAGCACAGAGCCCGACACGTGGCTTGTACTCACAAGCCGTGATATCATGACCTGAGTTGAAGTCAGACACTTTACCAATGAGCCACCCAGGCGCCCCAGCAATGTCATTCTTAACTGGGCAGCAGTGGTGGAAGGGCAGCATTTGTTAGAAAGATGATGGCTGTAAATGTGAAAGTCTTACTCAAAATACTGACTGGTTGGATTGTAGTCTCCAGGGGCAATCAAAGGCTCAATACAGGCTTACAATTTGATAGAATATTATAGATTATAATCACATAGATGCAATAAAATGTCATTAAAGGTATTAGTGAATAAAAATGTGCCTGGTAAATATTATGGTCAATATTTGTCATCTAAAAATACATGTTTGTTGAGTGGATGAAGAGATAATGACATTTGCAGTGAGGAATGACAGGGGATACTTTTTGGGGTCAATAGTTTGTTTTCCCCCGCCAAAAAAAAGTTATGCTGAAAGCAATGGCTTCCTCAAACACTCAAAGCTGTTACATGTGGGCTTCCAGAGGCTAAAAAAGGGATGTGTTGGTTTGAGGCAGGCTTTGTCTAAAGAGAGGATTTTTACTTATTGGACCAATAGCTCTTTGGTCTCACATCTAGAAATATGTCTGTGAACTTGAGCAAGTTACTTACCATCTTTGGATACAAGGGTCACATTTTAAAAAGATAGAATAACTGATGGATGAGATCTTCTCTATTTATGAAATATTAATGGACAAGATTCATCCACCAAAGAAATAGGAAAAAAACTCTCTCCTTAGCACTTCCAGTGTGATCATATAAATTAAATTCCTTGTTTCAACCCTTTAATTGAAAACAACTACTGGGAATAGAAAAATTGAATACTTATGCTTAATCTTAAGTATCCCATAAGTGTTTCATGTCATGATATCTTAATCTTTTCAGCGAGACTGCAGAGAAATTTACACACTCAAACAGTGTTGGGACCGATGTACACTAACTTTTTTTTTTCTTTAAGGAATTGGGCATGGATCTCAAGAGCCAGAAACCAGATTTCCACTTTAATTCAAGAAATCTATACATAAGTAGTTATATAAAGGGTCTAAGTCAATATCATTAGCATAATGGGAGGAGAAAACAGAAGAAGAAATTGTATAAAGCACAATCAAAATGAAATTAAAATATAATAGGGAGAGTGATAAAATTCATAAATACAAAAGTAATAAGGACTAAAGTCTGCTCCTATTTCCCAAACTTAATTTAATGTTGCAAAATATTCATTAAATTGAGATAGCAAAGGATGATATAGAAATAAAAAGCTAATATTTGGGGGAAAAAAAGGTTCAAAATGAGCTAGTTTACAAGAGAAGCCATTCTGGGGTTTGCTCTACAATGGAAATCCATCATCGTTTTTGACAGGTACCAAAGCACATCCTAACTTCTTGAGAAGCTAATACTAGAATGTATGCAGCATCACATCTCTGATGATACTAGGAAAATTGGATGCACCATTTCCAGTGTCACACCCATGAAGCATAAGCATGATTATATTTTATGTTGACAAACCTAGGGTTTCAACTAAATACAGCATTCATTCATTTAATTCAGTAATTAAAGTTAAGGTGGTTTTTACATAGTCTATCCCCAGGTCTCTCCTATTTCCCCAGCAGAATTATGGAGACTGCTCCTATTCTCTTTCATTCTCAAAACTATCTTGGATTGGGTGATAAGTTACATGATATATTTAGTTAAATTAAAAGGAAATGTCTTGAGGCGCCTGGGTGACTCAGTCACCCTCAGTTGGGCCTCCGACTTTAGCTCAGGGCAAGATCTCATGGTTCGTGGGTTCGACCCCTGCATAGGGCTCTGTGCTAATTGCTCAGAGCCTAGAGCCTGCTTTGGATTCTGTATCTCCCTCTCTTACTGCGCCTCCCCCACTCATGATCTGTCTCCTTCTCTCTCAAAAATAAACGTTTAAAAAAATTTTTTTAAGGGAAATGTCTTGTTTCAAAACTCCTTGTCTTTAAATCTCGGGTTATTTTTACTCCACCAGGGATGTGGCTGAATAGATATATCACCATTCCCTTGGTGGGTACTTTTATACAAGTCTGTGGCCACGTGCAACTTTAAAAAGAAAAAGAAAGGACTTCAGATTTACAGCATCCCTTAACCTTGGAGGGTATCTCACAGTTATGTAGGATTTGATATTTCTTAACCTCTGTCATCTCTCTCCTTGCTTACCACATCAGTGATATCGGAGTCAGCAGCGTGGACACATAAACATCACTTGGCCAATGCCTTCCCTTCCTATATGATAAAGACTTCAGATAAAAGAAGCCCAGTATCTATTTCCATTACAATAAGATTAACGGTATTGGGCATATGACTGTGCCTAACTGATGTCATCTGTTACAGAATGAACAAAACTTTAGATTCTGATGGGAACACTGTGGACATTCCTCCAAACCAAAACCAAAGTACCCCATTAGGAAAGACTGAAAAGCCTGGTACCCTGAAACATTTACTAGACAAGCTGCAGAAATTCCTGAAGGAGAATCTGAGAGCTCTGGGGGTAAGTAAGTAAACCACTAATAAGATATTCTGAACCAGAAGCTGGGGCCTATATTGAGGGTGGAGGATTATTCAGGCTAATGAAGTGGTTGACATGGAGGCATCAGGTTATTACCTGTGTCAACCATGCTGTGGCGTGGAAGGACACTTTGATTAAAAGCAAAGGACCACATTTGTTTGAGGATGGGAGTGAGGCATTAAGAGGAGACTGTAGAAGTCCTCATCTCTTGGATAAGCCTCATAATGATGACACCTTATTGGAGTAAGGTTGACCCACATGGGCAGACCTCTGGGGAACAGGAAGCAGACTCTCCAGGAACTGACTCTTCTTAGCAGATCTTGTAATAGTATTCAAGGGGTTCAAATCTTGAACATCAATAACCATGATGTTTGGACCAAGTGATTCTCTCTCCTGAAAAATGCTCACCACTGTCTTTAAAACATTGTGGGTTTTTTTGTTAATTCGAATGGTTGGTAATGTCGTTTGTTTTGTCTCTTACCCCAGGTGGCTCAGATCATGATCGGTGTGAAATGCATCTTTTATGGGATACTTGGATTGTTTGCTTTGGATTCTGAAATGTACTCAACTATTTTCTTCTCAATTTACACAGGCTTCCCATTATGGGGGGCATTGTCTGTGAGTATTTCACTTATATCTCAACTTATTATTATTCAATCCTTCATTCATTCATCAACTCAACACACATTTTGTGTGGCATCTTGCCAATTCTAGAGTACTTTCAATGACACTTAGTTAAGATTTAACTTCCAGCCTGAACTTTATTTAAATTTTTTTAATGTTTATTTAATTTTGAGAGAAAGAGAGAGACAGAGCATGAGCAGGCGAGAGGCAGAGAGAGAGAGAGAGAGAGAGAGAGAGAGATGCAGAATGTGAAGCAGGCTCCAGGCTCTGAGCTATCAGCACAGAGCAGGATGCAAGGCTCAAATCCATGGACCATACCATGAGATCGTGACCTGAGCTGAAGTCCAACGCCTAAATGACTGAGCCACCCAGGCGCCCCTCAACCTAAACTTTAATATATATTCTAATATAATAATACCCTTAAGTTCTATTCATTGCTGTATGGCCTGAAGCTATTCGGTACAATCTTGCTGTTTTGCTGAAGAGAAAATCCTGGGTTTGACACATGGGAAAATTATCTCTGAAATGTAATAATATTTGGATTAGAGAATTTTCTGGGTGGGAAGGGTAAGGTGGTGTTACTCTTCTTAAGTCATCACCCTTGGCCAAATACATTGAGAAAAATGCCATGTAATTTGAGTTCACATTTTCCCTTTTCTGCACCCCAAAGTGTGTCTTCGAGTTATATTTACTCTATTTATTTTCTTCTTTCCACATTGAAAGAGTCATTTCACCCTGTAGCTTTTATGTCCACTTCTCTGATTTAGCTAAGGGAATTTTACTGTTCAGAAGAATAAAAAGATAACTATGGTACTTTAATTGTACGGTGCCCACACTTTAATGATCTGCTTTCCTCTGAGTTCTGAAGGAATGGCCCTGGCAGTTGTGGGTGTGGTGGGGGCGGGGAGGCACTAGATACGAAGAAAGATATGCATCTGGCAACAGAGTGGAAGGGTGACTTGGAAGAAGCCGGTGCTCTGTAGATACCTTTCTTATCTTCTGAACAGTTTATCGTGTCCGGATCTCTGACTGTTGTGTCTGCCAAGAAGCAAACAAAATCACTGGTAAGCTAACAATTTTCCCCTTCGTCATTCAGGGAGAAAATGAGAACTTATAATATATTGAGCTTCCCACGTGAAGTCCAGTCACCCAGGGGATTCATTATTTTGTAGTCGTTTCATCATATAACTGTCCCTTTGGCCCAATGAATCATGTGATCATCCTATGTCTAGACACAGACAGGCTGGATCTCCCTGGATTTTAGAATTCCAATCCCCATATCTTGTCACCATAAGAAGAGTGAGTAAAGATTTATGTAGCTATTCAAGCCTCATTATATTGATGGGATGGGGTGCCGTTAATAAAGAGAAAATCTAGGCTTAGGCTTGAGCAAGGCAGTTTTTTTCTTTTTTATCTTTGGTGGAGGGAGGAGCTAATACAGAGGAGAAAACAAGAGGTGCTAAAAACTGTGCATGATGTTTTTATCCTATCCGTGGTATGTGTTTATGAAAGATCAATCCTCTCCAACTCTTCTTCTCTCGATTATGATTTACCATTGAACCAAACTGGCACTATAAGGATGATGAATGCCTGTAGATCCCCTGGATAAGTTAATGAAATCAGGATTCTCCCCCCACCCCCATCATCTAGGGTCTAAAAACTCCTGGTCCTTAACTTAACTTATAAGCTAGTTATGTCTTTTTTTTTTTTTTTTCCAGCTGAGGAAGAATATACGTGCTAACACTCTTAGCACCTTGGTCTCAATTGTTGGGATCTGTATTCTGTCATACAATTTAACAAAAAATTTCCACCATGATTGCAAGGAGGAAACTCTCTGTTTGGGCGTCAAATCAATCGCAATTGTAAGTATTATCCCCCTGAATTCGGAGAAGACCGACTGCTTATCTGAGCATAATGAAGATGAGACCTGATCACATTGCTATGTCTCAAGAACATGACAAAAATTCTTGCATCTAGATTCCTTCCAAATGTCTCTCTACAAGTGCGAAAGTTAGAAAGAGAAAAAGCTGTTTCTTTCCAATGCCAGAGAGCCCCAATTCTGCGATCTAAATTTTATTTTTTCTGGAAAAATATAGAATGATATTAAAATCTGAGTCAAAGATTGGGAAAATTTTTATATTATCCTTTATTATTTTTAAATTATTTTCTATTATAATATTCATTACTGCTAGGATCTTAAAAATAAGCTCTTACCAAAGCTACCTAGAGAATGAATGTTTATTCTGAGTTGCCACTATCTGAGAGTAATTCTTGTTTTGCAATAAAGCCTTGTGAAAAAATGCAGATGAATGGTCTGAAACAGAGGAGAAAGAAATTAGTAAGAAACCAATAAAAGAAACCAAGAACACTGGAGTGTGAGAAGACACATTTCACTTATGAAGACGGTGACAAAAAATTTCACAACTGTTATTTAACTTTTACCCTAAAGTGTGTTCCAAATTTAGGAGACATTTTGGTTTTAATTAGAATCGAGTGGAAAACTGGGAGATTTTAGTATTTCATTGGGAATATCTGAACCCTTGCCATTTCTGTCTTGTTTTTTGAAAAGAGTCAGATTTGCAAGCATTGGCAACATTTCTGATCTCCATGACAGAGTAATAGTAACTTCAATAATAATATTGCTAATAACCCATCCCTACCACTACCACCAATAATAATAATAATAATAATAATAATAATTTTAATAAAATCAAAAGTGGAAATAATTATTGTGAATCCTGTAACATCATCAAGTTTTACTTCCCATCTTGTACTACTTTGTTCAAGAATATTTACTATCATCTCTAACTCTTGCTTTTCTGTAGCAGCACACAGATTTCTGGGTTCAGACCCAACTTCATTGCGCCATTTTGTAAACTGTGATGTGTCCCCCTCTGATGGCCTGATGTCGGGCTCTGACATAAAGCTTTCCAAAGTATCGTCAAAGTGGAAGGTAACACACGGCATTTTGTTCTCTTTTCACAGGGACTTGTGATTCTCCTAATGATCCTAACTTGTCTGCAAATTTTAATTTCACTTCCTCTCTCCATGCTCATCTATAATGTGGGTGACAGCAATATTCACTGGGTATGTACAATTCTTAGAAGAATGAGGATATTTTCAACTATTCCATTAAATGATGCAGTCAATGACACTTTTTTATCTTTGGCAAATGAAGAAAAACATAAACTAGAAGTGATTCGGTGAACAACCTGGGAGCTACTAGTTGTGTGTTGAGCACACTTGGAATACACACTGTATAATTCTCTATTCCACGCAAAAACTCTCACTTATGGGTATCTGTCCATGAATTCAAACATCTGTCTGTCCATCCATCCATCCATCCATCCATCCATCCGTCCATCCATTCATCCACCCATCTATTAATTTACTATATGACGTACACTCTTTAGTGTGGTGAACATACAATGTATTATATCACTCAAAAATAATAAAATCAAGGTATAACTAATTTAAAAATCTGAAAGAGATTAAATATATTATTGCTGGTATATACAGTTGACAATACAACTGACTGGAAACACCGATATTGTTAGAATTTTATGTTTTATTATTACAGGTAACAGATATAGGTAACACAGAACTAGTAGCATAGTTTTCCCAACCTCATTACCCAGTTCTTTTTTGTGTGTTGAAATTATTGCCACAGCTGTGTGTCAATTAGAGTTCATTCAGACAGAAAATGAAAAGGTTCGTGGCACTGAAACCCCCTCATTTCAAGTATATAACATGATCACAAACAACTGGATTACATGAGTCTAAGGGCTGGAAAGAAAATCTGAATTCCTCAGGGAAGGCAGTCAGGAAAGGAAGACCATGGATGGGAGGGACCCATGGGCATGGCAAAAGGTGTCATTCGCAGGTGGAATTTCTCCTCTTTTTTATTGTAAGTAAGAAGAAACCAGGCCTTACCTTCAGTGCTGTGGAAATCTCCTCAGTTGAGTATCCAAGTTCACCACTTACTAGTTATGCTTTCCGCGTAACTGTAACCTGTCCACCTTCTGCCCCTGCATCACTATACCCTCTCTCCAGTTTCCATTAATGTGTTCCTCGCTTCCTTCTGAGCCACACTGACAGTATTCTCCACGTTTTTATTTCCACTAACAAACTATATGAGGCATTTGAGGCTTTCTCTCTCCTGCTCCTCAAAATTCTCCTCAAACTTCTTTCAGCCCACTGCCTAATTCCAAAGCTACTCCCATATACCAGTTATTTATTTATAGATCCTAGATATGTTTATAGTAATATTATATTATTACCCCATCTCCAGTACCGAAATATGTAATAATTTTTTGTTGTTGCCTGACAAACTGCCACAAGTAATTTACTTATTACCTACTTATTACCTCACAGATCGGGTAGATCAGAAGTCTGGGTGGACCTGACTGGATTCTCTACTCAGAATCCAGGAACCTCATAAGGCTGAAGTCCATGTACTGGATGCCTGGACTCCTGGAAAGTCTGGGACGGTCTGCTAGTTCCCTGTTGTTGGCAGAATCCAGTTGCTTGTGTTACGGGACTGGGACCATTGACCAGAGTCGCTCACGCTCAGCTCCTGGAAGCTGCTCTCAATCTGTTCAAGAGGTTCTCTCCATTTCAGCAACAGAGAGCTTCCTTTTTGCCAAACAGTTCTCATGCTTTGAATCTCTCTGATTTCCTCTTCTACCATCCAGAGAACACTCTGCCTTGAGAGGACTCTTATATTAGGTTCATCTGGATAATGTTTTGTTTTCGGTTTTTAGCCCTATGATATAGCATAACACAGAAACGACACCACAATATTCCGCCCACCACAGAATACTTGTGCAGCACCCAATGTGCAAAGACACAGAGAAGGGGAAGACATATTTATTCTTGTAAGGTCATGGATCTGAAGGGAAATGCATATCTTCTCTCATATTACACTGGGCAACATGTGTTGCATGACCACACTGAACTGTAATGGAGGCTACAGAGTTCCGTTAGACTGGAATCTAGCTCAAATATACAGAATTTCTATTCTTAAAGGAAGACGAGGAACATTCTCAATCACTTTCTTCTCTATAGGCACCAAATAGACACATCTACCTTCTTCCCCACACCTAAAGTACACTCACCAACTCACGAAGGACAATAATCCAAACCACTTATTGCTCTGGAGTTATTCTATATTTGTAGTTCTCTCCAACAAAGACAGAAGTAGCTCATTGCAGTGAGGGCTGAATGACAAATTATTTGCCCCATTTCCACATACAGTATATAAATGTGGACTTGACCAAAGATAATGATTAAACTTCACTGGGCATAAAAAGAGAAATGTGAAATCACTTATTTATGGCAATTACAATATTTTCTAAGGCAGGAATTCTGGAGATACCTTGCCCTTCAAAATGGCATAAAATACTTAAGTTATATCATAGTTCCCTTCTCTGGGAGGTATTAACTAATCCATTTTCCTCTCTGGCTCTTCGTACACTAATTTTCATGGCTCTCACTCAAGTAGACATTGGAGAGGAGGCTCTTCTCAGGTGTTCTTAGATATTTCTCAGTATTTACATCTACTCTAGTGGGATACATGGTGTTTTATGTGTCAAATATTGCCTGGCTATTGTAAGTCAGGTTTTTGCCTTCTGTTTTCACCAAAAACAGGGATGGAAAGGTAGATGCTTTATTCTTAAAATGTGGCTTCCACCTCTGGATCCATGAAGGAGCTTTTGCGATCAAATCCACATCCCAGCCAGCAGAAAGGAAAAGGGAAATGGGAAAACACACCCTTCTTTTCAAGTGTGTAACTCCAAAGCGAGATTTACTATTTATTCTCACATTTTGTTGGCTAGTACTTAAATATTTCCCCATACTTCGCTGCAAGAGAGACGAGGAAATACAGACACAATTTTACCTCCATTTTCCAGGTTAGAAACAGGTTATATTGTTAAGAGAAGAAGGGAAATGTTAGTAACAGCTCTATGGGTTAAGCATTGTTTACAAATTGTGAAAAGACAATAATCATCCTTTATTTTAAAAACCTCACATTATTTTCTCTCATCAAATAATCATTCATTATAAGAGATAGACATCGAATCACAAACACAAAATACAAAAATACTTACAATTTTACCTACACAATCACACAAAACATGTTCAGACACTCAAAAACTTATGTTCTATTAGCAACTCATTATTTTCCAGCCCATCAGCAATATATCACATATGATGTCCCAGTATTATCTGGGCTGGCATGCTTCATATCAAAATGGTTAAAGAAGGCCAAAATATCTCTCCCTATTTCTGGTGTTCAAGAATTATTTTAATGGACATGTTTATATTCTCCTTCATCTTCCTCAAAACTAAATAGTAGTAAGCCAAGTAAGACTGATACTCACCCGGCTAAATATCTGGAAAAAATTCATCACTGGGTAGTTTTTTTTTAAGTTTTATTTATATTACAGTTAGTTAGCATACAGTGTAATATCAGCTTCAGGTGTACAGTACACAGTGATTCATCGTTAACAGACAACCCGGTGATCATCGCGACCAGTCCACTCCTTAATCCCCATCCTCCCATCCTCCACCGACCTTCCCTCTAGTAACTCTTAGTTTGTTCTCTACAGTTAAGAGTCTGTTTCTTGGTTTGCCTCTCTCTCTCTTTTTCCTTTGCTCATTTGTTTTGTTTCTTAAGTTCTACATGAGAGAAATCATACAGTATTTGTCTTTCTCTAACTTATTTCACTTAGCATAATACTCTCTAGCTCCATCCACGTTTTTGCAAATGGCAAGATTCTGTTCTTTTTATGGCTGAGTAATATTCTATTGTGTATATATACCATACCTTCTTTATCCATTCATCAGTGGATGGACACTTGGGCTGTTTCCATAATTTAGCTATTGCAGATAGCGCTGTTATAAACATTGGAGTGCATGCATCCCTTTGAATTAGAATTTTTGTATCCTTTGAGTAAATACCTACTAGTGCAACTACTGGGTTGTAGGGTAGTTTTATTTTTTTATTTTTTATTTTTATTTTTTTATTGTCAAATTGATTTCCGTACAACAACACCCAGTGCTCATCCCAACCCGTGCCCTGCTCAGTGCCTGTCACCCACTCTCCCCTGTCCCATACTCCCTCAACCCTCTGTTTATTCTTAGTATTTAAGAGTCTCTTATATTTTGTCTCCCTCCCTCTCTGTGTCTTTTTTTCCTTCCCCTCCCCCCCTCCCCCTGGTTTTCTGTTAAGTCTCACAAAGTCTACCTATGCGTGGAAACATATGGCATCTGTCTTTCTCTGTCTGACTTATTTCACTCAGCAGCATATCCTCTAGTTCCACCCATGTTGCCACACATGGCCAGATTTCATTCTTTCTCGTTGCCATGTAGTATTCCATTGAATATATATATCACATCTTCTTTATCCATTCATCAGTTGGTGGACACTTAGTCTCTTTCCATGATTTGGCTATTGTCAAAAGTGCTGCTATGAACATCGGGGTACACGTGCCCCTATGCATCAACACTCCTGTATCTCTTGGCTAGATTCCTAGTAGTGCTATTGCTGGGTCATAGGGTAATTCTATTTTCATTTTTTTGAGGAACCTCCACACAATTCTCCAGAGTGGCTGCACCAGTTTGCATTCCCACCAACAGTGCAAGAGGGTGCCTGCTTCTCCACATCCTCACCAGCATCTATAGTTTCCTGATTTGTTCATTTTAGCTACTCTAACCAGTGTGAGGTGGTATCTCAGTGTGGTTTTGATTTGTATTTCCCTGATGATGAGTGACTTTGAGCATCGTTTCATGTGTCTGTTGGCCATCTGGGTGTCATCTTTGGAGAAGTGTCTATTCATATCTTTTGCCCATTTCTTCACTGGATTATTTGTTTTTTGGGTGTGGAGTTTGGTAAGTTCTTTATAGATTTTAGATACTAGTCCTTTATCTGATATGTCATTTGGAATTATCTTTTCCCATTCCGTTGGTTGCCTATTAGTTTTTTTGGCAGAGCAGAAACTTTTTATCTTGATGAGGTCCCAGTAGTTCATTTTTGCTTTTAATTCCCTTGCCTTTGGAGATGTGTCAAGTAAGAAATTGCTGCAACTGAGGTCAAAGAGGTTTTTCCCTGCTTTCTCCTCTAGGATTTTGATGGTTTCCTGTCTCACATTCAGATCCTTCATCCATTTAGAGTTTATTTTTGTGAGTGGTGTAAGGAAGTGGTCTAGGTTCATTCTTCTGCATGTTGCTGTCCAGTTCTCCCAGCACCATTTTTTGAATCATTGGGTAGTTTTAGTCATGATTGAAATTGAACACACCCTCTGCCTTTTTTGAGAGCAGCCATCATGTTCCTCCAGGCCCAAAGTCCACACAATTAATCTTTAGAGTAAGAGAGCATATATTTGGAGACAAATCATTGAGGAATTAGATTATATTATTTTTAATGGCTTATTTTACAGACTTTACAGATTATTTTACAGATTCTTCTTTGACTTTTTTACAGCTTTCTGTATTTTTTTGCTGGAAATCACCTTCTGAAAGTCCTTATCAAGACTTGTTGCCTCAAACTTCAATCTATGAAGAACTTGAATATAGAGAAGAAACACCTTCATGTTATCCCACGGATACTAGTAAACAAATA
Source organism: Paguma larvata (assembly GCA_030068075.1). Taxonomy (NCBI): domain Eukaryota; kingdom Metazoa; phylum Chordata; class Mammalia; order Carnivora; family Viverridae; genus Paguma; species Paguma larvata. Next base: position 102,156,561 of record CM057831.1, on the reverse strand, counting down.
TGAAGCAATACGTCTGTATTCTGGATCCACAGTGATAGCAAGAAGCTCATATTGTGACCACTGAGGCATAAATATACACATGTGAGAATACAACTGTGTGGTTCAAAGTCATGAAGATGGCAACTAGCATCTATAGCATTCAGAATTTAGTTGTTACTATTCTTTTTTGTTATGGTTGGATGTCATCACAGACTACATGTATGCTCTGTTACAAAACTCGACCTTGAAATATTGATGGCTTAACACATCAGAAGTTCATTTACTGCATACTTTACATGTTCGTTGTTAGTTGGCTATTTAGAGCCACACTGATATGGGTTCTACAAATAGAATAATATTTCAAAAAAATTTTTTTTTATTTTGTCAAGGTAGGGAAAGAAAAAGTTAGAAGCTGGACCTTTGGCATTCAGATACTTTGGTCTAGAAGCATGTGTCACTTTTTGCCACAGCTCATTAAAGGGTCACCTTCCCAGCACTGTGTGAGAGACAGGAAATGTAGAGGGACATAAAATATTAGTGACCGATATTATCTCCACCACAGTGTTCTTGGTCAGCCAGGATCTATTTTCTGAGATCACAATTCATTTTCCTTATTCATTCATTACTACATGTTAGAAAAAAATCTCAATTCCTCCAGCTCTCAACTGTATGAACATAAAGCTCCGTTCCTTTCTTAAAGCTCTGAAGTTTAACCTTGCTTTGATAAAAAACAGTGACGTCAATGTAGAGTTTCCTGGACCGATTGTGAAAGCAGTTTGCGTGAAGTCTTTGGTCCGTCATTTTTACACTCTGTGACTTTGTATGTGCATCTTTCCTGACTAAACAGCAGTTTCTTTATCTCTCAAATGGCCTCGTTTGTGCTTCCTCAGTTCATAATGGGATATACATCAAAGAAAACAATAAATATATGCAAAACAATACTTTAAACCATACAAAATACTATAGATTATAACATTTCATTAATCTAGTGTTAGGTTAATTAATTACATTGCATCATTCTAAGTACATTAAGCTTTCGTGATGATATTTTACATATATAAGCTTATATATAAAAGCTTGTGTTGGCTTACTGATAATTAATCAAGTGTTACCCATTCCCCTAGAATAATACAATAAGAATTTTTCAAAGTCTAGTAAAATTAATAGTGTCTCCATGAGACCAAACAATTCCATTCCTGTTCCGTACAGTATAATAACTACCAGACACATATGGCAATTCAAATTTAAATTATTTATAATTTTAAAAAATTCAAAGTTCATTTTCTTAGTCTCAGTATCCATGTTACGAGTGTTCGATGGCTACTTGTAGCTAGTCCAAAATATATGAGAGAAAAGACTGATAAAACTAAAAGGAGAGATAGACAAATATACTATAATATTTGGAGACCTCAACACCTCTTTAACACCTGATAAATCACCCAGGTAGAGAAGGAGTAAGGATCTGGATGACCTGAGTAGCAGTTTCAATTAAGTTGACCTAATTGACATTTATGGACCTCTCTATCCAACAACAGAACATGTTTTCCTCAAATGTGCATGGAACATTTACCAATATTGTCCTCTTCATGTGTTATGAAACACAACTCAACAGATTGTAAAAGAACAGAAATCATACAAAGTATGTTGTCAGATAATAGCAGAATTGTGATGGGTGGAAAATTCAAAATATTTGGAAATTAAACAACATACCTCTACATAGGTCATAGGTCACAGAAAAGTTTTTAAAATGGGTAAATATATGGGGCTTCTCTTGCTTTTTTTAAAGCACTTATGATTTTTTTTCAAAGCCAGATATGATACATCATATAATGATGGCTAAAGACAGAAACATTTACAGATATGTGTATAAACATGGTGCAATGGACCGAGTGTCTGTGCCCCCCCCCCCAAATTCATATGTTGAAACTCTAGTCCTCAACATGATGGTATTTGGAGATGGGGCCTTTGGGAGGGAATGAGGTAACAAGGGTGGATCTGTTGTGGTGGAATTAGTACCTAATAAAAACGACACGAGGGAGCTTACTTCTTCTCTTTGCTCACTACTATATGAGGATACAATGAGAAAATGGCTATCCGGAAGCCAGGGGAAAAAAAACTGAGCATGCTCGCACCCTGATCTCAGATGTCCAGCCTCTAGAATTGTGAGGAATAACTAATCGCTGTTTAAGCCACCCAGTATATAGTATCTTGTTAGAACAGCTCAACTAAGACACGTGAGTTAGTAGACATATGTATATGTTCTTCTCTGTTAGCTAAGAGAAATGACACCTAAAAGAAAGGACATCCCAATAGTAACAAGAACACCTAGAACCCAAATCTTGATTTCTAACATGGTTCTCCAAAAAAGAGAAACAGGGCTGCATGATGAAATGGCTGATTCTAACACTTGGGTAAGAACTATGTAAGATGAGCCTGAGAACGTGGTCATGTCATAAAAGAAGGAAGTGCTCAAAATGAGACACAACGATAGTGTCCACCGAAGGGACACGGGAGCCACTGAACGATCTCCCGGTGGTTGAAACAGAAACAATTTGAGCGAGAAGACAAAGTGGTATTAGATTATAATCCAAGGAATTATATATAAATATTCATTATTCATACAAATAATTGAATGCATAAATAAGTAAGAGAATACAGACAAAACCTCAGGGCGGAATATCAAATAACTTATGAGGTTACTCCACCCTCAAAGCAGTAGATCTTAAGTCCTGACTCCTTGAGTCCAGGCTCCACACAGTGGCTGTATAGTGACATCCTTCCAAAGAGTACAGTATAAAAAGTCACGGAAAAGCTAACTTTAGAGTGGAAAAAACTGAAAAACTGTACCCAGCGAGGTGATTAAAGCCAACGTCAACAGTGTAAGTCATGTTGATACTACGTATTCTTGATTGACTGTGATAAGAATGATATTGTACTTCTGGGGTCTTCCTCCCCAAACCTCAAAACACTAGTCTAATCATGAGAAAAATATCAGATAGGTTCCAGTCGAGGGACTTTCTACAAAATACTTGATCAGTATTCCACAAAACTATCAAGGTCATCGAAAACACAGGAAGTCTCAGCAATAGTCACAGCCAAGAGAAGCCTAAGACAACATGATGGCTAAATGTAATGCAGTGCCTTGGGTGGGATCTTGAAACGGGAAAAGGGCACTAACTAAAAACTAAAGAAATCTGAATAATAATAATGCTTTAGTTAATGATAATGTATCAATATTAGTTCATTCTAACTAACATAAGATACCGACTGATTTGGGGTGTATGGGAATTCTTTACTATTTTCTCAATTTTTAAAAATAAATCTAAAGCCGTTATAAAAATAATGTTAAAACTATTACAATGTGATACAACTACATCAAAATGGTTAAAATGAAAATCGCAGGATGTCAAGGTAAAGACGTGCAATAACTGGAACTCGAGCATTGCTAAAAGGCATGTGCATGTTATATGCCCTTTGGATATGACCTAGCAATTCCACTGCTATGTGTAGACCCAGTGGAATTTTACACAGGCATGTACCAAAGTATATAGATACATTTTGCATGCACAGCACTATTCATCCCAAATAAAAGCATCCCAAATATTCATCAATATGTAAATAGATGATAGATTGTTCTATAAGTCTTACAATAGAATATCTTGCAGCAGAATGAATGAGGTGTTGCCACTGGCAATGGCATGAATGAAGTTCACAAACATGCTAGAAGAAAGGCGTCATATCCAGTGTATATACTCAGCCATAAATATCACAAGATTCCATTCTATAAAATTCAAAGACACAACTCATATTGGTGGTAAAAGTCAAGACTGCAGTTTCCCTGGGGATCTTAGTGAGTGGAGAGGGGCATTCACCGTTTTCTGAAACTCTGGTAATGTTTACTCATGGAGTCAGATGCTGCTTACATGAGGATGTCCGCTTTCTATACAACTAAAAATTGGGGGCACCCAGCTGGCTCAGTCAGTAGAGCATGTGCCTCTTAATCCCTGGGTTGTAAGTTTGAGCCCCTTGTTGGGTATAGAGATGACTTAAAAATTAAAATCTAAAAAAAAAATTTAGGCAGCTGTTACAACCATGATCTATTCAGTTTTCTGTATGTGTGGTATAGTTCCATTATAAGTTATCATGAGAAATGACACTGCATCCCAGTCATTTGAGTGGCTATGGGACGAAATGGGAGATTGGGACTCAAAATCACATTTGGCAGCATTAGAGGGGAAAATGCATTTATTTGGTTTGTAATAACTACGATCCTGGGCACAGATGAGAACACTTCCTGGAAGGTAAAGATGTACACAGTGAATAAGATTTTCAAAAGCAGGAATTATTCTATTCAAACTCCAGCTCCTCATAAATATGTTCATGAGGCTCTATTGCTGAAGACACCTTGTCGTTGGTTGACTGGATAACCACCACCTGTGGATATTGAGAATAATATGCATCATTATTCACATCCTCTTTCAGCTAAAGGGATTTGCATTTATCCTGGTGACCCCTACCTCTTTTCTGTATCCTAGGACCTGAGAATTAAATGTCCCTTCCTTCAGGGCCTTACACCCCTCGCTAGATAAAAATAGATATCCCGCAAGACCTATGAGGTTCCTGGAAACATCTACCTGCCATCGCTCTACCTGTGTGTTCTTCTGTCTCCTTCAATTTCAGGAAGGACTCAGGTGCATAACTATCTTTCCATAACTCTGCTTTCTTGTCCTTCTCATTGGTCCAGAGAGGAGGAGAGAGACAGAGAAACAAAAATATGACAAATTTGAACCCTCCACCAGGTCCTGAACACTTACCTGGGTGACAAAGCAGGTCACCTTGCACCCAAATATAGAGAGAGAGATAGTGATGCTGACTTCCAGCAGGGAGAGGACTAATATCACAATCTCAAATGTCCTCTAGAAAGGAGAAGATTCCATGAGGAGAGAGAAGAGGAAAAGGAAAATATATTATTAATAGATAGATACTTCTTCTGGTCCTGGATTCTCTGATTCCAATATGACTCTTTCTTCCCCATAGACACAGGTAAATACCCTCTCATAACAAACCAAAAAAGAAAAATTGAAAAGCAAATCATAAAATAGCAGAGGAGTTCTATTCTTGAACTTCATTAAGTGCAAGGAAATTCAGATGAAATCAGATGTGTCTGCATAGTTTTCTTGGCTTAGGGATTCTCTCTGTTGTCTGCTTCAAGTTATTTTCATGTATGAATTTATACCATTTTCTCATCTAAAGAGCAGAGAACTTCCAGGTCTGTGAAAGCAATATGGTTGCCCTTTCCTTGTACATACACGTAATCCCAGAGGCTCTGAGCATCTTGGCTTGGTGTCCTGACTCTCCTCAACTCATCCGCAAATGACACAGAGCCTGCTGAGCCAGCAAGTGGTCCACCACCATCTTAACTTGGCCCTGGAGACTAAAGAAAGACCCTAATGATCAATTCTCTAACATAACTGTGTTGAGAGAAGAGTGTGAGGAAAAAAGGTAACTGCCCTGGTAGGTCCTAGCAGCAAGGGGCTGAAAATTCTCACCATGAGATCAAAGTCCCAGATCTTACTGCCTATGGTGAAAAGCCAGAATTAACTAAGAGACAGTCATCTCAGATGATTATACATTTAGGTAATATAAATATAATTGCAGAAAATAAAAGCAGCTCAGAAACACTTACAAGAATAAGACACTTTTTCTCTGGTTCAAGTAGAAGAGACAGTTCTACTATTAACATGATTATCCCTGTCAGTCCAACAGCGGCACTGAGCATGTTCATTCCCAGGCTGCCTCTGATCTGGAAGAGAATGATCAGTGTCCCCCACACCTCTCTGTTTCTTCTTCTTCCTCCTTTCAGAGAACACAAAAACATTTGCTCATTTTGAAGGGGTTGAAGACACATTCTCAAATAATTTTCCTAAGTCTAAGAAAGAAAGAGGAATATTGCTGAAGCATGGGGTTCTATATTCACAGATTAATCCCAGGGATGGAGTTTCAGACAACAGGGGCAAAAAAAAAAAAAAAAAGGTAAGTCAACCTCGGTTTCCTCATGGAAGAATTTGCGATGGCCCTCATAGAGCCCAGATGATTCAGAGAATTGGAGATCATTTCTTTTGCCTTGACATAGAGCACTTCTTATTTTACTTGTTGTTCCTGGGCCCAGGGAAGTACTTACCAGGTTCAATGTCATTTTTCTTCCAGCTGCAATAGACACAGCTCCAGATAAGAAGAACTGAAAATGGAAGAATCCACTCAGCCTGGTGAGCCAGCACCTGGCCTTCCGCCTACCCCAGAGGTCACCAGAACCCCAAAGTCTTTCGACCACATAGTTTGCTCTAAGAAGTAAAATCCCAGGTCACATCGTTGGTTCATGAAAGGGAAGGTTGGAAAGAATATTTGTAGAATTCTACCACTGAGGAAGTTGAAATGTTCCAACATACTCACAAATAAGGATCCCCATATAGGATATCTCGAGACCATGGTAAGAGGATGACACCAGTAATAAAAGCCAGAAGAATAAAAACTCATATCTATAGCAAATAGGCACACTTTCATCACACCAATCAGGATCTGAGCCACCTGGGGAGTGAAAAAGAAAATATGCTCAGAGTGTGAAGCATGCAGGCTTCTAGAAAGATGATTCTGTGCTCTTTACACAGAGCTATTTCCCATCCTCTGGTTTTGAAAGGGACCCCTAGGAATCCTTGGCCTCGTCTCAAGTTCAAGACTGTTTAGAAAGGTTTTATGGTGCGGTGCCTGGGTGGTTTAGTCAGTTAAGTATCCGACTTCAGCTCAGGTCATGATCTCACTGTGCATGAGTTCTGACAGCTCAGAGCCTGGAGCCTGCTTCGGATTCTGTGTCTCCCTCTCTCTCTGCCACTCACGGTCTTTTTGTCTCTCTCTCTCTGTCTCTCTGTCTCTCCCTCAAAAATAAATAAGCATAATAAAAAAAATAAAGGTTTTATGGTAACCTTCTTTTCCCCCTCTTACTAGAGAAACACAATTTTCCTTTCAGATTCCAGATCACTGGTTTTTAAAAAAATGTATTTCCTGCCACTAGGACAGTCAGTTTATGATACAGTTATTCACACCTCGGGAGCCACAGGTGACAACTGTTCTCCTCTCTGGATATGGCTATTTCCCCAAATACTATGCTTGGAGGTCAAGCTCACTCACCCCCAGGATTTGGGGCTCCCCCTTCAAGAAGATCCTCAGGTTGTCTGTTTGGTCTACTTGGATGATGTTGTCTTTCTGGAGAGGATTTGGGCCAAACTGTCCAGTTGTTCCTTTTGGTGTATCAACATAGTCTTTAGTGCTGTAAAATGTAAATATTTTACAGAAAACAGATCCACTCTCCAACCCCTTTATTCTAGACATTAAAAATGGCCTTTGGAAAAATGATATCATGAGGCAAGTTTGATGTAATGGTAGGTTAAACTGTCTAAGTTATAATTTCAGTCACACACTGTATAAACTTGGGCAAGTTTTACCATCTCCATGCCCTAGGTTTTAAAACTATAAAAAGGGTGTGCTTGTGGTACCCACCTCCTATTGCTTGTCATATGTCCATATGATTTCAAAAGATTTATATATGTATATGATTTCAACAGATTTGCACATATAAAATTAGAACTGGTATATTCTAAAATTTATTTATTTTTGAGAGAGAGAGAGAGAGAGAGAGACAGAGTTCGAGCAGGGGAGGGGCACAGAGAGAAAGACACAGAATCCAAAGCAGGCTCCAGGCCCTGAGCTGTCAGCGCAGAGCCTGTTGCGGGGCTCGAACTTATGGACCATGAGATCATGACATGAGCCAAAGTCAAACACTTACCCAGCTGAGCCACCCAGGTGCCCCCGAACTGGTATATACTAAATAATTAATAGTTAGCATCATTATTTTATTGTATTATTATTAAATTTTAATATGACAAGTATGCATGTAGAATGCTTACATTTACCTCTTCTGGAAAAAAAAATGACTTATGGAAAATGAATCAGTCGTTAGAGAGAGTCGTGTAAGTGCTATGTGTTACACTTCTTGTTCGCAAGAATACTATCCATTCAGTCAGCAAACATTGATGAAATGTCTACAATGGGCCATATCCTGTTACAGGTGTTGTTAGTAATATAGCAATAAATAAAACATATGCAATTCCTGTTGGTTGGAAGAAAACAATACAGTAAAAGAAAATAAATGTTTAATTTATATCATGAATTTATAAGTCCGTGTGAATAGAAACTACATAAAAAGAGAACCTTCACTTTTCATGTAAGAAAACTTAGTTTTAAAGGGATTATATCACTTCTTCAATGTCAGTCAACATTTCTGTGTTTGAACCAAATGAGCCAGGCCAATTCAGCATGGTTTTCAGAGGTCCCTTTAATTGCCATATACCCTCCTTGCAAATAGATTTGTTGCACCCATAGCCCTCATTCTTTACCCTTCTCTGCATTCATATAAGTGCCACATGACTTTACTGCTGCTTCCATTAATAAGGTCGAATATATTTCCTTCTCCCCTTAATTCTGATTTCAGCCTTGTGACTCACTTTGGCCAATGAGATATCAGCAAATGTTTTAAAAGCACAGGTTCTTGAGCTTATGCGTGGCTAAGAAAACATAGCTGAGCCACCTTGCTTGAGGATAAAATACACTGAAAATGAGAGATGTCATAATATTCATGTCGACTGAAGTCATCCTCAGTCAGATAGCAATTATGACCCTCATTCATATAAGGGATCCCAGGGGATTACAGAAGAACCATGCACGGCCATGTGCAGACTTGACAGCAATACACATGTTACTTTAAACCATTAAGTTTCAGAGGATTGTTTGTTATGCACCATTACTGTGGCAATAAATCACTGATGCACCCTTGTTCTGCTGCCTGATGTGCTCTGCCCTAATTTTAATGTGACCTATAATTAGTGTGGTTTGTTTATGTTTCCCAGTTTCTGTCTCATTCCTTAGTCTTAAAGAAACAAAATTGGTTGTTCCTGAATGTTCTCCCACGAGAACACAGATAATTATAAATAGACTTGAGCAGTGACTTCACTACCTCTGTCGAGAAAAAGGATCACTGACAGAGTTTTGACAATCCTCTGCTCAGGGATCAGGATCCAGGTCTAAGCAAAACATGCTGAAGACAAAGCTTAAACTTGTGACCTTAGATGACATCAGCTCCCAGATCATTTTTGTGTGCATTTAAGTCCCACAAATACAGGGTAATGTCAAAACATGCTAGTATATGACCTTATGTGTCTCAAGGAAGAATAATACCTTTTTAATTTTTTTTAAGTTTACTGATTTATTTTGAGAGAGAGAGCACAAGCAGGAGAGGGACAGAGAGAAGGAGAGACAGAATCCCAAGCAGGCTAAGCACCTTTAATGCAGAGCCTGATGTGGGCCTCGAACTCATGAACTGTGAGATCATGATCTCAGAAAGAGTAATCTTTCTATCACAAGACAGAGAATAAAGAATGGACCAGAAAAGTTTCCTTAGATGATCAACTTTCATAGTTTCCCTCTCGAACCAGGTCGGGGGGGAAGGCAGAGTGCGTTGAACTGCCTTCTGCACATGAATATATACAACAGAGCCATTTACCCGGGAAGAAGGACTCTATCTTCTATCTGACCCTCAGTCAGCCTCCCTTTCCCTTCCTTCAATTTCTCTGGCTCAGATTCCATTTATTCTGGAAGTTAGTTGATGTTTTCCCTTTGAAGTAGATGTTGAAGGGGGCAAAATGCCACAGCCTGAACCTTCGCTCCCACATAGATGAGAGCCTATCCTTCTAAAGCTGAGTCAGGAGTAGGCTAGCTTGTCCCAAAGTTCATTCACACCTCGGCCTGTACTAGAGACTTTTGACCCACATTCCTACATATCACCCGTCAACCGCTCGACCCAGAACTCTTCCTACCTTTGCATCCCTAAGAATAGAAAGCTAAGAATAGAAAATGGGCTCTTCCTACCTTTGCATCCCTCTAGAACTGCACCAAGTGGGAGGCGAGAGCTCCTCTGGCTCATCGTTCCTTAACACCGTTTCCACTGAGGAGTCTGATCTGATCTGGACAGTAATTGGGCAATCACCTTTGGCTCTGCGCAGTCACCATTATTTCCTGTGGGTCATCCTACCCAAACCACCACAGGGCAGCTGCAAGGAAACGGCAATGAATAAACTCGTGCTTGTGTGAGCTACAAAGCCACAGACAGACTAACAACAGAACTTGCGCTTAGATCTTGATTGCACTCCCAGGCTGTTTTCTTAAGTACCGTATTTAAGGCGTTTCATGGCAAAACCTCAGTCTCGGAGGACAAGTGATTCTGACTTTTATCCCAAGGACCAAACAGCAGCTAAGAATAAACTTGAATTTGCACACATTAGCGTTTTGTTAACAAACGTCAGGAGAACAATCACTAACCACTACAACTGAGTATACTAATAATAGGTACCAATCAACCCTTTTGATAGCCCTTTTCTCTTGGTTGCCCTGGAAAACCCTTCACCCACAACCGTTATTGGTTGATTATGATTATGATTATGATTTCGCTTGAGATATAACACATAATACTCGACCCAGGTCTTCCGAGCTGGGTTTTCAAAAATTTACCCACAGCCCTGGGTCCCCTCAGTTGGTCTGCGAAATCAGGAAGGATATTCCATTTATTTTATGGCTTGCTAATTACTTGATTTATTTTTTTTAATCAGAGAACCAATTGCTCCAAAAGATCAAGATGTAGAAATCAGACCCAAAAAAGTTTGGTTTTTTACCGATCCCATTTTTTTTCTACAGTATATAACATCCAACTAAAACTCATATTCTTCCCACATTGATTTTCTGTGCTGTTTTCTTAACATTTTTCACTGGATCTGAAAGTCTGTGAAAGGGAGGGCAATCTGTGAGGATACGGACAGACAAAAGTAGAGTTGTCCTTAGTTGAGTTCACTAAAACATTATGATTGTGTTTTAAAAATATACATTTTATCATGGCTTACTTGATCTTCTTCAAAGAGCATTTTCCACTCGCTGTCATAATGTGTAGTTTTTATTCATTCATTTTCATTATTTTACCATATTCGACTGTCTAAATACAAACATTTTCTTTTTCATGTGTTGACAAAACTTACAGTTTTTGCAATAGTTTTGTTTCAGCAGAAACCCAACTCAGAGCATTCTGGTGCAGGTCTCTTCGTGTACTGGAAAATAATTCACAAGGCCCTATGTCTTAAAGTGTGCACACCTCCAACGATAGGGTATTGTTAAATTAGTCTGTAAAGTGATCTTTCAAATTATCTTACTCCAAGAAGTATATGACAGCTGCTGTTACTACACATCACATCCTGTCCAAGTCTTGGTTTTATAAGTTCTTAAAAATAAAGATACAGGCCACCAGCTTGTACCCATTCTAGGGGCTTAAAATGGTGGTGAGCGTCTTGTCATGTTTACTGCGATTCATATTTGCTCTTATAGAAATTGAATGTTGGTGTCTTCTTATTTTCTGTTGGTTGGTTTGAATTTGCTGTACTGATTTTATTACTTTTTTAACATTTATTTATTTTTGAGAGAGACAGAGAGCGCGAGCAGAGGAGGGGCAGAGAGAGGGGGAGACAGAATCCAATATGGACTCTGCATTGTCAGTGCAAAGCTTGATGTGGGGCTCAAGCCAACTAACCATGAGATCACGACCTGAGTGGAAGTCGGATGCTCAACTGACTGACACTCAACTACGTAGGCACCTCTGGATTATCTTTTCATGCCAAAACGCAAAGAAACATAAACACAATGAGGGGCGCCTGGGTGGCTCAGTCAGATGGGCATCAGACTTCGGCTTAGGTCATGATCTCACAGTTTGTGGGTTTGAGCCCGGCATAAGGCTCTGTGCTGACAGCTCAGAGTCTGGAGCCTTCTTCGGATTCTGTATCTCCCTCTCTTTCTACCCATCCCCTGCTCATGCTCTGTCTCTCAAAAATAAATACATGTTAAAAAAAATTTTTTTTTAAAGAAACATAATGATAGGGGAATGCCAAAGGGAGAGAGGAACCAATTGAGAGGGCTTATAATATCCGAAGCTGGAGCATTTTAAGAAGCAAGCTAAATAAAGTAGTACTGGATTAGAATCCAACATATAAAATAAATACCCATACTGGTATAAATAAGTGCTTGAATAAATAAATAAATGGGGGAGAATAGACAAATCTGCTGTGCAGAAGAATTCCAAACAATTTCAATTGTCACTGCAACAGGCTACTTAGGAAATCAGGCAGTAGATAAACGAAATTCTCTCTAGTCTCCCAGGATGTGAAAATATTCTATTTTCCTTCCATGAACTCAAATCCTCTCAATCTTATTGCTTATGGCTCACCGTTTTCATCTCCTTGCCCACCCACTCCTCACCACCAGATGAACAGCTGCCTGAACTTGGTGAATAAGACCAGGATTTGGGATGGGGGAGGGAAGAAGATTATAAGATTAGAGTCATAAATATATAAATATTAGTCATAAATATATAAATATAAATTATGATATTGGGGTGCCTGGGTGGCTCAGTTAGTTAAGCGTCCGACTTCAGCTCAGGTTATGATCTCACGGTTTGTGGGTTTGAGCCCCGCGTCGGGCTGTATGCTGACAACTCAGAGCCCGGAGTCTGCTTTGGATTCTGTGTCTCCCTCTCTCTGCCCCTCCATTGCTAAATAATATTAATAATGCATTACTAATTGTAAATATATTTACATTTAAAATATATATCTTTTATATATTATAAATGTATAAATATAATTTTTATATTGATATTGATATATAAATAGCTCAGTATAGACTCATGGCACACCAATGACTAGGTCTGCAACCAAGGTAATAATAAGTCCTCTCTAACCTTTGGTTTCCTTAATGTCCTTAAATGAATGTCAATGGTATTTTTCTTAGCTTTTGCTTTGAATGTGAGGAGATCATTGAGGAGATTATATATAGAAAGAAAGGTACAGATAGATAAATTATAGATTATATATAGTTACATTTTATTTAAATTCTATATTTTAGGTGCACCTAGGTGGCTCAGTCAGTTAAGTGTCCAACTCTTGGTTTCAGCTCAGATCATGATCTCATGGTTGGTGGGTTTGGGCTCCACGTCAAGCTCTGTGCTGCCGATGCAGAACTTGCTTGAGATTTTCTCTGCCTCTCTCTCTCTGCCCCTCCCTCATGCATGTGCACCCTCTCTCTGTGTCTCTCTCTCTTTCTCTCTCAAAATAAATAAACATTAAAAATTTTTTAAAAAAAACAGTATTTAGTAATTAAAAAAGAACCATGCAGATGAAAATGAAGGCCATCAACTTGGAGGTAATATTTGCAAGATATATAAATTGCACAAGATTAACACACAGTAAAGGCTAAATGTTTGTGTACACTCCCGAAAAGATGGCTAAATATTTCAGCCTCCTGTGCTTTCAGCCAGTTCTCGGAGGTGTTTTACACACTTTTTGGAAGGTATTTGGGTAATCGAATCCCAATTACCTCAAATGGTGGATTTAATCACCTTGTTTTGGCTTTCCTTCTGCCTTCCTATCTACTCTCCCCACTCCTTCTCACAACTTTCTGAGCTGATCATCCAATAAACCCTCTGCACTCAAATCCTTGCTGCTTTTAGGGGAAGTGAGTAGTATGGAACCAGAAGTGGCTCTAGGAAGAAAATCTCAGTTGTTGGAAGTGAGTGTCTACCCAATCAGATAATCATAAAGATTCCTTATTAGTGGAAATTATAATGATGATCTCTATCTAGCATGCTGTAATAGCACTACTGAGACTCCAGCCTGCAGTAGGTAAGAATGAGGTCCGTGTAGAAGAGAAAAGTTTGAATTAAGCAGTCTTAGTGCTTTGAACAATATGGGAGGAGGCTAATGATAAGGACTGTGGCCTTGGCTGGTGATATTAACTGCATTAGAAACCTAGAGGAAAATGAATAAAATTCTTAGGTCAGTTAAATATCAATCCAAAGCACACTATAGAAGTCACAAGGCTTCCCTTAAAACATGTATAAATATATATATTCTGCAGCCATAGGGCAGAATATATATATTTATATGTGTTTTAATATGTTGAGTAAAAGAAGCCCAACCCAAAAAACCAAGTACAAATTTTAATTTTAAACATAATACAACTGCGAAAGGCACCAGATACATGTCTTTAATAAATCTTTTATTGTATTGTCAGGTCAGGGACCTCAATTTTAGGGGAGCGGTGTGGCCACTGGTGGGGCTTTCTGTAACTTCCTACCATGGACAGCAGCAACCACATCTTAATTTACTGGAAACAGCTGTGATTTCCCAACTACTTCCCTTTCATGCCCTTTGATACTCTTATCTGTCTCTTTTCTGATCCCCTCCATACCCCCAAACATGAAGCCTCAAAACTCAGGTGTTACAGGAGAGAGACATGAGTTTCCAAAGCGATTGCACCATTTTGCATTCCAGTTTCCCCACGATGATGCCAGCACTTAGTATGGCCAGTCTCCTTCATTTTACCATGCTAGTAGATGTGAAGTAATCTCAATGTGATTTTAACTTTGCTGTGAGCTCTTTTCGTATCGTCATTTGTTTATTTGGTGGAGTGTCTATTCAAATCTCTGGCCTCATTTTAAACTGAATTGCTTGTTTTCTGGTTATTGAGTGGTGAGAGGTCTTTGTATATTCTGCATGCAAGACCTTTATCTGAAATATGATTGAAAACTCTTTACTCTCAGCCTTTCTTATCTTTTTATTCTACATCAACATCTTTCAAAGAACAGATGTTTTTAATTTGAATTCCAATTTGCATTTTTTAAAGTGGATCATGCTTGCACTTCTCCAAGTTCACCAGCAAGAGCAAGAGAGAGCTTTTCTCTAGCAAGTAAGAAAGCCTCTGTCAGCTTACAGGGTACAGAAAAACCTGGGAATTCAAGTTTTGGGGGCATTTTCATGACCGTTTCATCTCCATTCCAAGTCTCATCATTCCATTTTTTTCACTGGGGTCCCTGATAATACAACTTGGCAGTTTCTTAAATGTAAAGCATCTTTCATAGGACAGCCTTTCCACTTCTAGGTATTTATCTAAGGGAAATTAAAGCTTGTGTCCATATAAAGTCTGGAACATGAATGTTCATAACAGCTTAATTTGTCATAGACCCAACCTGGACATAGTCCAAATGCCCATCGATACGCAAATTTATAAACAAATTGTGATAAATCCATACAATGGAATGCCACTGTGTATATGAAAAAACATGGATGGATGACCTTGAATACAAGATTGCTGAGTAAAAGAAGCCCAACACAAAAGAGCACACAGTTGTCAAAAGATTACGTATCTTATCACATTATAACTGGGAAAGGAAGAGAGGCAAGAAAGATAATGTTGTTTTTCAAAGAGGTTCCTCTTTCTGGAATAATCTACGAGGTCACCTTTTCCCACACAGGAAATGGAATTATCTTCAACACCATCACTGGGTGTATTTATGTCACAATAACTACAAGGAAAGATTTTTATATTTAGTGAGTGAATCTACCCTCCAAGATGCAAAGGTTGGGCCACACATTATGCACAGTACTATAGACCCATAACTATGGTTGAACATTTTCAGAGAGACATGGGAGAAAGACGATCTTGAATCTATAGCTTACAGTTCTCACTACCACACACACCAAACCCCTCAGAGTTAGTAATGGAGAGTCATCTCTAGCAACAGACATCTGCATCCATCCTAGCATCATGTTCCATCCTAAATACCCCTCTTCCTGGTAGAAAATATAAATTAACTCATACAGGAAAGGAAATATACTTATAGGTCAACATCAAGCATTTAGTAAAATTATCTTGAATACATATGTTGGATTCTTTAATGGAAACCAGCGGGGACCTTCTCATTCCATATCCAAATTTGTGTAAAAGGGACTGGAAGACTGGGATCAATACTTCCCAGATACCTTAGCTAGTGTTCTAGAGGCAATTTATACTCTGCCAATGGTACATGCTAGAATGAGATCTGGTAGGGGAAAGAGAGATATAAGTCATGTACTTTTTTCTAGAGTAGCAGGAAGAGGCGTGGATGCGTGTTTCGGCAAGCACGAGGTTTAACGGCAACATTGGTTTTCCTATCGGTCACTTGCCTCAGTGTTTTAGGGGAACCGTATGGCCACTGGTGGGGCTTTCTGCAACTTCCTATCATGGGTGGCAGCAACCACATCTTAATTTATTAGAAACAGCTGTGATTTTTCTTTTCAAAAGCATAGGCAATGGCATTGTCCTCCTGAATCTGGTTCCCCAGTAATTTCCAAAAATTATTTCTTTTCAATTTTTAATTATGGTAAAGAAAATACAACATAAAATTTACTCTTTTAACCCTTTTTAAGTACAGCTTCAGCACGGTTAAATATATTCACAGGGATGTGCAACAGCACTTAGAACTATTTCTTGTTGCAAAACTGAAACCCTATACCCACTGAACACCTCCTCATTTCCTACCCTCAGTCCCCGGCAGCCACAACTCTACTTTCTGTTTCTATGAATCTGACTTTGTTAGATCCTCATAGTAGTAGAATCATACACCATTGGGTTTTTTGTGATTGGCTTACGTTACTTAGCATAATGTCCTCAAGGCTCATCCTTGGTGTACATTTCACAGGACTTCCTTCTCTTTTGAGGCTTAATAACATTCCATTGTGTGTGTATATGCCACGTTTTCTTCCTTCAGTGGTCCACTGATGAACATTTGGGTTGTTTCCACCTCTTCTATTATTGTGAATAATGCTGCCGTGAGTGTGGGTGTGCAAATATCTCTTCCAGATCCTGCTCTCAATGTGTACCCAGAAGCGGAATTGCCAGATCAAATGGTAGTTCTATTTTTTCTTTTTTGACACCCCCCCGTACTGGTTTCCATAATGGCTGCTCTCATTTACATTCTCACCAACAGAGTGAAAGAAGGCTCTTTTCCCCACATCGTTCACAATCCTTATTATTTATTGCTTTTGTTTGTTTTGAAAGTGGCCATCCTAATCTACTACAGGTTTTTTGCTCTTTGGTTACCGTGAGACTTACATAAAACATGTCATTTTAAGCTGATAGCAACTTACCGTCAAGGGCATACAAAAGCTCCCTGCATTCATTCCCCTTGATACTTTTAATGTCACAATTCACCACCTTTAGATGGTGTACTCATTAATAAATTATGGTGGCTATTGTTATTTTTAACACTATTTTTCTTAACGTTTATACTATAGTTATTAGGTGCTAACATAACAACCTGTTACAGAATCAGTCTTCTAAACCCGAAGGCATATTGACCTTTGCCAGTGTGCTGTGTACTCTCATGTCCTTAACTAACATCTTTTTATTCCAGCCCAAAGGTCTGCTTTCAGAGATTCTTGATGGGCAGGTCTAGTGGTGACGAACTCCTTCAGCTTTTGTTTGTCTGGAAAAATCTGTATTTCAGCTTCATTTCTGAAAGATAACTTTGCTGTATACAGTATTCTTGATGGGCAATTTTTTCTTTCAGCGTTTTGAATATGTTATTCCACTATATCTTGGCCTGTAGGGTTTCTGCTGAGAAATCCGCTATCAGCCCAATGGCTTTGTAGGGTTTCTTTGTAGGGTGGGATTCCTGCTGGGGTCCTAAAAGCAGTCAGCAGGAACTACCTCATTTTTATGCTCTTTGATACTCTTATCTGTCTCTTTCCTGATCTCTTCCATATCCCCAGTCATGGAGACTTAAAACTCAGGGTGCCATGGGAAAGAGACAGGTTTCTAGCAGTGAGCCACACAGCTGTGGTAGCTGGGAACTCACTCATTGCCCTCGCTTTTCCCTGAGAAAGGTCACCACCAACCACTTCAGCCACCATGCTGTGGCTTCTCAAGGGAGGGGCACCACTAGAAGTTCCTCTAACCCTCTCCAATGTGTCAAAACTTGGCATTTGTTTTGGTTTTGCTTTGCTCGAACAGAGTGCTAGAATTTCTCCTTGGCAAGACTGGACTTCTACAAAGTCTCTCTTGCCTATGAGTGTGTGCCCCAATGAGCCCTCTCCTGGTTCTCCCCCACGGAAGGCTGAGGTGGGCTGGGGCCAGGTAGCAGCTCCCTTTGGTTCTGCAGCCCCTATTGACATCTGCCTGACTCCAGATGCACAAGTCAGAAACTCTTCCTGGGTCCCTTGGTATTTGGCACCAAACCCATGGCTCCTGTAGAGATACTTTTGTTCACAGATGGTGAGTTCGTTGTTTAAAAGGGGAACAAAGAAGAGTGATATCTTATGCTTCATGATGCTGATGTCATTTCCACACTCCAGGTTTCCCACATCGGGAACAAATGAACAATTGATCACTTGGAAGATGACAGAAATCATCTATTCTACACCTCCCATAACCAAGAAAGGTGGTAGAGCCAAGTGGAAACAATGTGACTGTTAAATCAAGCTGGCTTGGGTTTAAATCCCAGCTGTGGAATCTACTGGCTAAGTGACCTTAGTGAATTATTTTTATTCTTGTTGAGTAAAGAACCTTACAGATTTTAAAGAGAGATATTGTTTACCTCTAAAGTGTGTTTTAGGGATTAAAGTGAATGAAAACAAGGCTTCCAGCAGAAGGCTAGAGACCTAATGGAAATTCAATTAACTTTAGCTTTATTCCCATGGGAGTCAGAATTCCAGGTCAGCTGTTTGAAATTTAATTGTTGATTTCCCGTGGTACTTTTCCTTGCAAAGGAAACTGTTCTTCTATGTTCTAATAGTGTCTTCTATTCGCCCAAGTGAATCTTTCTTTCTTTTTCTCCCTCCCTATTTGAATATAAACTTCTGAAGGGCAGGATTTGCGGCATATTTCTTATCTTTTGTCCTGTGACAGAGTAAAATGTCTGGAATTCAACATGGGGTCAGCCATCGTTGTGTTCTATTGCCATAGCTGTAGAATCCTACTAGATAAAATATCAATGTTATTTACAAGGGCAAAAATGTGTCTGGAGGCTGGAAGTGATAATTGTCTACCCTAGGATACTTGTCTCTTGAAACAAAAAAAAAATATCGAAAACTACTACACCATGTAAAAGATATTCCTAACTTTCTTACATAGACTAATTGCCAATACTCCTTCTGCCTTGTGACCAAGTCCTTACAGAAGCATAGGCCAGAATCCAACCCAAAATGTTATCTGAGGCCACCAAAGAACAAGAATAGGAAATGAGCTGTTCTATCCAGCACCTTTTAGGCACAGCTGAATGTTACAGTTCAGAATATCCCTTGAGGGCCACCTGGGTGGCTCAGTCGGGTGAGCGTCCGACTTCGGCTCAGGTCATGATCTCCGCGATCCGTGAGTTCGAGCCCCGCGTCGGGCTCTGTGCTGACAGCTCAGAGCCTGGAGGCTGCTTTGGATTCTGTGTCTTACTCTCTCTCTGCCCCTCCCCCACTCATTCTCTGTCTCTCTCTGTCTCAAAAATAAATAAACATTAAAAACTTAAAAAAAAAGAATGTCCCTTATTATCCATCCCTCTGTTCCTTGTGTTTGTTTCAGATTGAGGCTTTTGCACTGTGTTTTCCTAGGAGGTCATTCCTAATAGGTTGATAGCACGTGTTAAGATATTTCTCATCACCCAAGAGAAATGTTTACAAGTTTCCTTCCCAAAGCACATCTGAAAACATATTTCTCTATAGCTTCTCCCCATCTACTTCTCTGTTTAGGGCTAAGACAATATCATCCACTACTGTACATTTCATGGGTTTAAATTTACTTAGAATTATTCTATGTGAAGGCTGCTAATAATTACTTTCCTGGTCCCTTCCAGGATCCCATACCCACTTTCTCCAATTAGAAATGACAAGGTACACATAAAATTTGTCAAAGGCTTCTGAGAAGTTGGGAAGATGTGTCTCTTTTCTACTTCGAGATTAGGTATCAGTATTTATGAATGCAGTAGGTCCTGTTCATTCCAGGCACTTGGCTGCATGATCTTTGGGCATGCCTAATGACTTTGAAATAGTTGTATTCACTATACCCAGTTAAGAAATAAGAAAAATAAGCTAAGATAAAATTGCCCAAGATCAGAGAGCTGGTATCTAATGTAGCTACTTCAATTTGCTTCCGAGTATATTATATTCCCAAGTTCACATTCTAAACAATCTCTGTTCCTCAATGTCATTCACCAAACCCCTATGGAGGGCATCCCAGAGAGAAGCTGTTAGAGGAGACATAGATTGAACCCACTTGACTGTGCAGTGAGTAGAGGTCTTCTAGGGGAGGAAAATACTCATGAAACATAGTGACTATCAATGGACTTTCACATTCTTACATGTATAAATTCACCTCAACACTCCACATCAAGCTGGAATTATAGATGCAATACCTTATTTTATCAGTTTTTTAAATAGGTAGACCCAAACCTCATAGAACGGAATAATTTGGGAAATTTTATTTCTAAGACAATTTTCAGAAAGATACCTTAGGTGAGATGTTGTCAGAAGAGTTTAGAACAAATATTATTGTCCCAGACACCTTGCTAGGACACACGTTAAATATTATTAATATTTTTATAATTATAATTAATTATAATTATATGTAATTATTGTAATTAATAATTACAATATTATTACAAAGTAATTATTAAAGTAATGTATAAATTATTACAAAGTAATTAAATAATTTAAATTAATTTTAAACTTGTAAACTTTTAATTAAAATTAAAAACTTGTAAACATTTAATTAAAATTAAATAAATAAATTATTACAAAGTAATTAATTACATGTAAATGTAATTATTAATTATTAATTAAATAGCATCAGATAGCTCTAATTGCTCTTGCTAGCCCAACTACAAACTTAATAATCGTGATTAGCAAAAGCACAGAAGGATCAATTGGAAATCTTTTGTTGCATTTTCAACAACAATTTTTTGCTCATTTTCAGATGGAGAGCCCGAAGTCCACAAAGGGAAAAGACTATTCCCAGTTCACATAGCATAGCAAATAAATTAGAGTCAGGGCCAACTTGTAAAATGAGACTCATTTTTTTAATGTTTATATTCGAGAGAGAGAGACAGGGTGTGAGTAGGGGAGGGGCAGAGAAAGAGGGAGACAGAGAATCCGAAGTAGGCTCCAGGCTCTGAGCTGTCAGCACAGACCCCGATGCGGGGCTCGAAGCCACAAACTGCCAGATCATGACCTGAGCCAAAGTTGGATGCTTAACTGACTGAGCCACCCAGATGCCCCAAAATGAGATTCATTATCACAATTTCTTTTATAATTTAGCTCATCATTTATTGACAAGAGATGGCTGACAATTGTTCTCACAACTCTTTCCTGTCTGTAGGATTATTTATAGATTGTTCCATTTGATAAAACATTGATTAAAAAAAGAGGACTTCACACCCTGTTCTTGGTCCCAGACATAATTGAATTGATTCTTTGATTCTCTGTTATCCTTGGTCAGGCCCTTACCCTCAAACGCAAACACAAACACAGACAAGAAATCAACTGAAATTATTCCAATTTATTGCACAAATACTAGTAATTGAGGATACATCAGGAAGATCACAAGGACACTAACAATAAATGATCATCTACTGCATCATGGGGTGAAGTGGTTATGAAATAAGAAATGAGGCTGGATGAATAGATGTGCATTAGGCAGTCTTCATGGAGTAGATGACCTTCAACTTGAAATTTTTAGAAAGATAATTCGAAGCAACGAATGTGTGAAGAAGGCCAGTTGTGTGCTCAGGGTATGCCTGAAGTGGGCGTGTGATAAAAGGCAGGCAGGGGCAGGACAACTATCAGAATGGTCTTGAGACAAAAATTGCGTAGTGTACATAGGAAAGATATAGTCAACAACATAGAAAAGATATAGTCAAGATATAGTGTATTTAAATATGCAGGAAGCATATTTAAAAGAGAAAACTGAAGTGGAATTAGAGAGTGGGGCCATTAGAATTAGTTTTAATGCATGTGCATGTGCGTGTGTTTTCCCATACAGACCTTCAATCCTGGCAGGCAACTTATTCCTAATATCTTAATTTTATAGATGAGAAAAATCAGATTAAGTAAAATAAATTAATAACTTGCCACAACCCACTCAACTAATAAGCAATAGGCCTGGGATTCCAATGCATTTTCTAAGATCAGTGATCCTTCTAACATTCCATGTTGGACTCTCCACATAAGATCAAACATAAGTGGGAAGATTCCATTGCTAAGCTGGTAGGATAAACATCCACCAAAATGAGTAATACAAGCCTGTAGAATTCTATTCCAATTTCTATCTGACTATTATCCTATTGCTAATTATCTGCCAATTCGGTCTCCTTCTCACTTCCAAATTCACTTTAGAGTAATTTCTTTCTTCTTCTCAACTCTACTTGTTGCCTGACCCAGTGGTAGATCTTCTCAGAATGTTCCCCCATCCACTCCATAAATACACTTTGAACTCCCATTATGTAGGAAACTGGGAAATATGGAGTGAAAGAGACAAATGTGGAAAACTTCGACCACTTAATTGGTCTTCAGTATACATTTGCTGAATGGGCTTTGTCCTTTAGGTGCTTACAGTCCGGTAGGGGGACATATATCACACACATCTATAGCTCCAAAAAGGGCTAAGAGCCAAACATGATCAAACTGTCAAAGTTTAACTCAGCTCTCAACCAATCTTCCTCTCGTTTCCTCTATTTGCACCGTTATAGGCACACAGTAAATGCTGATTATTTGTTGACTTCCCACAAAAGTTGGTATGAGACAGCAATAGAAAAGAAGAAAAATAGGAGTCGATCATATCTAAAAATGGGCGAGGCAGGGGGAATTTAGGTGAACAGAAGCAACAGGTAGAATATTACCATCTGGAGAATAAATCCTAATGTAAAACTGGCAGACCATAGAGAGATTTGAAATTTTGTCGGTAGTCCCTGAAACAAAGATGTTGGCTTATTCTGGACCTTTTGCTGTGAGTCAGAATGTTCTGAACACATAATTCTTATGAATCAGCAGGAGATGTCTCCACTTTGTCTTCCAACTCACTGTAAATTGGCGAATATATGTTTAATTCTTCATAAAGACGATCGTCTGGAATCTGATGTGAGAAAAATGATTTCATATCAATCACCAGGAATTTTCCACCACTAGACAATTTGTTTGAGAGCTCTAACTCATCTCTTTTAGCTTTCTAAGTCTCACTCTCTCTCTCTCTCTCTCTCTCTCTCTCTCTCTCTCATTACCCTGTAATTATTCTTTCCATCTCCAATAAACCAAGCAAGACTGGCTCACCAAGTGGGCCCAGGAGAAATTATGTTGGTCAATAACAGGTTAGTGAGACTATTATATGTCTGAACTTTGGTATCTCCTGGAAGATTTGAGTAAGCGTATGTGCATCAAATATTGGCGAGTCTTTTTCATACGTCAAAGGTATAATGGATGGGTAAGGCAAGCAGAAATGCAGCTGGTAATAATAAATTAGGAAGGAAAGAAAATTGAGACTTGAGAGCAAGGAGGAAGGTGAAATTCAAGAAAAAAGAGAGAGTAAGAACAAATATAAGGGGGCTATTCTGGAAGAGAAAATAAGCCCAGATACCTGAGTGTTTCCGTCACATGCTCCCTTCACATTTGTCTCTCATGCTTGACACACAGCCTTTTCTAAAAGTTAATCTAAAAATTCTACTTTCCTAATGCTCAGTCATGGGGATATACCATGAGATTTGTGCTCTTATAAGTGTAAAAACGTGATTTAAAATACGATATTTGGAAGCCAAAATACTGAAACATGGAGAAATAATTTTCTAGAAGAAATGTTCCTGGAAATCCAGGCCGTACTTTTAAGATGATGCTCAAATTCTTCAGTTTGTCATTCAGGATTGAGTAGCAGGCCTCTACCTACCCTCTTCCCTTGAAATATTTCTCCAACTCCATAGATCATGAGTGACACAGCACTGCAGAACCCCAGGATGGTGAGAAACAGGGTCATTGCCACGACTTCCTGTTGAACGATAACCAACAAGACAAGTGAAGTCACAGGAAGGTGCCCTGAAAACGGGTCCCTTTATAACAGCTCCTGATTTCATCACCCCGTCAACGTGATCAGTCCCAATGAAGTGACACACACATGGGGACATCACGAAGTGGTAGTCCAGGCAGGTGACTCCAACCTCACAGAATTCAGCTGGGAAGGGGTTGGCAGCCAGTATCTCCACACACGCACTACATTACTTGATGGAGGTTACAGAAGAGGACGGGGTTCATGGAAAAGGAAAAGGGGGACTCTTACTTGGATTGGGACCCAGAATCTTAGCCATCCCACAAGAAATACATACAGTGGAAAAACAAGCCACAAAGCAGAAGTCATCTCCCTGAGCGTTCCAGCAGTTGTACATATAAGCCCAGCAACTCTTCAGGTTGATGGTCAGGATGAAGATTCCTATTCCTGCAGCTATGCTGCTGACAGCGTTTGCTCCCAGGCTTCCCCACACCTGATGGGGAAGGACAACACTCAGACCTGGGCCTCCACCTGCCAGCACATTCAATAGACCTGTCTGCGTTCTTACGGCTGGTTGCACCCAGTGGATTCTGCTTGGTTCAAAATGTAAATTGAAAAACGAAATCTTAACAATATACTCATTGTTTACTAAGCATCTATAACCTTCTTGCTAGGACTGCATTCAGAAAGACCTCGTGGACACACATCATCTGTCCTCAAGCCGTCTCCTTAATTAGAAATGAATCACCCATTTGATCATATGACCGTACCCACAAGGACAAGGCCCAGTGTGGGGATATTTCTTAAAACAAGTGTCTAGATAATGATGCCTTACTGTTTTTTTAAGAAGACGATTGCTATTGTAATCATTATATTTTTAATGATTATATCCAGCACAAAACAGATTGGGGAAAAAACACATCCACATTCACTCCTTATAGGGGAGATGATGACACATCTCCCTCAAGACTCCTAAAGTTCCATTCTTCCTATCTTCTCAAGGATGGCCAAAGACAGAATTGCAACTCACCAGATAGAGAGCATGTTTCTTTTCAGACATAATTGGCAAAAATCCAGAAATAGCAAACTGTACAAAAGGAAGGGAGGGAGAAACACGGTGAATCTCTGCCGGTCTTTATTTCCCCTTTCACCCCTATCCTCCAAATATAAGGTAAAGTTGTGGGTACTCTATAAAGCTATGTATTAATATTCCCCCATAATCTCACTGTTTTCTTATTCTTATTTCCTATAAGGTACTTCTCAATATTAAAGGTGCATATGAATCACGGGACAGTCTTGTTAAAGTATAGATTATTATTATTTTAATGTTTATTTATTTTAGAGAGAGAGAGGGAGAGAACAGGGAAGGGGTAAAGAGAGAGGGGGACAGAGGATCCGAAGTGGGCTCCATGCTGACAATGGGGCTCAAACCCATGAACCATGAGACTATGACCTGAGGCAAAGCTGGACACTTAACCGACTGAGCCACCCAGGCGTTCCCAGATTATTTTTTGTAACTGAAGTATAGTTGACACACAATGCTACATTAGTTTCAGGCTTTCAACATAGTGATTTGACAAGTTAATCCGTTATGCTGTGCTCACCCCAAGTATAGCTACCATCTGTCCCCATATAATGCTATTACTAAACATTGACTAAACTCCCTATGCTGTGTCTTTTATTCCCATGACTGATTCATTCTATAATTGGAAATCTTTATCTCCTACTCCCCTTCACCCATTTTGCACATTCTCCAACCCCCCTTCCCCTCTGGCAAGCACAGTTTGTCTGTATTTATGGGTCTGTTCCAAAATGCAGACTTTTACCCAGTAGGTCCTGGAGGGGCCTTGGGATTCTTCATTTCTACCAGGCTCCCAAGTGATGCCGACTCTGGCAATCCATGGGTTACTCTTGGAGCGGCAAGGTCCAGCAGACCTGGCATGTGACTGTTATGAAATGGCTCTCATTTTGTTGTAATCATTTGTTTCTATGAGCATCTTGTGTGTTAGAGTGTCAGCCCCTTTGGGCAAGAAATGTGTGTTTGTAGCACGCATATCTTGAGTCTCACATATGTTGTGTAGATGTAAAGTAATTATGCAGATGTACATGGGAAAAGATTGATTGAAACTATAAATCAGGGGCGCCTGGGTGGCTCAGTTGGTTGAGCGGCCGACTTCGGCTCAGGTCATGATCTCACAGTCTGTGAGTTCGAGCCCCGCGTCAGGCTCTGTGCAGATGGCTCAGAGCCTGGAGCCTGCTTCAGATTCTGTGTCTCCCTCTATCTCTGCCCTTCCCCTGCTCATACTCTGTCTCTTTGTCTCTCAAAAATAAATAAACGTTAAATAAAATTAAAAAAAAAGAAACTATAAATCAATAGCACAGATTCCAAACCATTTCAAAGGTTCAGAGTGTATGATGGGTTGAGAGACACCTAATAAGCAAAGCGTATATGGCATGAAGGACAGTAGAGAGAAGTGTCAAATAAAATATGGCAGAGGTTCAAGAAGAGTCATGAATAGGTAGGTGATCTGATGAGTCCAAAGTATTTAGCAGAGTGCCAAGCCAATGCGGTACGCTGTAGCGTTAAAATCTATCCTTGTGAATGAAGTGTTGATACAAAAAGCAACATGGAGTAATCAAAAAATGATTATGCTGAGTGAAGGAAGCCAGAGAGTAGGGAGAATATGTTTTATAATTCCCTTTATATAAAACCCTAGAAAATGCAAACTAATCTAAAGTAGTAGCAGACCAGTGATTGCCTGAGGATGGAAAGACTGGGAACAGAGGGGTGGATTACCAAGGGGCACAAGGAAATTCTGGAGGTGATGGAAGTGCTCTTTATACTGATGTGGTAATGTTTTCACATGGGTATACATGTGCCAAAATGAATCAAAGTATAGACTTCAAATATGTGCAACTGATTGCGTGTCAACTATACATCAATAAAGGCATATATTTTAGGGATCTCATTCAGTCATCTGGTCTACAAACAGTACAGTGATGAAAGAAGATACAATGAGAGGCACCTGGGTGGTCGGTTGCATCCGACCCTCGATGTTGGCTTAGGTCATGCATGATCCCTGGGTCATGAGCATGGAGCCTGCTTAAGATTCTCTCTCTCACTCTCCCTCTGCCCCTCGCCCTCACTGGTGCTAACTATAAATAAATAAATAAATAAATAATTTAAAAAAGGAGATACAAGGATAAAGCACCTAAAAGAGTTTCCAGGACATCATATGAGTTCATCACATGCCCTTGAGCTTGTTTGACCTTGTCCTCCTCACCTCCTCAGTCTCTTCCTCTTCCCCCTTCATGAAGATAATTTGACTGACAAATGGTGTGAGGGATATTTTTCTTTATTGGATTCTGAAAGTTTATTTTTTTTTAATGTTGATTTATTTATTTTTGAGAGAGAGAGAGGAGACAGTGGGGGAAGGGCAGAGAGAGAGGGAGACGCAGAATCCGAAGCAGGCTCCAGGCTCCGAGGTGTCAGCGCAGAGCCCAACGCAGGGTTCAAACCCACAAACCATGAGATCATGACCTGAACTGAAGTCATGTGCTTAACCAACTGAGCCACCCAGGAGCTCCTGGATTCTAAAAGTTTTGATTCATTTTTTTATTAGTTAAATGTCCCTTGGGAAATTCATTTAACTTTTATTAATCTCAGGTTTCTCATCTAATAAAAGTGTGCTAATGCGTTTAACCCAAGTGCTTTGTAAATCGCAATCCATATACACACTCTAAATCCTAGACTAGATAGTTGGTTAGATCTGATGTGGACTAGAGAAAAGCTATGTGCAGTGTTATTTCGGAGGCAATCGTAGATGTTTACTCACGAACGCTGCTCCCCAGAATGGGAAGCCTGCTTTAAATGATGAAAAAATATCTTCCTTAAATTCGGAAATATTGATCACGGAGAGGACAATTATTCCAAAACAAAGACATACCAGAGCGATCAGGATTTGTGTTACCTGTAGGAAAAATGCATACGTTTTGTAAAATAAGAAAGTATTTTTCCAAGATTGCATCAGCCAAACATGAGAAATGGCCATGGTGTCTTAGGCAGTCCTGAGACCGGATTCAAATGCAGTATTTTCTAGGATCATCAGGCCACTCTAAGAATGGGTACAGGCATGACCTAATGCAGGGATGACCAATGCGTTTCTCATGTGCCTTTATTTACATAGTTATGGTAGACATCAATAACTGTTCTTTCCATCGAGATGCAGACAACAATTATTAATTTGATATTTATGATATTGATTCACCAGCAAATGACCAGAGCTGGGAGATTCTCTTTGCCATTCTTCTCCTAGTCTTCATGAGGAAATGCTTCTCTCTATTCAACCGGGCCCCATGTTGCCGCCTCATCTACCAAGTCTTTCAAGCCTCGTGAATCCAAGTGGGGAAACTGCGCATACACCCAAACGCTCTTTCCTGGAGCCAGGTCTATCTGGTTAATGTTGGAAGATGCTCACTCACCCCCAGGAATTGCAGCTCCCTCCTAAAAAACATCAGCCACGTATGGCCTGGTGGGGCTGAGGCAGCCTTCTCCCGCAAGGCGCTGTCATGGAGAGATACTTCTGAAAGTTCAATTTCAGGCACACTGTGAAGTTAAAACAGAAATTCAGCCATGAGAAAATTCTCACTCTGTAAAAAGTTCTCAACTGACAGGAATGGGTGGAGGATTGACTACGTTTTCAAAAACAATCTGGCAATTAAAGTCTTCATTATAATGTGTTAAGAGACAGGCTCTGAGGGTCCAAGTTAGTGGCCAAGATCACTGTCCAGCTAGTGACTAGATGAACAAAATGGAACAGAAAATAAGCCAAGTCATCTTATTCTCAGTGCAGGGTTACCATCAAGTTCTTAGCACACGATGCCGATGAAAAACATAAAAGCAAATAGATGTGTTGACCTATGTGTCTCTCAGTCTTTTTAACACAGAAATGTACCTAAATATATTTTGTTAACGACACACTCACCTTCGGGTGCACAAAGGAATGGCTTTGAAGGGTTAGTTAAGTCTCTATTCCTGTTTTCAGCCTCACAGGAGGCTAACTGGAGCTACTGTCCCTTCTGAAACTTTGGAATATACTTAACATTTTGCAATAATATTCAATCCAATATTGATTCCCAAAGCTCTGTCATCAGCCTCTCCTAAAATTTTTAAAAGGAGTCTTAATAACATATTCATCTTCAGTATTCAAAGGAAAACTGAATTATGTACTTCCCCCACCTCGCTCAAGAATGTTTCCTCTCTAAACAATGGGGCAGGATTCCGTAGGATGAGATTCACAGAGATTAACCAGGGAGGAGCCCAGGGTCATTTTGAAAAGTTTCTCTCCCTTAACACACATCAGATGCAGAGGCAAGAAATCTCAGTCGTTAGTATGAAACTCCCCTACCTCAACCCCACAATATGAGCCCCTTCTATGAAAAAGCTCACGTTATTCCCAGTTCGCAAGCTGAGTGAAAACCTTCCTCCCCAACACCCAGAGAGAACGAATTACTGGCAAAGTATAGCAGATAGCTTCTTTATACTCAATGTATTCATTAAACCAGACGAGTCTGTGCCTAAATCCATGAATTGATGTCTCCCCAGCACTGTGGCTATCGCTGGCCCCCTGGAACACAAAGAAAAGAGTAGCCTAGGGGAGTCTGGGTGGCTCAGTTGGTTGAGCATCGGACTTCAGCTCAGGTCATGATCTCGTGGTCTGTGAGTTCGAGCCCCACGTCGGGCTCCGTGCTGACAGCTCAGAGCCTGGAGCCTGCTTCAGATTCTGTGTCTCCCTCTCTCTCTGCCCCTCCCCCACTCATGCTCTGTCTCTCTCTGTCTCAAAAATAAAAATAAAACATTAAAAAAAAAGTATTCTTTAGAAAAGAGTAGCCTGTACTTACCTGGAGGGGTTTTGTGGGAGAGCAAGGCCTGCTCTGCTACTACTTTCTGTGTCCATTTTTTCAGGAGCTGAGCGATCCACCGGTGAAGAATGTTGTCACGATGAGCCTTGGTGGGCTTCCTCTCACAGTGTGCTCCGGATGGGCAGTGAAGATGGGTTGGCTCATGACCCCGATGACTATCTTCATACTCAAGGCATGTGTCCCGCTGATAAGTTTCCCAGCTGATTAAGAGCAGGAGGTCTGTTTGTGGTTTTGTTAAATCGAAGAACAAAACTGAGGGGCTGAACAGGGACTAGTATGGAATGAGGAAATTTGAGACTCGTGGAGAATAGACCTGCCTATTACCTGGCCCTTTCACAGAACCCAAAAACAAAAACCGTTGAGTGGAGACTGAGAAGGTGAGGGAGAACTGCAGAACAGAAAGAGAGGTTCTTCTCTTCTGGAGCTTTCTCTACTTGGCCGGTTCTTCTCTTCTGGAGCTTTCTTTACTTGGCCATTTCTGTGCCAGAAGTTTTCCAAAGGTACCCCTTGAGAAGCCTGTCTTCTCTGCTTGTTTTTTTTAAATTTTTTTTAATGTTTATTTCTGAGAGAGAGAGAGACAGAGAGAGGGAGAGAGACAGAGCGTGAGTGGGGTAGGGGCAGAGAGAGAAGGAGACACAGGATCACAAGCAGGCTCCAGGCTCTGAGCTGTCAGGACAGAGCCCAATGTGTTCCTCGAACTCATGAACGTCAGATTATGACCTAAGCCGAAGTCAGACGTCTAACCCACTGAGCCACCCAGGCGCCCCCTGTCCTCCCTATTTAAGGCATACTTGACCTCACACACAATCGAAGGCTGAAACCCTGCTTGCAAGTGTGTCTTAGCTTCCGGATCTCTGGATTGGTCTCTGACTTCAATATTTATTGTCTTTCTCTCCCTTCCTGACTTTTGGACACTATTTGTAGGAGTCTCTGCGGCAGACAGGCTCCGAGACTAGACAGGAAGAATGATGTGGGCTTTTCCTGATAGAGTGTGGAAGCTAAGTGTTCACATGAAAGACTTAGTCAGTCTGCGAAACATTAGACTGACTCTCTGCCGTTTTGACTTTTGTGATGGCGAGGATGCGGCCACGGGAGCACGGAGGGGCATGAACTTGGTAACAAATCTTATAGGCCGATCTAAACAGCATTGGACCAAGCAGGGTATCTAAATTAGGGTCCCAGCTTAACAAAGGGGTTCATTTTCATAGCATAACTAGCTAGAAAAATGAATGCATGGCAAAATGAACACAAAGGTTGAGATTCACAGATCTGGGATTCTTTTATTTGAGTTTAACTATAGACATAACCCTGAGTGGCCCTTCCTTAAACTATAAGATTCTACAAGTTGCACCTGTAGCCAGTCACTTGCAACGTGTCACTGGGATGTAATAAAATTACCCCTCATTCTTCAAGAAACTAAGATATGTGTGTGAAGAGACGACATCACATGACACATAAGCATACCTTCCATGGCAGAAATTTATTAACCCAAGTGCTGTCTTCCCACTGTGCCTCTGGGAACTTGTGGATCTAACCAATGTGTTATTGGAATTAAGAAATAACACTCCTTGGACTGCCTGGGCGGCTAAGTGGGTTAAGCATCCGACTTCAGCTCAGGTCACGATCTCACTGTTCATGAGTTCGAGCCCGCGTCCGGCTCTGTGCTGACAGCTCAGAGCCTGGAGCCTGCTTCAGATTCTGTGTCTCCCTCTCTCTCTGCCCCTCCCCCACTCACACTCTGTGTGTCTCTCTCTCAAAAATAAACATTTAAAAGAAAGTAAGAAAGAACTCTCCTTTACTTACTTATTTATCCCAAAAGGACATCAGGCTCTGGGTCAGGCACTGCCTTGTCACTGCGCGTGCACAGGTGACCCCGCTTACCCTCACCTGCTGCCAGAGTAGGATACAGATAAATGCGATCATGTCTCCAATACGTCAGAAGCCGCTGGAAACTCAGGAGGATGTAACAATTCTACCTGAACCATCTGGATGTAACACAGAGCTATGTTCAGAGCTATGCCGAGTTCAAGGAAGAGATTCCCTGAGCAAGTATCCTTCGGGCCAGGCTGGCCGCTCCCTCAGGGAAATGAGGCCACCTCTGCTGGCGAGTTGCCAGAAGAAATGCCTGTCGATGGAGTTTCCCGGGAGCCTGGACTAGCTCATGACGCATGCAGCGAATAATTAGGGATTAGGCTTGCGATTTAGACGGGAAAACAAATGGAGGACGGGGTTTGGGGTTTGGACGGGACCCTCTTTTGTAACAATGTTCACTAGCAAAATGCAAATCAGAAACGGAGACAAATCCTCAGGCCTCCAAATTGTTCCACACGCGGGTTTCCCCAGCCCCTCCTCCCACTGCTCTTGAGAGGCCCGCCCTCTCCGGGACCCACGGGTGGGGCTTTCCGCGCGCGCCGTCGTCTTTCACAGTCGTGAACCTGAAACATAGGCCAAAGGGACTTTCTTGTTTGGGGGGAGGCGAAACTGTCAAGATGAGTTTTAATCATGCCCCTGCCTGAACGGAAGAGATAATAGTTAGGGTTTCCGGCAGGCGTGTATTTCCTCCTCCGGGCAGTGTGTCTGCAGGCACTTCCCGTCCCCGCAGCATCTTTCCAGGAGCGAAGCTGCTTCTCCGGGTGCACGCTGGATTCGTCCTTCCAAACTCGGAAGAAATTTGCTTTCAGATCCCATCCGAAGAACTGTTTTCTCAGATTGAATGCTCAGTTTCCTTGAAACAAATGTGCGTGTTACAAATGGAAAGTTGCTATCTCTTTAGGGGATATTTTCGGATACTCCCAAAGGAATTTTTATAGCTTCATTCTCTCTGTCTCCCTATGCCCCTCTGGTTTCTACAACCCAGAGTGTGGGTTCAAAAAATACAGGAGAGGGGCGCCTGGGTGGCTTGGTGGATTAAGCATCCGACTTCAGCTCAGGTCATGATCTCACGGGTGGTGGGTGTGAGCCGGCTTTGGGCTCTGTGCTGGCAGCTTAGAGCATGGCACCTGCTTTGGATTCTGTATCTTCCTCTCCCTCTGCCCCTTCCCCTGCTCATACTCTCTCTCACTCTCTCTCTCGAAAATAAATAAACATTAAAAAAAACTGTTTTTAATAAACAAATAAAAAATAAATAAATAAACCTCTGGGTGAGAGGCCCAGAGAGGCGGAAACCAATACCAAACTCCAGGATTCCCTGGGAAACTGGGGTACAACATGGAAGGAAATAAGAAAATATCGTTCACAAAACAGGCTAGGTGGTTCTACAAAAAGAAAACGTTCGTCTCTTCATTTACACGACTTCAGAAATGGAAAGAGAAAGATTTACACAATCTGCCCCAGGTGCTTAAAATCTCTTTGAACCCTTCCTTGAGGTTGGAGCTTACCCGCCTTTGCAGAGTCCCAGCCACATAACTGACAAGTGTTCTTTCTTTATCTGCCCACACCCCTTCCAGCTTCCCAAATGGCACTTTCACAGGGAAAATTATAAGCGTGTAATTGTTGCAGGGTGTTGTCGAAAAAAAGACCACCAAATGCCAAATGGAAGGGAGGCAAGATTTTATTTACAGCCGGGCCAAACCTGATCTCCTGATGTTAAGGAGAAAATGCAGAGAATGGCGCCGAACAAAGGTAGCAGTGGGCTTATATGGGTTTTAGCAAGTTAGGGTACATCATAAAT
This sequence comes from Paguma larvata, assembly GCA_030068075.1. Lineage (NCBI taxonomy): Eukaryota > Metazoa > Chordata > Mammalia > Carnivora > Viverridae > Paguma > Paguma larvata. The sequence goes on along the minus strand of CM057831.1, from coordinate 102,123,026 downwards.
TAGTTAACCAATTATAATTTACAACATATTTTGGTAGCCAATTACATAGATGTTACGTTTGGCGGGGGCCTATTGCTTCAAGGTTCTTTGTCTTAAGTGAGCTTTAAATGACCAATTATAGTTAGACACTTCAGACACCGCGGGACAGCAGTTACGTGACTTTTTGCATGTTGACCTTCCTTTTATCAGCTCAAAACAGTAGGGCGAGAGCTCACTGTAATGTAAGTTAGCTATGTAGCAAGCAAGCAAAGTTACAGGAGTGAGACAGGCAGCTAACCCCTTCTGGTAACTAACAGGGAACTGCATAGGCTTCTATCTCAATGTTTTAGCAGTTACCATACAGTTGGTCAGAACAGTAAATGGGGAGATGCATTTGCAAAGCAATTTACAGAAGCCAAAACAGCCGGTTAATGGTTTTTATTATTGACTCAGGTTTGTTAACCTACAACAGTAATATATTCGTTCTCTTGTGACCAAAACATCTGCTTAGTGGGGAGAGTAAGAGACACCTAAAATAATGGGCAAGGGGCAGACACTAACTCCTATTCCTCGTATGGATAATGAGCTTGTTAGCTTTCCTGAGTCTTTCCCCCTGCCCTCCTAAAACAACTATATTGGAATGTTTGGTCGAATTCATTTTTAAAAAATTTTTTCAATGTTTATTTATTTTTGAGACAGAGAAAGACAGCATGAGAGAGGGAGGAACAGAAAGAGAAGGAGACACAGAATCCGAAGCAGGCTCCAGGCTCTGAGCTGTCAGCACAGAGCTCCATGCAGGGCTCGAACCCATGAACCGTGAGATCATGATCTGAGCCAAAGCTGGATGCTTAACCGACTGAGCCACCCAGGCGCCTCTGGTCAAATTCATTTTTTACTGTTTTCAATATTATTCCAAAATTTTTCATAATTTCATATTCTTTATTGGCTTATTTTTGAAAATGTAATTTTTTAATGTTTATCTATTTTAAGGACAGGAGGGGCAGAGAGAGAGAGGGAGAGAGAGAATCCCAAAGCAGGCTCTGTGCTATCAGCGCAGAGCCTCACATGGGGTTCAATCTCATGAACCAGGAGATCATGACCTGAGCTGAAATCAAGAGTCAGATGCTTAACTGACTGAGCCACCCAGGTGCCCGAAAAATATAATTTGCAGGTGGGTAGTTATTAACCTTTAAAAACAAGACAGCCAATTATTTTACCAGCAAAATGAGTTTGCTCAGGAATAGCAAAGGAATTTGCAATTTGCAACAAAGTATGGCGAACTGCAGGCAAGTCCCATAAGACAAGAGAAGCTTAGCTTTTATTAGGTTTCAGAAGGAAAATGGGGAGGGTTATGTTGAACAAGAGTTCATTGGCAAAGAACAAAGATTTGAGGTTATAGCGGCTTTTCACTGGCTGCAGGTAGTGGTGAATGCCTTGTTGCAGGGGCAGGGAGAGATCTTTATTCTTTTTCTTAAAAGCAGAAGATAAAAAAAATTTTTTAATGTTTATTTTTAAGGGAGGGGGAGAGAGAGCTTGCGCAAGAGTGGGGGAAGGGCAGAGAGAGGGAGACACAGAATCCATAGAAGGCTCCAGTCTCCAAGCTGTCAGCAGAGTCTGATATGGGGTTCAAACTCACAAACTGGGAGATCATGACCTGAGCTGAAGTCAGATGCTTAACCAACTGAGCCACCCAGGCCTCCCAAAAGATAAACTTCCTATGTGAAAAATATCCTTTCTTGTTAAAATCATTCTTATCTTCCTTCCTCCTGCTGGTTAGGCAGTCTGGGGAGTGGTATGTGTGCGAGAGCGCCCCCTGCAGGGTTGTCTAGCTCCATTTTCAATTTACTCCTGGTCAAAGGTAGAACATTCTCCAGTTACAGGCTGAGAAAGGATATCTGGGAGATAGGGTTTTTGCTAGCCTGAACAGTTCCTTTTTTACACCCTTAACCGTGATCGAATTCTAGAGAGGTATAGAGTTTGAACTGGAAAATATTCCTTTACTCAGAATCATTCACTCTATTTTCTCTTAGCATCTAGAGTCCATTTTGGGGCAATATCCAAATTAATTTTTAATTACAACATTTATTGGTTGTAGTCTCTTTAACATTTGACTTCATGAATTATTGTTCAAAATACGTGACATAAATGATTCTTACATTTAATTTTAACCGATTTGGTAAAATTTAAACTTTGACTTCATTTTTGTCTAAAAGGGACGTGTCCATTATATTTTTTAACTCTGAAGTTTTAAAATTTGTTGAGGGTGAGCAAATAGGGAAGGGACAGAGAGAGAAGGAGAGAGAGACTAAGGATATCCAACACAAACTATCTAAATAATATAATATACTATATAATATATATTAAAAAAGAAAAAATCTTCCCCCACTTGTAGACCTAAATGTGATGAAAAATGAGCAAGATCTTGAAAGGAAAAATCATATAATTAAGGAAAATAACTGAAAACTTTAAGACATTAATGAAAGAAATTGAAGAAGACAAAATTAATAGAAATATCTTCCTTGAAAGATTGAAATAATTATACTATCATATGTCCGTACTACCCAACAATAATTATACTGTGCAACCAAAACAATGTGGTATTTTCGCAACAACAACAAAGTTCCTGAGATAGGAAGCTCTGGATAGGTGTCTACATGTATGTGTGCTTCAATCTAGTACATACTGAGATGTTCAATGAAAAGTTCTAGAATACTTAGCTTTCTAAAATGAAGATGATGATGATGATGGTGTCATTCTCTATAGAAAAAGTAAATTACAGATGTATTAAAGCTCATAATATAAAAAGAAAATCCTTAAAATACCAATATGAAAAGGGGCATCTGGGTGGCTTAGTCTATTAAGCGTTTGACTCAGGTCATAATCTCACAGTTCATGGGTTCAAGCCCATGCCAGGCTCTGTGCTGACAGCTCAGAGCCTGGAGCCTGCTTTGGATTTTGTGTCTCCCTCTCTCTCTGCCCTTCCCCTGTTCACACTCTTTCTGTCTCTCAAAAATGAATAAACATTAAAAAAATGTTTGTAAGTACCAATATGAAAAGGTATAATAATGTCTCCATGGACTTGAGGTAAGGAAGGGTTTCTTGCACAAAACACAAAATGCATAAATCATGATGAAACATAAGTAAATAAAACTACAACAACAGTGTGGGGTGGAAGCATAACAAGAGCTAACAAAAACATCAAAATGAAACAAAACAAAATCAGAGTGGGAGAAGAAATTTGCAACAAATGTTGTTTATTAATACAAACAAAATGTATGTATCCCAGAAATAGGTTAAATTTCAGGGGTGGTTAGTTCGATTTCTATTTTCTGAAATTCTCTTCCATTGCCTTCAGCTTAATACCGAGGTTGGTTCTTGCCATGGCCACTAACAGCTACTAGTTCCAGCTGTATCTTAATTCTCAAATATGTTCCTCACATTTTACATTTGTCGAAAAAGCCTCCAACTGAATGATTATGGGTCCACAACTGCATCAAGCCTTGGTCCAGGGACATTTTATGGGCTGACACGGTCACAAATAGAGGTGTTCTGACGGATCTGGATCTATCATGGAGCCCAGGGTGAGGTTAACACCCCCCTCCCAACCTCAAGGTTGCCATCAATCTGAAAATAGCTAGAATGAAAGCTGGATACACAATCACAATATCCACTACCGGATGTCAATACGTTTTGATCAAAATTTGTTAGCCATTATCTTTAGAAAAATACAAAGAAATGATTGATTTATTTATAACATATTAGAGGAGAAAAGTAGAATTAAATAATGAAAATGTTGATACAAATGCTACTACAAATACCTTTCCTTCCACTGAAGTTTTTTGCTTTGTGTACTGTATCACACCCAACCACCCAACCTCTTCTCCACGAACCTTCTCTTCCAAAGAAGGTCTCTAAATTTCAAATAAGAGCATGACTTGTCCATATCTATCCAGTGGAGTGCTGGTAGATATTCAACAACTGGCTTTCCAAAGTTGGAGGGTGGGGGTGGAGACGTGACTTGTGGTTTCTACCAATCTCTGAGGTGTAAGTACTACCACCAAGCCAATTTCCAGCTACCAAAAATATGTTAACTTGTGGTCCCTGCAAATTTAAAATCAGCTCTCACAAGTCGATATAAGCCAGCTCAACATCACTGCAGATAATTTTCGATTGCTTCCGAAGACTCATAGAGTTACTTTGTCTTCTGGTCTTCTGTGATGTGTGTACTTTTTCTCTCTCCAGTTTTATCTTGCCATCTGTCCCTCACACATCAAAGTAAGATACACTAAACTCTCCTGTTAGTTCCCTGAATATCCCCAATTCTCTCTGGCTTAAAGACTTTTGCAGGAATCCCCCTTTATCGTGCAAATTCTAGTAATCTTTAAGACTTCAGTTTAGAAGAAAAGTCTTCTTAAAAACATGATATCCCCTCTAACCCAGGTTAGAACTTTTTCCTATGGCTTCCCCAGATTCCTATATTTTTCCTATCATAGCCCTTATTACTGCATGTTGTAATGACACATTTCCATGGGTCTGTATCCCCCACTATGAGCCACCTGAGAGCAGAGACTATACATCATTCTCTATCGTACGTCAAACTTTTCACACAGCACATGCACATAGTAGACATTCCCTAAATATTGCTGAATGGGTTAAAAAACAGATAAAAATATATATACTACATATAGATTGGTCCAGGGATGAGTGTGTGTGTGTGTGTGTGTGTGTGTGTGTGTGTGTGCATGAGTGTGTGGGTGTGAGTGTTCTGAAGAAAAGAGGCAAAATTAGTTAAAAAAAAAAGTGCGAAAGAATTTTTGCCCACATAGTAAACAAGGAACTAAGAGTTGCCTATGGATATGAACTATAGATATTATGAATGACTCAGTTTAGTATCAAGAGAGGGGAATTAATTTCTAAATCTGAAACACAGCACTTCAGCATCAGATAAATCAGGAACCAGATACATCAGAAGGAGGATATATATCAGATGTATCAAACTGCCACCTTGAAAAGAGAGCCATTGATGTCACCTGGGGGATAGGAGGAGCTACGATGGAAGTCTGCCACCTTCCCTGCACATCTGACCACTGACCCACCTCAGCCTTAACAGCAGCAGCACCAACAATGGCACCAGTGTTATTTTGTACTTGCAGTTCTACTTCCCCACTTATAATGGCTAAATCCTTATAGCAACCAATGAGGTAGTTGATATTATTATACCTATTTTATAGATGAGGAAAAACAAGTCAGGGAGATGAAGTAACTTGCTCAAACTCACACAGGTAATAAGTGACGGTGTCAAATTTTAAACCCAGATTTGTAAGACTCTAAAGCCCTTATTCCTCACTTCTTCATTTTACAGTTTCTCGCCATCCTTTGAAGAACAAATGTTGATACTGCTCTCAAAGTCCCGAATCTCACCATCATTTACGTATCAGGGCTTGTGGGAATCTCAGAAGCTGACCGAAATAAAACCGCTGAGACTTGACCCTCCCCCCTCGAATGCAAGAAAAAATGATACCTTAATGATAATAATGATGATTTTTTATTTGAGTTTTTACAATGCTGACGTCGGCTAACGTCAAGAAGCATTTTTCTGCAATGAAAAAAACATCTGACTCATTTTCCTTCTCGATGGGTGGTTGGGAGTTGGATTTAGAGAGAATACATAAAACAAGAATGATTCTACCTGCCTCCTTTAAACCTTGTAAGGCAAAGGAGCAGGTGAGTTAGAAGAAAGAGCACCGATTCTGGGAACAGCTTTGGAGTGGTGATCACAGAAGTTACAAAAGCAAGATCTAGAGAAGAGGGTTTTCCCTTCCATGTCCAGACATACTAAAGGGGTTTATAATTAGAATAGAAAAAAAAATGAGTCAGATATTCAAGTTTCTCATGACTGGTGGCATAATGAGAGTAGGCTCCTGTCTTCCTGAGTTGTTGGATGAAGCTCTGACTCATTGGAGAGTTGGGGTTGAATTTCCTTGCTCTCAGCTTTAGTTTCATCAGGAGGCATTTCTGCTTACACAGAATTAGAAGGTGAGGAAATCGCCTGGAAAATAAAACATCAGTCTCCAAGAATTGGATCATCTCCTTCTCCCTCCATCCCCTCCTTAATCGTGATCATTGCCAATAATACGTATTCACTGATTCCTACTATGCCGAAGTTTTCTACACATAGTCCTCACAACAAATGTCAGAAGACAATGAAAATGTTTTCTTCTTATACTTGAGTTACCTAAAATCTAGAAAGAATTCATGATTTTTCCTGGGTATACAGCTAGAAACTGACAGGTTACAAGGAAATAATTATATCTGTATAAAAATATATTAAATATTATTATAATGTTTCTTATATTGTAGTTGCTGTATCATTATTGATATTGTCATTTATTATTATACTAATTATAATACTATATCATACAATGATGTTATAAATGGTTTGAGTATTATTTTAAATACATTGTTTCCTCTTATATTTTCACATCAGAATCCTTTTCCAACCTTTGTTCCACCCCTCACTTTCATACCATCTCTAACTCCAGGAACCCCACAAATCATTACTACATAAAACATACATCTTTTCAATTCTGGGAGTCAGAGAGAACCTTAAACCCTAGCAGACCCTGTGAATTATTAGTCACGGAAACAAACTCACCTCTCTCCTGTTACAGTTTTCTTTGCACCACATGGCTGAGACAGAGATGTTTAGGCAGAATCCCAGCAAGGTGAGGATGAGCATTATGGACATCAGGCCCTGGGGGATATGATGCCTCGTATGAAACATAGTACAAACGTTCAGAGGGAAAAAAAACAAGGAACCAAATATAACATCTCCCTCCCTTAAAACAGAACAAAGCGAAATGTAGATTAGGTTTAAGACACAGGCACACACCAACACTCTCTAAAAAACACTACGTTAACCTAAAAACATGGAAACAGGGGCCTGGGTGACTCATTTGGTTACGTGTCTGACTCTTGATTTCAGCTCGGGTCATGATCTCATGGTTCGTGGGTTCAAGCCCCGTGTTGGGCTCCCTGTTGACAGCGCTGACCTGGTTGGGATTCTCTCTCTCCCTCTCTCTCTGCCTCTCCCCTGCATGCCCTCTATCTCTCTCTCAAAATAAATAAATAAACTTTGAAAATAAGTAAATAAATAGATAAATGGAAAGATTTTCCCTGGAGAGAGACACATTGCATTTTTTATCAACCAATATAAAGTAGTCATGGGTGAAGAAGATGTCGAGGCAAAATTCTGATATTCTCGCTAACGTCTAGGAATTTGAGTCATAGCCAACTAGGGAGACAAGTATGTAGCTCAGGAAAATGGACAAAAATGACCCCTCCACCATTTCATTAATGGTGCTTTATTAGAAGGGTTAAGCATTTACGCCATCCCTAGAAACTAAACACTAAACTGAAATATTAAAAACAAAATTACTAGACTAGCGATCCTGCTATTATCACTGAGGTAACTTGAAGAAGCAAATACATAATTGCTCCAGAAGGAAAATACTACAAAACCTACAGGAAAAAAAGGGGGTCCATAGAAATATAAACTTAGATAATTAACAGTACATTTTAGAAAAAAAAATGATGCACAAACTTCTAGGCTAGCAAACAGGAGAGCTGAGAGTTAGGCAGTAAAAATAGATCATCATGGAGAAAAAAAGCAAATTTAAAGGAAAAATCTTAATTCTAAATTGACCTCAGAATAAGGAGAATATCTAATGCAAACAACAAAATCATCTGAAAAATTTCTTAAGGGGCTTCCCTTTAAAAATAATATACCCCCAAAATTCAGAGTGCCAGTGTGGCTCAGTCGGTTAAGTGTCCAACTTCAGCTCAGGTCATGATCTCATGGTTGGTCAGTTGGAGCTCCGTGTTGGACTCTGTGCTGACGGCTCAGAGCCTGGAGCCTCCTTCAGATTCTGTGTCTCCCTCTCTCTCTGATCCTCTTCTACTCACTCTCTCTCTTTCTCTCTCAAAAATAAAGAAACATTAAAATATTTTTAAAACTTAAAAAAAAAGATGAGCAAATTGAAACACTAATTTGCCCTTCGTTATAGAGCTAATAAGTGGCAAAGCCCGATTCAAATCAAGGTAGCATGACACCTAATATATTATTCTTCTGTACATTTGATATCATTTGAAACATTTTATAATTAAACATAATTTTTGAAAACATACGTTTGATAAGATGCCCATGCAAAGGCATAAGTCCAGTGACTGTGAAGAGTGACATTCCTTCAAGGAATGCTTATTAACTGCTAAATTGATTGAGAGAAAAACGAACCCAACTATAGCAAGTGTAGCACTGGCAATATTCATTCCAAAATTGCTCTGTATCTAAAAAAGAAGAGGAATTTTCAATTAGTATAGAAAGCACATGCTTCCTTCCTTTGATAGCAATTCATTTAAATAAATCTTGATTTCAGGTTGTTTACACACCCAGCAACGTCCTAGATGCTGGGCATACATCAACGAACAAGGATCCCCACCCTCATGGGGCTTACGTTCCAACAGGAAAGGCCAAGAAAACAATTAAGGACACGGATAGGTCAGTTACATAGTATTTTAAAAAGTGACTAAGTATACAGACTAATGGGGTGGAGGGAGTATGACATGGAAATCCAGAGAGAGGAGTGGAGGTGGCGATATTAAATAGGAATGCCATCTGGGAAGAGGCAGTGAGGAGCTGAGGGAGATACACAGGAGGATAAGTGGAGAGTCCTTGTGGTCACGGAAATAGGTCAAAGCCGTGAGGCCAGAGTGTTGCAGGCCTGTTTGGAGGAAGCATGAGGCCGAGGTTGGAAGGGAGCAGCCAAAGTAAACAATACTAGGAACTGAAGAAAGAGAGTGAACAGAGAGCTCGGTCACACAGGGCCCTGCAGGTCTTAAAAAGAACTTTGGTTCTTACTCTGAGGAAAACATAGAGCCACTGGAGGATTTTGAGCAAAGGGACAATACACTTAGATTACTGGGAGCACGGATGTCTCAAGCAGGACTAGTTTAGAGAGGGCCCGTGGTCGAAGCAAGGAGCCCAGTTAAGAAAGATGGAGGCAGACTGGATGAGAAATAGTCAAACTCAGGTTTAGCTTTGAACGTAGGGCCGACAGGATGTGTTGATAAATTGGACTCAAGATTGTCAAAAAAAGAGGAAGTCAGAGATGATTCTCAGGTTTTTGGCCTGGGAATCTGGAAGGAGGGAGTTCCCATCAGCTGACGTGGGGAGGAAATGGAGGGAGAAGGTTTGACGAGGAGGATTAGGATAGAGTTTTGGAGATTTTAGAACTCTTAAGCGGAAGCAATGAGATCTGCCAGCCTGTTGCCCAGAGGGAGATCTAGGCTGGACATATTTATTTCAGGGTTGTGAGCATACAATGTCACTTGAAGCCATGAGCATGGGTGAGGTCACCAAAGGAGTGAGTACGGCAGGTGACAAGGAATTGAGTTCTGGGGCACCCTAACTTTCAAAGGTCAGAGAGAAGCAAAGGAAAGGAGACTGATGAGACTCTGAAAAGACGAGGAAAATCAGTTAATCGAAGTGACCTAGAGGCCAAGTGAAGAAATTATTGGAAGGAGGAATGACTGATCTGCTGTGTGCTAAATGCTGCCCATGCGTCAGTTAGATGAAGACTGAGGATTGATCTCAGTGTTGCCCAGAGAGAGGTCATCAGTGATCTTAAGGACAGCAGTTATGAAGAAACTGTGACAGGGAAGAAAATAAAGCCTTATTATAAAACAAGACCCTTACTGAGTAGACTGGAATTGGAGACAGAGTACAGATAATTCCTTTGAGAATTATTCCTTAGCTATGGAAGGAAAAGCAAATTGTGCCCATAGCTATCAGGAGAAAATAAGGTCAAAGTCTTTTTTTTTTCTGCTTAGAGCAGGAACTGGATGCTGATAAGCTGATTGAAAAGATCCAGCAGAAAGGGATGTCCTCGGGTGGGAAAAAAAAGGAACAGAATCTGGTGTTCAAGCAGGGATACTAGCTTTGAAGAAAATCACAGAGAGTCACCTGTGGTAAGAAGTTAGAATGAAAAACAAATTGATAGGGACCCGGTCCAGGAAGTGGATGTCAGAGCCGGGCCCTGAACGTTCTTCTCTAAGGGCTTGGGTTCTTCAGAATAGGAAGCAAGATCATCAGCAGAGAATAAAGGTAACACAAAAGGGATTGGTGTTGGAGGTGGCCATCCACGGAGAAGGCAGAGTGAAAGGCGTGCAGCTGGAAGATAGACGATTGGGTGCGAGCACATAACAGAGACGGATGAAGTGTATAGAGAATCACTAAAGGAATAGAACTTTTAGCTTTCAGTTGCGGAATTAGCAGTGGGAAAGTGTACGCTCAAAGTAATTAGAATTAGTCAAGTTTCACAACACACAAAAATCAAGAAGCCTTTTTCTGAGCTTCAGATTCATCAACTATTCAAAGTAAGCATCCCAGCAATCATTGACAATATCTATGATTTTCTGATAATTTACCATCTGAACGTCTTAAGAGAATTTTCTTGTGCGTTACATAAGACATGGTGTCTCAGCTGAATCTGCCAACAATAACTCTCTTGTTATTAATGGATAACTTATTTCTAGTCCTACGATCATAGGAAGACAGGAGGAACTGCCACGTACCAACATTCTTGCGGGTTTTCTCCCAGCTGCAACAGATAAGGATCCTGAAACAAGAAACTGTTTGAACACAGGAAACGAAGCAGGTAAGAGAATATTAAGTCTCCATTTTTATTTTGTCCTCCATCAATTAGTAGATATCTAGCAATGGTTGCATAAAACTTCTTTTTAAAATTCACATTCTAACACAGAGAATTATACTTGATACTGTTCATTTTGTATGAATAAAATTTTAAATTAAAGTTTTGAGCAAATATATAATATTTTCATTTTGTTTTATCTGTTTTTATATGTTATAGGAGCATGCATACTTATTTTTATTCTATTTTTATTATTTTTTAATTTATTTTTAAAATTTACATCCAAGTTAGCATATAGCAGGCATACTTTAAAAACATTAGATAAAAACATATATTTAATGTAACATGATTATCTTTAGGCTTATGCTTATATTAAATGTAAATAATATTTATTTACATATACATGTATTTATAACATCATTCGCATATTGTTACCCAAGTTTCAGATGAGGGTTTATTGGATTTGATGTTCTAAAAGAACTTCGGCAAGTCTGTCTATATTGATACATCCACTCATTTTTAAATGATTATTTTGATAAGCTATTTTTTTCATGACTCTAATTTGATAAACTGAATTCTCTACAAGTTCATGGTTTTCTCAAAATCTCATTCTGTTTTATGCCTCACAAATCTTACAACGATTTACCAAGCCACTCCTATGGTTTGAGGGTAAAGTTGCCAAAATCATGGAGAGGAAACCCTTGCTACATAAATTCAACTCTTGAATTCTGCCTGAACACTAAGGAATGGGCTTTGGATTCCACTTCGAATAACAAAGTGGGTATCACAAGAAACTCTAGAGTCACTACTAGAGCTTTATGGTCGAGAGCATACACTCTGTGTCCTGACCCCATGTTTGGCTAGTATTCATTCCGTAGCCTAGGCTCAGTTTTTGCCTGCTTTCTTTTTCTGTAAAATAGAGACGTGCATATCTCCATGTTAATATTACTGACCTTATATCTATATGGGGATAAAATGAAATAATACATGATAAGGTCTTAAAAATTGGCCCAGCACACATGACGCACTTGTATTATTAATAATAGCTAAGGTTTTTATATCTTTTTCCCATTTAATTTCACAATGACTCCCCAAAAAAAGGTCCTCATATTATTTCTATTATCCCACTGAAGAAACTGAAGGGCAAGAACTTAAATATTTTTCTCAAAGGTCAATAAGGATGAGTAAGAGGCAGATTGGGTAATAGAAGGAATCACACCGTCAATAAACGGGAGCAGATGTATACAAAGGGAAGGGAAGGGACACAAGGGTGTAGTTGCAGGTAAGGCCAGATACGCAGGGCTTTGTGCCATGTAGTGGATCTTTGACTTTGCTCCCTCAGTGATACAGAACCAGAGAAAAGCTTCCAGTGATGGGAATCCAATGGTCAGATTTGAACCTTAGTGCTGAGGATGCTTTAAAAGAATGAGCTAGGGCTTCTTGACCACTTTTTTTTTTTTCCCCCAACAAACTGACCCCAGCTCTCTGGGAAAAGAAAACTCTTTCCTAATTGAATAACTGAAACATTTCATCGTTCTTTTTTCTACAAGATGGAAGTTATCCATGTAGATAGTCATGATTCATTACCCAGAGAAAATGTATACTTCAGGTGTTCTTGAAAAGTTCAGATTCGTACTATTTCATCAAATGATAGCATTAACTATCTAAAAATTTCAGAAATGTTAAATCCAAATCACATGTTTTAGACTGTATCCAGAAACTGAATGTAATCTTTTATCGGAATATAAGACTGTTGCCAAATTATGAGTAATTTTGGTTTAAAGGCAGTCTGAAGGTCGAGGATTCTGAAAAACTAAAAGCAAGAATAAACTAGAGCCCAAGATTTGCTATAGATTTGTTTCCTCTTCATTTGCCAATTATACGTTCCATTTACTATTTTCAACTAAATCTTCCCATCTTGGATTTCATGGTAGTCTGAGACCGAACACTTAGAAATTCTCAAAGGTCTAACACCAGAATGGACAAGCCAAAAAAAAAAAAAAAAAAAAGTGGCTGATTAACAAATATTTCTACAAGTCATATTTTTAAAAAGAAAACATCAGATAGGTGATAATCAAATAACAAATTTGTTTTTTCAAATAAATTTTAAAACCACCTGGAACCAAAGCCTAGTTTATTGATTACATTTGGACTCAAATAGGGGAAATCAGTCTCCTAATTTCTAGACTAATCAACAGGCAAATCTTTTATCCCCCAAACCAGAACTGTCTTGACCGCACAAGACAATTCACCAACACTCATTTTTTTCATTTGATTTTCTCAGCATCCATAAATCTAATTCCTGGATTTAATGCATGAATACATCAAGTTAATGTTTGAGACTTAATTTGCACTCCGCCAATGTGATTTCTCTTACTCAGAAAGGCACTTTGTTTTTAAAACTTGCGTAAAGAATTACAAATCAAACCCACAGCATGCAATCCCCAAATAACCTAAAACCAACACTTTAATAATCAAACTCATTTCTAGCAGTGGTAACTAAGAAATTATCTGTGGTCAGGAGAATAAGAATACGCACAAATACAGCACTCCATACTGGGTAGCCTGTGTAGAAGATAAAGAAAAAATAATGGAAGTCATGAAAGATGCTTTGTAAGGAACCTAGAAAAACACCCAGAGCCAGAATCGTTGCTCCGTTCAGGATCTGGATGGCCTATAAGAAAGAGAAGAAAAAAAGTATAATGGTCATATACTAGTCTCCATGGAGAAGAGACCATTTGAATTTTCTTCAGAAAGGAGATATCGGTGTCGGGAACGATTACAATGTCAAGCTTAACTGGGCAAGGGCTTATCCTGGGAGGTTTTGGTTCCATGTCATTCCCACCAATCCCAACGGCGGCCCTTCATCAACACCTCTCTCCCTCCTCTTGTCCATTCTCACAAACTCCTTCCAGAAAGTGGTAGGAGAGTAGAGGCAACATGGCTGGTAACACTGACGGGGTCAAATATCTTCCCAGCATACCTTGGGGCCACGGTATGATGAAGGCACTCAGACATTAAGCAGCAGTTCATCCAGCCTTTCCTCAACCCAATTTTTAGATCTAAAATATGGAATGAGTTCATAAGAACTCAGCCTCCCGATGTGGTGGTCAGATTGGAGTCTATTCTCCAATGTTGACAGGATGTTGATAGGCTCCCCAGGTCTAAAATGGGCCCCAGTCTTTTCTTAAAGAAGCAACATTATGGACTTCGTGATGGATAATTCAGAAATCTCTCCTGATGAGGATAGACAAGGTTTTCCACGTGATATTTATTTTCTTCCACCTTAAACCAATTTTTAAACTAAAGATGACCTACCCCAAGGGCTTGTAGCTTCTCCTTCTGGTGATTTTGTGATCCACCAATGGGCTGGTAGACAGAGTTATTCACTACCTCTGGTTCCACCTGGCTCACCGGGGCACCACCTGCTGAGGCTACCCCCAGTTCTGCCTTATCATCTCCTTGGGAGGCCATCTGGGGTTATTGATGGCTGTCACAGAAAAGAAATCCAAAGGTTTGATGTTTTCCCTTTTCCTGCTAGCTAATACTTTTTTAGTGCAACAGAAAGGTTCAATTCTGTCCATACATCAAAATGACTCTCCACAAATGGAGCTACAATTTACATTGTTGAATTTCCTTTTGTCTTGGAGTAGTAGACAAAATCAAACTACTGTAGTAAGTCTGAGTGCCTCACTTAACCTTGAAACAGTGAAGTGTGATTCCTTTCTCACTTTTATATGTATGTATACATTACACAGCCCCTCTCTCTCTCTTCAAATCAATCCTAGACAACCAGACAGATGGTTTCACTGAGAGGTGATCTCTTAGGTTGAGGAAGATGAGTTTGGTCACCTTCCTACAATAATAAGAGATATAATTTATTGAGTTGCTACTACATGCCAGGTACTGTCTGGTTGCTGTGACTGTATTAACATATTTAATCCTCCCGACGATCTATGTTGTGAGATTATTATTCCCATTTTAAAGATGAGAAAATTGAGGCATATAGAGATTAGACAACTTACCCCCACTTAACACAGCTCATAAATGAGTTCAGCTCTACTAGAGACATTCTACTTTAAGAGTTAACATTTTTTAATCATTACGCTGTTTAGTACTATATGGAAGATACACTTCTGGGTTGCCATTCAGTGGAAAGAGTTTAAGCACCATGGAAGAGTCAAATTTGACCACTTACTAGGTGTGTGATCTAGTGAGGGGAACCTCAGTGCTCACATATGTAAAACAGAAATAATTTTAACTTCATACTAACATGGTAAGAGGCAACTTTCATAAGGTATGAACTCCCTAACCTAATAAACCATTGGTAAATATTAACTTTAACTCATACTCTGCCTGTGTCAAAAAAAACACTCAAAATATTTTATATTATAAAGATCACCAAAAAACTACCTCAATCATTACACCTAAAAAATATGTGTCACTAAAATATACACAGGGGGCGCCTGGGTGGCTCAGTCGGTTAAATATCTGACTCTTGGTTTTTGGCTCAGGTCATGATCTCATGGTTCATGAGTTCAAGCCCCACATCAGGCTCTGCATTTTCAGTGACTTGAGATTCTCTCTCTCTCTCTTTTTCTCTCTCTTTCCCCCCCCCTCAGAATAAGTAAACTTTAAAAATAAATTTTTTTTAAATATATACATAGTATGTTCAATCTTGAGCAATATAACTTCCTACTTCTAGGAAAACTGATAAAGGGAAACCTTATTTCGAATGGAGTCAGGGCGCTGCAACAGGGGTCTCTCATGCCCTGCCACTCCTCCTCAATTGTAGACCCAACAAGAAGAGAAGCACTTGGCATCTTCCAAGTCAACACACTTTACTAGCCCAGTGAAGAACAGCTCAGCCAATGAGAGGCTGTCACAACTCACCCGATGAAAAGCTACTCTACTTTCAACCCCCAGTTTGCTGCAAGGGACTTTTTGTGCATAGCTGTAACTCCTAATTCCCCCCTTTCCCTCCATAAAGGAGCAGTCCCTTCTCTTTATTGTCTGGACTCGCCTATGATTTTGTTGAAGCTTGCTTGTCCCAAATTGCAATTCTCTGCTCTTCCTGAATAAACCCATTTTTGCTAGTAAAATAACTGAAAACAGGTTCCTCCAAAAGTGATTGCAAATTGCTTCTCTGCCTTTACAACTGATGAGGTGGACAGTAAGAGATCAACCACAGGGACGCCTGGGTGGCTCCATCAGTTAAGCATCTGACTCTTGATTTCTGCTCAGGTCATGATCTCACAGTTTATGAGTTCAAGCCCCACATCGGGCTCTGCACTGACAGTGCAGAGTCTGCTTAGTATTCTCTCTCTCCCCTCTCTCTCTATGCCCTACCCCACTTGCTCTCTCTCTCTCTCTCAAAATTAATAAATAAGCTTAAAAAAATTTTTTTACTTTTCACTAATTTTTATCAGAATAGATCCATGCTTCTTCCTTTCAGGATAACCTTTACCTTTACAATTCTCTATCGTAAGGGGTATATGTCATGCTTCTTTTGTCACTAAGGCACTAAGAAGGTGAAGGTCAGGACACATTCTATCTTTAACTTTATCACATTGGAAATTGGTATTTTACCTCTTGTCAAAGTGTCCTGCCGATACAGATTTTCATGCTAAGATTTAGGTACGTGTTGTGTTTAAACACTGATAAATGCAGTATGCCAAGGAGCCCTTACTTTCCGTGTTCAATAGTATGCACGGAATCCAAGAAGGAGGAAATATCAAACAGTTGACAGCAAACCCTATTTTAATGAATGCCTAGTGTAATTCTGGTCAGGATGTATAATAATAAGAATAGCCAAACGGGAGGGCCTGGGTGGCTCAGTCAGTTAGGCATCCAACTTCAGCTCAGGTCATGATCTCAAGGTCCGTGAATTCGAGCCCCCTGTCGGGTTTTGTGCTGACAGCTCAAAGCCTGGAGCCTGGTTCAGATCCTGTGTCTCTGTCTCTCTCTGCCCCTCCCTGCTTGCACTCTCTCTCTCTCTCAAAAATGAATAAACATTAAAAAAATAAATAAATAAAAATAGCTGTACATATTAGGGAGAATTTTCAGGCTTCAGGCAAAATAAACTATGTTCAATAATTTGGTCAATTTAGCTTTTTTTTTTAATGGGAGAAGTGTAGATTTCCCAGGAACCCCAGTTAAGCTCACCTATCTGGCTTTTACTGTGTATCAGACATTGGACTAAATGCTTTACCCATTTAACCAACGTATCTCTCACACATCCATATGAATAGGTACTACTGTTACAATCCTTTTCAACTTGCAGACCAGTAAGTAAGTGGACATATAAGAAGACTTAAGTAATTTGTCAAAAACCACACAGCCAGCAATCTCAGGAGCTAGAGATCCGAACCTCGCAATCTGGCTTTAGAGTATCATTACTGTCCCTCTGAGCTTATGCAGAAACTCACTTACTAATCCCTTTACTTCAGGTGTGTCCGGACCATCCCTCATTCCCACAGCCGGCAGCCAAATTTGGAGGCAGCCACTTGGATTCTACATATCTAAGAGGTGGGGAGGGGGGGGTGTCCATACCCCTGTCTTTCCAAAGAAATAACTACATAATTGTGTCTAACATTTGGACACCAGAGTAATAATCAAACTCTAAGGGGAAGCCATGCTCGTAGCTATAAGTTCCAAATCTCTACATGACAACCAAACAGAACAGTCTGCAGACATTCTCATGGCCCACTGACTACTGGGTGACACCTCCAGCAGACAATAATAAGGGGGCTTTCTCTGAAGAGTGAACCTGTAGGGTTTACCTTGGAGGCTTCAGGCCTTGGAAGACGTCTTGCCTCTGAAGCCGAGTAGGAGACACTCAGTAATGACGGCTACCGTGTCCTTTCTGGAAAACAGCAGTCTCTTCTGACTCAGGCTTAACGTACCTTTGCCTGAAGCAACACTCTAGATGAGTTGGTGACTATGCGGTGCTGGCTGACTGAAGAGTGTGCCAACCACATGTGCATCTGAGACCGCTCTGCTCTTACTGTGCTTCCCCAAGGCTTGCGGTTGATTAGGAAACTGGCAGCAGGAGTAACTGTCTCCCAGCTCTGTGACATTGCTTAATGCATTGCTGGAACAAGAAATGCAAGCAGGAAATATAGGGAGGTGGGTGGGAAAGCATTGTGGGATGGGGGGTGGGGTGGGTGTCGAACAGTTACTTGCCTAATAAGAAAAGAACGAAGTCAGATAGTAAGAGCAGTGTCTGGAAGAGGGAGGATGGTCACACGCATTGTCACATTCAATTCTCACAGGCTTAGACAGGCTGGTTCATCCACCAATGTCAAAGATACAAAAATTAGGCAAATTGCAGTTTCCTTGCTTTGAAGATTGCTATGTACCAGTCACTCTTAAGTACTTTGCATGCATTAACTCACTCCATCCTCACAATAACTCCAGACCTAGGTACAACTGGTAGCCCAATTTCATAGAAGAGAAAACTATGGCATAGAAATGTTAACCATCCAAGCTATATGCAAACCTCAGGCTCTGGGTAGGATGAGGTCAGGGTCATGCCTGTTAGCCCCAGTTGATTTTAAATAATAATCCCACCTGAGGCGACTGGGTGGCTCAGTTGGATAAGCATCCAGCGTCAGCTCAGGTCATGATCTTGTGGTTTGTGAGTTCAAGACTCACATCTGGCTCTGTGCTGACAGTGCAGAGCCTGCTTGAGATTCTCTCTCTCTCCCTTTGTCTCTCTGCCCCTCCCTCACTTGCTCTCTGTCTCTCTCTCTCTCAAAATAAACGTGAAAATAAATAAAGAGGGGCACCTGGGTGGCTGTTTGTTAAGTGTCCGACTTCAGCTCGGGTCATGATCTTGCAGTTTGTGAGTTCAAGCCCGGGGTCAGGCTCTGTGCTGACAGCTCAAAGCCTGGAACCTGCTACAGATTTTGTGTCCCCCTCTCCCTCTGCCTTTCCCCAACTCATGCTCTTTCTCTCTCTCTCTCAAAAATAAACATTTTTTTTTAATTTAGTAAAGAAATAAATTAATTAATATTGCCTCCCTTCACTTTCGAAAGTATCTCAGCTTAGAAGATAAAAATGTTAAAAATCAATTAAAAGAAACTTTGTTTAAAATGGTGTTGGGAAGCCAAACCTGGGGTGAGGGGGCATCTCTCACCCCCTACCGCTTCCCCTAGAGGACGGCGGACCCCATAGGAAGAGACCTACTTTCTCAAGGACCCTAGTTTGCCTACTTTACTACCCAGCAGAAGGAAGAAAGGTGTTTCTCATCTCACCACCTCCTCCTGGCAACAGCCCAGCCAATGAGAGACAGTCACACTCAGCCAATGAGGAGCCCCTACGCTTAGAATTCCCTGTTTCCTCCAATGGACTTTTTGTTTCTAACAGCCCTTCCCAGCTCCACCCCTTCCTCTATATAGTAGCCCTCCCCTTTTGAGGATTTTCCTATGGTTTGCTGTAGCTTGTTTTTCAAATTGCAATTCTCTACTATTGCTGTGTAAACTCATTTTTGCTGGTAAAATAACTGGCAGTTTTATTTTTAGGCTTAACATTACATAATCATCCTAAATAAATAAGTGTCCTTAAGTAGATGATGGAAAGATCAGAGCCAAGAGGCACTTAGGAAATACATAATATGAAGATTCAAAATGCAATCTTTAGGAAGGTCACAAGGGGGGGCCTGGAAGGGGCAGTCCATGACTGGGTGAGGTTCTAGTTCTAGAAACTGGAGCAGATGGTGGAACTTGGTCACAGAAAAGAGAAAAATTTATATTTAGAGCTGGAGAAAAAAAAAAAAGAGGAGCTCTGAAAGGAAGTTACTTAAACTCTAAGACTTCAGTTGTCTTGTTTGTAAATATAAGACCATAGTACCCACTTTAGGAAACAGTACATATGAAGATTAAATGACAGAGGGCATGTAGAGGTCTTAGCAACTAAGATCTTTACATGCATTCGAAATAAATGAATAAAAATGGGAAGGCTCTTCAGTTCCTGGGAGAGAGGGAGAGAGAGAGAGAGGGAGAGAGATTATGAGAAACTGCTTTCAAGATTTGCACAGATGACTTCGCTGGCATGCAATAGTCCCTAATTACAAGAGAAAATGTTTTCAAGGATGCTGACCAGCTTTTGGTATTGAAATAACATAGTGAATAATCAAGCTCAAAATTCAAGGTGTTAATTTCCAAAAGGAAAAAAAAATGAACCTTTATTTGAATGAAGTCACTATTCCAGCTGTTCATCCACATGGGACCCGTTAAGACCTTGAAAAGGGATACATTTCTCAAGCCTTGTTTGTCTTAATCCAGTTACTAAATATTGTTTACATCGTTGCTTTTAATCCCTCACCTAAATGCACACTAGGGGCGCCTGGGTGGCTCAGTTGGTTGAGCGGCCGACTTCGGCTCAGGTCATGATCTCACAGTCTGTGAGTTCGAGCCCCGCATTGGGCTCTGTGCTGATGGCTCAGAGCCTGGAGCCTGCTTCAGATTCTGTGTCTCCCTCTCTCTCTGCCCTTCCCCTGCTCATACTCTCTCTACATCTCTCAAAAATAAATAAACGTTAAAAAAATTAAAAAAAATATTAAATAAATAAATAAATAAATGCACACTAATGTGTGCACATACTTACTAAAATCATGCTCTTCTTGGGGAAGTACTTTTGTATATCTTAATAAACGTACGTATTCTTGTCGAGAAAAAAAAATCAGTTAACCATCTAAAGTCTTTGAAATATGTTCAATGTGTCTGACTCATTGCTTACTAGTTTATAACTTTACAAATTTTTAAGTCCCTGCTTTGAAACCGTGCCCTGCCAGGTGTGACATTATTTAGTATAATCATAAGACAATAAAAGGCTGTGGTAGACAAAAATTGTTATTAGGGTCAAGAAATAGTGAGTCATCAAGTAAAATGAAACCAATGATCAGAAACAAGCCTTATTCTTTCCTGTTTTCACCTCGTGCTATTTTTTAGACAAGGGGGAAAAAATACCCTTGGCACAGATTTAGCCTTAGAATTTGGAGTAAGGCATTGTATTTTTAGAGTTGCTCAGGAAACCAGGAAAATTTACCATATTTGTTGGCAAAAAAAAAAAAAAAAGAAATAGCCTACATAGAAAACATTAGTATAGTGGTCCTCAACTTTCAACTACCTCGTGGAATTTTTGGGGTAGCTTGTAAGGCATTAAGTCAGTATTGCTGGAGTGGACCCGTCCACATGGACAGTTTTAAAAACGTTCCCAAGGCAATTTTAATATGAATACAGATTTGAGGAACCACTGGGTAAATCTGAAAGATCTTTAAAATCAGATAGCTGGAGATAAGATAGGAAAGAAAAATTAATTTCTCCAAGAAAGATTGTCTCTTTCAGCAATGTGGCTCACGTACTTTATTTTAGGGGCAAAAACTGAGTCTCACCTTGGAGTTAAGCAGATTTCAGTCCTTGGCAGCCATTTTTGTAAGACTTCATACTGGTACATATAGCCTTTGTGGTGTGAGAGGGACATTAAATGAATTACAGTTCCTTAGTTCTCTCTTTCTCCCTCTCTCATCTATTGTCTTTTGTCTGCATTCTCCTCCCCACCAAAGGTAACCATTCTCCTGTGTTTAATGGATATTATTTTGTGTTCTTATGGCATGCATATTTCTGTTTTGCAGATATTCATTTTTAATGTACATAAATTCCACTGTGTTCTAGATTTCATTTTTCTCCTTTTTTTTAATACTCAGCTCTGTTATGAATATTCCATTTATTTATTTGTGTCAGTGTCCAGTCTGTTGCCTCCTATTGCTGCATTGTCAGTAAATTGTGACAAGTAGCTCATTTAGCACTTTCTACCTGATAACCTGTTGAGTCTCATTTACTTCAGGTCAAGGCGTGGAGAGCGCAAGATTAAAGGAAAGACAGAGGACTCAGATATCAGTGTATCTTGAGTGCCTTGCTACAGTGAAGGCAGGTCTTTTATTTCAACAGCAAACAATGTAATCTTTAGACAGGACAAGGATAGTCATCCTTTTTGCTATCTGCAAATCTAGTGGCCTTTAGGGAAAGATCGGTTCAGAGAAGTAAACACATTGTTTAACCTTCATTGTTTAACCATAATGATCATTGCACGGCTGCAGGGTTAATGTTTTATGATGACCATAAACTTTGGAATTTATAGTTTAGACAAACAGGTTGCCTCAGGCCATCGCATTATAGAGCAGTGTGCTGTTCTGCACATCCCAGCCCCTCTTGTGTAAAAGGGGTGTCAGGGGTCACCTGGCCATCAGCTAACTCCTTGTCTTTACATGGTCTCCTCCAATAACCAATCCAGAGATAAAAACTCAAATGGATCCCAACTCTCATTGCCATAATTATCCAAAGATTCTTCTCGTACCCATCTTCTCTAAATTTTCTGTGTGATAATTTCTTTGAGCTACACAATCAAAACTATGATTGGTAAGCCATAGGATATGCACATAATTGGTTTCGTTGAGGACTGCCTAGTTGTATAGTCCACAATGCTTGGACCACCTATGAGCACACATACAGTGTATACAGTTGACAATATTCCCTCTTCCTGCTGTCCATGGCACTACTGGACCTTCTATTTTTACCACCTAAGAGTTGTCCTGTGTCAGCTTAGCTAAGTTAGAACTCGATTTGCCAGAATTCCCTACCCTGAACAGTTCTGGGTGAAGGTTAGCCACAGTAGAAATTTGCATGAGATTCGGGAGGCAGAAGTGGGGCATTGGCCATGGTGCTTCAAAAGTGGTGTTGAGTGCCAGCTGCCGCCACGGCATGCCACCTGCTGTCAATGATCCTCTGGCTAACCTGACACAGGACCACACCGGGCCTGCAGATTCTCCTGCTCACGCCAGATCTCCTCATCCAGCCTCTCTAGGTCCTGGACCAGGTGCGACTCCATGGTGACAGTGCCAGCCTCTTCTGCAGGTCATCCATACGGTCAAGGCTGGAGACAACGAAAGAAAGACGCAGGCTCTAGTATGTTCCCAACCCTGCTGACCTTCAGCAGCATCAGGCTCACCACCAGATGCAAAGGCAAGAACCTTCCATAGATTTCCACCCCACTTCCTGACATTTATTGTTATTTATGACAAATCCCCTATCGATATCACACATATTGGTTCTGCTCTCCTGATTGAACCCTAACTGTCACAAGGTGTGAGTAAATGATCACTACTCTTGTGGTTCTCATTAGTTTTGAACTTTCTTTCCTATGAATTGTCAACAGAATAATCTGATTAGAACAACAGAGGGTGTATTTCCTCCAGAAACAGCTTTTGACACTAAAATGCCTTTTCAATCTTCTCCAAAGAAGAAAAGCAGTAGACACTACAGAATTCTAATGTCTATACACAATACAGAATCCTCTGTCTTGTAGAGGGTGCAGGATCACTCTTTATTTACGGGGAGACCTTTTAAATATCACTATTTTTCATTCTATTTCATTCAATATGATCTTTTGATGTGGGGCTATTTTTTTTATTTTTTTTTAACGTTTTTATTTATTTTTGAGAGACAGAGAGTAAGCAGGGGAAGGGCAGAGAGAGAGGGATACACAGAATCTGAAGCAGGCTCCAGGCTCTGAGCCGTCAAGCACAGAGCCCGACGTGGGGCTCGAACTCACAGACTGTGAGATCATGACCTGAGCCGAAGTCGGCTGCCTAACCGACTGAGCCACCCAGGCGCCCCTGGGGCTACTATTTTGGAAGAGTAGAAGGAACACAGGCTCTATAATCAAAATAGCTGTGTTTTCATGTGACCCTTTTGCCAAATTTATATCCTAATTAGAAATAGAAGTGGGTGCCTATGCATATTCAAAATAGTCCTGAATATTGGTTGAACATATGTCTGCTGATGAAACAGGCTGGACCAAAGGCCTGTAGTCACTCACTCATGGGCCCTACCCAGGCCTGGAGCTCCTTCTTCTGCTACGTTTTTCCCATGTAAGAGGCCCACGTCTCAGACCTGGGGTCCTGTTCAAGACAAGGTCAGCAGTTGGTATGCCCTCCTGCATCTCAGTGTCCCCACTGTCCATGAAGACGGGGCTGGTTTCCAGTGGGCCTGGTTTCTGTGCAGAGACTGCGCTGACTTGGCTTTGTGCAGTAGACCTTCCTGCCCTTTCTTTTGTTCCTGGGATAAAGTCTGCCTAAAGGACTTCGTCTTCCGCCCACAACACTCTTCAGAGGAGACTATCCCTTCTGTTGCAGGACTAGGGGTTCTTGCTCACAGTGTTTTCTGCAAACCTCTGGTCTGGGCAGGGATTCGCTGTGGCTTATACGAGGCCCCTAAACCTGGATATTCTCCTGAATGTTCCCCTCATTGGTGTCTCCTAGGGTGCCCTCTCTCATCAACTGGCATGGAAGTTAGACCTTTACTCTTCCTTGGGGCCTGAAAGATAGAGATCTGGGATCCTTCTGACCAGGCTGCTCCCTCCAGCTTCCGCAGGGGCATCTGACACTTGGGAAGCAGCTATGTTCCCACCAGGTGCCTGCCAGTGCTGATTAGATAGCACCACTTTGATCCTGCAGTCAGCAGCGTGCGGATCTTTAAGGCTGTCCTTGACATTGATTAAAAAACATTCTTTTTTTTTTTTAATTTGAAAACTTTTTTAAAAAGTATTTATTTAAATTCAAGTTAGTTAACATACAGTGCAGTATTGGTTTCAGGAGTAGAACCCAGTGATTCATCACTTACACATGGCACCCAGTGCTCATCACAGGTACCCTCCTTAATGCCCATCACCCATCTAGCCCATTCCCCTACCCACCTACCTTTCAGCAACCCTCAGTTTATTCTCTGTATTTAATATTTTCTTATGGTTTGCATCCCTCTCTGTTTTTATCTTATTTTCTTCCTTCCCCTATGTTCATCTGTTGTGTTTCTTAAATTCCACATATGAGTGAAATCATATAATATTTGTCTTTCTCTGCCTGACTTATTTTGCTTAGCATAATACATTCTAGTTTCATCCACATTGTTGCAAATGGCAAGATTTCATTCTTTTTGATTAGTGAATAGTATTTGATTTTATATATATATATCTTCTCTATCCATTCAACAGTTGATGGACATTTGGGCTTTTTCCATAATTTGGCTATTGTTGACAGCACTGCTATAAACATTGGGGTGTGTGTGCCCCTTCAAATCAGCATGTTTGTATCCTTTGGATAAATACTTAGTTGTGTAATTGCTGAGTCATAGGCTAAGTCTATTTTTAATTCTTTTGAGGAAACTCCATACTGTTTTCCAGAGTGGCTGCATCAGTTTGCATTCCTACCAACAATGCAAAAGGGTTTTCCTTTTTTTCCTCATCCTTGCCAACATCTGCTGTTTCCTGCTATGTTCATTTTAGCCATTCTGACAGGTGTGAGGTGCTATCTCGTGTTTTTTTTTTTTTTTAATAATTTGTTGTCAAATTGGTTTCCATACAACACCCAGTTCTCATCCCAACAAGTGCCCTCCTCTGTGCCCATCGCTCATTCTCCCCCCTCGCCCACCCCCCTCTCCCCTCAGTTTGTTCTTAGTCTTTGAGAGTCTCTTATGTTATGTCTTCCTCCCTCTCTGTGGCTTTTTTTTTCTTCCTCTCTTCCCCTCCCCCATGGTTTTTTGTTAGGTCTCACAAAGCCTACCGATGCGTGGGAACATATGGCACCTGTCTACCTCTGCCTGACTTATTTAACTCAGCATAATACCTTCCAGTTGCATCCATGTTGCCACACATGGCCAGATTTCATTCTTTCTCATTGCTGCGTAGTATTCCATTGTGTATATATACCACATCTTCTTTATCCATTCGTCAGTTGATGGACACTTAGTCTCTTTCCATGATTTGGCTATTGTCGAAAGTGCTGCTATGAACATCGGGGTACACGTGCCCCTATGCATCAGCAGTCCTGTATCTCTTGGGTAGATTCCTAACAGTGCTATTGCTGGGTCATAGCGTAATTCTATTTTCATTCATTGTGGTTTTGATTTGTATTTCCCCAATGATGAGTATCTTTCCATGTGGCTGTTAGCCACCTGGATGTCTTCTTTGGAAAGGTGTCTATTTGCCTCTTCTGCCCATTTCTTCACTGTATTATTTGTTTTGAGGTGTCGAGTTGATCAAACATCATTCTTGGTGGTGAGGAGGCCATTCCTCAGTCACCAGGGCCCCTGGACAAGTTGGATCCCTAACTACCTTTTGGGAATCACCTCACTCCTTGACTCTGAAGATGTCCCCCAGTTGTGGCTTAGGATCTGAGGGTTGCTCAGCTTTGAGTATCTCCTAAATCCTTTGATCCTTGAACAAGTTCTTAAACCCACCTCCAGTGTTCTTTTACTACAGTAAGAACAACTAAGAATAGAGACAGCCCTTCTTTGGTGAGCATCTTCCTTCCAAACCGTCTCTCCCCTCTGTTCTCTGCTGTTGGAACACTGCTTTGGTCTGGCTAGATTCCTTGGGACTGGGGTTGCCAGAAAAAATTCAGAAGTCCCAGTTAAATCTGAATTTCAGGAAAACAATTTAAAAAATACGTATATATGCTCCACACGTTATTTGATTATTTAAATAAAGTCTCAAGTATTGCATGGAATATAATTATAACAAAAATAATGTTATCATAAATCCAGGTTTGACTGGGCATTCCCTATTTTGTTCTGCTAAATCTGATAAACCTTATTTAGAGCACAAATTCCACTCAATCCTCTTGGATTATTCCTGACCAATGCAAGGCACGTTGTAGGCTCTATGCTACCACTCTGCCTTTCAGGCCACCATAGTATTAGACTTCTGGTTTGTAAGTAGCTATGGGGCCCCTCGGGAAAGAGCAAGAGTGTGCAGCAAGCCCCAGGTGAAGCACATCTACAGGGATCCCACCCTGATGGATCTGCCCCAACTTAGTGGCCAAGTGGACCTTCTGAGCATCTTCCAGTGGCTTCTTGGTAAGTCGTTCTCCAAGTAAGCCGTCAAGTTACTCTTGCCTCCTTCTCAGAGTCAGCATGCAGATTTTTACTGGGTAATTTTGGGGCCTTTTAATGGGCTATTTGGGGAACCCCCTGCAAGCTGTGCTCAAGAGCTTTCTTGGGTCTGTCCCTAGATAGACTGTGATTGATCTACTCAAGTGTAAGATGTCTGGGTGCCTCAGTCCGAATGTCTTTAGATCCTTACTGCTTCCCCCACTTTGTGTTCCTATCTTCTTTCCCACCAAAATTCCTATTGGCCTCTCAAAACTTTTTCTTTGAGAGCATAGTATTTCATACAACAATTTTCATTTTCTTTTTTTTATTTTTTAAGTTTATTTGTTTATTTTGAGAGAGAGAGAGAGAGAGAGAATGAGAGAGCAGGGGATGGTCAGAGAGGGAGAGAGAAATCCCAAGAAGGTTCCACACTGTCAGCACAGAGACTGAGTTGGGGATCCAACTCACAGACTGTGAGATCATGACCTGAGCCGAAGCCAAGAATCATACATTTAACTGACTGAGCCACCCAGGCACCCTGAACAATTTTCATTTTCTAATAAACCAATAAATTCCAGTCGAAAAAGTCTAAACGATATACATTAAATGTATCTCCATGCAGTTGGGTTCATTGGGATGGAGGCATTGTGCCTTCCAGGCTAGCATATTTTTTATGTCAGGTTCATTGAAATATAATTTATATACAGTAAATTTCCTCCTTTTTCAGGTGCATAGTCCTCTACATTTAGCTAACATTCATAGAAGTGTAAACACTACCATAATCAAGGTAAAACAGAATTAGTAAAGAATCTACTAGCTAGGATAAGTACTTTGAACATAGATTTCATTTCTTAATTATCTCTATATTCACAGCTGCACAGAACCCAGTGAGTGTTGAATATATATAGTTTGAATTGTAGCCCTTGCTGATAGTACCCCCTGCACACAGTACTTCTGGATGAGCTGAAATTACAAAACTTCCCCGTTACTGTTTAAGAAGGGGAAGCGGCAGGAGAGAGTCAAAGTCTGACTAACCATCCAATCTATAGGAAGGCAGCCTTCTTACAGCTGGCTAGATAGGGCTTGAATTCTATAGCTACCCAGTTATTAGATTTGGGGGGGGGGGGGAAACCTGGTTAAAATGCAATGGAATTTATTCACGAGTCAGTGAAGGCCACCAAAGTGAGGATTCACAGTCAGGTTGAACAGAAGTTCTGGCAGTTCGACGGAGTATACTCAGAGCCTCAGATCAATTAGTGGACTGGGCCGGACTGGTACAAGTGAACATACACACAGGTGCCAATTCTAGCCAGTAACTGGAAAGTTAAACTATAGTGGTTTCGGATGACTTTTAAGACAAATTTCCCATATTCCCGAAGGTTTCCTAGGCGCTAAAGGTGTTCCAAACAGAGACACAACCAAAGCATTTACATGTCAATTCTCTCTTGGAGTCTAACAAAACCTGGGAGTAAACAAAGCAGTACCCTCTTATTCCAGAAATAAGTAGTTCAGTCACTACTGAAGTCTGATCAATGCCTCCTGTCCCCCACCAGCATATCTCTAAAGGCAGAAGAAAAAATATAAAGTTGGGGCGCCTGCGTGGCTCAGTCGGTTAAGGGTCTGACTTTGGCTCAGGTCATGATCTCACGGTTCGTGTGTTTGAGCCCTAGGTCAGGCTCTGTGCTGACAGCTCAGAGCCTGGATCCTGCTTCAGATTCTGTGACTCCCTCTCTCTCTCTCTGCCCCTCCCCTGCTTGTGCTCTGTCCCTCTCTCTCTCAAAAAATAAATAAATGTTAAAAAAAATTTTTTTTGTAAATACGGTAAAGCAACAACAGGAGAATGCTCAGGAATACTCCGGTGTGGTAAGTAGCTATTGTCTCCTGCGGAAAGGACATAAAGTGAAGAGTAAATCGGTCAGGGCTCCAGGTGGAAACCCTTGCTTAAAGCCTGCCACTGGAAGGCATATTTGAACAGATTTGTGGTCGGGAAAATTATTAGGAAGCAAGATTTCCTTCCTAAAGCAATTAGGGTCACCTGTCATGGATGTTTTCCATTATTCATGCCGATCCCAATACTGTACCATACACCAAACATTGTAACAGGTGTTTGCATGTCATCTAAAAATTAAATTCCCTGTGCCATGAGGCACACATCGTACACGTGATGG
Organism: Paguma larvata; assembly: GCA_030068075.1. Lineage (NCBI taxonomy): Eukaryota > Metazoa > Chordata > Mammalia > Carnivora > Viverridae > Paguma > Paguma larvata. The sequence continues at coordinate 102,094,244 of CM057831.1, read as the reverse complement.
ACTTTGACCCGATTCTCCTCACAGATTTACTGAGTAAACTGCCCCTCTGTGGTAGCTGTAGAAATATTAAGAGCTGGAGGATGATCTTCCCACAGCAAAAGCTCATTCGATTACCTCCCAGTAGATGACTCTTGCACCAGTTTAGGAATTGACAACACGTAGTTGTCAGAAGAAATAGTCAAACAAGCATCTTTAAAAATGACCATCTGCCATCAATATTTTATCACCTACTTCTCACAAGTAAGTCTCCTATGACTCTGAGCAAGCCAGTCATATGTCAGAGTGGCTGTCTAGTTATTATCTTCTTCCCTAAAGGACTGGTGCTCACTTACATTCCTATTAGAAAGTAGTAACAGAAAGTCGGATCACACAATGAAGAGAATAGCTAGAGTTCAAACCTTGGCTAGGAAAGCTCCCAAAACAGTAATAGGGACCAGTAGCCCTTGGGATACATTCAGGATGTTCTGAAACACTCTGGAGGAGCTGTCTTCCCAGCATGATAAAATATTCATATGTAAGGAGCGAGAGATTCCAACACTTTTTAAGCCTATAAGTTCTGGGTCTTTACAGATAAATATCAAGAAAGTAAGAGAATTCAGGGAGATGGTTTGCAGGGAAAGGGGCATTGGAGAAAGCAGGTGTTCTGTATCAGTGATCATCACCTCTGAATTGCTCCATGTGTTTGAAATATTATCCTACCGTCACCTAGGTAAGAGCATCAGAAAGATCCTTCCTGGGGCACCCAGGTGGCTCAGTCAGTTGAGTGTCCGACTTCAGCTCAGGTCATGATCTCGCGGTCTGTGAGTTCGAGCCCCACGTCGGGCTCTATGCTGACAGCTCAGAGCCTGGAGCCTGCTTTGGATTCTGTGTCTCCCTCTCTCTCTGCCCCTCCCCCGCTCATGCTCTGTCTCTCTCTGTCTCAAAAATAAATAAACATTAAAAAAAATTTTCAAAAAAAAAAGAAAGATCTTTCCTGAAATAAAAAAGCTTCCAACAGTTTAAAGATGGATTCAAAAGGATAAGTGGGAATGGACATACAGGGAGTCCAGTCTTCCCTCATCACTTATTTTTCTCATAATACTAATATCAGAGTCAGTCTGACATTATGAGGTCGTGCAGCTAGTATCTGAGAAATTTGAGGGAAAGCCTGAGGAACACGTGTAGCTGCTACACAAATTGGCTGAAGTAGATAGAATCTTCCTTGCACCTGAGCATCATGGATCACAGGCCTCAATGCCCTGCCTCCTCACCCCGGATGACCCCAACGCCCTGCATCCCCAACCCCCATCCCAGAGGGTCCTGACACGCTGAGTCCCCCACCCCAGATGGCCGAGATGGCCACTGAGTATATTGACTCAAGTCTCCTCACCCTAAAAGCGTTTCTCTTCTAGCTACTAGTAAGATCCAAACTCTTCGGGAGGAGAATCCCTACGTGAAAGCGACCATAACTCCTCCAAGAAAGCATTCTCTAGAACTGGCCCTTTGCCATAGATGCTGTCAGCAGGGGCAGAGAGAGAGAAAGAGAGAGAAGTGGGGCTCACCCAAAGCAGGGCTTGTGCTTACCCAAAGGGACACGAACTCACCTGAAGCAGGGCTCAAGCTCACCCACTGTGGGACTCGAACTCACAAACTGTAAGATCATGACATGAGCCGAAGTCAAATGCTTCACAACTGAACCACCCAGGTGCCCCCAATATTACCTGGATTTTATCGCTACGTTCACAGACTGTTCTAAAGGTAAAGGTCACTAAAGGATGAGATCTCCAAGACCAAGGACTATTTCCATGTATTTTTGCATTTCTAGAACCTGGCAAACCTGGTACCTAATAATAGATTGGGGGTGTGGGAGAGAAGCAAGCAGTAAAAAAGAAAACAATAGAAGTAATTAATATTTTTCTAAAGAGTTTACCAAATATTTATGTTCCAATTGAATAGAGACACAATATATCTTAATTTTAATATTGTGCTTTTAAAATTTTATGTGCATTAGGAAAAAAACATTAAAACATCATTTCATAGATATTGCCATCTAGGTGGGCAATATAAAGGGGGCTCCAAGTGAAGATCAAGCTTCGGACACAGACGGGCACGACAGTGTCTCCAATTAAGTATCTCCACGCCTAACATGGGGCTTGAGCTCCAACCCCAAGGTCAATAGCTGCCTGCTCTTCTGACTGAGACAGCCAGGCGCCCTTCACTAGCAAAATCTTAGCCCTCATATCTGCTGATCTGCAAAACTACAACTGTTAGCAACTTGTTAGCAAGCTGATTAAGAAATAGGTGGTTTAAATCTTTAAATTACCTGATTAAATCTTTAGGAGAGCAGTGCTTTCGGGGTGAGGATGAAGACATTGAAAACAGGACCATCTCTAGCTCTGGATGATTTGTCTTACTTTTACTCACAAGCATCTATCTTCAGGCTTTTGTGATTTTTTTTCCCAAAAAACTCCCATTTACTGAAAAATCTTTCTCTATCTTAAGTACTTTTTTTAAAAAAAATTGCAAACTACATTTTAAATACTTAAAAGCTTTAATAATGTATGTCTTTTAAAATTTTTTTTAATGTTTATTTTTTTTTGAGAGAGATAGAGAGAGAAACAGAGTGCGAGTGAGGGAGGAGTAGAGAGAAAGGGAGACACAGAATCTGAAGCAGGCTCCAGGCTCCGAGTTGTCTCCACAGAGTCCCCCACAGGGATCGAACTCACAAACTGTGAGATCCTGACCTAAGCCAAAGTTGGATGCTTAACCAGCTGAGCCACCCAGGTGCCCCACGTATGTCTTTTTTTTTTTTAAATAAAGTTTATTTCTTTATTTTGAGAGTGTGGGGGGGGGTAGGAAGAAGAGAGAGAGAGAAAGAGAGAGAGAGAATCCCAACTAGGCTGCACGCTCAACGCAGAGTCCTACGAATGGCTCAATCTCACAGATCATGACCTGAGTCGAAATCAAGAGTCAGATGCTTAACCGACTGAGCCACCCAGGTGCTCCAATAACGTATGTCTTAATAAAAATATATTTCAGTTTTTGGTGATATGGGCAGTAGGAAGGCAAGATAGGACTCTGTCCTCTTTACATACTGCATTTGAGGTTCTAGAAACCTCCAGACTTATCGAGGGTGATCATCTAACATACAGGCCAAATTTGAGGTTTCCCACTTGTCCTCAGTATTGTCTTCTTATGGCTATATATTGTTATTTGCTTTATTCTGAGTACAATAAAAACTGCTGCATTGGTTTTATTATCTCTCTTTAGTCTTCTATCATATACTAAAGTCTTACCCTCAACTTTCTTTTTCAGTGTAAATTCTATTACTTTTTTTCTTTTTAAAAAGTAAGCCAAACTTGGGATGCCTGTGTGGCTCAGTCAGTTGAGCGTCTGACTTCGGCCCAGGTCATGATCTCATGGTTTGTGGTTTCAAGCCCCACATCAGGCTCTCTGCTCTCACTGCATAGCATGCTTTGTATCCTCTGCTCCACTCTCTCTCTCTCTGCCCTTCCCTGCTCGCTCTCTCTCTCTCTCTCTCTCTCTCTCTCTCAAAACTAGATAAACATTAAAAAAAATTAAGGCAAACTTTACAAACAATAAAATCTGCTACCACAAGTCTTGATAAATGTATACAGTCAGGTCACCACCACAGCAATCAAGACATTGGACATTTCCATCACCCCAAAATGTTCCCATTCACCTCTTTGCAGTCAGCCAGTCTCCAAGCCAAGGCCCCAGGCAACCACAAATCTGTTTACAGTCCCTATAATTTTGTCTTCTCCAAAATGTCAGTTAGCGTCATCTGGATGGCTCAGTTGGTTGAGTGTCTGACTTCAGCTCAGGTCATGATCTTGCAGTTCGTGGGTTCGAGCCCTGCATCAGGCTCTGTACTGACCACTCAGAGCCTGGACCCTGCTTCAGATTCTGTGTCTCCCTCTCTCTCTGCCTCTTCCCAACTCATGCTCTCTTTCTCTCTCTTTCAAGTAAATAAACATTAAAGAAATTTTTTTTTATTTTTTTAATGTTTATTTTTGAAGGAGAGAAAGAGACAAAGCTTGAGCTGGGGAGGGGCAGAGAGAAAGGGAGACACAGAATCCGAAGTGGGATCCGGGCTCTGAGCTATCAGCACAGAGCCTGATGCGGGGCTCGAACTCACAGACCGCGAGATCATGACCTGAGTCAAAGTCAGACACGTAACCGACTGAGTCACCCAGGCACCCCTAAAGAAATTTTTTTAATCATTTAAATGGACTCATACAGTACACAGCCTTTATGCCTGCTGCATTTCTCTTAGCATAACGCTTTTGAGATTCATTTAAGTTGTTAATGGTGATGGTAGTTTGTTTCTCATCATAGCTGAGTAAGTATTTCATTCTGTGGCTGTCCCACTAGTTGTTTAATTATTTATGAATTGATAGAGATTGAAGCTGTTTCCAGTTTGGGGCTATTATGAACAAAGCTACTATAAATATTTGTGTATATGTCCTTGTATAAACATATATAATAATTCTTCTTGGGTAAATACTCAGAATTGGAATTTCTGGGTTGTATGGAAATTCTATGTTTCGTTTTTTAAGAGATCACAAATCTATTTTCCAAAATGATTGTGTCATTTTTTGAAATCTCACCAGAAATTTAAATTTTTAGTTGCTCACCCATACTTGGTGTTATGGGTCATTTTAATTTTTGCCCTCCTAGTAGGCGTGGCTCTCATTGTCCTTCAAATGTGCACTTAAGGACATTTAGTAAGGAATTATGTCGCACAACTTTTTGTGTGCTTCCTTGCAATCTGTGTGCCTCTTTCGAAGAAGTGTCTGTTCAAATGTTTTGCTCATTCTTACTGAGTTTTCTTCTTTTTGAGTTACACCTCCTGAATCTTTTTGTTTTCTATGAAGATGTCTTTTTAGAAGACTCACCGCTAGCTGTCTTACAGGTTTCACAATATTCATTCAGAACATATCTGATTATTTCCTCATAATCAGACTCAAGTTAAACCTTTTTGGCAAGAATGACTCATAGGTGATGTTGTATCCTTATCGTGAAGACCTCATAAATTTAGGAACATTTTTAGATCTTTCTCGTTGCTCATTTTTCTAATTTCTTTTTCTGCATTATGTTGTCGAGTTCTTTGTGTATCAGGGAGATTATGCTTTTATCTGAGATGTAAGGTGACAATATTTGCCTCCCAGGCAGTCATTTGTCTTTTGACTTCATTCGTGGTGTTCTTGCCATCGAAATTTGTTTAATTCTTTTTTCAAATTTTATTTGGCTGCATTTTACTTATTGCTTCTGGAACAGGAGTCGTAATTAGACCAGATTCCCCCTACACTGTTAACAAAATAATTGACACAGCAGGCCAAGTCCACAGTGGGCTTTTTACATGAACGAGGAGAAAGTCAGTCCAGGGCCAATGAATTATTTTCCTTTGTCATTCACTGCCATTTGTGTTTTTGTATCCAATGTGATCGCCAAGACACCTAACTGATTCACATTAACTCTCAGATAAGTAGCTAGTAACACTAAAACATTTCAGGTATGTCCCATTAACACTTGCACACAATGGAGAAAAGAGGGAGTGGAGAGGAGAGGAGGGGAGGAGAGCAGAGGGGATGTGAGGGAGGAAGAGAGGAGGGGAAAGGAAGGGAGGGGAGACAGGAGGATGAGAGAGGAGAGGGGAGGGGAGAGGAAGGGAAGGGAGAAGGGAAGAAAGAAAGACAGAAAGAGAAGGAAAGAAGAGAAAGGAAGGAAGGAAGGGAGGGAGGCAGGGAAGGAGTAAGGAAGGGAAAAGAAAGGAAAAGAAAAGAAGAAATCTCTCACTAGCTATGGGGGTCAGTGGTCCCACATACATGCCTGGCTTCTGTATAAGGGAAACAGGACACCTTGGTCTTAGTCTCAATAAGCTCTGGACTAGTTCAGCCGATTACAGTTTATCTGTACAAAGCACTGCTATTCAGCAATTAAGAATAAAATAAATCTAAGGGAGCCTGGGTGGCTTGGTCAGTTAAGCGACCGACTTCGGCTCAGGTCATGATCTCACAGTTTGTGGGTTTGAGCCCCGCATCGGGCTCTGTGCTGACAGCTCAGAGCCTGGAGCCTGCTTTGGATTCTGTCTCCCTCTCTCTCTGCTCCTCCCGCACTCATGCTCTGTCTCTCAAAAATTAATTAAACATTAAAAAAAATTTTTTTTAAAGAATAAAATAAATCTAAGGGAGCCTGGGTGGCTCAGTCGATTGAGCATCCAACTCTTGATTTTGGCTCAGGTCATGATCTCGCAGTTGTGAGATTAAGCCCAGCTGAACATAGAGCCTGCTTGAGATTCTCTCTCTCTCTCTCTCTCTCTCCTCCCTCTCTCTCTCTCTCTCTCTCTCTCCCTCTGCCCCTCCCTCAATCACATTCTCTTCCTCTCTCTGTCTCTCTCTCTCAAAAAAAAAGAATAAAGTTATATATATATATATATATATATATATATATATCTACAGCATATATATATTCACTATATATGATACATATATACTATATCTATGGTGCATATATATATATATATATATATATATATATATATATATAGGTAGTAGGTATATATTTATCTACAGTACACACACACACACACACACAAAGAGCTTTTCACAGACAGGAATTTTGAAAATCTTCTGATTAAACAGACTCTGCAGGAGATACACATGGCTCACTCACGAGCATCCATCGGTGCTAGTACACAACTGTGTCTCTCTGGAAGTATGTCAAACCTGGTTTGACCAAAGGTTAGCCTGACCTCTAAGAAGAGTAAATTAACAGAATGGGACTCTGTCAAGGTCGGTTTTTTACAACACAGAGAAGTAGTCAAGGTTGGACCTCTTGGCCTTGTTGACGTCACCTCCCCAGGTTGGTAAAATGCGGCAAGTCCTGCAGCTACTGAGGCAGCCCCTCTTAGCACCCAGGTAAATTTTAAAAAAAAAGAGAGAAGTACTGAAAGAAAGAGAGAGAAAGAGGAAAGAAAAAAGAAACCATGCTATAAACTGCGGGGGGCAGGGGAATGGCTCCAACGGTGGGGGTGAAATGCATCCTCAGGTCAGAGCATTGTGGCATCCCTAATTCATGCCACAAAGTACCAAAGATTGGCCTGCAGAGGTCCTAGCAAAGACAGTCCTCCGGTCACTGTGTAACAGCTTGGTTGTCCTCACTCTATATGTCACCATATGGGCTTTCCATACCCAAGTGATCAAGAGAGAGTCCTACGTCAGGAGCTGGAGGTGATGATAGGTTATCGGCCTTCTCCTTCTTCTCTGAAGTGGGTTAATTGAACACATCTGAGTGTGGCATCAGGTATAAAAACACTGCAGGTTCCCCCAGCCCCTCCCAGCTTCCTGTTGCCCGAGCAGCCCTCGGCCCGGGATTCAGTAACATGAAGACCTGTGTGGATTTGGGAGGATGGCTGCTCCTACTCGCTTCTTTGATTTGGACGTGTTCTGGGCAAGAGCCAGGTATCAGAAGTGACCCCACTGCTGGTGCCTTGGAGGGGGAGTTTCTCGACCACCACGAGCCGAGCTGTGGGGTTTCTGGTGGCTTAGACTTGATTGTTCCCCCACCAAAATTTAAGAACTCAGTGATTCTCCTGGCTCCGCGCTTTATCTTCCCCGTGGGTCCAGACAATACTGTTGAATGAGTGAAGGAATATTGCGCTCAAGGCGTTGTGTTCTCTGCAGGTTCTTGGAATTAGTCCCTCTTCTTCTCTCCACTTCTTCCACATGTCAGCTGCTGGAAATTCTCACCAAGCCATCCTTGGACCTTCTGCTCTGTAACATGGCTTTCTCTTCCCTTTCCCCCCGCACCTCATCTGTTCTTTCACTTTACACCTGAGTCCCTTGATCACACATTAACTGGCCTGCCTTGTCGAACTGCCTCTCTTTCCATCCAGAACATCATTGCACGAGATCCAATACAAGTGCACGTTTCTTAAGATGCGGCTCTGACCAAACCCCTCCTTAAAAATTCCAGTGCTTTGGGGCACCTGGGTGGTGGCTCAGTCAATTGACTATCTGACTTTGGTTCAGGTCATGATCTCACGATTCGTGAGTTCGAGCCCGGTGTTGGGCTCTGTGCTGACGGCTCAGAGCCTGGAGCCTGCTTCAGATTCTGTGTCCCTGTCTTTCTCTCTCTCTGCCCCTTCCTGCTTGTACTGTCTCTCTCTCAAAAACAAATACTAAAAAAAAATTTTTTTTAATCCAATGCTTCCCAGCAGCCAGCTGGATGAAGCATAGACCGGCCTTCAGTATGCCATAAAGCCTGACCTCAAGCCACCCTCTGATTCCATGTGTCTGGCTGCTCCCCGAACAGGGGCTGTCAGACTGCTGGTTTCCCCCACTGGCACTGCAAGGTCCCACCCTGGCACCTGGAGAAAATCTGGTGCAGAACCCTTCATAATATATTCAGGCTGTGTAGATCACAGACATGGGGTCACATCAAAGGAAACAGATGTTAATTTAAAAACCTAACAGATTTATAAGCTGTTCTAAATGCTCAGAAGGGTAAGTTAGATGGATTACAAATGCATGTAACCAGCAGAATTGATGTGATTCTCAGAGGACAGGAGAGCCTTCCTGAAGAAGTCCTATGTAAGGTAGGATCTTGGGGACATCCTGTCTTTACCTGGGGTAGGACTGAGGAGAACAAGGAATGACTCTCTGCTTTTTTGCCTTAAGAAAGAGTTGTGCACAATGTCTGTTTCTGAAGTGGTGATCTGTGCCCAGGCTGTTGGACTGTGATCAATGTGAATGGAACACGGGGAAGTGGAAAATGGTAATTTGAGTAGACAAGGGAGGGTAGAAAGGGCAGCGGGGGATTTGAGATGAAGGGGTATGAATCGTAAGCAAGAAGGCCATCCTCTCTGCACAGGGAATGCTCTAAAAACAAGCCTTTCCCAGACTTGGGGCAATGTGCTGGCCCAGCAGTTCGTAGAGAGCTGATGGACAGTGTCCATGTTGTGGGGAAGCTATGGATGGAGATTTTGTGATGGAAACATCAGAACTCAGGAGTGAGGCAGGGAGAAAAAGAAATCAAACATGACCCTCCCCCCTCTTTGTGCAGACATCCCCACAAAGAGAGCACAGGATCTGTCCCCACCCCATCTGGCCCTAGAACTTGAAAAACAGGGCCTGGCTTACTTCTCGGGGCAGATGCCAGATGAAGGCAGCTCTTGTTAAGGACTCTGGTCTTTTTCATACTCACTGTAGGAACCCAACCAGGAGACCAGGGCAGGGTAATAAAGATGAGAATAGGGTGCTGAGAACCATTGCATTCCTTTGACTTAGGGTCTCAATCACCCCACAATGCCCATTTCCCAGGCTTGCCTGATGCCCTTCCCACAACCGCTATCAGCATTCACAAAACCAAGTCAGGTGGATGAAGGATTGTGGAAGGCAGAATGAATTCTTGACAAATAATCCTTTGTAAACAAATTGTGTGAATGGTGGAGCCCTGGCCTGACTGGGCTAGCCTGTCCAGGTGAGCCCTGACCGGATCGTACACTTGGCCACCCAGGCCCTTGGGTCCCTATTTTCTTTTTATAAAATATATTTTAACATTTATTTATTGAGAGACAGAGAGAGACAGAGCATGAGCATGGGAAGGGCAGAGAGAGAGGGAGACACAGAATCCAAAGCAGGCTCCAGGCTCTGAGCTGTCAGCATGGAGCCTGACACGGGGCTAGAACTCACAAACCACGAGATCATGACCTTAGCTGAAGTTGGCTGCTTAACCGATTGAGCCAGCCAGGTGCCCTGAGTCCCTATTTTCCACATCTGCCAAATGCAGAGATGCTCATTCAACTTCTCAAGGATATTAAGAAGTTCAGACTTAAAACAACACTAGAAATATGATGGCCCAAGAAAAGAATGAATATGCAGGTGCTTTGTAAAGATAAATCACTCTGAAAGTTTTAGACCATGAGATTGAAACCGTGTGTGTGTGTGTGTGTGTGTGTGTGTGTGTGTTTCCCAGTGGCTGGATATGCCTGGTAACAAAGAGGCATACGAGGTTATTAGGGCTTATTGTCATTGTCAAGTGTCTCTTGTACTTCAGAGCTGACAGTGAGTAACTTTGTGCAATTTCTAGGGTGGTCCCCTCTTCTCTGTGGGGGATACATTCCAAGGCCCCCAGTGGCTTCCTGAAACTGTGAGTACTATATATATCATATATATATTATGTATATCATATATCATATATTATAGTTATATATATATATAGGGTTTGGTGTGTGTATGTATATAAATACCATGTTTCTTTCTATATGTACATACCCATGATAAAGTTTAATTTATACATTAGGCACAGTAAGTGATTAACAATAGCCAACAATAAAATACAACAATTATAATGATATAGTGTGGTAAAAGTTATCACTGTCTTTCAAAATACCTTACTGTACTGTCCCCACCCTTCTTGCGATGACGTGAGATGATGCAATGCCCACGTGCTGAGATGAAGTGAGGTGAATGACACAGGTGTGTGACGTGCGGCACGCTGCTACTGACTTGATGTCAGAAGGAGGAACATCTGGGGTGCCTGGCGGGGCTCAGTCAGTTGGGTGTCCAACTCTTGATTTCAGCTCAGGTCATGATCTCCTGGTTTGTGGGTTTGAGCCTGTGTCTGGCTCGGTGCTGTCAGTGTAGAGCCTGCTTGGGATTCTCTCTCTCTCTCTCTCTCTCTCTCTCTCTCTCTCTCTCTCTCTCTCTCTCTCTCCCCCATGCTTTCTCTCTCTCTCTCTCTCTCTCAAAATAAACTTAAAAAAATAAAAAGAGGAGGAGGAGGAGGATCATCTGCTTCCTGACCACAGTCAACTGCAGGAAACCAAAATTGCAGAAAGGGGAACCGCGGAGAAGTGAGGACCACTATGCCCTAACTAAATTCACCTTTAATACTGAATCTACCATCATGCACTGAGGTCCTGGCAGCTTTATTCGGGCTACTTCTGTTACTATAGACACACCACAATCCTTCAGGTCTCCCACAACGGTCTAGAATCCGATCAAGCTCTTGCCTCCTTTCCTGCAAGTAAGGTCCACGTTGTCCTCCTGTTTCTGTCCTCCCAGCATTTAGAACAGATGGCATCAGAACGCTCAATTTCCACCTAACATTTTCTTTCCTCGCCTATTTACCTGCCATGGGCCTGACTGACTGTCTCCAGCAGCAAAGACATAGCAGTAAAGAGCTTCTACCTTTCTGGATCCTGCATTGTAGTTGGGGAGAAAGACACTATAAACAAGGTAGCTGATATGACCAGTTTATGATAAAGGCAACAGGACAAATAGGGTGGTGTGAAACAGCAACAACTACGTAAGAGAAAAGCCACTTGAATAGGATAGTCGTGTAAGGCCTTCTGAGAAGGTGACATGAAAAAGGAGATGTCAAGGCAAAAATCCAGAGGCAAGTGGTCCATGAATATGGAGCCAGAAAGAGGGTGGCAACCTCAGTGAACCGTAGGGAGGTTGGGGCGGCTCCAGAGTGGCTATCAAAACAAGAAGGCACTGCTCCCTGGGGCATTTTGGAAACTTATGCTGCTTTGTTCTAAACAGAACTGGGTTGTGGAGGAGGGGTGGGGGCATGGGGTGCCTGGGCAGCTTGGTCGGTTGGGTATCCGAATTTGGCTCAAATCATGATCTCACAGTTCGTGAGTTGAAGCCCCACATTGGGACCTGTGCTGACAGCTCAGAGCCTGGAGCCTGCTTCAGATTCTGTGTCTCCTTCTCTCTGTCCCTCCCCTGCTCATGCTCACTCATTCTCTCTCTCGCTCTCAAAATTAAACATTAAAAAAAATTTAAACAAGACTAGGGGAAAGTAGGTACCATCTCACCCAGCGAAGAATTGTCCCACATGAATTTCCCACATTTTCTGATTCTTTCATATAGGTACAAACCTGGTTTATAATGATCTGAGCCCAGAACTTAACCTTCATTTATATATAAACAAAGAGTCTTTTTATACAGGTTATACATACATAAAACCAAGGGGGAAAAGGCACATTTTTTTTGCTTGGAACTTTAGTGAGTCGTTTATCATTCCAGAAACAAATTCACCACTGAGACAATGAGTCTACTCTGGTACCCGAAATCTCTGCATCTGTCTGTTAGCAACGGTATTACACACGAGGACTCTGATGTTAGTGTCAGAGGACTTCCATTGGTCTGCCTGAGTAGCTACCCATGAATATACAGTATACATTGTGCTTTATTATATATTGCTTTCTTTTTATTTCTTTTCAATTATAAGTAGTTACTCAGAGTGATGTTTTAAAGAAATGTTCAAAGCTACGTTATGTATGAAATTAAAATAAAACTTACTTGAGAGACACCCTGCACAAGAAGGACACTCAGCCCCTCCTCTGTCCCCCCTGGGAGCAGGAAATAAATCTCCCATGGGAAAGATACCCTCTCATTCCAGAAGGGATGGAGACCTCCTTATCACCGGCGATAGGAAATTGTAGAGGGAAGAAGACTGTATAAACAACTCAGGTTACTTTTTACTAATTTGCCACCCCAGCCCAAATTATTTTAGAATCTCTTACTAATTGAAACCGCAAAAGTTAAGATTTCTTGGTGTTACAGGTTTATTGTCTTTGTGTCTAAAAAGTATGAAAAATGCCTGCCTAGGTCACTTCTGTAGGTCTCAATTTCATTACTTGGGCCTCTGTGTGCAGGTAATAAAACTTTAGGGTTTTTTTTTTTTTTCTCCTCCTGTTAATCTGTCTCCTGGCCATTAAATTCTTAGTCCAGCTGGATGATGTTAGGATAAAGGAAGAATTTTTCCTTCCCTTTATCCTTCACAAGGCTTCTGTGGCAGCCCAGCAGAGACCGTGGTAGTTTGGGCCAGAGTCTTGGCCAATCCCAATACCCAATCCATTACCAATTGGCCAATCTAATACCCAATCCGGGGTATTGGATTCACACGAATCCATGTGAGATAATTTTTTTAATGTTTATTTATTTTTGAGAGAGAGAGAGACAGAGCACTAGCAAGGGAGGGGCAGAGAGAGAGGGAGACATAGACTCTGAAGCAGGCTACAGGCTCTGAGCGGTCAGCACAGAGCCCAAGGCAGGGCTCGAACTCAGGAACAGTGAGATCATGACCTGAGCCGAAGTCAGACATTTAACTGACTGAGCCACCAGACACCCCCAAGTGAGATAAATTTTGAAGGTAAAAGTGAGAAGACTCAGGGATAGACGAGATGCAGGTATAAAGGAAAAGGAGGAGTTCGAAGAAATCCTAGTATTTCATGGCTTGGAAGTTGGATGGATCGTGGTAGTGTTGACTGAGGTGGAGAGCAAACCAGGAGTAAGGTCAGTCAGAGCTTCTGGATTATACACGTACCTTTGAGAGAACTATTTCAAATATCCACTCAGATGTCTAGTAGTTAATTGTAGAGGTGACTCTCAAACTTGGAAGAGAAGTCTAGGTCAGGGATGACAATGGGATCCCCCAAGGTAACGTGATGTAGTCCAAAGAGCAATGACTCAGTGTGATTTTTCAGTCCTAGCTCTGTATTACGCGACCCTGAAAAAGTTCCTTCATTTTCTCCATATTTACTGCACACCTGCTACTGTGTGGCAAACAGCCATGGGCAAAAGTTAAAACATGGGATCTATTTTCACCAAGTTCAAGTTTTCTAAGAATACTAGGTTCTGGGGAACTCAGTTCCTAGCATGAGTGTCCTAATAAAAATGCAGTCTTCTGCTCCTCCACCCAACAGGGAGGCTTGAGGACATGCCACCACGGTTCTTTCTCAGGTAACCATTCTGAGTGCTGTGTGAATGCACTCTGGCCACCTGGGGAGTGGCAATTTGAGAGAGGTAGAGAGCCCCCCATAGTGCTCTGAAGGGAACTGTGTTTTCCACAGATCTCGAAGTTCCATTTCTTGTAGTTGAAGATGGTCTTCCTTCTTGGTACCAACGAGTCCTGCCCAAACTTCTTGGAGCTGTTCACTGAAACAGATTTGCTGACTGTCTTCTTTTTTCTTTGTCTCCTTTAACAGTGTTGGTGGAATGCAGCCGCTTGAATTTTTTTGCTCTAGTTAAAAGAGCACTGTTTTATAGAGATGAATTGGTAGGCCCTGATGAGTTATTTCTGGGGACTGGCTGTCAGGCAGTTCAAGTGCGGCCAGACGAACTTGTGTTTGACTATCCTGTTAATCTCTGCGGAATTATGACACAGGTAAGAGAAGGAATCATTTTCCCTGGTACCATCTGTACGATCTTTGGAAGTATTGCTTTATGTTTGTTCTTATTATATATTATTATAACAGGCTACTGGTCTTGATCATTGATACCACAGGCTGACCAGATGCATAGAAAGAACTTGAAGAACATTTTCTGTTTTCATTCATTCACCAGAGAGCTACTATGTGTAGGGCATGGACAGTGAATAAGAAACTCAAAGAGCTTTCTCTTAGGAAGCGTAGAACACCCATTATTACACGGATACCATGAGAGATTAGCCAGCGTTTTCACACAGTTTCTAATCCTCAGAACTGCATGAGGTTGATGCCATCTCCACTTATGTGGATTAAGGAATTGAGGCCCAAAGGCCAGTGATGTAACCAAACTCAGGAAGTCAGGGCCAGAAACCAGGTTTGCTGATGTCTATGCTAATAAGCCCTTAGTTTTATTTTGTTTTCAGTTATGACTCTGGGATAAGCAACTCTAATTATAGAATGTATGGCAATGACTTTTTTTTTTTTTAAAGACCATGGGAATCTGGAGGAAAGGGAGTCTGGCAGGGTCTTGAGCTAGAAATACATTTTACTTGTTCTTCTCTTCCTCACAAGAGAGTATCAAAAATCTGAGTACCAACATCCTAATAAGGAAAGCTCTGGGAAGGCTTTGATGTAGGAGGTTTCTACCACACCAAAGGTAGGTATAATATATCTGATTTATCTCATCTTCACGTGCAGTGCTTTAAACATGGGACTAAATATTTTCTACCTGGGACCTGGCCTTCAAGCCACAGGCAAGGGATAACTTGGCCATGGTGGCATGAAGTTCTTTCATTGGATCCTCTTCACGGACCCATAAGGATCATGGTCTGAAACCACAGTTATGCTGGTCCAGCACATTGCACCAGGACTTATTCCCACCAATGCCACGCTAGTCACTCAGATCTACTCCCCTACACCTACCTTGGAGAGAACCAAAGGCCTCTGAGACACTTTCTAGCGGTTCAAAGCATCTGGCACTCCCAGAGTCTTTGGCAACAGCCTAACTCAGTACTTATCAGGAATCAGGTATCAGTAAGCAGGGATGATTTTTGCCCCCACCCCCGGTGGTCATTTGGAAATGTCTAGCAACAATTTTAGTTGTCAAAACTGGGCAAGGTGGTATGGTTCTACTGGCATCAAGTGAGTAGAGGCCAGACATGATGCTAGACACCCTACATGACACAGGACAGCCCCCACAACACAGAATTATGTGGCCTGAAATGCCAACAGCATCGTGGTTTAACAACTTGGCCTAACGCATCACACTTGTCCTCTCCCCCACCTTGGTGCTCTGAGGAGCCTTTCACTAAAGGAGCTTAGAACCGTGACAGCAGACACAGCCTACACTCTGGCCTCCTTGCTACACAATCCAGATGAGAACATTTCACATTTCTAAAACTGTTTTTTTCCTGTTTCACCCCTTCATTGAAATCGCTGAACCAGACAAATCATGAGACCCGAGGAAATATATGGTTCATTCATCTTATAGGATACCATGCAGCTAATAAACTTATACAATAATCCAACAGCTTGAGAACCCCTCCATCAAAGTAGGGAAACAAGATAGAGAAATATAGATCTTTTTTTTTTTTACTACATATATAGTATACTTTGACTATAAAAAAAAAAAGTTAGGTGGAAAAAAAAGGTAGAAATGCATGCAAATTGTTACAGAATGAAACCAGGCTGATCCACTTATAGGAGTTCTATGTCATTTGTTGAACACCAAACACACTTCAAAATTTCCTATGAGGAGTACATGTTTTCCACTCAGAAAACTCAGTTGGTAAGCACAAGTACATAATTTTCAGTTAGCTGTCTTCCTTTTGGTCTAAGGTTTTTTCAAGGATTTGGAGACCAGAAGTAAAGAGAAAAATATCACATAGTAATACAGAGATCAGAGAAAGCATTTCAGAACCCCACAATAAGGGTCCTCTTAAAACTCCTCTTCTTGGGGAACAATTTTTCTCCCCAGAAGTTGTGGAAAATTTTTTTCCCTAGAATCTTGATTTGAAGAGTCTAACACAAAACTTTCAGGGTCAACTGACCCTCAACCACCAATTCTACTCAAAATCCTCTGCCACACCATCTTGTTCCGTTGTCTGATGCAGCTAAGTGCCCCCGCTTTGCCAAAGAAAATTTAACTACCTTAACTGGGGTAAATATCATGATCTCTGGAGATACTGAGTGGCCAGTTTTTTATTTGAAAATATTAAAATATGTGGTAACAACTTAACACCTATTTCAAGGGCCTCTTTTCCCACCAGGTTTTCTGCGATGGAGTTGTCTTCCATTCCTGGCTTATCTATACACCGAAGAATCAATCCATTTCTGCTAAACTTCCCTTGGAGTGTACAGTTACCAGGTTAGTCCAAAAAATCCATTGGCTCCTCCCTTAAATACCAATAGCTCTTTGCTGAAATGTACTGCTATCTACCTGGAAACCTTGAAAGTCATGACTGTTTTTTATATAGCTTCTCAGAGTGTCTACCAATGCTACTGAACTTCTACAGAAGCCCAATATTCAGGGGCCAAAGCTCAGGACAAGTGAGTCACACAAAATTACAAA
This sequence comes from Paguma larvata, assembly GCA_030068075.1. Taxonomy (NCBI): domain Eukaryota; kingdom Metazoa; phylum Chordata; class Mammalia; order Carnivora; family Viverridae; genus Paguma; species Paguma larvata. The sequence continues at coordinate 102,077,448 of CM057831.1, read as the reverse complement.
ACCGGGAATGGACCTCAGTTAGTTTTAGACCCTTGGTTCCTTCTGTCTCCTCTCCCATAGATCATGAAATTTGCTGCCAAACATAATTCACAGCACCAACACTTGACACATAGCATCTACAGAGATTTCTAATGTATGCAGATTGGTGTTGACTCTTGCACAGTTCAAGAGGTTCTGAGTTGTGTGGAAGAGTTGAGGTTTGGTAAGGCAGATACATAATAATACATTTCCCTTCCTGCATCTGAAATCCATTAATAAATCATAGAGTATGAAAGATGTTGATCAGAATGTAGTTTTATTTCTAGTAAAGCCACTGGCAAATGAAGCTTTAGCCTTACAACTGGAAAGCCTCATGAAAGTCCCCCCTGAAATGAGTTTGCTCACCCAGGGGAAGGAAGAACTGGAAAAATACATGTCTCCCCTTGCCTATAAAGCTCCATAAGAGTTTTTGCCAGAGGCTGGCCTCCTGGTTGTGGACCAGGCCAGAACATGGCCTTCTGAAGTCAGACTCCACAAAGAGAACTCTGTTCTGCCGAAACTAAGCATGACCAGTTCCTTCTCCCAAATTTGCCATCAGATAATACTTTTCCTCCTTCCTTAGAAAATTAAGGGATGAGCCTAGAGAAGGTTAAGTTGCTTTTCCCATAGATTCCTGTCCTGGAAAGTAGTATAAAATACACTTGTCTTCTCAGGAAATTTCAAAAAATTAAAAGAAAAATAGTACCAAATATCCCATTAAAAAAAGAAAAAGAGAGGCGCCTGGGCACCTCAGTTGGTTAAACATCCGACTTCAGCTCAGGTTGTGGTCTCGTGGCTCATGAGTTCGAGCCCCACATCAGGCTCTGTGTTGACAGCTTAGAGCCTAGAGCCTGCTTCGGATTCTGTTTCTCCCTCGCTCTCTGCCTCTTCCCTACTTGTGGTCTCTCTCTCTCTCTCTCTCTCTCTCTTTCTTTCTTTCTCTCAAAAATAAACATTAAAAAATTTTTTAAAGGAAAAAGAAATTCTATGGCTTAAGCCATAAGTATACAATTTCTTCTAAGTCAATTGGAATTGAATTGTGGGGATAGGATCAGAAAGTTTGTTAAGCATTGAGTCTATCAGGTCACAGCTTTTGAGTGAACATGCTATTTGATTTTCAAAGTCTTCTGCCATGTGTTTTTGTCCTGTTTTCTGGCAAAATTAAGTGTCTCTGCTTTGCCAGAGAGAACTTTCATTACCTTAATTGCTAATAATGACCTCATTTACTGAACACTTACGATGTGCCAGTCACAAGTTTAGAAGAACTTCAGGCATTTTAATTGTCATTATCAACCCCATGTGTAAGTCACTCGTATTGTCCCTATTTAATGTTTGAGAAACTTGGGCACAGACACATTACAGATTTGCCAGCATCACACAGCTATAGACTCCTAAATTTAACTCTAGGTAGAATGGCTGGAAAACCACTACCTTGTATCCCTAGGCTTTGTAGGTCTGTGCTGGTTAGCAAGCTCTCGGGTCAGCTTCCAACCTGACTGATGTCATCTTTCAAACAAAAGGAAGAGACCTTTATTTGATCTTTATTAACGTATTAACAAAATTCAAGAGATTCTAGGAAAATCTTGCCTTAGACCTAGTACTGTTTTACAGAAAAAATTACAGTGAATATATTCTTGAAATAGTTTTTCTTAATTTAATGGAAATTTTCTGTGTCCTTAAGTTATTATCCAACGATGAAGGATTTGGTGAGTTGCTAGGGTGTTGAATAAGAACATGATGAAGGATTTGGTGAGTTGCTAGGGTGTTGAACAAGAACAGTGTTATACTGAAGACAAAATAAAAAGTTAGAGCTGTTACAGCAAGGCCAGGCAAAACTTGGGTCCAAAGTTCAATCCCAAAGTTCAGAGTGATATCTTAAGTCTTTGTATAATTTTTTAATTCCCTTTCCCCCCTCCTTTTGAAAGCTCCTGTGTCTCACCTGATGAGTCCTATAACACTGAAGTGAGCAAATACTTCCTCCCATCCTCACCTTTTCAACAATGGTTCTTAATACAGTACAGATACTGCATGAGATGTGGCTCTGCCCACTTCAGAGAACACTGGGTAAGGATATTTGCAAAAGCCAACATTTAATGTGCCCCATCAGGTATTCTATGATGAAAAGAAAAACCTATTTGGGGCAAGTACCACCAGGTAAAGTCTAAATCCCCACTGGGGTCGAAATGGCATACAATTCTGTGGTGGAGACATAGAAGTAGAGTTACGTTGGGTTCTTTCTCTTGTGTTTGTATCACACCATACTCGGTATTCATATGAGGAAGATCCTCTACCTTCCCATCTTATAAATCTCTCCTCACCCTAGAATTTTTTTTTTCTTGAACAGTAAGGGTTTCACTCTACAAAGTTCACATGTGAATATCTGAGTCCAAAACCAATGACTGTAAGAGAAGAAGGAGTTGATAAATTCAGAGATTACCAGATTAGAGCATTTTATCTTTCATGGAGAGATTAAATATCTTAAGGTTGGAGAGGGCCCTTTAAAAGAATCAAATGAGTTAAGTCATTTGGCTTTTCCCACTGGGTCCAGTTCAAACAAAATTGTAAACATATCGAAGACTCCCTAGAATTTTGTCTTCCTTTTTTTTCCCCATAATCTTTAAGAAATAGGATCTATGTTGCTCCATTCTTAAAATCTATACTATCCCAAGACCATCTGCGACATAACTCCTGAGTTATAGGAAAATCATCCTAAAGCTAATCTTGTGTATTTTACCTGTTTCCATGCCCATTTTAAGCCCATGAGTTTGAGTTCAGAGTCATCCCCCTTCTATGAACAATATCCCATCTCATAAACCCCAAATATCAGCTAATTACGGACCTTGTTTTTCCACAGTCCACACCTTTTTATGGACCACGCAATTATTCACTACAAAAGCATTTCTCCCATCCTTTCACCGATGACTTTTAGAAGCTTTTACCCTTGGACATTCAGCAGCAACACGAAAGTAACCCAGCTCAGTCATGTGGCATTTTGTTTTTATATATTTACATGTTTTTAATTCATTTTAATCTAATGTAATCCCTTTTACAATGCCTTTGAGAAGAGGTCATTTGTATTTTTAACTTTCAATGTGGCCACGAATCCATGAATAAAACTAGACACATTTTATGGTATATCGGTGTTTATTGCATTTCTAATTTAGCATTCCAGGCTGCAGGGCTGAGTTACCAGGAAGGTGGGAGTCTGGGGGAAGATTATGACCAATACTGTTCTCAGTAGCTATTTAACACCCAGCTGTTGAACACGGGTACTGGTTGTGTGCAGTAACATGGCCAGTAAGATCACTCAGAAGAGAGTGAATAGAAAGTGACACCCTGGGTGGCTCAGTTGGTTGAATGTCTGACTTTGGCTCAGGTCATGATTTCACAGTTCGTGGGTTCAAGCCCAGCATCAGGTTCTATGCTGACAGCTCAGAGCCTGAAGCCTGCTTCAGATTCTATGTCTCCCCCTTTTTATGCTCCTCCCCCGTTAGTGCTCTGTATCTCTCTGTCTCTCAAAAATGAATAAAAACATTTAAAAAAAGAAAAAGTGAGACCCACTACAAGCATAGAGATCTCAGAAAGGTAAGTGAAAAGGATGTCCATTTTGATCCCCCAACAGAGATCTAATTCCAAGAATACTATAAAAGTTATGATCATGTCTACCAATACCTTTTCAGATCTTCCATTCATGAAGATGGTATCACTTTTTAAAATTTAGAAGCCATGTTGCCATCAAAGGAATCTCAATTGTATGCTCTGTGGCAATGATTTGAGCACATTCACTTTCTTGTGTATAACATGACGGGTAAGGTCAAATAAGATCCTCAGGTACAGGACAGAGTTTTTCCAAAGTCCAAACTGGCCCCTGAGCTTCTTTCTTGGGCCTGGATGAGCTCTTAACTGCCTAGTCACCCCTGCCCTTCCTTGTAATCCCCACATATTTCCTGTTCAGCCATTGCTAATAATAGTTTTAATTTGCCCATCCAATTAGTCTGAATTCATGCAAGGGAAAGCCACTCTATGAAGCTATTGTTGTGCCCAAATTCTGGATCCCAAGAAGACCGCCGTGGAGCCGGAACTGATGCAAACGCAAAGGGTCTTTATTCGAAGCTCGAGCTCGGACTCTTGCACCTCCCGACGCAGCAGTGCAGTGGCAAGAGCCCTGAGCCAGGTTTACACAGGCTTTTTATCAGGGTTCGAGTACACTTTTTGGGCAGGAATGGGGATCCTTTGAATTGATTGATTGGCATTTTCGCGGGCTAGTTTCTGATTGAGTATTTCATATTTGGCGGGCGCAGGCTAGCTATGGATTGGCTTAATTTGGGGGTCCCACACAGATTCAAATGGTCAGCGCGCGTGGGCTGAACACTGATTAGTTTTGCTAGGGACTATTCTAGGAATCTGACCTCCTGTGGTTTCCCTGGAACCCAAAGTGGAGGCAGGGTCTGCTAATCAGGGTCCAGTCCCACCTGGGGTAGTGACAGGGTCTGCTAACCTGGGTCCGGCCTTTTGTCTACTCTGTTTCCTGGAACCCGGGGCAGAGTCCAGGGTGACTTGTTTTCCTGGAACTCGGGACCCAGAACTACTCTAAGGTGGAACTTAAACCAAAATGGAGTGGCCTTAGCCCTAACAGCACTATACTTTCACAACATGGCAATTCTCTAACACAGCAAACAGGGTTCACAGCAATCACAGCAAATGGGTCAGGAGTCTAGTGCATTCCTAAGTCTCTAAATCTAATACCTAACAAGATTTAACACACAGCAACTTAGTCTAATACATAGCAAACTAAACAGGCCTCGCAGCACCCCAAGAAAGGTTTCACAGTGTTCACAGTAAACAGCAATCAAAACAGAATTCTCAGCAATCATAACCCTTAACAAGGTTCGCAGTAAGCAGAAGTCTGGGGCACACTATCTCTAACACAGTACCCCTCTATGTTTAGCAGAAAAGAGAACTGGCTTCAAACTAATGCAAGGCTGTCACTTAGGACAAGAAACTTAAAAACGCTCTCTTCACTAGCATGGTCCCGGCTCTTTCCACGGTTATTTTCACAAGGAACAGCTGCATTTCTCAACAAAGATATAGGTCATCTTGACCTCAGTTCACTAGGGCAAGACAGAGATTCTGCAAACCGCCCTAGGTAGAGCTCAGACATTAAGAAATTGAGTGTGGGACCTGCTTCCTCACATTATTTCTTGTGACCACTTTTTTCCCTTGCAAGTAAAGAGAGCTGTTTCCATTTCAAAAGTTTCTTTTCCTTTGCTTTGTTTTTGCTACCTCTGACTCCTCCCTCTGATTGTCTCTCCCAGGCTAGGCATGCTTTTGATTGCAGACTACAATGTCAGGGTTAGCGCCTTTTTGGGCTCTGCAACATCACAACCCCTATAAAGGGATGCCCCTGCATAGCCCTCCCTGCGTTCCCAGTGCCAAGTGATACTTGCCCAGCTAACTGTGAAACTCCATTTCCTAATATTATTCCCCACCATCTCCCCACCCTTACCACCTTCTCTTGTAACAATCCTTTATTTTGTTTTTATGGTTCTTCCCAATATAAACAAGAGTCATTCAAGGAGCAATCCAATCCCCACCAAAATCTGCCAGAAATCATGCACACAAGCCATGATTCTAAAATAAACCTCTTCCCACCAAAATATATGTATGTGGATGAATAGATAGACAGACAAATACAAAAATGCATATTTTCTAGAACCCAACTAACAATTGACTTCAGCCCCCCAAATAGGGATTTTTCTATACACAATTGTATTTTAAATAGAAACAAAAGTGATTTGGCACTTGAGTTACAGTGCCACAATATCATTCATTCAGTTAACAAGTATATACTGAGAATTTACTATGAGCAAAGTATTGTTTTATGCCTTAAGGACACGTTTAAAAAAAAAAAAGACAAATTTCTTCCCTTCTTGACCTTATATCCTAATATATAAGAAAAAATAAGTAAAATATATAGTTTGTGTTTAGTGCTAAGAAGGAAAAATAAAGAAGGGGGATATAAAATGCTGATGTGCGTGAAATATTAGGTGGGTGTGGAGGAAAGTACTCAAAAGATAGTTTTGAATAAAGAGACAAGAAGGGATACCTGGGTGGCTTAGTCAGTTGAGCATTCGACTTTGAGTCAGATCATGATCTCATGGTTTGTGGGTTCAAGCCATGCATCAGGCTCTGTGCTGACACCTCAGATCTTGGAGCCTGCTTCAGATTCTGTGACTCCCTCTGTCTCTACCCCTCCCCTGCTTACACTGTCTCTGTCTCTCTCAAAAATAAACATTAAAAAAGAGAGACAAAGTAAGCATGTTGCCAGCCAAATGGATATCTAGACATAACAGGAAGGGTAAAGTCCTGAGACAGAATGAGGTAACTACAATAATGTCATTTAAAGTAATTAAGGATTTATGCAAACAAAACAACAGCCCACTTTTCACACTGGACTCAAAAGATATTCAACAAATACATTAGACCAGTTAGCTTTGATGGAGGATTGATGGATTACATCAGTTAAATCAAAGGGGGTCTTGCATCGGCCAATGATCACAATGTGATTAACTTGACCCTTGAAATCTCTTTAAAAAGTATAATCACCAAGTTTGACTTTGTCGAAAATTGGAAATAGAGGAAGCTAGGCCTCTCAGCTTTCCCAGTCCCAGGTGGATAGAAATAACAGTGAATAATTAGTCCCTCAGCAGCTCAATCAGAATGTTCAACACTCCTAGAAATCATCGCAATATGAGTAGCCCTCTACAAAGTAAAGAGGCTCTTGAACTTTATCATGCATTGCAATCACCTGGGGAGCCTGTTAAAACATAGACTGGGAGCAAGAATTTGCATTTGTGACAAGTTCCCAGGTGATGCTGTTTCTGCTACTCCAGGGCCCACATTTTGGGAACCACTTCATAACAACGATGAAGGCTAGCCTATGGACATCTTCAAAATGATGTCCTAATGATGGTCTAAAGATGACTCAAATGCAGCCACTTGATTGGCCTGTACTTTAGGCCTCAGGAATGTGGAGTTTCAGGTGTGTGGAGGGCTTTCTCTTTGTTCTCCAGATTAATGAAATGATCATGTACATGTCGGTGTGGCACTATGCGTGAACTGACTTCAGGCTTCTCAGTGCTCTCAAATTCCAGTTGCTTGAGGGGTTCTTAACCCACAATCTAGCATAAGGAAGGCCTTTGTGGAGTTACCTTCCTTGATTTACAATTCCACGTAGTGGAAGTTACGTGCTTCCTTGATTTGGACATGTTCTGGGAAAGATTCAGGTGTAGGAGTACACTTTAGCTGATAGTTTGAAAGGGTAGTTTCTCAACGACCATGAGTCATGGTAAAAGATGGCTTCACCTGCCCTCCATTTTGACCTCAACCTTTCTAGTTGGGTTCTTCATTCCAGCTTGTCTGGCTCAGGCAGAAGACACTGAGAGCAAAGCATCCCCTGATAGGAATTGAAATGACCCCTTCAAGCAATAAGGACTGCCCTGAGCCAGGGAGACCACACCTGTGATTGACTCCAAGACAGTGATCTATTTGACGTTCGCTGCCCACCTGCATGTACCCACTGATCTTTGCCTCACATTTTCCTTATAGAAACCTGGAAGTATTTTTAGCACTTTGGAGATGGTCTTTGAGACATTAGTCTGCTGTCTCCCCCGTGTTGGCCTCACTGAAATAAACTCCTTTTTTGCTTCACAGCCACTCATTACTCTGCCTTTGGATTTTGTCAGCAGGGAGTGGCTGAACTGGCCTGTTTGGGACGCCTGGAGATACGCAGTCTTGTATCCCTACACCCTGGCCACAATGGAGCTTCTAAGCTAGTTGCTGAAAGCTTAGAATGGATGGTTCCAGTTAGTCCTAGATACTGTCTTTTCCTTGGGTCCAAATAATACTGTTGAACAATCAAACTCACGCCATTATCTTCTCTCTCGAAAATATAGTCTGAGGGTTGTCAGAATTAACTGGTTTTGCCTCTTATCCCTCATTTCCTCCCATTAAGTCATCCATGGCCCATCTGCTCTTCCTTCCTGAGATGGTACCTCCACTGTTCTTTTACCACTTCACACTAAATCACATTGTGACACATTATCAACTATTGTCTCTTATCTGATTGTATCTCCTCCCCCCAACCCACAGAACACTACTGTGTAAGCTTTCTTAACTACTCCTTAGTTCAATTCTTTCTTTAAAATGCCTACAGCCACCCTGGTGAAAGAGATTCAAATTATATTCCACCTTGGACATAAACCTCACCCAGAGCCCCCTTTCTGATGCCTGCTCATCTAAGGACTTCAGGGAAAAACATTTATGACCTTTTTATTCTGCCATTTAAATAACCTGTCTCCAATACCTTATGCAGACCATAGAGATTGTACAGAAAAGCTACCTGATCTTCAGAGAAGAGACCAATGTTATGATATGATCACGCAGCGTGTTGTGGTTAATTCTATCTTGACTGGGCCACAGGGTGTAAAGATATTTGGTTTATCACTATTCTGGGGGTCTATGAGGGTGTTTCCGGATGAGATTAACATTTGACTCTGTAGACTAAGTAAAGCACATTGCCCTGCCTACTGTGAGTAGGCTTCATCTAAAGTCCACCGAAGCCTGAATAGAACAAAGAGTCCAAGTTAGAGGAAACTCCTCTTGCCTCATTGCCTTCAGGTTAGGATATTGTTTTTTCCTGCCTTCAACCTCAAGCCAAAACTGGCTCTCTGGATCTCACGCTTTTGGACTAGAACCACACTATTAGTTCTCTTGAGTCTCCAGCTTGCCAACTACAGATCTTGGGACTTATTAGTCTCCATAATCACATGAGACAATTCCTTATCATACAAACAAACATATATACCATTTGGTTCTACTTCCCTGGAGAACCCTGATACACAGCTACATAAATTTTGCTCAGTGCTAACAAACAATACATTTTACTCACTTTATGAATCTTTAGTACCTGCAATAACAAAATGCTAAATTTTAGGTTTTACTTATAATGAGTAAAGGCTCTCTTCAAGCTACCCTAATGATGGATTATTGTGGACACCTGGCAGGCTTCAGTTATAATAACACAAGGCAGCTGGTCCTCTCACAACTTCCTGTTCTCCAAATGGATGTTGCCTTGGGTGCTGACCAGATGAAGGTTTTCCTGGTATTAGGAGAGCTGTACCTCCTCTATGCTGTGATTTGGACTTGCTCAGGAGAACAGCCAGGTATTTACAAGGTAATAGGAGAGATGGTGGGTAACTGATGATCAACAAGGAGACTTTCCAAATCTGAATGTTTCAATCTGCTGCTACATTGCTAATAACTAAGGGTCTATGCTAAGCGATCTGCTTTGGACGACTGAGATTGGGATGTCTTGTCTCCTATCTGGCTTTACCACAGTTAATTTCCTTGGCTCTGAAATATCCTTTCCCCCTTTAAGGATTCTCATTAAACTACAAGGAAAATGGGGTTGGTTGATTAGATAGAAAAGGTTTCCAATGTCTCTGAAATGGAAAGGTTATCCTGGCTTTGGCTGTGGAGAACGATGCCTGGCCAAAACCCTGGAAAAGAGAAACACATTCACAGTATATGTATATGTATCAAACACTTATCTCTGGATTCCTTAGCTATTTCAGAGGGACCTTTACTTTCTCAGCTTGGTGAACCAAGATGCCAGTGATTGGAATTACATGTAGCAGAAATTTTGACAATGAGGCCAAAAGTTATTTACCAATACATTTTCAAGATACAGAGTCTAGTCTACTCCTAGAATCCAGTTATTTGAATTACACAATAAGGACCCAGGATTAGAGATTCTTAGAACTATTTCTAGAGAAAAAAAATTAATGTTCTCTCACAACTGGAGAGACTAATTCAAAATTCTGATAGACACAGATCCTATATCCCACAGTGTTTTGTTTGTTTGTTTGTTTGTTTGTTTTTTAGGTTTATTTATTTTGAGAGGTGAGGGGAGAAGCAGAGAGACAGGGAGAAAAAGGGTCCCAAGCAGCCTCCGTGTTGTCAGTGCAGAGCCTGTCATGGAGCTTGATCTCACAAATTGTGAGATCATGACCTGAGCCAATGTCAAGAGTTGGACGCTTAACCAACTGAGCCACCCAAGTGCCCTTCCCACAATGGTTTTTTTAAAAGTTTTTATATAGAGGAGATCAGGGGGACAAGAATGCAGACATCTGGGGCCCATTCTACATTTAAAGAATTGGCATTCTGAGAATTTGGCCAAGGAACTTGATTTTTAACAAACACTATAGTTGACTCCACAATAACATTTTAGTAAAGAGCCAGTAACTTTATAACTACCTGATTCTAACCACAATTGGGACTCAATGTGAAGTCACTTTGTGTATATGTTCATAGTGGCAAAATTAATTCTCAGAAAATGTGGCAAGATCCTTCAGTTCTTTCCTACTACATATGAGTTCATTTTAATATCTTCTATATGCTAAGCTCGCTGAGATCTTACCACTATTACTATTATCTTCCTTGAACTCTTTCAACTGTCTATAAAACATATTAACTTAGATGTAAAATATTTGTCTTTAAATTTTTACATTTAAAATGAAATGCATACCTTTTTTTTAAATCTCAAACTTGCCTCTCTCCAGTTTTCCTCATCTCAGTTAATAGTGGTATCATCTATTCAGATTCCCTTAGAACTCTCACTTTTCCTTCCCCAGCCTCACATGCATATGCATCCAAAATGTTTCTAGAATCCCACCAGTTCTTTCCATCTCTTCTGCAAAAACTCAAGTCCAAGCTGCCAACAGCTAGTCCTGGTCTATCTCAATATCCTTGTAACTGTTCTCCCTCATAACACTCCATTCCGACAACCCACTCTCCTTCTACCCACTAGAATGAATTTTTAATCCTAAATCAGATCCTGCTTACCCCATAGTGTTCTCACCATGGTTCATTACATTCTAACAACACTGACCTTTCTGTTCTTGGAAGTCACCAACCAGAGTGTTTGCATTTTTTTTTTTAGATTTTTTTTATAATAGTTTATTTTCAAATTGGTTTACATATAACACCCAGTGTTCATCCCAACACATGCCCTCTTTAATATCCGTCACCCCCTCTCCCCCCTCCCTCACCTCCCTTACCCCCCTCACCCTCAGATTGTTCTTAGTCTTTGAGAGTCTCTTATGTTGTATCTCCCTCCCTCTCTGTGTCTTTTTTTTCTTTCCCCTCTAGCCCTCCCCCTGGTTTTTGCTTAGTCTCACAAAGTCCACCTATTCGTGGAAACATATGGTATCTGTCTTTTTCTGACTGACTTATTTCACTTAACATAATACCCTCCAGTTCCATCCATGTTGCTACACATGGCCAGATTTCATTTTTTCTCATTGCCATGTAGTAGTCCATTGTATATATGTGCCACAACTCTTTATTGACATATAATTAACATACAATATTACATTAGTTTCAAGCGTACAACATTGTGATTCAACTTCTCTACACACTATGCTATATTCAGGTGTAGATACCACGTGTTACCATACAACACAATAGCACTGACCACATTCCCTAGGAAAGCATCAACAAAACAAAAAGGCAACCTACCAAATGGGAGAAGATATTTGCAAATGACACATCCAATAAGAGCTTAATATCCAAAATATATAAAGAACATATAGAATGCCCAGAATGACAAGCGACTTAATGCCTGAGTCACTCTCTGTTCAAAGGAGAATATCTAGTCTACCCACCATACATGAACCAAAAAGGGAGAATGGACAGGCCAATGGTTTTATGTGAACTCATGTTTATGATTGTAGTACTGAGATTCTCCACTGGGTGGAAATGGCCAGCAGTTAAAGATGACTTTAAGACTATGAACAGTTACCCCACTATACTATAACTATAACCTAACTATAGGTTAACCTTTCAGTGGTTCTATGCCCGCCACCTGAATAAAGCACATAATTCCTTTATCAATTTTCCAATTCATCCTCTAAATTATCAGCAGTCTCAAATTACTCTGGGATTTAACTACCATATCTTATATTTCACCACCTAACTACTCTACTGCTAGTGACCTTTAGTGCTTCAGCTAATAATATTATAGCTTCAATTGTCTTTTGGCTGATTGGACATAATACCTCTTGAAGCCACCAGCTCTTTCCAATCCTTTATCAGCAACATCCAGGCAACTTCATATTTGGGGACCTCTCTTCACCACAAGTCCTAAGTTCTATTTCTGTTCCAGTTCTCCCCAAACACAGCCCATTGTGATCAGGGAGGGTCTGCACAATCTTCCCTCTTTCTCAGTAACAGGTAGTATTGTTCGTGTATTCATTCAGCAAACACATATTGAGCATTTATTGTGGACTTGTTCTTGGCTCTAAGTAATACAACAATGAATGTAACAGACCAAAGCTTCATTCTTACGGAGTTTATGTTCTTACACAAAGAGGACAATATTTGAAGGAATTATAATTACTAGGTCCAATTAGTAGTAAGAGAAAAGTAGTATCAAAAAGTTACACTGGGCTAAGCTGTAATCACTACATTTCTATACCAATTTTGTTAGTTTTAGTTTGATCAAATGACTGCATTTAGTTCAGAAAATACCAAGATTAAATGTAGATATTAAGATTTAGAACATAGGCTTTGCTTTCCTGAAGTTTAAATTGGGAATGAGGGAAGGCAGACCATTGCCCGTCATTACTAATATAAATGCCACAGTGGAAATGACCTTCCATTTAGAACTGCTCAAGGGATATCTACAATCTTGTTTGGGTCAATTCTCATCCATGGATACGGTCACCTGGACTCTTCTTGGTGGTAGTGTTTCAAGGGACAAGGTAAGACTATGATCACTCCCTCTAAAATATATTCTCCCCGACCAACAGGGGTGCCTTGTACTGTTAACTGGCTCTGAGCTTCCTTGACCTTCCATGGTACCACTATATCGTCTGACACTTTTTCTTTTCTACCTCTCAACAGTGTATGTACGATGCAGCCCCTCTTTGTTCTTGGCCAGGGTTAAGTCAACTGCATTTCATAACGATCTACCTGTGGCCCCTGATGAAGTGTTTCTGGGAGGTCGATGTCCCGTCACCTCGGTTCATCCGGGATTTTATGAGTTTCGATACCATCCCAGGGACTGTAACATCAGGATTGAGGTAATTAGGTATCTGTCTACTTAACTAAATCTTCTTAGAGACTTTCAGCCTCACAAACTGCATGTTATGGGGTTTTTCTTAGTTTTTCCCTACTAATAAGCTAAGCTGATTTTGCCAAATGTCACCTAGGCCCTGGGAAGTAAAAAAGGGAAGAAGGAACAGTTTCTACTTGTCAGTCAGCAGTGACTAAACAAGACACAGAACTTGTCCTGAGCTTAGAGAGCAGACTTTCCTTCTCCCTCCCCCTCCCCCTTTATATCAGGGGTTAACAAATTACAGCCCAAAGGTCTGATCTGGCCCACCATCTACTTTTATGTGGTCTGTGAGGTAAGAATAGATTTAAGTGTAAATGATTAAAAAATAACAAAAGAAGCATAACACTTTGTGATAGGTAACAAGCATATGAAATTCACATTTCAGCATCCATAAATTCAGTTTTATTGGAACATCACCACCTCATCCTCTCCTTCATTTACTTACTGTCTCTGGCTACTCTTGCTCTCTAATAAAGGCAGAGGCAAATCACTGGGACTGAGGTCACAAAGCCAAAAGGATTTACTATCTGGTCCTTTACAGAAGTTTGTTCATCCCTGGTCTATACTATGAAACCTAACCAAGAGGCCTCAGGTCCTCAATTTTTGTAACCTTAAGACATAGCCAGTCTTTCGCGGCTGCAGGCAAATGGAGGAAAGGTGTGAGTGGTTGACACATACGGCATCTTCAAATGACTGCCCAAACCATCTCCTGACCTCTCAACTCGCTGAGAGAATCTGGCGCCCCTCCCTGGGCGGGGGTCAGGATGGGAAGAATAAGCACATCAGTCTAAGGAGGCGTATGGAGAGTTGAAAGCCTCATAGAAAACTTAGAGGCCTTGCCACCACACATAACTCATCTCATTTCACCCAACCCCTGTGAGAAACCCTGAGAGAAGTTCCTTTCCTCCATTCAAAAACCAGGAAACAAAGACTTAGTGTCTTTTTAAAACAAATTTTGATATTACGTTCATGTTCTGACAAAAATCTAAGGATGTTGATGACAGTTAGTGGTGGGGTCAGGTAAGCTAGTGGGGGAATTTCAATTAGTTAAACGAATATTGAGAATCCATTTTTTCTTATGCACAAATACTCACGGTGACAATCTCTGGATGATGAGATTAAATCTTCATATTGTCCATACTACATTTTTCACATTTTCCTGAAAAAAGTTATTTCTCAAGAACCTATAAACCTATTTAAAGTACTCCTTAGGGGTACGTGGGTGGCTCAGTCAGTTAAGCATCCATCTTTGGCTCAGGTCATGATCTCACAGTTTGTGAGTTCCAGCCCCACGTCAGGCTCTGTGCTGACAGCTCAGAGCCTGGAGCCTGCTTCAGATTCTGTGTTTCCCTCTCTCTTTGCTGCTCCCCTGCTCATGCACGTCCTCTCTCTCTCTCTCAAAAAAACATTTAAAAAATTTTAAAATAAATAAAGTACTCATTATAATTAGATATATCTCTTACTTATCTACTATTCAACAGTCATGCTCAGCAACTCAAAGCTTCTTAGAATCTAGAGAAAATTTTCTCAAGATAAGAGGTTATAAATCTTTTTTTTTTAATGTTTATTTATTTATTTTGAGAGAGAGAAAACACGTTTGCAGGGGAGGGGCAAAGAGAGAGAGGGAGAGAGAGAATCCCAAGCAAGCTGTGCACTGCCAGCACAGAGCCTAACATGAGGCTAAATCCCACCAACCATGAGATCATGACCTGAACCAAAATCAAGAGTTGGTTGCTCAACTAACTAAGCCACTTGGGCGCCCCTATAAACAATTTCTTGATAATGATAGATAAAGCTTTGAGGCAATATGGCTCAAATTCAAGTGGTAGGTGCTCCTGCCTCCTATGAGCCAAACCCTATATCAGGCGTTAACTCTTCTGGCCACTTTGGATAAAGCCCTATTCCCCATTGGGAAGATGCCTTTTGGCGCATGTGTGTCTGCTTTTTAAAGCTGTTGACTCGGCGCCTGAGTGGCTCAGCTGGTTAAAGCTGTTGACTCAACCACGAATTTCTAACAAAATCTTTAAGCCAATTTATACTCTCTCTTTGTCTCTTCAGGTCCTCCCAGGAGATCGTGTCCTTTTTGTATCTGAAATCGTTTTTCTGTCAATGTTCTCAGATCTTGAAGCTTCCATACCTGTGGCCTGTATTGTCTTCCAGTGAGTCTAGAATGCCCAAGTGGTTTCGCGCTCTCTCAACTGCCTTTATCTGGTTAGGGGAGGTGAGGTGGGAGCACTGAGACTGAGAGACCAGGTTACTACGACATGGTGGGCCAGACCCTCCTTAGACTCTTACCTCCTTGATGTCCTATTCTGTGCTCTTGGTCTCCCAGCTCTGCTACTTATTACCAGTGTGACTTTGGGAAAGTTACTTTATAACTCTGTGCCTCAGCCTCCTTATCTTATAGGGAAGATTAAATGAGATGATGCACATAAAGAGACTGGAACAGCTCTTGCTCATAAGACGCACGCGGGACACAGTGGCTGGTGCCATCAGTGTGTCTGTTCATTCTCTTCAGTGTGTGTAGAGCCCCGTGTAGGACAGTTATGTCTGACTTCACCATCTACCCGGAAGCTTAGACTGAGAAATCGATTTGTTCTAATTATATTTAGTCCAAATTACAAATTCTGTTATCTCTTAGCCAAGACCAAATGGGAATATTAGAGGTCCTGATTCACCCGCAGGGGATGAGAGTACTGTGCACTGATGGGCTGGAAAGAGAAGTTTACTAGAATACTCGTTTTGACTTTAAATGTTACATATTTTAACTGTCTCTGTGGTCTGTGGGATAGGACTCCTATTGGCTCTTTGAGACTCTACTTTTTACAATCATCTAAGATCATTAAGTTTTAAATTAATGATTACTCATCAGCTAATAGCAAATTTGGTGGCATGTTTGGGAGGGCCTTCTTTTATATAAAGTTTACTAGGTCCAGTTCTTAAGCTAACAATTCATTTTCTTTTTAAAAAAATGTTTATTTACTTTTGAGAGAGAAAGAGAATGTGAGCAGGGAAGAGGCAGACAGAAAGGGAGACAGAGAATCCCATGCAGGCTCTGCACTGGGGCTCGAACTCACAAACAATGAGATCATGACCTGAGCCAAAATCAAGAGTCAGATGCTCTGACTCCAATAATTCACTTTCTAAAATGGAACAGGATGACAATGTTTCATACTGTTTTGCCCACCAGGGGATAAGCATACTGATGCCAAAGCCCGAAACGTAAGGGTCAAGGGCCTGGCTTCAGGTTCTAAACCTCAATCACCAGGACTTGCACGGATCTTAATTCCATCTCTCTCTCTTTATCTGCTTTTCCCTTTATAGCCGTTCAGTTCCTAGAAGAATAACCACAGGAAACGACACAAATAAACAACGTGGCCTCAAGAAAAGATCAGGAATAGCAAATTTATACATTGGAGAGACAGTCAACAGGAAAGGGAAGGTGAGCTTGCTTAAAGTGCACAGATTAATGCTGTCCACTAATATTTTGTAACCACGAACAGTAAGATTTTTACAGGGAAATTGTATAAACGCCTGTGTTTCCAATTCAGGAAAGGCTGGCTAATGCTTCCTTGCTTACTAGAGGTGTCAATCTTTCTGGCAGCCGCTTGTCTGTCTGGCATTAACTGACATATTAACTTGCATTCACCACGTGACTCAACCACGGAGGATGAGGCAATAGGGGAAACATTCTTACCAAAATCAGTATTAATAGAATTTTCAATATAAGTGTTTTATAATATGAAAATCATAGAATGTGGAATTTAACGAAATAGATAATCCATGAGAATGTGCACCTAGAAATATCTTAAACCCAGACTCTGTTCTGAAAGGATTAAAGGGCTGTCAGGGAGTACATTTCCTGAAGTATACGGAATTTCCTTCCCAGACAGCAGAGAAGGAAAATTCTGAATATATGTATATGTATGTGTTACAAACCTGGGATGTAGCTCTCTGTGAAGAGAAAGAGCTATATGCTGCAGGTGGTAAGCATTTTTTAAAATTTGGGATAAACACCTGGGTGGCTCAGCCAGTTAAGTGTCCGTCTTTGGCTCAGGTCATGATCTCATGGTTCATGAGTCCTGCACTGCGCTCTCTGCGGTCAGCCCCGAGCCTGGGCTCGCTGTGGATCCTCTGTCCCCCTCTCTCTCTGCCCCTCCCCTACACTCTCAATGCTTTCTCTCTCTCAAAAATAAACATTAAAAAAAATTTTAATGGGCTAGGTGACAGCTGCTATTTTAGAAAAGATATATACTACATTTCTCTGATCTATTTCACAGATAAAAGAAGCAAAAATACTTATATCTTTAGACATATACAACTCCTATTTTTTTTTTGGGGGGCCTGACCCCGAACATTACCTCTTTTCTACCTACCCCCACCATCCCTCCCTGTGACTTGGGAACGCTAGGCCTTCTGGGGCAAACAGTAGAGAAGGACACTGGTTCCTTTTCTCTTTGCAGAACAGCTATCTCCATGTGCAGTTTTGCTACTTAAAAAAAATCACACAGCTCGTCTCTCTTCACCCGAGAATCTGGAAGCAGATATAAATCCCTATAGCTGTGCCGGGGACACTGCATGGGAGCCGCTGGAATCCTGACTGAGGATCCTGTGTGTTCTCTTACATTTTTAAATGTTTTAGAGAGCTTGGTTTTTAATGGAATGTCCCTTTGTTGTTTTATGATCCCTTGTTTAGAAGGGTCTGCCTCTGCTTTTAACTTCAGAAAGAAGCATAATAAAATGTGTTTTCTTTTCATGGGTTATGTATTGTTTCTTAACACACGGTGCTATGGTGCCTCAGCATCCATAAAACTTGTTACGTGCAAGTTGAGTTTACATTGGTTTTTCAGTGCCTGTAGTCGCAGGTTAATCCTAGTTAGGCTGAATAATAGAGCCTAGAAATCCAGCTCATCTATTTGGGGCAGTTAGAGTAAATTAAAGACCTGCTGGAAACGAATGAAGTTAGTGTTGTGGGCGGAAAGTACCCTATTTCAGCTCACACAACTCAGTTCCAAAGAGAGAAAGGAGAGGAAAGACCATTGGAAATGCTTTCATTTTACTAATGGGGCTCCTGGTGGCCCACACGGAGGAAGGTTTAGTTCTAGACTGTCAAAGCAGGTGCTCTCAGCTGGGTCACTGGCCTCTAGTCCAATACGACCAACAAGTCCACAATTAAACTAAAATCTTTTTAGTGTTCTCTGAACAGAACTGGCCCTGAATTTAGGATCTGCCCCATCTTAGGTAATATTTGGAACTCTTTCCAGAAATGATTTGTTCACTATAATATACACAGCTCCATTTCACCCACTCTCCTGGGTTCCTCAAATCTTTCACTACCCACTGTCTAAATATTATGGATCAGGGGCACCTGAGTGACTCAGCCGGTTAAGTGTCCGACTCTTGGTTTCAGCTTAGGTCATGATCTCACAGTTTCGTGAGTTCGAGCCCCACATCAGGCTCTGCGCTGATAGCATGGAGCCTGCTTGAGATTCTCTCTCTCCCTCTCTCTCTCTCTGCCAATCCCCCACTCCCTCAGTCTCTGTCTCTCTCAAAATAGATACACTTTAAATACATACATACATACATACATACTATAGATCAGAAGAGAAAGGAAAAAAAAAAGATGTTTTGAGCCGTGGACATAATAATAGAGCCAAATATCCCTGAGCAGAGCAAATATTAGTCTCATACTGTATTAGTTTGCTAGGTCTTCCATGAAAAAGTACCATGGAGTAGGTGACTTAACCAATAGAAATTTATTTTCTCACAATTCTAGAGGCTAAGTGTCTAAGATCAAGGTGTGGGCAGGGCTGGTTTCTCCTGAGGCCCCTTTCCTTGTCCTGTAGATGGCCATCTTCTCCCTGCATCTTCACACATGCCCTTGTGTGTGTGTGTGTGTGTGTGTGTGTGTGTGTGTGTGTGTGTGTCCTCATCTCCTCTTCTTATGAGGACACAAGTCAATAGAGCATTAGGGGCCATCCTAACCACCTCACTTAACCTTAATCACTTCTTTAAGACTCTAACTCAAAATACAGTCAAATATATGATTTGGGGGGGGGGGGAACAGTTCAGGACCCAGCCTCCAAGATGGCTCCCAAGGACCCAGGCTCCCAGCCCACCCCAGTTTCCATACCAACCCCCTGAGATTCATGCTCAAGCTCACCCCTGCAAGAAATAGCATATGAATAGAAATAAAGGCATCCAGAAGGAAGAAAGGAAAGAAGAAGTAAAATTGTCTCTGTTTGCACATGACATGATTTTTTATATGGAAAACCCTATAGACTCCACAAAAACACTGTTAGAATTAATGAATTCGGTAAAGTTGCAGAATACAAAGTCAACATGCAAAATTCAGTTGTGGTTCTATACACTAACAACAAACTATCTGAAAGAGAAATTAAGAAAATAATTCCAGGGTGCCTGAGATGCTCAGTTGGTTAAGCATCTTTTCATTTCAACTCAGCTCACGATCCCAGGGCTGTGGGTTCTGCACTGAGTATGTAGCCTGTTTGGGATTCTCTCTCACACTGTGTCCCTCTCCCCTGCTCTCATGCTCTCTCTCTCTCTCTGAAAGAAGAAAAAAAGAAAAGAAAAGAAAAAAGAAAATTCCATTTGCAACAGCATCAAAAACAACAAAATACTCAGGAATAAATTGAATCACTAAGAGAGACCTTTACATAGAAAGTTATAAAATATTGATTAAAAAAAATCAAAGATGACATAAATGGAGACATATCTCATATTCATGGGTTGGAAGAATTGATATTATTTAAGTGTCCATACTAACCAAAGCAATCTACAAAATCAGTTCAATCTCCATAAAAATTCCAGTGGTATTTCACAAAAATAGAAAAAACTAAAAATTTAGATGGGATCACAAAATACCATACATAGACGAAGCAACAAAGATAACAAAGCTGGAAGTCAAACTATCTGATTTCAAAATAAACTACAAAGCTACAGTAATCAAAACAGCACGGTACCAGCATAAAAACAGGGACATATAGACCAAAGGAACAGGATAGAGAACCCAGAAATAAATCCACCCACTTATTGCCAGTTGATTTTCCATGAAGTTGCCAAGAACATACAATCGAGAAAGGACAGTCTCCAATACTGTTGGGAAAACTAGTTTTCAACATAAAGGATGAAGTTAGACCCTTATTTCACTCCATATATAAAAATCAACTCAAAATGTATTAAGAATCAAGACTTAAATGTAAGAAAAAAAAAAGTCTTAAATATAAGACCTGAAACAATAAGACCATAGAAGAAAACAGGGAAAAACTGTGACATTGGTCTGATCAATGATCTTTTGGATAGGACCCCCAAAGCACAAAGCAACAAAAGTAAAAATACATACATCAAACTAACAAGCTAAGGAAACCATCAACAACAGAGTGCAGAGAAAACCTACAGACTGGGAGAAAATATTTGCAAACCATGTATCTGATTAAGGTTAATATCTAAACTATGTAATGAACTCAAACAATTCAATAGCAAGACAACAAATAACCTGATTAAACATGGGTAGAGGACCTGATAAGACATTTCTCAGAAGACACACAGATGGCCAACAGGCATATAAAAAGTTGCTCAACATCACTAATCATCAGGGAAATGCATATCAAAACCACAATGAGATAGCACCTGTTAGGATGACCATTATCCAGAAGGAAAAAAAAAAGATAACAAATGTTGGCAAAAGGGAAAGGAAACACTTGTGCTCTCTTGGTAAGAATGCAAATGGGTACACCCACTATGGCAAACAGTATGGAGATTCCTCAAAAAAATTTAGAAATAAAACTATAATATGATCCACCAATCCCACTTATGGGTATTTATCCAAAGGAAATGAAATCAATATCTTGAAGAGATAGCTGCACTTATGTTTATCGCAGCATTATTTACAATAGCCAAGATTTAGAACCAACCCAGGTATCCATCAAGGGATGAATGGATAAAAAGATGTGTGTGCGACACACACACACACACACACACACACACACACACACACACACACACACATTGGGATATTATTAAGCCACGAAGAAGAAGGAAATCTTGTCATTCACAATATGGATGGACTTTGAGAACTTAGTATAACACTATGTGAGATAAGTAAAAGAAAGACAAATCTCAATTGATCTCACATGCATGTAGAACCTAAAAAACAACAGTGAACCCAAATGCAGAGAACACACTGGTGGTTGTCAGAAGCAGGGGTGAGGAGAGTGAAATGGGTGGAAGTAGTCAAAAGCTACAAAATGCCAAGTATAAAATAAAACGGCCATAGGGATGTCATGCTCAGGATGGTGACTATAGTTAACAATAATGGATTGTATATTTGGAAGATGCTAAGCATAAATCTTAAAAGTTCTAATCACAAGTAAAAAACATATTATAACCCCATATCATGATGGATACTAACTAGGCTTGTGGTGAGCATTTCACAACAGAGACAAATTTGAAAGCATTAGATTTTATGCTTAAAGGTAACAGAATTATGTCAATTATGTATCAATAAAGAAATTAACAAAAAAGTTTTCTCAGATTGCTAATGCAAAGACCTACAATCATAAAACTCTTAGAAGATAGCAGCATCATGGGAGGCCTAGGTGGCTAATTTGGTTAAGTATCTGACTCTTGATTTTAGCTCAGGTCATGATCTCAGGGTCGTAAGATCGAGCCCTGCATCAGGCTCTGCACTGCGCATAGAGTCTGCTTAAGATTCAATCTCTCTCTCTCTCTCTCTCTCTCTCTCTCTCTCTCTCTCTCCATCTGCCCCTCTCCCCTGCTATTGCACTTGCTCTCAATCTCTCTCTCTCTCAAAAAAAATTAAATTAAAAATTAAAAAAACAAGATAGAAAAGTCACAAATCATCTTGATCTCGGATTAGGTGATTCTTAGGATGCCAAAAGCACACACAGCAAAAAAAAAAAAAAAGAAAGAAAGAAAGAAAATTAAAAAAAGATGAACTGGACTTCAAAACTTTAATGTTCTTATGAAAACACTGTAAATAAAGTAAAAAGACAACCCATATAACGGGATAATATATTTATCTGATAAGGGACTTGTATCCAAACAGATAAAGAACTCTTGCAAGTCAATAATAAAAAGACAAATAACCCAATTAAATGATATGTAAAATTATTTTTACCCGAATGACCTTTTCCCAAAGAGATCTACAAATGGCCAGCACGTATGTGAAAAGATGCTCAATACCACAGTCATTCGGGAAATGCAAATTGAAATTCCTTTAAATACCATTTCACACCCGCAAGGATTACTAGCATCAAAGAGAAAGAAAATTAGAGGAATTGTCAAGGTTGTGGAGAAATTAGACCCTCCCACATTGCATACAACATGAGATAGTCACTTTCGGAAACACTCTGGCAGCTTCTCAAAAACTTTAAATATAGAGTTCCGTACTCATACTCTCACCCCTGTGTATTCACCCAAGATAGTTGGAGACCTAGAGTCTTGTGCAAGTTGCTCATAGCAGCACTCTTCATAAAGTCATAAAGTGGAAACAACCTAAATGCGGTATACCCATACATTAAACTATTAGCCATAAAAAGGAATTAAGTGCTGATACATGGTACAACAGGGAGAAACTTTTAACACATGCTAAGTGAAAGAAGTCAGTCACAAAAGGCCACGTATTACATGATTCTGTTCGTATGAAATGTCCAGAATATGAAAATCTATAGAAAGAGAAATTAGATTAGTGGCTGCCACAGGCAAAGGGGAGACTAGGAAGTGACTGCTAATGTGTACAGGGTGCCTTTTGGGGTGATTAAAATAGCCTGTAATAACATAATGG
Source organism: Paguma larvata (assembly GCA_030068075.1). Lineage (NCBI taxonomy): Eukaryota > Metazoa > Chordata > Mammalia > Carnivora > Viverridae > Paguma > Paguma larvata. The sequence continues at coordinate 102,054,424 of CM057831.1, read as the reverse complement.
AGATGCTTAGACAACTTTTTTTTTAATGTTGATACATTACTTTATTTATTTATTTTTAAATAATTTATTGTCAAATTGGTTTCCATACAACACCCAGTGCTCAACCCAACGAGTGCCCTCCTCTGTGCCCTGCACCCACTCTCCCCCCTCCCACACCCATCTCTCCCCTCAGTTCGTTCTTATTCTTTGAGAGTCTCTCATGTCATGTCTTCCTTCCTCTCTGTGGCTTTTTTTTCCCCTTCCCTTCTTCCCCTCCCCCCTGGTTCTCTGCTAGGTCTTCCAAAGCCTACCTATGCATGGGAACATATGGCATCTGTCTTTCTCTGCCTGACTTACTTCACTCAGCATAATACCCTCCAGTTCCATCCATGTTGCCACACATGGCCAGATTTCATTCTTTCTCATGGCTGCGTAGTATTCCATTGTATATATATACCACAGCTTCTTTATCCATTCATCAGTTGATGGACACTTAGTCTCTTTCCATGATTTGGCTATTGTCGAAAGTGCTGCTATGAACATTGGGGTACACGTGCCCCTATGCATCAGCAGTCCTGTATCTCTTGGGTAGATTCCTAACAGTGCTATTGCTGGGTCATAGGGTAAGTCTATCTTCATTTTTTTGAGGAAACTCCACACAGTTCTCCAGAGTGGCTGCACCAGTTTGCATTCCCACCATCAGTGCAAGAGGCTGCCTGTTTCTCCACATCCTCGCCAGCATCTATAGTTTCCTGATTTGTTCATTTTAGCCACTCTGACTGGTGTGAGGTGGTATCGCAGTGTGGTTTTGATTTGTATTTCCCTGATGATGAGTGACATTGAGCATCGTTTCATGTGTCTGTTTGCCATTTGAATGTCTTCTTTGGAGAAGTGTCTATTCATATCTTCTGCCCATTTCTTCACTGGGTTATTCGTTTTTCGGGTGTGGAGTTTGGTAAGTTCTTTATAGATTTTTAGATACCAGTCCTTTATCCGATATGTCATTTGCAATTATCCTTTCCCAATCCATTGATTGCCTATCAGTTTTGTTGGTTGTTTCTTTTGCCGTGAAGAATCTTTTAATCTTGATGAGATCCCAGTAGTTCATTTTTGCTTTAATTCCCTTGCCTTTGGAGATGTGTCGAGTAGGAATTTGGTGCGTCTTAGGTCAAAGAGGCTTTTTCCTGCTTTCTCTCTAGGATTTTGATGGTTTCCTGTCTCACGTTAAGATCCTTTATCCATTTAGAGTTTATTTTTGTGAGTGGTGTAAGGAAGTGGTCTAGTTTCATTCTTTTGCATGTTGCTGTCCAGTTCTCCAAGCACCATTTATTAAAGAGGCTGTCTTTTTTCCATTGGGTACTCTTTCCTGCTTTGTCAAAGATTAGTTGGCCATATACTTGTGGGTCCATTTCTGAGTTTTCTATTCTATTCCATTGGTCTATGAGTCTGTTTTTGTGCCAATACCATACTGTCTTGATGACTACTGCTTTGTAGTAGAGGTTGAAGTCTGGGATCGTGATGTCTCCGGCCTTGTTTTTGTTCTTCAGTATTACTTTGGCTACTCGGGGTCTTTTGTGGTTCCATACAAATTTTAGGATTGTTTGCTCTAGCTTTGAGAAGAATGCTGGTGCAATTTTGATTGGAATTGCATTGAATGTGTAGATTGCCTTGGGTAGTATTGCCATTTTGACGATATTTATTCTTCCAATCCATGAGCATGGGATGTTTTTCCATTTCCTTGTGTCCTCCTCTATTTCTTCATAAGTTTTTTATAGTTTTCAGCGAAGAGGTCTTTTACATCTTTGGTTAGGTTTATTCCTAGGTAGTTGATGGTTTTTGGTGCGATTGTGAAGGGGATTAGCTTCTTTATTTCTCTTTCTGCTGGTTCATGAATGGTGTATATAAATGTCACCGATTTCTGTACATTGATTTTATACCCTGCAACTTTGCTGAATTCATGGATCAGTTCTAGCAGGTTTTTGGTGGATTCTGTTGGGTTTTCCAAGTAAAGTATCATGTCATCTGCAAAAAGTGAGAGTTTGACTTCCTCCTTGCCACTCTTGATGCCTTTTATTCTGTTTTGTTGTCTGATTGCTGATGCTAGGACCTCCAACACTATGTTAAATAGCAGTGGCGAGAGTGGACACCCCTGTCGTGTTCCTGATCTCAGGGGGAAGGCTCTCAGTTTTTCCCCGTTGAGGATGATATTGGCTGTGGCTTTTCATAGATGGCTTTTATGATGTTTAAGTATATTCCTTCTATCACGACTTTCTCGAGGGTTTTTATTAGGAAAGGATGCTGTATTTTGTCAAATGCTTTTTCTGCATCAATTGACAGGATCATATGGTTCTTATCTTTTCTTTTGTTAATGTGATGTATCACGTTGATTGATTTGCAAATATTGAACCAGCCTTGCAACCCAGGGATGAACCCAACTTGATCATGGTGAATAATTTTTTTTATATGCTGTTGGATTTGATTTGCTAGTATTTTGTTGAGAATTTTTGCTTCCATATTCATCAGGGATATTGGCCTGTAATTCTCTTTCTTTGCTGGGTCTCTTGTCTGACTTGGGAATCAATGTGATGCTGGCTTCATAGAATGAGTCTGGGAGTTTTCCTTCCATTTCAATTTTCTGGAAGAGCTTGAGGAGGATAGGAATTAACTCTGTTTTAAATGTCCGGTAAAATTCCGCAGGGAAGCCATCTGGTCCAGGGCTTTTCTTTGATGGGAGATTTTTGATAACTGATTCTATTTCTTTACTAGTTATGAGTCTGTTCAAATTTTCTATTTCTTCCCGTTTGAGTTTTGGTAGATGTGACTGTTTAGGAATTTGTCCATTTCTTCCAGGTTGCCGAGTTTGGTGGCATATAATTTTTCATAGTATTCTCTGACAATTGCTTTTATTTCTAAGGGATTGGTTGTAATTACTCCCTTTTCATTCATGATTTTATCTATTTGAGTCCTCTCTCTTTTCTTTTTGAGAAGCCTGGCTAGCAGTTTGTCTATTTTGTTTATTTTTTCAAAGAACCAGCTCTTGGTTTCATTGATCTGTTCCAGTACTTTTTCTGTTTCCATGTGATTAATTTGTGCTCTGATCTTTGTTATTTCTCTCTTTCTGCTGGGTTTGGGTTGTTTTAGTTGTTCTGCTTCTAGTTCTTTTAGGCGTGCTGTTAGGATTTGTGTTATTGATTTTTCTTGTTTCTTGAGGTGGGCTTGGATTGCAATATATTTCCCTCTCAGGACTGGCTTTGCCGCATCCCAGAGCGTTTGGATTGTTGTATTTTCATTTTCATTTGTTTCCATATATTTTTTAATTTATTCTCTGATTGCTTGGTTGACCCACTCATCTTTTAATATGCTGTTGCTTAGCCTCCATGATTTTGGATATTTCCATGCTTTTTCCTTTGGTTAATTTCAAGTTTCAAAGCATTGTGGTCTGACAATGTGCACGGTATGACCTCGATTCTATTATATTTATTCAGAGCCTCCCTGTGGCCCAGAATGTGGTCTATCTTGGAAAATGTACCGTGTGCAGTTGAGAAGAATGTAAATACCTTTGCTTCTGGATGAAGCACCCTGAAGAGGTGCCCATCTGTTGGATGAATGAAGTGTCATTCAGGGCCATTGTTTCTGTGGTGATTTTCTGTTTTGTGGATCTGTCTAGTGCTGAGAGTGGAGTGTTAAGGTCCCCTACTATTAGGACATTTTTATCGATAAGTTTGCTTATGTTTGTAATTAGTTGTTTTCCATATTTGGGTGCCCCCAAATTCGGAGCGTAGATATTTATAATTGTTAGCTCTTCCTGCTGGATGGTCCCTGTGATTATTATATAATACCCTTCTTCATCTCTTAATACATCCTTTACTGTAAAGTGCAGTTTGTCTGATATAAGTGTGGCTACTCCAGCTTTCTTCTGACTTCCAGTAGCCTGGTAGATAGTTCTCCATCCCTTCACTTTCAATCTGAAGGTGTTCTCAGGTCTAAAATGAGTCTCTTGAAGACAGCAAATAGATGGGTCTTGTTTTTTAATCCATTCTGTTACCCTGTGTCATTTGATTGGTGCATTTAGTCCATTTACATTCAGTGTTAATATTGAAAAATATGGGCTTACAGTCACTGTATTATCTGTAGGTTTCATGCTTGTAAGTCTGTCTCTGGTAGTTTGTGTTCTTTGCAACCTTTCCTTCATAGGGTGCCCCTCAGGATCTCTTGTAATGCTGGCTTGTTGGAGATGAATTCCTTCAATTTTTGTTTGCTGGGGAAAACCTTAATGTCTCCTTCTATTCTGAATGACAGGCTAGCCGGGTACAGGATTCTTGGTTGCATGTCCTTCCTGCTCATCACATTGAAGATATCCTGCCATTCCTTTCTGGCTTCCCATGTTTCTGTAAATAAGTCTGCTACTATCCTTATGTGTCTGCCCTTGTATGTTAAGTCCATTTTGTTTCTAGCTGCTTTCAGGATTCTCTCTCTGTCTTTATATTTGGCCAATTTCACAACGATGTGTCGTGCAGAGGGTCTATTCAGGTTACGTCTGAAGGGAGTTCTCTTGTGCCTCTTGGATTTCCATTCCCATTTCCTTCCTCATGTTGGGGAAGTTCTCAGCAATGATTTGTTCAAGTACCCCTTCGACTCCTTTCTCTCTCTCTTCTTCCTCTGGGATTCCTATGATATGGATATTGTTTCGTTTGAGTGCATTGCTCAGCTCTCGAATTCTCCTTTCCTCTTCCTGAATCAGCTTCTCTCTCTTTTTATCTGCTTCCTCTTTTTCCATAAGTTTATCTTCTAATGCACTTACTCTTTCTTCTACCTCATCAATCCGTGCTGTGGCTGCTTCCAATTTGCCTTGTATTTCATCCAAGGCCTTTTTTAATTCTTGCTGACCATTTTTAAGGTCCTTGAACTCTGCTGCGTGGGACCCCTTGCATTCATCTATGCTTTTTTCAAGCCCAGCGATTAGTTTTATGATTATCGTTTTATATTCGTGCTCTGTTATGTTGCTTATATCTGTTTTCATCAATTCTTGAGCTGACACTACTTCCTGTAGATTCTTTTGAGGAGAATTCTTCCTTTTTGTCATTTTGGCTAGGTGTGTTTTGGATTGTTTCTTGGAGTTGCCCTGGAAAGGGAAACAGACTGACAGACAGACAGGCAACTGAAATACTCAAAAGTACCAACAAATGATACAGACAAGCGGTTCACAACAGAGAAAAGAATAACAAATGGCACTCTGAGGGCAATGTCCTGAAGTAACAGCTACACGTTAAGGACAGGGTATGTAGTGTGCTGGTGGCAGAGCATATACAGAGAGAATAATGACAGGTGCGGGGGGAAGAAGGAAATGGTCTTTGCCCAGGTAGAGCAACTAAAGGGCTTAATCCAGACTGAGAGAAATCAGAATAAGGTTGGATGCAAGGAAAAAGGAATGAAGACAGAAATTGCTCAGATGAGATTATGTGGCCTGGTTATTCCAGAGAGAGAGATAGGAAAGTACAGAAGGAGGTGAAGAACATGTCTTGAGAGAGTAGGTTAAAATTCTCTTTAAATCGGCCAGGACCCTGGATAGTCAGCTCAGGAGTGGGGATCAGTAGGAAGAAGAATGGGAAGCATATATTTAAAAAAAGAAATGACCTGGAGTTACTCCAGGCAGGGGTCTGAACTTGGCCTCTGCAGCTCCCCCTGAGAGGTATCTCTCCTGTGAGGAGGGGAGTGGTTTGGTGTAGGTGGGTCGTCTCCACTGCAGCAGGGATGGCTCTGGGGGTGACTTCCTGGGGCCGGTGCTTGTGGACCAGTAGGACAACAATGGCGTCCCTTCAGTCCTTTGTTCCCAGTCCGGGGCTTCCACTCGCCCCCTTGTTTCTGTCCTTACTCCGCTATGGGCGCCCTGCAGTGCGGGCCGCTGGTCGGTGGGTGCCTGTCTGCGACCCCGGCTCCTGCTGCAAATTTGTCAGGGTTAGAGGTGCTCTGCAGGCGACTCGGGGCCGCAGGCAGCCCGTCACTGGGCGCTGAGGGCACCACGCTCGGCTAGCGGCAGCGACTGGTGCGCACTCCCCGCTCGGTCGACAGCGGTGGCGGCGGTCCCAGCAGTGGCCCTCTCGCCACGGGACGGCGGGGGCGGCGCCTGGCGCGCAATCCCCGCTCGGGCTGGCAGCCTATTTTTTTAAAGTAAATTGTACCCCCAACATGGGGCTTGAACTAGTGACTCTGGGATTAAGAGTCACACATTCTCCCAACTGACCCAGCCAGACACCCCACAACTTTTTGATAATACTAAAACTTTTTTCATGTTTTTAAAATTCATTTTAAGAGAGAGAGAGAGAGAGGATCCTAAGCAGGCTCCATGCTCAGAAGCATGAGCTCACAACCCTGAGATCATGACCTGAGCCCCACATCAGGTTCTGTGCTGACAGTGGGAAGCATGGAGCATGCTTCCCATTCTGTGTCTCCCACTCTCTCTGCCCCTCCCCCACTTCTGTAGGCATGCACTCTGTCTCTCTCTCTCAACAATAAATAAACAAACTTTAAAAAAATTTATCTGAAATGCTATTTAAACATTCAGATGTCTTTACCCCACTCCAGCACAGTGGAGTCACTTGTAGCTTAAGGCTTTAGAGTTCATATGGACCACGGCAGGTTTTTGCCAGAAATGTCAATTCCCAGAGTCCAACCCAGAGGGACAGGGCCCATTTTTAACTCTCGCCCTCGGTTGATTCATGGCAACCCACACTTTGGGAAACCTTGAACAGGTTCTTAGGACCGCTGGGGAGGAGGGAGTGAAGCAGGCCTCCAATTCTCCTTCAGCTGGCTTCTCTTCACCTCCATCTGTTTTACATTAGAGCCTTTTTGAGAAAACCACCAATATCGTAAATCCTCTGTGTCCTTCGATTTCAAGTGTAAGATCATGATTCTTTTTAATTTTTTTTATGTAGCCTGTTCACCCAGCATGGAGTCCAACACAGGGCTCAAACTCATGACCCCGAGATCAAGACCTGAGCTGAGAAAAAGAGTCAAATGCTCAACTGACTAAGCCACCCAGGTGCCCCCTGTAAGATCATGAAACCTGGGGTGCCTGGGTGACTGAGTCCGTTAGGCATCTGAACTTGGCTCAGGTCATAAATCTCACGGTTCATGAGTTCGAGCCCCATGTCAGGCTCTGTGCTGACAGCTCAGAGCCTGGAGCCTGTTTCAGATTCTGTGTTTCCCTCTCTCACTCTCTCTCAAATCAATAAACATAAAAATAAATAAATAAGAAATCAGATGTGTCTAAGAGCTACTCAATAAACATCTTTGCTAAAGAAATGAGGAATACAAAAATGAATCCAAACTGCTTCTCTTCATATATTCTCTTGGTCTTAGTATGGTATTGGCACAAAAACAGACACATAGACCAATGGAATAGAATAGAGAACCCAAAATTGGACGCACAAATGTATGGCCAACTAATTTTTGACAAGCAGGAAAGAGTATCCAATGGAAAAAAGACAGCCTCTTTAACAAATGGTGCTGGGAAAACTGGACAGCAGCATGCAGAAGAATGAAACTAGACCACTTTCTTACACCATACACAAAAATAAACTCAAAATGGATGAAGGACCTGAATGTAAGACAGGAAACCATCAAAACCGTTTAGGAGAAAGCAGGAAAAACCTTTTTGACCTCAGTCGCAGCAATTTCTTACTCGACACATCTCCAAAGGCAAGGGAATCAAAAGAAAAAAATGAACTGTTGGGACCTCATCAAGATAAAAGGCTTCTGCACTGCAAAGGAAACAATCAATAAAACTAATAGGCAACCAACATAATAGAAAAGGATAGTTGTAAATGACACATCAGATAAAGGCTAGTATCCAAAATCTATAAGCTACTCACCAAACTCCACACCCGAAAAACAAATAATCCAGTGAAGAAATGGGCAGATGACATGAATAAACACTTTTCCAAAGAAGACATCCATATGGCCAACAAACACATGAACAATGCTCAACGTCACTCATCATCAGGGAAATACAAATCAAAACCACACTTAGATACCATCTCACACCAGTCAAAGTAGATAAATGAACAAATCAGGAGACTACAGATGCTGGCAAGGATGTGGAGAAATAGGCACCCTCTTACACTGATGTTGGAAATGCAAACTGGTGCAGCCACTCTGGAAAACGGTGTGGAGGTTCTTCGAAAAAGTTAGAAATAGAAATAACCTATGACCCAGCAATAGCACTGTTAGGAATTTACCCAAGGGATACAGGAATGCATAGGGGCACATGTACCCCAATGTTTACAGCAGCACTTTCGACAAAAGCCAAATCATAGAAAGACACTAAGTGTCCATCAACTGACAAATGGATAAAGAAGATGTGGTTTATATATACAATGGAATACTATGTGGCAATGAGAAAGAATGAAATCTTAGATGGAACCAGAAGGTATTATCCTAAGTGAAATAAATCAGGCAGAGAAAGATAAGTACCATATGTTTTCATTCATATGTGGATCTTAAGAAACTTAATAGAAGACCATGGGGGAGGGGAAGGGGAGAAGAAGTTACAGAGAGGGAGGGAGGCAAAACATAAGAGACTCTTAAATACTGAGAACAAACTGAGAGTTGATGGGGGTAGGGGAGATGGGAAATGGGCTGGATGAGCACTGGGTGTTGTATGGAAACCAATTTGAAAATAAATTTTTTAAAAAATAAATAATAAAAAGCAAATATATATATATATATATATATATTCTCCTGGTCTTTCTAGCATCTATATAATATAAACATTGTAAAACATTGATACGATTTGTGCTCATCATTGTGGTCTTTTGAGGCTCAAGAATGACCTAAAAGAAAACAGAGAGACCAAGTCCAACAAGCATGGTGTTGGGCTGGTCCTCTAATCAGCAGTCTGAACTAAGCCCTTCCAAAAGAGGGGGGGAAATACCCTCACTCAATGTAGCATCTCACACCTCCCTTTCAGCTTTAGCTCCTTCTAGATATCACATTATAACAAGGGAAAAGAGATGGAATAAATTCATTTCCCACATGGAATTATGTGTCACTCCCAGATTTTCCAAGAGGGACTTCTTTCTGCTCAGGGAACAACCTCACTCTGGCCCTCTCCACTGTGCCTCTCACTTGGGTCAAAAGATGTATGAGACCAAGGGGACAAGCCCCCAAGAAGACACATCCCCAGAATTACCTGCCCAAATGGCCCTGAGCTCACACCCAAGATCTGCACAATCCCCTTCCCAGGTGTATATACAACTGGGCCCAGTGTGTGGCCAAATGCAACGATCTACTATAAACATGGACAGAGTTTGGACAAGTCATCTGTAGTATCCACCCACACGTACTCCATGAATTGGAGGTTCCTTACAATGCAGGTCAAAGTGGGGCTGGGAATAGAGGAGAAATGGGGCCATGGGCCATGGGAAGTGAAGTAGGGTGGTGAGAGATGGCATCTTGTACCACACTGCAGTGTTCCAGCATGGAACTCTAAGGGCTAAGGATGCTAAATTAAACGTCTTTCTATCTCATTATGAAAGTTGGTTTGTCAAAACAGGAGGGCAGAACTTATCTTGATTAAGTTTCTTCACTGATTTATAACTTTGACAGACATGGTAGATATGCCTCCCCTTGTACCCTTGCCCCAGTCCCCAAACATGCTAAGTAGAAACATACCTACGGCCCTTGGTAACCAGCTCAGAGTGGCTTTTGCTGGATATCTTCTGATCTCCCTGGGAGCTCTTAGAACCTTGTCTTGTTCTGCAGACAGGCCTTGAAGGAACTGGGCTTTACTAGACATCACGGTTCTTTCCTCATTCCTCAATGTTCACCATCAGTAAGTCGAGGAAATAACCAGAATTACATAACTCTTGCTTATTGGCTCAGAAAGAGGTGAAACAAAAGAAGCAGAGATTACCTCAAAATGGATCTGCTTGATTAGATAAGAAATAGGTGATTCTGGAATAGTTAGTACTTGGGTGACCTTGACTCCAAACCCAGAAGCTTAAATCTTGAATTCATTCTCAATCCTGATGGAAGTTATGCTAATTATTTCCTTATATTGTCTTGTTTTCTCCTGTGTAAATTTCTAATATTCATTCTGTGATTATGTACCAAAACGTGTTACCAATTTATCATTTGCCTTAAGGATTTGGGGAGGTTCCTTTAAGCAAATATTTGATGACCTCATGATATAGCAGGAAATACAACAGTGGACAAGAAAGACTTATCCTTACCTTTGAGGAACTTACACTCTGGCAGGGGCAAGCATGTTAAGCAAACATAGTTAAGAAATAATCCTGCAAGTACGTAATTTCAATTCTCACAGGTGTTACAAAGGAAAGTACCGAGTGCCAAGAAAGTAGATAACAGGGGAACATAACCTGGTCTGAGGGTGTAGACAGAATGGCCTCGAGGAAGTAGTACTTAAGCTGAGGGATGTGAAATGTCACCACTCAAAAGCAAGCTTTCAAGAAGAAAACCATATGTGCCGATGAGCCTTGAAAGGGGAAGGAAACTTGCACGATAGAAAAATAAGAATGAGTGAGGCTGGAGCATGATGTACAAGACAATGAGGTAATACTGGACATACAGGGAAGGATCAAAAGGTACAGGTCCTGAGAGGTCACATTTAAAAAATGGAGTCTTCTTGGGGCACCTGGGTGGCTCAGTGGGTTGAACGTCCAATGTTGGTTCAGGTCATGATCTCACTCTTTGTGAGTTTGAGCCCCACATTGGGTTTGCTGCTGTCAGCATGGAGTCTGCTTTGGATTCTCTGTCCCCACCTTGCTCTCTGCCCCTCCCTAGCTCATGCTCTATCTGCTGCTCTCAAAAAAATTAATAAAATACATAAACAATAATAAAAATTAATTAATTACATTAAATATGGAGTCTTCTTCAAAGTGCAATGGAAGCCTTCAAAATTTTGACCAGGAAGCAAATAATAGTAAGCATGGTTTTGAAGATCACTGTAGAAGAAAAACTGAATACTCAGAGCTACAAGAGTCATAGACACATTTTCAATTCTATGAGGATTTCAAGAACTCGTTAAAAACACTACCAGCTACAACAGTGAAATACCTCTTCTGCAAGGAAAATGCAAACTGACATTTTCAGAGATTAAAAGTCTTAAGGCAGTCTATGCCAAACTCTGCTTCGTGAGAATTCCTTTTCTTTATATAGGGTCTATGTATGAATCAGGTTTGAGAAATCCTGCTCTAAGAGTTGCATGAGAATGCTTTGGAGGGGGTCCAAGGGGCTAAGACAAAGATTTAGATGTTATGATGGGGGTGCAGAACTCCTGGTAATCTAGACCAGAGTAGTCGCATTAAAGGCAGAAAAAAAGAAGACTGGTTCCATAAGGCAGAATGTTTGACGCTGGTAATTGCCTAGATCAGTGATGGAGGGAGACAGGGGTTATGATGGCTGACAACCAGACTTCAGGTAGATACAAATGAATTGATGATTACTAGTGAGATATTACACGTTAACAATTTTGTAATGCGTGTTATGGACTAGTTACTATTCTAAAGAATCTTGTGGTAACTCATCAAACTCTCATAGAAACTCAGGAGTTAAGAGTTATTTGCATCTTCATTTTACTGATAAACTGAGACTCAGAGAGATTAAGTGACTTCCCCATGGTCACACAGCTAGTAAATAGCAAAGAATGAAGAAGGAAGGTAGCATTAGAAGGAAAATCTTTGAATTTGAGATACACTAGTTTTGAGATTCCTATGAGATATCCAACTAGGAATGCAGAGGAAGCCTTTAGCTATAAATTGGGACTCAGAAGGCAATCTATGCTTGCAATAAAACCGTGGGAAATGTTGGTATATTTGTAAGCTTCAATCTGGATGGGAGAGCACCTAGAGTGTGTAGCATGATATATATATATAGGTAGTGAGGACAAAGGAGCAGTCAGAAAAGCTTGGAAAACAATCAGGGGGTGAAGGTTGATCATACTATCACAGAAAGGGAAAGTGTGTCTCAAAATGGAGAATCAACTACACTGAGTGATCTTAAGAGTTCTGCTAGAAAAGACAACCTATGGAATGGGAGAAGATATTTGCCAATCACTTATCTAATGAGAGCCTTGTCTCCAGAATATATAAAGAACTCTTATAACTCAGTAATAGAAGAGAAATAAATAATAAATAATAGAAGAAAAATAAAAGAGAAATGACCAGAATAAAAGATGGGCAAAATATCTTTTTGGAGTGATGAAAATGTGCCCTAACGAATTGCAGCAATGGTTGCGTGTATATGTGAATGCTCTTATCTGTGGACAGACAAAAGTCCATTGAATCAAACACACTGAAACCATGTTATACGGGTAAATCGTATAGGATGTGAATTCTATCTCACAAAAGCTGGTTCTTCAAAAGTAAAGGTGAAAACCAGAAGCTGTCCAATACATTTGGAAACAGCATGTTGACAACAGATGAGTTTGATATGATGGTAGAGGCAGAAGACAACTATGGAAGTTTAAATGAGTCTGGCAGCCATTTGACTAGTGTAAGAGCTACTCCCAGCCCTTTCTCTGCTCTGCTCTGAATCAGAGGACCGATCTCTGCAAACTTTGTCCCCAGACCCCTCTACTAACTGGCTCCTATGGAGGAGTAAGTGAAACGAGGCTGGATGGTAGGGATTTACAGCTGGTTCTATGGCCTGTCATCTAGCTTTCAGGGATGCCTGGGGATTTGACCCTTGGTCAACTCTCCTAACATTAACTCAGGAATTGTTATGAATTTACCTACGGCAGATGCAAAATACATGACAATCTAGAGGAATACTAGGCACTGTTTTGTTGCTGCTGTCCCAGAGGAGGAGGGCTTTTCACCTATACCTGAGGGACTGTGTAACTAACTAGGTAGGTGTAAAAGGTGATGAGATCCAGCACTCTCAAGTGCAGAATGACTAGAACATCAGAAGCTATGCCTGGGAGTCATAACATCTCCTCTGGGCTGATACTGTGAATGTTGAGTAGTTTCATACCCTGAATTCTTTCTTATGGCTGAGTAAACTTGATCCTGGGTGAAGCCTGTTGTGCCTCATGACGTTGATTGTAAATTTACATTCAACCTCTCTGTTGCTGGAAAAGCAGAGTTAGACATTGCTCAGGCATTGGCAGAAGACTGAGGTTGAGAGAGGAGGAGGATCTAGGGTGTTTGTCTCCCTGAATCTCTTCTCCTGAGACATCTCCAGTGGGTCTACATCCTGCCAGGCAACCTTGCTTTCCAAGATTCCATCACCTCTATTGGCCCCTCCACAGCTAGAATGCTGTCTCTCTGCAGTTGCTAAACTCTGAGTTGCCCCAACTTTTCCTATTTCCTCTTTTGGCTCCCACAAACCTTAGAAACTAAACCCCCATATTAAATCAGTCAATGGAACTACCTGGTGTGTTTTCTGCTTTCTAACTGGACCATGACTGACACAATTCAGAGAAGAAGTGGTCGTACAAAATACACCCTTAAGATAGACTTTTGGAATTGAGGGGAAGGGCCATCATGGCAGAGTAGGGGGAACTGGTGCTCTCCGGTGTCTTTCAAACTAAGAAATACTGAAACTGAGGGACTCTCAATCCCAGAGATCTGTAGGAAGAGGAGTTGGAGGCTACTGGGGAAGAGAACGCAAAATCCAGAAAATCCTGGGACACCGAGTGAGTGCAGTTTGGGAGAAAGAAAGTCGCGGAGGTGCAGACTTCAGGTAGTAGGCACCGGGCCTTGGGCCCCTTCCGCCAAAAGGCAAGGGGAAGAAAAAGAGCAGTGGGGAAAGTACCTCAGACCAGGCCGAGAGGGAGCTTATCATCTAGTCCCTAACTGCGAGGCTTTTAGAGAGAAGATCCGTTGCTCACGGCGGAGCTGGCAGAGTTTTCTTCACTCGAGAGCCAGCGACGCTATCCCAGACCGTGACACAGAGAGGCACCGCGGCATCACTGAATTGGTGTTGAGTCAGGGACACAATTTACATAGGGAAAACCAGGCGTGCAAGGGGCTCAAGACCACCGAGCATATCATACTGCACATGCAACCCAGACTGAGTTGAGGACGAAAACGGCGGAGTGTTCTGAGACTCCAGGTCCATGAAGAGGAGGCTGGGGGGACACCATTGTAGTCGCACCAGTGCTGAGTCAGAGACTCGATGTACATAAGGTGCAGCGGTCTGAGCGAGTTACAGGAACTCAGATGAGCATGGGGTGCACAACCACTCAGTAAATTGAGGTGCGCTGACAACTTGGACAGAGTTGAAGACGGAAACTGAGGACTTATCTGAGGCTCTGGGTCCATGGAGAGGGGGCTGGGAGGGCACCACTGTGGTCAGGAATTCCCACAAAGGGAAACCCTAGGACTCCACCCCCCAGCGGTGGAGGTGGGACCTGCCTACACCAGGCCAGACCCCTCCTCATACAGGAGACACCCTTCTGCAGGAATGATAGCCGCCGCGACACAAATACTGCAGCATTGCCTGGATTAATTCGAGGTCAATTCTTCTGTTTTAGATATATTCTCCCTTTTCTCATTCCTATCTTTCCCCACCTCTAAACCAGTCACCTGGGGGCTTTGGCTTGCTTAAACAGACATTTAACCCACTCTCTCAAGGCATGTTCTACACCTCCCTCTTTAATTTCCTATCTCTCTCTGTGGAACAGTCAGGCCACATAGTGCATCTGGGCAACATCTAACTTCATTCTCTTCCTCACATCCTTCATTATTCTGATTTCTCTCTTGCTGGATCAAGTCTTCTAATCTCTCTACCTGGTCAAAGTTCAATTTCTTCTTCTCCCCGCACCTGTAACTACTCTATGTATGCTCTGCCATCAGCAGAGCACACACCCTATCCTTAACGTGTAGGTAGTACATCAGGTCACATGCCTCCAGAGTGTCGTTCGTTAATCTTTTTAATGTTGTGATTTGTTTGTCTGTATTATTGGTCAGTACGGTTGTGAGTTTGTGTTTCCTGTTTGTCGATCTGACCCTTTTCCTTTGCAGGGAGAACTAGGAAATAAACCTAGCCAAAATGACGAAACGAAAGAACTCCCTTCAAAAGACTGTACAGGAAATAGTGACAATGCAACAAATGATGAAAGCAGACAAAAGCAACTTAACAGAACAAGAATATAGAATGATAAACATAAAAATACCGCCAGGCTTGAAAAAAGCATAGAAGAAAGCAGGAGGACCCTCGAGGTAGAGATCAAGGTCCAAAAAAACGGTCAGGAGGAATTAAAAAATGCTTTAAATGAGGTATAAAACAAACTGGAGGTGGCCACAGTGTGGATTGAAGAGGCAGAAGAGAGAATAGGTGAATAGATGATAAAATTATGGAAAACAAGGAAGCAGAGAAAAAGAGAGAGAAACTGATTCAGGAACAGGAAAGGAGACTTCAAGAGCTGAGCAATGCATTCAAACAGAATAATACCCGTAGTAAAGGAATTCCAGAGGAAGAAGAGAGAGAGAAAGGAGTCGAAGCGTACTTGAACAAATTCTTGCTGAGAACTTCCCCAACATGAAGAAGGAAATGGGCACTGAAGTCCAAGAGGCACAGAGAACTCCCTTCAGACATAACCCAAATAGACCCTCAGCACGACACATCATAGTGAAGCTGGGAAAATACAAAGACAAAGAGAGAATTCTGAAAGCAGATAGAGATAAACAGGCCTTGACTTACAAAGGCAGACACAGAGTAGTAGCAGACTTATCTACAGAAACTTGGCAAGCCACAAAGGAATGGCAGGAAATCTTCAATGTGATGAACAGGAAGGATATGCAGCCAAGAATCCTTTACCCGGTCAGCCTGTCATTCAGAATGGATGGAGAGATAAAGGTCTTCCCAAAAAACAAAAACCGAAAGAATACATCACAAGGAAACCAATCTTACAAGAGATCCTGAGGGGGACTCTAAGAAGGAAAGGTTGCAAGGAACACAGAGTACCAGAGACATCCTTACAGAGTACCAGAGACATCCTTACCAGAGCATGAAACCTACAGATAACACAGTGACTCTAAACCCATATTTTTCTTTTTTTTTTTAATTATAATAGTTTATTTTCAAATTGGTTTACATATAACACCCAGCGTTCATCCCAACACGTGCCCTTTTTAATGCCCATCACCCCCTCTCCCCCCTCCCTCATCCCCCTTACCCTCAGTTTTTTCTTAGTCTTTGAGAGTCTCTTATGTTTTATCTCCCTCCCTCTCTGTGTCTTTTTTCCTTTCCCCTCTTCCCCTCCCCCTGGCTTTTGCTTAGTCTCACAAAGTCCACCTATTCGTGGAAACATATGGTATCTGTCTTTTTCTGACTGACTTATTTCACTTAACATAATACCCTCCAGTTCCATCCATCTGGCTACACATGGCCAGATTTCATTTTTTCTCATTGCCACTTAGTAGTCCATTGTATATAAGTACCATAACTTCTTTATCCATTCGTCAGTTGATGGGCACTTGGTCTCTTTCCATGATTTGGCTATTGTCGAAAGTGCTGCTATGAACATTGGGGTACACGTGCTCCTATGCATCAGCATTTCTGTGTCTCTTGGGTAGATTCCTAGCAGGGCAATTGCTGGATCATAGGGTAGCTCTATTTTCATTTTTTTGAGGAACCTCCACACCGTTTTCCAGAGTGGCTGCACCAGTTTGCATTCCCACCAACAGTGTAGGAGGGTGCCTACTTCTCCACATCCTCGCCAGCATCTATAGTTTCCTGATTTGTTCATTTTAGCCACTCTGACTGGTGTGAGGTGGTATCTCAGTGTGGTTTTGATTTGTATTTCCCTGATGATGAGTGACACTGAGCATTGTTTCATGTGTCTGTTGGCCATCTGAATGTCCTCTTTGGAGAAGTGTCTATTCATATCATCTGCCCGTTTCTTCACTGGGTTGTTTGTTTTTCGGGTTTGGAGTTTGGTAAGTTCTTTATAAATTTTAGATATTAGTCCTTTATCCGATATGTCATTTGCGATGATCTTTTCCCATTCCGTTGGTTGCCTATTCGTTTTGTTGGTTGTTTCTTTTGCTGTGCAGAAGCTTTTTATCTTGATGAGGTCCCAAAAGTTCATCTTTGCTTTTAATTCTCTTGCCTTTGGAGACGTGTCGAGTAGGAAATTGGTGCGTCTTAGGTCAAAGAGGCTTTTCCCTGTTTTCTCCTCTAGGATTTTGACGGTTTCCTGTCTCACATTCAGATCTTTTATCCATTTAGAATTTATTTTTGTGAGTGGTGTAAGAAAGTGGTTTAGTTTCATTCTTTTGCATGTTGCTGTCCAATTCTCCCAGCACCATTTGTTAAAGAGGCTGTCTTTTTTCCCATTGGATACATTTTCCCGCTTTGTCAAAGATTAGTTGGCCATATACTTGCGGGTCCATTTCTGAGTTTTCTATTCTATTCCATTGGTCTATGTGTCTGTTTTTGTGCCAATACCATACAGTCTTGATGACCACCGCTTTGTAGTAGAGGTTAAAGTCTGGGATTGTGATGCCTCCCGCCTTGGTTTTATTCTTCCAAAAAATTGAAACGGAAGGAAAACTCCCGGACTCATTCTATGAAGCCAGCATCACTTTGATTCCCAAACCAGATAGAGACCCAGCAAAGAAAGAAAATTACAGGCCAATATCCCTGATGAATATGGATGCAAAAATTCTCAACAAGATACTAGCAAATCGAATCCAACAGCATATAAAGAGAATTATCCACCATGATCAAGTAGGATTCATCCCTGGGTTGCAGGGCTGGTTCAATATTCGCAAATCAATCAACGTGATACATCACAACAACAAAAGAAAAGATAAGAACCATATGATCCTGTCAATAGATGCAGAAAAAGCATTTGACAAAATACAGCATCCTTTCTTAATAAAAACTCTCGAGAAAGTCGGGATAGAAGGAACATACTTAAACATCATAAAAGCCATCTATGAAAAGCCCACAGCTAATATCATCCTCAATGGGGAAAAATTGAAAGCCTTCCCCCTGAGATCAGGAACACGACAGGGGTGTCCACTCTCACCACTGCTATTTAACATAGTGCTGGAAGTCTTAGCATCGGCAATCAGACAACAAAACAAAATAAAAGGCATCAAGATTGGCAAGGAGGAAGTCAAACTTTCACTTTTTGCAGATGACATGATACTTTACATGGAAAACCCGACGGAATCCACCAAAAGCCTACTAGAACTGATTCATGATTTCAGCAAAGTTGCAGGATACAAAATCAATGTACAGAAATCGGTGGCATTTCTATACACCAACAATGAAGCAGCAGAAAGAGAAATAAAGAAACTAATCCCTTTCACAATTGCACCAAAAACCATAAAATACTTAGGAATAAACCTAACCAAAGAGGTGAAAGACCTCTACACTGAAAACTATAAAAAACTTATGAAGGAAATTGAGGAAGACACAAGGAAATGGAAAAACATCCCATGCTCATGGATTGGAAGAATAAATATCGTTAAGATGGCAATACTACCCAAAGCAATCTACACATTCAACGCAATCCCAATCAAAATTGCACCAGCATTCTTCTCAAAGCTAGAGCAAACAATCCTAAAATTTGTATGGAACCACAAAAGACCTCGAATAGCCAAAATAAACCCATATTTTTCAATATTAACACTGAATGTAAATGGACTAAACACTCCAATTAAAAGACACAGGGTAACAGAATGGATTAAAAAACAAGACCCATCTATCTGCTGTCTTCAAGAGACCCATTTTAGACCTGAGGACACCTTCAGATTGAAAGTGAGGGGATGGGGGCGCCTGGGTGGCTCACTTGGTTGGGCGGCTGACTTCGGCTCAGGTCATGATCTCACGGTCTGTGGGTTCGAGCCCCGCGTCGGGCTCTGTGCTGACGGCTCAGAGCCTGGAGCCTGCTTCGGATTTTGTGTCTCCCTCTCTCTCTCTGCCGTTCCCCTGCTCATACTCTGTCTCTATGTCTCTCAAAAATAAATAAACATTTAAAAAAAAAAGTGAGGGGATGGAGAAATATCTACCATGCTACGGGAAGTCAGAAGAAAGCTGGAGTAGTCACACTTATATCAGACAAACTAGACTTTAAAGATGTAATAATAGATGAAGAAGGGCATTATATAATAATGGGACCATCCAGCAGGAAGAGCTAACAATTATAAATATCTACGCGCCAAATTCTGGGGCACCCAAATTTGTAAAGCGCCTAATTACAAACGTAAGCAATCTTTTTTTTTTTATGTTTATTTTTTATTTTTGAGACAGAGAGAGACAGAGCATGAGCGGGTAAGGGGCAGAGAGAGAGGGAGACACAGAATCCGAAGCAGGCTCCAGGCTCTGAGCTGTCAGCACAGAGCCTGACGCGGGGCTCGAACTCATAAACCATGAGATCATGACCTGAGCCGAAGTCGGACGCTCAACTGACTGAGCCACCCAGGCGCCCCACAAACGTAAGCAATCTTATTGATAAAAATGTGCTAACTGCAGGGGACCTTAATACCCTACTCACAGCGCTGGATAGATCCACTAAACAGAGAATCACCATGGAAACAATGGACCTGAAGGACATGTTGGAACAGATGGGCCTGACAGATATCTTCAGGGCCCTTCACCCAGAAGCAAAGGAATTTACATTCTTCTCAAGTTCACATGGTACATTTTCCAGGATAGACTATATTTTGGGGCACAAGGAAGTGCTGAATAAGTATAAAAAGATTGAGATGATACCATGCACAATTTCAGACCACAATGCTTTGAAACTTGAAATCAACCACAGGAAAAAGTCTGGAAAATCCCCCAAAAACATGGAGGCCAAAGAACAACCCACTAAAAGACAAAAGGGTCAACCAAGCAATCAGAGAAGAAATTTAAAAATACATGGAAACAAATGAAAATGGAAATACGACAATCCAACTATTTTGGGTTTTGGCAAAGGCAGTACTGAGAGGGAAATATATTACAATCCAGGCCTATCTCAAGAAACAAGAAAAATTACTAGCACAAATTCTAACAGCACGCCTAAAGGAACTAGAAGCAGCACAGCTAAGACAACCCAAACCCAGCAGAAAGAGGGAAATAACAAAGATCAGGGCACAAATTAATCATATGGAAACAGAAAAAGTAGTGAAACACATCAATGAAACCAAGAGCTGGTTCTCTGAAAAAATAAACAAAACTGATAAACCTCTAGCCAGGCTCCTCAAAAAGAAAAGAGAGAGAACCCAAATTGATAAAATTATGAACGAAAAGGGAGTGATTACAACCAATCCCTCATAAATACAAGCAATCATCAGAGAATATTATGAAAAACTATATGCCGTCAAACTGAACAACCTGAAAGAAATAGAAAAAAACCTAAACAGCCACACGCTATTAAAACTTAAACAGGAAGAAATAGAAAACTTGAACAGACCCATAACTAGTGAAGAAATTGAATCAGTTATCAAAAATCTCCCTGAAAATAAAAGTCCAGGACCAGATGGCTTCCTTGGGGAATTTTACCAGACATTTAAAACAGAGTTAATTCCTATGCTCCTCAAGCTGTTCCAGAAAATTGAAACAGAAGGAAAACTCCCGGACTCATTCTATGAAGCCAGCATCACTTTGATTCCCAAACCAGATAGAGACCCAGCAAAAAAAAAGAGAACTAGAGGCCAATATCCTTGATGAATATGGATGTAAAAATTCTTAACAAGATACTAGCAAATCGAATCCAACATCATATAAAAAGAATTATTCACCATGATCAAGTAGGATTCATCCCTGGGTTGCAGGGTGGGTCAACATTCGCAAATCAATCAACATGATACATATATAACAAAAGAAAAGATAATAACTATGCGATCCTGTCAATAGATGCAGAAAAAACATTTGACAAAACACAGCATCCTTTCTTAATAAAAACTCTCGAGAAAGTCGGGATAGAAGGAACATACTTAGGCATCATAAAAGCCATATATGAAAAGCCCACAGCTAAGATTATCCTCAATGGGGAAAAACTGAGAACCTTCCCCCTGAGATCAGGAACATGACAGGAATGTCCACTCTCACCACTGCTATTTAACATGGTGTTGGAGGTCTTAGCATCAGCAATCAGACAACAAAGCAAAATAAAAGGCATCAGGATAGGCAAGGATGAAGTCAAACTTTCACTTTTCACAGAGAACATGATACTTTACATGGAAAACCTGACAGAATCCACCAAAAGCCTAATATAACTGATTCATGAATTTGGCAAAGTTCCAGGATACAAAATCAATGTACAGAAGTCAGTTGCATTCCTTTACACCAACAATGAAGCAATAGAAAGAGAAATAAAGAGGCGAATCCCATTCACAATTTCACCAAAAACCATAAAATACTTAGGAATAAACCTAACCAAAGATTTAAAAGACCTTTACGTGGAAAACTATAAAAAACTTATGAAGGAAATTGAGGAGGACACAAGGAAATGGAAAAACATCCCATGCTCATGGATTGGAAGAATAAATATCGTTAAAATGCCAATACTACCTAAAGCAATCTACACATTCAATGCAATCCCAATCAAAATTGCACCAGCATTCTTCTCAAAGCTAGAGCAAACAATCCTAAAATTTGTATGGAACCACAAAAGACCCCGAATAGCCAAAGTAATTCTGAAGAATAAAACCAAAGCGGGAGGCATCACAATCCCAGATTTTAACCTCTACTACAAAGCGGTAGTCATCAAGACAGCATGGTATTGGCACAAGAACAGACACATAGACCAATGGAATAGAATAGAGAACCCAGAGATGGACCCACAAGCATATGGCCATCTAATCTTTGACAAAGCGGGAAAGAGTATCCAATGGAAAAAAGATAGCCTCTTTAATAAATGGTGCTGGGAAAACTGGACAGCAACATGCAGAAGAATGAAACTAGACCACTTCCTTACACCTCTCACAAAAATAAACTCTAAATGGATGAAGGATCTGAATGTGAGACAGGAAACCATCAAAATCCTAGAGGAGAAAGCATGAAAAAATCTTTTTGACCTGAGCCGCAGCAATTTCCTACACAACACATCTCCAAAGACAAGGGAATTAAAAGCAAAAATTAACTATTGGGACCTCATCAAGTTAAAAAGCTTCTGCACGGCAAAGGAAACAACCAACAAAACTAATAGACAACCAACGGAATGAGAAAGGATAATCGCAAATGACATATCGGTGACCAAACTCCACACCCCAAAAACAAATAATCCAGTAAAGAAATGGGCAAAAGATATGAATAGACACTTCTCCAAAGATGACATTCAGATGGCCAACAGACACATGAAACGATGCTCAAAGTCACTCATCATCAGGGAAATACAAATCAAAACCACACTGAGATACCACCTCACACCAGTCAGAGTGGCTAAAATGAACAAATCAGGAAACTATAGATGCTGGCGAGGATGTGGAGAAGTAGGCACCCTCCTACACTGTTGGTGGGAATGCAAACTGGTGCAGCCACTCTGGAAAATGGTGTGGAGATTCCTCAAAAAAATGAAAACAGAGCTACCCTATGACCCAGCAATAGTACTGCTAGGAATCTCCCCAAAAGATACAGGAGTGCTGATGCATAGGGGCACGTGTACCCGATGTTTATGGCAGCTCTTTCAACAATAGCCAAATCATGGAAAGAGACTAAGTGTCCATCAACTGATGAATGGATAAAGAAGATGTGGTACATATATACAATGGAATACTATGTGGCAATGAGAAAGAATGAACTCTGGCCATGTGTAGCAACATAGATGGAACTGGAGGGAATTATGCTGAGTGAAATAAGTCAGTCAGACAAAGACAGATACCATATGTTTCCACGCATAGGTAGATTTTGAGAGACTTAGCAGAAAACCATGGGGGAGGGGAAGAGGGGAAAAGAAAAAAGGCACAAAGGGAGGGAGACAAAACATAAGAGACTCTCAAAGACTAAGGACAAACTGAGGGGTGAGGGGGGTTTGGGAGGGGGGAGAGTGGGTGACGGGCACAGAGGAGGGCACTTGTTGGGATGAGCACTGGGTGTTGTATGGAAACTAATTTGACAATAAATGTAAAAATAACTTTAATTATGAAAAAATGCTAATGACTTTTACTTATGCCAGGAGCTTTTCTAACTAATAATTAGACAAACGTCCATACTGTGTGTGTATGTGTGTGTGTATAAAATATGGCCATTGCAATAAATAAATGAAAATATAAATCTGGGGGTTTATTTAATTTGTAATATATTCTATTAATGCAACACTATGTAGTTGTTCAAAATATTGTTTATATGTATTAATTTAGGGAAATATTAAGATCTTCGGGCTACGATGTTTAAAAACGTGACAAAATTCCTAAATTCTTAATATTTGGGTCTGAATTGCGATGTTACCTATTGCTTACACCTGATTTTTTATTTGTCTGTAAAGAATATTCCCTTTGCAATAAAAGGAAAAAAGATGTGTATATTAAAAAAAGAATTTTGGAATTGAATGCTCATTTATTTTGGTGTAGGAATACAGTACCACCTCATTGTTAGTAGAAAATGACACATCAATAATCTGTGGCATATGGTGGCATCACATTGGTTTTTCTGTCATTAGTTGTTTCTTAAGGTGATGGGCCCATTGAAGGCAAGATTTTCAGATCAGTCAGCTTCTGCAATTGGCTGTGGTTGCAGTACTTATGCAAGGGAATATGTGGTAAGATAGCTGTTTCTGACATCCTGGGTCAGCTTACAGGCATAAAATTACAAATTCAAGATCTTCACCTCTCTGTTTAACTTATGGTCAGATAATCAGACAGCTTCTATACACACTTCACTAGATGTAATTATTTCTTATGCCCACAGGCCAGGAGAATTGGAGAACTAAAGCCAAAATTTAATTGTACAGCTTGCAGAATCACAATGAAAATTTAGCGTATCACTAACCTAAGTCCCTGTTATAGAGATTTGGTCATTGACTAGCAAGGAGTGGGATTCTGAGAATCAAGATGGCTGTTTTAAATAAACTTCAACGAATCTGAGAATCTTGAATCAACCACTTTGAAGCTTTTATTATTATTATTTCTCTTAGTAGAATTAGCTTTTCCTATCCTGACTGAAAAGACTAGCCTTCCATTGCTTGAAGATGCTGTATTAATCTAACTTGATGCAGTTTTCTTGCCAGGACATCCCTGTTCTCCCTAAAGCCTGGGTCTGTGATCATTCATGGCCTTGAGAACCATCACTATTATCAGGTCCCAGTGTGACCCAAGAAGACAAGGGCAAAGTTAGACCTAACAGAAGATAGATTAAACACAAAATAATTACAAGACCTTCCTAATTTACATTTTCATCAACTTAAAAACATGTGTGAGATTGGATTCTTGGTATATTAGACCAAAGAAAACAGAATATAATGTTGGATGATGTCAAACTTGTCAATATAGATGCAGTTACCAGCGACTATGAAATGTGCTAACTTGAACAACAGCAAGTGGCTCCGACAGTTTCCTTGGATGATCGTATAAAAGATGGACTTAATAGTAACTTATATGAGTAAAAATGTGACGCCTGAAATGCACCAACAAAGGATTAAGGAGATGGCAATATTGAAGAGGGTTTTATTACAGGCAACACATTCACCTGGATGCTTTGTTCCTTGGGAAGGTCCAGAGAATACTTTCTCCACGATGACATTAGGAAATGAATTAGTGAGAGGAAATGGTTGGGAATAATAGTGAGAGATTTGGTCATTACAATTATCAGTCAGTATAATGTCACCCTAAATTAGCCAGATTAGATGACAGTACTTAATCTTCCAAGACAAGCTTGCAGCAATGACGGAATTGACAACTGAACCAGTGAAACAATAGGAATATTTTAGTCACAGAGATCTCTGGCATCAGCTAAATGAATCATGAGGTACCTAAGCATGAAATAGGTATCAGCTTACTAAAATATTGCTTATGCTATATAACTGGAAAAAAAAAACCCTTAAATATCACATATCAGTTATCTACTGTTGCAAAACTAACCACTCCGAAACTTAGCAGCTTAACACATTTTCTCACAAATCTATGGGTCAGCAACCTGGGCTAGATTTAGCTAGACAGTCTATCAATCTCACACTGTACCTACATACCACATTTTCTCCATCCATTCATCTGCTGACAAACCCTTAGGTTGATTCCATATCTGGGCTATTGTAAATAACGTCGCAAAGAACATGAGAGTGTAGCTATCTCTTTGAGATACTGATTTCATTTCCTTTGGATATATACCCGGAGTGGGATTACTGGATCATATGGTAGTTCCATTTTTAATTTCTGAGGAACTTCCATACTGTGTTCCATAATGTCTGCACCAATTTCCATTCCCACCAACATTGCATAATGGTTCCCTTTTCTCCACACCAGTGCCAACACTTGTTATCACTTTTTAAAAACAAACATTCTAGCAGGTGGCAGGTGATATCTCACTGTGGTTTTGTTATTCACGTCCTTTGCCTAGTTTCCAATGGGGTTATTTGGGTTTTTGCTATCAAGTTGTAGGATTTCCTTATATATTTTAGATACGAATACCTTGTTAGATATGTGGCATCAGATAAATATTTTTCTTCCAGTTTATAGGTTGCTTCCTCATTCTATTTATTGTTTCTTGCTATGCAAAAGTTTTGCAGTTTGAAGTAGTCCCACATGTTTTTTTTTTTTTTTTTTTGGTTTTGTTTGTGCTTTTGGTGTCCTATCCAAAAAACTCATTTCCAAGACCAATTTCAAAGAACTTCTTTACTATGTTTTCCTTCCATATGTCAGTTAGGTCTATTTATTAGTTTTCTTTGGCGATACCATGTTTGCCTGCTTCTTTGAGATCTGTATGGCCTTACATTTGTGTCTGTGTGTTTGAAGGAGTAAACACCTCTCCACTTTATAAACTGCTTTTGAAAGGTAAAGACCTGCTGTCAGGCCCCTGGGCTGATGGGATTGCCTCTGGGATCAGAGCTATGTAGGGCTGGAACTAGATCATCTGGCTGCTGCGGGTTCCCGGTTGGATCTGCGAACAGCAAGCCTGTTATCAGGTACATGATGGTCCTGGCTTCTGCTGGGTCATGGTATAGCTCCCTGCAAGGGCAGGACTGTCCCTGAACCACAGCTGAGAGGAGATGGACCCAAGTCACAGGGTCACTTCAGGATCCATAGTTGGATCAAGGTCAGCCAGCCTATCTCCTAGGCACTGATATGTGGATCTCTTATTGGTCCCTCGGTGGGCAAGATTGCTCCCAGACCATAGCTGATGTTGTATCCAGGTCACAGCTGCCTCAGGAACCATAGTCCTAACCAAGGTCAGCAGGCCTATCACCCAAGGCTCAGCTGGGCATGACTTCCCTGGACCCCTTGGTTGATGGTACTATTCGAAGGACCAATGCCAAACAGGGCCGTGACCAACTCCACAAGGGGACAAGATACTTACTGGTCTGTATCCAGGACCATCTTCAGTGAGCATGGCTTCTCAGGGTGCAACAGGGAAAAGGGCCAAGAAGAAATATGAGAGTTGGCAAAGTCTGTTCTTTAGCTTGTGGGAATACAAGTCTTTCTTCTTTGTTGCGTCTTTTGAATACAGATCTCCTCGGTGGCTCCACTGAGGCTTCACAACCACCTGCTGGGAACCCAAAGCTCCAACATAAAAAACAAACAAACAAAAAACAAAAAAACAAAACAAAACCAAAAAAAAAACCACTTTTGTCCATAAATGGCTATTAAAATTTCTGCCGTAGGGAGATATGAGCAGGGGACCTCTTTTTCTGCCATCTTGCTGGCCCAGAGCAAACATCTTAAGGACAAACTGATAGTATTCTCTGATAGTTCTTGGAAGAACTATGATAGACAACACTTCTCACATGTAACTTGTAGCATCTTTCCTAGCATAGCAAAAATCCACATTTGATGTATATCTCTGTGGTTTCCCACCTGGGCTCTGAAACTCTTAGGGCACCTATATTAGGAGAAAATCATACATCAAAAACCACCATGTCAAAGATCCTCAGGTACAAGGCTCCCCCATCTTCCTTGGTCCAATTTCATAGTTACAACTTCTACTCTCATTTTTATACATTTCACGGCCTTGCTCCATCAAATCTAATGTCTCAAGAGATATAAACAAAACACTACCCAAATGGAATGGAAAAGAGGAAAACACTCACTTAATTTATTCTCATTGGGCTGAAGGCAATTGAGGAATGTGAATCCGAAAGTTTAGGATAAGAAACAAAGAAAAATTATTTCCTTGTTCCCCTTGACCATACCTTTCAAGACTTCTTCCTGGTTTATCACAATTCTTGGGACAAATACACTTGACCACACCCCCCCGACATTGCTCAGTGTTTGCTTAAGTGAAAGAGGCTGAGGCAATCTAAAGGAGGAGATCTCATTACTCTCTGTCCATCACCCAATAAATAGCCAGAAGCCAGACAAGCCCTCACCATTCCAGAACCCTTTTGGAGAGATGAGACAATCCCACCAGCTGCCCCTAGTGGGGCTCCTACTGTTTTCTCTTATCCCAGGGCAACTATGTGAGATCTGTGGTGAGTATGCTTTGAGCTAAAATTACTCCTAGTGTGATATTCTTCTAAAGAGTACTGGCAGGGCACTTGTGTAGAGTGACCCATTCCAGTTCTATATGGGGTTGGGCTTTATGAGGAATGTAGAATGTGGCAGGACATGGTGAGGAAAGTAGGAAAGTTCCAAAATGTATGTTGTTTTAAGAGGGGTTGTAGATACAGCGCTAATTTGTCTAACTATTCCTAGATTCAGGTTTTCTCCACTATAGCAAGTAATTGTCTATTCTTCATTTTCAAAGATATAATATTCATGAGACCAGCATTTTTGAAAGTCATACAAAGCTATCTTTTGAATTTGAGGTGCTATATGTTTTTTTTGAAGTTCAACACTTGAGTTTAGGGTTAACCCCTTGTAACCACACATAAACTAAATAATGTTAATAATCCTCTTCAAATAATGCAGACTACTCTCTTATCACTATTGAGTTTAGGTTGTCCAAGCTACATCTTTCCTTCCCTCCAAATCTTCCTCCCAGGATATGAGTACAGACCCATAATCTCTCCTGTGGATATAGGATCTGGAGATTGTGTGATTCTTTTAAAAAATACTAAGTAAGAGGAAAAAAAAACTGGTTCCAGTGTAGTCTGCCCCTTACAAACTGAATGATCCAATGTTTCTGAATTGTTTTTAGCTTCATCCATAAATTGAGGATAACTAGAAAAAGGTGTTGAAGGAAGTGATGTTATGAAGTCTGGTATAGCTCTCAGGTGCATGATTTCCTTTTTGAAAGTCTTTACCCCGGAATTGAGCTTATCCCAGTCCATAGATGACTACATGGTGCTATCTGTGGCTATATCTTCCTGGCCTTCTGTAGCCTACGAGAAGAGAACACCACCACAGCAGAGACTTGTGTTCACACAAGCTAAAGCACAGAAGCTGTCACCTCTAATTTTTCTTCCTAGCCTGTCATTTTCTCTGTTGTTTCCTGAGAATAGGGGGCCTCTGTGGAGGCTTTGAGGTTCAATGCATTCTACAAAATGATTAACTTTGTCTTTAGTGGTCAAGGAAACTGATGAGTTGTTGACCAGCAACTGAAAAGTCCATTTCAATTCTAGAAAATCCGTTAAACTGGATGCTTCCACAATATCTCAAACATGACTCAACAATTGTCCAATTGTTCTTGTAACAAACCATGACCTTTCTATAACCATTCATTCAGATCTCCCCAACTCTTTTTCAAAGAGGAAAAGAGTGAAGGGACACCTGGCTGGCTCAGTCAGAAAAGCATGGGACTCTTGATCTCGAGGTCATGATTCTGAGCCTCACATTGGGCATAGAGAGCTCACACTTCTTGATTCTCTAGGTATAGTGACAGCAACTCCAGTTGAGCTAAAAGTGATAGTATATATGGTGTTTTGCAGTTCATTAAGTGATTTCTTGTCCAATATTAATAAAACTGATGCTAATATCCACGGGGTTAAAGCAAGGAAACTGAAGGTCAGGAAAGTTACATAAGTCACTTGGAAAGATGGAAAAGGGAAAGAACTGAACCCAACAAGTAGAAAGGACTATAGATTGGGAGTCAGAAGATGCATATTCTAGTCTCCATTAAGCCTTCAATTACCACGGATTCTTTAAGGACTCCTTGACTAGGCCTCATCTTCAAATTCAGGGAAAAATACTAGATCTCCCAAGCAGGACCGATATTCTGTCAGCACACAATAGGAAGGCTGAAATGGTTGTTAAAACATTGAAACACTTCCATGCTGGTTGGGAAAGGAGTAATACCTGATGGAGCAGAGCCTCCAGACCCACCTTTGTGCCTGTTCCACCACATAGTTAGTGCACTGGACAGCTCCATCTGGGCCATATCTGTTAAGTTCAATCCTGTTCATAGGGTTCTTGCTTCTTAATATTTTCTTAATGTGTATTTCCTTTTTTCTTCCCTCCCCTGCCACAGAGATAAGCAAAAACAACTATACTGTTCTAAACCCTCTGATAAACACGATGATCAATTCAAAATATACCCAAGGAATCCAAGCTGCCAATGTCCTGTTGTCCCTCAGACTTGTTGGGATACTGAACCAACACCAAGAACAACAGCTGATCCAACAAGTCAAATGCAATGTGAATAGTAATGGTGAGTGCCTATATTCTCTGGAATATTTAGAAGACTTACCTATCCGTAAAGGTTATATCCAGCAAGAGATCTTTGGAAAATATTATATATCCAAAGTATACCTGCTACATCTATCCTAGCTGTAGAAAATTATAGGGAACAGAAAAGTACCTCAAAACCTCAAAACCTCAATCCTCTGCCACTTACTCTAGAACTAGTCCTTACTTATGTGGGTCCTGAAAAACAATTTCTTTCTAAAGTTCACAGGTAAAGCAAAATAAAATTTAGGCTCTTATTTGCTAATACTGTTATACAAGCTAATTGAGTTTACAACCAGTCAGGGATGTGGGCCACAAGTAAGAAAGCTGACAATAGAAAGAGAACCACAGAGAAACAGTGATGTGGACTAGGTTTGAGTGCAAGCTCCACCCTGTCCTTCATGTCAATACTGAGCCTTAGCTTTCAAACTAAGATAAGGGGAAAATGAAGCCAGCCCCTACCTACCTCACAATATTTTTGTAAGAATTATGAGAAGCCTGAGAATTTTCGTACTCTATGAGGCCAAACATCCAAGTCAATTATTACTATCCTGGCAATATGGCACCCACAAATAAAACCCCAAGGTTTTATTATGTAGTTTTTTGTTTTTAAATTTTACAAGGATTATGATTCCAAAAACCTCCCATGATTTCATGGGAAAAACTACGACCTAGCTTGCTTTATACAACACTGCTGGAAAAGGCTCTGTTTTGGGAATAAAGAAGAGCACACTAAAATATTGGCATAGAGAGGGGAAATATCAAAAGAAAGATAGTAGGCCAGAAAAAAAATCACAAGCAAGTCCTTGTTCAACTTGAATACTTGTCTTTTCAGACTCAACTTTAACCTCGGGACAGCTTGCGTTGGATATACTGGCTTTGGGAGCATGCAAAAACCCTAATGAAACATCTACACATTTTCATGACCTGGTCGGACAACTCGGAAATAAATTCGAAGCAGAAATTAAAAATATGGGTGAGAATCAAATGTTCAGAGACCCTGGACAACCTTGTCTTCTCTTCCACTGGTTCAGAACTCAAGGAAGTTTCCCTTCAGTCTTTCCTTCTATTCATTAATTCATCCACATATCTTTGCAGATAGGTATCTTGAAATTTCTTTTCAAATAGATTCAACTCAGTGTTGACTCTACATCAACTTTACATATGATGATGAGCACACATCCACACACAAACACACACACACGAACTATAGGACACTGTTCTCTTGTCTCTAGAAACTTGTCTTTAGACAAAAAATGAAATACACCAGAAATAGCTGAGCAACACAAGACACTATGTCATAAGTACCAAAGCATACAATACTATTATAAAAGATTTCGTTGTACAGGTACTTTCTAAGCGGGAAGGGTAGGCTGACCATGACAGCTGCTAATGAGGTGCATTGTTTTTATTTCAACACCCACCCACTATGTATCCTATTGTTCATTAACCCTCTCTGATCCTGTCTTCTTCCGATATGTCCTCTACTTCGACTTATAGTTTGAAGACATTACCATTGTGCTCGCTTCAGCAGCACATATACTAAAATTGAAGACATTACCATTGAAACTGCAAGAGGCTTAATGGTGAGAAACTTGTGTTCTAGTCCTAGATCTGTAAACCACCTGGACATCAGGATAGTATTTTAATCACCTTAGCACTGAGTCTCCTCAGTTATGAAATGAAAGGAGTTGAGTTGAATTTAGTAGCTCTTAGCAGCCTTTACATTTCTCAGGTATGCTGATTCTATGACTGATCTTCCCCTTCTATTACTCACCTCTTGTTAAATGTAAAGAAATTCTAATAAAGCAAGTAGAAACAGCTTGAAACTTACTACTCCAGTATTATTTCATGAGTAAGGTATTTCTTTCCTTTCTGACAGGAGAACACAATGGCAATCCACTGACTAACTACTATCAGCTCGGTCTGGACGTTTTGGCCTTATGTCTGTTCAGGGGGAATTTTTCAGTCCCCAAAGTTGCTGAAATCTTTGAGCCTGAAAATAACAATTTCAATCTTTCAGGACAGTTCTCTGTAGGTGAGTCATTAAACCCAATTCCTTTGGCGTAAAGGATACTGGTAAGTCTTTTCCTTTGACTTTTTGTACCAGTAAGTATTTGGAATTTTTAAAAAATCCTCTTTATACTAGTTTCCAGGGAAAAGAATTTTCTTTTTGAGAAGAATGGATATTGGGGGCATTTAAGCATCTTTCTAGATGTGTACCATAGTAGAAAGATCTGGTTGCTACCCTACATCTTCTTTGAGTTATATGACCAGTGGATGTTAACTCTTGCCTTAAATTTTCCCATCTGCCACACCCATCTCTCCCCTCAGTTCTTTCTTATTCTTTGAGAGTCTCTCATGTCATGTCTTCCTTCCTCTCTGTGGCCTTTTTTCCCCCCCTTCCCCTCTTCCCCTCCCCCCTGGTTCTCTGCTAGGTCTTCCAAAGCCTACCTATGCATGGGAACATATGGAGGGGGGAGAGTGGGTGGTGGGCACGGAGGAGGGCGCTCGTTGGATTGAGCACTGGGTGTTGTATGGAAACCAATTTGACAATAAACTATTAAAAAATAAATAAATAAATAAATAAATAAATAAATAAATAAATAAATAAATAAATAAATAAAAATTTTCCCATCTGTATAATAAGGATAGATCGTCAGAATCCTCCTACAAAACATTTGAAGAAGTAGAAGTATTAGCAAAAGGTAAACAGTGAAGTCATTTATCTTAACTTAGCCTCTTTCTCTAATTATTGGGACCATTTGGATGTGTGGGCTTACTTGGACAACACGACCTCTCCAGTGACAAGGCCCAATACTTTCATCAATAAAGGCTGTATCCTCAAAGGATAAGGACCAGAAATATTCTCCTGGGTCAGCTTACACATCCAAAATGAAACCCCCTCCAGACAGCTTGTATTGTTGCCCAGCCCCTATGGATCCAGATACACAAGCTCGTTTTTCTCAAATGGGCCTGAAGAAAATCACTACTCAGAATCTCTGATAATAAAGAGAGTATGAGATTTCTCATACCATTTCTATGGGAGAGAGAAGGTACGACACCTAAATAATTCAAGGGAAACTATATAATAAGACAGAAAAACACCTTATTCTGCCTTCTTCCAATCTCTTGCCTCATCGTCCCCCTTGGGAAGGCTTATTGAAAAACAATTCTCTTAAGTGCTATTTCCCAATAAATCAGACTAATGGAAAGACTGGAAAATTGCAAACACGTGTTTTGTTTGGGGTGTCATCCTGAATTCTCTCTATTCCTTTTGCCAATATGGCTGAGAGATGAAAACATAAGAACAGCCAGTATGCAGAAGTGGAAGACTGTTCAAGGGTATGTATCTGCAAATCCATATATGTTTCTTTGACCAACAGGTGAGCTATTGAGTACAAGATACACGGTCACTCAACATAAGGAAAGGATCTTGAAATATTTGAGTGGTTATTGCTGAAGAGATGATTGCAATATCTTGAAATTCTCTCCCACCATCAACTAGTATGGCCCATATTCCCAGTTTGCACATATCTGTCCCACTTTTAGCAATGAAAATCCTACATACCAGGAGACCCCTCAGTCCAAGGCAAACTGGGATGGTTGGTCACTCTATCACCAATATGTTGTTTCTTGGCAGATACTGGTGCAATGGCTGTCCTGGCTCTGACCTGTGTGAAGGATATAAAAAATGGGCAGGAAAAAATAGATACAGAGGATTTAAATAAAATCAATAATCATATAAAGTCACTAATAGAGAAGATTCTGTCTCAGAAAAAAGAAAATGGTCTCCTTGGAAACACATATAGTACAGGAGTAGCTATGCAGGTAAGTCAAAGGATAAAACAGGAGACAGACGGGAGACATGAAAGAAAGAATAGCTATATACTTTTTATTGGCTTCCTAAGATATTACCCATTCTGATTCCTATAGTAACTGATTTTATGTGATTCCTCTCCGCTGATGGAAATGTATTCTCCTCATCTTCAATCCTCACCTTTTTCCATGTCCAATGTTACCATGAAGCTTTCCCTGACTACAATTTTTTTAAAAGAAATTCTAGAGTGTACTACAACCTATTATGTTGTTCTACCAAATGCAATTTCACACTTTATCATATACCATTGTTTGGTGTTTGCATCTTACCTCCCAAATTAGTTCATTGTTTTCCAAGTAATAAGTGACAGTTGTAGTAATGGTAGCTAGTATTTGTTGACATAATCATTAATGCACACAACAATTCAATGAGGAAAGAAAAATTACTTCCATTTCCCAGAATATGATCATGAGTCATGGGGTATCAGTAACTTGCCTAACATTACAAAGCCAAAAAGTGATTCAGACAGGGATAGAAACTGTTGATTTCAAACTTCACACTCAGCACTTACACTGTCCCATATATGTTCCTTGAAGGCTGAGGCTTTATTTTTGCATCAACATACTGATTTACTCAACTATAAGGGGTAGATACAAGAAGAAAGTAAGGAAGATTTACAGAAAAAAATTTCACAGAGTCTTTAGTATGAATAGGGGTCTGCCGGCCACTCCAGGAAGAGAGGACTTTCAAAGATAGAGAGGAGAACAAGGGCAAAGATCTAAGGCCTGAAAGAATATAACATATTTTAGGAAGATCAAGGGATACAACGTGACCAGTGCAAGGTCCTTGGGAAAAATTACAAGATGAAGCTAGGGATGTAACAGGGGTCCACTTACATGGGTTGTTTTTACTATTGTTGCCATTGATGCTGTTGTTTGCCTTGCTGAGTTTAGGCTTAATAAAACAATGGTTGCCCATGCTAGCTGCACATTTGAATTACCCAGAGATGGTTTTGGAAAACACTAGCGAGTAGGCTCCACACTGGCAAGTTAATATAGAGACTTAGAGGTGGAGCATGGTGCTTGGTTGTGTTTTAAGATCCTCCAGGTGATGTTCATCCATAGCAGAATTGAGAGTTACTTGCCTATAATATAGTTTCTAAAAGGAAATGAAATACAATCTTTTTTAAAAATATCCCACGAAGGCTTGTAGACTTCTTGGTTAAAGTTTCCCTAAGAAACTACAGAACCATATCTGTAGGTCCAGCCCATTTTAGTCCTTGTCTTACTCATTCTGATACCCACCTAACCTACCCAGGAACATTCTATCCTTTCAACCCAGTTCACATCTGTCACTTGGATAGCTTCTATCCAAGAACCTATCAGACTCCCCACTGTCAAGTAAAGAATGTCAGACACCTCACCCTGAAGCTCAATGACCAATCAATCTGGCCCCACCTCCTTCTTCAACCTGTTCTTCCACTATCACCCTGAGTCTCCTTGGTGGCCTCCCAGGCTTGGAGGAATCCTCTGGGGGTTTTGCCAAAATGCAGAGTCTCATCACAGGCGGGCTGTACCCTGGCTGCACCTACTTTAGCATCTTTGATAATGCTGTCCCCTCTAAGGATAGTCCTCTCCTGCTCATGGCATCTACTGAAATGTCGTCATACAGTCAGGGGCTACCTCAAGGACCACCTTCTCCACCAAGACTATCCAAAGTATCACTAAATGTTTATGTGCTCTTCCTCTTCTGAGAGGCCGTGGCATTGGATGCTTCTCCTAAGGCATTTATCTGAGGGGCTCCTTTATGAATATCTGTCTTTTAATAATGTTTGTCAAGTGTCTCCTATGTGGCAGGTATTGTTACAGTGCTGGGGCTATAGGAGTGAATAGTGTAGACAATGTCTCTGCTCATGGATGCTATTATCCGTTGTATTATTAAGCAATATCCCACCACCCGCCCATCCCCAAACTCTTTAAAAACTTCTTGGTGGATGGGGCACTTAGGTGGCTCAGTCGGTTAAGCATCCAACTCTTGATTTCAGCTCAGGTCATATCTCATGGTCATGGGATGGAGCCCAATGTCAGGGTGCATACTGGGGATGGATTCTACTTCAGATTTTCCCCCACCTCTCTCTCTCACTATCTCATAAATACATACATACATACATACATACATACATGTTTTGGTGGCAGGAAAGGTATCCTAGTTCCCCAAGGTGTTTCCCCTCTGGTCAATGTCCAGCAAATATTTACCACAGTGGTTAGATGTAAACTTTTCCCTAATTCGATGTTTCTCTCATTCATTCTTATTCCCTCTCATTCTCTCTCATCCATTAGGCTCTCTTTGTCTCACCAGACTATTACAATGAAAGTCAGTGGGATTGCCAACAAACTCTGGACACAGTGGTCAATGAAATTCATAAAGGAGCATTCCATATGCCAACTGCTGCAGCTCAAATCTTACCTGCCCTGATGGGAAAGACCTACTTGAATGTTAATGAAGACTCTTCTTGTGTCTATGACCCAGGTAGACAACTAAAGAGTTAATACTCAAAGCATGTGAGTCAAATTGTCCTTAGGGACCAAATGTGACCAGATAAATCTCTAAAGCCTACCAGTTCTCAGATAGAACTCAGTCCTCCATATGTCACCAGTGATTACAACCACCTGAGGACTTGTTCTTAATGGGGTAGCAGGTGTTGTTCTTGGTTCAAACATTGATCAACAGGGCAAACAGACAGTGATGTCTGTCTCCAAAGGGATGTTTTCTGGTGCTGGATAGAGAGATCTTCTGAGCATTATTCCCATTCTAAACCAAGTATGGTGTGTCTGACTCTCCATTATGCACAAGGAGTGATACTACAGGGAACTCCTACATCTCTGTGGGAGGAATATGGCAATCTTAAAAGGAAATTACAGTCATTTATTCAAACAACTGATTTTTCAACAAGGTATGAGAGAATACTTTGTTTTTGTCTCTATTATCTCTGTATCTTTTCTTTTATCTATGTTCATTCCTGGGTCAGCCACTTACATGTTTATGGATCAGAGACAAAATATTTAATCTCTAGACTTTAGTGTACTAATATAAAAATATACAAATGATAAGAGTATCTAGTGTGGGTTTTTGTAAGGACTGAATAAGATAATTCATGTAAATTGCTTGGTACACTGTCTGGCACTTAATATGTTTTCAATAAATCTTAAGAAATAAAAAGGCACCCCCCAAAAGGAAGGATTATTGTATGCTGTACCAAAGCAAAAACAAAATCAGGAGCCTCTGTGAGAAACATGAGATGGGGCAAGTGAATTGCTCAAGGAGCTGGGAATAGAGCTGAAAACACATATTTATAAGCTGGTGACTATCTCGTTTAGTCACTTGAGAGATCTTGCCCGTGATTGCTGGTTCATGCTACTTGTAGCAAATCCCACGCTGCAAAAAAGAAAGGAGGCCTGGAACTGGGGTTGGATGGGTATGTAAATTCTAACATCATTTTTATTCTTCTGAATAGTAATTTTTCTCTGCTTTTCTGTCTCTGCCAGTTAACTTCAGCATCTCCACTGTGGAGCCTATAACAGTGACACCTCCTCTCACACCTTCACAAATCCAAGTGAATTACACTGTGGTGACAAACAATGACACATATTCCATCAATGTCTCCGTGGCAAAGGGTTCTGTCTTCCTAGATGTAATGAAGGCAGCTAAGGAACAAAATGGAACTGTATTTTGGTATGTCTGTATGTAACCTAAGGTGATGGTATTAGATGATTTTAGAAGACTTGGTAAGAATACATAAGCACCTGAATACAAAGCACATTTGAAACTCTTCCTCACTGGTAACTTTGCTGTCCATCTACATCTCATGGCAGGGATTTAAAAAAAGGTAAGGCTATACATCTTCTAGCACCCAGTAGGTATTAAATTATTGTTCACCTAATGGGTGAATAAGTCCCAGGGATCTCTTTTCTGTCAGAAAAATTCTTTCAACCAACAGAACCTCTTAGGTCATCATTTCGTGTTTAGAACAGTTCGTTATTTTTGAATCCATGACCTCTTTGAAAACAGATGGGGGGCACCTGGGTGGCTCAGTCGGTTAAGCGTTCAACTCTTCATTTCGGCTCATGGTTCAGGACGTTGAGCCGGGCAACTGGATCTGCACACACAGCTCAGAGACTTCTTTGGATTCTCTCAACCTCTCTCTCTCTCTCTCTCTCTCTCAAAAGAAATAAATAAACTTTAAAAAAAAAAAAAAAAGGAAAGTCGATGATTGCAATGGACACTAATTCCATACAGGTGAACATACACACGAAAGGTGTTCTTTATATCAGATGTTTCACAAATGCCCAGAAGCCTCTCCATGCTTCCCCACTTCAGATTCCTGGGCCCCTAGATTAAGGCTCCAGGCCCACAGAGGTCAAGTATTAAAATTAAAATATTGACTTGTCTCTGAAAAATATAGTTCCTTTGACTCCCTAAATCTAATTGACAAGTATTTACTACATCTAGTAACAAGATGTGAGATGCCAAAATGTAAGAGAAAATTATACATATGAAATATGTAATGTAAATAAATATTATAAATGCTGCTTTCAAGGGCTCGCAGGAAGGCAGAGATATGAGACCAGGGAATATGAAACAGACATTGGCCATGTCACATTATAATAAACACTACATGAACTATTAAATTATTCTTCGCTGTTCCTCTTTCCTAAGAGAAAGCCCACTAGCTCCTGTAGAATATGAAGGGAACATTTTCTTCTGTGCTTTAGTATCTTCAACAGTTACCATCTTGGGGCAGAAGATGAGCAGTTGTTGACTGCAGTTTCTCCTATGAAAGGATGAGGGGCAGAAACAGGGCATCATTCCTGTAGTTTAGCACAGATTATGGAGTCCCTGCAGCAGAATCACTTGGAGTGTTTATGAAACATGCAGTTTCCTAGTCCCTGCCCAGACCTACAGAAGCAAAGTATTTGAGGACAGCCCAGCAAATCTGCCTTTTTCGATGATAGCTTCAAGTGATTCTTGGGTACACTGAAGTTTGAGAAATGCCCACGGAAGGTTGCCTTTGAAAATTCTAAGTTCCTGTAACCCATTTACTGTCCCCACAGTTTCACAAAGAAGGAGAGCTCATGGGGCCCCTACATCACCTCTGTTAGTGGCTTACAGGCCAACAATAATGACAGAACCTTCTGGGAGCTCCTGAGTAACAACAAACCACTGGATCAAGGTAAGGGATGACACATGTAAGTGACCGTGCTAAAAGCATCCAGATGTGAGGCTGTGAGCTTTTGTGGTGAGGGTGCCGAGGCAGTGGGAAAGCGAGATCCATTATTCGGTGATTTGGTGGCTAAATCATCTGACCCACTTCTCATTCTTCCTTTTCAGGAGTCGGTAGTTACGTTGTGCATGAGGGAGATTATTTGGAGGTTCGTTGGAGAACATACTGATTAACTCAAACCTTCCTCAGCTGGATCTCCTCCTTTTGCAGTGGAATTGCAGGTGGAAAGTTGCTTCATGCATTCCTTTTCCTTCATCTCAATTTCAATAGGAGACTCAATAACTCCCCCCCTTCTCTCTTTGCACATTCAGTAAAAGGCCAACAGCTATACAAAAAGAGCATTTTCTAATCATTTCATTTTAAAAGGGGATTATTGTTGGAGGGAAGACCACAGCAGGGAGAGGGAAGGGAAAAGAGATTATACTAGTGTCTAAGCCGAGTTCTACTCAAGGTTCTACTGCTAACCATGTGGGTGACCTTGTGCAACAGGTGGGAATGGAGATGAGGTTCTAGATCTAATGTTGAAGCAGCAGCAGATGAGATCAAGTAAGCCCAGATATAAGGGATGAACCAAGTGGACATCGGCCTCATAAAGGCAGTGGGGAGGGAGAAAAATACTGCTCTGGAGAAAGAGGGAAATGTGAGTCCTATAGATAAAAGGTCAGCCTATAAAGCCTGAGGAATAATATCATCCCCTCACCCAGCTGTCTCCCTTGGATCCCATTTGTTCTTCTCCCACATTTATTTATCTTTTACTTCCCCACAAAAATCACTCTGATACTCATTTCATCAAAATGCACGTGCAGAAAAAAAACACCTTTGGTGTTCATTTCAGCAGAATTCACATTTAAAATATAAATATATTAAATCACGTCTCAGCAGCATGAACTGGGTTATACTTTATACTCAGTGCTTGAGCTACATGCACATACAGTCAAGAGTAACACATGCTTTTAAGATGCCAAAGGGCAAATAGTTCTTCTCATAAAGCATAAAATAACCCATTTAAAGCAACCTCAAGGGTCAATTGGGTGGCTCAGTTGGTTGAACATCCGACTCTTGATTTTGGCTCAGGTTGTGATCTCACAGTCTTTAGATCAAGTCCCAGGTCAAGGTCTCTGCTGGGCATGGAGCCTGATTGGGATTCTCTCTTTCTTTCCATCTCCCCCTCCTCTGCTTTCATTCTCTAACTTTATCTCTCAAAAAATAAATAAATAAATATTAAAAAAAAATTTAATGCACCCCAAAAGGAAGATGCCTTCAGATAGAGTTACTAAAATTATTTTATCAATGTCTCCCTTGAATGAGTTGAATGTTTTCTTCATGATACCCTTAGCTTCCTCCCTTATGCCAGCAACCCTCCTTTATAGTTAGGGTTTGATTATTGCTTTCTGGTATGATCCTTGACCCTCAGGGTCAATCCACCCTCTTCTTCATTAACTGGATGTGACAGATGCCCTCAAATTAGACAGCAGTGAATTTGGGTCTGCGTCTCATCCTGGAAGCTAAGTTAGAGACAGAGGACATCTGTGGTGCTGTTTGCATGGGGCAGCAGCTGTCAGACCTGTTTGTAGACTCTACAAGCCATGTGAAATTGAGGGATAATGGTTTGCAGTGACAAATATGCAAAATGTTATAATTGCCATTCCTGTCATATGTCACACATATGTCACATGCATGGTCATACATAGTGTGACCATACAACTTATCATCCACCCACAACACATTAATGAGTGAAAGTACACACTTAATAATTACACTCAAAAAGACAGATTAAAAATGGAGAGAAGCTGTGAATAAACAGAATATGTGGTTAGTTTTATCCTTAAGGAATCTTTTGTCCAATAAGGAAGTTCAAGCAAAAAAATAAAAGAAAGTATTGACTCTGCAATGGACTGATGAAATTGATCTCAATATAACAAAGTCAGAATAGGTCCCTTGAGATTCCAAACTCTGTCTCAATGATTCTAGCTCATTTCAATAATAACCAGTCAACAACAGTAAAACACACAATTTGTATTATACTCATTTGCCCAAATGGAATATAATGATATTTTCATTGGCACACTGACCATAAATCAAATAACATCCAATCAAAGCATGAAAAAGTAATTTCTTTTGCAATTCTCAGTTCATTCCTCTCATTCGATCAAATACAAAATTTCATTTTATGCCACTGTTTCTAACACTTCCCTGTAGCGCTGCTACCTCCATTATTAACAGACAGAGGTGAATTACTGGGAAAGAGTGGTCCTATAGTAGAAAACGATAACATTGCTATCTGATAGGAATGGCTTTAGTCTCAGGCACAGACAAGGAAGTTAATGGCGTAACATTCCCTTAGCATTCTAATGATGTTACCCGAAGAATCCTAGCTCTGGCCACACTTGCTTTATGAGAAGCTCCCAAGGGTTGGGACTATGACAGAACCAAGACTGAGTCTGAGGGGAAAGACTTCCATCTGCTGCCATAGAATAATCCTTTAATAATTATTTAATAATCCAAATAAACCTTTCAGATGTCCAGAGAGAGTCTGGGATAAAACAGGCAAATTAATGAATAAATAAGTTCAGTCAATGTTACCCAAGGGCTGTCAAAACATATGAGTTAAGAAATGTATGGCCTGTGTGGTTCCTGTTCTGGAAGATATTTGCTAAGTGAGACAATTGTATCATAATCAGTCTTGCAGCAACCATGGCTGTAAGTGGCAATTTATAAGGAAGTATATGTTTAAACAGGCATACCACGCCGCGGGTCTGGCTCATCTCAGATGAGATCCGGACAGCCCTGAATTTCAGAAGTCAGAACTCGATCTCACTGGGAAAACATCAAAGTACTGAAATGACTGAGTTCCTCTTAGAGGCTCTAGGGGAGAATCCATTTCCGCACCTTTTCCAGCCCCTGGAGGCAGCAGCATTCCTCCACCTTCAAAGCCAGCAATTGTATCACTCTGACCTCAGTTTCCATCACCACATCCCCTTCTCTGAATTTCACCCTCCCACCACTCCCTTCCAATTGTAAGGACCTCTGATTATAGCAGGGCCACCCCAATAATCCAAAATAATCTTCTATGTTAAAGTCACCTCATTAGCAACCTAAATTCCCCCTGGCCATGTGATCTCACATACTCACAGGTCCCAGGGATTAGGATGTGGACATGTTAGGGGGTGGGGGCATTATGGCACCTACCAATCCTTCACGTGGCATGCAAAGACTTCCACTGTGCAGACTCAAACTGTCTTTTTGGCATCATCTCCCAATATACACCATGTATTAGTTAATATTGCAAGTCACCCTAAAATGTAATGACTTAAATCAAGATTTATTCTCTCACAGTTTCCATGGGTCAAGGTCTCTCAACAAGGCTGCAATCAAGACATTTGTTAGCTGAGGCGTTGTCTTCAAGCTCGACTGGGGAAGGATCTGCATTCAAGTTCATTCACATGGTGGTTGACAGGATTCTTCTCACCTTGGCTGTTGACTTGGAGGGTGCTCCCAGTTGTATGCCATATAGGCTTCCTGAACAGGCAGTTCAGAACATGGTAGCCGGCTTTCTCAGTGCAAGCAACAAGAGGAGTCACAGAGAGATGGCAAGCAAGAGGGAAGATGGTCTTTTGCCACCTCATCATATAACTTTTGCTGTAGTGTATTCATTAGAAGTGAGGCCAGCCCACACTCTGGAGAAGGAGATATCACAAGGGCATGAACCAGGAGGTGGAACATGGGGCCAAATTAGAAGCTTCCTAATGCACCCCAATATGTGTCCTGTGCTCTCATCACAAAACCACAATGTTGAAGTCACCTTTTGCTAATATGGAGTCTTTTTGGACAGGTTTTCTAAACATTTCTATTTAAAAAGTTTGGCTTTTCCCTCTTTCATGAATGTCCTCATTCTGGTGGATTTTAATCTTACAGAGTCCCTCTGTCCCCTTCCCAGACCCCAATGCTCAGGATTCAACCTTCTACAGGCCCAGTCTGGTGGTCCTGGAACTGTGCCAGAAGAACCCTGAGACAACCTTACCAATAGTAGCCTGCGCTGCGAAGATCCTGCAGGCCAATTCCTCCCCCTTCGACCTGGGTGAATAAGTCACCACTGTCAAACACTGCCCTGAGCAGGGAACATAAAGGGCACTGAATGGGGGGCCAGAGGGGAAAATGGGAGGGGGAGATTCCATGGAGCTAGAACCCAGAATCATTAAAATGTCTGTAGGTGGGAGGTACTTAACAAATATTTGTTGGACACGTGAATTAAGGAATAAATGAAAGGGAAATAGTAAAACAAAGAAACTAGGACAATATTTGAAATGTCTTGACAATGACAGAATCTCCACTGGAAACAATAAGCACACCACCCAAGTCAGGAGTTATTTCCAGGCAAATTCTTAAATTATTAAATCAATGTCTAGATTCAGACCTACACTGAACCCTCTCTTTTATCAATAGTGATGATTCTACACTCTGTTCTTCTCAATGTTTCTCCTTATAACATCCTGATATTTTCTTTCTAGATACTGTCTGGGGGTACCTGGGTGGCTCAGTCAGTTAAGTGCTCAGCTCATGCTCTCAGGTAAGGTCACGATATCACAGTTTGTGAGTTCAAGCCCCACATCAGTTTCTGTGCTGACAGCTGGGAGCCTGCTTGTGAATCTCTCATTCTCCCTCTCTCTCTCTCTGCCTCTCTTTCTCTTTCTCTCTCTTTCAAATTAATAAACAAAACTTTTTTTAAATAAATAAACAGATAATGTCTGATCCCTAACCCCATGACACTCCTCCCCTTCAAAGATACACTGGAACCATCTTATTCCTTCTTCCTGTACCTTATGGCTGCTTGTGAATGGAAGCTTTTTCCCCTACAGCACCACATCCTTCTCTGTCCACCCGTCAGCAGATGATGATGCCTGCTCTGAATACTGCCCTCCGTGAGAACATTGTTGCATGCCCCTCATTCATGGTCACATGTTCTCCTCTGCCATTCTCCAAGCAATAGCGTATCTCAAGTTTGCACTCCATACCCATGCTTCCTAAGCAACGTCCATTGCCTCAAGCAAACTCTCTCATTTCAGGCTTTCAGACCAACAAGCAAATTCTCTAGTACCCTCCCTGGGGGTCAAGAGAAGACTGGCTGGCCTCTGTTTTCCATTTGGAACCTTATGCATTACTGGGGTGTCTCTGTCAGTTGTCTTTGCCAACACTGGTTTCAACAACACTGTCCTCTTTAATGAGGTTATACAAACTTCAGGTGGAGATCCCAGTAGGGAGGGGAAGATCAGTGG
This sequence comes from Paguma larvata, assembly GCA_030068075.1. NCBI lineage: Eukaryota > Metazoa > Chordata > Mammalia > Carnivora > Viverridae > Paguma > Paguma larvata. The sequence continues at coordinate 102,010,414 of CM057831.1, read as the reverse complement.
AAGAAAAGATGTCATCGGGCAAGTCTTGCATTTGTTCTGGTCTTGGTCTCCCAGAGCTTGTTCATTCAGTCCATGTACATTTTCCTAAGCAAATCATGAAAATGCTCCTGTGCTGGGTGCATGGGGGGGTGCAAAGTTCCCACCACTCAGGAGCCCTCAGAGCACAAGAACAACAAAACAGAGCAGAGAGTGCTAACATTGCAAAGCAGGTCCAAATAACATATGCTAAAAAATGTCAGTAAAGAGACTGCACCTGTGGTACTGGGTACCAAGGAAAGCTTCAATGAGAGGTGATGATGGCTCAACCTTCAAGGTTTGGTGACATTTTTAAAAATAAACACTAGGAAAAGAGAAATGAGATTGAACAAAGTGCCAGTCTACATTAATTAAAAGCATAAGCTGTGGAGTCATGTAGATCTGGGTCTGATCCTGGCCCTGCTACTTACTAGCTGTGTGGCCTTGGGCCATTACTTGGCTCTCTGAGCCTCCATTTCCTCATCCCTTAAATATAGGTCCTACTTCACAGGTTGTCCTGAACAATAAAGGAGATGATATAACTGGAACACAATGAGCACACAGTAAATGTTGCTTGTTTATACTGTTGTGGTGATGGTTGCCTTATCCCCCCTGTGATTCACAGACATGGGAGCAATGGTGACCTTGGCTCTGACTTGTATGTACAACAAGATCCCAGTAAGTTCAGAGGAAGGTTACAGAAGTCTGTTTGGTGAGGTACTAAAGGATGTCATGGATAACACTAACATGAGGATCAAAGACAATGGCATCATTGGAAATATCTACAATACTGGCCTTGCCATGCAGATAAACACATCGCCAACACTCTCCACTTGGTCAATGCCAATACAGTAAGGCGGGATTGTAGGATCAAGAAACCAGACATATTGGAAATCTCTTGTAGTGATTCCTTGTTGTGCTTCTGTCTTAATATCGCTACTGGTAAAATGCGGTTGAGTATTAATTCAACCCTACTTCATAGGCGGAGTGTGAAAATAAAACTGCGTGAATTCTTTTCTCGTTCTTGGAAAAAAAATACAAATCAATGCAAGAAACATATCAGTTTATTACCTACGATGATCGTTTAGTAAATAATGTTTACACACTGATAAAAATTTGATGTATAGAAAAATAAGGATATTAAAATGGGCCTCAAAAAAATTGAATTTTCTGATTCCATCTTGCCAGTCAAGTGTTCTTTTTTAAACTCATACCATGATCCCAAAAACTGGGGGCTACTATTCAAAGTAGTTAATGAAAATTACCTAAAGCTGACTGGATGTCTGATCTTTGTCAAGCTCTTTTACAGTCTCGGTCTCATCTCAACCTCACACAGTGCTCTAAATGGCAGAGCCAGGTGTGTCTGGTGACCAAGTCCATACCCAATCCTATCCTTCCCTGGGAATCCAGATCCTGAGGCTTGGATCTCTAAGATGCTGCTTGATACACCTCCAAATGCAACCCCCTTCCACTGATTAGTGTTGACTAGAGCAGCATCCTCCCATGGAAGACATATTAAAGATAGTGGAGAGAGATAACCATGTAGAATCAGAAATTAAAGTGTCATCTGTGGCCAAATCCTCTAGCCCCAACTGGGAAGTTTGTGCTCCAATATCTCAAAATACCTAATGTAATTAACTGGAAAACTACATCATGACCTTCTCCACTCAAAAGCCCAGAAAACAGAGAACCATGGAATTACAATGCCAGCCCTGAACCTGATATACAATACTGGTAGGAAGAAATCCATTCGTGGGAAGGAGTGGAGACTGGCACTGATTCCACACATTAGAAGTTACCAAAGGGCATGAACAGACTAGAAATTAGTTTATGTTAAGCATAAGAGTAAACACCAAATCTCCACTCCCATGTGCCGTGTGTAGGAGCAATTAATAAGCAGAAATCACCTTCCATGTCATGTCATGGTGAGTGAATTTTGCCATGGAACAAATGACTGTTAATATGGCTGAATGATAGGAGTCCAATCACAAAGCTCAGGTCTAGAAAGCTCTGTGGAATGTCACAGGCAGTCTGGAAGGGATATAAGATGGGTTTTATCTATGACTCACTTAAAATAAACTTACTTCACCTTAGTGCAGACGGACAAATGTTTGCTTTTGTTAGTTTGACTTGTGAATTCTCTGTGGGATTTTATCACCCGCAGTGTACACTCTGATAAGCTGTTCCTGAGAATTAAAGCTTCTTCCTATGAAAAGACAAGACCTTGTTCTTAATTAGATCACAGGCCACATAGATTTCTAATCAGGATAAGTATCCTCTCCCTACTGGAGTTAAGACACGCATCTAGAGTTTACTCAAGCAGCCTGTAGTCTAGAATCACTATATATCTAATGCATAATGTTTTTCTAATTACAAATGTTCTGGTCTCAAAGCAAAGGGCTATGGAGATACAGCAACTTGATTCTGAATCCCAGATCTGCCACCCTCGTGGGCAAATATTGAATTTCTCTGAATTTCCCTTTCCCAATCATAACAAGGATGCAAAGATATTTTTTACAAATCACAAGCACAATGTGGTGCTCAATAATTATTCATGGTCTCTCCTTTTTCAGCCTTTATTCATCGCCTTCCAGGAAGTCAGTGCCCTTCAAGTGGCCTGGGCCACCCACATGGCTTTCCTCGGCATTCATGAGGCACATCCTCTGTTCCAGAATTTCTTCTCTTGCTTCCATCAATATTCCAAAGCCTTCAAAATTCCTCTGATAGGGATTTAACTTGGAAAGGAACCTGATAAACATCTTCATGCAAAGTTATTAATGACTTCTCACAGCATAATGTGTTATTCCTCTCTAGAGTGTTGGCAGTGGTAATATTTTATCCCAACGAGCTACAAATTACTTTTGGGATTAGAGAGGTGAATATACCAAGTGAACAAGATACGGCTGCTGAGGAGTACCTACCCGATGCTCCTTAAGCCAAACTGCCCTGTAAAGTTGCCTCTGGCAAGAGCCACAATTCATGGTTGCCAAAGTTAACAGTGATAGCCATGCCTATCCACAGTCTGTTGTTCATCAACTACCTTTGGCTCACTAAGCCAGTTCTGACTCTCCTCTCCCTTCTCTCATTTCCCATTTCAAGATTCAGGTGAATCAGGCATCCAGCAATCTCAGACCATTGACACACTCTGATGGTCATGGTCAGCACAACCCTAAAGTGAGGGAGGTGGTAATATAGTTTATATAACACACATCACAAAATGCTCTTGCTTATTATCCCATCTGTACCTGAAATGAACCCCCAAAAGTAGGAAGTAATAATGATTTCTACTTGACCCATGAGGTAGAAAACTCAGCAAAGTAGAATGAATTGCTTGGTATATTTGTAAAGTATCACCTTTGCAAATAATAGAAACCCAAATAACTTAAGAAAAAAATGGGGCTTTACTATTTCATATAGACTAGAGGGGCCAGAGCTGGATTAGTTTCAGAAAGAGCCAGAAGAAAGAACTCAAATCATGGTTTCAGGGACCACTCTTCTTTCATTGCCGAACCCTAGTTTTCCTCATTGTCTCCTGCTACATGGCTTCTTCAAAGTGACTGAGGAAGATGGTCACTAGCAGCCCACTGCTTACTTACATGGTCCCAGTTGAATATTCCCAGCAGGAAAGAAAGAAAAGCTTCTCTCTCTGAGTGTCTGTATATCAGGGAAGGACTCTGACTAGTGTGTGTATGCCCTCCAATCACTGTCACCAAAAGGATGGCACTCTATGATTAGACCAGCCCAGGCCATGAAACCACCCCTGTGGCCAGAGTTGTGGAGCCTCTGGCTGACAGTCCTGACATGAATCCAAAGTGTGAGAGGAGTCCACCAAGGTTGTGCAGGACAACACAAAACAAAAGACCTCTCCTATGTTTCACTGGACACGCTCTTCCAGACAAATGCTGCCCCTGGAGCTTCCTTATCCCAGCTCTCACCTCATTCTACCTCCAAGAACTGTTTTATATAAAACATACTATAAATGCCACAGCCCTAATACGCTCCCCAAATCTGTTTGTTGCACATATATTTGTTGTGTGACTGCTATGTGACAGACACTGAGCTAAGAGGTGGGGACATGGCAATGAATGAGAGAGACATTGTCCTCAACCTTGGGCAGGTCAGTTTTGGAATTTGGATGATCCCCATGATGAGTGATCAAGTATATCCCTTATAAAGCTTATAAAGGCCAACTCTCAACTATGCCTAATGAATCACTCCCTCTCTCTCTCCCTCCCTCCCTCTCTCTCCCTCTCCAGTCCCAGGCTCTCTACATGATACCTGAGCACCTTCCCAAGGAGTGGAACTGCAAGAAGACCATGGATACAATACTTAAGGAGATCGAGCAGGGGAAATTCCACAATCCCATGTCCATTGCCCAAATCCTCCCTTCCCTGAAAGGCAAGACATACCTAGATGTGCCCCATGTGTCTTGCATCCCTGGTAAGATAACATCTGCCTTTCCTTATGGTATAAAGTGGCAGCTTATGCCCATAATAATATGTGGATCATTTTCAAGTAGCATATAGGCTTGTTATGTAGGCAGAGATGCATCTGATTTCCAATTCCCAAGTGTTGTGTGTTAATACACAGCCACGGCAGCCGGCCCTCAGAGTTCAGCCCCCATGTCTACATCATTCAGTATACATTAAATGAGCACCTGCTATAGACAGTGGTGAAGATGATTGTGAAGATGATGGTGAAGTGAAATGATGGTGAAGAGGGAAGGTCCATGGTCTTAACAATCACTTCATTCACTCATGTGACAAATGCCCCCAAACATTATGCAGTATTTTCAGACATCTGCTCTTTACAAGTCAGGAGATAGATACATAGACAAAAACCACAACATTTGGAAGAATGAAATAAGTATTAAATCAAAATAGAAGACACATACAGTGCAAAAGCAGAGAATGTATGGCCAATCACTGATCTGGTCTGAGAGATTCATGAGAAGAACAGAGTTGGCATTTAAGCCAGACTTGGAGATCTAAATTCGAAGCCTTGGTGCTCCTTGAACAACAAAGGAATAGGGTGGAAACTTGGCACATGCCCTTTGATTTGAAATATCTCTATAGAGAGGAGAGGGCCAACATGGCGGAGGAGTAGGGGGATCCAGTATTTCTCTTGTCCTTTAAACTGGGAACTACTGAAACCAAAGTCTCTCAACTCCAAGAATTGGGGATAAAAGGTGCTGCAGCTTACAAAGAAAGGAAGGTGAAACAAGAAACCCCCAGAAATCGGCAACTTCAAAAAACAATCCAAAGCACATCTAGGCAAAATGACGAAATGGAAGAATTCTCCTCAAAAGAATCTACAGGAAGTAGTGACAGCTCAAGAATTGATGAAAACAGATATAAGCAACATAACAGAACATGAATATAGAATGATAATCATAAAACTAATAGCTGGGCTTGAAAAAAGCATAGATGAATGCAAGGGGTCCCGCATGGCAGAGTTCAAGGACCTTAAAAACTGTCAGGAAGAATTTAAAAAGGCCTTGGATGAAATACAAAGCAAATTGCAAGCAGCTACAGCACAGATTGAAGAGGCAGAAGAGAGAGTTAGCGCATTAGAAAATAAAATTATAGAAAAAGAGGAAGCAGATAAAAAGAGAGAGAAGCTGATCCAGGAACAGGAAAGGAGAATTCAAGAGCTGAGCGATGCACTCAAACGAAACAATATCCGTATCATAGGAATTCCAGAGGAAGAAGAGAGAGAGAAAGGAGCAAAGGGGTACTTGAACAAATCATTGCTGAGAACTTCCCCAACATGAAGAAGGAAACGGGCATGGAAATCCAAGAGGTACAGAGAACTCCCCTCAGATGTAACTTGAATAGACCTTCTGCACGACACATCATAGTGAAGCTGGCAAAATATAAAGACAGGGAGAGAATCCTGAAAGCAGCTAGGGACAAAAGGACCTTAACTTACAAAGTCAGACACATAAAGGTTGTAGCAGACTTATCTACAGAAACTTGGCAAGCCAGAAAGGAATGGCAGGATATCTTTAATGTGATGAGCAGGAAGGACATACAACCAAGAATTCTGTATCCAGCTAGCCTGTCATTCAGAATAGAATGAAATATCTCTATATGATACAATTAAAAATATAATAAAAGGATACTTAAAATTCAAACATTGCAGAAATGTACACAAAGTGTGTACATTTTATCAATCCAGAGAAACCTAGTCTTTGGTGGACATACCTCCAACACTTCTTTGTAATCAAATACTAGTATAAAGCACTATTCATCTTATGTCGCATGGACTTCCCAAGACAAGCAGAGATTACTAAGCTCCTGTATGTCTCAAAACAGAATCTATAGAGACCACGATGAAGCAATCGGATCCCAATTACACCAAACAGAGCCACATTCACCTAACTCAGACTGCTTCCCAGTGATTTCCCAACCTTAACAAGATGGCTGTGGAGTCTTTCCTAGGATTCTACACTATAGTTGCCCAGGTGTTTTGTTAAATGGTCTGAAACCTACTACCTTTGCCTCCAGATTCACAGTGGAAATCCCTTCAACAAAACTAATGCTCCTTGTAAAACTAGCTGTCAGCTCTTCAGCCAAGGACAACTCTCTAGAATGGAAATGAGAGCTTCATGGATCACACGAGTTCCTCAAAACAACCCAGAAAGGACACAAAATCATTGCCATTCCTTGAAATGTTTTTTTTTTTTCTTTTAGGATGAGTTGCTAAAAACAGAGATTTTGCACCTAATAGTACAAACCCCAATATCTTTAACAAATTTGGCCTTTTTGCTCTTCACAGATCATGACGTGCAACCAACCCTCCCCAACCAAACCAACCCTGCTCCCACCTCAGCATCCAACATCACCGTCAAATACACAATCAATAACCAGCTGAGGGGGGTGGAGCTGCACTTCCATGAGACCATCAATGTCAGTGTGAAAGCTGGATCAGTGCTACTTGTTGTCCTACAGGAAGCGCAGCACAGAAGCCCCACATTCAAGTGAGTGCTGTAAGCAACAGGTGCCATTTCCCCCAGGCCTCGTCTGAATCCCCATTCTCTTTCTCTCTCTCTGCCTTTTTAAATTTTTTTTCCTTCTGATAATTTAACAGATCTCCATCCCATCACTCCTCAAGAAGCCTGAAAACTAGCAACTAGGCAAGGCTCACAGGAAACATTAAATGACACAAGTCAATGTATAACAGAGTTTTACAAACAGGAATTCAAAGGGGAGAGTCCGTTGTGGATCAGAATACTCCAGAAAGCCTTGTGGCTTTGGGGTATGTTCAAAGGAGAAGTACTGTAGGAAAGATATAGGAAGATGGTATTCTAGGAAGAGGGAATGGTTAGAAAGTAGCATTCAAGGGTGCCTGGGTGGCTAAATGTCCTCAGTTAAATATCCAACCTGGGCTCAGGCCATGATCCCACTTTCCGTGGGTTCTAGCCCCACATTGCCTCCACGGTGAGTGCACAGAACCTACTGGGGATTCTCTCTCTCTACTTCTCTTTCTGCCCTTCCCCACTTGCACTTTCTTTCTCAAAATAAATAAAACTTAAGAAAAAAGAAGAAGCATCGGAGGCAAGAAGATGCAAGGAATTCAGGGAGCGAGTGGTCCAGGTTGACTAGTCATGAGAATATAGGACTGAATTAAGTAAGTAACGTCTTAAATGATAGGCTGGGTCATGTTGTAAAAAGTTTGAAAAACGAGGCTAAGGAGATTGGACTCCATATTATGGAGAAGCATTGCACGTTTTAAGTAAGAAAAGTCATCAGTTGTAAAATGTTCATTGGTTTGAGAACTGGAGACAAGGAGGAAAGTTGGGGTGTGCCTATGGTCATGTAGCTATGAAATAAAGAAGACCCTATCTAGGATAATCACACTAAGGAAGACTCCCAGGTCTCTGCGAGTACTAGATGCAGGAGACAAGAAAGAGAAGCTTCCAAACTTTTGATAGGAGTGTCAGGAAGAAAGAATGTCTTTCAGAGAAAAAGACTTAATTCCATTAGACATATCTAATAGTAACTGTCCAAACAGAACCATTAGGGAACATTTGGAGGTATAGACAAGGCCAAGGAAAAAGGTCAGGACAAGTGAAAGGGATTGGATGGTCATCTGATACAGGTGATGAACGAAGTTGAGGAACTGCGTGGAGGTAGCAGAGATCAGCTCCCAACAAAATCATGAGACAGGGGTGCCTGGCTGGCTCAGTAGAGCCTTAAACATTTGATCTTGGGGTCATGAATTGGAGCCCCATGTAGGGCATAAAGCCTATTTTAAAAAAAGAAAAAAAGAACAGGAGACAGACCCATATGCCTATTTTACAGATAGCACTGGTTAAACCCAAAGAAGCTAAGTAACAGTACTAAGATCACATGACATGTAACTAATAGAGTTGAGATCCAGAGTTGAGATCTTGACCGTGAAGCTCATACTCCTTCCACTGTCCTGTCATAAAGGGAAGAATACAGAAATAAATACAGAGGAGAAAATTAAGCCTTGGGATGCGTTGATAGTTTGCAAAAAGAGGAAGCAGCAGAGAATAATGGAGAACTAAGACAACAGAAGACACAGAGGGAACATGCCATGGCCTGGAAAGGAAAAAAGGAGAGTTTTTCAAAGGAAAGATGACATGACCCCAGTTCTGCAGAGGGATGCCAACAAGAACGATTGACTAAGTGTGAGGAAGTGACAGCTGAGTGAGACGTGGAATCTACCCCACAGGATTGGGCTCAGTGCATCGTGCCTGCTGTCCACAGCCCAGATCCACAATTTCCCTGACTTCTACACACACGTTGGGACCAAAGCTGCACTCAAGAATACTGAGTTTTCAAACAACCCTCTGAATCTACCTTACAACTTCTCTGAGTTGAGCTTTAATTTTGCCTAATTTTTCTTTTTCTGACTGGGAATGTCATAAAGACATAGAGTAGACAGTTGGGGGCAATGCATAAAGAAGAAAACAGAATATCTATGGTACATCCACAATATAATCATTGTGGACATGTTTTTATAATTTTGTAGGTGTTTTCTCCTATGCATATTATAAATAGTTGTGCTCCATCACATAGATGGGATAGTTATTTCGTGTACAATTTATGTCCCACATTGTCACTTAACTTTATTGGAGGAGTATTTTTAATGTCACTTAAAATTATTGAAAACTACAATTTTGTAACTGCAAATAAACTCAATTTTGGATAGTCATCTCATGATTCATGTAATTATTCACCCATATTTGGGCATCTACATTTTTTAAGTTTGCTTATTGATAGGTTTTAAAGAAAAAAAAAAAGCTCCATTCATGTTAACTTCATTTCATTCAAAGTGAAGATATTTCATATTCATTAGTCATTTGTAATTCCTCTTTTGAGTATGCTTTTATATGATCTATAAAGCATTTAGAATGTCTCTGTCCCAGGACACCTGGGTAGCTAATCTATTGAGTGGCTAATTCTTGATTTCGAATCAGCTCATGACCCGAGGGTCATGGAATTGAGCCCCGTCTTGGGCTCCATGCTGAGCTTGAAGCCTGCTTCAGATTTTCTCTCTCTCATTCCCTATGCCCCTCTCTCTCTAAAAGAAAATAAAAGGAATGTCTCTATCCCTTCACCTTAACCTCTTATTGCCTGATTGAAATGAGATGTTAATCACGTACATGATTTAACTCTTACAGATTTGAAACCACAATGACATCTTGGGGCCTTGTCATCCCCTCCGTCAATAATAGTACTGAAAATGTTCATCATACGACATACTGGCAATTCCTTAGCAGAAAAACACCTTTGAATGAAGGTGAGAAAGGAAAGGAAAGTGGGAATCCCTTCCATAGTCTGAAGGCTACTTTCTTTCATTCCCTTCTTTAATTCATTCATTCATTTAATCAACAAATAATTGTGAGATTGTATGTATATATATGATAATCATACATACGGTGACTACATACACATATAAATTATGAATATACATACAGTGATTTGATTGAATGATTGATAGACGATGGGATAGATAGAGGATAGAACAGGTGCCTGGCTTTTGAAAATAGCTTTTTTAAGGCATCGGGGTGGCTCAATCGGTGGAGCATCCCACTTCTGATTTTGGCTCAGGTCATGATCCCAGGGTCATGAGACTGAGTTCCACAATGGGCTCTGCACTCAGCATGGAGCCTGCTTGGGATTCTGCCTCTCTCCCTCTCTCTGCCCCTCTCCCCAGCTCTCGTACACACACACACACACACACACACACACACACTCTCTCTCTCTCTCTCTCTCGATAAAATTAATTAATTAATTAACTAATTAATTGCTTTTTTAAAAATCAAAAATCTAAATTTCTGACTCTGAGCCAATGGGGACACACCGAGTGACCAAGAAAAGTGGACTGACCTACTTAAAGCAATAAGAGCTGAAAAAGGAGAAAGCAGATAATGCAAGAGAGGACAAAGAAATAGTGGAGAATGTAGCATATGATCTAAGAAGATGGAGACTTTAGGATTAAAAACTTAACATTAATGTGTAAAACAAAAACACAGTGACTTCCTAGTCAGTGGGAAACAAATATGAGGAATGGGAAACGTAGCTCTTTGTGCAGTGATGTTCTCTTATTTCACACGTCAACTCTGCAGGGTTTTGAGACGTTAGAGTCTCGGGTGAGTCCTGCATCTAGCGTGCGCCTATGCAATAATCAAGCCCAGGTTCCCAGATGCAGCATGAGTGACCTTCCCCCTATGGCTTCTCTCAACATTAATTCTTTTTGCCCTAATGCTTAAAAAAAAAAAATCTCCAAAGAGAAGAATATTCATGCATGTCCGTGTGGGGAAATAGGCAGGAACAAAAATTCTCTTTCTCTCTCTCTCTCTCCCTCTGCCACTCTCCCTTCCTCAGGCTCTCTCTCTCTAAAAGAATAAAGTGAAATGAAATACCAAAATCTGGCCAGCCAGAATTTGTTGAATTCTGACAAAGCGTATAATAAAGACCTCAGGATCACACATCTAAAGCCTTGGTTAGAAGGCCTTCCTCCTACTTACAGGCTATATCAGACAAGGAATGAACCTTCTCTGAGCCACAGTTTCCAGAGCTATAAAATGGAAATAGTAACAGCCATTCTTCGGCTTAGTGTGAAAATTAGAAATAATGTGTTTAAAATTAATGAAGCACAATGTCTTTTACATAACATGTGTTCAAAAATGCTAAAGATTATTATTATTAGTTAACCTACCACCTTCATCTCAAGAATTGCTCTACATCAGGCTTATTCTTGGAGTTCGTGAGTGGCTCAGTCAGTGGGCATCTGACTTCAGCTTAGGTCATGATCTCATGGTTCATGGGTTCCAGCCCCACATCAGGCTCCACCTGGAGCCTACTTTGGATTCTGTGTGTGTCTCTCTCTCTGTACCTCCCCTGCTTGCACTCTGTCTCTCTCTCTCAAAAATAAACATTCAAAAATTAAATCAGGCTTATTCTCATGTCTGCCAATTACTTTTCTTCTTGAGGAAAGAATGGTAAACAGAAAGGCCTCTGAGCTCCAAAAAGATTTGGGCCCGGAATTGACATTCTTTCCGACGTCCGGCAACTTGGAAGCCATCAATACTGCCATCATCTAACTTCTCTGCCCTGAAACACAAGAATTCTCAACCCACTGCCCTTTCTTATTGCCTGCAAAATCTTCTAAAGTGAACATGAGCTCCTCTTACCTTGAATGCCCTAAATTTGGCTTCGATAAGCTACTTTAATAAGAACCACCATTCACTGCACACTTACTACGTGTCTGGTACTGTATTAGGCATTTGGCAGTCATTATTTCTAATCCTGAAAGTATATCTTCAGGGTAATTATCATGAGTACAATTTACTACATGAGGAAAAGAGACTCCCACAATTTAAGGGCCTTGTCCAAAGACATGCTGCACATGGCAACTCAGAGCCTGGAAACACGGACTCCCTGAACCTTAGTTCCATACTCTTCCATACCAATCGAGCTGCCATTTCACTCTGTGGCGACTTCACTCCTCCAACAATGGACTGATCCCCTGGGAGGTGGTGGTGGTTATAAGAACATGAGGTGACTGTGGTTATACGCACCACAGTCACCTCATATTCTTCTCTGATTATTTCTGACAATCAGGGGTGTTACTGACTACATACCCTTCAACCATGAGCACATCACGGTCAATTTCACCCGGTACTAAGCACGAAGTGGCTTCAGCTTCTCTCAAACACCTTCAAAGGATGATGGGAGTTTCTGTTCATTTCATTTCAAATCTCTGCCAAAAAGTGGGTATCTACAATGCTCCCATATCCTGGTAAAAACATGGAAATCACTGTGTAGAATAAATGATTCAAACTTCCCCAGAGTCTTAACATCTGTGACCCATGAAAAAACATCCAGCTTCTCAACACAATGACTGTGGTCATGATTTAAATCTGGGATGAGGGGAGAAAAGAAAGCCCAAGTGATATTTTTAGAGTTCATTCTTGTCTTCTCGATTAATTAACCAACACATTCCTTTACTTCTACATATGAAATGATATATTTTTTAAACCTCCTATTTTTGTTTCTTATACCAAGTACTACTTTTCAAATCACTTAGTGAAATGGTCAAAATTATTTCATATGAGACCCATAGAACTGGGTAAATGATGTTGTAATTCTCCCCTTCCATTTCTAATATTATTCTTGGAAAAGTTAAGTTGAAAATGTATATTTTTATATAATTTATATATATATTCAATATATAAATAAAATTTGTATATAGTATGTAAGAAAGTTTAACATATTTTATATATTAAATATAAATATACATCTAAAATCCCACCCTTCATATATATAATATATTTACATATTAAATAGAGATATAGATCTATAACCACATCCTATATACATATTTGAAAGAAAAATTAAGCCTTCAAAGACGATAATTTTCATCTCTGCTGGTAGAAGTCAACATGGGGACTAACTTTCTAGTGAAGGATATAAAGACTGTATCAAAAGAGAAAACTCAACCAATTGAGTATCCAACTCTCAATTTTGCCACAGGTCATTATTTCAGAGTTGTGAGATTGAGCCCTACTTCAGACTCTGAACTGATCATAGTGTCTGCTTAAGATTGTCTCTCTCTGTCTGTCTCTCTCTCTCTCCTCACTCTCTTTTTCTCTCTCCCTCTGCCCCTCCCCTCACTCATGTTCTGGTGCTCTCACTCTCTCTCTCTAAAAGAAAAGAAGAAGGAAAATAGCATTAAAATGTCTAAAATATCCTTGACTTTGACCCCCCTCCAATCCCAATTCTAGGAGAGTTATACAAATGAGAATCATAATAGGACACAGATACACAAGAATCAAACATCCACTGAGGTAATTAGACAGCAAAACTTAGATGTGCAGCCTCAATACACTTCCTATCACTGAACCCCATAGACAGACAGACTTGCCTGTCCTGTCACAGGTCTCCCCTACCAGAATAAGAGCCTGCCCTCTGGAAGTAGTAGTTCCTGAGAGAAGGAGGTGTGAGCCACCAGTCCAAGCCTTCATTCCAAACGTACCTATTAGGCACATCACTGTACTCCAGAAGAAGGTCAGAACTGTTACTGTGATGGAAGGCACCCTTGAGGAGAGTGAGTAAGTCTCTCAAACCTGCCGTAATATTCATAATATGGAAAACATGGAAACATTCTCCCTGTCCAACAATAGAGCAATGATAGCTAAACCCTGGGGATCTGTATGATGGGATACTTAAAGGTCACTAAAGTTTTTAATTCCATATATGAGTGAAGTCATATGGTAACTATCTTTCTCTGACTGACTTGTTTCACTTCGCATTATACCTTCTAGATCATCCATGTTGTTGCAAATAGCAAGATCTTATTGTTTTAATGGTTGAATGATATTCCATTTGTATAGAGACCATATCTTCTTTATCCATTCATCTGTGGATGGACACTTGAATTACTTCCATATCTTGGCTATTGTAAATATTGCTGCAATAAACATTGGAGTGTATATGTTGTTTCTAATTAGTGTTTTTATTTCCCTTGGGTAAATACTCAGCAGTGGAATTACTCGCTCATTTGTGGAATTTAAGAAACAAAACAAATGAACAAAGAAAAAAGAGACAAACAAACAAATAAAAAAAACCACACGCTTAACTATAGAGAAGGAACTGTTGGTTACAAGAAGGGAGGCGGGTGAGGGGATGGGTGAAATAGGTGATGGGGATTAAGGAGTACACCTGTCACAATGAGCACTGGATGTTGTATGGAAGTGTTGAATCACCATATTGTACACCTGAAAGTAATATAACACTGTATGTTAATTATACTTGAATTTTAAAGGTGAATTAATTTTTAAAAAAAGAATTGTGATATACTATTAAAATTAATTTTTTATGTTTATTTTTGAGAGACAGAGAGAGAGCGTGTGCGTGCACAAGTTGGAGGGGGTAGAGAGGGTGGGGGACAGGATCTGAGGTGTGCTCCACGCTGACAGGAACAAGCCTCATGCAAGGGCTTGAACCCATGAACCAAAAGATCATGACCTGAGCTGAAGTCAGATGGTCACTCAACTGAGCCACCAAGGCATCCCTTAAAATGAATAGTTTTTAAAGTCAATAAAGAAGGCGGGAAGGAGCTAATATGGAAGAACAGCATGAAATATTTTTTGTGTGTCTTGCGTCCATGAAAGACAGCCAGATCAACATAAACCATCCTGCACACCTAGAAAACTGATTGGAGGATTAACACAACAATCTGCACAACCTGAACCACACAACTCAGCAGGTACGCAGCAAGGAAAGGTGAACTGAGGGAGAGAGAAGCCGCTGAGGGCAGGGAGCTGTTTTTGCTAGCAGAGAGAGGACAGAGATGGGGAGAGAGTAGGAAAAGCACCCCCTCAAAAAGCAGACAGTGGAAATGTGGAAACAGCCTCAGGGACTGAACTAAAAAGGGAAAAAGGAGAAAGGAGAGGGTTTAAATTAAATTAAGACTCTATAATCATGGGAAGCATAGAGTCTGAAACTTCACAACTCAATACCTGGTGGTGCTCTGATGGGAAGGGCGAATCCCCAGGAGCAAAGCTGGGTCCAAGAGGTCCTCGGGCCACACAGGGAGAATCGGTTCCACTCCTGGAAGGACATTTGGTAGCAGCCATGTGGCCCCTGGTCCCAGTAGACCCCAGAGAACAACGACATTCACTGGTGCTGGAACAACATCATTAAGAGTGAAGCTTGGTGCTAGATGTGTGTTGTGAAATGTTGTTGTGTCCTGAAATGCTGCTGCTACATGATCGTGTGAACATTCTCTGGGGCAGGCTGGCACCCAGCTGAAGACTCTGGACATCAGCAGCAGCAAGGTCCCACAAACGTTCCTGGGTGTGGCCAGCACCTGGCCATTGCTCGGTGAACCCTTCCCCAGAAGGTCTGAACAGGTCAAAGCCGCAGTGCCTCAAAAGTGAGGGGTTGGGAAACACAGCTGCATCTGAGATAAAACTGAGGAGGGAGATGCTGCCTGGCAAACTGCTGGCTTGGTCACAAACAGTGTAAAAGCGGGGAGTGGACAGAAGCTGGAGATAAAGGATGGGTGCATGATTGCTGGGGGTGGAGAGCACAGAGTTCCGATACTAGAGGCTGGGTAGCTGGGTGACGCCATTTTCACTCCTCCCAGGAATGCGCATAAACACCTACAAGCACCAAAACAATCCACCCAGATGAGCTAAGCAGTGCCAGCTCGTGGAAAATGGACCCATTACACTAGGCCCTTCCCAAGTGCTCCAAATCACTCTTCCAGAACACCACAAATCTCTCCACCTGCTTAGTTTATGCCTATAAAGTAAATTTCAATCATATTACAGTCTGCTCACTGGTCCATCTATTCAATGTTCTTTTTTTCCCTTACTTTGTCGTTTGCTTTCTTTTTCTTGAATACAGAAATAGAAAAACATTATTTTTATTTTCAATTTTTATTAAACATTTGTATTTTTTAACTATATTTTTTACTTTTTTGTAAATTTTTCAAATTCTGTTTTATTCTATTTCATTTTATTCTATTTTATTGTATTCATTTTCTCAAATTTTCAAAAGTTTTCCTTTTTTTTTCTTTTTCCCCTTTTTTCTCTCATCTCTCAAGCTCCTTTCAGGAACCAGACCAAAACACACCTAGGACCTAGCATTATTAACTTGATATTTTGTGTGTGTGTGTCTTGTTTGTAATTTTTTAATTTTAATTTTTTTAACCTTAATAATTCTGGTTTTTTCCTTCAAAATAACAAATTGAAGGACTTCACTCCAAAAGCAAGAGCAGGAGAAACGACAGCCAGAGACTTAAACAACACAGATACAAGCAAGATGTCTGAACCAGAATTTAGAATCACAATAGTAAGAATACTAGCTGGGGTCAAAAATACATTATTATCCCTTCTGTGGAGATAAAAGAAGTAAAAGCTAGTTATGATGAAATAAAAAATGCTATAACTGAGCTGCAATCTCGAATGGTGCCACAGTGGCAAGGATGGATAAGGCAGAGGAGCAAATCAGTGATATAGAAGACAAACTTATGGAGAATAATGAAGCAGAAAAAAAGAGAGAGACTAAGGCAAAAGTGCATTATTTAAGAATTAGAGAAATCAGTGACTCATTGAAAAGGAACAACATCAGAATCAAGGGGTCCCCGAAGATGAAGAGAGAGAAAAGGGGGTAGAAGGGTTCTGTGAGCAAATCATAGTGGAAAACTTTCCTAACCTGGAGAAAGACACGGATATCAAAATCCAGGAAGCACAGAGGACTCCCATAAGATTCAACAAAAACCGACCATCAACAAGGCATATCATACTAAATTCACAAAATACTCAGGCAAGGAAAGAATCATGAAAGAAGCAAGGGGGGAAAAGTCCTTAACCTACAAAGGAAGACAGATCAGATTTATAGCAGAACTATTCACAGACACTTGGCAGGCCAGAAAGGAGTGGCAGGATATATTCAATGTGCTGAATCAGAAAAATATGCAGACAAGAATTCTTTATCCAGCAAGGCTGTCATTCAAGATAGAAGGAGAGATTAATAGTTTCTCAGACAAATAAAAATTACAGAGTTCATGACCATTAAACCAGCCCTCTAAGAATTTTAAGGGGGATTCTCTGAGGAGATAAAAGATAGGGGGAAAAAAAAAAAAGACCAAAAGCAACAAAGACTGGAAAGGACCAGAGAAAACCACCAGAAACTCCAACTCTACAAGAAACATAATGGCAATAAATTCATATCTTTCAGTACTCACTCTAAACATCAATGGACTAAATGTTCCAATCAAAAGACATGAGGTAACAGAATGGATAAGAAAACAAAACCATCTATATCCTGTTTACAAGAGACCCACTTTAGACCTAAAGACACCTTCAGATTGAAACTAAGGGATGTAGAACCATCTATCATGCTACTGGTTGACAAAAGAAAGCCGGAGTAGCCATACCTTTATCAGGCAATCTAGAGTTTAAAATGAAGACTGTAACAAGAGATGAAGAAGAGCATTATATCATAATTAAGGGGTCTATCAACCAAGACCTAACAATTGTAAACATTTCTGCTCCAAATGTGGCAGCATCCAAATATATAAATCGATTCATCACAAACATAAAGAAACTCATTGATAATAATACCATAATAGTAAGGGACTTCAACACCCCACTTACAGCAATGGACAGATCATCTAAACAGAAAATCAATAAGGAAACAATGGCTTTGAATGACACACTGGACAGATGTACTGAACAGCTATATTCAGAACATTTCATCCTAAAGTAGCAGAATATACATTCTTCTCCAGTGCACATGGAATGTTCTCCATAATAGATCACATACTGGGACACCAATCAGCCCTCGACAAGTACAAAAGATAGAGATCATACCATGCATATTTTCAGACCACAACGCTATGACAGTCGAAACCAAACACAAGAAAAAAATTTGGAAAGATAACAAATACTTGGAGACTAAAGAACATCCTACTAAAGAGTGAATGGGCTAACCAAGAGGTTAAGGAGGAAATTAAAAAGTACATAGAAGCCAATGAAAATGAAACACCACAGCCCAAAACCTCTGGGATGCAGCAAAGGCAGTCAAAAGAGGGAAGTATATCGCAATCCAGGCCTTCCTAAAAAAGGAAGAAAGGTCTCAGATACAGAAACTAACCTTGCACCTTAAAGAATTGGAAAAATAACAGCAAATAAAACTCTAAACTATCAGAAGACAGGAAATTTTGAGATTAGAGCAGAAATCTATGCTATCAAAACCAACAACAAAAACAACAACAAAAAAAAACCGTTGAACAGATCAATGAAACCAGAAGTTGGTTCATTGAAATAATTAACAAAATTCATAAACTATTGGCCAGTTTGATCAAAAGGAAAATAAATAAAATCAAGAATGAAAGAGGAGATCAACATAGCAGAAATAAAAAGAACAAAAAGAGAATATTATGAGCAATTATATGCCTATAAAATGGGCAAGCTGGAAGAAATGGACAAATTACTAGAAACATGTAAACTACCAAAACTGAAACAGGAAGAAATTGAAAATTTGAACAGACACATAACCAGTAAAGAAATTGAATTAGTAATAAAAATCTCCCAAAAAACAAGAGTCCAGGGCCAGGTGGCTTTCCAGGGGAATTCTACAAAAAATTTAAGGAAGGGTTAACATCTATTCTCTTGAAGCTGTTCCAAAAAATAGAAACGGAAGGAAAACTTCCAAACTCTTTCTATGTAGCCAACATTACCTTGATTCCAAAACCAGACAAAGACCTCGCAATAAAGGAGATCTATAGACCACTTTCCCTGATGAACATGGACACAAAAATTCTCAACAAGATATTAGTCAACCAGATCCAACAGTACATTAAAAAATTATTCACCACAACCAAGTGGGATTTATACCTGGGATGCAGGGCTGGTTTAATATCCACAAAACAATCAATGAGATTCATCACATCAATAAAAGAAAGGACAAGAACCACCTGATCTTCTCAATAGATGCAGAAAAAGCATTTGACAAAATACAGCATCCTTTCTTGATAAAAAACCATGAAGAAAGTAGGGATAGAAAGATCATACCTTGAGATCCTAAAAGCCATATATGAAAGACCCAATGCTAATATCATCCTCAAAGGGGAAAAGTGAGAGCTTTCCCCCTAAGGTCACGAACAAGATAGGGATGTCCACTCTCGCCACTGTTATTCAACATAGTATTGGAAGTCTGAGCCTTGGCAATCAGACAACACAAAGAAATAAAAGGCATTCAAATCAGCCAGGAGGAGGTCAAACTCACTCTTCACAGATGACATGATGCTCTATATGGAGAACCCAAAAGATTCTACCGAAAAACTGCTACAACTAATTTATGAATTCAACAAAGTGGCAGGATATAAAATCAATGCACAGAAATAGGTTGCATTCCTATACACCAATAATGAAATAACTATTCTCTTTCTGTTGAAAGAGAAATCAAGGAATTGATTCCATTTAGAATTCCACCAAAAATCGTAAAATACCTAGGAATAAATCTAACCAAAGAGGTGAAAAATCTATACACTGAAAACTATAAAGAGCTTATGAAAGAAATTGAAGAAGACACCAAAAAATGAAAAGAATATCACATGCTCCTGGATAGCGAAAACAAATATTGTTAAAATGTCAATACTACCCAAAGCAATCTACATAGTCAATGCAATCCCTATCAAAATAACACCAGCATTCTTCACAGAGCTAGAACAAACAATCCTAAAATTTGTATGGAACCAGAAAAGAACCTGAATAGCCAAAGCGATCTTGAAAAAGAAAGCCAGAGCTGGAGGCATTACAGTCCCAGCCTCAAGCTGTATTACAAAGCTGTAAACATCCAGACAGTATGGTACTGGCACAAGAAAAGACACTCAGATCAATAAAACAGAATGGAGAACCCAGAAATGCATCCACAAACGTATGGACAACTAATCTTTGACAAAGCAGGAAAGAGTATCTAATGGAAAAAAGACAGTCTCTTCAGCAAGTGGTGCTGGTAAACCTGGACAGCAACATGCAGAAAAATGAACCTGGACCACTTTCTTAACACTATACACAAAAATAAATTCAAAATGGATGAAAGACATAAACCAAATCAAAACTCTCGAGGAGAAAGTAGGCAAAAACCTCTTTGACCTTGGCCGCAGCAACTTCTTACTCAACATGCCGCTGGAGGTAAGGGAAACAAAAGCAAAACTGAACTATTGGGACCTCAACAAAATAAAAAATCTTCTGCACAGTGAAGGAAACATCAGCAAAACTAAAAGGCAACTGACAGAATGGGAGAAGACATTTGCAAATGATGTATCAGACAAAGGGTTAATCCAAAATCTATAAAGAACTTATCAAACTCAATACCCAAAAACCAAATACCAGTGAAGAAATGGCAAAAGACATGAATAGACACTTCTCCAAAGATATTCAGATAGCCAACTGACATGTGAAAATATGCTCAACATCACTCATCATCAAGGAAATGCAAATCGAAATCACAATGAGATACCACCTCATACCTGTCAGAATGGCTAACATTAACAACTTAGGCAACAACAGTAGTTGGTGTGGATGCAGAAAAAGAGGATCTCTTTTGCACTGTTTGTGGGAATGCAAACTGGTACAGCCACTCTGGAAAATAGTTGCTCAAAAAATTAAAAAATAGAACTAACCTATGACCCAGCAATTGCACTACTAGGTATTTATCCAAGGGAAACAGGCATGCTGATTCGAAGGGGCACATGCACCCCAATGTTTATAGCAGCATAATCGCCAATAGGAAGTATAGAAAGAGCCCAAATGTCCATCGATGGATGAATGGATAAAGAAGAAGCGGTATATATATACAATGGAGTATTACTCGGCAGTCAAAAAGAATGAAATCTTCCATCTGCAGCTACGTGAATGGAACTAGAAGATATTACGCTAAGTGAAATTAGTCAATCAGAGAAAGGAAAATATCATATGACTTCACTCAATGAGGACTTTAAGATACAGAACAGATGAGAGACTTAGCAAAAACCATGGGGGAAGGGAAGAGGGGAAAAGAAAAAAAGACACAGAGAGGGAGGGAGACAAAACATAAGAGACTCTCAAAGACTAAGAACAAACTGAGGGTGAGGGGGTGAGAGAGGGGGGAGAGTGGGTGACGGGCATTAAAGAAGGCACTTGTTGGGATGAACACTGGGTGTTATATGGAAACCAATTTGAAAATAAATTATTTAAATAAAAAAAAAGATTCAGAACAGATGAATATAAGGGAAGGGAAGCAAGAAGAATATAAAAACAGGGAGGGGGACAAAACATAAGAGACTCTTAAATATAGAGAACAAACAGATGGTTACTTGAGGGTTTGTGGGAGGGGGGATGGGCTAAATGTAAGGGGCTTAAGGAATCTACTCCTGAAATCACTGTTGCACTATATGCTAACTTGGATGTAAATTAAAAAATAAATTAAATAAAAATTAAAAAAAAAAGAAGTCAGTAAAACTCACGTTAAAGATAAATTCTTGCAGATATGGAGAGACATTTATAATGCATTAAATGCCATCCACACCAGAGTATTATAGTGATTAACTATGACAGAATTAATGGTCACTGATTTTGTTTGTTTGCTTCTGTGTGATCTATGTTTTCTCCATTCGATACATAATTATCAAGCAACCGGAATATGGGGAAAAATTATTTTAAACAAAGATGACTTGTTATTGAACAATAAATTGGGCAACAAACGGAAGGGATGTGTGTCTGTGTGTGTGTGAGAGAGAAAGAGAGAGAGAGAGAGAGAGAGAGAAAGACAGAGAGTACTGTCCCTAAAATTTACAATTAGCTATGTGTGTTTATTTATACTGGCAAGGGTGGAGGACAGATGAGCAGATTAATAGTGCATCTGCTATGACAAGTTGCAATTCCATTTTGAGGAAGTGCTGTAATAAAATGTAGTCTGTGGTTCATTATTGCATACTGCATAGTTTCCAAGCATGGGTTGAATTATAGCTTCGGTGACTATAATAAGTGGTTTTTTGCGACCTCTACTGGCCATGGCTGGTAAACCCTAAACTTTTTTTTGGGAAGAGGTCAATTTTCAGCATGATTGTTTTTGTGAAGATGCAGGGGAGAGGAGGGAAGATTGTTACCAAATGCAATTGTATTTACCTTCAACTAGATATACAAATGACCTAGAGCAAGTACATAATTGTACAGATCGCACTCTGATAAGGACATGGAAATAGAAAATCCTCCAGCTCCTTCCTACTGAGATCCTATAATACTTTGAAATGGCCAAGAATCTTGCTCGGAAGTACAAATAGCTCTGAGATTTATAAGAACAACAACAACAGTGATAAAGAATAATCAACTGATGAATGGATAAAGAAGTTATGGTACTTATATACAATGGACTACTACGTGGCAATGAGAAAAAATGAAATCTGGCCATGTGTAGCCAGATGGATGGAACTGGAGGGTATTATGTTAAGTGAAATAAGTCAGTCAGAAAAAGACAGATACCATATGTTTCCACGAATAGGTGGACTTTGTGAGACTAAGCAAAAACCAGGGGGAGGGGAAGAGGGGAAAGGAAAAAAAGACACAGAGAGGGAGGGAGATAAAACATAAGAGACTCTCAAAGACTAAGAAAAAAACTGAGGGTAAGGGGGATGAGGGAGGGGGGAGAGGGGGTGATGGGCATTAAAAAGGGCACATGTTGGGATGAACACTGGGTGTTATATGTAAACCAATTTGAAAATAAACTATTATAAAATTAAAAAAAAAAAAGAATAAAGAATTCTGGCCAAGAAAATAAAAATAGGTATAGAGACAGAATAGAACAAAATAGTTACAAATTTAATTTCTGAGACCAAACATGCAAAAACAGCAATGATGTTTTTTCACAAAAGTCAAGTGAATTTGACCAAACATATAAAAATATGTTATAAAGGGACAATAATTAAAACAGATCAAGGAGAACATGGGAATGGGATAAAATGTTTTAAAAAATTATGTGGAAGTTTAGTGTATTATAAATCATATAATCATCATATTAAATGATGACTTTTGACTTGGCCAAAGAATTATATTATATCCCTATTTCTGGCTCTTATAAGCATATTATTGAAATCAGAAACTCTTAAGAAAATAACTGGCAGACTTCAGTGCATAAAAATTATAACTGGTCTTACCTCAAAAAAATATTAAAGTCCATATTGAAAATTTTAAAAAAATTGAATCATACATACACAGGAATTAATACACTCAATAAACAATAAGCATTTTTTAATTGATAAAAAAAACAGTACAATTGAAATACAAAGTACAGAAGCAAGCAAATCACACATACAGGAAAACAATAGACAAAAATATATGAGTCCAAAGATAGGACAACAAGTTCAACATCACTAGTCATCGAATAAATGCAAACTAATGTATAACCAGGGTGGAAGCCCTGTGAAGTAGGACTCACAGAATGCTATCAGAAGTCAACCTTCGGGACGTCTGGTTCGCTGAGTCAGAAGAGCATCGGTGCTTGCTCTCAGGTTATGAGTTCAAGCCCCATGTTGGGTGTAGAGATTACTTAGGAGCAATTGGGTGGTCCAGTCTGTTGAACGGCTGACTCTTGATTTGGGCTCAGGTCACGATCCAAGAGTCGTGGGATCCAGCCCATAAGCAAAGAACATGCTTAAGATTCTCTCTCTCTTTGTGCCTCTTCCCAGCTTGCTCTCTCTAAAATAAAATAATAATAATAATAAATAATAATAAAATCTTAAAGAAAAAACCAGAGAGGTGCCTGGCTGGCTCAGTCAGAATGGCATATGTATCTTGATCTCAGGGTCATGAGTTTGAGCCCCTCATTGGGTGGAAAGATTACTAAAAATAAATGATCTTTAAAAAGAAAGAAAGAGAGAGAGAGAGAGAGAAGGAAGGAAGGAAGGAAGGAAGGAAGGAAGGAAGGAAGGAAGGAAGGAAGGGAGGAAGGGAGGAAGGGAGGAAGGAAAGAAAGATCAACTTTAGGTTACCTTGCTCCTGCTTATCCAAACTCCAAACTCTGTAAGGCTGGGGGAGGGCTGGGGGTTTTCTGCATTTTCTCATTAACTCTGATTTATTTAAAAAAAAAAAAAGTTATGCTATCACTTCTGGTCACAGAAAACATTCTGATTTCAGTAACTAAAATGACCAGTACTGTGTAATAGGCACTGATTGGAGTTTTGGAGTGGTGGGGGTT
Source organism: Paguma larvata (assembly GCA_030068075.1). Lineage (NCBI taxonomy): Eukaryota > Metazoa > Chordata > Mammalia > Carnivora > Viverridae > Paguma > Paguma larvata. Next base: position 101,986,172 of record CM057831.1, on the reverse strand, counting down.
CTGGATCTAACAGCCAAGAAAGAATTCTTGAAATATCTTTGGTGCAGAAGGGTGATTTTATTAAAGCACAGGGACAGGACCCCTGGGCAGAAAGAGCTGCACTGGGCTTGTGAAGAAAGACTGATTATACAGTATGGAGACGGGTGAGATAAAGACAAAGCGGAGGCCTCCAGGAGGACTTTCATATGCTAAAGAAGACTCAGAAGGCACTGGAGGCCTAGCTACTGTCAAGCTAAGGTTGTTTTTCCTTCAGTAAGGCATTAACATTAAGAAGGAGGGAGATCCTGGAAGAATGTTATACTTCGTCTTTGCCTCATTTGTCAACGGGCTGCAGTTCTTAAAGAAATTTAAGAAATTAAATTTTACCTGCCATTTCCTTCTTGCCTTTGTGGCCCACAACACTATGGAGGGAAGGGTGAAGTTGGGGTTCCAGGAAACTGAGTCTATAGGTTTCTGGAGACTAGGCTATTGATAAGATTGCCTATTTCTTGTTATTTACTAAGACATTTATAAACTAATGGAGACTCATGTCCTGCACGGCTGTGATCTGTATCAGTTAACCATTGTTTTTCTCCTCCTCTTACCTTTTTGGCAGTCAGGAATACCCGAGGAATGTCACACATGTCCCACCTGGGGGGTGAGGGGCTTTGTGGGGTGTCAGCTTGCCTTATGCTCCCTCATCATATTTTGAATTTCATCAAAAGGTTAAGCTGCTCCTTTCTCTGAGTTCAGTCCTGCTCCAGATCAAGGGATTGTAGTAGAAACAACATGCCGGGGTGGGGGGAGGAGTCCCATTTTCCCCACTTTGCACTTTTACAAATCATGCAGGATCTTTCCTGCCCCTTGTCTCTCACCTCTGGGCTGACCCCTCTGGCATGGCTGATAGCATAGCACCTGCTATGGACTGAAGGGTCTCCTCCTCCCTCCCCAACCAAAAAGATGTGTTGGAGTCCCAAACACTATCTCCCACCTCAGAATGTGACCTTATTAGGAGAAAGTGTCTTTCTTTACAGAGGTAATCAAGTTAAAATGAGGTCAATAAGGTGGGCCCTAATCCAATACGACTATTGTCTTATAAAAAGGGGAGATGTGGACACAAAGACACACGTAAAGAAAAGATGATGGGTAGAGAGACAGGGAGAAGACGGCCACCACAAACCCGGGACAGACCCTTCCTCACAGCCCTCAGAAGGAACCGAACCTGCTGACAGCTGGATTTCACACTTCTGCACCCCCAGAGCTGTGAGGCAGTAAACTTCTGTTGTTTTAAGCCCCCCAGTTTGGGGTACTGTGTCACAGCAGCCTAGCAAACTCATCCAGCACCCAACAGTAGTTGGCTCCACTCCAGGTACAGTTCAAAGTAAACTCTTTCTCTCTGGGTGCTTTACGGATTCTTCAGAGAAACACACACACACACACCCTACCCTAACTGCTGAGGATATGCGGATGCATGCAAAGTCATCTCTGCTGAACGACTGGCCGCTTGCTCATAATGCTTTCCTCGGGCCCTGGATATCCATCATTACTCTTCTTCCAGCTCTTTCTCTCTGCTCCTGAGTGGGGTCCTGGACAGGCCCTCTTGGACAGGCCTAAGAAAACCCCAAATCGGCACATTGCACCGGGGTCCGCATCTGGTGAAGAAGTACGCACACCTTTGCCCCATCATCACTGGAAACGTAACTACTTCCCAAGGCAGCCCTCTACTTTCCACCAAACCTCCAAACATAGACTTTTCTCAGACTGGGTCCAATGCCACCCCCATCAAACAGCAGAGGGCCCATATCAAGCTGAGTGGTCTTAGACTGTCTCTCATTAAGCTTGATGGAACACTCAGTGCCTCGCCATTGGAGAGCAAGGATGAAACTCAGAATACATCAACAACACTGTCCAAGGAAATCCTTACTGTATTCTCCAGGCTCCACTTGTTTTCTTGACTTGTGCTTTTTATAGGCTGGAAGAAAGTGGAGAGCTAAGAATAGCGAAGCCAATTCCTACTGCATCCTTCCTAAATCCTGCCCAAGAGGCCTAGTATCTCAGTCAGGAATGTGGGGATTACCACCCAGCCTAGGGCCTCAGGCAAATCTGACTCAGACACAATCTTGTTTTAACAGACTGTCATAAACATAGACCATCAGACGTCATCCTTCACTTTTCATATTGGCAAAGCTCTAAAAAAAAGGTTGTACAAGAAAACTCAGCAAGCCCTGATACATTGTTGCATAACTGTATGAAGCAAAATTATTTTAAATGAACACTCCCTTTGATCTCATCATTTCTTTCAAAAACAACAGTAGCCATGGTTCCCTCTTCTTGGTCAAACAATTGAGGAGTTGGTTTTTTCTTTGTACATGTTTATTTACTCAATGAAAAATGCTGGAAATAGCCATATATCTGATTAAGGTTAATATCCAAACTATATAAGGAACTCAAACAATTCAATAGCAGGAAAACAAATAACCTGCTTAAAAATGGGTAGAGGACCTGATAAGACATTTCTCTGAAGAAGACATACAGATGGCCAACAGGCCTATGAAAGGGTGCTCAACATCACTAATCATCAGGGTTCTGCATATCAAAACCACATTGAGATATCATCTCCCATCTGTTAGGATGGCCATTAGCAAAAAAACAAAAGATAACAAGCATTGACAAAAGGAAAAGGAAACACTTGGCCCTCTTGGTAGGAATGCAAATTGGTCAACCCACTATGGGAAACAGTATGGAATTCCTCAAAATATTAAAAATAAAACTACAATATGATCCAGCAATCCCACTTCTGGGTATTTAACCAATGGAAATGAAATCAATATCTTGAAAGGATAGCTGCACTTACCTTTATTGCAGCATTATTTACAATGGCCAAAATTTAGAACCAACCTAGATTCTATTAACAGATGAATAAATAAAGAAGATGTGATACACACACACACACACACACACACACACACACACACACACACACACAGGAATATTATCCAGCCATAAAAAAGAAGGAGATCTTGCCATTCACAATACAGATGGACTTTGAGCACTTAGTATAATACTATGTGAGACAGTCAGACAAAGAAAGATAAATCCCGTTTGATCTCACGTGCGGGTAGAACATAAAACAACAATAGTGAACTCATAAATGCAGACAACACATTGGTGGTTGTCAATAACAGGGGTGAGGAGAGTAGAAGTGGTCAAAAGCCACAAAATTCCAGTTATAAAATAAATGGACTTTGGAGGTGTAATGCATAGCATGGTAACTATAGTTAATGATAATGTATTGTATATTTGGAATATGCTAAGCATATATCCTAAAAGTTCTAATCATAAGTAAAAAACACATTATAACCCTATATCATGATGGATATTAACTAGGCTTGTGGTGAGCATTTCACAACAGTGACAAATTTGAAATCATTAGATTTATGCTTAAAAGTAAGAGAAATGTTATATGTCAATTATATTTCAATAAAGAAGTTAACAAAAAATTTTTCTCAAATGCTAATGCAGACCTACAACCATAAACTCATAGCATAGTCATGGAGTGCCTGAGTGGCTAAGTTGGTTGAGTATCTGACTCTTGATTTCAGCTCAAGTCATGATCTCGGGGTTGTGAGATCGAACCCTAGGTCAAGCTCCGCTCTGGGCATAGAGTCTGGTTAAGATTCTCATTCTCTCTCCCTCTTTCTCTTGCTCTCAACAAAATAAAAATTAAAAATTAAAATAAGACAGGAAAGTCACAAATCTTCTTGATCTTGAATTAGGTGATTGTTTCTTAGGATACCAAAAGCAGACACAGAAAAAAGAAAGAAAAGGAAAAAAAAGACGAATTTCACTTCAAAAATTTAAAGTTCTGTGCTTCCAAAAACAGTCAATAGAATGAAAAAACAACCCGTATAATGGGATAAAATAGTTACCTGAGAAGGGACTTGTATGCAGACAGATCAAGAACTCTTACAAGTCAATAATAAAAAGTCAAATAACCCAATTAAATAATAGGTAATAGGTCTGAACGGCCTTTTCCCAAAGATATCTACAAATGGCCAGCAGGTACATGGAAAGATGCTCAATACCAGTCATTAAAGAAATGCAGATTGAAACTTCATTAAGCTTCATTTCACACCCACGATGATTACTAGCATCGAAGAGAAAGAAAATTACAGGCATCGTCAAGGTTGTGGAGAAATTAGACCCTCCTACATTGCATGCAACATGAGACAGTCACTTTGGGAAACACTCTGGCAGCTTCTCAAAAACTTTAAATATAGACTTCCTGTAGGACTCCGTACTCTTACCCCTAGCATTTACCCAAGACAGCTGGAAACCTAGAGTCTTGTGCACAGTTGTTCGTAGCAGCACTCTTCATAAAGTGGAAACAACCTAACTGCGGTATACTCATACAACAAAATATTAGTTAGCCATAAAAAGGAATTAAGTGTTGATACATGCTAGAACAGGGAGAAACTTTTAACACATGCTAAGTGAAAGAAGTCAGTCACAAAAGGCCATGTATTGCATGATTCCATTTGTATAAAATAGCAGAATATGAAAATCTATAGAGAGAGAAATTAGATTAGTGGCTGCCACAGACAAGGGGAGACTAGGAAGTGACTGCTAATGTGTATGGGGTGCATTTTGGGGTGGATTAAAATACCATGCATTTCCATAATGGAGACGGTTACACAATTTTTTAAAAGTAAATTCTACCCCTAACACGGGGCTTGAACTTGTGACCCCAAGTTCAAGAGTCACAAGTTCTACCACCTGAGCCAGTCAGACACACCACAACTTTTTGAAAATACTATAACTGCTATACTGTTTACTTAAAATTTTTTAGCATTTATTTATTTATTTTATGAGAGCGAGAGACAGCATGCACGTATGAGCAGGGAAGGGGCAGAGAGAGAGGGAGAGAAAATACCAAGCAGGGTCCACGCTTTCAGTACAGAGCACAATGTGGGGCTCCATCTCATGAAGTATGAGATCATGACCTGAGCCAAAATCAAGAGTCGGGATGCTTAACCAACTGTGCCAAGCACCTTAAAATTTTATCAAATAAATTATTCTCCCCTATTCCATGACTGCTGGTTAAACTGAATGCTACAGACCTGCTTTTGTTTTTTAATGTTAACTAATTAAATTATGGGTCCTTCTTCTTAAATGGAAAATCGTTATAATAAATAAAAATACATCTGGAAAAGAAAGGAAGCCACAGAGAGAGAGAGAGATCTTTTGTAATATACAACTCATTCCAAAACTGTGACACTAAAATACTCATAAGAATATCAACACTGGTTTTTGTGTACTATGGAAACTTGAGACTTTTCTATTTGTTAACCAAAGTGTCCCACAAATACCATTGCTTGTGGAAGTATAATTTCAAAGGGGTGTTGGAAGGCTCTGAAAACTTTAAAAATTGGTTTTCATGCCTTGGGAAGATAACTTTCAAAAGACATCTGTAGCTCTGACTTGTCTTACTTTACAGTTTATTGTCCCTGCATTAACATTGAGGTTGATCTGTCTGCATCTATTAAATAGTGGCACAAACTTTGTAAAGTCAGGCTATTAATCCTATGGCCTTTGTAATTTCCCCCCAAATATCTGTAATAAAGTCATGCTTTGAAATGGGAAAGGAACAGAAAGGCAAAAGAAATCAGAAATATGCAAACCTTCACACTGTAGTTGAATTAGTAAGGTTTGTGGATGTGATGTATATTGAAGGAAACTAGAAACATTTGTATATAACACATACACACCTCTAAATGGATAGTCCAGTTATTCACACTTAACTTTCCTATGCCTCTGCTCCACTTCTTTTGAGTTCACGTTGTGAAACCACTGCCTGTTAAATGCAAAGTCCACTTTTTGATCCTCCACCAAAGAAAGGTCAGTGTTGAATAGTCAGAAAACCCAGGTTCATTCTCTGGATTTCCCAATCCCCTATGGAAGTCCCCTGGTCTTGACTCAAAGAATATAACCTCAAAGAAAAATGAAAGATACAAGAGATTTTGTCATCAAGTTCTATCGAACATCCAGGAATCGAAAATTCCAATTTTTCCCAGACTTCTCCAACACATGACAAGGTATATTAGAAAGGGCAATTACAGACCAAACTCATTCACAGACATCAATGTAAAAATCAACAGGTACTGGCAAATCCACCTCTAACCACACATGCTAAGATCCTCTCTTCCTCTAAATCCTCTTGGTGCTTTGTCTGTGATCTACACCGTGGTCTACAGTGTCTCACTGCTTCCTTTTCAAAGGAAGGGTGTGAATGCCAACTGATCAATATTTGAATTTCAGTCCTTCCTCTGCTGGACAGCTACATGACTGGTGGTAAATTGTTAGCCCTTTATTTTTTAAATTGTTTTTAATGTTTATTTATCCTTGAGAGAGAGAAATAGAGAGAGAGAGTATGAGCAGGAGAGGGGCAGAGTGAGAGAGGAGACACAGAATCTGGAGCAGGCTCCAGGCTCGGAGCTGTCAGCCCAGAGCCCAATGCAGGGCTGGAACTCACAAGCCTTGAGATCATGACCTGAGTCAAGGTCGGACACTTCACCAACTGGGCCACCAAGGCACCTCTATTTTTAAAATTTTTTTAATATCTATATTTTTTATTTTTCAAGGGTGAGAACATACAAATGAGGGAGAGGGGCAGAAAGAGAAAGAGAGAGAATCCAGTGCCCCTGATATGGGGCTTGATCTCACAATCCGGGGATCAGGACCTGAGCTGGAATCAAGAGTCAGATGCTCAACCAACTGAGCACCCAGGTGCCCCTATTTTTAAAATTTTTTAAACTTTTATATTTTTTATTTTTCAAGAGACAAAGAACACAAGTGAGGGAGAGGGCCAGAGGGAGAAAGAGAGAGAATCCAGAGCCCCTGACATGGAGCTCGATCTCACAACCCAGGGATCATGACCTGAGCTGAAATCAAAAGTCAAATGCTCAACCAACTGAGCCACCCAGGTGCCCCAAATTGTTAGCACTTTCAGCTTCAGTTACTTAATATGAAAACTGGGAACAATATCTTCTTTACAAGGTTTATAGATTTTAGGAGATATTAGGACTAAAGAAGACTTAAGAGTACTTGGAAGGTTCAAACATATATCAATACATTGCCCCCTGAAAGGCCATGACTTCATCAAGGCCAATTTCTGGGTCTCATTGGTCTTTCTGTCCTAAAAGCACCAAAGTCAAGTGTCATAAAAATGAGCAGGCTCTTCATCTTCAGCCTTGACTGCACCTATCTTGCACTGTGCCACTGCAAGTTAAGATCCGGGGTTAGTTTATGATTTAATGCTCACAGCTCTTCCCTCTTTCTGAATCTCACACTCAGTGACAAAGTAATTAAACCATACCCCTTCTCAGTTATGTTGGTAACAGGACAGCCAATCCCCAGGGACAATTCATCAGAATGCAAACGTGACCTTTACTCAGAAAAGTTAGTTCCACCACAGCCTGAAAAGGAGAAGTACATCCTACCGATACTGTTGAAAGAACCCAACACTGAGAGATTTAGATAGAAAGTTTTGTCCCAGAGGACAAAATTTGAGCATAGCAACTTAAGAATAAATTAATGAATTAGTTAATTAACACACACACACACACACACACACACACACACACACACACACACACCAGAACATCCTTGAGAGACGCAAAGCGATCATTCATATGAAGTTATACAGTTGAGAGTGAAAAATTCACATCAGGTCAGGCTTGTGCAGGCCTATCTGGGGACAGTCTCCATCATCTCCTCTTCCCAGCAGCACTTCCTTAAACACTACATAGTTAAGGGGCTCCTGGATGGCTCAGTCACTTACATCTGAGTCTTGATTTCAGCTCAGGTCCTGATCTCATGGTTCATGAGATTGAGACCCCTGTGTGGGGCTCTGCACAGATAGCATGGAGCCTGCTTGGAATTCCCCCTACCTTTTTATCTTGCTCAAAAATAAATAAACTTAAAACCTACAGAGTTAAGCTAAATGTGGGATGCTGTCTCTGCTTTGCTTGCTGTGTAGACCTTCTCCTGGATTGGGGGAGCCTCAAGTGGGAATGGGCCTTGGGACTGCATGACCAGGCCAATGTAAACCATCAGTGGAATACCAAAGTTACAGTTTCTCTATGGCATCTGTCCCTCCTCCATAGCTGCCAAACATACCTTTTGGGGTGAAGGAACAAGGGAAATCATGTATTTGAGCAGCTACTGGATCTGCCAATGACACCTGCTATGTCTCCTGCACTGTGTCCTCCTATAAAGTGAAAAGAAGAGATCTTAGATTAAAGCCTGTTTGTGTCTGGGGAGTCTGTTGTCCACAGTTGTGGTGCCTCATTCATGCGATTGCCAGGATTAGACCCTAAGGAAGTTTCTAGGTAGATAAGCAAAGATAGGTCCTGCAGATAAAGCTATCCACCACTAGATTTTCATAAGGAACTACTAGAATAACAAAGTGTTGTTTACTTCGTACGTAGTATAGTTAGTGACTTTTTTTTAAGGAAAAATATATGTTGTTTCTGTGAGAAAAGATTGCTGCAAAATAATCCACAGACACACGAACAAGGCAAATAAAACAACAGGTGTTAAGTGTTAGCTTTATGACTCAGGAAAATAAGTGAGATGAGAAAAAGTGACACAATCACTTAGGGAGGGGACAGGAGATGATTGGAGGCAGGTGGCTGGCTTAGCGGTAGATCAGTAGGTCAAAGAGGGACATGGATGAGCAAGCTGAAACTCTAAGTAGGGGAATCTTCTCCCCCACGTAGGGCAAGTGGGGATGGTGGGGGGAGGTACACAATGGGAAATACCTACATCTGGAAGAAAGAATAAAAACTAACTCTTTCCCAAGCATCAGGATAAACTAGATAAATCACTTGCACTGGGGAGTGGAAGAGGGCAAAAGAGAGAAAGGAGTATCACTACAAAAGTCAGAAAAATTGAATGACAAGTCACTTCTGCTTGAAATAGCAAACAATACAAGGGCCAGCAACCTCTAAGAAACTACACCTTCAACCTCATAATGACAAAGCATGAGGGTCGCTCTTGAGCCTGGATCTTGTTCAGAAAAAGCGAAAATCATGCACAAAAGTAAAAATGATTGTGACTCCACAAAATCCTTCACGATGTCAGCTCTGAACACGGGATCCCAGAAGCAGAAGATCCCTGACCTGCTGCAGGTAATTTACAACCGTGGTGACCACCCAACAGGGTGCACTTACAAATCACTCGCCGATTGTTTTTACTTTTTAGGAATATATGTATTATGCTTTTGCTGATCGAAAGTGCCTCATATTTGGGAAAATATGGAAAGTACAAAGAACAAATGAAAAAGTCTTTATACAAGTGATTATTTTTATATCCAAAGAAAAACTTCATTGTGCCTCCTGAACCCTGACATTCTCCTGATCACTCCAGTACTGAAATAGGGGGTGCAAATCAAGTACCCCCAGCAAGTCTCTTTGAGAACTGTGACTTCTCCTGGCCCTCTGAAGTTCCTGCAAAAACAAAATGTTCAGGGAGTGTTGATGGGTGCTTGCCAAATTGTTGGGGAATGGCATTAGGGTGTATTGCAAACTTGAGCAGCATCAGAATAACCCCCAGGGCTTGTGAACCACGGATTGCTGGGCTTGTAGTCTAGGAGATTCTTCTTTAGATTCTAATGGGGCCCAAGAATTTGCATTTCTGAAAGTTCTCAGGTGATGCTGATTTGGCTGGTCTCAGGACTACACTTTGAGGAACACTGACTCAGTTACTGTCACTTTGGAGAGCACTCTGTTTAATGGCTCCCAAACTGTATCAAAATTATCTGAAATTGGGACACCTGGGTGGCTCTGTTGGTTGAGCTTCTGAATTCAGCTCAGGTCAGGATCTCACAATTGGTGAGTTCGAGTCCCACATGAGGCTCTGTGCTGACAGCTCAGAGCCTGGAGCCTGCTTCCCATTCTGTGTCTCCCTCTCTCTCTGCTCCTTCCCCACTAGCACTCTCTCTCTCTCTCCCTCTCTCTCCTTCTCAAAAATCATTAAACATTAAAAATAAATAAATAGGAAATCAGATGTGTCTAAGAGCTACTCAAAAAACATCATCTTTGCCAAATCAATGAGGAATACAAAAATGAATCCAAATCCTGCTTCTTTTCATATATTCTCCTGGTCTTTGCAGCATCTATATAATATAAACATTGTAAATCATTGATACTATTTGCACTGGTGGTTGTTGTTTTTTGAGACTCAGAAATGACCTAAAAGAAAACAGAGAGACTCACTCCAACAAGCATGGCATTGGGCCAAATTCTAAAATCAGTAGTCTGAACAATGTCTTTTCAAAAGATGGGGGGAAAACCTCCACCCAATGTAGCATCGCAAACCTCCCGTTCAGCTTTAGCTCCTTCTAGATATCATATTATAATAAGGGAAAAGAGATGGGATATATGCGTTTGCTAGATGGCATTTTGTATCACCTCCAGATCTGCCAGGAGGGACTTTTGTCAGGGAACAACCCCACTCTGGCCCTTTCCACTGTGTCTCTCACTTGGGGCTAAAGATGTATGAGATCAAGGGGACAAGCCCCCAAGAATCCATGACTCTAGAATTACCTGCCCAAATGACCCTGAGCTCACACCGAAGGCCTGCACAAGCCCCTTCCAGAGTCTACCTCACCAGATGTATATACAACTGGGCCCAGTGGGTGACCAAAGGGCAGTTGTCTACTGTAAACATGGACAGAGTTTGGACAAGTCATCTGTAGTATCCACACACACGTACTCCATGAGTTGGAGGCTCCTTACAATGCAAGTCAAAGTGGGGCTGGGAAGGGAGGAGAAATGGGGCATGGGCCATGGGGAGTGAAGTAGGATGGTGAGAGATGGCATCTTGTACCACACTGCAGTGTTCCAGCATGGAACTCTAAGGGCTAAGGATGCTAAATTAAACATCTTTCTATCTCATGAAATCCAGTTTGTCAAAACAGGAATGCAGAACTTATCTTGATTAAGTTTTTTCAACTGATTTATAACTTTTATAGATATGGTAGATATGCCTCCCCATACCCTTGCCCCAGTCCCCAAACATGCTAGGTAGAAACATACCTACAGCCCTTGGTAACCAGCTCAGAGTGGCTTTTGCTGGATATCTTCTGATCTCCCTGGAAGCTCTTAGAACCTTGTCTTGTTCTGCTGATAGGCCTTGAAAGAACTGGGCTTTACTAGATATCATGGTTCTTGGCTCATTCCTCAATGTTCACCTTCAATAAATTGATCAAATAACCAGAATTACATATGTCTTGCTTATTGGCTCAGAAACAGGTGAAACAAAAGAAGTAGAGATTACCTCAAAATGGATCTGCTTGATTAGATTAAAAAATAGATGATTCTAGCACAGTTAGGACTTGGGTGACTTTGATTCCAAACCCAGATGCTTAACTCTTGAATTCACTCTCAATCCTGATGGAAGGTATTCTAATCATTTACTTTTATTGTCTGGTTTTCTCCTGTATAAACTTCTAATATTTATTCTGAGGTTATCTACCAAAACGTGTTACCAATTTATCATTTGCCTTAAGGATCTGAGGTGGTTCCTTTCAGCAAATATTTAACAACCTCACGATATGGCGGGAAATACAACAGGTGACAAGAGAGACTTATCCTTACCTATGAGGAATTACACTCGGGCAGGGGCAAGCTTGTTAAACAAACATAGTTAAGAGATAATTCTGCAAGTAGCTAATTGCAATTCTCACAGGTGTTACAAAGGAAAGTACGGGATTCCAGGAAAGTAGATAACAAGGGAACATAACGTGGTCTGGGGGTGCAGATAGAACGTCCCTGATGACGTGAAATGGTGCCACTCAAAAGGAAGCCTTCAAGAGGAAAAAACATATGTGCCAACGAGCCTTGAGGGGGGAAGGGAACTTGCACAAAGAATAATAAGAATGAGTGAAGCCAGAGCATAATGTACAAAATAGGAAGTAACACTGAACGCACAGGCAAGGATCAAAAGGTACAGGTCCTGAGAGATCACGTTTAAAATATGGAGGCTTCTTGGGGCGCCTGGGTGGCTCAGTCAGTTGAAATAGAATTTTGGCTCAGGTCATGATCTCAGTGTTTGTGAGTTTGAGTCCCACATTAGGCTTGCTGCTGTCAACGCAGAGCCAGTTCAGATAAAATACAGTACAATACAATACAACACAATACAATACAAAACAATACAATACAATACAGAGTCTTCTTCAAAGTGCAATGGAAGCCTTTAAGGTTTTGACCAGGAGGTAAATAATCAGAAGCACGGTTTTGAAGATCACTGTAGGAGAAAACCTGAATACTCAAGAGCCCCACGACATATTTTCAATTCTATAAGGATATCAATAACTCATTGAAAACACTACCAGCTACAACAGTGAAATATCTCTTCTGCAAGGAAAATGCAAACTGATGTTTTCAGAGATTAAAAGTCTTAAGGCAGTCTATGTCAAACTCTACTCCTTGAGAATACATTTTCTTTAAATAGGGTCTATGTATAAATCAGGTTTGAGAAATGCTGCTCTAAAATTTGCAAGAGAATGCTTTGAAAGGGGTCCAAGGGGCTAAGACAAAGATTTGTACTTTATGATGGAGGTGCAGAACTCTTGGTAATTTAGACCAGAGTAGTAAGAGTAAAGGCAAAAAAAAAAAAAAAAAAAAGCAACTGGTCCAGAAGGTAGAATGTTTGACACTGGTGATTGCTTAAATCAGTGATGGAGGGACATAGAGGTATCATGGCTGACAACCAGACTTCAGGTAGATACAACTAAATTGATGGTTATTAGTGAGATATTACAAGTTAACAATTCTGTACTGTCTTTTATGGACTAGTTACTATTCTAAACAATCTTGTGGTAACTCATCAAACTCACAGAAACGTAGGGTAAAGAATTATTTGTATCTACATTTTACTGACAATCTAACACTCAGAGAGTTTAAGTGACTTCCCTAAGGTCACGCAGCTATTAAATAGCAAAGAATCACTAAACGCTCAAAACGCTAGTTTTGAGATTCCTGTGAGACATCTAAGTAGGAATGTAGAGGAAGCCGTTGGCTATAAATTGGGACTCTGAAGGATATCTATGCTAGCAATAAAACTGTGGGAAATGTTGGTATATTTCTAGGCTTCAAACTGGATGGGAGAGCACCTAGAGTGTAGCATGAGACACAACAATAGTTTAATACAAAGTCTTGAAGACATGCAACATTCAATGTTAAAAATATATATATTGGGGGCGCCTGGGTGGCTCAGTTGGTTAGGTCGCCGACTTCGGCTCAGGTCATGATCTCACGGTCTGTGAGTTAGAGCCCCACATCGGGCTCTGTGCTGATGGCTCATCAGAGCTTGGAGCCTGCTTCAGTTTCTGTGTCTCCCTCTCTCTCTGCCCTTCCCCTGCTCATGTTCTGTCTCTGTGTCTCTCAAAAATAAATAAACGTTAAAAAAAAAATATATATATATATATATATAGGTAATGAGGACAAAGGAGCAGTCAAAAAACTTGGAAAACAATCAGAGAGTGAAGATTGATGGTACTGTCACAGAAAGGGAAAGTGTGTCTCAAACTGGAGAATCAACAACACTGAATGCTCTTAAGAGTTCTACTAGAAAAGATACCCCACAGAGTGGGAGAAGATATTTGTCAATCATGTATCTAACGAGACACTTGCCCCTAAAATATATAAAGATCTCTTATAACTCAATAATAGAAGAGAAATAATAAATAAATAATAAATAATAGAAGAGAAATAAAAGAGAAATGACCCAATTTAAAGATCTTTTTGGAGCGATGAAAATGTGCTCTAATTGCAGCAATGGTTGCGTGTATCTATGAATTCTCTTATCTGTAGACACGTAGAAGTCCACTGAACCAAATCATTGAAACCATGTTGTACGGGTGAATCATATAGGATGTGAATTCTACCTCACAAAAGCTGGTTCTCAAAACTGAAGGTGAAAGGAGCTGTCCATTACATTTCGAAACAGCTTGTTGGCAATGTCAGATGAGGAGTTTGATACGATGGTGGAGGCAGAAGACAACTGTTTAAAAGAATCTGCCAGTCATCTCACTAGTGTAAGAGCTATTCCCTGTCCTTTCTCTGCTCCGATCTGAATCAGAGGACAGATCTCTGCAAACTCTGACTCCAGACCCCTCTACTAACTGACTCCTATGGAGGATAAGCGAAAGGAGGCTGGATGGTAGGGATTTACAGATGGTTCCATGGCCTGTCATCTACCTTTCAGAGATGCCTGGGGATTTGACCCTTGGTCAACTCTCCTAACATTTACTCAAGAAGTGTTATGAATTTACCTACAGCAGATGCAAAATACATGACAATCTAGAGGAAGACTATGCATTGTTTTGTTGCTGCTGTCCCAGAGGAGGAGGGCTTTTCACCTATACCTGAGGGACTGTGTAACTAACTAGGTAGGTGTAAAAGGTGATGAGACCCAGCACTCTCAAGTGCAGAATGACTGGAACATCAGAAGCTATGCCTGGGAGTCATAACATCTCCTCTGGGCTGATACTGTGCATGCTGAGTAGTGTCATACCCTGAATTCTTTCTTATGGCTGAGTAAACTTGATCCTGGGTCAAGCCTGCTGTGCCTCATGAATTTGACTGTAAATTTAAACTCAACTTTTCTGTTGCTCAAAGAGCAGATCTAGATATTGCTAAGGCACTGAGAGGAGACTGGAGGTTGAGAGAAGAGGAGGATCTAGGGTGTTTCTCCCCCTAAATCTCTTCTCCTGAGACATCTCCACTGGGTCTACATTCTGCCAGGCAGCCCTACCTTCTATGGTTCCATCACCTCTATTGGCCCCTCCACAGCTAGAATGCAGTCTCTCTGCAGTTGCTAAACTCTGAGTTGCCCCAACTTTTCGTATTTCCTCTTTTGGCTCCCACAAACTTTAGAAACTAAACCCCCATATTAAATCAGCCTATTGAACTACCTGGTGTGTTTTCTGCTTTCCTAACTGGACCATGACTGACACAGTTCAAAGCAGGAGTGGTCTTACAAAATAATAGCCTTAAGTTAGAATTTTGGAATTGAATGCTCATTTATATTGGTAGGAATGCAGTACCACCTCATTGTTAGAAGAAAATGACACATCAATAATCTGGGACATATGGTGGCATCACTTTGAATTTTCTGTCATCTATTGTTTCTGAAGGTGATGGGCCTATTGAAGACAAGATTTCCTGAAATCAGTCAGCTTCAGCAGTTGGCTGTGTTTGCAGTACTTATAATTAAAGGGAGTATGTGGTAAAATGGCTGTTTCTGATGCCCACCAAAATCCCTGTTGTAAAGATTTGGTCACTGACTAGCAAGAAGTGGGAATCTGAGAATCAAGATGACTGTTTTGAATATACTTCAAAGAATCTGAGCATCTTGAATTAATCACTTTGAAGCTTTTGTTGTTGTTGTTGTTGTTGTTGTTGTTGTTAGAATTAGCTTTTCCTATCCTGAACTGAAAAGACTAGCCTTCCATTGCTTGAAGATCCTGTATTAATCTAATTTGATGCAGTTTTCTTGCCAGGACATCCCTGTTCTCCCTAAAGCCTGGGCCTGTGATCATTCATGGCCTTGAGAACCATCACTATTATCAGGTCCCAGTGTGACCCAAGAAGACAAGGGCAAAGTTAGACCTAACAGAAGATAGATTAAACACAAAAATAATTACAAGACCTTTCTAATTTACATTTGCATCAACTTAAAAACATGTGTGAGATTGGATTCTTGGTATATTAGACCAAAGAAAACAGAATATAATGTTGGATAATGCCAAACTTGTCAATACAGATGCAGTTACCAGCGACTATGAAATGTGCTAACTTGAACAACAGCAAGTGACTCCAACATTTTTCTTGGTTGATTGTATGAAAGCTGGATCAATAGTGACCTACATGAGTAAGAATGTGATGCCCAAAATGCACCAACAAAGGATTAAGGAGATGGCAATACCGAAGAGGATTTTATTATGGGCAACACATTCTCCTGGACTCTGTTCCTTGGGAAGGTCCAGAGAATACTTTCTCCATGATGACATTAGGAAATCAATTAGTGAGAGATTTGGTAATTACAATTATCTCAGTCAGTATAATGTCACCCTAAATTACCCAGATCAGATGACAGTACTTAATCTTCCAAGATGAGCTTGAAGCAATGACTGTAATTGACAACAGAACCAGAGTAACAATAGGAATATTTTAGCCACAGAGATCTTTGACATCAGCTAAATGAATCATGAGGTACCTAAGCACGAAATAGGTGATCAGCTTACTAAAGTATTGCTTATGCTATATAACTGGAAAAAACTTAATATCACATATCAGTTATCTACTGTTGCAAAACAAAACACTCCAAAACTTAGCAGCTTAACACATTTTCTCACAAATCTATGGGTCAGCAATCTGGGCTACATTTAGCTAGAGAGTCTATAAATCTCACACTCTACATACTTACCACATTTTCTTCATCATTCATCGTCTGACAAACACCTAGGCTGATTCCATATCGTGGCTATTATGAATAACGTTGCAGAGAACATGAGAGTGTAGGTATCTTTTTGAGATCCTGATTTCATTTCCTTTGGATAAATACACAAGAGTGGGATTACTGGATCATATGGTAGCTCTATTTTTAATTTTTGAGGAACTTCCGTACTGTGTTCCATAATGTCTGCACCAACTCACATTCCCACCAACATGGCATAATGGTTTCCTTTTCTCCACACCAGTCCCAACCCCTGTAATCACTTATTAATAACATCCATTCTCACAGGTGGGAGGTGATATCTCACTGTGGTTTTGATGTGCATTTCCCTGGTGGTGCTAAGCACCTTTTCATGGACCTGTTGGTCATTGGTGTGTCTTCCATGGAAAACTGTCTACCCCCATCCTTTGCCTATTTTCCAATGGGATTATTTGGGGGTTTTGCTATCAACTTGTACTATTCCCTTATATATTTTAGATATGAATACCTTATTAGATATGTGGCATCAGATAAATATTTTTCTTCCAGTTTTTAGGTTGCTTATTCATTCTGTTTATTGTTTCTTGCTATGCAAAAGCTTTCCAGTTTGAAGTAGTCCCACTTGTTTATTTTTGGTTTTGTTGTTTGTGCTTTTGGTGTCCTAACCAAAAAAAAATTATTGCCATAACCAATGTCAAAGAGCTTCTTTGCTATATTTTCCTTCCATATATCTGTTAGGTCTATTTATTAGTTTTCTTTGGTGATACCATGTTTGCCTGCTTCTTTGAGATCTGTATGGCCTTACGTTTGTGTCTATGTGTTTAAAGGAGCGAACACCTCTCCATTTAATAAACCCTTTCTGACAGGTAAAGACCTTTTCCAGTCAGGCCCTTGGGCTGATAGGATTGCCTCTGGGATCAGAGCCACGCAAGGTTGGAACTGGATCATCTGGCTGCTGCTGGGTTCCCAGTTGGGCCTGCAAACAGTAAGCCTGTTATCAGGTACATGATGGTCCTGGCTCCTGCTGGGTCATGGTACAGGTGCCTGCACGGGCAGGACTGTTCCTGAACCACAGCTGAGAGAAGATGGAGCCGGGTCACAGGGTCACATCAGGATCCATTGTTGGATCAAGGTCAGCAGCCCGTCTCCTAGGCACTGATAGGTGGATCTCCTGTTGGTCCCTCGGTGGGCAAGACTGCTCCCAGACCAGAGCTGATGTTGGAGCCAAGTCACAACTGCTTCAGGAACGATAGCCCTAACCAAGGTCAGCAGGCCTATCACCCAAGACTCAGATGGGCATGACTCCCCTCAGTCCCTTGGCTGATGGTACTATTCACAGGACAAATTCCAAACAGGGCTGCTGCCAACACCACAAGGGAACGAGGCTCTTTTCCAGTCTGTATTCAGGACCATGGTCAGTGAGCATGGCTTCTCAGGGAGCAACAGGGAAAAAGACAGGCCAGGAAGATAAATGAGAGTTGGCAAAGTCTTTGCTGTAGCTTGTGTGGATATGAGTCTTTCTTCTTTGTTGTGCCTTTCTATAAAGCTCTCCTCAGTGGTTCCAGTGAGGTTTCCCAATCTCCTGCTTGCAACCCAAACCTCCCACATAAAAAAACTTTTGTCCATGGATGACTGTTACAACTGCTGCTGTGGGGGGATATGAGCAGGGGACCTCTTTTTCTGCCATCTTGCTGACCCAGAACAAACATTTTAAGGACAAATTGATAGTATTTTCTGATAGTCCTTAGAAGAACTATGATAGACAACACTTCTCACAGGTAACTTGTAGCATCCTGGCATAGCAAAAATCCACATTTGATGTATATCTCTGTGGTTTTCCTCCTGGGCTCTGAAACTCTCAGGGCACCTATCTTAGAAGAAAATCAAACATAAAAAACAACTATATCAAAGATCCTCTAGTACAAGGCTCGCCCACCTTTCATGGTCCAATTTCAGAGTTACAAATTCTACTCTAATTTTATGCATTTCAAGCCCTTGACCCATCAAATCTAATGTCTCAAGCGATATAAACAAAACACCACCAAATTGGAATGGAAAAGAGGAAAACATTCAGTTAATTTTTTCCCATTGGGCTGAAGGCAAGTAAGGAATGTGAATCCCAAAATTTAGGATAGGAAACAAAGAAAAATTATTTCCTCATACTTCCTGACCATACCTTTCAAGACTTCTTCCTGGTTTATCACAATTCTTGGACAAAATCACTTGACCACACCCCCTGACATTGCTCAATGTTTGCTTAAGTGAAAGAGGCTGAGGCAATCTAAAGGAGGAGCTCTCATTACCCTCTGCCCATCACCCAATAAATAGCCAGACAAGCCCTCGCCATTCCAGAACCCTGTTGGAGAGATGAGAGAATCCCACCTGCTGCCCCTAGTGGGGCTCCTATTATTTTCTCTTATCCCAGGGCAACTATGTGAGATCTGCGGTGAGTACGCTTTGAGCTAAAATTACTCCTAGTGTGATATTCTTCTAAAGAGTACTGGCAGGGCACATGTGTAGAGTGACCTATTCCAGCCCCATATGGAGCAGGACTTTATAAGGAATGCAAAATGTGGCAGGACATGGTGAGGAAAGTTCCAAAATGTATGTTGTTTTAAGAGGGGTTGTAGATACAGTGCTAACTTGTCTAACTGTTCTTCCTAGATTCAGGTTTTCTCCACCATAGCAACCCTATCAATTAACTGTCTATTCTTATTCATTTTCAATTATAGAATATTCGTGATCCCATAAGTTTTTCAAAATCATATAAAGCTATCTTTTGAATTTGAGGTGAAAACTACTTTTTTTGAAGTTTAACACATGGGTCACAAAAAAACTACACACAACTATACATACACACACAAAATAATGTTAATAACCCCCTTCATATAATTAATGCTTCTTTCTTGTCACTATTGACTTTAAATTTTCCAAGATAAACATCTCCTCCCCTCCAACTGTTCCCCCAGGACATGGGTACAAGCCTATCTTCTCTCCTCTGGGTATAGGATCCAGAGATTATGTGATTCTATTAAAAAATTACTAAGTAAGGAAAGAAAAACTGGTTCAGGTGTAATATGACTCCTTACTAGATGAATGATCCAGTTTTTCTGAATTGTTTTTAGCTTCATCCAAAAATTGAGGATGATTAGGGAAAAGTGTTGAAGTGTTGTCATGAAGTCTGGTATAGCTCTCATGTACATGATTTCTTTTTTGTAAGTCCTTACACTGGAATTGACCTTAAACGTAGTCCAAACATGACTATGTGCTGCTCTCTGTGGCTACATCTTCCTGGTCTTCTGTAGCCTACAAGAAGAGGACACCACCACAGCAGAGACTTGTGTTCACACAAGCTAAAGCACAGAAGCTGCCACCTCTAATTTTTCTTCCTTGCCTGTCATTTCCTCTGTTGTATCCTAAGAATCAGGGATCTCTGTGGAGGCTTCGAAGTTCAATGCATTATACAAAATGATTAACTTTGTCTTTAGCCGTCAAGGAAACTGATTGAGTTGTTGAACAGCAACTGAAAAGTCCATTTCAGTGCCAGAAAGTCTGCTGAACTGGATGCTTCCACAATATCTCAAACATGACTCGACAATTGTCCGATTGTTCTTATAAAATATCATGACCTTTCTATAACCACCTGTTTCAGATCTCCCCAATTCTCTTTTACAGAGGAAAAAAGATAAAGGGGCGCCTGGCTGGCTCAGTCAGAAGAGCATGGGACTCTTGATCTCGAGGTCATGATTTCGAGCCTCACATTGGGCGTAAAGAACTCACATTTCCTTGATTCTCTAAGTATAGTGATAGCAACTCCAGTTCAGCTAAAAGTGATAACATATGGTATTTTGTAGTTTATTAAGTGATTTCTTGTCCAATATCGATAAAACAGATGTTAATGTCCACAGTGTTAAAACAAGGAACTGAAGGTCAGGAAAGTTACATAAGTCACTTGGAAAGATGGAAAAAGGAAAGAATTGAATACAGCAAAGTGAAAGGACTACAGACTGGGAGTCAGAAGATGCATATTCTAGTCTCCATTAAGCCTTCAATTACCAAAGTTTCTTTAAGGACACTTTGGCCAGACCTCATCTTCAAAACAGAAAATGATACTAGATCTCCCAGGCAGGACCGATATTCTGCCACTATACAATAGGAAGGCTGAAACAGTTGTTAAAACATTGAAACACTTCCATGCTGGTTGAGAAAGGAGTAATACGCAATGTAGCAGAGGCTCCAGACCCACCTTTGTGCCTGTTCCAGCCACATAGCTAGTGACCACTGGAAAGCTCCATCTGGGCCGTATCTGTTAATGTCAACCCTGTTCATAGGGTTCTTGCTCCTTAACATTTTCTTAATGTGTATTTCCTTCTTTCTTCCCTCTCCTGCCACAGAGATAAGCAAAAACAACTATACTGATCTAAACCCTCTGATAAACACGATGATCAATTCAAAATATACCCAAGGAATCCAAGCTGCCAATGTCCTGCTGTCCCTCAGACTTGTTGGGATACTGAACCAATACCAAGAACAACAGCTGATCCAACAAGTCAAATGCAATGTGAATAGTCATGGTGAGTGCCTCTGGAAGATTTAGAAGACTTACCTATCCATAAAGGTTATATCCAGCAAGAGATCTTTGGAAAATATTTTGTATCCAAAGTATACCCTCTACATCTATCCTAGCTGTAGAAAATTATAGGGGACAGAAAAGTACCTCAAAACCTCAATTCTCTGCCACTTACTCTAGAGATAGTCCTTACTTCTGTGGGTCCTGAAAAACAATTTCTTTAGAAAGTTCACAGGAAAAGCAAAATAAAATTTAGGTTCTTATTTGCTAATACTGTTATACAAGCTAATTGAGTTTACAACCAGTCAGGGATATGGGCCACAAGTAAGAAAGCTGACAATAGAAAGAGAACCACAGAGAAACAGTGATGTGGACTAGGTTTGAGTGCAAGCTCCACCCTGTCCTTCATGTCAATACTGAGCCTTAGCTTTCAAACTAAGATAAGGGGAAAATGAAGCCAGCCCCTACCTACCTCACAATATTTTTGTAAGAATTATGAGAAGACTGAGAATTTTGATACTCTGTAAGGCAGAACATCATGTCAATTATTACTCTTTTGGCAATATGGCATCCACCAAGAGAGAAAACCTCTAGATTTTATTCTTATTTTATTTTTCTTCTCTTTAAATTTTTATAAGGATTGTGTGATTCCAAAAACCTCCAATGATTTCATGGGAAAGATTAAGATCTAGCATCCATTTATACATTACTGCTGGGAATAAAGAGGAGAACAGTAAAATGTTGGCATAGAGTGGGGAAAAAAGAAAGAACTGACAGGTAATGTAAATCACAAGAAAGACAAGAGGCCAGAAAAAAAAATTACAAGCATGGACTTTGTTCAACTTGAATACTTCTCTTTACAGACTCAACATTAACCTCAGGACAGCTTGCCTTGGCTATACTGGCTTTGGGAGCATGCAAAAAGCCTAATGAAACACCTGCAAGTTACTCTTACTTGGTCAGAAAACTAAGAATTAAATTCGAAGCAGAAATTAAAAATATGGGTGAGAATCAAATGTTCAGAGGCCCTGGACAACCTTGTCTTCTCTTCCACTGGTTCAGAACTGAAGGAAGTTTCCATTCAGTCTTTCTTCTGTTAATTGTATTCATCCATATATCATTGCAGAACACTTCCCCTTCTTCCCTCCTCCAACAGGTATCTTGAATTTTCTTTGCAAATAGAGTCAACTCAGCATTGACTCTACATCAACATTACATGTGATGATACACACACACCCAAACACAAACACACACACACACACAAATTATAGGACACTGTTCTCTTGATCTCTAGAAGCTTGTCTTTAGACCAATAATGAAATATGCGAGAAACAGCTGAGCAACACGAGACACTATGTCATAAGTACCAAAGCATAGAATACTAGTATAAGAGCTATCGATGGCCATAAGTAATTTGTTACGAGGAAAAGTAGGCTGATCGTGACAGCTGCCAGTGAGATGCATTGTTTTTATTTCAACATCCACCCAATATATATCCTAGTTTTCATTAAGCCTCTCTGATCCTATCTTCTTTCAGGACGGCTTCTACTTCTACTTATAGTTTAAACACATTACCATTGAAACTGCAAGAGGCTTAGTGGTGAGAAATTTGTGTTCTAGTCCTAGCTCTGTAACCACCTGAACATCAGGATAGTATTTTAATCACTTTAGCACTGAGTCTCTCCTCAGTTATGAAATGAAAGGAATTGAATTGAATTTGGTAGCTCTTAGCAGCCTTTAGATTTCTCAGGTTTCATGACTCTATGAGTGATCTTCCCCTTCTATTACTCACCTCTCCTTAAATGAAAAGAAATTCGAATAAAGCAAGTAGGAACAGATTGAAAACTTACTACTCCAGTATTATCTCATGAATAAGGTATTTCTCTCCTCTCTGACAGGAAAACACAATGGCAATCCACTGACTAACTACTATCAGCTCAGCCTGGATGTTTTGGCCTTATGTCTATTCAGGGGGAAATATTCAATAACCAAAGTTGCTGAAATCTTCAATCCTGAAAATAAAAATTTCTATTTTAAGGGACAGTTCTCAGTAGGTGAGTCATTAAACCCAGTTCCTTTGGCGTAAAAGATACCGGTAAGTCTTTTCCTTTGACTTTTTGTACCAGTAAGTACTTGGACTGTTTTTTTTAACCTCTTTATGCTAGTATCCAGGGAAAAGAATTTTCTTTTTGAGAGGAATGGATATTGGGGAGCATTTAAGCATCTTTCTAGATGTGTACCATAGTAGAAAGATCTGGTTCCTATTCTACCTTTTCATTGAGTTATATGACCAGTAGATGTTAACTCTTGCCTTGAATTTTTCCATTTGTATAATAAGGATAGATTGTGAGAACCCTCCTATAAGACATTTGAAGAAGTAGAAGTATTAGTGAAAGGAAAAAAGTGGAAGTAATTTATTTTAATTTTCCCTCTTTCTCTAATTTATTGGGACCATTTGGATGTGTGGGCTTACTTGGACAACACAACCTCTCCAGTGACAAGGCCCAATACTTAATCAATAAAGTCTATATCCTCAAAGGATAAGGACCAGCAATCTTCTCCTCAGTCAGCTTACACATCCAGAAAGAAGCCCCCCCCTAGACAGCTAGTATTGTTGCCCAGCCCCTATGGATCCAGATACACAAGCTCGTCTTTCTCAAATAGGCCTGAAGAAAATCACTACTCAGTATCTCTGGATAATAAAGAGAGTATGAGATTATCATATCATTTCTATGGGAGAGAGAAGGTACCACACCTAAATAATTCAAGGGAAACTAAATAATAAGACAGAAAAACACCTTATTCTGCCTTCTTCCAATCTCTTGCCTCATCATCTCCCTTAAGAAGGCTTATTGGAAAACAATTTTCTTAAGAGCTATTTCCTAATCAGCCTAATGGAAACACTGAAAAATTGCAGAGACATGTTTTGTTTGGTGTATCATACAGAATTCACTCTATTCCTTTGCCAATATGGCTGAGAGATGAAAACATGAGAACAGCCAAGATGTAGAAGTGGAAGACTGTTCAAGGGTACGCATCTGCAAATCCATATGTATATTTCTCTGGTGACCTATTGAGTACAAGGTACACGGTTACTCAACATAAGGAAGGGATCTTGAAATATCTGAGTGGTTAGTGCTGGAGGGATGATTGCTGTATCCTGAAATCCTTCTCTCCCATCATCGACTAGCATGACCCACTTTCCCAGTTTGCCCAGACCCGTCCTTCTTTTAGCAATGAAAATCCTACATACCAGGAGACCCCTCAGTCCAAGGCAAACTGGGATGGTTGGTCACCCTATAACCAATGTTTTTATTTCCTGGCAGATACTGGTGCAATGGCTGTCCTGGCTCTGACTTGTGTGAAGAAGGATATAATAAATGGGAAAAAAAAACCAGATAAGGAGGATTTAAATAATATCAATAGTCACATAAAGTCACTGATAGAGAAGATTCTTTCTCAGAAAAAAGAAAATGGTCTCCTTGGAAACACATATAGTACAGGAGAAGCCATGCAGGTAAGTCAGAGGACAAAACAGGAGACAGAAAAGGGAGTCATGAAAGCAAGAAGAGCTGTATACTTTCTTATTGGCCTCCTAAGATATTACCCATTCTGTTTCGTATTCTAACTGATTTTATGTGATTCCCCTCCCCTGATGGAAATGTATTCTCCTCACCTTCAATCTTTACCTTTCCATGTCCAATGTTTCCATGAAGATTATCCTTACTACAATTTTTTTTGTAATTCTACAGTGTACTACAACCTGTTATGTTGATCTATCAAATGTAATTTCACATCTTACCATATGCCATTGTTTGGCATTTGCATCTTTCCTCCCAAATTGCATCATTGTTTTCCCAGTAATAAGTGTCAGTAGTAGTGATGGCAGATTGTATTTGTTGACATAGTCAATAATGCACACAACAATCCAATGAGGAAGGAATTGTCTCCATTTCCCAGTCACGGAGTATCAGTAACTTGCCTAATATTACAAAGCCAAAAAGTGATACAGACAGGGATGGAAACTGTTGGATTCAAAATTCACACTCTGCCCCTACACTGTCCTGTATATGTTCCTTGAAGTGTGGGGCTTTATTCCTGCATCAACTCACTGATTTACGCAACTCGAAGGGGTAGATACAAAAAGAGAGGAAGAGTTACAGAAAAAAAAATTTCACTGACTCTTTAGTATGAATAGGGGTCTTTCAGGCTGCTCCAGGAGGAAAGGGCTTTCAAAGGGAGATAGGACAAGGGCAAAGACCTAAGGCTTGAAAAAACATAACATATTTTAGGAAGATCAAGGTGTTCAAGCAGGACCAGCACAAGATCCTTAGGAAAAATTACAAGATGAAGCTAGAGACGTAACAGGGGTCCAATCACATAGGCTGTTTTTACTATTGTTGCTGTTGATGCTGTTGTTTGCCTTTATGAGTTTGGACTTAATAAAACAGTAGTTTCCCATTCAGCCTGCACATTTGAATCACGCAGAGGAGGTCTGGGAAAACATTAACCTGTAGGCTCCACACCAGCCAGTTAATAAAGAAACTTAGACGTGGAGCATGGGCTTTGGATCTGTTTTAAAACCCTCCAGGTGATCTTCATTCACAGCAGAATTAGAGCTACTTGTCTACAAGACAGTTTCTAAGAGGAAACTATGATCCTTTAATCTAAGAGGATCTATGATCCTTTTTTAAAAATATCCCACAAAGGTTTGTGGACTTCTTGGTTAATTTAAAGTTTCCCTGAGAAACTACAGAGCCACGTCTGTAGGTCCAGCCCATTTTAGTACTTGTCTTGCTCACTCGGATACCCTAACTGTTCCTACCCCATCATTCTGTCCCTTCAACACAGTTCACATCTGCCACTTAGACAGTTTCTATTCAAGAACCTATCAGACTCCCAACTGTCAAGCAAAAAATGTCAGACACCTCACCCTGAAATTCTAGTGTCTACCAATCTGGCCCAACCTCCTTCTCCAGCTTGTTCT
This sequence comes from Paguma larvata, assembly GCA_030068075.1. Classification (NCBI taxonomy): domain Eukaryota; kingdom Metazoa; phylum Chordata; class Mammalia; order Carnivora; family Viverridae; genus Paguma; species Paguma larvata. Next base: position 101,960,133 of record CM057831.1, on the reverse strand, counting down.
TCCACTATCACCCCGAGTCTCCCCGATGCCCTCCCAGGACAGGAGGAATCCTCTGGGGGTTCTGCCAAAAGGCAGTCTCAAAACAGACAGGCCATGCCCTGGCCGCACTTACTTTAGCATCCTTGATAATGCTGTCCCCTCTACGAATAGTACCCCCCTGCTGATGTCACCTACTGAACTGCCATCCTACCGTCAACACCTATTTCAAAGACCACCTTAACCACCAATGCTTTCCAATCTGTCACTAATGTTTACATGCTCTTCTCTTCTTAAAGGCCAAGGCATTGGATGTTTCTCCTAAGGCATTTATCTGAGGGGCTCCTTTATGAATATCTGCCTATTAACAATGTCTGTCAAGTGCCACCTATGTGGCAGGTATTGTTCCAGTGTTGGGGCTACAAGAATGAAAAGGGTAGAGAAAGCCTTTGCTCATGGATGCTATTATCCGTTGTATTATTAAGCAATTCCCCACCTCCCACCCGCCCCCAAACACTTTATAAACTTATTGGGGGATGGAACACTTAGGTGGCTCAGTTGGATAAGTATCCAACTCCTGATTTTAGCTCAGATCAAGATCTCATGGTCATGGGATGAAGCCCCATGTCAGGGTCCACGCTGGGCACAGACCCTGCTTAAGATCCCCCCCCCAATAATAAAAATAAATAAATAATAAATAAATAAATAAATAAATAAATAAATAAATGTTTTGGTGGCAGAAAAGGTATCCTAGTTCTCCAAGGTGCTTCCCCTGTGGTCAATGTCCAGCAAATATTTACCACATTGGTTAGATATAAGCTTTTCCTTAATTTGATGTATCTCTCATTCATTCTTATTCCCTCTCATTCTCTCTCATCCATTAGGCTCTCTTTGTCTCACCAGATTATTACGATGAAAGTCAGTGGGATTGCCAACAAACTCTGGACACAGTGGTCAATGAAATTCATAAAGGAGCATTCCATATGCCAACTGCTGCAGCTCAAATCTTACCCGCTCTGATGGGAAAGACCTACTTGAATGTTAACAAACACTCTCCTTGTGTCTATGGCTCAGGTAGTGCACTAAAGAGAATAATACCCAAAGTATGTGAGTCTAAGGTATCCTTAGGGACCAACTGTGATCAGATAAAACTCTAAAGTCTAACAGTTCCCAGATAGAACTCAGTCCTCCATCTGTCACCAGCGATTATACCACCTGAAGAATTGTTCTTCATGGGGTAGCAGGTGTTGTTCTTGGTTCAAACATTGATCAACAAGGCAGACATGATTCAGTGATGTCTGTCTCCAAAAGAGTGTTTCCCAATGCTGGATAGAGAGATCTTCTGAGCATTATTCCCATTCTAAACCAAGTGTGGTGTGTCTGACTCTCCATTATGCACAAGGAGTGATACTTGAGGGAACTCCTACATCTCTGCGGGAGGAATATGGCAATCTTATAAGGAAATTACAGTCATTTATTCAAACAACTGATTTTTTAACAAGGTATGAGAAAAGATTTTGTTTTTGTCTCTGTTATCTCTGTATCTTTTCTTTCATCTATGTTCATTCCTAGTTAGCCACTTACAGGTTTAGGGACCTCAGACAAAATGTTTCATCTCTAAACCTCAGTGTACTAATATAAAAAAAAAATACAAATGACAATAGAATCTAACGTGGGTTTTTGTAAGGAGTGACTAAGATAATCCATGTAAAGGGTTAGTACAGTGCCTGGCACCTAATATATTTTCAATAAATGTTAAGAAATAAAAAGCCATCCCCAAAAAGGAAGGATTATTGTATGCTGTACTAAAGCAAAAACAAAATCAGGAGCCTCTGGGAGAAACAGGAGATGCATCAAGTGAATTGCTCAAAGAGCTAGGAATAGAGTTGAGCACACGTATTTACAAGCTGGTGACTATCTCGTTTAGTCAAAAGAGAGATCTGCCCCTTGATTCCTGATTCTTGCTCCTTTTAGCAAATCCTATTTTGCATAAAAGAAAGGAGACCTAGGACTGGGGTCAGATGGGTATGTAAACTCTAACATCATTTTTATTCTTCTGAATAGTAATTCTTCTCTGCTTTTCTGTCTCTGCCTGGTAACTTCAACATCTTCACTGTGGAACCTATAACAGTGACACCTCCTCTCTCACCTTCACAAATCCAAGTGAATTACTCTGTGGTGATAATCAACAAAACATATTCCATCAATGTCTCCGTGGCAAAGGGTTCTGTCTTCCTAGATGTGATGAAGGCAGCTAAGAAACGAAATGAAACTCTATTTCGGTATGTCTGTTATGCAACCTAAGGTGATGGTTTTTGGTGATTTTAAAGACTCGGTAAGAATACATAAGCACCTGATACAAAGTACGTTTGAAATTCTTCTTCACCGGTAACTTTGCTGCCCATCTACATCACACGGCAGGGATTTAAAAAAAGGTAAGACTATACATCTTCTAGCACCCAATAGATGTTAAATTAATGTTCACCTAATGTGTGAATAAATCCGAGGGATCTCTCTTCTATCAGGAAAATTCTTTCAACCAATAGAACCTCTTAGGTCAGTCATTTTGTGTTTAGAACAGTGGTTCATTATTTTTGAATCACTGAGCTCTTTGAAAATGAGATGAAGGGCACCTGGGTGGCTCAGTCAGTTGAGTGTTCGACTCTTCATTTCAGCTAATGGTTCAGGATGTTAAGCCCTGCAACTGGCTCTGCGTTGACACCATGGAGCCTGCTTGGGATTCTCTCAAACTCTCACTCTTTCTCCCCACCCCTGCCACTCATGTGCGCTCTCTCCCTCTCTCTCAAAATAAATAACTAAATAACCTTAAAAAACAAAAGGAAAGCAGATGAATGCAATGGATGCTCATCCTGGACAGATAAACACACACAGTAAATGTATCCTTTAAATCAAAGGTTTCACAAATGCACTGAAACCTCTCCATGCTCCCCCACTTCAGATTCCTGGAACCCTAGATTAAGTTTCCAGGCCACAGAGGTCAAATATTAAAATTAAAATATTGACTTTGCCTCTGAAAGATATGGTTCCTTTGACTCCCTAAATCTAATGGACAAGTATTTACTGCACTGGGTGACAAGATGTGAGATGCCAAAATGTAAGAAAAATCATATATAAGAAATATGTAATATAAATAAATATTATAAATGTTGCTTTCAAGGGCTCGCAGGAAGGCAGAGAAATGAGACCAGGGAATATAAAACAGACACTGGCCATGTCACATTAAAATAAACACAATATGAAACATTAAATTATTCTTTCCTGTTCCTCTTTCCTAAGAGAAAGCCCACTAGCTTATGGTGCCTGAAGGACGTGAGGGGAACATTTTCTTCGGCGCTTTAGTGTCTTTAACAGTTACCATCTTGGGGCAGAAGATTAGCAGTCGTTGACTGCAGTTTCTCCTACGAAAGGATGCAGGGGCAGAAACAGAGCATCATTCCCGTAGTTTAGCACAGATTATGGAGTCCCTGCAGCAGAATCACCTGCAGTGTTTATGAAACATGAAGTTTCCTAATCCCCACCCAAATCTATAGAATCAAAGTATCTGAGGACAGCCCAGCAAATCTGCCCTTTTGGATGATAGCTTCAAGTGATTCTGGGGTACACTGAAGTTTGATAAATGCCCACAGAAGGTTGCCTTTGAAAATTCTAAGTTCCTATAACCCATTTACTGTCCCCACAGTTTCACAGTGGAGGAGAGCTCATGGGGCCCCTATGTCACCTCTGTTCAGGGCTTAAAGGCCAACAATAACAACAGAACCTTCTGGGAGCTCCTGAGTAACGGCAAACCGCTGGACCAAGGTAAGGGAGGGACAGATGTGAGTGACAATGCCCAAAGCATCCAGATGTGAGGGTGTCAGCTTTTGTGGTGAGCGTGCCGAGGCAGTGGGAAAGTGAGATCCATTATTCGGTGATTTGGTGGCTAAATCATCTGACCCACTTCTCATTCTTCCTTTTCAGGAGTCGGTAGTTACGTTGTGCATGAGGGAGAGAATTTGGAGGTTCGTTGGAGCACATACTAATTAACTCAAACCTTCCTCAGCTGGATCTCATCCTTTAGCAGTGGAATTGCAGGTGGAAAGTAGCTTCGTGCTTTCCTTCTCCTTCATCTCAATTTCAATAGGAGAGTCAATAACCACCCCCCCCTTTTCTCTTTGCACATTCAATAAAAGGTCGACAGCTATACGAAAAGAGCGTGTTCTAACCATTTCATTTTAAAAGGGGAAGGAAGACCACCACAGGAAGAGGGAACTGAAAACAGATTAGACTAGTGTCTAAGCTGAGTTCTACTCAAGGTTCTACTACTAATCATGTAGGTGATCTTGGGCAATGGCGGGAATAGAGAATAGGTTCATAGATCCAATGTTGAAGCAGCAGCAGATGAGATCAAGCAGGCCCAGATATAAGGGATGAACCAAGTGGACACTGACCTCATAAAGGCAGTGGGAAGGGAGAAAAATACTGCTCTGGAGAAAGACGGAAATGTGAGTCCTATAGATAAAAGGTTAGTCCATAAAGCCTGAGGAATAATATCATCCCCTCACCCAGCTGTCTCTCCTGGATCCCATTTGATCTTCTCCCACATTTATTTATCTTTTTCTTCCCCATAAAAATCACTCTGATATTCGTATCATCAAAACACACAGCCGGAAAAAAATACCTTTGGTGTTCATTTCAGCAGAATTCACGTTTTAAAATATATCTATCGAATCACATGTGAGAACCATGAGCTGGTTTATACTTTATACTGAGTGCTTGAGCTACATGCACATACAGTCGGGAGCAACACATGCCTTTAAGAGGCCAAAGGGCAAATACTTCTTCCCATAAAGCATAAAATAGCCCATTTAAAGCAACTCCAAGGGGCGCCTGGGCTGCTCATGTCCGACTCTTGATTTTGACTCAGGTCATAATCTCATGTCATTAATTGAGTCCCAGGTCAGGCTCTGAGCTGGGCATGGAGCCTGATTAGGATTCTCTCTCTCCCCCTATGTCCTTCCCCTGCTTGTATCCTCTCTCTCTCTCTCTCTCAAAAAAATAAATAAAGATAAATTTTTAAAAATTTTAAAGCAACCCCCAAAAAGAAGAGGCCTTCAGGTAGAGTTACTTAATTATTTTATCAATGTCTCCCTCAGATGAATTGAATGTTTTCTTCATGATACGCTTAGCTTCCTCTCCTTCACAAGCAACACTGCTTTACAGTTAGGTTTGATGATTGCTTTGAGGTATGATCCTTGACCTTTAGGGTCAATAAACCCTCTTCTTCATTAACTGGATGTGACAGATGCCCTTATAACTAGACAGCAATGAATTCTATCCCCTTGGGTCTATGTCTCATCCCGGAAGCTAAACTAGAGACAGAGGACTTCTGCAGTGCTGTTTGCATGGCGCAGCAGCTGTCAGACCTGTTTGTAGACCCTGCAAGTCATGTCCTATTGATGAATAATGGTTTCCAGTGACAGATGTGCAAAACGCTATAACTGTCATTCCTGTCATATGTCACATATATGTCACACATATGGTCATACATAGTGTGACCATACAACCTATCATCCACCCACAAAACAGTAAAGAATGAAAGTGAACACTATTAATATTTACACTTAAAAAAACACATTGAAAACCGGGAGCAAGCTGGGAATAAACAGGATATGTGGTCAGTTTCATCCATAATGAAGCTTTTGTCTAATAAAGTTCAAGCAAAAAAATAACAGAAAGTATTGACTCTGCAATGGACTGATGATTGACTCACTGTAACAAAGTTGGAATAGGTCCCTTGAGATGCTGGACCATGTCTCAATGATTCTAGCTCACTTTCAATAATAACCAGTCAACACCAGTAAAACACACAATTTGTATTAGACTCCTTTGCCCAAATGGAGTATAAGACTATTCTCATTGACACACTGACCTTAAATCAAATAACACCCAATCACAGCATGAAAAAGTCATTTCTTTTGCAATTCTCAGTTCATTCCTCTCGTTCAATCAAATATAAAATATTACTTTATGCCACTGTGTTTCTAACACTTCCCTGTAGCACTGTGACCTCTATTATTAACATACAGAGCTGAGTTACTGGAAAGAGTGGTCCCATAGTAAAAAATGATAACATTGCTCTCTGATAGGAATGCCTCTAAGTCTCAGGAACAGACAAGGAAGTTAATGGAGTAACATTCCCTTAGTGTTCTATTGACGTTGTGAAGAGAATCCTAGTTCTGGCCACACTTGCTTTATGAGAACTTCTCATGGCTTGGGACTATGAAAGAACCAAGACTGAGTCTGAGGGGAAATACTTCCATCTGCTGCCATAGAATAATCAACACAAATAAACCTTTCAGATGCCCAGAGAGAGTCTGGGTACTTGGATACTAGAAAACTAGACACAGGATAAAACAGGCAAATAAATGAATAAATAAGTTCAGTCGATGGTTACCCAAGGGCTGTCAAAACACATGAGTTGAGAAATGTATGGCCTGTGTGGTTCCTGTTCTGAAAGATATTTGCTAAGTGAGAGAATTGTATCATAATCAGTCTTGCAGCAACCATGGCTGTAAGTGGCAATTTATAAGGAAGTCTATGTTTAAATATGCATATGAGGGGTAGGGTCATCTCAAGATGGTCGTGAGCAGACTCTGACACCAAAGGTCAGCGTCATTCTGGGTTCCTAATCTTGTACTAGATTCTTCTTGCTGCTGTTAACAAACGACCACTAATTTAGCTGACAACAAATACATCACTGTACAGCTCTGGAGGTCAGAAGTCAGAAATCGATCCTACTGGGATAAAATCAAGGTGTTGAAACGGCTGAGTTCCTTCTGGAGGTTGAAGAGGAGAATCCATTTCCTCACCTTTTCCAGCCTGGAGGCAGCAGCATTCCTCCACCTTCAAAGCCAGCAATTGTATCACTCCGACCTGTGTCCATCACCACATCGCCTTCCCTGACTTTCACCCACCTGCCACCCTCTTCCACTTGTAAGGACTTCTGATGATATGGGGCTGCCCCAATAATCCAAATAATCTTCTATGTTAAAGTCAGCTCAGTAGCAACCTAAATTTCCCCTTTCCATGTGACCTAACATACTCACAGGTCCCAGGGTTAGAGATGTGGACATGTTAGGGTGTGGGGGCATTATGGCACCCACCACTCCTTCACATGGCATGTAAACTCTTCCAATGTGCTGACTCACACTGTCTTTCTGGCTTCATCTCCCACCACACACCATGTATTACTTAATAATATAAGTCACCTTAAAACCTGATAGCTTAAAACAAGATTTATTCTCTCACAGTTTCCAGGGGTCAAGGTCTCTCAACAAGGCCACAAACAAGATGTTGACTGAGGCGTCATCTCCAAGCTCAACTGGGGAAGGATCTGCATTCAAGTTCATTCACATGGTTGTTAACAGGATTCTTCCTGCCCTCGCTCTTCACTGGAGGCTGCTCCCAATTCTATGTCATATAGGTTTCCCAATCAGGCAGCTCAGAACATGGCAGCCAGCTTTCTCAGGGCAAACAGAAGGAAGAGCCAGAGAGAGACGGCAAGCAAGAGGGAAGATGGCCTTTTGCCATCTTATAACTTTTGCTGTAGTGTATTCATTAGAAGTGAGGCCAGCCCACACTCTGAAGAAGGAGATATCACAAGGGTGTGAACCAGGAGATGGAACATGGGGCCATGATAGAAGCTGTCTAATGCACCCCAGTAGGTGTCCTGTGCTCTCATCACAAAACCACCAACACTAGCCAAAAAAGAAAAACAGCTTTGTTACCCAGGTCTTATATTCGTTCATTAATTTTCTTATCCACCAAGTCTTTATTCTGTTCCTACTGTGAACTACTGGCTCCAGGGTTGGAGATAGAACAGTGAAAAGGAGACAAAGACCCATTCGCCTGAGAGCAAACATTCTAGTGCAAAAGGAGATGGGAAACAAATCATGTGCACAGCGTGAGAGTGAGGAGTCAGGCCAGGCAAGGGGCACAGTGGGTGTCTTTGGGGGTGAGGCTATCTTATACATAAGACAGAAGGTCTGAGAGAAAGCTGGCCTTTGAGCGAAGGCGTGAAGGAAGTGTGGGAGCCACCATGAGAATATTTGGAGGAGGAGCTTCCTGGGCAACGGGGACAGCAAGTGCCAAGGCGGGTGACAGGTTCAGGGAACAAAGAGTTCAGGGCAGCTGGAGCAGAGGGAGCAAGGGAAGAAAGCAGTTGGAGGTGAGGCCCAAAAGGCAACCAGGAGCCAGATCTTACAGGGCCTTGTAGGTCATTAAGAGGACTTTGAACTTTATTCCAAGATGGGAGCCACTGCAAAACGTACCTCTAGAAAAGCCACTTAAAATCTAGTAGTTACAAACAAAATTAGTACCCACCTTCATAATCCAAGGCTTTATTTCTGTTGTATATTAGACGGAGGTATTGCTTTACTATAGCTATATTTCTGATATAGAAAATCTATATAAATAATCTATCTATATAAATTCTGATATAGAAATATCTGATATAGTATATATACATATATATACTATAAGTATTACTAATACTTATAGCACAGTAATACTTCATACATATAATCATTGACCCACATTGTCTAAGCATACTTTTTTGTTTATTAATTTTTTTGAAAAAGAGAGATGGAGCACAAGCATGAGTGGGGGAGGTGCAGAGAGAGAGAAAGAGAGAGAGAGAGAGAGAGAGAGAGAGAAAACCAAGCAGGCCTCACAATGTCAGCACTGAGCCCAACATGGGGCTCGAACTCACAAATCATGACATCATGACCTGAGCTGAAATCAAAAGTTGGACACTTAACCGGCTGAACCACGCAGGTAGCACCTCCACATTTTCTAATTATTACTTGAAGATAATAACGGGAAGCCCTGGGTGTTTGAAACTACTTTGTCCCCAGAAAAGGAAAGAGAAGCCAAATAAAACAATTTCTGGGAACCTCCGGTCCTATGCTTGCCTGAAGTCAAACAGTCTCCAGGAGCCAAGGCCAGGACCTAGGTCACAGTGACTTATAACCGGATAAAGCCCAACTTCACCTGGCAGATCCTCACCCGACTGCATTAAAGGGCATATTGTAAAGCCTGTGCCTGAACCAGAAGTAAGGCAGTGCCATAGGAATTCCCTGACCCTCGGTGAAGTGCCTGATGATAAAGAGCCACAGGGGCACCTGGGTGGCTCAGACGGTTGGGCATCTGACTATGGCTCAGGTCATGATCTGACAGTTCATGAGTTCAAACCCTGCATCGGACTCACTGCTGTAAGTGTGGAGCCTGCTTCACATCCTCTGTCCCTTTCTTGCTCTGCCCCTGCCTGCTCGTTCTCTCTCTTAAAAATAACCATTTAAAAAAAAAAAAAAAAAAACAGCCAGGAGGTGATCTGAGCAGGTGTCTAAAGGCCCAGGAGGAAGGTCCATTTATACTCGCTCGCTCACCAGCCAAGCTCCTGATCTAATGGCCCAGGATGGTGGTAAAGGGCATTTCATCATCACTGCCTTCGCTGCATGCTCAGCCCCAATGTCTCATACTGACGGTGCCAGCTAGAAGTCACCTTCCACACCTTGCAGGGTCTAGAGTACTTAGATAAGCGTATGGAAATTAGTTCCGTCAGGGAGAAAGAGGTCAGCAGAGGTCGTTAGGAGTGGCTGGGAGGGAGAGGAGGGCAGACTGCTCTACAAAGAGAAGCATATATAAGAGAAAGGAGAGAAACACTCTACTTTCAAACACTGGGATTCGGGCACGGGACCCATAGACAGGACAAGAAGACAGTGGGATGGCCTGGTTCACCCTCTACCTCCTGAACCTTCTCTGGGCCGTGGCTGGGACCAACACCCAGACCCAGAGCTCATGCTGTGAGTATAGTGTTTCCTCCAGAGAGGTCAGGGAAGCCGTGACCCCGGGGACAGGGGCAAACCTCACAAGCTGAGGTCAGCTGAGGAGAAAGGGACTGGAAACAGCAACCACTGCAGGAGTTCCAAGTGGGTGAGTCAGGAAGAGTGTATGGTTCATCTTTCCTAGCTCAACAGTGTAAGTTCTTCCAGAAGAAAGTATATGCATATTATTTATTTATTTATACGTTTATTTATTTAGTTTTGATTAAGAGGGAGCGAGCAAGAGAGAGAGAGAGAACAGTGGGGGAGATGCAGAAAGAGCAGGAGAGAGAGAATTCCAAGCACGCTGCACCCGCGCAGACCCTGACTTTGGGGCTAGACCTCATGAACCCTGAGATCATGACCTGAGCAGAAATCAAGAGTCAGACGCTTAACCGACTGTGTCACCCAGGCGCCCCGAATTCTATGCATTTTGCATTAAGAGAGACTGAAATCCTGGTGCAGGAATGATGGCTGGTGGCACAGAGAGAGATGCTCAGAGCTGTTCTGACCACGTGCCACTGCTAGCGGGGATGTGGGTACTCGCCCAGGACTGGTCACATCCCCAGCCTTCTGTGTTTTCCACGTCAGATTGAGAAAAAATGCAAAGAAAACAGTCCCTTCAAGGAACGTGCTGGAATAATATGAAATGCCCATGAAACACATTGCTTGAAGTTACTAAGTGAGAAGTCACTTTCTTAAAATTAAGGGTTATTTGAGAAGATGGTAGGTTTAATTGGCCTCAGAGGAAAGTCTCAAGGTTTTCTCCATTTTTCTTTAATAATCATCCCTACATGGGGGTGTCCTGGAAGGTACTAATGCTAATCCTGTCTTCTGACTGACTCACAGGAAACATGTTTCTGAGATGAGAGAGATTAGGGGATTAATAAATGCCTTTCTCTTCTCAGCTGTCCCCCCAACACAGCAGCCCTTGGTGAATGGCATACAAGCGCTCATGGAGAACTCTGTGACCAGCTCAGCCTTCCCAAATCCCAGCATCCTGATCGCCATGAATCTGGCCGGAGCCTTCAACGTGGAGGCCCAGAAGCTGCTGACTTACAAGCTCATGGCCAGTGACACAGCCGGTGAGAAGTCGGAGCACTCTGAACACTCCCTGACTCTGCAGCGCCAGGTCCTAACTCCACACACCCCCTATTCCCATGCCACCTGCAATTGTACCTGATCACGCAAATAACTTTACCTACAAACCTAGAAAGAAATACGTGTGAAGCCAGATATTTGTAGAAGAGGACAGTAAAGCAGAAAAAGCTCTAGATCAGATGTAAAAAGAGCGGGCTTCCAGTTCTGGCTCTACCACATAGTAGCTCCATGCCCTTGGGGCAGGCACCTGGGTGGCTCAGTCAGTTGGGCATCCAACTCTTGATCTCAGCTCAGGTCTTGATCTCAGGGCTCAGAATTTAAGCCCTGCCTTAAAAAAATAAAAATAACTCTGTGACCTTTAACAGGTCACGGAACCTGACCAACCTCACTTCTTCATCTGCAAAATATAGATAATTCTAACAACAAGAACACTAACACTAAGAATGACAGTATTAATCAAATCATACTCTGCCTACCTCGCAGGAGTAGACCTGAGGATGAAGTGAGACAATAAAGTTAAAGTTATTTTCAGGTATGAATGTATGGGAGTTTTTGCAGCTTTTTCAACAGATACCAAAGATTCTCAATGAAGTTGTCAAGTCACGAAGTGGTCACCAGATTAAACATTCCTTGGGAATTTTTCCACACTGCTTTCCTTAAGGATAGATAGAAAAATCATCTAGGGTTGCCTGATTAGCTCATACAGAAAAGCACTCTTTGATCTCAGAGTTGTGAGTGTGTATCCCATGTTGGGTATACAGTTAACTTAAAAGTAAAATCTTAAAAAAAACCAATCAACATTATTCAAAATTCAAAATGATCTGGACAAGACGCAGAGAGCTCAGCCCTGGCCCCTGGCGCACTCTCCCCTGAGAATACCTTAGTAACTGTTTCGTTCTCTCCTCCACAGACCTGACCATTGGCCAGCTCGCCCTTACCATCATGGCTCTCACCTCCTCCTGCCGAGACCCTGGGAATAAAGTTTCAATTCTACAGAGACAAATGGAAAACTGGGCTCCTTCAAGTAAGATCTCATCAGAAGGGAGGGGAGACTGAGGCGAATGATCCTTCCTGAGAATTTTAAGCCAAGAAAGAAAAAGATGGGCAAATGGAAAGTGAAGGAAGAAACACAAGGTGCCTTTGCTTAGGATCCCTAGATCATCCCACGGTGAGATACTCACTTTGATTCCAAGTGAACCAGAGAAGACCACTGTCCCCAGGGACACAGACTTACGCCATCACCTGAAGATAGCCTCATCCCTTTTACTCTCTTCTCATGCTGGGTGATATTCTTATTCTGAGAAATACTGAAGTCACTTTTTCTAATATGGAGTCTTTTTTTGACAGATTTTCTAAAAATTTCTATTTAAAAAGTTTATCTTTTCCTTCTTTCATGAACATCCTCGTTCTGGTGGATGTTAATCTTACAGAGGCCTCTGTCCCCTTCCCAGGTCCCAATGCTCAGGCTTCAACCTTCTATGGGCCCAGTCTGGCAGTCCTGGCACTGTGCCAGAAGAACCCTGAGACAACCTTACCCATAGCAGCCCGTCTTGCCAAGATCCTGCTGGCCAATTCCTCCCCCTTCAACATGGGTGAGTCGGTCACCACGGCCAAACACTGCCCTGGGCAAGGAACATCAAGGGCACTGAATGGGGGGCCAGAGGGGAAAGCGGGAGGGGGAGCTTTCTTTGAAGGAAGAGCCCAGGATCATGAAAATGTCTGCAAGTGAGAGGTACTTAACAAATACTTGTTGGACATGTGAATTAAGGAATAAATGAAAGGGAAAGAGTAAAACAAAGAAACCAGGACAATAGTTGAAATGTCTTGACAATGACAGAATCTCCATGGAAACAATTAGCATGCCACCCAAGTCAGGAGTTATTTCCAGGCAAATTCTTAAATTATTAAAGCAATGTCTAGACTCAGCCCTACACTGAAACCTCTCTTTTATATTGATGATTCTACACTCTGTTCTTCTCAATGTTTCTCCGTATAACATCCTGATATTCTCTTCCTATTGAACACATACTGTCTGGGGGCACCTGGGTAGCTCAGCTGGTTAAGCACCGACTCTTGCTTTCAGCCCAGGTCATGATCTCACACTTTGTTAGTTCGAGCTCCATATCGGTTCCGAGCTGACAGCTGGGAACCTGTCTGGGAATCTCTCCCTCCCTCCTTCTCTCTCTCTTTCTCTCTCTGCCTCTCTTTCTCTCCCTTTCTCTTTTGAAATAAATAAACAAAAAGTTTTTTAAAATAAATAAACAGATACTGTCTCATCCCTAAACCCATGACGCTCCTCCCCTTCAAGGATACACTGGAACCATCTCATTCCTTCTTCCTGTAACCTTATGGCTGCTTGTGAATGGAAGCTTTTTGCCCTACAGCACCACATCTTTCTCTGTCCACCCGTCAGCAGATGATGCCTGCTCTGAATACTGTCCTCCGTGAGGACATTATTGCATGCCCCTCATTCATGGTCACATGTTCTCCTCTGCCACTCTCCAAGCAATAGCGTGTCTCAGGTTTTCACTCCATACCCATGCTTCCTCAGCAACATCCCTTGCCTCAAGCAAACTCTCTCATTTCAGGCTTTCAGACCAACAAGCAAATTCTCTAGTACCCTCCCTGGGGGTCAAGAGAAGACTGGCCTCCGTATTCCATCTGGGACCTCATGCATTGCTGCGGTGTCTCTGTCACTTGGGGAAATTTGGATTTCTTTGCCAACACTGGTTTCAACAACACTATCCTCTTTCATGAGGTTATACAAACGTCAGGTGGAGATCCCAGTAGGGAGGGGAAGATCAGTGGAAGAAAAGATGTCATCGGGCAAGTCTTGCATTTGTTCTGGTCTTGGCCTCCCAGAGCATACTTACTTAGTCCACATACATTTTCACATGCAAATAATGAAAATGTCCCTGTGCTGGGTGCCATGCGGAGTGCAATGTCCTGCCAGCCAGAAGCTCAGAGAGCACGGTAACAACAAAACAGAGCAGAAAATGTGACATTGCAAAACAGGTCCAAACAACATATGCTAAAAAATGGCCAGGAAGAAGACTGTACCTGTGGCCTGGGCTGACTAGGGAAGGCTTCAATGAAAGGTGGTGAAGGCTCAGCCTTCAAGGATTGGTGATATTTTTAAAGATAAACAGTAGGACAAAAGAAATGGGATTGAACAAAGTGCCAGTCTACATTAATTAAAAGCATGAGCTGTGGAGTCATTTAGATCTGGGTTCTGATCCTGGCCCTGCTACTTACTGGCTGTGTGGCCTTGGGCCATTACTTGGCTCTCTGAGCCTCCATTTCCTCATCCCTTAAATGAGATGATTATAGGTCCTACTTCACAGGTTGTCCTGAATGATAAAGGAGATGATGTAGCTGGAACACAATGAGCACACAGTAAACGTTGCTTGTTCATATTGTTGTGGTGATGGGAGCCTTATCCCCACTGTGATTCACAGACACGGGAGCGATGGTGACCTTGGCTCTGACTTGTATGTACAACAAGATCCCAGTAGGTTCAGAGGAAGGTTACAGAAGTCTGTTTGGTGAGGTATTAAAGGATGTCGTGAAGAATATCAGCATGAGGATCAAAGACAATGGCGTCATTGGAAACATCTACAGTACTGGCCTTGCCATGCAGGTAAACACATCGCCAAGGCTCCACTGGGTCCATGCCAATAAGGTAAGGCGGGATTGTAGGATCAAGAGACCAGTCATCTTGGAAATCTCTGGGAAAGACCAACTAGTGTGTCTTGAGGTAGATTCCTTGTTGCGCTTATGTCTTAGTCTCTAAGACACTACTGGTAAAGTGAAGGCTGAGTGTTAATTCTTCCCTACTTCATAGGCAAAGTGTGAAAATAAAACTGTGTGAATTCTTTTCTCATTCCTGGAAAAAAACATACAAATCAGCCCAAGAAACATATCAGTGTATTAATGATAATGATAGGTTAGTTAATAATATTTACACACTGATGAAAATTTGATATATAAAAAAACTAAGGATATTAAAACGGTGCTCAGAAAAATTGAATTTTCTGATTCCATCTTGCCATTTAACTGTTCTTGTCTTTATCCTTTTACTGAGATCCAAAAAATGTGGACTTGTATTCAAAGTAGTTAATGAAAATACCTAAAGCTGATTGGACATTTAATCTTTGTCAAGCTCTTTAACAGTCTCGATCTCATTTCAACATCACACAGTGCTCTCAATCGCAGAGCCAGGTGTGTCTGGTGCCCAGGTCCATACCTAATCCTATGCTTCCCCGGGAATCCGGGTTCTGAGGCTTGGATTCTCTAAGATGCTGCTTGATACATCTCTAAATGCAACCACCTTCCACTGATTAGTGTTGACCAAAGCAGCATCCTCCCATGGAAGACTTATTAAAGATAGTGGGGAGAGATAACCACGTAGAATCAGAAATTAAAGGGTCACTGTGGCCAAATCCTCTAGCCCCAACTGGGAAGTTTGGGCTCCAACGTCTCAAAATGCCTAATGTAATTAACTGGAAAGCTACATCATGACCTTCTCCACTTACAAGCCCAGAAAACAGAGAACCATGGAATTACAATGCAAGCCCTGAACCTGATATACTATACTGGTAGGAAGAAATCCATTTGTGGGGAGGAGTGGAGACTGGCCCTGATTGCACACATTAGAAGTTACCAAAGGGCATGAAGAGACTAGAAGTTAGTTTATGTTAAACATAAGGGTAAACACCAAATCTCTACTCCCATGTGCCATGTGTAGGAGCAATTAATGAGAAAAAAGTCACCTTCCATGTCAGGTCATGGTGAATGAAATTTTGCCATGAAACAAAAGACTGTTTGTTACTGTGACTGAATGATATAAGACCAATCCCAGGGCTCTTGGGAGTGTCACAGGCAGTCTGGAAGGGTATAAGATGGGTTTTATCTATGGCTCACTTAAAATAAACTTGCTACACCTTAGTGACAGACAGAGAAATGTTTGCTTTTGTTAGTTTGACTTGTGAATTCTCTTTGGGATTTTATCACCTGCAGGGTACACTCTGATAAGCTGTGCTGGAGAATTAAAGCTTTTTCCTATGAAAAGGCAAGACCTCATTCATATCAAGGTATCAGAGACCACGTGAATTTCTATCGGTTAGGATACGTATCCTCTCCCTACTCGAGTTAAGGCATACATCTAGAGTTTACTCAGGCAGCCTGTAGTCTAGAATCACCAGATATCTAATGCATAATGTTTTTCTAATTAAAAATGTTCTGGTGTCAAAGCAAAGGGCTCTGGAGATGTAGCAACTTGAGTTTCAATCCCAGATGTGCCACCCTTGTGGGCAAATATTGAATTTCTCTGAATTTCCCTTTCCCAATCATAACAATGATGCAAAAATATTTGTTACAATTCACAAGCATGATGTGATGCTCAATAATTGTTCAAGGTCTCTCACTTTTCAGCCTTCATTTATCACCTTCCAGGACACCAGTGCCCTTCAAGTGGCCTGGGTCACCCACATGGCTTCCCTAAGCATTCATGAGGCACTTCTTCTGTTCCAGAATTTCTTCTCTTGCTTCCAAATATTCCAAAGCCTTCAAAATTCCTCTGATAGACATTTAACCTGGAAAGGGACCTAACAAGCATCTTCATGCTAGTTATTAATGATTTCTCGCAGTATAATGTGTTATTCCTCTCTAACGTATCGGCCCTTGATGTTTTATCCAACGAGCTACATCTTACTTTTGGGATTAGAGAGGTGAATATACCAAGTGAACAAGATATGGCTGCTGAGGAGTACCTACCCGATGCCCCTGAAGCCAAACTGCCCTGTAAAGTGGCCTCTGGCAAGAGCCACAATTCATGGTTGCCAAAGGTAACAGTGATAGCCATGCCTATCCACACCGTCTGGTTGTTCATCAACTGCCTTTGGCTCGCAAACCCAGTTCTGACTCTCCTCTCCCTTCTCTCATTTCCCATTTCAAGATTCAGGTGAATCAGGCAACCAGGAAACTCAGACCATTGACACACTCTGATGGTCATGGTCAGTACAACCCTAAAGTGAGGGAGGTGGTGGTGACAGGTTATATAACCCACATCACAAAAAGTTCTTGCTTATTATTCCATCTGAACCTCAAATGAACCCCCAAAGGGAGGAAGAAATTATGATCTCTACTTGTCCATAAAATATAAAACTCAGCACAGTAGAATGAGTTGCTTCATGTATTTATCAAGAATCAAGTTTGCAACTAACAGAAACTGAAATAATTTAAGAAAAAATGGGGCTTTACTATTTCATAAAGACTAGAGGGTCCAGAACTGGATTAGTTTCAGAAGGATCGAGAAGAAAGGAATCAAATCATGGTTTCGGGGACCACTCTTCTTTCATCACTCAGCCAGGGTTTTCCTCATTGTCTCCTACTGAATGGCTTCTTTTTTCCTATTTTATTTTTTACATGTTTTTATCTATTTTTGAGAGAGAGACAGAGCATGTGGGAGGGGGCAGAGACAGAGACACAGAATCTGAAGCACGCTCCAGGCTCGGATCCATCAGCACAGAGCCTGACACAGGGCTCGAACGCACAAGCCATGAGATCTCGATTTGAGCTGAAGTCGGACGGTCAGTGGACTGAGCCACCCAGGTGCCCATCTGCATGACTTCTCCGCAGTGGCTGAGGAAGATGGTCACTAGCAGCCCACTGCTTATTATTTTATGTTTTATATAAAACATACTATAAATGCAAGTGCCCTAATAGGTTCCCCAAATCTGTTTGTGCACAGATATTACTTACTTACTTACATGGTCCCAGCTGAATACCCCCAGCAGGAAAGAAAGAAATGCTTCTCTCTCTGAGTGTCTGTATATCAGGGAAAGACTCTGACTAGTGTGTGTGTGTGTGTCCACCAATCACTGTCACCAAAAGGATGGCACTTTAAGATAGCCTAGCCCAGGCCATGAAACCACCCCTCATGGCCAGGGTTGTGGAGCCTCCTGCTGACAGTCCTGACATGAATCCAAAGTGTGGGAGGAGTCCACTAAAGGGTGTGGAGGACAACACAAAACATAAGAGCTCTCCTATGTTTCACTGGACAGGCTCTTCCAGACTAACGCTGCCCCTTGGAGCTCCCTTATCCCAACTCTCACCTCACTCTACCTCAAAGAACTGTTTTATATAAAACATACTATAAATGCAAGTGCCCTAATAGGGTTCCCCAAATCTGTTTGCGCACAGATATTTGTTGTCTGACTGCTATGTGATAGACACTGAGCTAAGAGGTGGGGACATGGCAGTGAACGAGAGAGACGTTGTCCTCAACCTTGGGCAGCTCAGTTTTGGAATTTGGATGATCCCCATGATGAGTGATCAAGTGTATCCCTTATAAAGCTTATAAAGGCCAACTCTCAACTATGCCATATAATCTCTCTCTCTCTCTCTCTCTGTCTCTGTCTCTTTCTCTCTCTCTCTCCTCTCCCAGGCTCTCTCCGTGACACCTGAGCACCCTCCCAAGGAGTGGAACTGCAAGAAGACCATGGACACAATACTTAAGGAGATCGAGCAGGGGAAATTCCACAATCCCATGTCCATTGCCCAAATTCTCCCTTCCCTGAAAGGCAAGACATACCTAGATGTGCCCCATGTGTCTTGTATCCCTGGTAAGAATTCTTAACATCTGCCTTTCCTTATGGTATAAAGTGGCAGCTTATGCCCATAATAATATGTGGATCGTTTTCAAGTAGCATACAGGCTTGTTATGCAGGCAGAGACGCATCTGATTTCCAATTCCCAAGTGCTGTGTCCTAACACACAGCCCCGGCAGCCTGTCCTCAGAGTTCAGCCCACATGTCTACTTCACTCAGTACACATTAAATGAGCACCTACTATAGTAGGTGGTGAAGATGATGCTGAAGATGATAGTGAAATGAGATGATGGTGAAGAGGGAAGGTCCATGGTCTTAACAGTCAGATGATATATAACTTCATTCACTCTTGTGATGAATGCCCCAAACATTATGCAGTATCTTTAGATATCTGCTCTTTACAAGGTCAAGAGATGGATACATAGACAAAGAACACAACATCTGGAAGAATGAAATAAGTATTAAATCAAAATAGAAGCCACATACAGTGCAAGAGCAAAGAAAGTGTGGCCAATCACTGATCTGGTCTGAGAGACTTATGAGAAGAACAGAGTTGGCATTTTAGCCAGACTTGGAGATCTAAATACGAAGCCTTGGTGCTCCCAGACACACCAAAGGAATAGGGTGGAAACATGGCACATTGCTCTTTGATTGAAGTATCTCTATTTTATACATTTGAAATATAATACAAGGATACTTAAAATTCAAACACTGCAGAAATGTACACAAACAAAGTGGATCTCCTGCATAAAAATTTTTATCACTCCAGAGATAACTAGCCTTTGGTAGACATACTTCTAACTCTTCTTTGTAATCAAATACTAGGGTACAGCACTATTCATCTTATCTTGCATGGACTTCCTGGACAAACAGAGATTACCAAACTCCTTGTCTTTCTCAGAATAGAATCTATAGACTATGAACAAGCAACTGGATCCCAGTCACACTGAACATAGCCACATTCACCTAACTCCTGAGACTGCTTCCCAGTGATTTCCCAACCTTAACAAGATGGCTATGGAGTCTTTCCTAGGATTCTACACGATAGTTGCCCAGGTGTTTTGTTAAATGGTCTGAAACCTACTACCTTTGCCTCCAGATTCACAGTGGAAATTCCTTCAAAGCAAGGAAAGCAAAACTAATGCTCCTTGTAAAACTAGCTGTCAGCTCTTCACCCAAGAACAACTCTCTAGAATGGAAATAAGAGCTTCATGGAGTTCCTCAGAACAACCCACAAAGGACACAAAATCATTGCCATTCCTTGAAATTTTTTTTTTAGGATGAGTTGCTAAAAACAGAGATTTTGCACCTAATAGTACAAACTCCAATATCTTTAACAAATTTGGCCTCTTTTGCTCTTCACAGATCATGATGTGCAACCAACCCTCCCCACCCAAACCAACCCTGCTCCCACCTCAGCATCCAACGTCACCGTCAAATACACAATCAATAACCAGCTGAGGGGGGTGGAGCTGCACTTCCATGAGACCATCAATGTCAGTGTGAAAGCTGGATCAGTGCTACTTGTTGTACTACAGGAAGCGCAGCGCAGAAGCCCCATGTTCAAGTGAGTGCTGTAAGCAACACACGCCATTTCCCATAGGTCTCGCCTGAATTCTCATTCTCTCTCTCTCTCTCTCTCTCTCTCTCTCTGCCTGTTCTTACTTTTTTTCCTTCTGATAATTTAACAGATCTTCATCTCATCACCCTTCACGAAGCCTGCAAACTAGCAACTAGGCAAGGCTCTCAGGAAACATTAAATCACACAAGTCAATGTATAATAGAGTTTTACAAACAGGAATTCAAAGGGGAGAGAGTCCGTTGTGGATTAGAATAGTCCAGAAAGCCTTATGGCTTTGGGGCATGTTCGAAGGAGAAGTATGGGAAGACAGTATTCTAGGAAGAGAGAATGACTAGAAAGAAGCATTCAAAGGGTGCCTGGGTGGCTAAATGTCCTCAGTTCAACATCCTACCTGGGCTCAGGTCATGATCTCACAGTTCATTGGTTTGAGCCCCACAGTTCTCACACTCCAGTGAGTGTGTATAACCTGCTTGGGATGCTCTCTACCTCTCTCTCTGCCTTTCCACCAATTGCACCTTCTCTCTTGAAATAAACAAATAAAACTTAAAAAAAAATGGGAGGAGCACTGGAGGCAGAAAGTAGCAAGGAATTGACGGAGCGAGTAGCCAGCTTGACTAGAGAAAAGAATATAAGACTGAATTAAGAAAGTAATGTCCAGATGGATAGTCTTGTTCATGTTGTAAAAAGTCTGAAAAACCAGGCTCAGGAGATTGGATTCCATATTATCAAGAAGCATTGCAAGGTTTTAACAAAGAAAAGTCATGTTGTAAAATGTTCGTTGGGTTGAGAATGGGAGACAAGGAGGAAATCTGGGGTGTGCGAATCTATGAAGTAATGAAGACTCCATCTAGGATAAACAGACTCACACTGAGGAAGACTCCACAGGTCTCTGTGAGTACTGGATGCAAGAGGGCAAGACAGAGAAGCTTCCAAACTTTTGACAGGAATGTCAGGGGGAAAGAATGTCTTTCATAGAAAAAGACTTAATTCCTTTAGATATGTCTAATTGTTGATGTTCAAAACAGAAGGGTTAGGGAGCTTTTGAAGGTAATAGTATGCAACGCTCCTTGGAGTCGTGAGTAAGAGCCCAATGTTGGGCATAAAGACTATTAAAAAAAAAAAAAAAAAAGACCATGAGACAGATCCACATGCTCATTATACACATAGCATGGCTAAGCCCAAAGAGGCTAAGTAACAATCCTAAGAATACATGACATGTAACTAATAGAGTTGACATCTGAACCCAGACTTGACCATGAAGCTCATATTCTTTCCACTGTCCTGTCATAAAGGGAAGAATACAGATGTGTTGATAGTTTGCAAAAAGAGGAAGCAGCAGAGAAATATGGAGAAGGCTAAGATAACATAAGGCGCAGAGGGAACATGCCAGGGCCTAAAAAGGAAAAGAGGAGAGCCTTTTAAGGAAAGATGACATGATGCCAGTTCTGCAGAGAGATGCCAACGAGAATGACTGACCAAGTCTCAGGAAGTGACAACTGACTTGGATGTGGAATCCACCCCACAGGATTGCATCTTGCCTGCTGTCCACAGCCCGGCTCCACAATTTCCCTGACTTCTACACACAGGTCGGGATCAAAGCTGCACTCCAAGATACTGAGCTTTCAAACAACCCTCTGAATCTACCTAACGACTTCTCTGAGCTGAGTTTTAATTTTGCCTGATTTTTCTTTTTCTGACTGTGAATGTCATAAAGACATACAGTAGACAGTTCAGGGGTGATGCATAAAGAAGAAAACACAACATCAACAGTACATCCACAATATAATCACTGTGGATATGTTTTTATAATTTCGTAGGTGGTTTTTTCCTAAGCATCTTGTAAATAGTTGTGCTCCATCACATAGATGGGATAGTTATTTCGTGTACAATGTATGTCCCACATTTTTACTTGATATTATTGGAGGAGCATTTTTAACGTCACTTAAAATTATTGAAAACTACAATTTTGTAAGTGCAAAAAAATTCAATCTTGGATAGTCATCCCATGATTCATGTAATTATTCACCCATATTTGGGCATCTACATTTTCTTAAGTTTGCTTATTGATAGATTTTTCAAAAAAAACTCCATTCATGTTAACTTCATTTCATTAAAAGTGAAGTAACTTAATATTCATTAGTCATTTGTAATTCCTCTTTTGGGCATGATTTTATCTGATATATAAAGCATTTAGAATGTCTCTGTCCCAGGACACCTGGGTAGCTAATCTATTGAGTGGCTAGCTTTTGATTTTGGCTCAGGTCATGATCCCAGGGTCATAGAATTGAGCCCCATCTTGGGCTCCATGCTGAGCCTGAAGCCTGCTTCAGATTTTCTCTCTCTCATTCCCTCTGCCCCTCTCCCTCCCTCTCTCTCTAAAAGAAAATAAAGGGAATGTCTCTGTCCCTTCCTTTAACCTCTTATTGCCTGATTGAAATGAGATGTTAATCATGTACCTGATTTAACTCTTACAGATTTGAAACCACAATGACATCTTGGGGCCTTGTTGTCTCCTCCATCAATAATATTGCTGAAAATGTTCATCATAGGACATACTGGCAATTCCTTAGCGGCAAAATACCTTTGAATGAAGGTGAGAAAGGAAAGGAATCTGGGAATCTCTTCCATAGTCTGAAGGCTACTTTCTTTCATTCCCTTCTTTAATTCATTCATTTACTTAAAAAACAAATAATTGTGAGATTGTATGTATATATATAATAATCATACATACAGTGACTATGCATATATGTACATACACATATATATTATGAATATACATACAATGATTTGATTGAATGATTGAGAGATGATGGGATAGATAGATGATAGATAGAACAGGTGGCTGGCTTTTGAAAATAGCTTTTTTAGGGCATGTGGTTGGCTCAATCGGTGGAGCACCCCACTTCTGATTTTGGCTCAGTTCATGATCCCAGGATTATGAGATTGAATTCCACATTGGGTTCCGAACTGAGCATGGAGCCTGCTTGGGATTCTCTCTCTCTCCATCCCTCTGCCTCCTTCCCCAGCTCTCACACCACATCCTCTCAAAAAAAAAATATATTATATATATATATATGTACATATATATATATGCACACACATATATAAAATTAACGAATTAATTTTATTGCTTTTTTAAAAATCAAAAACCAAAACTCTAGACTATGAGTCAATGGGGTCACATCCAGTGACCAAGACCAAGAAAAGTACACTGACCTACTTAAAGCAATGAGAGTTGAAAAAGGAAAAAGCAGATAATGCAAGAGAGAAAACGAAATGGTGGGGAAAGTAGTATGTAATCTACAAAGATGGCCACTTTAGGATTAAAAACTTAAACACTAACGTTAAAAGAAAAGTACAGTGACTTCCTAGTCTGTGGGAAACAAATATGAGAGATGGGAAACGTAGCCCTTTGTGCAGTGATGTTCTTTTATTTCACACATCAACTCTGCAGAGTTTTGAAACTTTAGAGTCTCATGCATGTCCCACATCTAGCGTGGGCTCGCGAGATAATCAAGCCAGGCGTCCAGCCTGGAGCACGAGTGACCTTCCTCCAATGGCTTCACTCAACATTCATTCTTTTTGCCCTAATGCTTTAAAAAAAAAAAATTCCAAAGAGAAGAACGTTTATGCATGTTTCTATGGGGAAAGAGGCAGGAACAAACTCAGAAAGCAGAACCTTAACATTCTTTAAAGTTGTGCACAAATACTAAAATATTCTCCAAGCTAAAGAAAGCCAGCATGTGGTTTTGTCTAAGGACGATGTTACCTAGTCAAGGTGATGTTTGTTGTCACCGTGCAGGGAGATGTGACACCAAATAAAGTCACAGCAGAGCCCAGCCTGTGACTTTGTAAAGATCCTCATTATACAAGATTACAATGGGAGACATGTTTTCTTAGTGTCTGTCAGGTATTTCACAAAATCTCGGGCACCTGGGTCAGTTGAGCATCCAACTCTTAATTATGGCTCAGGTCGTGATGCCAGGGTCGTGGGATCAAGCCCCTCTATGCTGAGTGTGAATCCTACACAAGATTATCTCTCTGTTTCTCTCTCTCTCTTTCCCTCGGTCACTCTGCCCCTGCTCATGCTCTCTCTCTCTCTAAGAAATTTAAAATAAAATAGGGAAGCCTGGGTGGCTCAGTCGGTTGAGCATCTGACTTCAGCTCAGGTCACAATCTTGCAGTCCTTGAGTTCGAGCCCCACGTCCGGCTCTGTGCTGACAGCTCAGAGCCTGGAGCCTGCTTTGGATTCTGTGTCTCCCTCTCTCTCTGCTCCTCCCCCACTCATGCTGTGTCTCTCTCTGTCTCAAAAATAAATAAAAGTTAAAAAAATTAAAAAAAAATTTTTTTAATAAAATAAAATAAAAAATCTGGCCAGCCAGAATTTGTTGAATTCTGGCAAAGCATATAATAAAGACCTTGAGATCACAGAAGCCTTGGTTAGAAGGTCTTCCGTTTACTTACAGGCTATATCAGACAAGGAATGAATCTTCTCTGAGCCACAGTTTCCAGAGCTATAAAATGGAAATAGTTATAGCCAAAGTTCTTTGGCTTAGTGTGAATATTAGAAATATGGTTTTTAAAATGAATTAAGCAAAATGACTTTTACATAACATGTGTTCAAAAATGCTAAATATGATTATTATTAGTTCTCCTACCACTGTCATCCCAGAAATTATTTAATTATTTTGAATCAGGCTTATCCTTGGAGCCCCTAGGTGGCTATTGGTTGGGCATTTGACTTAGGCTCAGGTCATGATCTTACATTTCGAGAGTTCAACCCCCACATCAGGCTCTGTGCTGACAGCTCAGAGCCTGGAGCTGGCTTTGAATTCTGTGCCTCTCTCTCTCTCTGCCCCTCCCCTGCTTGTACTGTCTCTCTCTCTCAAAAATAAATAAACATTCAAAAATTAAATCAAGCTTATTCTCATACCTTCCAATTACTTTTCTTCTCTGAGGGAAGAATGGTAAACAGAAAGGCCTCTGAGATCCTAAAAAACTTGGACCTGGAATCGTCATTCTTTCCGATGCCCGGCAACTTGGAAGCCATCAATACTGCCATCATCTAACTTTTCTGCCCTGAAAAACAAGAATTCTCAACCCACTGCCCTCTTTATTTCCTCCAAAATCTTCTAAAGTGAACATGAGCTCCTCCTACCTTGAATGTCCTAAATTTGGCTTAAATAAGCTACTTTAATAAGAACCACCATTCACTGCACACTTACTACGTGTCAGGTACTGTATTAGGCATCTGGCAGTCATTTTCCTAATCCTGAAAGTGTTTCTTCAGGGTACATATTACGAGTACAATTTACTACATGAGGAAAATAAGACTCCCACAATTTAAAGGCATTGTCCAAATACATGCTGCACATGGCAACTCAGAGCCTGGAAACACGGACTCCCTGAACCTTAGTTCCATACTCTTCCAAGCTGCCATTTCACTCTGAGGCAACTTCACTCCTCCAACAATGGGCTGATCCCCTGGGAGGTGGGGGTGGGTATAGGCTCCACAGTCACCTCATGTTCTTCTCTGATTGTTTCTAGGTGTTGAAGACTACATACCCTTCAACCATGAGCACATCACGGCCAATTTCACCCAGTACTAAGTATGAGGAGGTTGTGGCTTCTCTTAAACACCTTCAAAGGATGATGGAGTTTCTGTTCATTTCATTTCAAATCTCTTCCAAAAAGTGGGTATCTACAACGCTCCCATATTCCTAGTAAAAACATGGAAATCACTGTGTAGAATAAATGATTCAAACTTCCCCGGAGTCTCAACATCTGTGACCCGTGAAAAACCATCCAGCTCTCAAGGCAGTGACTGCCGGTCATGATGTACACGGATGAGGGGAGAAGAGAGAGCCCAGGTGATATTTTCAGAGTTCATTCTGGTCTTCTTGATTAATTAACCAACACATTATTTATTTCTACAAATGAAACGACATATTTTTTAAACCTCTGAATTTTGTTTCTTATACCAAGTACTACTTTTCAAATCACTTAATGAAATGGCCAAAATTATTTCATATGAGACTCCCATAAAACTAGGTAAATGATGTTATAATTCTCATCTTCCATTTCTAATATTGATTTCGGGTAAAATTAAGTTTAAAATGTATATTTTTATATGATTTAAATATAAACACATACTTAATATATAAATATAATTTTTATTTAGTATGGAATTAAAATTTAACATAAGCTTTATATATTAAATATAAATATACATCTAAACTCCCACCCCATATATATATGTTTTACATATTAAATAGAGATATAGACCTATAACCACATACTATATACATATTGGAAAGAAAAATGAAGTTTTCAAAGATAATCATAACTTTCATCTCTGCTGGTAGGAGTCCACACAGGGACCAAATTTCTAGTGAAGGATATGAAGATTATATCAAAAAGGGCAACTGTGTGGCTCAGGCAACTGAGCGTCCAACTCTCAATTTTTTCACAGGTCATTATCTCAAGGTTTGAGATCAAGCACCACTTTGGGCATTGAGATGAGCATATAGGCTGCCTAAGAATCTCTCTCTCTCTCTCTCTCTCTCTCTCTCTCTCTCCCTCTCTACCCCTCCCCCCACTCATGTTCTGGTGCTCTCATTCTCTCTCTAAAAAAAGGGAAGAAAAAATTGTATCAAAAGACCTAAAGTGTACTCAACTTTGACCCCCTCAAAATCCCAATTCTGAAAAGTATACAAAGGAGGGAATCATAATAGGACATCGATACACTAGAATCAAAACATCCACTGATGTAATCAGACAGTCAACCTTAGATGTGCAGCCTCAATATACTTCCTAATACTGAAGGCCAGAGGCAGACAGACTCGCCTGCCCTGTCACAGGTCTCCCCTCCCAGCTTCTCAGAATAAGAGCCTGCCCTCTGGGATTGGTGGTCCTGGGATAAGGAGGTGTGAGCCACCAGCCCATGCCTTCATTCCAAACATACCTATTAGGTACTTCACTGTACCCCAGAAGACCAGGACTGTTACTGTGATGGAAACCTCCCTCAGGGAGAATGAATAACTCTCTCTTAACATGCCTTGGTATTCGTAATATGAAAAACATAGAAACAGTCTACCTGTCCAACAATACAGCAATGCATAGGTAAACCCTGGGGGATCCATATGATGGGATACTTAAAACTTACTGAAATTCTTAAATTCTATATTTGAGTGAAGTCATACAGTATCTATTTTTCTCTGACTAACTTATTTCACTTAGCATTATACCCTCTAGATCATCCATGTTGTTGTAAATTGCAGGATCTTATCTTTTAATGGTTGAATAATATTCCATTATATATAGAGACCATATATTTTTTATCCATTCATTTTGGATGGAAACTTGGTTTGCATCCATATCTTGGCTATTGTAAATATTGCTGCAATAAACATTGGGGTGCATATGTCATTTTGAATTAGTGTTTTCATTTTCTTTGGGTAAATATTCAATAGTGGAATTACTGGTTCATTTGTGGAATTTAAGAAACAAAACAAATGAAAAAAGAAAAAGAGACAAACAAACAAACACAAACCACAACAAACTCTTAACTATAGAGAACAAACTGGTGGGTACCAGAGGGGAGGCGAGTGGAGGGATGGGTGGAATGGGTGATGGGGATTAAGGAGTAAACTTGTCATGATGAGCACTGGCTGTTGTATGGAAGTGTTGAATCACCATAATGTATACCTTAACTAATATAACACTACATGTTAATTATACTTTCATTTTAAATGTGAATTAATTTTATAAAAAAGAATTATTTTTTATAAAATAATTAAAGAATGTATTTTTTATAAAATAATATAGAGAATAGTATTTTAATGTTTATTTTTATTTTTGAGAGAGAGAGAGCACAGGCAGGGGAGGGGTAGAGAAACTGGCAGACAGAGGATCCGAAGTGTGCTCCACACTGAGAGCAACAAGCCCCAAGCAAGGGCTCGAACCCATGAACTGCAAGATCATGACCTGAGCTGAGTCACATGGTCAACTGACTAAGCCACAATTGCGTACCTTAAAATTAATTGTTTTCAAAGTCATAAAAGAAGGGAGGAAGGAGCCAAGATGGCAAAACAGCATGGAAGGTTTTTTTGGGTCTTGTGTCCATGAAATACACCCAGATGAACACTAAACCATCCTGCACACCTAGAAAACTGATTTGAGGATTGACACAACAATCTGCACAACCAGCAGGTACATGGTGCAGAGAGGTGAACTGGTGGACAGAGAAGCCACGGAGAGCAGGGAGCTGTTTTTGCTTGCAGAAAGAGGACAGAGACAGGGAGAGAGTATGAGAAAAGCACCTCCACCTCCAAAAGCAGCCGGAGAGAAAGTGGAAAAGTGGAAACAGCTGCAGGGACTGAACTAGGAAGGGAGAAAGGAGAAGGTTTCAATTCTATTAAGACTCTATAAACAGGGGAGCGCAGAGTCTGAAACTTCACAGCTCAATACCTGGCGGTGCTCTGGTGGGAAAGGTGAATCCCCAGGAACAAAGCAGGGTCCGGGAGGTTCTCAGGCCCCATGGGGAGAAGCAGTTCCATTGATAGGACATTTGGTACAGACTGTGTGGCCACCCGGTCCCAGCACTCCAGAGAACAACCACACTCGCTGGTGCTGGAACAAGGTTATTAAGGGTGAAGCTTGGTGCCAGATGTGTTTTGTGATTTCCCATAACCCCTGAAATGCTGCTGCTACAAGGTCGCATGAACATTCTCTGGGGCGGGTTAACACCCAGCCACAGTCTCTGGGCATCAGCAGCAGCACATTCCCAGAACATTACTGGGTGTGGCCAGCACCTGGCCATAGCTCAGTGAGACCCTCCCCCAGAGAATCTGAGTGGGTCAAAGCTGCAGTCCCTCAGAAGTGAGGGATTAGGAAACCCAGCTGCATCTGTGATAAAACTCAGGAGGGAGATGCCACCTGGCAACCTGACAGCTTGGTAAGAGCCAGTGTAAAAGCGGGGAGTGGACAGAAGCTGGAGACAAAGGATGGGTGCGTGATTGCTGGTGGGGGGAGAGCACAGAGTTCCAATATTAGAGACTGGGTACCTGGGTGGCACCATTTTCACCCCTCCCACGCATGAGCATACACACCTACAAGCACCACAATAATCCATCCCAGTAAGCTAAGCAGCACCACCTAGTGGAAAACTGAGCCATTACACTAAGCCCCGCCCAGCTAGGCCAACTCGCTCTTCCGGAACACCACAAATCTGTCCGCCAGCTTAGTTTATGGACTATGAAGTGCATCATAATTTCACTTCTGGGGGAAAACGATGTTATTTCAAATGTACTTCACTCTGCTGGCTGGTCCATTTATTCAATTTTCTTTTTTTTTTCTTATTTTGAGTTTCATTTATTTTTCTTGAATACAGAAAGAGAAAAAATTTATTTTTATTTTCAATTTTTATTAAAAATATGTTTCTTGATCTTTTTCTACCATATTTTCACTTTTTTGTAAATTTTTTCAAATTCTATTTTATTCTATTTCATTTTATTCTATTTCAATGTATTCATTTTCTCAAATTTTCAAATGTTTTCCTTTTTTTTTCTTTTTCCCTTTTTTTCTCTAATCTATCAAGCTCCTTTCAAGAACCAAACCAAAACACACCTAGGATCTAGCATCATTTATTTGATTTTTGTGTGTGTGTGTTGTTTTTAATTTTTAAATTTTTTGACTTATTAATTCTTTTTCTCCCTTAAAAATGACAAAACAAAGGAATTCGCCCCAAAATAAAGAAAAACGACAGGAAAAAATGACAGCGAGGGACTTAATCAACACAGATACAAGCAAGATGTCTGAACCAGAATTTAGAATCTTGATAATAAAAATACTATCTGGGGTCGAAAATACATTAGAGTCCGTTTCTGTGGAGATAAAAGAAGTAAAAGCTAGTCAGGATGAAACAAAAATTGCTATAACTGAGATGCAATCTCGAATGGGTGACACAGTGGAAAGGACAGATGAGGCAGAGAAGTGAATCAGTGATATACAGGACAAACTTACAGAGAATAATGAAGGAGGAAAAAAGAGGGATACTAAGGCAAAAGAGCACGATTTAAGAATTAGAGAAATCAGTGACTCTGTAAAAAGGAACATCATTAAAATCGTAGGGGTCCCAGAAGATGATGAAAGAGAAAAAGGGGTAGAAGGGTTCTGTGAGCAAATCTAGTGGAAAACTTTCCTAACCTGGGAAAACACACAGACATCAAAAATCCAGGAAGCACAGAGGACTCCCATAAGATTCACCAAAAACCGACAATCAACAAGGCATATCATACTCAAATTCACAAAATACTCAGACAAGGAAAGAATCATGAAAGCCGCAAGGGGAAAAAAGTCCTTAACCTACAAGGGAAGACAGATCAGGTTTGCAGCACACCTTTCCACAGACACTTGGCAGGCTAGAAAGGAGTGACAGGATATATTCAATGTGCTGAATCAGAAAAATATGCAGCCAAGAATTCTTTATCCAGCAAGGCTGTCATTCAAAATAGAAGGAGAGATTAAAAGTTTCTCAGAAAAACAAAAAATTAAAGGAGTTCATGACTGCTGACCCAGTCCTGCAATAAATTTTAAGGGGGACTCTCTGAGGGGAGAAAACATGAAAAAAAAAAAAAAAGACCAAAAGCAACAAACACTAGAAAGGACCAGAGAACACCATAAGAAATTCCAACTCTATAAGTAACATAATGGAAATAAATTGATATCTTTCAGTACTCACTCTAAAAGTCAATAGATTAAATGCTCCAATCAAAAGACACAGGGTAACAGGATGGATATGAAAACAAGATCCATCTATATGCTGTTTATAAAAGACACACTTTAGACCTAAAGACACCTTCAGATTGAAAGTAAGGGGATGGAGAACCATAAAAGAAAGCCGGAGTAGGCATACTTATATCAGGCAATCTAGACTTTAAAATGAAGACTATAACAAGAGATGAGGAAGCACATTATATCATAATTAAGGGATTTATCAACTAAGAAGACATAACAATTGTAAATATTTATGCTCCAAATATGGCACCACCCAAATATATAAACCAATTCATCACAAACATAAAGAAACTCATTGATAATAATATCATAATAGTAGGGAACTTCAACACCCCACTTACAGCAATGAACAGATCATCTAAACAAAAAATCAACAAGGAAACAATGACTTTGAATGAAACACTGGACCAAATGGACTTAATTGATATAATCAGAACATCTCATCCTGAAGCAGCAGAATATAATTTCTTCTCCACTGAACATGGAAAAATCTCCAATATAGATCACATACTGGGACACACATCAGCCCTCAACAAGTACAAAAAGATCGAGATCATACTGTGCATATTTTCACACTACAAGGCTAGGACACTCAATATCAACCACAAGAAAACACTTGGAAAGATAAAACTTGGAGACTAAAGAACATCCTACTAAGGAATGAATACACTAACCAGGAAGTTAAATAGGAAATTAAAAATTACATGGAAGCTAAGGACAATGATAACATCACAGCCTAAAACCTCTGGGATGCAGTAAAGGTGTTCACAAGAGGGAAGTATATAGCAATCCAGACCTTCCTAAAGACAGAAGAAAGGTCTCAGATATGAACCTAACTTTATACCTTAAAGAACTGGAAAAAGAACAGCAAGTAAAATCCCAAACCAGCAGAAGACAGAAAATAATAAAGATTAGAGCAGAAATCAATGCTACTGACACCAAAAACAAAACAAAACAAAAAAAAAGTAGAACATATCAATGAAACCAGAAGCTAGTTCTTTGAGGAATTAACAAAATTCATAAACCACTAGCCAGTTTGATCAAAAAGAAAAAGGTAAGAACACAAATAAATAAAATCAAGAATGAAAGAGGAGAGATCATAACCAACATAGCAGAAATAAAAACAATAAGAAAATATAATAAGCAATTATATGTCGATAAAATGGGCAATGTGGAAGAAAAAGACAAATTCCTAGAAACATATAAACTACAAAAACTGAAACAGGAAGAAATAGAAAATTTTAATAGACCCATAACCAGTAAAGAAATCAAATTAGTCATCAAAAATCTTCCAAAAACAAGAGTCCAGGGCCAGATGGCATTCCAGGGGAATTCTACCAAACATTTAAGGAAGAGTTAACAGCTATTCTTTTGAAGCTATTCCAAGAAATAGAAATGGAATGAAAACTTCCAAACTCTTTCTATGAAGCCAGAATTACCTTGATTCCAAAACTAAAGACCCCATGAAAAAGGAGAATTATAGACCAATTTTCCTGACGAACATGGATGCAAAACTCCTCAACAAGATACTAGTCAACTGCATCCAACAATATATTAAAAAAATTATTCACCACGACCAAGTGAGATTAATACCTGTATGTAGGGTTTAATATCTGTAAAGCAATCAATGTGATTCATCACATCAATAAAAGAAAGGACAAAAACCACATGATCCTCTCAATAAATGCAGAGAGAGCATTTGACAAAATACAGCATCCTTTCTTTATAAACACCCTGAAGAAAGTAGGGATAGAAGGATCATACCTTGAGATCATAAAAGCCATGTATGAAAGACCCAATGTTAATATCATCTTCGATAGGGAAAAGCTAAGAGCTTTCGCTTAAGGTCAGGAACAAGACAGGGATGTCCACTCTCGCTGCTATTATTCAACATAGTATTGGAAGTCTTAGCCTCAGCAATCACACAACAGAAAGAAATAAAAGGCATCAAAATTGGCCAGGAGGAGGTCAAACTTTCACTATTTGCAGATGACATGACACTATATATGGAAAACCTAAAAGATTCCACCAAAACACTGCCAGAGCAAATCCATGAATCCAGAAAAGTGGCAGAATATAAAATCAATGTACAGAAATCAGCTGCATTCCTATATACCAATAATGAAGCAACAGAAAGAGAAATTAAGGAATCAATCCCATGTACAATTGCACCAAAAACCATAAAATACCTAGGGATAAATCTAACAGAAAAGATGAAAAATCTATACACTGAAAACTATAGAAAGCTTATGAAAGAAATTAAATAGACACCAAAAAATGGAAAAATATTCCTTGCTCCTGGATAGGAAGAACAAATATTGTCAAAATGTCAATTACTACCTGAAGCAATCTACATATTCAATGCAATCCCTATCAATATAACACCAGCATTCTTCACAGAGCTACAACAAACAATCCTAAAATTTGTATGGAACCAGAAAACCTGGAATAGCCAAAGCAATCCTGAAAAAGAAAACCAAAGCAGGAGGCATCACAATCCCAGATTTCAAGCTGTATTACAAAGCTGTAATCATCAAGACAGTATGGACCTGGCACAAGAACAGACACACAGAACAATGGAACAGAATACAGAACCCAGAAGTGGACCCACAAACATATGGACAACTAGATTTGACAATGCGGGAAAGAATATCCAATGGAAAAAAGACAGTCTCTTCAGCAAGTGGTGCTGGGAAACCTGGACAGCAACATGCAGAAAAATGAACCTGGACCACTTTCTTACACCATACACAAAAATAAACTCAAAATGGAGGAAAGACCTGAATGTAAGCAAGAAGCTATCAAAATCCTCGAGGAGAAAGCAGGCAAAAACCTCTTTGACCTTGGCTGCAGCAACTTCTTACTCAACACGTCTCTAGAGGGAAGGGAAACAAAAGCAAAAATGAACTACTGGGACCTCATGAAGATAAAAAGCTTCTACACAGTGAAGGAAACAATCAGCAAAACTAAAACGCAACTGACAGATGGGAGAAGATATTTGCAAACGACATATCAGATAAAGGGTTAGTATCTAAAATCTATAAAGAACTTATCAAACTCAACACGCAAAAACAAATAATCCAGTTAAGAAATGGGCAAAAGACATACATAGACACTTCTCCAAAGAAGACATCCAGATGGCCAACCGACATGAAAAAATGGTCAATGTCACTCATCATCAGGGAAATACAAATCAAAACTACAAGGAGATACTACCTGAATACAAAATATATTTGAAACTCTTCATCATTGGTAACTTTGCTGTCCATCTACTTCTCATGGCAGGGGTTTAAAAAAGGGTAAGACTTTTCATCTTCTAGCACCCAGTAAGTGTTAAATTAATGTTCACCTAATGGGTAAATAAGTACCAGGGATCTCTTTTTTGTCAGAAAAATTTGTTCAACAAATAGACCCTCTTAGGTAAGTCATTTTATGTTTAGAACAGTGGTTCATTATTTTTGAATCACTGACCTCTTTGAAAACCAGATGAGGGGCACCTGGGTAGCTCAGTCAGTTGAGTGTTCAACTATTCATTTCGTCTAATGGCTCTGAGGTTGAGCCCTACAACTGGCTCTGGGCTGACAGCATGGAGTCTTCTTGGGATTTTCTCAAACTATCTCTCTGCCCCTCCCCACTCATGTGTGCGTTCTCTCTCTGAAGATAAATAAGTAAATATACTTTAAAAAAAAAGCAGATGATTGCATTAGATGCTCACCTCAAATAAGTGAACACACACACAATACGTGTCCTTTCTCAGAGGTTTCACAAAAGTCCTGAAGCCTCTCCATGCTCCCCAATTTTCAGATTCCTGGACCCCTAGATTAAGGTTCCAGACCACAGAAGTCAAATATTAAAATTAAATTATTGACCTGCCTCTGAAAGATATGGTTCCTTTGACTCCCTAAATCTAATGGACAAGTATTTACTGCACCGGGTAACAAGATGTAAGATGCCAAACTGTAAGAGAAAAACATATGTGTGTATATATACATATATACACATATATATGCATATATATATGGAATATGGAATATAAATAAATATTATAAATGTTGCTTTCAAGGGCTAGCAGGAAGGCAGAAAAATGAGACCAGGGAATATGAAACAGACACTGGCCATGTCACATTATAATAAACACAACATGAAATATTAAATTATTCTTTCCTGTTCCTCTTTCCTAAGAGAAAGCCCACTAGCTTATGGTGCCTGAAGGACGTGAGGGGAACATTTTCTTCTGCGCTTTAGTGTCTTCAACAGTTACCATCTTGGGGCAGAAGATTGGCAGTTGTTGACTGCAGTGTCTCCTATGAAAGGATGAGGGGCAGAAACAGGGCATCATTCCCATAGTTTAGCACAGATTATGGAGTCCCTGCAGCAGAATCACCTGGAATGTTTATGAAACATGCAGTTGCCTAGTCCTCCCCCAGACCTACAGAATTAAAGTATCTGAGGACAGCCCAGGAAATCTGCCTTTTTGGATGATAGCTTCAAGTGATTCTGGGGTACACTGAAGTTTGATAAATGCCCACAGAAGGTTGCCTTTGAAAATTCTAAGTTCCTATAACCCATTTACTGTCCCCGCAGTTTCACAGTGGAGGAGAGCTCATGGGGCCCCCATGTCACCTCTGTTCAGGGCTTGAAGGCCAGCAATAACAAAAGAACCTTCTGGGAGCTCCTGAGTAACGGCAAACCGCTGGACCAAGGTAAGGGAGGGACAGACGTGAATGACGATGCCCAAAGCATCCAGATGTGAGGGTGTGAGCTTTTGTGGTGAGGGTGCCGAGGCAGTGGGAAAGTGAGATCCATTATTCGGTGATTTGGAGGCTAAATCATCTGACCCACTCCCCCTTCTTCCTTTTCAGGAGTCGGTAGTTACGTTGTGCATGAGGAAGAGAATTTGGAGGTTCGTTGGAGCACATACTAATTAACTCAAACCTTCCTCAGCTGGATCTCATCCTTTTGCAGTGGAATTGCAGGTGGAAAGTGGCTTCTGCCTTCCTTTTCCTTCATCTCGATTCCAGTAGGAGAGTCCATAACACCCCTCCCCCGCCTTTGCATGTCAATAAAAAGTCAACAGCATTACAAAAAGAGCATGTTCTAACCATTTCATTTCTCAGTTAATTCCTCTCATGAGATTAAATATAAAATTTCGTTTTATGCCACTGTGTTTCCAACATTTTCCTGTAGCGCTGCGACCTCCATTATTAACAGACAGAGCTGAGTTACTGGGAAAGAGTGGTCCCATAGTAGAAAACGGTAACATTGCTATCTGATAGGAATGGCGTTAGTCTCAGGAAATTAATGGAGTAACATTCTGTTGGTGTTCTACTGATGTTGTCCAAAGAATCATAGCTCTGGCCATACTTGCTTTATGAGAAGCTCCCAAGGCTTGGGACTATGACAGAACCGAGATTGAGTCTGAGGGCAAAGACTTCCATCTGCTGCCACAGAATAATCAAAACAAATAAACCTTTCAGATGGCCAGAGAGAGTCTGGGTACTTGGATACCAGAAAAGCAGACATAGGATAAAACAGGCAAATAAATGAATAAATAAGTTCAGTCAATGGTTACCCAAGGGCTGTCAAAATATATGAGTTAAGAAATGTATGGCCTGTGTGGTTCCTGTTCTGGAAGATATTTGTTAAGCGAGACAATTGTATCATAATCATTCTTGCGGCAACCATGGCTGTAAGTGGCAATTTATAAGGAAGTCTATGTTTAAAGATGCATACATGGGGTGTGGCTCATCTCAGGATGGTCATGAGCAGCCTCTGACAAAGGTCAGTGCCATTCTGGGCTCCTAATCCTATAGTAGATTCTTCTTGCTGTGGTTAATAAATGACCACTAATTTAGCTGATGACAAATACATTACCACAATTACAGCCATCGAGGTCAGAAGTCAGAAATGGATCTCACTGTGATAAATCAAGGTGTTGAAAGGACTGAGTTCCTTCTAGAGGTTCAAGGGGAGAATCCATTTCCTCACCTTTTCCAGCTTCTGGAGAAGCGCATTCCTCCACCTTCAAAGCAATTGTATTACTGTGACCCTGTTTCCATCATCACATCCTCTTTTCTGACTTTCACCCTCCCACAGCCCTCTTCCACTTGTAAGGACCTCTGATTACAGTGGGGCCACCCCAATAATCCAAATAATCTTCTTTGTTAAAGTCAGTTCAGTAGCAACCTAAATTCCCCTGGCCATGTGACCTCACATACTCACAGGTCCCAGGGTTAGAGATGTGGACATCTTAGGGGGTGGAGGCATTATGGCGCCTACCACTCCTTTGCATGGCATGCAAAGCCTTCCACTGTGCTGACTCAAATTATCTTTCTGGCCTCATCTCCCACCACACATCATGTATTACTTAATAATACAAGTCACCCTAAAACCTAATGGCTTAAAACAAGACTTATTCTCTTATGGCTTCCAGGAGTCAAGGTCTCTCAACAAGGCCACAATTAAGATGTTGACTGAGGCGTCATCTCCAAGCTCAACTGGGGAAGGATCTGCATTCAAGTTCATTCACATGGTTATTGACAGGAGTCCTCCCACCCTGGTTGTTCAATGGAGGCTGCTCCCAGTTCTTTGCCATATAGGCTTCCCAATCGGGCAGCTCAGAACATGGCAGCCAGCTTTCTCAGGGCAAACAGAAGGAAGAGCCAGAGAGAGATGGCAAGCAAGAGGGAAGATGGCCTTTTGCCATCTTATAACTTTTGCTGTAGTGTATTCATTAGAAGTGAGGCTAGCCCACACTCTGGAGAAGGGGTATCACAAGGGCGTGAACCAGGAGGTGGAACATGCGGCCATATGCACCCCAATATGCGTCCTGTGCTCTCATCACAAAACCACCAACACTAGCCAAGAAAGAAAAACAGCTTTGTAACCCAGGTCTTATATTTGTTCATTAATTTGCTCATCCACCAAGTCTTTATTCTGTTCCTACTGGGAACTAGGTACTGGCTCCAGGGTTGGAGACAGAACAGTGAAAAGGAGACAAAGACCCTTTCCCCAGAGAGCAAACATTCTAGTGGAGAAGGTGAATGGTGTAAGCTCTTCCAGAAGAAAGTATATGCATTTTATTTATTCATTTTTTAAATTATTTATTTAATTTTGATAAAAAGAGAGAGAGCAAGAGATAGAGAAGAATCCTGAGATCATGACCTGAGCTGAAATCAAGACTCTAATGCTTAACCGACCATGCCACCCAGGTGCCCCAAATCTATGGATTATACATGAAGAGAGACTGAAATCCTGGAGCAGGAATGATGGCTGGTGGCACAGAGAGAGACGCTCAGAGCTGTTCTGACCACGTGCCACTGCTAGCGGGGATGTGGGTACTCGCCCAGGACTGGTCACATTCCCAGTCTTCCGTATTTTCCATGTCAGACTGAGAAAAAATTGCAAGGAAAACAGTGACTTCGAGGAATGTGCTGAAAATAATACGAAATGCCCATGAAACACATTGCTTGACGTTACTAAGTGAGAACTCACGTTCTTAAAGATAAGCGTTATTTGAGAAGATGGTAGGTTTAATTGGCCTCAGAGGAAAGTCTCAAGGTTTTCTCCATTTTTCTCTAATAATCATCCCTACATGGGGGTGTCCTGGAAGGTACCAGTGCTAATCCTGTCTTCTGACTGACTCACAGGAAACATGTTTCTGAGATGAGGGAGATTAGGGGGTTAATAAATGCCTTTCTCTTCTCAGCTTTCCCCCCAACACAGCAGCCCTTGGTGAATGGCATACAAGTGCTCATGGAGAACTCTGTGACCAGCTCAGCCTTCCCAAATCCCAGCATCCTGATCGCCATGAATCTGGCCGGAGCCTTCAACGTGGAGGCCCAGAAGCTGCTGACTTACAAGCTCATGGCCAGTGACACAGCCGGTGAGAAGTCGGAGCACTCTGAACACTCCCTGACTCTGCAGCCCCAGGTCCTAACTCCACAAATCCCCTACTGCAATGCCACCTGCAATTGTACCAGAATCACCCAAATACCTTTCCCTACAAACCTGGAAAGAAATATGTGGGAAGTCAGAGCATTCGTAGAAAAGGTCAATAAAGTGGAAAAAGCTCTGGATCAGATATAAAAAGAGTGGGCGTCCAGTTCCGGCTCTACCCCGTCATAACTGCGTGACCTGGGGGCACCTGGGTGGCTCAGTCATTGGGCACCCAACTCTTGATCTCAGCTTGGGTCTTGATCTCAGAGTCCTGAGATCCTGACTAGGGTCCACCTAGTGTGGAGACTACTTTAAAAAATAAAAATAACTCTGTGACCTTGAACACGTCATGGACCCTGACCAACCTCACCTCATCTGCAAAATACAGACGATTCTAACAACAAGGACACTAAGAGTAATGATAAGAATGATAATAATAATCAAATCTCTGCTCTGTCTACCTCACAGGAGTAGCCATGATGATCAAGCGAGACAATAAGGTTAAGGTTATTTTCAGGTATAATTTGTACGTGTGTTCTTTCTGCTTTTCTCAACAGATACCAGAGGTTTCATGGAGTTGTCAAGTCACAGAGTGGTCACCAGATTAAACATTCCTTGGGAATTTTTCCACACTTTTTTCCTTAAGGAGAGATCAAAAAATTATCCAGGGGCGCCAGCTAGCTCAGTCAAAGAGTCATTCTTAGATCTCAGGGCTGTGAGTGGGTATCCCATGTTGAAAATAGAGATTACTTAAAAATAAAATCATAAAAAACCTATCTAATCACATTATTAAAAATTCAAAATGATCTGGACGAGAAGCAGAGAGCTCAGCCCTGGCCCCTGGTGCACTCTCCCCTGAGAATACCTTAGTAACTGTTTCGTTCTCTCCTCCACAGACGTGACCATTGGCCAGCTCGCCCTTACCGTCATGGCTCTCACCTCCTCCTGCCGAGACCCTGGGAATAAAGTTTCAATTCTACAGAGACAAATGGAAAACTGGGCTCCTTCAAGTAAGATCTCATCAAAAGGGAGGGGAGACTGAGGCAAATGATCCGACCTGAGAATTTTAAGCCTAGAAATAAAAAGATGGACAAATGGAAAGTGAGGGAAGAAACACAAGGTGCCTTTGCTTAGGATCCCTAGATCATCCCACGGTGAGATACTCACTTTGATTCCAAGTGAACCAGAGAAGACCACTGTCCCCAGGGACACAGACTTATGCCATCACCTGAAGACAGTCTCATCCCTTTTACTCTCTTCTCATGCTGGGTGACGTTATTATTCTGAGAAATGGTGAAGTTACCTTTTGCTAATACGGAGTCTTTCTTTTTGGACAGGTTTTCAAAGTTTTCAAAGAAAATCATAACCTTCATCTCTGCTGATAGGAGTCAACAAGGGGACCAAATTTCTAGTGAAGGATATGAAAATCGTATCAAAAGCGGCACCTGCGTGGCTCAGCCAATTGAGCATCCAACTCTCAATTTTGTCGCAGGTCATTATCTCAGGTTTGTGAGATCGAGTCCAACTTCAGGCTCTGAGCTGAGCATAGAGGCTGCTTAAGAATCTCTCTTTCTCTCTCTCTGTCCCTCTGTCCTTCCTCCACTCATCTTCTGGTGCTCTCACTCTCTCTAAAAAAAAAAAGAAGAAGAAAATTGTATCAAAAGACCTAAAGTGTACTTAACTTTGACCCCCCCCCCAAATCCCAATTCTGAAAATTATCCATAGGAGAGAATCATAATAGAACACAAATATACAAGAATCAAAACATCCACTGAGGTAATCTGACAGCAAACCTTAGACATACAGCCTCAATACACTTCCTAATACTGAAGGCCAGAGGCAGACAGACTCGCCTGCCCTGTCACAGGTCTCCCCTCCCAGCTTCTCAGAATAAGAGCCTGCCCTCTGGGAATAGTGGTTCCTGGGAGAAGAGGGGTGAGCCACTGGCCCATGCCTTCATTCCAAACATACCCAATAGGTACCTCACTGTACCCCCAGAAGAAGGCCAGGAATGCTACTGTGGTGGATGGAAGTCACCCTCAGGGAGAGTGAATAAGTCTCTCTCATAACATGCCATAACATTCATCATATGGAAATCATGGGAACAGTCTACCTGTCCAACAATAGAGCAATGCGTAGGTAAACTCTGGGGGATCCATTGATGGGATACTTAAAACTCACTGAAATTCTTAAATTCCATATATGAGGAAGTCATACGGTTTCTATCTTTCTCTGACTGACTTGTTTCACTTAGCATTATACCCTCTAGATCATACATGTTGTTGCAAATAGCAAGCTATTGTAAATATTGCTGCAATAAACATTGGGGTGTATATATTGTTTCAAATTAGTGTTTTTGTTTCGTTTGGGTAAATTCTCAGTAGCGGAATTACTGGCTCATTTGTGGAATTTAAGAAACAGAACAAGTGATCAAAGAAAAAAGAGACAAACAAACAAACAAACCAGACCCTTAACTACAGAGAAAACTGGTGGTTACCAGAGGGGAGGTGGTGGGGGGATGGGTGAAATAGGTGATGGGGATTAAGGAGCACACTTGTCATGATGAGTACTGGGTGTTGGATGGAAGTGTTGAATCACCATATTGTACACCTGAAACTAATATAACACTGTATGTTAATTATACTTTCATTTTAAAAATGAATTATTTAAAAAAGAATTATGATAACTATTAAAATTAATTTTTAATATTTATTTTTGAGAGAGAGCACACACGCACAAACGAGGAGGGGTAGAGAGGGTGGGGAAAAGGATCCAAAGTGTGCTCCACACTGACAGCAACAAGCCCCATGCAAGGGCTTGAACCCGTGAATGAAAGATCATGACTGGAGCTGAAGTCAGATGGTCAATCAACTGAGACATCAAGCATCCCTTAAAATTAATAGTTTTTAAAAGTCAGTAAAGAAGAGGGGAAGGAGCCAAGATGGCAGAACACCATGGAAGTTTTTTTTGGTCTTGTGTCCATAAAATACACCCAGATGAACACTAAACCATCCTGCACACCTAGAAAACTGATTGCAGGATTAACGCAACAATCTGCACAACCTGAACCCCAGAACTCAGCAGGTACGTGGCACGGAAAGGTGAACTGGGGGAGAGAGAAGCCGCAGAGGGCAGGGAGCTGTTTTTGCTTGCAGAGAGAGGACAGAGATGGGGGGAGAGTACAGGAAAAGCACCCCCCCCCAAAAGCAGCCAGAGAGAAAGTGGAAAAGGGGAAACAACTGCAGGACTGAACAAAAAAGGGAGAAAGGCAAAAGGAGAGGGTTTCAATTCTATTAAAACTCTAAAAACAGGGGGAGCACAAAGTCTGAAACTCCACAGCTCAATGCCGGGTGATGCTCTGGTGGGAAGGGCGAATCCCCAGGAGCAAAGCGGGAGGTCCTTGGGCCACACAGGGAGAAGAGGTTCCACTGCTGGAAGCATATTTGGTAGAGGCTGTGCAGCCACCTGATCCCAGCAGACCCCAGAGAACAACCACATTCTCTGGTGCTGGAACAAGGTCATGAGGGTGAAGTCTGGTGCCAGATGTGTGTTGTGATTTCCCATAATCCCTGAAATGCTGCTGCTACACGATTGCGTGAACATTCTCTGGGGCGGCTGACACCCAGCCGCGGTCTCTGGACATCAGCAGCAACACAGTCCTGCAAACGTTCCAGGGTGCTACCGGCACCCAGCCATTGCTTGGTGAGACCCTCCCCCAGAGGATCTGAGTGGGTCAAAGCTGAAGTCCCTCAGATGTGAGGGGTCCAGAAACACATCTGCATCTGTGATAAAACTCAGGAGGGAGATGCCGCCAGCAACATGACAGCTTGGTAACAGCCAGTGTAAAAGCGGGGAGTGGACAGAAGCTGGAGACAAAGGATAGGTGCGTGATTGCTTGGCGGGGAGAGCACAGAGTTCTGACACTAGAGACTGGGTACTTGGGTGGCGCCATTTTCACCCCTCCCGCGCATGCACATACACACCTACAAGCACCACAACAATCCATCCCAGTAAATTAAGCAGTGCCACCTAGTGGGGAATGGAGCCATTACACTCAGCCCCACCCAACTGGGCCAACCTCCCTCTTCAGGAATACCACAAGTCCCACCACCTACTTAGTTAATAGAGTATAAAGTGTTTCATAGTTTGACTTATAGGGGAAAATGATGTAATTTCAAATGTACTTTAGATTGCTCACTGGTCCATCTATAAAATTTTATTTTCTTTCTCTGTCATTTCTTTTCTTTTTCTTGAATACAGAAAGAGAAAAAATTTATTTTTATTTTCAATTTTTATTAAAAATGTTTATTTTTTCTACTATATTTTTTACTTTTTTATAAATTTTTCAAATTCTATTTGATTCTATTTCATTTTATAATATTTCATTGCATTCATTTTCTCAAATTTTCGAAACTTCTCCTTTTTCTCCTTTTGTCCCTAATCTATCAACCTCCTTTTAAGAACCAGACCAAAACACATCTAGGATCTAACATCATTCATTTGATTTGTGTGTGTGTGTGTGTGTGCTGTTTTTAATTTTTAATTTTTTTCCTTATTAATTCCTTTTCTCCCTTCGAAACGACGAAACAAAGGAGTTCACCCCAAAATAAAGAGCAGGAAGAAATGACAGCCAGGGACTTAATCAACAAAGATACAAGCAAGATGTCTGAACCAGATTTAGAATCACAATAATAAGAATACTAGCTGGGGTCAAAAATAGATTAGAATCCCTTTCTGTGCAGATAAAAGAAGTAAAAGCTAGTCAGGATGCAATAAAAATTGCTATAACTGAGCTCCAATGTCGAATGGGTACCATGATGGAAAAAATGGATAAGGCAAAGGAGTGAATCAGTGATGTTGAGGACAAACTTACGGAGAATAATGAAGCAGAAAAAAAGAGGAAGAGACTAAGGCAAAAGAGTATGATTTAAGAATTAGAGAAATCAGTGACTCCTTAAAAAAGAACAACATCAGAATCATAGGGGTCCCAGGAGATGAAGTGAGAAAAGAAGGGGTATAAGGGTTATATGAGCAAATGACAGCATAAAACTTTCCTAATCTGGGGAAAGACACGGAAATCAAAATCCAGGAAACACAGAGGACTCCCATAAGATTCAACAAAAACTGACCATCAACAAGGTATATCATAGTCAAATTCACAAAACACTCAGGCAAGGAAAGAATCATGAAAGCAGCAGGGGAAAAAATTCCATAACTTACAAGGGAAGATAGATCAGGTTTGCACCACACCTCTCCACAAACACTTGGCAGGCCAGAAAGGAGTGGCAGGATATATTCAATGTGCTGAATTGGAAAAATATGCAGTCAAGATTTCTTTATCCAGCAAGGCTATCATTCAAAATAGAAGGAGAGATTAAACGTTTCCCAGACACACAAAAATTAAAGGGGTTCATTCCCACTAAACCAGCCCTGCAAGAAATTGTAAGGGGGACTCTCTGAAGGAAGAAAAGATGGGGGAAATAAAAAGACCAAAAGCAACAAAGACTAGAAAGTACTAGAGAACACCACCAGAAACCCCAAGTCTACAAGAAACATAATGGCAATAAACTTCTATCTTTCAGTATTCACTCTAAATGCTCCAATCAAAAGACACAGGATAACAAAATAGATAAGAAAACATTATCTATCTATATGCTGTTTACAAGCAAAAGCAGTCATAAGAGAGAAGTATATAGCAATCCAGGCCTACCTAAAGAAGGAAGAAAGGTCTCAGATACACAACCTAACCATACAACTTAAAAAGCTGGAAAAAGAACAGCAAATAAAACCCAAAACCAGCAGAAGACAGGAAATAATAAAGATTAGAACAGAAATCAATGCTATCAAAACCAAAAAAATACTAGAATAGATCAATGAAACCAGAAGTTA
This sequence comes from Paguma larvata, assembly GCA_030068075.1. Classification (NCBI taxonomy): domain Eukaryota; kingdom Metazoa; phylum Chordata; class Mammalia; order Carnivora; family Viverridae; genus Paguma; species Paguma larvata. The sequence goes on along the minus strand of CM057831.1, from coordinate 101,915,359 downwards.
GTTCTTTGAAAGAATTAACAAAATTCATAAACCACTAGCCAGTTTGATCAAAAAGGAAAAGGAAAAAACCCAAATAAATAAAACCAAGAATGAAAGAGGAGAGAACAACCAACATAGCAGAAATAAAAACAATAATAAGAGAATATTATATGAAATTATATGCCGATAAAGTGGGCAATCTGGAAGAAATGGACAAATTCCTAGAAACATATAAACTACCAAAACTGAAACAGGAAGAAATAGAAAATTTGAACAGACCCATAACAGGTAAAGAAATCAAATTAGTCATCAAAAATCTCACAAAAAATAAGAGTCCAGGGCCGGATGGCTTTCCAGGGGAATTCTACCAAATATTTAAGGAAGAGTTAACACCTATTCTCTTGAAGCTGTTCCAAAAAATAGAAATGGAAGGAAAACTTCCAATCTCTTTCTATGAAGCCAGCACTACCTTGATTCCAAAACCAAAGACGCCAGGAAAAGGAGAACTATAGACCAATTTCCCTGATGAACATGGATGTAAAAATCCTCAACAAGACATCAGCCAATCAGATCCAATAATACACTAAAAAAATTATTCACCACGACCAAGTGGGATTTATACCTGGGATGCAGGGCTGGATCAATATCCACAAAACAATCAATGTGATTCATCACATCAATAAAAGGAAGGACAAGAACCACATGATCCTCTCAATAAATGCAGGAAAAGTATTTGACAAATACAGCATCCTTTCTTGATAAAAATCCTTAAGAAGGTAGGGATAGAAGGGTCATACCTCAAGACCCTAAAAGCCATGTATCAAAGATCCAATGCTAATATCATCCTCAATGGGAATGAAGTCAGGAACAAGACAGGGATGTCCACTCTCACCACTGTTATTCAACTTAGTATTGGAAGTCTTAACCTCAGCAATCAGACAACACAAAGAAATAAGGAGCGTCTAAATTGGCCAGGAGGAGGTCAACTTTCACTCTTTGCAGATGACATGATACCCTATATGGAAAATTGCCGGGGTCCAGTTCCGGCGAATCTAGGGGTTCCCGAAAGATGGATGGTCAGGCGAAAGGAAATGAGAGAGCCACGAGAGAGATGTAGTCTGATGACCAAGCAGGCAGCCCTGGCAATTCTGGCATCTCTGCCCTGCCAGTCTCAGTGTCTTTATTTAAGTAGTGAGTTACATTACAGCAATGAGTGACATCCCATCAGTAAGCATAGTTTGAACAATAATGTGTTTTATCAGTAAAGCGGAGATTTCCTCAATCTTGCAAGTTGTTTTCAAGTTAATCAGCATACAAATTTAAGGCAGGGGGAGAGAATAGGAAGTTACCTAGGCCTGCCTATGTTAATTATCTATAAACAGGCCAGGAGTCATTCCGCCTATTCTTCCAACCTTGCAACCTGTCTGGCAAGGACAGAATTCCCAATGCTTGTCCTTTGCTTGTGAATGAGTGAATTTACATAATAGGAGCCCAACATTTACACAAATGACACCAATATTCAGCCAGCTCATAACTGCTTCAACCACCTTTTCCACACAGGGAGGAGTCTCAACCTGTGAGCCCAAAACGGCTCCCAAAAGAAAATCCAAAAGATTCCACCAAAAAACTGTTAGAACTAATCCATGAATTCAACAAAGTGGCAGGATATAACATCAGTACACAGAAATCGATTGCATTCCTATACACCAATAATGAAGCAACAGAAACAGAAATCAAGGAATCGATCCCACTTACAAAAACCATAAAATACTTAAGAATAAATCTAACCAAAGAGGTGAAAAATCTATACACTGAAAACTATAGAAAGCTTATGAAAGAAATTGAAGAAGACACCAAAAACTGGAAAAGATATTACATGCTCCAGGATAGGAAGAAAAAATATTGTTAAAAATGTCAATACTACTGAAAGCAATCTACATATTCAATGCAATCCCTATCAAAATAATACCACCATTCTTCACAGAGCCTGAAAAACAATCCTAAAATTTGTATGGAACCAGAAAAGACCTGGAATAGCCAAAGCAATCTTGAAAAAGAAAACCAAAGCAGGAGGCATCACAATCCCAGACTTCAAGCTATATTACAAAGCTGTAATCATCAAGACAGCGTGGTACTGGCACAAGAACAGATACACAGAACACTGGAATGGAATAGAGAACCCAGAAATGGACCCACAAACGTATGGCCAACTAGATTTGACAAAGCAGGAAAGACTATCCAATGGAAAAAAGACAGTGTCTTCAGCAAGTGGTGCTGGGAAAACTGAATAGCAATATGCAGAAAAATGAACCTGGACCACTTTCTTACACCATACACAAAAATAAACTCAAAATGGATGAAAGACCTAAATGTAAGACAGGAAGCCATCGAAATCTTTGAGGAGAAAGCAGACAAAAACTTCTTTGACCTTGGTCGCAGCAACTTCTTACTCAACATGCCTCTAGAGAGAAGGGAAACAAAAGCAAAAATGAACTATTGGGACCTCATCAAAATAGAAGGCTTCTACACAGTGAAGGAAACAATCAGCAAAACTAAAAGGCAACTGACAGATGGGAGATTGTTTGCAAACAATATATCAGATAAAGGGTTAGCATTCAAAAATCTATAAAGAACTTATCCAAACTCAACACCCAAAAAACAAATAATCCAGTTAAGAAATGGGCAAAAGTCATGAACAGACACTTCTCCAAAGCAGACATCTAGATGGCCAACTGACACATGAAAAAATGGTCAATGTCACTCGTCATCAGGGAAATACAAATCAAAACCACAATGAGATACCACCTCACACCAGTCAGAATGGCTAACATTAACAACTCAGGCAACAACAGATGTTGGTGTGAAAGCACAGAAAGAGGATCTCTTTTGCATTGCTGGTGGGAATGCAAAATGGTACAGCCACTCTGGAAAACAGTATGGAGGTTCCTTAAAAAGTTAAAAATAGAACTACCCTACGACCCAGCAATTGCACTACTAGGTATTTATCTAAGGGATATAGGTGTGCTGTTTCGAAGGGTCTCCTTCACCCCAATGTTTATAGCAACGCTATTGACAATAGCCAAGGTATGGAAAGATCCCAAATGTCCATCGACGGATGAATGGATAAAGAAGATGTGGTGTATATATATATATATATATGCCACACATACACACACACACACACACACACACACACACACACACACACACAGACACAATGGAGTATTACTCAGCAATCAAAAAGAATGAAATCCTGCCATTTGCAACTATGTGGATGGAACTAGAGGGTATCATGCTAAGCTCAGTCAGTCAGAGAAAGACAAATATCATACGACTTCACTCATATGAGGACTTTAAGATACAAAGCAGATGAACATAAGGGAACGGAAGCAAAAATAATACAAAAACATGGAGGGGGACAAAAACATAAGAGACTCTTAAATATGGAGAACAAACAGAGGGTTCCTAGAAGGGTTGTGGGAGGGGGGATGGACTAAATGGGTAAGGGGCACTAAGGAATCTACTCCTGAAATCATTGTTGCACTATATGCTAACTAACTTGGAAGTAAATTTAAAAATAAATTAAATAAATATATTTTTTAAAAAGTCAGTAAAATTCACATTGAAGATAAATACTTGCAGATATGGAGAGACGATCACAAGGCATTATAATGTCATCCATGCCAGAGTATTCTAGTGATTAACTGTGACAGAATTAATGGTCACTGATTTTGTTTGTTTGCTTCTCTGTGGTCTATGTTTTCTCCATTCGATACATAATAATTGAGCAACCGGAAAATAGGGAAAACTTATATTAAACGAAGATGACTTTTTATTGAACAATATATTGGACAACAAAGGGAAGGAATGTGTATGTGTGAGAGAGTGAGAGAGAGAGACAGAGAGACAGTACTGTTCCCCAACTTTTACAATTAACTATGTGTTCATTTGTACTGGCAAGGTAGGGGGACAGGCAAGCAGGTTCACAGTGGATCTGCTATGATAAGCTGCAATTTCATTTTGAGGAAATGCTGTAACAAAATGTAGTCTGTGGGCTTATTATTGCATAATGGGTAGTGCCCAAGCATGGGTTGGATTATGGCTCCAGTGACTATAATAAGCGGTTTTGCGACCTCTTCTGGCCATGGCTGGTAAAGCCTAAACTTTCTTTAGGGAAGTGGTCAATTTTCAGCATGATTGTTTTTGTGAAGATGCAACGGAGAGGAGGGAAGATTGCTACCGAATGCAATTGTATTTTCCTTTAACTAGATATACGAATGACCTATAGCAAGTACATGACTGAAGATTGCACTCTGGTAAGGACGTGGAACTAAATAGAACATCCTCCACTCCTTCGTACTGAGTTCCTATAATACTTTGAAATGGCAAAGAATCTTGCTCAGAAGTACAAATAGCTCAGAAATTTATAAGAAGAAGAACAAGATCAAGAAAGAAAAAGAATTTTGGCAAAGAAAATAAAAATAGAAATAGAGACAGAATAGAACAAAATGGTTCCAAATTTTATCTTGGAGACCAAACACGCAAAACAGTCATGATGTTTTTTTGCAGACTAAAGTGAATTTGACCAAACATATATAAATATGTAATAAAGGGACAATAATTAAAACAGTGTAGCACTGGATTCAGATCAGGTAGAACTTGGGAGTGGAATAAAATGTAGAAAAAATTATGAGGGATTTAGTGTATTTAATAGTTAGTGTATTATAAAATCAAATAATCATCATATTAAATGATGATTTTCAACTTGGCAGAAGAATATATTATATCCCTATCTGGCCCTTATAAGCATATTATCAACGTCACAAACTCTTAAGAAAATAACTGGCAGATTTCAGTGCATAAAAATTATAAATGGTCCTACCTCAAAAAAAATTAAAGGACATATTGAAAGTTTAAAAATATTGAATCATATACACACAGGAGTTGATACACTCAGTATATAACAAGCATTTTTGAATTGATAAAAAATAAATAGTACAATTGAAATATAGACAAAGGACAGAAGCAAGCAAATCACACATACAGGAAAGCGACAGACAAACATATATGAGACCAAAGACAGGAGAACAAGTTCAACATCACTAGTCACTGAAAAAATGCAAACTCATGTATAACCAGGTGGAAGCCCTGTGAAGTAGGACTCAGAGAATGCTACCAGAAGTCAACCTTAGGGGCGCCTGGTTGGCTCAGTCAGAAGAGTATGTGGCACTTGCTCTCAGGGCTATGAATTCAAGCCCCACATTGGGTGTAGAGATTGCTTATAAATAAAATCTTAGCAGCAAGTGGGTAGCTCAGTTGGTTGAGCGGCTGACTTCTTGATTTGGGCTCAGGTCATGAGCCCAGGGTTGTGGTATCCAGTCCATAAGCATAGAACCTACTTAAGATTCTCTCTCTCTCTCTCTCTCTCTCTCTCTGTGACTCTTCCCAGCTTGCTCTCTCTAAAATAAAATAATAAAAAGAAAAAAGAAAAATAAAGTCTTAAAAAAACAGATGGGGTGCCTGTCTGGCTCAGTCACAAGAGTGTATGTCTCTCAAACTCGGGGTCATGAGTTTGAGCCCCATATTGGGTAGAGAGATTACTAAAAATAAATAAACTTTAAAAAAAAGAAATCAACACAGTTTACCTTGCTCCTGCTTATCCAAACTCCAGACCAACTCTGTAAGGCTGGGGGTTTTCTGAATTTTCTCATTACTCTCTGATTTAATGAATAAATAAATAAAAATAACTTACGCTATCGCTTCTAGTCACAGAAAATATTCTGATTTCAGTAACTAAAATGTCCAATACTGTGTAATAGTCACGATGGGGTTTTGGAGTGGTGGGGGGTCCAGAGCTGATGGCCAGAAAGAATTCTTGAAATATCTTTGATGCAAAAGGGTGATTTTATTAAAGCACAGGGACAGGACTCAGGGGCAGAAAGAGTTGCACTGGGCTTGTGAAGAGAGACTGATTATACAGTATGGAGATGGGTAAGATAAAGGCAAAGCAGAGGCCTCCAGGAGGACTTTCATATGCTAAAGAGGACTCAGAAGACACTGGAGGCCTAGCTACTGTCAAGCTAAGGTTGTTTTTCCTTCAGTAAGGCATTAACATTAAGACAGGAGGGAGATCCTGGAAGAATGTTATACTTGTCTTTGCCTCATTTGTCAATGGGCTGCAGTTTGTAAAGAAATTTAATTTTACCTGTCATTTCCTTCTTGCCTTTTTTCCCCCATCACCATGGAGGGGACAGCGATCTTGGGGTTCCAGGAAACTGAGTCTATAAGTTTCTGGAGACTAGACTATTGATAAGATTGCCTTTCTCTTGTAATTGACTAAGACATTTGTAAACTAATGGAGACTCACGTCCTGCATGGCTGTGGTCTGTATCAGTTAACCATTGGTTTTCTCCTTTCTTAGCTTTTGGGCAGTCAGGACTACCTGAGGAATATCCCACAGGACCCACCTAGGGGGTGAGAGGGTTTGTAGGGTGTCAGCTTGCCTTATGCTCCCTCATCAGTCACAACCTTGAATTCCACTGAAATGCAAAGCTGCTCCTCCCACCTAGTTGGGTCCTGTTCCAGATGAAGGGATTGTAATAGTAACACCGCAGGGTGAGGTGGAGTGTGGGTCCCAATTCCCTCACTCTGCACTTCTACCAATCATGCAGGATCTTTCCTGGCCCTCATCTCTCACCTCTGGGTCTGACCCCTCTGGCATGGCTGACTCATATAGCACCTGTTATGACTTGAAGGGTGCCCTTCTCCCTCCCCAACCAAAAAGATGTATGTTGGAGCCCTAACCACCACCCCACTTCTTGGAATGAGACCTTATTAGGAGAATGTGTCTTTCTTTAGAGAGGTAATCAAGTTAAAATGAGGTCAATAAGGTGGACCCTAATCCAATACAACTATTGTCTTATAAAAAAGGGAGATTTGGACAAAGGGACAAAGACACACAAAAGATAAGACGACGGGTAGGCAGACAGAGAGAAGATGGCCGTCCACAGAGGTCCTTCCTCACAGCCCTCAGAAGGAACCGAACCTGCTGACAGCTGGATTTCACACTTCTGCACCCCCAGAGCTGTGAGGCAGTAAACTTCTGTTGTTTTAAGCCCCCCAGTTTGGGGTACTGTGTCACAGCAGCCTAGCAAACTCATCCAGCACCCAACAGTAGTTGGCTCCACTCCAGGTACAGTTCAAAGTAAACTCTTTCTCTCTGGGTGCTTTACGGATTCTTCAGAGAAACACACACACACACACCCTACCCTAACTGCTGAGGATATGCGGATGCATGCAAAGTCATCTCTGCTGAACGACTGGCCGCTTGCTCATAATGCTTTCCTCGGGCCCTGGATATCCATCATTACTCTTCTTCCAGCTCTTTCTCTCTGCTCCTGAGTGGGGTCCTGTTGGACAGGCCTAAGAAAACCCCGAACCGGCACACTGCACCAGGGTCCGCATCTGGTGAAGAAGTACTCACACTTTTGCCCCATCATCACTGGAAACGTAACTACTTCCCAAGGCAGCCCTCTACTTTCCACCAAACCTCCAAACATAGACTTTTCTCAGACTGGGTCCAACGCCACCCCGCCCCCTCAAACAGCAGAGGGCCTATATCAAGCTGAGTGGTCTTGGAATGTCTCTCATTAAGCTTGATGGGGCACCCAACGCCTAGCCACTGGAGAGCAAGAATGAAACTCAGAATACATCAACAACACTGTCCAAGGAAATCTTTACTGTAATCTCCAGGCTCCCCTTTTCTTGATTTTTCCAGTGTTTTTTTACAGCCTGGGAGAAAGTGGAGAGCTAAGAATAGCGAAGTCAATTCCTACCATGTCCTTCATAAATGCGGCCCATGAGGCCCGGCACCTCACTCTGGAATGTGGGGATTACCACACAGCCTGGGGCCTCAGGCAAAGCTGACTCAGACACTGTCCTGTTTTAACAGACTGTCATAAACATAGACCACCAGACGTCATCTCTCACCTTTCACATTGGCAAAGCTCTAAAAGAACGTGTACGAGAAAGCACAGCAAGCGTGTGGATAAACAGGCCTTTGATACACTGTTGGTGAAGGTCAATTTTTCATAACTTTGTGAAGCAAAACACTTTTATGCTTTTTTTCAAGTGATTTTAACCTTCGATCTTATCATTTCTTTTTATGGAATTTGCCCAAAAGGAATACCAAAACAGTACCAAAAAGATACGTACAAAGCTCATTGCAGCATGGCCTATAAGAAAAGATTTCTAAGTAACCTGACTAAATGACAGTAGTGAATCGCTCCTTAAGGTGAATCCACTCACAGGAATGCCACAGGCATAGTCTGTGAATCCCAAGACAAAAACAAGAGCAGTTGCCATGTTTCCCTCTTCTTGGTCAAACAATTGTGCCTGTTGTTTCGTTGTGCCTGTTGATTTACTCAATGAAAAATGCTGGAAATAGCTCTTCTGTAAAACTTCATTACCTTTCCAAGTTGGGATGTAATCTAATTTAACTTTAAACCCCTGGAATATGTGTAAACACATTCATTTTTCTCAGGGGAGTAAGGTAGATGCTCAATGAAGATTTTTTGACTGAATGCTTTTCTGTGCATTATTTTCACTACTATCATCTTTGAAAGAGGATTCTAATAAGATAATCTATGTGTAAATAAAAGCCTCTTATAAACGGCAAGTCAATAATATTAATTACTGGGGCGCCTGGGTGGTTCAGTCGGTTAAGCATCCAACTTTGGCTCAGGTCATGATCTCTCAGTTATGGGTTTGAGCCTCACATTAGGCTCTGTGCTGACAGCTCAAAATCTAAGGATTCTGTGTCTCCCTCTCTCTCTGCCCCTCCCACACCCATGCTATGTATTTCTCTGTCTCTCAAAAATGAATAAATGTTAAAAATAATAATAAATATTATTATTAATATTGTATTCAAGTATATTGGTTTTTGTCATGGAAAAATCTAGGGTACTGATGTGGAGAACAAAGGCAAAAAAAATGTAGAAAAAACTTAAATCTTCTTACAACTTATAGCCCTTTGACAAGTCCTTGAGACAGGCAGAACGACCTTTCTCCAAGAACTCAACTCAACTTTGCTGGAAGCAAAAAGCAACCTGAGCTTGACATTGGCCCAACCTCCAGGATCCTGTAAGTCTTCTTTAACATATAAAAAATCCCTTTTGAAACTTCCTTTTTCTCTACTCCCTTCCCCAAGACATATGTTAGCAGTCATCCTCCAAACATATGGCCCACTGATACGCATCTGAAGGGTCTCATGACTAACGTTTTACTGGATAGTAGTAAAAAACTTTTTCTTAACAGCAGCTCAAGCTCCTGAAAACCTTGCTTCCGAATTCCTTAGAGACTCACACTACCCCTAGCTCCCTCCCAACTTAAGAGTACATAATCAGTCACTCCATAATCCAGTGCCATTCTTTCTGCCCGCAGGTCCTGTCCCTGTGCTTTAATAAAAACCACCTTTTTTGCACCAAAAATGTCTCAAGAATTCTTTCTTGACTATTCGCTCCCAGACCCCAAACACCACATCGGCACCATTGCTCTCTTAGAAATCCTCTACACCATATGGAAGCTAAACTGATGAAGAAGTGAATACTAACCAGCCCCTTGAGAAGGTTCTGTGGGCTTCCTGGAGTGAGGAAGTTCCATGGTGACTTATTACATTATGATATTAATCAACTTGATAAGCAAAAACCTAATATTTTTATTAAAATGAGGTTATGCGCACAGACACAGACGCCACGCACATGGGTACCGTTTACATCAAGAACCAGACCTGGGACTAGGCTACAGGTTTCTGTTATCTCTTGATTTTAAAGTAAAGAAGACTAGGGGAGCCTGGCTGGCTCAGTCTGTAGAGCATGTGACTCTTGATTTTGGGGTTGTAAGTTCAAGCCCCTCGTTGGGTATCGAGATTACTTAAAAATAGAATCTTAAAAAAGTAAAATAAATAAAATTAGAAAGCTTCAGAGCTGAGATGCTATGTAATTTTTATACAGATGGAAAAAATACAAATCCTAATGGATATAGACCTGGATGATCCAAAAACAGTGCCTTGTAGCTATACTCTGCCTTTTATATTTTCAAACTGCTCACAGAGCACTGATTCTCAACTTGCTTAGGCATGAGAATCATCGGTCAGGCTTAGTTCACAATAGGAATTCCTGAACCCCACCGTCAGAATTTCTGACTTAGTAAGTAGGGACCAGATATTCACATTTAGACAAAGGTCTCAGGAACATTGGATGTAGGCGGTCTGCAGACTAACTTTTGGGAGATTTCAGCAAACCCATTCCACTAAAAGAACATCGGGGTTTTTACCCCTACTTGGCATCATCCTAGCTGTGTGACAAATCATCTCATTCCAGAACATCAGTTTCCTACAAATAAATACCATACAACTATCAGAAGAACAGTGTAAATAAAGAGCTGTGAGAAATGGAAGGAGGGAAGATCATTTTTAGGGACCAGAGAAGACCTCACATCCCTCCTTCTATTTCCACAACGCTGTATTCATACTTCTTTTCTGATATCTCGACATTAGTTATTGTATGCACATCATACTTTCCCTACATAAATACAAACTTCTAAAGAGTAGGATCACTGGTCTTTCACCTTTATATCACCCATTGGACCTGGCACGACTCTTGGAGAGAAAAAGAGACATCACTTATAACAGTTACTATTGAAAGGTAAAACTTTGACTTTACTTTTCAGTTCTTTTAAAATCCATAACGAGGTGGAAGCTGGGCACCGAAAGACTTAGAGACCAAGAGGGACTCTACTGACGCTTTATTTTCCATCCAAAACAAAATTACGCAATATTCAGGTTGAGATTTCTAAATGCCTGAGCACATTCGGATCTCCCACTTTTGGTGGAGGGGAGCAGGGAAGTGCTGTCTAGAATCTGACACTGGCTTGGAAGTGGGAGTCAGTGAAAGGCTTTTAGAGCTGCTTGGAAAGGACAGAAATGGTTGGCTTGTCATAAAGTTCATGAACTCTTTTGAGAGTTTCAGCGTGCAGATAATCAAGTAGTGCCTAGAACTGTGGAAACGGAAAGTCCTCCCAGTAGCTTTGGAAACATTACAGGTTTTATTTGCTGCCATTTATGAAATTAATCCTTGGGGGAAAGGTCGTAGGCAGATTTAACATGATTTAAATACAACAGACATCAGTCTCAATTTGTTAATCCTATTTGTGCCCTAAGCTTGGGAACAGATCCTCTCTCATTCTAAGCATTAAAAAACTTCAACAGCATAAAAATGATTTTGCCCAACATCCTCCCAGAATACTTACGCGTTATTTTAACTTGATAATCAAGTTTTGATACTGTCCCGTCACTGAGGTCCCTGGAGTCACACAGACTCAATTTCTGATTGTAGTTTTCCTGCTGTGTGACGGGGGTAAATTAAATCCCGTGACCCTCGGGATGGAATCTACAAATGGGTGTCATGACTTCCTCCCCTCATGGACCTGTTGGGAGGACTCCACGCAGTGGTGAAGTACTGAACGCCTGACACACTGTGAGCGCTCACTAAAAGCTCAGGCCATGGTGGATAATCACTGGTGTCCTCCTAAAGCCTTTGAGCGTTCCCCTAGGGAAGTGGCATAATGCAGTGAACTGGGGGGCGCAACCCTCTGGGTAAAGCCAAGCTTTCTCAGCGCGACGCTGGGCTCAGGAACGCCGACCCGCCGCCGGCATCCCCGGGTTGTATGGAAACTCCCAGAAGGCGCCAGGGGCGCGGGGCGTGGCTAGCGGACGCCTGCGCGGAACCCAAGCGCCGCGGCCCGGTTTCTTTCGCTTCCGCCGGGACTCTCTGCGGAGCGGACCGGTGCGAAAGCAGCTTCCGGGCCGAGCGTGGTTTGGGAGTCTCGGAGGTTGCGGTGGGGGAGTCCGGGGCGGCTGGGCGCGCGCGGCCATGTGGCGGGTGCTGGCTCGCGCGGGGGCGCCCCTCCTGCGAACGCAGCTGTCAGGTCAGGAGGCCCCTCGGTCACTCAGAAGACGTCCCCTTCCTCCCCAGCGCCAGTGCGGCACCTCGCCAGCTCCGGGAAGGCTCTACCGAGGGTTGCCGAAGCGCTGGGTAGGGGCGCGCGCTCCTCCGCCGCGGGGGCAGTCGGCGCCCGGAGACCCCTGCTAGCGGGCCTCTTTGCGGGCCATGAGCCTGTGAGCCCATGTAGTGGAACCCGCGGCCCACCATCAAGGCATTCCGTTAGGAGTGACCGGCCCAGGTTGTGCCGGGTTCAGGTCTTGTCGCTTTCGTCTTTTAATTTGATTTGTCTTTGTAGATTCTTGGGTCGCCCTGCCCGCCAGTGCTGGCCTGAAGACGCTGCTCCCGGTGCCAGCTTTTGAGGGTGAGAGCTTGTGTCATTTTCGTGGTTTTGTTTTTTTTTTTTTTTCTGGTGGACTCTAGAAGAGGGGAGGTGAAGACGTAGGAGGCTTCTTGTACTTCCTATCTCCATTCACCCGCGCCATAAACAGGTATCGAGGACTTAACTATATGCCAAGAAGTGTTCCGAACTCTGGGGATATATCTGAAAACGAGAGACCCACAAATGTCCCCGCTTTTATGGAGCGAATGTGTAATGGGATATCTCCCTTGTGGCCTACTGACTGGGGCGCATGGCCCACCCTCAGACGTGACCGACTGGCATCAAATTTGAACTTTTAATGTTCTCTCTAAAGGATGTTACATATACGCAGCCATATAACGATATATGTGCAAAGCATTGGTTTGTTAAATACAAACGTTATGAAAAATCCATTGTAAATCTAAGTTACCATATCTTTTATTATTTTTTTCTTTAAAGTTTATTTGTTTTGAGAGAGAGAGAGCATGGGCACGTGCCAGGGAGGGGCAGAGAGAGGGTTGCAAGCAGTCTCCCTGTTGTCAGTGCAGAGCTGGATGTGGGGCTTGAACTCACAGACTGTGAGATCATGACCTGAGGCGAAATCAAGAGTCAATACTTAACCAACTGAGCCACCCAGGCGCCCCTAATTTGCAGTATCATTAATATATTGGAAATCTAAAAAACAAAAAAACCCTAAAAAATGAAATCCTTGACCTCTGAGGGCTTTAACTTCTCTACATAATTATTAAACTACTCTGTGCTCTGAAAATACATATGGACTTGTAGGTGAGAGAAAGCATCACTAAATTTCTCTGTAGCTGCTTGTAGAAACTGGAGGAGAGCAGGGGCAGTTTCTGTAACCCCGAATAGCCCATTAATAATTTGGTGTGTCCTTGAAGGCTCCTGTTTTATGTTTGACTCCATGGAAAAGTCATGCTTGTTTTACTATAGGTCTGTTTTAAATGACTTAAAAGTTACAATTTTTTTTCCTCCAATTTGTCAGAATGTTTGATAGGGAAGAAAGATGTAGCATGTCTGGCCTGCATTTTAGTCCGCCCGCCCTCAGTGCAGCAAGCTGGTGCCCACTGTCCGCAGTGTACCGGTGTCCGCGTGAAAAGCCCTGTAGAAATAGAGCACGGATCAAAGGATTCCTGGGGTGCAAGTTCCTGGACCAGAACGTGGCAGAGGGGCACCTGGGTGGCTCAGTCGGTTAAGCGTCCAACTCTTGGTTTTCGCTCAGGTCTTGATAACATGATTTCATGAGTTCGAGCCCTTCATCAGGCTGTATGCTGACAGCTTGGAACCTGCTTGGGATTCTGTCTCTTAGGCCCTCCCCCACTCACACTGTCTCTGTCTCTCTCAAAATAAATAAATAAACTTTTTTTTTAAGTTTTTTTTTTAATTTTATAATAGTTTATTTTCAAATTGGTTTACATATAACACCCAGTGTTCATCCCAACACGTGCCCTCTTTAATATCCATCACCCCCTCTCCCCCTTCCCTCACTCCCTTCACCCTCAGTTTGTTCTTAGTCTTTGAGAGTCTCTTATGTTTTATCTCCCTCCCTCTCTGTGTCTTTTTTTCCTTTCCCCTCTTCCTCTCCCCCTGGTTTTTGCTTAGTCTCACAAAGTCCACCTATTCGTGGAAACATATGGTATCTGTCTTTTTCTGACTGACTTATTTCACTTAACATAATACCCTCCAGTTCCATCCATGGCCAGATTTCATTTTTTCTCATTGCCACGTAGTAGTCCATTGTATATATGTACCACATCTTCTTTATCCACTCGTCAGTTGATGGGCACTTGGTCTCTTTCCATGATTTGGCTATTGTCGAAAGTGCTGCTATGAACATTGGGGTACACGTGCCCCTATGCATCAGCAGTCCTGTGTCTCTTGGGTAGATTCCTAGCAGGGCTATTGCTGGATCATAGGGTAGCTCTATTTTCATTTTTTTGAGGAACCTCCACACCGTTTTCCAGAGTGGCTGCACCAGTTTGCATTCTCACCAACAGTGTAGGAGGGTGCCTGCTTCTCCACATCCTCGCCAGCATCTATAGTTTCCTGATTTGTTCATTTTAGCCACTCTGACTGGTGTGAGGTGGTATCACAGTGTGGTTTTGATTTGTATTTCCCTGATGATGAGTGACATTGAGCATCGTTTCATGTGTCTGTTGGCCATCTGAATGTCCTCTTTGGAGAAGTGTCTATTCATATCTTCTGCCCATTTCTTCACTGGGTTATTTGTTTTTTGGGTGTGGAGTTTGGTAAGTTCTTTATAGATTTTAGATATTAGTCCTTTATCTGATATGTCATTTGCGATGATCTTTTCCCATTCTGTTGGTTTTTAAAAAATTAAATAAAAAAAAAAGAATGTGGCAGAAAGGAGAACTTAGATATTTTCATGTATAGTGTACTTAAGTATTCTTTCCACTACCCCCATTAACATCCAGAGAGGCCATGTAGTATTTAAAAAAAAAAGTCAGAGGGTCTGACTTTGCTGTTTTCATTGGAGTCACAAATTATAAAATGTCTCTAGGCCTCAGGTTCTCCTTTTATAAAGTGGGTATTTAAAATAGTACCCGCCTAATGTTCCGTTTCTTGACCTGGGTGTGTTGAAGTGGGTGTGTTTATGCAGTCATTTTGTGATCATTCACTGAGCCCTACATTTTTTATTTAGCCCTTTGATTATGTGTGTTAAACTTTAAACTTTTCAAAATTTTGAAAAAGGAAAGCCCTAAGAAATTCCTAAGCTATAGGATTGCTTTAAAGATTAAATGAGATACTGCACATAAAGCATTGTACTCCATGTCTAGCACTCGTAAACATTAAAAAAAAAAAGCCAGTTTTACTCCGTGAAAGTCTTAATCACTGTATCTACCGAGTGGTCTCTTCTGTAGTTTCAGCCAAAGTGCATTTCGTTTGAAGGTTAAAATTTGGCTGTCTTCAAACGTTCAGAAACCTCTCCATTAATTCTTGTCATAACCAAAAGATTCCAGTTGACACTGGGGGGAAAGGCATCTGCAGGAAAAACCTAATAAGTTTTGGAATTATTTTTTAGTGGTAACTTTAAATGTGTGGTTTTATTTATTCTTGGTTGTGCTCCTTTTAGATGTTTCCATTCCTGAAAAGCCCAAACTTAGATTTGTTGAAAGGGTACCACTTGTGCCAAAAGTGAGAAGGGAACCTAAGAACTTGAGTGACATACGGGGACCTTCTACCGAAGCCACCGAGTTCACAGAAGGCAGTTTTGCAATCTTGGTAAGTGAGTTCAGTGTCAAGTGGCTACAGGATGGAAGCGAGGGATTAGCAAAATCTCACGCTCTTGGAGTTTATTCTCTTCCTCCACAGGTTTTATTAGAACTGCCACCATTTATTTATTTTATGTTTATTTTTGAGAGAGCGAGAGAGACAGCACAAGTTGGGGAGCTGCAGAGAGAGAGAGAGGGAGACAGAATCCAAAGCAGGCTCCAGGCTCTGATCTGTCAGTACAGAGCCTGACTCAAGGCTTGAACTCACAAAACATGAGATTAGATCATGACCTGACCCGAAGTTGGGGGCTTAACCAACTAAGCCACCCAGGCACCCCCACCATTTGCTCTTTAAAATGATGTGCACTACCCAGTAGACATTTGAGTTCTAGATCTTTCTTTCTCGTGTAGAGCAAAAATAGTGTAAAAGCAGGAAAAGGAAGAGGCTACCTAATTGGCCCCTACTTTCAGACTGTGAAATCTTCTCAGACCTCTGGCAGAAATAAAACTACCCATGACTTAGGATATGGGACAGCTGTTTCCTTATTCAAGTAGCTCCTGTTAAGACTTGATGTCAGTAGCTGCACAAATGGGCGTGGACTAGGATTGATTTCCCATCAGGCAGCCAGAGCAGTAGTTCACGGTCCTTCCCACAGCCTGCATGATCAGCCTGCGCCAGGCTCTCAGAACCTCATGCCCACGCCCTGCCCCTCATTCTACTCCAGTCACTCTGGCTTCTGCTCAGACTCCCCAAGCCCCTCGCTGTGTCAGGACCTTCCCGTACGCCATTCCTCTGCCTGTAACTGTTGTCTGTTTTCCCTTGGCTACTTCCTACCATTCTGGCCTCCGCTTTTAAGTGTCACCTCCTCAAAGAGGCCTTCCCTGGTTATCCGTTGAAATGGGTCCACCCTTGTTCTCATTTTTACTGTACCCTAAGGCTTTTCCTCCATGATTCTTATTAGAACTTATTATTTTTATTTTTATGTATATCATTGAAACCATGGTTACTATAAAAGAGCCCATAAAAGATACCGAAGTCCCCACGTGTTTCTAATTGTTTCATCTACTTTTAGGCACTGGGTGGTGGCTACCTCCACTGGGGCCATTTTGAAATGATGCGCCTGACAATCAACCGCTCTATGGACCCCAAGAACATGTTTGCTTTATGGAGGGTACCAGCCCCTTTCAAGCCCATCACCCGCAAGGGTATGGGACAGCGCATGGGGGGAGGCAAAGGTGCCATTGACCACTACGTGACTCCTGTGAAGGCTGGCCGTCTCATAGTAGAGCTGGGTGGGCGTTGTGAATTCAGAGAGGTACAGGGTTTCCTCGACCAGGTGGCCCACAAGTTGCCCTTCCCAGCAAAGGCCGTGAGCCGTGAGACTCTAGAGAAGATGCGGAAAGATCAAGAGGAAAGAGAACAGAACAACCAAAACCCCTGGACCTTTGAGCGCATAGCCACTGCCAACATGCTGGGGATACGCAAAGTCCTGAGCCCCTACGACTTGACCCAGAAGGGGCGGTACTGGGGCAAGTTCTACATGCCCGAACGCGTGTAGTGAGAATGGGAGAAGTAGATGTACAAAGGCTGCTGAGTGAAAGAATCGACACTCTTCTTCCTCCCCTCAGCCTACCCTTCAAGGCTTCTGGTAGCTCTGATATCTAACGGAGGAGCAGCGTAAGAGTAAATGATTTCTGAAAGATGCTACAATATTTGCTGATTTTTTAAGTGCATTATATTTACGTCAAATAAAGTTTGAGTACCGTCTCAGGAAATAACTTCTCATTGGTCTAAATGGTTAAGAGGCCAGCCTGGGAGAGGGTCTGGTTCTCCTCGGTTAAGACGAATGTCTTCAGTGCTGAAACATCCTTCCATTTCCCACCTCTGGTGTAAGTTGGACTTCGGATCTGTAGGGGTCTCCCTGCTGTCGGAAAGTTTGCTTCACATCGCTCCACTTTTACCAAAGACCTACATCAGTACCTTTTTCTTGAACTGGAAGAAATCTGAAGAGGATGTTCACTCTTACAAAGTGGTAATTACTTTGCTGTGTATTTTTCAGCTTAGGAACACTCTGCTCTCAGACAGTGGGGAATTCTCTACTACCTGTTACATGTACACACTTCGGGAGCCAGTCGCTGTGATATTTACTAGTTACAAACATTTTTGGAAAATCAAAGAAAGAAACAGGAAACAGCGGGACACATTAATTGACTGAAGAGATGTTTGTTTATGCCCAGCTACCCTTCTCTCAGTCAACATCCCCCCAGAGGGGGGATGCTGGACAGTAAGATAAGGAACATACCCTTGCCCTTTAACACAAAAACCAGTAAGAGTTGAAGTTGGCCTTTCCTAGGTCTGAAGTTCTCTGAGGAGGGCCAGTGTTTGGCTCTGCCTTTGTGTCCCTGTAGGTTCTAGTACAATGCAGCATGCCACACGGCACTCAAATGGTTACTGCTGGATGAGTAAGGGCCCCATGTGTTAAATCCCCTCGGTTCCACCCTCCTGCCTGCCTGTAACAAGCTTCATCTATTTTTCAGTTAGCCAGTTTTCTATCCCCTATTCAAACTAAAAGAACTACAAATAGAAGTAGTAAACCGTGTGCTTTCGAAAGTGGGTAGAAAACAGCACACTGACTTGAATTGTTTTTAGTCCCTTAACGTTTATCTTAAAATATTAAGATCTCCAGCAAAGAAAATAATTTACTTTCAAAAGTATAAATATATCTAAATAGTTACAGGGTCCTCAAGAGTTGAACACAGGTTTTTTAATGTATGTTTAGTGAACCTCTTGAAATTACAGTACAACCTTGGTTTGCAAGCATAATTCATCCCAGAAACATGCTTATAATCCAGAGCACTCCTATATCAAAGCAAATTTCAAGAATTGTTGGCTCAGTTGTGATCACGTGACGTTCAGCATCATGTACTACTCGTATCACAAGACATCGCTCATTTATCAAGTTAAAATTTATTAGAAATGTTTGCTCATCTTGTGGAACACTCACAGAACAAATTTCTCACAGTCCAAGGTTTTACTGGTACTAAATTGCATTAGAACACATCTAAACCTTGAATTGCGACCAGTGTTTGGGACAGTTTTATTTTATTTTTTTATTATTTTTTTTAAATGTTTGTTTATTTTTGAGACAGAGAGAGACAGAGCATGAGTGGGGGAGGGGCAGAGAGAGAGGGAGACACAGAATCCAAAGCAGGCTCCAGGCTCTGAGCTGTCAGCACAGAGCCCGACATGGGACTCGAACTCCCAGACTGCGAGATCATGACCTGAGCCGCAGTCGGACGCTCAACCGACTGAGCCACCCAGGCGCCCCAATTTTATACACACCTTGCTGGCCAACTAAATCCGTTTCAGCTAGCAACACGAAGCACATAGATAATACAACTCAGAGCCTCCTGTCACCTTTCTGACCTGACGTTTCATCTCTTATGGTTCACAGAGCACGGTGCTGATTATCGGGAGTTCAGTCATAGTATAAACCTGCTTCTTTTGTTGGGGATGAACCTTGAGTTCCTGAACCACAATCCTGGGGCCAGCCAATCTTTGCAGAGTAAGAGACTGACAGTAGCACTCCATCACCACCCATAAAAAAGGACTTTATATGTCACTGTAATAGGAGGCCTGTTGTGCCTAAGTGAATCAGCCTGTCTCCAGCCATGTACACACAGCCTGTGATACAAAACAAACCCATTTACTACTGATGCCTTAAAAGGTTTGAAAGTAAAACCCAAGGACTCATCCGTGAGTGGAAATCAGAGCTTAATTACAGCTTATTAAGTCAACTGATACTTGAACATCTGTAAGTGGCAGGCACTGTGCTAAGCACTGGGGATGCTGCCATGAGCAAGACCTGCATGGCGCCTACAGTTAGACAATCTTCACTTTAGACAAGTAGACCCTGAAGAAGGAAGTAGACAGAGGGTTGGTCAAAGGTGACACCTGAAAGAAGCTAAGGGGCCCTAGTGTTGATCAAAGAGAACATGAGATCCTGGTGAGAGCGGGGAGCGCACCATTATCTGCCTCTGTGCAGCCACCACTTCAGCACTGGCTGTTCCAGTTCCTGAATAGGCACCTGTTCTCTGCCCCACAGCCCTCTCCTTGAATCCGTATTCCTAACCAGTCGTCCGCCACTGTGCTTCCTGTTCTCCAGCCCTGCCCACCTTCCCCCCACCCCCACCCCCCGTTTTGTACTGTCTGAAGTCTAGCTTTGCTAACTTGTAATGGGTGGTTGGTTGACGCCCTGTGTCAGGTTTCATAATGGAAAGGGGAGTAGCGGTGAGGAATCTGCAGTGGAGAGGTGATGGCACCACAGAGGTGGAAGGAGGATTAGAAACGCCAGCTGAGGCTCCATCGGTGAGGACTGAGGGAGACAACAGAAACGGAGGGGGAAGAAATTCACAGGTTATATACAACAGGATGCTGGAAGCCAGGATCACCAAGTCCTTCCTCCGCAAGTCTGCACGAACTTGTCCTAACGCTCAGGGATTACTGGCTGGCTGACTCTTCTTAAGAGTTCAGGGTGCTTTTAATGCAAGCACTAGCTCTTGCTCCTTCAGCCTTTCCCAGACACCACAGCCCCAACTGTGCTGCAGGAAAGCAACACCCTTCTACGAAGCATTCTACACAGAGCATTCTGCTACCAGGTTTGGAATGGCCTGCCACCTTCCGTCTCCCCGTCTACTGCTGACTCACTATTCATCCATTCTTCTCTTTATGAAACATTTCTTTACTGAGTTTTCTCCAGCCTTTTTCTACTCCAGCACCTAATCCCACCCCGATTTGGGGTACTTGGTGACAAATGACAAAGCCCTGAGGACACCAGACTTTGAAGTGAGTGAAAGTAGGTCTGACCCTCCCCACAGATGGCTCACCTTGTTCAGGCAAATATGCCCCCAATGGTAGAAGCTAAGATGATCGCAAGGATGATACAGCAGATCATGATCATGATCTTCTTCTGCTCGTCCACACAAGGAAAGAAAAAGCATGTGAGAAAGAGCGTCCATGTGCAGACACAGCCACGAAGGAAGGGAGACAAAAGTGGATCCAGACACGGTGGAGGATGTGAAGGGAAAGGGAGATGGATCTGGCTTCCAGAACCCAGGGTGTTAACAGAAGCACTGCTTTCGGGGAGAGATTCAAAATCAGATCAACGGCAATCTCCGGGGATGCTCGGTATGTCTTTCTGCTTTCTAGACCCCATCCCGTCACGTCACAGTTCCGTCTCCTAGAGCCAGATACTCACGACGAGGGAATCGAATTACGCTGGGGAGGGAGCACCTTAAATCTGAAACTCAAATACAGTTACACTTCATTCTTTGAGAGGTAAACCGTTTTCAAACCCTGGAACTTTTGATCCATCCTGCCCAGCACGTGGTTAAACAAGATTTTAACCCCTCTCCAAAACCTAAACAAAAACCACCACATGGTGGCGCCCAACCACTGTTTTACAGGGAAATAGAGCCAGAACTGTTTCACAATCAATATAAAGTCATTTATTTTTAAATTATCAATAAAATAATCAACTTTACATTAAAAAAAAAATACAAAAAAAAAAGCAAAACAAACCTTCACTTGTGTTAAACTAAGCCCCAGGCCTCAACAAAGACCTGTGATTAGAGCTTGTCTGCCCTTGTTGCTGGAGCCAGTCCACTGCCGACTTCATAGCCATGGGCAAGAGGGCATCCCCTTGGCTCTGTCTGAGTGCTGGGCAATGACTGAGTAAATAGCCTTTGCAAAGGAAGCCGAAGGGCAGTGCCTGGACTAGGGTGCTCTCCCTACCCGACAAAGGCAAGGCTGAACTATAAATCAGGGAGACTGGCAGAGACTGGGAATCTAAGGGGCTCACCACTGGGTCAGCACAGTCACTACACTTGAAAATTACCAGCTGTTGCTTCCCCCGTGACAAGAATTGGGGGAGACCAAGAACCTATCAAGCTCGTTAACCTGGTAGTGGACGAACTACTCAGTAGTCCCCGATCTCCCCCAACTGACTCAACCCTGGTGATGGAGTCATCCCAAAGGACACATGAATGATTGCAAATTGCTATGGGATGTTCTCAGGCCAAGCCTCATCCATGCACGGGTAGGGAGAGGTGCCAAAACTTGTCACACCTGTCTGCTAAGCAGAAAAACTTAATGGGGTCAACTTAGTCCTCACCCCAAAGATGTCTGATAGTCCCAGTACTCATCCATAAAACAAGTTTCTCAATGAACGGGAAGATATTTCTACTCTCATCTATTTGAAGATAAGCAAATGTCTCTTAACCTAATTTTTAGCCTAGCTCAAGGTTATTTTTTTATTTTTTTGAGGTTATGGTATCCTCCATTTCTAGTTTCCTACTTCCTGAGAGACACGGGCATATATGAACATACATCTCACACACATGATTACAAAAAATACATCTGGAATACATGAAATCAGTGACTGTATATTCGCACCGGTCTGGAGCATTTCCAGAGCCTGAGACTCAAGCACCTTGTCCCTGGCCCAATTTTAAGCGCCTGGTTATTTCTGGCCTCAAGGCAATGGCTTCACAAAGCATCACTCCAATGAAGAACAGCCCGTTTCCAAGAGTCAGATGGGAAACTAATATCCCATACCTCATCCTTTACAAATGGTAACCTCAGATAACTGGTTCCTCATGGTGTCTCCTTGAGTAAACAAGGAGACCACATGTTGAGAGACTACAACATAAAGATTGAAGTTGGCCACCAAGCTGAACATACTAAGAGCTTAATTTACGATTGAATTTCAAACAAATCAGCTTCTAAGACCAAAATGACATCTGCCAGTTCCTCGTATTTTCAAGATATTGGGACACGAAATTGTAAGGACTGAGATCCTGCCAAGTAGAAGCCTCAAGTCAAGCCTTGTTGCCACACTTGGAAGAATCCCTTTGCTTTGTTAAAGATACCCCCCCCCCTAAAAAAAATACATTGCAATTTCTGGGAGAAGAATACTCCATGAGGTAGAAAATACAGCACCTTGGGAAGGTTTTGAATGGGCTTTCCAAGGTGCCAGGCATAATTTGACACATTCAGGGGGAAGAAAGAGAAACTGGGTTGGTTTGCACAGTCCAGGAGAGAAGGCACTTCAGAGTTGGGGCAGGAGAAGGTTTTGAGGAGAACTCAGGATTGCATCAGGTAGATTAGCTTCATCCAGGCAAAATTGTTTGCTGGGTCAGGTCCAAGGACGGTTACAGGGAAACAAAGGAACAGGTCCCACTCTCTCTCAGGAAGGCCATTCAAACTCCATTCCCATCTGAAGACAAAGGTGGCCACACCAGGCTGGAGTGAAATCGGGTTCTAAGAGAGGCAGGGGAAGCAGGAGCTGATCAGTGCACACGCTGCTGGTGGAGAGCAACACTAAGACTCGGTCACAAACCTAGAAGGTGGAGAGGAAAGATCAGACAACACTGCAAACAGGGGAACAATGGAGAAGTCAACACTAGACCTGAGAAATCCGGCAGACAAACCCCCGAGACAGGACCTGGGACTAAATATCCTATTGTAAAAGAATCAAAAAGCCATATTAAGAGAGGGGAAAAATAAATCTCTGGGCCTTTTAGAATCTTCCACACAGGCACACAGGCTGTCACGTTCCCATCAAAGGACTTGCCAGGGGGAGGCAAAGTCACTGCATGAAAACACCTGTTCTGTCTACAGGGCCCTCATTAGCACTTTACAAATACAACTTGCAGAACTTGAATCTTCTTCTCCATTACTCCCCTGCTTCCCACTTGTCTTACACGGTGAAGAGAATAAAGAGAAATTCAAGTGTCTTCATCTCCATCTGCAGAGTGGGGAAGGCGTGGGCAAGTTTCTTAACTTCACTGAGCTTCAGAGTTTCCCATCTGAAAACGGGGATAATGCTACTCTCCTGGATCAGGACCTGGCACACAGCTGGGAAATATAAACATAGGCTGTCTTCCCTCCCTCCTGCCCAGAGACCTCTTGTCCTCAGGCCACATGGACGGGGAGAGGGTGTCTAGACCTAAGCAGCGAGCAGTCCTGACTTCATGGAATACACTACAGTAAGCAGCCTGACACTGCTCACCCAATGTGGATTAAGTCAACTAAACACAGTCCACTAACTAGTCTCCTCATTCAAAAAAGGGATTCATTTACATTCTCCAGACAAAGTTGATACTTAGTGCTATAATCATCTGCCTCCACATGGGAGGAAGAGGAAGGAAGCAGAGGCCCACTGAAGCAAAAATATAGGAGAAGACCGGCTCTGGGTGCCAACATGGAGGCATGTGTCAGGTATTAAAAGACATTGGCATCTAGTACCTCAGCAACCCAACTTCTCTGATTTCATTAAAGAGAAAATAGAAATGAGAAAAATGGAGGTTAGTCATACTGTTAGTTGTAATTAAACAGTAATAACAAACCTCCAACATTGGGGAAATAGTAACTAATTGAGAGTATATTCACAATCTTGTGTTGAAAATTAGATTTACAAAGAGATTTTAGTGATGCAGAATGAGGCATACAATGTTTTAACTGGATCTAAAACCAGAGATAATATAGTCTGAGCTATGCGAAACCACGTCTGAGTGTGGACGTCCCAGAAGGCTATGAGCAGTAACACTGAAAGTTAATTCTGTTCACCTTTTCTGTTTTATAGGGTTTTTTTTTTTAACAATACATCCTATATTTTATTCAGAAAAGTAATATTTAAGAAGTCACAAAAGTGTTAACAGTCCGAATAACGAGATCATTCTTGTCATGCCGCCACTATGGACACGAAGCCCTCATTCAGTGGTCAGCTCCATTTTCACCAGACTTTAAAGGTATTAATAGCCTCGACTTTAAACTCACTATCCTCCAAGGTTCTCTGGACTCTGTAGACGACAATGAATGGCTACCTAGTTTTATAAAGGAAGCTAAGATGCAGTAAAGAACTCCCGAGGCCCCTCATCAGCTGTGTGTCCACACTTGGCCCTGGCACGTAACATCTCTTTAAGGCTGAGTGTCTTCGTCCATAAAATAGGGGTAACAACAGTCCCTACGTCAGGACGGTGTCGTGTGGATTCAAGGACGTGTGTGTGAGGTGTTCAGTACATGGTCTGGCACAACTCAACACTCAGAAATGTTAACCACTAGATCATCCAAGATCTGACCAGCCAGCCAGACAAAACCCCATTGACCCAAACCCCAACCCGAGGCTTTGTTTACACGAAAAGGACATGGAAAGCAAAGCCCAACATCCATGAAAGTCAACAAAAATTCAGAAGATGAACCCCGGATCCAGGACACAGATTGCACCCAATTAGGAGCATGCTTGCTGAGCAAAGGGAGCGAAAATGTGGTGCTCGGATGTGCCAGGAGAGCTGGTAAGACAAAGCGCTGGGACAGGATCCACAGGAGAGAAACCAACAGGAGCCCTGCCCAGAGAGAACTTTCTCCGGGGACCAGAACCCCAGAATAGAATTTTAAGGAGACGAAAGAATGCACAGGCTATGCAAAGTTTGAGGGAGCTCAGTGTGTCCAAGAACAGTCGCAAGAAGGAAGCAGTGCCATGTGAAATCCCAGGCCACTTTCTCAAGAGGGAGCCAATCCAGAGTCCCCGAGAACCTTCCGGTTACTTACATTTCAGTGCAGCAGCCACTCAGGCCACCGTTATTTCAGCCCAACGGAAAGTCCAATAATCAACGCTAAAATGCCCAGCAACACAACTACTAGCACAATGATAATTATCAATTTCTGGAGAGAAGGATAAGAGAAACAAAACAAAGCATTATTACAAACAACCAAGACCAGTAATTCATCCAAAACCCAACCCGTCTCACCTCTCCCCTGAAAGCATCTTATCGATCCAAATAAGAAGCCTACATCTCTACATAAAGACCTTCTGTTAGGATATTTTATATTTCTGAACTCACTTCCTGGCTGGCAAGGCCAGGAGAATGAAAATATGGAGCTTCTCTTGGCTCTTGGCTCACACTGCAATCTTGCACATGTGCACAAATAAAAAAAAAAAAAAAAAAACTGTCCCAGGGTCTCCAAGCAGCTGGTGGCCAAGGTATGACGCGACCAGTTTTCTCTTTTCAAGAAGAAGTATATATTTTTGAATAGTCCTAATTTCAGACTTCCATCCATCTTTCCCCTGAAGGACTTGCCCACCCATCAGACCCAATCCGGTGCCTGGGGATCAAAAGCATGATTACAGTCCTGTTGTGAGCCAGCCTGCGTTCATCATGTAAAATAACCTCCCAGCTCCCTGAATCCCTGCACGAGCAATAGGTAAAGGTGGAAGGAAATCAAAGAACTGAAGAACCAAAGCGTCAGAGCCCCAGGAGAAAGAGGAAAGAACAGCCTACAAAAGCACAAGCCACCAGAGATGGCTACCACAGTGGGCAGAGAAGCTGGGAAGTCCTCAAGCAACAGGGGCGCCGGAAGAGGCAGAAACGTGCCGGTGTGGTGGGAACAGCATGACTGGAGTCCGACTCTGAATCCCACTCCTGCACTTACTGGGTGGCCCGAAGCCAATTACTTAACCTCTGACCCTCAACCGTTTCACGTGTAAGTAGAAGTAACAGGTGCTCCATAAGAGAGGAGGTGATGTTGCATGACGATCAGCACAGCACGGGGTTCATGGCAGAGAAAAGGCGGGGCGGGAGCTCGGTTAATGGAGTGGAAGACAGCAAACAGGTTTCTGAAGAACAGAGGAGTCAAGTGTAACATCCGAAAGGACCACGAGCTCTGCTCAGGAGGAGTGTAGCAGCCACACCTGGGCAACGCGTCCACCCTACAGAACTGCCTCCAAGTATGGGTTCTTGGGTAGAGAGTACATGAGCCAGATCCATGCAAGGGTCACCGGGGGAGGAAGGGCAGCCACTCTCAGGGAAAGGCTGACGTAGGTCTTGGGAGGAGGCCAGGACAGAAAGGGAAGGCATGGGCTCAAGGGCACGGGTGCGGGTGCGGCCAGAGAGAGGAGAAGCAAGCCAGACCGGCGGGGACTGAGGCGCTCACCCTCCGAGCTTCACTCTGATACTTGACAGCCTTTTTGGTATCTGCCACGGCCCGTTCCACAAAGCCCACAGACTGGTCCATGTTGTTCTCGATACGGTCAATCATGGCTCCCTTTCCCCAGGTGCAAGAGGTGGTGGCAGCAGAAACAGAGGCAGGGACAGAGAAGAGAGAAAGAGCGAGAGACCGCGAGCAGAATAGACTTTCTTCTCTGAAGGCAGCGGGAGAGTCTCACCTTCCGGGCCTGACCCTGGTACTTCACGGCTCTTTTAGTTTCTTCCCGTGCCTTCTCCACATGGTCCACTGTGTGCATGACATTCAGCTCTATGTTATCTAGCATCTCTCCCTGCGGAGAATGGACATGAGTCACACCCCATAAACCCACCCCAGGATAGTCTAGCTCATGTGGGAAAGGGAAGCATCCAGAATCCTTCTCTGGGGCACACATTCACATTTCCCATGGGAAAACCTATGGATCTCTGGTCCTTGGTAGTGTTCACTCACTCAAGCAACACTCTCTGAACTACTTCTGTGGGGCAGGTGCTGCACGGGACACCTGGAGCACACTGTCTAGATGCCTGGTAACTACGTATCTCACAGATCCCACCCCCGCCATTTTTTTTTTAATTGAGCATGTGAGGAGAGGAACCAAAATAAGAGTATTGTGGGGCATAACTGGGATGCTGGCGTCTTCCTGGTCGTATAGACCTGAACCAAGTTCATTTGGCCTGAGGCAAGTTTGCTGACTACTGCTGCAGAACAGTGCTGCCACAAAACAGTTGCTCAGTAAATATCCAAGGCTGGGAATGTTTGCCTTCTCCAAGAGATACTCCCAGGCCCCTTAAGTGACAAACATTGGGTTTACCTAAGCTAGCTAGTTTAATGTTCCATCTACGTGGCTTTGAGGGACAGTGGTCTCTGAAGGAGATTCCCAACCATGTCCCAGCTGTTACTTCCCGACAAGGAAGTTTGGTGACTCCAATTAATTCCAGGCATCTTAGGATGGGAACGCCCCTCACCTACCTAGACCTTCCCCAACCTGACCCGTTCGTTGCCTTACAGCACTCTGTAAACAGAAAGGCACTTACCATCACTTGAATCTCAAACCAATTCCTCAGCAAGGCCGCGAAGGGAGAAAAAAGAAGAGTGGGATGGACGCACTTAAGGAATTGTCTCAAAGGCCAGAACGGGGAGGAGGAAAGGCACCTAGGCCCCGAGCAAGGACTGGCCTTCGAAACCAGCTAAGCAGTGCCGGGGCTCCAGGTAGGTTTTGCAGCCCTCCCACAAAGGACGCAGTTCTCAATCCCTTCCCGGCGGCAGGGCAGCTGGAGTTCATGGTAATGGCAGCACACCTAGACACCGTGGCGTATCTGGCTAGGTCACCAGGACCAGAAAGCACCTGATCACGTGTGGAACCAGCGCCACACACAGGTGACAGTCTGGCAGCCCTGAGCAAGTACACCCAGGGACAGAATAAGCCCTCAAACCGTGAGTGTTCCAAGTCTTCCTACGAACAGAATTCTACCGTTGCTCCGTTCATTTCCTCATCTGCTCTTGTTCCTTAGCAAAAAGTGCCAAAATTTGGGGGGGGGGGACATACAAAAGAAGACACAAAAACGGACAAAAGTTAAACCCTCCGGTAAAGCTAACTTTTCACTGTGAAGTGGCGAATGATCGTGTCTTCAGTGTCACCAGTGAAACAGTTCGTACCAGGAGGCTGTTCTAAGGCCCCCTCACCAAGAACCCACATCTCCAGTTAGAAGAGAAACAGGAGGTGCCGAGCCTGGGCTGCATCAAAGCGCACAGTAAGTACAAGGGACTGTGAGGCTGAAGGAGCAGCCAGAGTGACGGGGCTGACGGGGCACTGGGGAGGGCGTTCCTGGCCCGGGACATTGGGATTCTGTGACTCCATCATGCGAATTCCCCATGACACCCCCACCGCACCTCACCCGGCGTTCTGGTCTCTCCTTCTCAGGAGCGCCTGAGCGTCCCTCCCCTCCCCTCCCCACGGGGGTGCCCGCTGCCCCAGTACCTGATTCTCCACCAGCATGGCGATGTCCATGAACATGTCGTGCAGCTCCTTGATGCTGCTCTCCAGCCTCACGATGTCCTTGTGGCGCCCCTCGATCTCGCTGAGGGCTTGCTTGGAGATCTGAGAGTCAATGATCTACAACAGGCCGCGCCGAGGCCGGCCGTCAGCCAGCAACCCCTGCCCCCCTGCACCTGCAGCCCTGCCCTCGCCAACCTCACGGAGCCCCAAAGCGGCCTCCCTCGAGAGGGCGTGCACCCCAGCTCCGGGACACTCACCCCGGAAGTGAAGATGGCGGGGTTCCCACTCTCCAACATCTCCTCCAGCTCCTCGTCTGTGGTCTTTTTGCCAGCTTTAGAACAAAAGAAGTAAACCGTCAAATATAAGACCAAAGCACACCACTGCAAAAGTTCCCTGAAAACCAGGAACACGGTGACTTCACGCTAAAGACGGTGGTCTTTACGACACACCCTCAGGAGCCCCAGGAGCCCAACTCGTCTTGCTTCTGATTTCTCCCCTAATCCAGTCCAGCCTTAGCATCATGGGTGGTCACCTTCCTGAAACACGCATCTGACCAACCTCTTCCTAGCTCACAAAGCTGACCGGCCCGTTCGCTGTGCCTCGGAGGCCCAGGAGCCAATCCCTGGCACCAGGCCCTCCCCCCTCTACCTCACCCACCCTGCCACTCCCACGGGTTCCCTCTTCCCGAGCTGGACAACCACCCACCACTGCTAAACACACGTGCTTTTCTCAGACCCCTTCCTGGTCCACACCCTTCCTCCACTCAGAGTCGGCAGCACCCTGCAGCTCCCTGAGTCCCTGAAGGCACAGCTGTCGGGACCGGTCTATGCCTCGCGGCACCCAGCACCACACTTCGATCTCATAAATGTTCTTTGCTGTCAAAGAGGCGACAAAAGGAGGGGCGCCTGGGTGGTTTGGTTGGTTAAGCATCTGACTCTGGATTTCAGCTCAGGTCACGATCTCACAGTTTGTGAGTTTGAGCCTCACATCAGGCTCTGCGCTGACAGCACAGAACCTGCTTTGGATTCTTTCTCCCTCTCTCTCTGCCCCTCCCCACTTGTGCTCACTCTCTCTTTCTCTCTCTCTCAAAAATAAACATTGAAAAAGAGAGAGTAAGACAAGACGTCATGAGTCCCTAGGAGACTCTGTGAGGAACTCGAGGAACTGCTGGCGCCCACAGGAGCCTAACAAGAACCGTGCCACCTTGTCACCCACGATGCTGCACCAGATACGCTGGTGCCCCAACACCTCCCCTGGGTTTGGGTGAGCTGCCACTGGCTCCCCGGGATCTCCGGACTTGGGATGGACAGCCAGGTGGCAGAGAAAGGCGAAGGGACACGCGGCCAAACATCAAACACATACTGATTTCAAGCTGCCGCTGGATTCTCCCTTTGCTGCGTTCACGGAAGTCCACCTGAGCCTCGTTGTATTTGGTCATCACCTCCACAAACTTCCGGGACAGGACGGAGTGCTGTGGGAACCAGGCCAAGTGCGGTGAGCCCCCAGGAGCGGCGGAGCCTGCACCCCGGCCCCACGTGGCCCAGCCTGTGGCAGCACAGGACTTGGAATCAAAGAGCGGGTGTGAGGCTCAGCTTTCCGCTTCCCTCACTTCACACCACCGGGAGAGTCCGCTCACCTTTCCGAGCCATGTGTTCGCATGCTCACCTGCCCTGCTGACCTCGCATGGCAGTCGGGCCACCGGAGAGCCCTGCAGCCACACGACTAGCCGCATTTTCCTGGCACCACCCCTGGCTGGCTTTCTAAAGCTGCCAGACTCCCCTCCTGCATGCAACACCTGCCAAAATTCTTGAGTTCTTACCCAACCGAATCTCCCTAACGTCTCCCGCTTATGGCTCCAGGCATTCGCTCCACGGCCCTGTGTGCCCGCATTCACATCTTTACTGTGATTTTTATTCCTTGCCCAACTCTCCACATCAAGGCCTACTGGCTTCTCCTGTGCAAAATCAGCCCACACCACCAGCACGCACGTTCAGACCAGAATCACGGCAAAAGCCCAGCAAGAGCCCACCTGCCTCTCGCCCCTTCCCCACTCCGCTCCAGCTTTCAGGAGGCCCCCAGACTATCTCCTGACAGACTGCAAGCGGAAGCAAATGCACGCAGGCTACCTGATCATATCCAGGTGCCCTGGGCAGGTATTCAAAGGCCGCTGGACTACAGCGCTACATTCTCTGCCAAAACTCCGCAGCCACTGTCCCCCAATCAGCTTAGGCTGTTCTCTCCAGGCCAGCCCCTCCTCCCCACCCACCACCGTCACCACCACTACTGCCACTGACACACCCCTCACTCCTGCCCCCGAGTCTGTCCACAGTGCCACTCTTGCCCATCCAAGGCCCAGCTCCTCTGGCTACCCCCAGTTCCTCCCGAGCTCTGAGGACGCTGAGAGCACCGTGTGTTTCACTGTGTTCTCACACTGCTCTCCGGCCGGGTCCTCTGTGATAGCTTCCTCGGGCCACCTGAACGCCATGCCCGTTCTTTAAGGACAAGGATCACGTCTCTCATGACCACCAAAGAGCCTCAGTCCACACTGGACAACTAACGACCGACAATCTTTACAGAGAAGACCTCCATTTCCTCTCCTGTAAAACAGGAAGCACACTAAACCTGAAGCTGTGCCCTGGGGCGGGTCCTGGGAAGCTCTCCGGGGGGCCTCCTTAGAGAAGCAGACGGTGTTCCGGCCCCTCCCCTGCCACAGCCCAGGCAGCTCTCCTTCACCAGTTCTTCAAAATGAGTCCAAATAAGAACTGTACTTTAAAAAAAAAAAAAAAAAAATAGATCGGTGCCTGGGTGGCTCAGCCAGCTAAGTGTCCGACTTCAGCTCAGGTCATCGTCTCATGGTTCACGGGTTCGAGCCCTGTGCCGGGCTCTGTGCTGACAGCTCGGGAGCCTGCTTGGAATTTTCTCTCTCTTCCCTCCTCTCAAAAACAAACATTTAAAAAAATAAAGTAAAATAAAACAAAATTAAAAAGACTCTGCAGCTAAGAACAAAAAAATTAAGACCGGACGGGACGAGCGTCAGACCAGGGAAAGGCCTACCTGGGATTTCCGAATCCGAAGGTCTGCCGACGACCGCACGTCATCCTCCTCAATGTGCCTCTCCATACCTGCAGGGCGGAGCGAGGCTATGCCAGCAGCACGGCGCCCTCTCCCCGAGGAAGCACACCGCTCGCTGCACGGCTCCCCGCGCACCCCCTCACCCCAGCCCACCGCTCACCCCCAGCCTGCCGAGAGGCACGAGAGGCAGCTGCGATCCCGAGCCGTCAGCTCACACGTGAGCCCCAGGCCTTGCCTCCCAGCCCTTCCCTGTACCAGCTCTCCTGACTGCCCCTCAGCACAGCGGCTCCAGCAAGAGTCTGTCACCGTGAGACTCGGGCTCAAATCCCGCCACTCGCTAGCTGCGTGACTCTGGGGGGAGGCCGCGTCCCCTCTCTGAGTGCTCCTGTTCCCTGGTCTGTAGACTGGAGCGACGACAGCACCTCCCACACGGCACCCACGTGTGCAGCGAATGAGAACGTACACAGACCTTCTCACACTCTTGTGGCGACGACCTCCACCTCCACCCGCGAGAACAGGTGTGTGATTTGTTTGGGGGAAAGAAATGATAAATGCTGCCTCCACCTTCTGACTAACATCTGCATTCCCAAACCAACTGCGCAAAAATGCAGCTGGCACAAAGAGAGCTTTTGGGCCGCAGGGAGAGCTCGGTCTATGACGGCGGCCTTCCTGAACAAGGGGTAGGGGGTGGAAGGGTGGCAGACCTAGCTCCCCAAGAAATGTCTGTAGCCTGAAGAATACGATGATCAGGGGCGCCTGGGTGGCTCAGTCGGTTACGCGGCCGACTTCGGCTCAGGTCATGATCTCGCAGTTCGTGAGTTCAAGCCCCGCGTCGGGCTCTGTGCTGACGGCTCAGAGCCTGGAGCCTGCTTCGGATTCTGTGTCTCCCTCTCTCTCCGCCCCTCCCCCACTCACACTCTGTCTCCCTCTCTCTCAAAAATAAATAAAGCATTAAAAAAAAAAAAGAAGAAGAAGATGTTCTGCATCTAGACAGCCCTGTCATCACTGTTCACACGTACAGCTGGGGAAACGGAACCAGTAAAAGTCAAGGGACGAAGTGAAAGCACTGAGTCGCAGGGTGACTCGGCAGCAGGAAGCAGACGTCGGTTCTGCTCTTTCACCTACGGCCCTGGTTCCAGGACAGGCAGACCTGCTGGGGCAGTGCCCAAACCACGGGCTAAGGTGGGACGTGCATCATCCGGACGCATCTCGGTCCAGAAGAGCCGGGCCCCACGGCAGATAAGAGAGGGGCGGTAGCGGGCGCTGGCTTGTTCCCCTCGCTCCCTTCTTACTCTTCAGTTTGTTCCGGACGTTGTTGGCTCTTTTCTTGATCTCGGTCGTGAGCTGCTCTAGGTCGTCCTTGGTTTCTGGGTAAACAAAGGCAAGAGAATCAGTCAGAAAGGCTCGTTGCTTTGTGAGCTGTACCAGGCAACAGAGGTAGGAGCTTTGGCAGGTACCCATCGCCCAGAGCAGTATGTATCGTGAGGTGTTCCCCCGACATCTGTCACTGGAGCCACAGACAGCTAATTTGAAGGGCATTTTCTGGGCACTCAGTCCCAGACCTAGGGAATAAAAACACCCAGGGCTGGAGCCCTACAAGCTGTCTTTTTAACAAGCTTTTCCAAGTAATTCTCGGGCCCACACAAAACTATCAGATTCCTTTTTGAGGAAATCATCTGGTTTACCGTGACGGCTTCAGCTCAAAGGTAGGAAAGGGTTTCATGGGGCCTCTGAGGAAAAGGGATTTCAACCCTAGGTTCATCAATTTAGGTTCAGGCAAACATTTATGATATACCTACTACGGGCACGATTCTATTCTAGGGCGAATGGAGCAAATTAAGTATTAGCCATGACGATTCACTCGAAAACCATCCTAGGGGCGCCTGGGTGGCTCAGTCAGTTAGGTATCCGACTTCGGCTCAGGTCATGACCTCATGGTTTGTGAATTTGAGCTCCACATCAGGCTCTGTGCTGACAGTGCGGAGCCTGCTTGGGAGTCTCTCTGTCTCTCCCCTGCTCACACTCTCTCTCTCAAAAATAAACATTAAAAAAAAAATCCTTTGGCACCTGCTACAAGCTTAGAACTGAGCTAGGCACCCACACTTCAGAGAGAAGATATAGATCCTGCCTTCAAGAGGTCTACTGAGGGGACAAGGGACAAATAAATCAGCAGTCCAAATGTGCAGTGTGGAGTAAGGTGTGAGTTCTGGTCAAGGTGTGCACAGGGTGTTGGTGGAGAGCCACTAGCACAGTCTAGAGGGATCTGGAAAAGCTTCTAAAGACAGATGATAGTAAGATCGAGTCTTGACAAAGGAGGAAGTGTTAAGCAGGCAGAAAAGAGGATGCAGAGAGGAGTCTCCGGGAGAAGGGACCATATGTAAAAGACAGGTGGAGACAAGAACATGCAGGGAGCAGCCAGAGTTGAGTCTGGCTAAAGTGCGGGAGACATGGGGGAGGGTGGCAGGAGAAAAGGGTGCGGAGGAGGGCAGGCACGTGACCAAGACAAGGCCCACGCTCTCCGCTCAAACGTTCCGGCTTCTTCAGGCACCAGAGAGCCACTGAACAGTTCAGAGTGAAATGACAGAGTGTCTGGCTCATTCCTTGTCCTTAAGGAACCTAAAATATAGCCCTGACCCTACTGGAAAAATGTGAAAAAGCCTGCCGGGCTGGCGGTAACAGATGGGACTCTCAGGATGGGAGGGACTGAAGTCGGCCTGACCCATTCTGAAACACCTCACAGAAAAAAAGACAGCCTTGGTCTGGCAGGATTTGGAAGGGGGCCGGGAAACAGGACCCACAAAGGCACAGCCATGGGACGGAGATGAGGGACATGAGAAGCAGGAAGCATCACCGTGGGTCACGAGAGGGACTGGATGGGACGGGGAGCAGCGTTTGACCACAAGGATGCAGCAGGGCTGCGAAGAGAGGAGCTGGCTGCGGCGGGGAGGAAAAGGAAAGAGGACCCGACGCGTGCGCGTGCGTAGTGCAGTGTGGGGCGGGCGCTCTCCGCCGCTCCCAGGAGGGAGGACAACGGGGCTGCCTCAGCCCCAATGCCAAGGGCCATCGCCGGGCAACGAAGCTCCGAGTAAATGCTCACTTGGCTCAGGAATCGGTGCCGACAGGATGACACTGTAGAGTTTCTTAGCCTCCTCCACGTGCTCTGAGATCTTGTCGATGTTGAGCCGAGTCTCCTCGATCTAGAATCAAAAAGACGACGGCCATTGTTGGGACAGGAAGAGCATAGCCATGACGGAGAGGAAACCTAAGCAGAGGTCCCTGGGGGAAAGCTGCCGGCGTTCGGGGCCCGTGGAGCAACGTGAGGGCTAGAAAATCTGCTGCTGCCCAGTGAGGACCCCTGGCGTGGCAGATAAACCAACGTCCAGAGCAGTCACCGAAGACCCACCCCCCTTGATCCCGGAGAGGAGCGCATGGGCCCACCTGGGGCGGGAGGCAGGCTGGAGTCAAGAAGAGCCAGGAAAACCCACGAAGACGAGTTGGAGGACAAGGCCCAACACATATCCCATCAGGCAGACCCAGCAGCCGCCCCCAGAACCAGGATGGCAGAGAGGGAGGATAGGGGAGAGGGATAGGGGAGAGGGAAAGAAAATCAGTGAACGGGAGAGAACAGATGTGGAGAGTAAAACAGAGAAGAGATGGAGAGGGAGAAAGAGACCGAGCACGGGCACCTCAGAAGACACGGTCCCGCTGGAATGCCTCTTACTAGCCCGTTCCCTCAGGCGATCAGCCTCCAGACACTCCAGCCGCGGACCATTTCTGCACACAACTGAGGTTCCTGACGAGGCACCGGGTGCACCACAAAATATTTCCAGCGGCGCTTCATTCCCGGAGAGAGCAGGACCGCCAGACACTCACGAGATCACATCACTAAGTGCCACCCCAGCTCCTGCAAGGCGCCACGGTCCCTGCCGGGGCGAGAGTCCCAGAGAGACCTCCTCTGTCCACCCCCCAGGTCTAGCCTGCCACGCTTCCAGAAGGTGGGGCTTGTGGACACCGCGGCAGTTCACAAACCTTGTAAAGTACCATCTGGTAGGATCTTAACATCAGAGATAAAACACAGCTCAGCATGGACTGTCCAGCACGCCTGTCCTCTGGCAAATAATTCACCTGTTTTTGAAATCCTGGTCATTTTTCTCCAGATTAAATAGAAAACGGGAAAAACAAAAGTGGAGTTCCCTAACTGTCAAATCAGCACTTTTGCCAAAGGAGCCGTGGTCTCTGCCCCTCTACAAATACCTCGGTCTTGATGAACCGCAGTTTGAGAGTGGAATCACTTGCTTAAAAGATGTAGAATAAAATTTCGGTGTCATCGTATCATGAGGGTATAAATCCAAACCCAAGTAGCTACCCACACACCTGGCAAACCGTCCATGCTAGTGCAGGGGCACCGTTAGTCACACAAAGAACATAAAGGTTAAAGAGGTCATAGGTCCCAGGTGGTGGTTGGGTCGGCGCTCAAACGCGGATGCTCTCTGCACTGCGTCTAAGACTTGATCTTTTGACTTTTCCATCCTGTTCCACTTCTAGCAGAATCCCGGACCTGCCCAGCTCCACAAAGGGCCTGGGTTACCACCTGGGATGCTGACAGGCTCCAGAGGTGTAACCACCTCAGACTCAGGACCTTGGGTGAACCAAGAAATCTCCACCTTATGATGATCCCTTCCCTTCATCTCTCACGTCGAAACCACGTCCATCAGATCATGTTCCCATTTCCAGCTTGTGACTGTCTTGCCAAAGGAATCCCACCACATCCGACAGCACTGAGAAAAAAGGTTCTCTAGGATTAAATGCACAGACCACTTTAAAAAGGATTTAACAGGGGCGCCTGGGTGGCTCAGTCGGTTAAGCATCTGACTTCAGCTCAGGTCATGATCTCACAGTCTGTGTGTTCAAGCCCCACGTCAGGCTCTGTGCTGGCAGCTCAGAGCCTGGAGCCTGCTTCAGATTCTGTGTCTCCCCCTCTCTCTGCCTCTCCCCTGCTCATGCTCTGTCTCCCTCTGTCTCTCAATAATAAATAAACGTTAAAAAAATTTAAAAAAAATAATAAATAAAATATAAAATGAAAAGAGTTTAACACAGTTTAACGGACCATAAGTCCTTGGATTTTGCATGTTCGGTGCATTAGAGGTCTCAGAAAATATTTTCCAGAATATTATTTCATAAAGTGGAAGAGCTTCATGACCTGAACTTTGGTCAATGATAGAAAGACGAGATAGGAAGCTGTTAGCTGCCGGGCCTCAAGTTCAGAGTCACTCCAGACATCTGGAGACCAGGCGGTAGATGGCCTATCCAACCCTGTAGATGAGAAAGCTAGACCCTGGCTGCTCTGTCCCCAGCCTGCCAGTGGGACTTCCCAGCCCAGGAAGCATGGCTCTCACCTCCTCCTTCCTCCACCCAGTGCAGCCGGCTGCCGCCTTGCTCGGTCCTCCTCGACCCCACCACCTGGAGGCATTTCAGGGACTTTGATTTAGCACTCCAGTAACTTAGCCGATTCACCAAATAATCACAGCAACCATCTAGCACTTCAGGATGGGAATTGGCCAATCACAAAGCTTCCTTCTTTTTCTGAACTCCGTGTCTTTGTTTTTCCTTGGAAGCGCTGGTCTTCTTCCAAGGTGACTTTCTGGGGATTTCGTGGCGGCAGCTGCGTGCAATTCATTTTCTCACGTGCCTTTGCCAGATAACCAAAGAGTCGTGGGGGGAGGGGGAACCTAGTATGAAATCTTTTATGAATCTAAAGGGTCAAGGGCTGTTTGTGTTTGTTTGGGGTTGTTTTTAAATATCCTGACACTGCCTTATACAAGGAACTGAATTGATTTAACAAATACGTGCGTCAGAAACAAGTTCCTTCAACAGCCCTTGTGTGTGGTCGCCATCACTTGCTCCTTTTCGTGCCTGAGAACACCGACCTCATAGGACAGGAACTCCCTCAAGACATACTGCGGAAAGAAGGAAAAGCAGGCATCTGTTGGACACTGAACCCTGTCTCCTGAACCAGAAATAAAGGCACAAGAACCGGGGTGCCTGGGTGGCTCAGTTGGTTAATCGTCCGACTTCGGCTCAGGTCATGATCTCTCGGTTCATGAGTTCAAGCCCCACGTTGGGCTCTGTGCTGACAGCTCAGAGCCTGGAGGCTGTTTTGGATTCTGTGTCTCCCCAGTTCATACACTCTCTCTCTCTCTCTCAACAATAAATAATATTTAAAAAAAAAAAAAAAAAAAACACAAGAACCACTGACGAGAGGAGGCTCCTCTATCCTCTCTCCCGAGTCCCTGTGTGCTGAGCCGGTGTCCGGTTAATGCCCTTGGTCCACTCCCTGTCTTGTGAGACTGCCTCAGCTGCCTTTCCCTGGGATCATGTACCTTACTCCTTCGTTCTCTAACCAAGGCTCCCAACAAGAGAGCCTTATACACCAAGAGTGCCCAAGAAACGCTGCTGATTGATTGAGGGAACCAACCAGAAAGTTGTGGTTTTTTAATCACCATGCTAAATTTGCAGCCAGCACCTCCTCGGTGCCTGCCTATTGCATGTTACATTTTAAAATGGATTTTTCAACGATTTGTCAGTAATGTGGCCATCCAGACAGTATAGCTCAGAAAATGTTATAATCAAGGTGCCTGGGGGGCTCAGTCGGTTAATCGTCTGACTCTTGACTTCAGCTCAGGTCATGATCTCTCCATTCACGAGACGGAGGCCCATGTCAGGCTCCGCATTGACAGTGTAGAGCCTGCTTGGGATTCTCTCTCCCTCTCCCTCTCTGCCCCTCCCCCACTCATGCTCTTATCTCTCTCCCTCTCACAAAATAAATAAACAAAAGAAAGAAAAAGAAAGGAAATAAAAGAAAAAAGAACAGAAAACAAAAAAGAAAGAAAATGTTAGAATCAAACAGGCCAAGGTCAAGTTTCAGTTCCACCTTCCAGCAGTTTTATGACCTTGAACAATCAATCTGCTCACCCCACACACACCCCCAGCCCTGGTTCTCATATCTGTGAAACTGAGGATTATCATATTTCCCACCTCCCAGAGTTAGGAACCTAGATTTCATACTAAGTTCCTCCCTCCTCCCATGATTCTTTGGTTATTTGGCAAATGCACAAAAGAAAATTAACTGCACATAGCTGCCACCACGAAATACCCAGAAAGTCACCTTGGAGGAAGACCAGCACTTCCAAAGAAAAACAAAGACACAGAGTTTTTCGTGGGGATGACAGGAGATAATACATGTCAAGTACTTAACGCAAAGTACGTGCTGAGTATTATGATACTGAGAAATCCCGGAAGAGCCAGCAACTGCTGCCCGCTCACTACGGGCCAGGTGCTCTGCTGTGCCTTCACAAGCACGTCCCATTGAAGCCCCACAGCAATCCCCAGTGTCAACGACACACCCCGTGATGCTGTCAGCAGCCACCCAAGGAGGTCAAGTAGGACAGCTAGTCAGCCACTCTTCACGTTGGGTGTTGCCTCGGGGAACCAACGACGACCATATTATACTACTCTCCACTGTCTGACTAAAAGGAGGGAGTTATTTTCAGGGCATGGATGGCCTCTTCCTTCTGGACCTAAGTAGCCAGTGGAATCGAATTAGATCATGGAAAGCAGGGAAAGTCCTACTCCGGGGAAGTGGCAGATTGCCCAGGGGGAGGGAGGAAGGCTTTGTCCGTTCTACTTAAGAATGAGTCTGTAAGCTCCCACATACTCTGTACCTCTAGTTAGGCATTAATTAATTCATGTGCATATTTATTCATGTGCCACCCCGTTAAGGTGACAAAGGAAAGGGACGGTAAGGGTCAAATAAATGACTCCTACTTTTCACAATTCACACACCTGGACTATTTCCCAAAATAAGCAGAATCCCAAACAGTCCCTATGTTACAAGTTCTCAGACATGTCCTTGTTGATTTGTTTGCTTCTTTGCTCTGGAAAACGAACACACACTGACGAGAAAGGGCAGAGAGGTCTCAGTCCAAGCAACAGAAGACAAATGGGTCAGGGGTTTTAGGGAGACCCGTGATAAAGCAATGGGACATCCTGTCCATGAATGCAAAGAAAGGAACAATCTCAGAGTGACCCTGACCAGCGAGAACTAGTATTCTCAGACAATAATCTCAAATCCATTAAGTGCATTTGGGCTTTGCATCACTCAAAATTTGGTCAGGAAAACAACAACCTATCTAGTTATTTTAGCCAAAATAAGAGAGCGTGGGGAATTCTTTCCACAGGGATGGAAGGGCCGAGAAACCACATAGAGGCTGGTGACGCATTCTGGAAATTATCAACAGCAGGGTCGCCAGAGCCCAAGCCAGGGCCCCTCTGATCGGAGCCGGACCATGATGGAGCTTCCCCGCAGCACAGGCCCCATGGAGGCAGGGTCTACCCGGCAAAAGCTGAGGCCATGGAGGAGACATGTCTGGGGAGGAAACCCAGGGCCTCTTCCCTCCTTCTAGAGTCTTCTGCCAGTGTGTCCCCTATGTCAAACACACCAAAGCCAGCTGGCAAGGGAACACGGGGACTGAGCGGAGCACAGGGAGGGTAGGGGACGGGCCTGAGAGCAAACGAGCGCATGACCGGCAAGAGCTCCGTGCAGCCTCCTGAAGGAGCCCAGACACGTGGAACCGACCAGCTCACCTGCTCACCCACATACTCCACCTGAAGAAGGAATGAGAGAGTACTTAACCTGTTAGATTTGACCTGATGCCTCGGTTTCTGTGTTACGTTCATGTTGAGGTTCTTCGTTCTAACGAAAATCAAACCTTCGCGGAAAGGCCTCTGCTTTCGCGGCTGCTCCCCTCCCAGTTCCTCTGAGCAGGCACGGCCCCGCCCTCAAGGCCCCACTGCACCTTGCACACGCGCCCTCCACTCTCACCTGTCCCAGCCCTGACTCAGTGCGGACCTCAAGGGCTCGGACCATGTCTCTTTCTGCCTGCACTACTTCACGCCCACTGCTGGCCACGCCCACTGCTGGCCACGCCCACTGCTGGCCACGCCCACTGCTGGCCACAGATGGGGCACCGCTGGCTGTACAGTTAGTGAATGAGTAAATAAATGAATACAAGTAACTTCAGGAGACAAGCATGCTTCATATACAACTGCAGACCAGTTTCGTATATTTTTTTAAAACACCACCCCCCAAAACACACAAAACTTTATAATAGTATTTTCTGAAATGTAATCATTCATCCTTGCTAATAGAAGTTACTTGTCAGAAAGGGTTCTGTGAAAAAATAAATGCGGAGATGAGCAAGGTAAGCAAGTTTCTTTATTACAGGACTTCTCAGAGCCTTTAGTAAGTAAATGTGCATTTTAAGTCCTCAAGGGAAGAAAAGAGTATAAAGCATCTTTCAGTTATAGTTGCTCACTGAAGCCTTCTGGCATCTCAGACACCACCGATGACAGTAGTTTGATGCACCAAATAGCCATCCCCTGCCCCCGCCCTTTCTGGTTAACAGAACTCTAATTTTGCTTGGGCAGCAATGTTGCCAGCCCCAGGCGATGAATCATGATCAGTTCTATGTCAATCCTGGCAACATGTCCCTTTGCTAAGTACTCACTTCCCTGGTGTCCCTCCCAACTAAGAGTGGCCGTGACCATGTGATCTGTTGTTGGTCAATGGGCCACAAGGGGAAGTCAGCTTAGAGCATTTGGGGAGTTTTCCTGCCTGATAAGAGGACTGGAGGACATCTCTGCCTTCCCTCTTTCTACTTCTTGTGATGCTGGTGTCATCTGGAGCTGTGGTTCTGGAAGTTTCCAAACATGGCGCCAATTCTTTCATGATCCTCCCACTGAGAGGGAGTATGTAAGCACCACTCTCTTGACCCTGGCAGGCTTGTGTCTGCTTCGACATCAGAGCACAGAAGTGATGTCCCACATGACTGACACAGCAGGAACCTGGCGTGGGAGCCATGAGGCTCCATGTGACACCCCAATGATCCTAGGCTGGCCATGCTAAGAAGCCCAAGCCACAGAAACAGGTCAGGCATAGGTACTCCAACTGAGGGTCTCTACGGAGCTTTTCCTTGAGTCGCCAGACGTTTGAATAAAGAACTCTCTGTAAGGTTCCAGCATCCAGCTGTTCAGGTCTTCCCAGCTAAGTCCCCAGAAACTGAGGAGCGAAAATCACCCACCTCCACTGTGCCCTGTGCCCGAACTCCTAGCCTACAGACTCTGTCCGCTCTACACAATGGCTGTCTTACAGCCCTCAAGGTTGGGGGGAATTGTCATACAGCAATCAGTAATCAGAACAGACTTCACTCCCAATGCCAAGGGAAAAGCCAGGAGGGTCACCAAGATGCTGACCTAACACCCCACCACCTCCGACTCACCCCACCACGCCAACTGCAGACTTCTTCATGTGTGAAATGATCACACACCTTTCTCGCTCAAGCCACAGATACTCAAAAGCATCCCTGGATGATACGCCCTGCGGCTGCCAGGGCCCCAGGTCCGGGTCAGAGCGCTCGTCCTCCGTCCCACAGGCCACTGCACCAGCCGACTGGCTAGTCTTTCCATTTCCAGCCTTCCCTGTCCTCCACGAGCTGCCACCAGAATGATTTTCCTAAAACACACTCTGATTCCAGCATTTCCTCGCTTAACACCTTCAAAGGCCCCCCGTCACCCTGTAGCGTTTCATGATTACAGAAGCAAAAGAATCATCTGGACAGACTTCCTCAAAATCCGAAAGTCTAAGCCATTGCAGACCCTCTGAACTAGGCATGCGGATGTGCGAAAGGCTCCCCAGGTGATTCTGAGAAGCAGGTCTAGGTAGGAACCACGGAGGCCTCCCCCACCTTACCTCTCCCTCTCTGCCTTAAATTCAGGCAGAATTTAACGGTACCCCTTCTGTGCTCCCCAAGGACCTTGCTGACATTGCTGTGATCATGACTTTCTAAAAATTTCTGTCATCCTCGCTAGATAAAGAGACACCAGAGGGCACAGGACCCCGTCACAC
Source organism: Paguma larvata (assembly GCA_030068075.1). Lineage (NCBI taxonomy): Eukaryota > Metazoa > Chordata > Mammalia > Carnivora > Viverridae > Paguma > Paguma larvata. Next base: position 101,872,694 of record CM057831.1, on the reverse strand, counting down.
AGAAGGCTGTTCGCCCCAGCACTGCACACGCTGTGTGGAAGACACGTGCTCTTGTGCATTTGGATGCATGCACGAATAAATACAAAGAATAAGCCCCTAATGTTTCTGCCTCGGAAAATTCGTCCTCTCTTCCAACTGAGCAAGCAGAGCAAAGAAAATACAGGCGACCACGAATTAGACAATAACCCGAGGTTTATCATTTACTAGACCCCCGGCTTACTCATCCAAGGAAGGCCTGAAAAACCCACGGGCCAATTCTTTCCTGTGACAGCCGAGAAGCTGGAAGAGCCCTTTGGGCCTTCAACAGCGAGGTGCACATTTTGAAAACTTCCTCGTCCCGTGACTTCACCTGCCCGTCGCACACGCCTCTCTGACCGGGTTGCGGTTCCCACAATCGGTCCTCGACAAACAGCCTGCTTGTTGGAACAAGTCCAAACAGCAGGTTTTGCCCCAAGAGTGCCTTCCCAAGCAGGCTACTCAGCCGTGTCCCTCGGGACGCCCTTGGTGTGCTCCCCAGCCGCATGTGGGGAGAGCCCCCCGCGTTCCCCAAACCCCCAGGCCCTGGCTTGTGCTCTATCCCCCTTTCAAGGCTATTTCCGGGCCCCATTCCCTAACACGTCAGGAACGGAACAGTGACGACAGCTAACCCTGACTGGAGACCTACTCAGTATACGTCAGGCACTGTGCTAGGGACAGCCGCGAACTTTCTCGATTTACCTCTGAAATACCCAGCAGGTTAACACTGCTATTCCTGTCTTAGAGGGAGCTGGGGTTCGGAGTGGCGAGACAGCTTTTCCAAAGTTACACTGCTGGTAATGGCAGAGCTGAGATCACGCCCAGGACCCGTGGGCGCCCGGAGCCTGCGTGGCCTCTTCCTGTGGTCCGCGACCTCTCTGCCCCGCTGCGACATTACCCTGCTGGGGCTCCGTCACGTGGAAAGCAGGACGGTAACATTTTCCTAAGCCGACACTGAGCACTTTCTGAGGGTCTGCTCGTTTACTCCCCAGCGAATCTGTGAGCGAAGATGCTGCTCCCCGGTTCACAGATAAGCTCGCGGGGACTGAGGGGAGTCGAGGGATGTGCCCGAGATCACAGCCGGCAGCTGGCCAGCAGCTCCGTTTCAAAGGAGATGCTCCTTCCGCCCCACCAGGTGGTCCTCTTCTCCACCCCAAATATGATAGGGTTTTTTTTCCTAAATGACAGAAAAGCACCTGACAAAAAAGCAAAAAACAACAACAAAAATAGCCCCTGAGGCCTTGCCAAGCCTCCAAAAGTAACTATCTAGCCAGCATTTTTCTGTTTAAAGAACACTTTCCAGAGGCACCTGGATGGCTTAGGTGTCAACTCTTGACTTTGGCTCAGGTCATGATCTCAAAGTTCGTGGGTACAGAGAGCCTACTTGGGATTCTCTCTCTCTCTCTCTCTCTCTCTTTCTCTCTGCCCTCCCATCATGCATGCTCATGCTCTCTCTCTCTCTCAAAAGAAATAAACAAAACAAAACAAAACAAACACATTCCAGATGTGTGATGCTCATGTTATCCTCACAATAACCTTGAAAGATAAGTACTAACATTCCCAATTTGCAGCAAGAATTAGAGGCCCAGGTGGGTTCAGTGACTTAACCAAAGTCAACCGCTATTAAATGCATGAGGATGAACTGAGACCATGTCGTGAAGGCACACCTTCTTCCCACTTCACAGGGGATACTGCCCTTTGGGGACCCTCCTGCTGGGTTAGGAGAAGAGGCAGAACACCGTTATTGGCGAAGCCGCCTTATCTTAGGGAAGAAGTTCCTTAGTGTATCTGGCTATCCAAGGCAAGATCAGAGGAGCAAGCAACGGTGGCGTCGAACAATGCCTGTAGTCCTCCCCACCACTGAGAAGGCATTCTCCTTCCACCATCCGCACCTGCAACAGCAATGGCCTCACAAAACCCCGTGCTCTCCAGTCTCACCACAACTTCTTGGCCAAAAGGACAGACGCACCCATGGAGAGCGTGGGGAGCTGTGGAGCGTTCACAGCTAACCTCCCGATCAGGCCGACGCATACTCCAGTCCACTCCTACACCGGCCACCTACACCAGCAGGAGGAACTGCCGTGAACCGCCAGCCCCGCGAGCTAGAGGGTGACTTTCCACATCCACAATCTAGAGACAGGAGGTGCCCACATTCCTCCTACGGAAACAATATGGCGCCTCTTGTCTTCCTTCCAACAAAATAAAAAGCCTAAACAAAGAAACCACAGTACGATGGCAGAAACTTCCATGACTGAACTTTGCATGCTTTTGTTCTGTTCTGGGAGGCCATTTGCCAGGCACGTACATGTCAGATGCTACACTGAATGCTTTACAAAGATGATTCCATTTAATCCTCACAGGAGCCCTAGAGGGGATTACATCATCACTCCCAATTTGAGGATAAGGAAACCAAGTGTGTGAAAGACCGCTGGCAAAATCATCAGCTGGTCAGAAGCGGGCAGAGATTTGAACCCCACCACTCACCATCGGCCACAGTCTCCCTCAACAAGGACCTTCAAGATCCAAGATTACATGAATCTGTAGACGAGGGCAACCCATTTCTCAAGCCTGTTGAACTTGAAAAAAAAAATAATCTAGTGGTTTCTTCGTTTCTCAGTTTTCATTAGAATTAAGTCAAAGGCCCTGAATTTTTGGAAATAAGAAATCTGATCTATCTGAATCACAGGCATAAGGATATTCTAGTTTTTTGGGTTTTTTGGCTTTTTTTTTATACTCATAGCTGTGACCCCATGGTTGATTCAGTATTGAAATTATGCACCTTAGGCAAGAAAAGATATCATTAAAATGTTACCATGCAGCATAAGACTTTAAAAGCATCTCGTTAATCACATATCATTTAGCTTCTGCCGACTTTCTCGAGAAGATTAAAAATCCAAACCCTCCCAAGTAAGTATAGAAGAGAATCTCCCAGTAACTTCTTGGTCTGGCCACCTCACCCCAGGAAAAGACCGACTTTCCTCTGCTACCCCCGAAAGAGCCGAGTTTTATTCTTTACGCAGGAAGCTGTGTTTCCTTATGGACGTTCAGAAAAAAGCACAGGAAGGTCGCCTACCTCAGAAAAGAACTCATCCATGAAAGCCGTGTTGTCAATGGCGACCTCGACCTCGTCAGCGTCATCATCCTGTGTCAGCTGCTTCTGTGAGGCACAAAAAGGAACAGGTGAGGCTAAAAACACAAGAAACAGCCAATGGTACTGGAAGACTCACCAGGAGCTGCCTCTGTATTAGACATTAAACATATGTAATCTCCTTTAAAATTCAGAACAGCCCTGCTTTGTATCGACTCCATCACACTGTCTGGATTTAAACCCTAGCTGCACCGTTTACTGACTTTGGGCAGGGGGTTGGGGGAAGGAAGGCAGAGAGGGACGGGCAAGCTGTGCCAGGTTTCGCTATCTGTAAAGTGCTGACATGCACTACCTCCTTCAGGGGGTGGTTAAAGAAATCAGACAAGGATGTTAAAACATGACTGCACGGTGTCTGGCATACTGTGAGCACTCAATAAATGCTAGGTGCCATTATTGTTGTTGTTGTTGGAGGTGGGGTAGTGGTACTGGTGACGTTATTATACCTCATTCCAGTTGGAGAACCTAAAACAGGGAGGTTGAACAACTGGGCCGAAGTCACACAGCAAAAATGTGGAGACAGGCAGATTCTAGCCTGTCGTTTGGATTTGGACCCCATGTTCCTAACCCCTTCTCCACAGTGTTCAAATGTGTGATCTACCTGACCAGAGATCTCTATCAGAACAGTTTCTAGCCTCAATTCCTCTAAAGCACTCGCTTCCAATTCTCAGAGTAGGAGCCAATATTTTCCTGTTTTCATTAACCACCTATTGCAAAAAAAATAATAATAATAAAATAAACAAACAGCACTGTGTGTCATTCCCTGTCAGAGCTCATGTTTATAAGGAAAAGGAAGCTCTCCCCTCAGCCCCCAGCAATCCCTGGGGACCCCAGGTTTCTTGATCTCATTCCGCTTCCTCTACAAAATCACAGAACGGCTATCTAAAGGAAGTGTTTCCATTCCCACCCGGCACCCAGGGCCTGAGCCGTGTCTACATTCTCCCCATCGCTGCACACTAACCGTTTCTAAGCACAGAGGGAGAAGTGGTTCTTGGCAGTCAAGGTGGGGAGGGGGAAAGCCCCTACACCTGCTTCTCCACCCTGCAGTAGACACAGCACTCTCAAACACCCGTAACCCCACGGGCAACAAAAGCCACCAGAGACCTCTCTTCTTTACCTGCTACCAACCCCCCAACCTTCAACAGATGATGGTACCACTGGGAATTCCCACTGAAATCTGGACTCTCCAAATATCTGGGGAGTCTGTTTTTTTTTTAATATTTTTTTAGCGTTTTTATTTTATTTTTGAGAGATATAGAGACAGAGAGTGAGCAAGGGAAGGGCAGAGAGAGAGGGAGATACAGAATCTGAAGCAGGCTCCAGGCTCTGAGCCGTCAGCACAGTGCCCGACGCGGGGTTCGAACTCACAGATCGTGAGATCATGACCTGAGCTGAAGTCAGCCGCTCAACCGACTGAACCACCCAGGCGCCCCTGGGAAGTCTGTTTTGACTGGCTCCACCATCGTCTCAATCTCTGGCTTGTCTGGAACCTTCGGCAACCTGAGCGTAACAGCCACATTCAAAGGAGCTGGATTTGAGGGCCGTGCTACAGCCCTCAAAAATCATCTTCCTAAAAAGTCATTCCTTCTGTTCTTCTCCTGGGATTGAAAGTCCCAATGCCCAACAGAGCACACAGGGACCACTGATGTCTGGCCCTGCCCATGTTCCTCCCCTCTAAGACATACTCTCTAGACCAGGCACTTGGAACTCCTCACTGTTCCTGGACTTACCATCTTTCATTGGCTGAACTGTCCCACAAGGACTTCTTCCTGAAATGCATTTGTCCAACCGGAAAAATTTTACTTAGCCTTTAAATTCAATCTTGGGGGCACCTGGGTGGCTCAGTCGGTTGAGCCTCTGACTCTTGATTTTGCCCCAGGTCATGCTCCCAGGGTCATGCGATTAAACTCCGTGTAGGGCTCTGCGCTGGGCGTGGGGCCTGCTTGGGATTCTCTCTCTCTCTCTCTCTCTCTCTCTCTGCCCTTCCCTCCCTCTCTAAAAATTAAAAATTAAAAACAAATTAAATTCAATTTCGAACCATCTTCTCTGTCTGCCTTCCCTGACACTTCCTCCTCGTATAAAATTTAAAAGCTCCCTAAGCGGGGCGCCTGGGTGGTTCGGTCCAACTTCGGTTCAGGTCATGATCTCGCAGTCCGAGGGTTCGAGTCCCATAGAGGGCTCTGTGCTGATAGCTCAGAGCCTGGAGCCTGCTTTGGATTCTGTGTCTCCCTCTCTCTCTGCCTCTCCCCCACAACCTCTCTCTCCCTCTCTCTCTCAAAAATAAATAAATCTTAAAAAAATTAAAAAAAAATAAAAACTCCTAAGCTTCCAATGGATTTTGTGCAGACAATCCATAGCATCCAACACAGCCAACTGCTAATTATTCCTTTACTTATCAATCCTTCCCTACTGGCTATAATCCCTGGAGGGTCAGGGCTGCCTTATCTACTATAACAGATACTCTGAGTGTACGTGCCTGCCCAGAAAACCTTCCCTGATGTAGATAACCTTCCCAGAATCATGTGGGGAAGGTGAAGGGGATCAATCGTGAGCCAAGCTCCCTGAGGAATTTGAATTGCAAAGTGAACGGAGCTGAGTCAGCCGGTGGCAGCACCCAACAGAGATCTCTGCCAGTTTCTGGAAGAGCTACCCTCACTTCTACTCTTCCTAAGCCTTCCAACAGGCTCCACAGACTGTCCCCAGCGCTCTTCCAACGAGCTCAACAGTATTCTTCCAATGTTTTTATAAAATTCGTTTCACTGGAATTGGCTTTTCTCACTTGCAACTTGTACCTGTCATTCATTCATTCATTCATTCATTCATTCCACATGTACACTGAGCACTTACCATGTGCTAGATATGTAAGAGAAATTTAATCAATCTTAGCTGAATGAAAAACCAGCCCTCATGGAGACTGCAGCCTGGATTCAGCCAGCAGTTTCTAAAGTTGAGATAAAATGTTCCTGTTCACAACTATCATCACTACTCCGGCCTCTTAGTAGCCTCCAGAGAGCTCCATCTCCCGGGAAGGATCTGGAAAATAGGAGCCCAGCCTTCCTCTGGGAAGGTGAGTTAACAAGTATTTGTCCCATCTCCTCTCTCCAGAGGTCTTCTAGAGACCCACACTGAAGGGAGATACCGTGTGTGTGTGTGTGCGTGTGTGTGTGTATGTACCCCCGTGAGTGTGTCAACATGGGATGGAAGGACATAGGATGAGTCTACCATCTTGGGATGGACTAAGGGAAGTTTCTGGAAGCTGGGAACAACTATGTCCTGGAGCAGGGAGCCAGGCACCTCGCTCTCTGTCATGACATAAATTTCTGAGACTCCTAGGAATTTGTACAGGATTCCCCACATCCAAGACATCACCTTTTGGCTTTGACCAGGGGCCACCTGGCCCACCTCCAGTTGAGAAACAGTGTGAACTAGGAAAAGAGAAGTCTTTGGTAACCCACAACCTATGTCTAAAACCTTCTGTTACCAATTCCTGGCTGTGAGAGCTCAGTCAAGTCTTTTATTGCTCTGAGTTTTTTATCTGTGAATGTTAATAACACCACACACCTTATGACTTTCATGGGCACAGGAAGACATCACGTATGGAAGGTTTCTAGCACAATACTGAGCACACACCAGTGTCTCATAAATGTCAGTTTCCCTATCATCCTGGGAACATCGGCCAGCGGGCAGCACTGACACAGAGCCCCATATCTAGCACCCACCCCTGCCTCTCAAACGTGCCCCACAGTCTGGTGAGGGGAGCCAGGACCAAGACTCCTCTCTGCAGAGTGGGGGGCGTTCCGGGGCCCGGCACACAGCATGAAGGGGCATGTAATACCTCTTTACAGATGTGATGGTTAAAAGAGTGAGTTCTCCTTCCAAGGAAGCCCCACACTAAAGACTAGATCGGTAAGGTCAGCCACAGAGCATCACGATCTGGGTTCCGTAACTTGCTTCATCACATATTGGTCACCGAGCTTTACACAACTGGTTTAACATCTCTGAGCCTCAATTTCCTTATCTACAAAACAGACAAATAATGTCTACCAATGCTTTTGTGAGGACTGAATAATATTTGAAAGTTCCTTGTGTGATGAATAGCACGTAAACTCAATAAAACAGCCATACAGAAGATCTAGCCAACTCTCTATAGCTTTAACCTGGATATAAGTACCTAAAGCAGGAAAGGGGGAAAAAATAAGAAAAAAAAAGAAAAAAGATACAGGACTTCTAAGTTGAATGCAACCTTACAGATTCTATCATCAACTCCTGTCACTTAGAGATGAGGAAATCAAGGCCCACAGCCAAACGATGAGTTACTGACGGCCGGGAAGAGAACCCAGTTTTCCTGATTCCCACCTTCCCACGCAGAGTCTTTCCCACTGCGCGGTGCTGTTTCCAAAAACATAACGTAACAACATTGACGACAACAGCACGAGCTTTTGTCCAGTCAGAGAATCTAAGGAAGAGGCCACCATCACGGGTCATCCGGAGTCACAGGACACTGGGACTCCCACCTGCTTCTCCAGAAGGGGGTCTTAACTGATCCCGGGGAAACCGCCTGTCCCTTCTGACACAGCCAGCCTCTCACAGGCTGAGGCCTCAGGAGCCCCAAGGCCAAGGAAAGCACGTAGTGTCCTTTATCTTGGGCCCACATGACTGAGCACAGCTGAGAAAAGAACTTGGACATCTTTATCAGAGAATCAGGGCGTGTGGTAATAGGGACGCTGCAGTAGCTACATCGGCCGCAGAAGAAACAGTGCGAACCACGAGTTCAACCGCTCACTTCCTCTCCCCCACCCCCAGTCCCCTGAGGCCTCCCCCACCAGGAGATGGGACATCGGCCAGCGGGCAGCACCGACACGGAGCCCCCTATCTAGCACCCACTCCGGCCTCTCCAACGTGCCCCACAGTCCAGTGAGGGCGGCCAGGACCATGACCTCCTCTCTGCAGAGTGCGGGGCATTCCGGGGCCCGGCACGCGGCAAGAAGGGGCTTGTGCTGTCCTTCCTCTTACTCGGCACTCACTACCTTTCTCTGAACTGCCTTCTCCGTCATTCTCCGTCTATCTGACTTGGGTCCCTTTCATTAGCTTCTTGAATAAAAGCATTCGCCACCTGTAGAGCCCCTACCAGGTGCTGGGTGGCCACAACACCCTAGAGGTTCTATGTTATCCAAGGGCTCCCAGCCACTGGTTTACAGAGTCTGGGCTCGAGCTTGGCTTGTCTGTCCTAAGCCCTTGTTATTCCCCGGCACCTCCCCGAAGCGGCCCATTGCCGACAGTGACCAGGAGCTGAGGAGAGCAGCAGCCTGGCCCTGCGGAAGGCTGGGCACTTGTCTGCACTAAGCCTGGGCTTTCTCACAAGTAAGGAGCTTAGCTCTCCAGTGCGGCTTTGTGGAACCCCAGGACACCTCAGATGCGACTCAGAAACCGCCCAGGGAAGCCAGGGAGGGGAGAGTCAGGCAGGTGGGCCCTTCCCTACTCTTAAATCTGTGAACTTCCCTTTTATCTGCTTCATACACTGGGGCTGAATGTAACTCCTCATCTGAAGAAAGAGTCCTCTTGTCAACAGAGAAAAGAAAAATAAGTAAGCACCCAAGCGAACTAGCAAGCTTCGCTAACCAAGAAACCACTGCTGTAAACAAACGCATGCCTTCGCAAGAAGAGAGGAAGAGGGGTGCCTGGGTGGCTGGGCCGGCTGAGCATCCCACTTCAGCTCAGGACATGATCTCGCGGTTTGTGAGTTCGAGCCCCGCACAGGGCTTGCTGCGGTCGGCCTGTCAGCGCACAACCCGCTTCGGATCCTCCGTCCCCCTCTCTCTGCCCCTCCCCAGCTTGCGCTCCCTCAAAAACAAATAAACATTAAAAAAAAAAAAAAAGAATAGAGAAAATAAATCTCCCCCTCCCCCCCGCTCCTTTTCCAGGTGCAAACTTCCAGTTATAAAATAAATAAGTCACGGGGATGAAGGTATGGCATAAGAAATAGAGTCGCTAGTGTAATTACGTTGTATGGAGACACAGGGTGGCTACACTCACCGCGGTGAGCGCTGCATAACACACAGACTTGTCAAATCACCACGACGAACGCCTGACACTGGTTTAACATTGTGTGCCGACTCTACTTCCATTAATGATTTTAAGAAAAACCACCTGTTGCAACGTAAGTTTAAATCACCGGCAATTCCTAAAGGATCGTACAAATCAGAGCAGCAAGACAGAAGGACAGGACAAAGGAAGGAAAAGGGAGCCATCCCAGATGAAGACAACACCGATTCCCTCCTCGGGGTCCCCAGACAAGACAGAAGGCCCCAGAGCTCTCAGGAATGTTCCAGGGTGAGAGGAAGGCGCCAGCAAGCAGGCTGGGCTGGGAAGGACATCTGGTCCTTAACTGCCCACAACGGGGGTATTAAAAGATTGTGGCTGGTGGGGGTAGGGTCCTCGTGGCACAAGCGGGTGAGCACGAGTCTGTGCCCCTCCTCCACAGGGGAACAGCTCTTTGCTCAGGAGGCGCACACGCCTCTTCTGGAACCCAGACTTTCCCCCCAACAAATTCAAGCAGACGGCGGCGGGCACCCTTCCTCACCCCTGCTGCCCTCTCCCCCACCTGCCTGCTTCTGGAGTGAGGGTCTGCGGATTCCCTGAGACAACAACCACCACCACCGCCTACAAGGGTTCCAAACACACACACGCGCGTGCACCGCGACACACTGCCCAACATCTGGTTTTTCCAGTCCCTCTTCCTCGATTAAAAGAGCCAGGGACTCTGAGTAACCGAGTCAGCGCTCAATAGTTCTCTGCTCCTCACTTAAAGAGTGTGTCTGCCCTTCTCCCATACCCGGCCTCCCTCCCACACCATCTTCCCTCCCCGTGAAACCCTCCCCGAGGGAACACTTCCCGTTTCCGCTGGACTGCATCGTCCCCAGCACCCTCGTCAGATGAATCGGGAGGAAACGGACCGCAAGTGAGACTCCAGCGAGCCCTGCACCTTTACTTTCCAGATGTCTCCAGATGAACAACCTGAGGCCCAAACTGGCCCTGTTGGGAAAACGAAGAACCGAGGAATAAACCCGCCGGCAGATGAGCCCAGGGGCAGCGAGTGCGGGGACAACTGGACGCAAGACAAAGTCCCTGATGACCCCCACCCCGCATTCTGCCACAACAATACTACCCCCAGGGAGTATGTGTGTATTTTGTGGCAGACGCTCTTGTGGTTCCAAATATATTACTTCGCTCTCCCGTCAACCCTGAGGGACCAGCGTTACTCCCTCCGTTGACAGACAAGCGACTTCCCACGCGTCCAGGGTGCTTCAGCTGGTAAGCGGCAGCGTTAAGACTCCCAAGCAGCTCTGCGGGAACCAGGGCCCCGGTTCTTCCCCTCCACGCTCCAGCGGAAGATGTCGGTCCCACTCTGGCTCGTAAGACACCCCCGCTTATTTCAGGGGATGCTGCAAGCCTAGTAAAATGCAACTGGATTAACCTATACGCACGAATGAAAAAGTTACCGGGACACGTAAATCCTACGCACGTATGTGGAGACACACTGACGCACCCGACAGCCTGAGCTGAGAACCCAGCTCTGCCGCTTCGTAGCCGCGTGATCTCAGACGAGTTAGGGAACCTCTCCGTGGGGCAGGTTTCCTCATTTGCAACATGAAGTTCGGGAACCTGTCTGTGGCTCAGTTTCCTCATTTGCAACATGAATAATCTGCTCAGAGAACTGTGGTGAGGATGACATTGGTCAACACAGCTGAAATGCCGAGAGTGCTGGGGACGTATGAAACGCCCAAGCCCATGCCGCCTAAGCGGGCCTGTTTCCTCTGAGGAGTTTCTGCCAAAGGTGCAACTCTAACACCAATTCTCAGGCAGTGACAGCAGGTCCCTCAGAGCGACGTGAAACTTTAGATCATTTATTTGAAAGAAATCCTTTTTCTAGAATATGCATTTAAAGAAATAAAGCGCTCTCTCTGAATTTTGCTTCTGCTACAGCCTCACAAATTTTGATATTTACCACTTTTATTACATCGTTCATTTCTAAATATTTTGTCATTTCCACTTTGGCTTTGTTTAACTTTATTTTTTTTTATGTTTTAACTTTAGAGAGAGAGCAGGGAAGAAGGGCAGAAGGAGAGAGAGAATCCCAAGCAGGCTCCACACTCAACCCAGAGCCAACACGGGGCTCCATCTCACGAGCCTGGGTTCATGACCTGAGCCAAAATCCAGAGCTGGACACTGAACTGACTGAGCCACCCAGGTGACCCCATTTTGACTTCTTTTTAACCCAAGAGTTATTTAGAAAGGTGTTTTAAAATTCCAAAGCTGGCAAGCCTGGAGGACTATTAATGTATTGTTAATTTTATTATGTCATTGTCAGGGAACATGGCCTACTGGTCTTCATATTCTGCACAATTGGACATTTCTTCATGTCTTCATACACGGTCAGTATTTTTTAATCTTCTACGTGTATTTGAAGAGACTTTGCATTCCGTTTGTTGCATATAAAAATCACTGAAGTTTCATCTCCAGGGGTTACGTTAATTCCTACCTGGTTTTGCTTCTTTGGACCTGAGTTAGGTCTGAGAAGGAACAGCAAAAAGGGACGGAAGTTCACCGGAAGAAAAGGAGGAAGGAGGGCACCTGTGTGGCTCAGTCGGTTAAATGTCTGATTTTTTTTTTTAATTTTTTCATGTTTATTTCTGAGAGAGAGACAGAGAGACATAGAGACAGAGTGCAAGTTGGGAAGAGGCAGAAAGAGAGGGAGACACAGAATCTGAAGCAGGTCTCGGCCTCTAAGGTGTCAGCAGAGGCCAACACAGGGCTCAAACTCACAAGCCACTACATCATGACCTGAGCTAAAGTCAGAAGCTCAACCAACTGTGCCACCCAGGTGCCCCTAAGTGTCTGATTTTTTATTTCAGCTCAGGTCATGATCCCAGGATCGTGAGATCCAACCCCATTATCAGGCTCCGTGCCGACAGCATGGAGCCTGCTTGAGATTCTCTCTCCCCCTCTCTCTGCCCTTACCCTCTCTCTCCTGCGGTCTCTCTTCTCTCTCAAAATAAATACACTTAAGAAAAAAGAAAAAGAAGAGGGAAAAAATGTCTTCCAGGTAGAGGTCGCCTATAGAGATGAGGAACCTGTGGTGGGGAGATTGATTAATTCACCCAGAATCACATGACTAACACGGAACGACGACAGGATAGAACCATACCTGGTCCAATCCACTGAGTTCACAGCGCGTTAACTTAGAGAGACGGTGGGGTCTCACACCCGACCACCACACCCGCACATTCTCGTCCCCACTACAAGGTCCGGTCCATTCACTCCCGCATTCACCCACGCACAGACCAAACTCAGCAGCCCCTGCTCTCCAGCGCCTCACTGTCTTCGATGGGAGCCACACAGGTCATTACAACCCCATGCGGTGAGTGAGGACAGCACTTAGGACAAGGAATCATACACCTAGGAGAAGACCCGGTGCCCAACCTCACCTGAATCCAAGGTGACTGTGAAAGGTGACTCTTTGGGGAAATTTTTAAAGATGAGTGAATTTACCCAAAGGATACCTCCACGAAGGCCACGGAATAAGAAGACCACATCTTTTTTCCTGCTTTCTCTCTCACCCCAGGAGCCAAAGACATTGAAAGAGTATCTTCTGCTTCCTCCTGTAGAGTTCACTGAGATTCTGTTCTTTAGTGGTAAGACTTCTCACTGGTCCATGATTTCTTTCTGGGACATTCTTCTTCCCCTACTCCAGCTTTCTTTGCTCTTTTCTGACCTCCTCTCCCTCCCCACCCCACCGCTCAACACCCCACCCCCTCCAGTTCTCAGGGACACAGCATCGAGAAACTAATAACCTCTTCTCTACTCATCCCCGGCCTTCTTCCCAACACTTCCTTTCAGCCCCTGTGCCACAAGCCCCCTCCCATCGTAATCCTTCTCAAAAACACTTCACTATATATTAGGAACATCTATTGAGCACTCCGCAGGGGCTGAGGATTCTTCCAGGACATGCATTTTATATGTACCATTTAATCTCTACAACCTTCTGGGGATCCTCCCCAACTTACGGCTGCGAAAATTAAGGCATAAAGACGTCACACAACCTGCCCAGGATGGCGCGGATGGCGAGTGCCAGAGCTGAGAGAGCCCGGGCAGCAGGCTGCTGAGCCCTTGCTGTCAACCACCGCGGAGCGATGCCTCCAATAGCAACCGCACACCGGCAGCGGCGCCAGCCACTGGAAACACACTTCCCAAGCATGAAAGCACACGCGCCAAACGAACGGCCAAGGCCATGGAAACAAGGAACGCCTGAGAAACTGACACAGGGCAGGGCAGGCTCAGGAAGCAGGACACTGAACTGCAACGTGGTGTCCCCGATGGGACCCCAGATCAGAAAAAGGGCCGTTCATGGGAAAATGAGTGGAATCCAAAGCAAGTCTGGAGTTCCGAGAATAGTAACGTGCCAACATGGGTCCCTTGGTTTTGACAAATGTACCATCATAATAGAAGGTGTCAATGAGGGAGGAAACCAGGCGGGGGTGGACAGGGACTCCCCACACTGCCTTTGTGACTTTTCTGTAAGTCTAACATAAGTCCAGAATTAAAAGCGTGTGTTCCACCGATGCCTTTTAGGTTGAACTGCATTAACGGTGGCCCTCCCGTCAGGGGGAGGTTGCCATGGAAATGGCCCAATGCCAGAAAACAGGCTGACCTGACCGTGGAGACGGGTCCGGGTAGGACGCTGCAGAGGCCAGATATTAAAGCGCCTGCAAGTAAGGCCCCTCGGGAACTACAGAATCTCCAAGTAAGCTCGTCTGCAGAACCTCCCCATTCACTCCCTGGACAGTGTGGCCTGCGGTTTTCTCCACCGTGGGCTGGGCCGAGGAAGGCCAGGGGGATCGAGGCCTGCGTGGTCTGTGCTCCCTCACACAGCAGATGATGACGCGGTGGGCGGCCTCTGAAACCCTAGGCCGCGACTGTCACAAAGACACAGAGTTCGTGGAATGGTAAAGGCTGTCAGCTCAGGGTCTGGGGGCTTCCCTGTGGTGGCAACACTGGAACTGAGTGTTGAGAGACGCATAAGATTGGGGGCACCTGGGTGTCTCAGTCAGTTAAGCGTCCAGCTCTCGGTTTTGGCTCAGGTCATGATCTCATTGTTTGTGAGTTCAAGCGCCATGTCGGGCTCTGTGCTGACAGCAGGGATCTTGCTTGGGATTCTCTCTCTCCCTCTCTCTTTCTCTGCCCCTCCCCTGCCCACTCACTCTTTCTCTCTCTGAAAAAAAATAAACTTAAAAAAAAAAGAGAGAGATGTATTAGATTTGGCCGGAGGAAAAATAGGGTAGCTAGATTTTCACCATGGCATCCCCATCTTCTCCTTCATTGTCTTTCTGAACGGGGCAATCCTCCACGATGTAGTGGGCTGAGGGTTTAGGAATAGCCAGGAGCCTTGGAATTCACCCACCCTTGTCCTTGGGGATGGAACCAGTGACCTCTGGCTTCACTGGCAAATTCACGGGCTCCCTGAGCAAATGCTGCCCATCTCCACCTCCCAGGGAATGGAGGGGGAAGAGTAAGTCCTAAGGATGAGCAAGGATGTGGAAGGACCAAGCTGTCGATGAGTCAATAAGCAATCGGATACACATGTACTGGATAACTACCACGCGGAGCGCGAGGCACTGGGGCCCCAGAGAAATATCCTTCCTGCCACTGCACCTGGGCGTGTGCCCTGTAGATAGGCAGACGATAGAACAAAGTGCAGGGAGATATAAAAAGGGCAAGACAGACACGTTCGATCTTGGTCCCAACTTTTCCCAACTAGGGATCTCCATCAAACCTGAGCCTCGATTTCCTTACCTGTGAAATGGGAATAATGTAAAACACCACCTTGCTTTGCATGGTTGAAAAGATTAGAGACGACGTTTGTAAGGCACCTAACACAAGCCCCAGCAAATAGTAAGTAGCTGCTCGATGATGGCGGAGTGACAACAAGGGATAGAATCATCACTCTTTTTTTTTTTTTTTTAAGATTTTATTTTTAAGTAACCTCTACACTCGGTGTGAGGCTTGAACTCACAACCCCGAGATCAAGAGTCGCACGCTCTGCAGACTGAGCCAGCCAGGCGCCCCCAGAATCATCAATCTTAAGGACAACAGGACTTAGGAGGCAAAGAGTCCAACTCTTGAAAAAACAAAGAAAGGTGGTTTCAAGCCTACTCCATGGTGACAAAAACCCCACAGACCTAATAGGAGAGAGGTATTTGCTGCAAAGCGATATACGGCCCCTTAGGGGCAGCAGGAATGGAGGGAGAATATTCGAGGCTGCAGTTAGGGAGGGTAAGTAGAAAGAATGCGTTTTGGAAGATGGGTAGGAATTCTGACAGTAGGGGTAGGGAGAGAGGGCGCCCTGGCTTCTGCCAGGCCCCAGCCTCCCCCTCACTCACAGGAACAAAAATAAAACTAATCCCCTTCCCTCATCCAAGCGTGTTCTCTCTGGCCTCTGATGAGTCCGTAATCCCTGCTCAATCCCCTGTTACTCATCTTAGCCCGGCCTCCCAGTCTGCTCAGGCTAAATCGCTCTCCCGGGGAGGGGTGGGGCGAATCCTCCCAGGAAGAAATCACAGACCAGTGAGAATTCTTATCGCTAAAGTACAGAATCTCAATGAAAAGGTTCTTAAGCAGAATCTCAATGAAGAGATTCTCAAGTCAGGACGTGAAGATTTGCTTGGGCGCCAAAGCACCTGGCACAGAGCAGGGGCTCAATATCTATGTATTAAATGAACCAAGCTTTAAAGGGGAAGTACAGCCCCATGATTCTGAGGGGGTTACACTCTAACCCTTCACACCAGGACCTCTGATCCCGCAGAGATCCGGACCGTCAGAGGCAGCAGGAGGCCGAGGAGCCCTTCAGGATGCAGCAAGACACAAGACAGAACAGAACGAATAAAAAGCCACTCTGGGGGGCACCTGGGTGGCTCAGTGGCTTAAACCTCCGACTTCAGCTAGGGTCATGATCTCACAGTCTGTGAGTTCAAGCCTGGCGTTGGGCTCTGTGCTGACTGCTCAGAGCCTGGAGCCTGCTTCAGATTCTGTGTCTCCCTCTCCTGCTTATGCTTGGTCTCTCCTGCTCTCGAAAATAAATAAAACATTAAAAAAAAAAAAAAAAGTCACTCTGGCCTTTTAGAGTCCCAGGCGGGTGATTTCATTAGCATGTCCCTATTAGCACTTGCCTTGGAGGGGCCGGTGTACCCCAAGTTCTTTCTAGTCCTCCGTAGACCAACTCCAGGGGGTCCAGAGTTCTTGACCGCTTTTCCCTGCCCTACCTCACTGGCTTCTCTGCTATCATTATCTACTCTTAATTTGCGAGTTTTTTCATACATGCCCGTTTACTCTCTAAGACCAGAACCTTGTGTGATAATTCTGCCTAACGTGCTATCCAGAAGGAAGAGGTCAGAAAGGAGGAGGAGGAGCACGCCCAGCACATGAAAGTCAGAAGCACTGACTGACCGTGGTGCATCAGTGGAGCACTCACCAAGGAGAGAGGGGCTGAGAAAATCCAGGATCCTTGCCTCTCGGGAGACGCTACGTGCCTTGAAGAGACTGGACTTGATCTTAACCAGACCTGAGTTCCAGCATCGCTTCTGGGAAACACCCTGCACTCCCTAGTGTCTTGTCCCCAAAGGCCAGTCGACAGGGTCTTCCCACCGTAGCTTCTACCACAAGGATGGGATCATCATTTTCTGCTTCTTGTGTGTCTCCCTATCTGACTGTGAACTTCTAAGGTCCAGGAATAGACGGTAATCGCCATGATAACCCAGCACCTACCGCAGGGCTTGGGCCATCGTAGGTGCTCAGCAAATGTTTGCTGAATGACAAGAGAGCCAGGCAAGAGGTCTGTGGATGGGAACTGTGTGGACTCGGTAGATCCGAAGTTCAGCTAGTGAGAAATCGCCTGCAAGACGGGCTGGGGGTAGACACCGCGCATTCCTGGCAAGCCTGTCCTACTCCCTGAAGAAGCAGGCTGCTGAGGAAGCCTACCAGGAAGAGCAATGCAAGAGATGAGTCAGGTCTTGTGACCATGGCCTTGGAAAGGAATGCCCTTCGGTGTGGATGCTGTGCCCGGCAGGTCGAGTTGGGGAACGCACACGCGCAATGGTGGGTGATTCTCTTGGATTTCATTCGACCTCCACAGGGGCCCTTTGGGGAAGGTGTGATGACCCACTTTACGGCTGCAACTCTGAGACCTCGGTCCTAGAAACCCCAGAGCCTCACACTGCCTAACACAGGCTCACACACAACCACACGTCATCAAGGTAGATGAGGGCCTGAAATCTCTTTGTTTGCCTCTCCACCCCTCAAAGAGCTGTTCAAATTCCTAGAACGTTCGACACCGCACAAGCTTCCTGCCTCGCCCCAGGCTTGAGGGTTCCCAACCTCTCTGGCCAGCCCAGTCCGTCCCTGGGCAGCTCTGACTACTGAGAATGCTTTCGTGCAGAGAGCCTTTATTTCTCCCCATCAACTCCACATCTACTCCTGGCATCCACACAGAGGAAGGCTAATCTCCTGTACATGACCGCCCTCCCCTCCCCCGTTATCACCTTACCTCCCCCAAAGGTTTAGAAAGATGCCACAGAGGAGATTACACAGGCTGCTCAGTTTGAAACTGGTTTCATGTGGGGTAACGAATGTCTTTCATTGATGAAAGTAATCAGAGATGGTTATCCTGCTGCAGTGAAGGTTATCTTTCTCCGGGAGGGGGACAGGGTGTGGGGGAGGTGTGGACTAGAAATCAAACTCCATACAAACTTGAAAAATGGTCTACATGGAAAACATTAGTACTGCCAGGAGGGGCTTCGGAGATGAACCAAACCTCTTGTTTTACGAAAGGGGAAGAGAGAAGCAGAGAGGTAAGGGTACAAAGGAACACAGCTATTAAGTGGCAAGGTGACAATCAGAACCTTTGAACCTGCAGCCCTGTCCTCCTTTCCTACCTTGCTGGGCACCACAGCCATGTCCCTGCTCCAAATCCTGTGACTTCAGAACAACTGCCCAGTCTCCGGTGTGGCTTTTCCTTCCCCCTTAGAGGTAAAGCCCCACCCGGAGGGTAACACGGAGTCTCGGGGAAAGTCAAGGGACTTGCTTGGCCTTCCTGGCAAACTGAACTGATGCTTGGAACTCAAAGTTCTTTGCTATTTGTTGACCGTGGGCTCGAAAGGGGCTGTGGGGTATCTTCCTCTGGAAATGGATTTCCCGACACAAGGAAGGGAGTCGCCTGGGCCTGCTGTCCAGTTCCGCACTGTTTTATGACTGCTGGGCGTGCTGGCTGATACAGATATTCAAATTCACGTTCCTCTTTCCTTTCTGCCTCCCCAGCCGGCGAGCTTCGGGGAAGGAGTACAGTGGAGAGGGTCGGGGGCTTAGGTTCCTCTCCGGGCTGTGCCCTGACCAGCTCTGGGACCCGCGACACCCCTCCTACCCAAGCTCAGCTCTACTTGCCTCTCGTATAAAAAATAGGAGCAATAAAACCTGCCCTGTCTGTAAAGGGGATGTTATGAAGCTCTGATGACAAAGAGCAGGCGGGAGGCGGGGAGGCAGGGTGGCTCCCACCTCCCCCCCCATCTGTAGCTGCCCTTTTTCTTCTCACTTCCCCATCACCCTCACCTCCTCTGCAGCGTTACAACCCAGAGCAGGTGAAGGGGTGTGAAGGTCCTACCCGGGATAAGGGAAGAGAAAGAAAAGCGACTGTAACAGCATCTCGGCAGCGCCTCACACTTGTACAAGGCCTGTATCTTTGCCCAAAGAGCTTCAACAGCCATGGGCATAATATTTACCACCATCCTACACGTGCCCGGCATCACACAAAGGGCTCTGTGTGCTCTCTTGCTTTTAGTCCTCACAACCACGCACTTCACAGATGTCAAAACTTAGGCTCAGAGGTGGAGGCACAGCCAGTAAGCGATGCAACCAGGGGGCAACCCCTGTTCTATCCATTTTCATGCTTCCCAAACTTTCATGTATTCTTGCATCCCCTGGGGAGATTCGTGAGCCATAAGGCTGATTTTGTAGGTGCAGGCTGGGGCTCAAGCTTCGCACTTCTCACAAGCTCCCAGGAAGCCGAACTGCTTTGTATCCATCAAAAGCTACATTTTAAAATTCCGTATAGACAGAGAGGTGTTGCCCGATCCCCAGGGCTTAGCACTGGGCCTGCCCCATAGCACTTACTCAGTAATTATTTGTTGAGTAAGTCAATGACTCAAAACCCCAAGCTTTAACCTTTCTCTATATCAAGTCTCAATATGTCATTTGATCTCATAACAAACCTCTAAGGGATGATCAGACCCATTTGACAGATAAGGAAACACAGGCTCAAAACACTAAGTAGCTGGAGGTTTTACAGCTTTTGTGCAGGAGGGCTGGAGGCGGTCTACCTTCGTTCAGATCCTTTGCCCTGACCACAGCTGTCCGGAGGATGAAGAAGAAATTAATAATTATAGACCTCGGGATGGTGAGGTGCTGGGCCCATCCTGGCACGTGACCAGCTCACAGCTCAGGAGGTCACCCAGGAGCTCAGAGCAGATCCTGGGGGAGGGGCAGCCGGACTCGGGGGCCACCCCCCGAAGGGAGAGGAGGGTAGGAGGAGGCTGATCCTGGGCATAGTGCCAAGCAGCAGGCTGGTGGAGGTGACCCCTGACCTCACAGGAAACCCCTCTGGGCTCAAGCAGCCTCCACCCGCGAACCCCAGCTCTGGACTGACACTGTCCACCTTGCGGGGGAGGGAGGCATCCGAGGAAATCGCAGCCTAGGGATGAATCACCGGCACATGACCCCGAAGCGGAGGCGAGGGGGTGCGGCGGCGGCGCGGATGCGGCTAGAACTCCGGGGTCGCAGGCCTGGCGCAGGGCCCCCCCTCTAGCCCGGATTTGGGGAGCAAAGGGAAGGCCCTCTCCTGCGCAGCTGCTGCCCCCGGCCCAACAGTTCCCGGGTGCGGCGGGACTCACGGCCTTCAGCTGCTCCAGCCGGTCCTTCATCCTGCTGCCCAGGGGCCCGGAGGCAGGTGAGCGCGTCCCAGGTGAGCGCGTCCCAGGTGAGCGGCCGGAAGTGGCGGACGGCGGGCCGGCCCGGCCGGGGAGAAGGAGCTGGAGGCACAGGCGGAGGCGGGCGGCGGCCGCGGGCTAGGAGGAGCGTCCGAGGCCACGGGAGGCTCCGCCGCGCCGCCCCCTGCGGCCCCGCCGGCGCCGCGCGCTCCAAATCCGGCTCCCGGGCCGGCGCCGGCGCGCAGCGCAGATCCGCCCGGCGGGCCCGCCCCTCACCTGCGCCGCGCCCCGCGCTCCTCCTTAAAGGGCCCTCCGCCGCGGCGGCTCCGGCTGGGGTTGGGGGGGCGGAGGAGTCCGGGGAGAAGGGCGGGCCGGAGAGAGAGCCCCTCCTTTCCGCCCGACGGCCGCTCACGCCCTGCACCGAGCTGAGCCGGCCCGGCCGCACACCGTCCTGGGGACCCAGAACTCTGGCGACGCGCTGTGCGCCTAGCAGGCGGGAGGGAGAGCCAGGAGCCCCTCCCCACGGAGGAAGGGCGCTCCGAGGGACGGAGCTGGCCGTCCGGGGGGCTGCGGGAGGTCGCTGGGGGCGCGTGTTCCTAGAGGAAATAACGGGGGGTGGGGGGGAGTGCGGCGGGGCGGGGACGAAGACTTTGGATTTGACGCTGGTGGCAATCGCGACCCCTCCAAGAAATGGAAGCAGTCCAACGTTGGAGTCGGCACCTGCCGCTAATAATCTGTACAACTCTGGGAGTCGCGGTCTCTCTAGGGGACTCCGTTCCCGGCGGGGTCCGGTTCGCACCGCACGGAGCCGGGGTGGTAAGATGGAGATGACGGTATCAAAATCTATTTGCAAAGCTGAAGCCGTCAGCGTTCCTACGCGGTGTAGACTCCCAGGTGGCACGGGTCGGCCAAAAAGGTGGGCGGGGTCTTCGCGCCGCCTCTCCCCACCCTTTCTTCCCTCTTCCCGGTTCGTCTTCCTCCTTGGGAACCAGTGAGCTATCCAGCAGAGGGCGGCCCTCAGTAAGTGGGACGGGCAGTGGAAGACTGAATTCTCAAGTCACGACAAGAATGTACTCTATGTATTCAGGTTAAAAGGTTGTAAATATTTTCGTAATTCTAACAGAACTTTGCCCTCTTCTGAGATCTTAGTGCGTGCTCCAGGCTGACTTCATCGCCTGCCATAAAGATACGGTCTGTATGCAGTCGAGCTGGATGAACTCTGATTCTCAGCCCTGATCCTCCCTTTGGGCTACTCTTCCTTCCACCCCAGGCGTTCCCTTAGTTGGGTTCCCAACGTTAGTAAAGAAAGGCTTCTGCGCCCCCTGGTGGTCATAAGTGGAAAAGGTGAGTAAATCGCACATCGTATTTCACCTTCCCTTAACAAATTTGTTAGTGCACATAGATTAGCTCGGTCCCGCTCCTCAGGAAAAGAGAGTCTACGGGAAACAGAAATGTGAACAACTCTTTATATTAAAGTCTGGAAAGAGCCATAGAAGTCTGGAATAAGGATTAAGGATGGCCATTCAACTTCTGCCTGAACACATCCAGGAATGAAACATCCAAGACCTTCTAGTGAAAGAGAATTGTTTTCAAGAAGAAAAAAATTATGACTCTCAGACAACTACAAAGTGAACACACATCAAAGATTTTATTTGACTCATTAATTAACGAGGGAACGAGCAAAGTGTCAAAAACCTGTTCACAGAAGGACCCAAAAAACAGACACACGGGCGATCGGGAATGCTGAAATGAATATGTTAAATGCAAAACCGGCTTCTGGGGGTGGGAGGAGGTCAGTGGCTCCTGGATCAGAAAGATTTTGTTTGCATCTCCATGGAAAAGAACTATTTGCATTACTAGCAGTTTTCTAAGATGTACAGAATTGTAAAATAGTTACAGGACCGTAGGAGGCACAGACCGTTAATAAAAACAGAGAACCCAGTGCTCCTTTGGGCAGCACATATACTAAAATCCGAACGATACAGAGAAGATTAGCATGGCCCGTGCCGAGGATGACACACAAATGCATGAAGTTTCCATATTTTTGCCCACCATTGGGGTCTCTGCTGTCAGCACAGAGCCCGCTTCAGATCCTCTCCCCCTCTCTCTCTGTCCCTCCCCCACTTGTTCTCTATCTCTCAAAATAAATAAACATAAATAAATAAATAAAATCCAGAAAAGCCTACCACACCGTCTGACACCTGATAATCTTTTTTTTTTTCCATTTTAATTGTTGTGTGACTTTTCCAGACACTCTCAAGGAAGCATCTTTCCTGGCTGAACCGTTCCAACTGTTTTTAAAACAAAAAAAATTTTTTTTTGCTCTACAAAACAAAAATTTCCCTCCCTATAATTCCCGCCCCTGTTTATTGCTCCTTGCCTTTGTCCAAACATTTAAGAAATGTAATCTGTCCTTCCCAAGATGGCGCTTTCCATGAAGGGAGAGTTGCTGTGGGGCCGGAGAATGATTGCTGACACATAGCTGCGAGGCCCGAGTTGTAGGCAGAGTTTCTGCCCCAAAACTTAACACTTAACACCACACGACCTATTTTCCCATCTGTGCAATAGGGGCTGACCAAAACTTGTGGTTCCCAACCTTTCCAAGATCAAAAGTATCCTATAGGCTTTGTTTGCATTCACGGATTTCTCGTTTTAAAAGATTCCGTATCCTGAACCAAAATACATTTACTGGGGAATCAGGAATTTGGATTGCTCAAACTCATAGTTGCAGAGAACAGAGTGGCAGTTGCCAGAGGTGGGGGAAGGGGGGGAGAGGGGGCAAAATGGGTGAAGGAGATCAAAAGATACAAAGTTCCAGTTAAGTCCTGGGGATGTAACGTTGAACATGGTGACCAGAGATAACAAGAATGTACTGTGCATTTGAAAGTCGCTAAAATGGTCGACTTAAAAGTTCTCATCACGGGGAAAAAAATTTGTAACTATGTGAGGCGATAGATGTTAACTAACTTACTGTGGGGATCATTTTGCTGTCTATCTATATGTATGTATCAAGTCATTAGGCTGCAACCTTAAACTAATACCATGTCACATATTAGCTATATCTCAATAAAAACTGGGAAAACGAAAGGACATTTGATTTCTTATGAGATGTCTCCAAGAAGAAGAAATAGAACAATGTTTTGGTTAGCCTACGGGGCCATAACAGAAATGACTGTATCGTTTCCCTTAAACTTTTTAAAATATTGAAAATAGTGCAGAGAGCCCTCTTAACTGCAGCTGGAGTCCAGGAACCCAAGAGAAAAACATCTGCAGACTTCTTTTATCATGGCCTTCTTTTTGAAGGTTCTTAGAGACATCAAGCCGCCTTTGAAATTCTCATTAGACATGAGCCCTGTTTTGTTTATTTTGTTACTATGTTGATACTTGCTCTTCCCTGACAGGCAGAAGTTTGGATTCCACCTGCTAGCTGTGTACAAGAAACTGGAAAAAAAAGTTAAGTAACTGGGATATGGGACCTGGGCAAGGAGAGTCCGGGAGCTGGTGAAAAAGACTCTTGATATTGAGCCCAGGTGGACTCTAGGGTCTCCACGTAGGTGTGGACGGGGACTTGAGGTCCCAGGCTTCGTAGGAGCCCCTACTCTCTGTTGTATTTTTATTTTTCTGCCCCCAGTGGAACTCGGTTTCCCATCTGCTGTGTCTTGGTGCAACTGTTTCCCGGTAAATGAACGTAGCCCAGATCAAGCCAAGTGTTTGCATTTTGGCTATATGTAAATCAGCCAACACTCAGTTTCACCTTTACACACAAACCAAAGAGAGGATCCTGGCATTTGGCAACACCACTTCCTTCCCTCTCCTCCCTCCGAGCCTGCTCTTTCCCATTGGAGGAAAGGACTGGGCCTTGCCCCTTCTGGACCTCCAGAACCCCCTGCACAACAGGGGAGGCCTCTCCACAGGGCAGCTGGCAACATGGCAGCTGGTGAGAGAGAAATGGAAGCCATAGTGTTTTTGAACTTAATCTCAGCTGTGACATCATTTAGGCCGTATCTGTTCGTTGGAAGTTCCTCACTGGGTGCAGCCCACACTCCCAGTGAGGGGATTACACAGGAGCATGAAGACAGGGAGCCATCTCAATGGCTACCAAGTACATAGTTCAACTCCCAAATTAATGCCAGAGTTACGCCATTTCACTTTCTCAGAGCTCTCTTCTCCCCCATACCCACCCGGGAGACGCTGATACGTTGTCCAGGCCTCAGAGTAAAAGTTTCACCCTCTAGGACTGAGTTTAGTGTCCCTCAAACATGTCTCTGCGACACCCTGGACTTTATCACAGCCCCCACCACACCATGAATTACCTGGCCGCTGGTCTGCCTCATACACCTCCTGTAAGCTCTGAGGACACCAGCCTTGTCTCTTCACTTCCCCGATGTGGACCCGGACCCAGGCCCAGGACCAAAAATGTCTTAGACATTCGGCTAATGTTTACCAAATGTAGTAGATGAATCTTCTTATAATATGCCTCCACTGTGTCTTTCTTCCGATGGAAACTCGTCAGTGGCTTCTCATTACACCGAGTAGGGAGTCCAGACTTTCTGAGAATGGCATTCGGTCCTTTGCCCAATCTGGCCCCAGCCCCGTGCACTATCACCCCGTGACACACACAGCCCCCCATCAGCCTCACCAAATGCCCACCTCTTCTCTGAGCCAGACGCACCAAGAATTTCCCACCTTCCTCCGCCTAAGAGGCCCTCAATCCTTTTCGTGTCGTACACATCCGTGCTCCTCCTTCAAGACCCAAAGCTCTGGTTCACTCAGGTGGCCCCTTGGCCCCTCAGCCTGCCTGCCCCAAATTGTTCAGACTTCTTTTTCTTGCGTACCCTGGCTCCGTTGTTAAGCATCCCACTTGGGCTCACGTCATGATCTCGTGGTCTGTGAGTTCAGCCCCCACATTGGGCTCTGCACAGGCAGTGAGGAGCCTGCTTGGGATTCTCTCTCTCTCTCCCTCCCTCCCTCCCTCCCTCTCTCTCCCCTTCCCCCACTCATACATGCACACTCTCTCTCAAATAAACTTAAATAAATAAACACGCTGTGTGTCGTCTTGTACCTAGCCGCTCACCCATCTGTGTCCCTGGCTAGACCATGAACTTGAGAGCAACAAACCAATATTATTCACCTTCCAGGGCTACTATGAAGTAGGTGGAATACAAATATTTGGAGAAGAAACCAAAGAATAGTTGTTGCCTACTAACACACACTCACACACGCGCTCCCGGGAGTCCTCCTCTCTTCTCTCCAAGGAAGGAAGAAGGGCCTTCCTGGATCCTACCGCTTAAAAGTGCAACTGCAGCTCCACGCGTTTTGGAGAATGAGTTCTGTGTCACTGAATTGAGGGTTTAATATAACATGTTTTATTTGCAATGATCTCTTCTGTCATATTGTTCAGCTGTGTTCCTAGCATGAACCTGCATGTGCCATACACCTACGCCTCTGATTTGACAGTATAAACAGTTTGAACCTTATAAATTCGGTTTTCTGTTTATACAAACTCTTCGATCCCTGGAGCCCTAAAGCACAAAGTGCTACTAAGAAGAGTTTGGCGAAAGAAGCCTCACCCGCGGGAGCCTGCTGTCACTTTGAGCTGCAGAAGGCTTGTTTGGGGGCGCCTGAGTGGCTCGGTCGGTTAAGTGTCCAACTCTCGATCACAGTTCGTGAGATGGAGCCCCGAATCGGGCTTTGTGCTCACAGTGTGGGGCCTGCCTGGGATTCTCTCTCTCTCCCTCCATCTCTCTTTGCCCCTATTCCTGTCATGTTCACTCGTTCTCTCTCTCTCTCTCTCTCTCTCTCTCAAAATAAATAAACATTTTTTTTAAAAAAGAGTAACAGGATAAACATAAGTGTAAGGCTTTAAAATGCTGGCATGCCTGGGTGGCTCAGTCGGTTGAGCGTCCGACTTCGGCTCAGGTCATGATCTCACGGTCTGTGAGTTCGAGCCCCGCATCTGGCTCTGTGCTGACAGCTTGGATCCTGCTTCGGATTCTGTGTCTCCCTCTCTCTCTGCTCCTCCCCCACTCATGCTCTGTCTCTCTCTGTCTCAAAAATAAATAAACATTAAAAAAAGTTTTTTTTAATAAAATAAAATGCTTATGACTGGAGTGCCTGGGTGGCTCACTTGGTTAAGCAGCAAACTCTGGCTCAGGTCATGATCTCACAGCTTATGAGTTCAAGCCCCACGTTGAGCCCCACGTTGGTCTCTGTGCTGACGGCTCAGAGCCTGGAGCCTGCTTCGGATTCTGTGTCTCTCTCTCTCTCTCTGCCTGTCCCTTGCGCTCTGTCTCTCTCAAAACTAAATAAATATTTAAAAATCAATAAAATAAAAAATATTTATAACTAAAAAAATAAGTCATCTAGTATATTTTTCCATTTGGATGTTATTTTTTTTAAGCAAGTTCCATGCCCAATATGGGGCTTGAACTCATGACCCTGAGATCAAGGGTTGCATGCTCTACCGACCAAGCCAGCCAGGTGCCCCTCCATTTGGATATTAGACTAACCATGCTGAATCTTCCATTGTACTTGTATAGTTTTTCTTGGCCACCCCCCAAGATCTCACAATAATTCAGGGAAGTAGAGTAGATATTATTCCCCTCATTTGTTATGAAATTAAGCCCAGAAAAAAGAAGGGATCTCCCCCAGCTCCTACGGTACAGTGATAGCATGCTGGAGTAGCAGTCTTGTGCCTGGGCTTAGAAACCACACCCGCCACGTCAGATCCCACGTTCTGCCTGTCCCAGCTGTGTTCAAATTCCCTGCATGTCTGTTTCCTTATCCGCAAGCAGAGATAAAAATAACACCAGTCTCAAGCGTTTTGTGACAGTATATGGGCTAATCTATGGCAATCATTAATTCCTTTCTGCAATCACTTAAAAAGAAGCCCACTGACCCGGGATAACTACACTTGTTTGAAAAGTGCCTGGAATATTTCCATCACTAGTGAAACAACCTTCTCGGTACCGAGTCAGCGTCAGCTAAGGCAGCATCTTCTAAAGAAGGTGCAACAGGATAAAAGATTTCATAAGATGCTCCGAAGAATAGAAGAGGTTAGTGGTGACAGAGCTCAGAAAACATAAGAGAAACACATCCCTCATCTTAGAATCATGGCCGCACGTTTGCCTGTTCTGGGCACCAAGCGAACCTGCAGTAATGGGTTGGGGTTTGATCCGCGTGGTAGTCTTCATGCTTGTTCGACCATATAAAGTTTCTTCCTCACAAACACCTATTATGCAATAAGACTAGCGTCCTGTAGGTAACACTGACCTTGTAGAATATTGTGGTGGCACACCGCAGAAGGGACAGCAAGTATCCGTAAGTGAACCAAACAAGGTCCTTTCGGGTTCTTCAAAGGAAGACAGGAACATTTCAGTTCCTTGTAATGTGAACTTCGGGTCATGGTTTCTGCCTTTTAAGCCTGTGATACATTTTCAGACAAAAAAAAAAAAAAAAGAAAAAGAAAAGAAAGAAAATGTAGCAGACTTTGTATGCCTTTCCAGATAAGGAAACAGAGGCACAGAGAGCTCATTCTTTGTTCTTCTGTCCTTAACAATTCCCCCACTTCAGCAATGTCCCCCCTGCTCCCCTTTGCACACAGACCTAGACACCTGCCTGTGCAGGCCAAATGCCACCTCCCTCATCAAACTTGCCTTGATTCCCTTCGCTGTCCCTCCTCCGGAAGCTCATGGCATGGTATCACTTGCCCTTGAACTATTATGGTTTCTGTTCCTTTTTTTTTTTCTTAAGTTTATTTATTTTGAGAGAGGGAGGAAGGCCAGAGAGAAAATCCCAAGCAGACTCCACGCTGTCAACTTGGAACCCGATGCAGGGCTCGATCCCACAAACCATGAGATCATGACTTGAGCCAAAATTGAGAGTCGGACGCTTAACCGACTGAGCCACCCAGGCGCCCCTGGCTTGTATTCTTCAATGCCACTAGACTTAACTTCCTTCAAGGCAGGAGCTGCCTCTTACCTTTCTATTTCTTGCTTCACCTACCACAGGTAGGTACATAGTAGAGTTCAATAAATCGTTGTTTACGGTCTTCTTAATTGTTGTTGAATGAATAAATCACTCGCTATTTATTTTAAGTAGGCTCCACACCTAGCATGGGGCTTGAACTCACGACCCTGAGAACAAAAGTTGCACATTCCACTGACTGAGTCAGCCAGGCACCCCAATAAATCATTCGCTATTCAACAAGTAGAGGAATAAATGAGTTTCCCTCACCCTATGAAAAGACAGTAAACCATCTGTATTCTGACGCCATTACCCTGAGCCAGGGATCGTCCTGAAACAGTCACCCTCCTGCTCACAGCCACTTTAGAGCCCCTTCCCCAGTGTTTGTCTTCACAGAACTAGCTTTGCTCTACCTGAATCCAGATTTGAACCATTAACCCTCTCCTACCCAGAGCTTAAAAAAGCAATCTTTCTGGGGCACCTGGGTGGCTCAGTCGGTTGAGGGACCAACTTTTGATTTCAGCTCAAGTTATGATCCCAGGGTCGTGGGATCGAGCCCCAAGTTGGGCTCTGCACTGAGCATGGAAACTGCTTAAGATTCTCTCTCTCTCTCTCTCTCTCTCTTTCTCTCTGTGCCCCTCCCCTGCTCGCTCATGTGCATATTGTGGATACTTAGTGTCTTCATCCATCCCGGCTGCCTTAACAAAGTACCACAGACTGGGTGGCTTTATAAACAACCGAAATTTATTTCTCAGAGTTCCTCAGGTCTGAGGTCAATGTTGGGTGAGGAAGCTCTTCAGGTCACAGATTTCCTTTATCCTCAGATGGTGGAAGGAGCCAGGGAGCTCTGTGGGGTCTCTTTTCTAAAAGTATAGTCTTGTTTGTGAGGGGTCCACCCTCATGGGTGGTGTGAGGGCAGGGGCCGGGGGACATAAATTCAGACCATAGAAACTAGGGACAGATAGAAACGTGAGCTGTGTGAGTGTGTGTGTGTGTGTGTGTGTGTGTGTGTGTGTGTGTCTGTCTGTCTGTCTGTCTGTCTGAAAGAAAACAGTGGAAGGAGACCTTACGGACACAGGGAAAGTGAGTTAGATGCAGACTAAGAACTAATACAGAGTCAGAGATTGAAATGGAGACAGATTCGCTCTGGGTATCAACGTCAGAAAAAAGAACCACAACTTTTAAACTCCAGTGCTTTTCCCGTCATCTTTCCCTGGAAGAGAACTGAGGATGAAAGAGAATTCAACAAGGCATCAACTCAGCATTTGCACTGCTGGAATCAGGAGAGAGTGGCTTCTGTGGTCCCGGTTTGATGTGCATTCTTGTCTTGGCTCTACCCCTAGCCATGTGAGCATCATACGGGCCTGCAAAGAACCTGAGAACCGGACACGGACTTTACGTGTAATCGTGGGGATAATAACAACATTCCTGCTGTATCTCCCTTTAAATATTTTCACTTAATGTATCTCATTACATCCAAAACTATCCCAGAATTTAAGTCTGGTGGGCATTTTAATCCCCATTTTAGAGATGAAGGATCCGAGACTGAGAAAAGAGAAATGACTTTTCAAAAATAATATAACCAGGAAGAAGTAACAGTATAAAACCAGCGACCTCTTAGCCCCCATCTCCTTGTCTTTCAGAAGGCATACTCATTTGTTCCTTCCCAGGAATGTTGTAGACGAACAGCCAGAGCGTTCACTGTGTTTAAGACAACAAGAACCGCGTCATTGTTCTCTTCAAAGCATCCTTAAGCTCTCTGTTTCTCATGCTGTAGATCAAGGGGTTCAGCACAGGGGTGATGAATGTGTAAACCACAGACACTACCTGGCCCCTCTCCGGAGAGTACCTGGAGCTGGGGCACAGGTAGATGAGGCTTCCACATCCATACTGGAGCAGGACCACAGTCAGGTGGGAAGAGCAGGTGGAGAAGGCCTTGTGCCTCCCCTCTGCCGAGCGGATCTTCAGGATGGCAGCCATGATGAAGACGTAGGAGAGGGCGATAAGAAGGAAGGGGATGGTGAGGACGATGAGGCTGACCATAAACAGAGTGGCCTCGTGGACCCAGGTATCTGCACAGGCCAGTCTCAATACAGGGAGGACATCGCAATAGAACAGGCTGATTTCTCTGCTGCGGCAGAAAGGGAGTTGGAAGATGAGCACGGTCAGCTGCATGGCCAAGATGAACCCCAGCACCAGAGACCCCAGGGCCAGCTGGACGCACAGCCGCCAGCTCATCATGAGGGTGTAATGCAAAGGGTGACAGATGGCCACGAACCTGTCATAGGCCATGACGGCTAGTAGAATGCAGTCAGAGCTGCCCAGGAAGATGAAGAAGAACATCTGGGCACCACAGCCAGGCAGGGAGATGAGGGCTCTCTCCGCAGACAGGACGCTGGCCAGAGTCAGAGGGGCAATGGTGGAAGAGTAGCAGATCTCCAGAGCGGCCAAGTTGGCCAGGAAGAAGTACATGGGGGTGTGCAAAGAATGGTTGATCCAGATTATGAGAGAGATGGAGCCGTTGCCACCAATGCTGACCAGGTACATGACGAGGAAGGCCACGAAAATCAGCATCTGCACCTCGGGGAGTTTGGAGAAGGGGCGGAAGTGGAAGTGAATCATCCCGGTTTGATTTGTCCCCTCCATGTATTCAGTGCGCTGGGCCTGCGGATGGCGCCGTGCTGCCCCCCTGGGGAGAGATTAACCGCAGGAGAGAGCACCAGCGGGGTGACCCATTCAACCCTTGGCCTCCTCAACCCTTTACCTCCTGTCTAAACGCATCAACTCGCTTCTAAATCAGACTTTTTGTTGTAATCGCCCAGAAGTAGTTCACCACAGAAATCTTTTTTTTAATTGTGGTAAAACATACATGCATAATACTTCTAAGTTTAGCCGCATGTAAGTGTATGATTCAGGGGCATTAAATACATCCACCATGTAGTGTAACCATCACCTCTATCCATAACCAAAACTTTTTTTATCATCCCCAACAAAAACTCGGTACCCACTAAAAATATGTCATCCTCCCAACCTTCGGTTACGTCTATCCTGATTTCCGTCTCTATGACTTTGCCTCTTCTAGGAACCTCATACAAGTGGAATCATACGGTATTTGTCCTTCTGTGTCTGGATTATTTCACTCAGCATGATGCATTCAAAGTCCATCCGTGAGGTCGCTTATGTCAAATTTCCTTTCTTTTTTGTGGCTGAATAGTATTCATTGTGTGTAAATACCACATTTGGTTCATCCATTCATCCGTTCACAGATACTTGGATTGTTTCCCCCTTTTGTCTATTGTGAACAATGCTGCCATGAAGATAGGTATGTAAGTGTCTGTTCAAGTCAGCGCTGAAATCTTAAGTCACAGAATACCACACTGAGACCACAAATTCCTCTATGCCCTCATCATTTATTTTGTTCTCAAGAGCACAGTCTCTAAGTTGGACCATCTGGATTCTAATCCCTGAACTGTCATTGACCAACAGTATGACCTAGAGCAACTTGATGAAGTTTTCTGCTCCAATTTCTCTATCTGTAAAGGTAACAATAGGATGAAACTCTTAGGATTATGGTGAGAAGTAAATGTATCTAGCCCCTAGTGAACTCTCCATGAGTGTGAGCAATAATCAGGAATACTTCTCTTCTTCTACTTCTTCAAGACCACCTGGATGCCTCCAGTGCCCCCAAATAAGCCTCCTTTGGGCTTTACTCCCTTACTCACCCAACCAAGACTTATGGGTCATATCTTCCATTAGTCTTTTGCCAATATTACCACCATCCATGACGCCTTGACCTTGGTCAACCTTGTTACTTTCTGTAATATCCAACATACCTACTCCAGGCTGAACAGGACTAAAGATTACAAAACCCTACTGAGTGGGGCCACAACGAAGGGGCATTATCAACCCCAGCAGTGACCCCAGTCCTCTAAAGAGCTCCTCCATCTGGTCCCCTCCAAGACTATGGCAAATTTCCCTGGTCTCTTCAAGTCTTCTCTTCTGCTACCTCCTTCCTCACTAGCAGTGGATGATCCAGCCTCCCACTTCACAGAAAAAAAAAATAATAGAAGCTATCTGGAGAGAATTCATCGTCAACCTCAATAGTGCTGGACCCATAACATAGGACCTATAACACATCCATAACACATTCCCTCAATCTGACATCACCCTCTAATGGCTCCTTAGCTCCTTCCCACTACGACTATTTCCTGCTCTTTAGCCCGGGCAACCCAGTTTCCATCTTACTCCCTGAAACCACTCTAATGAAGGTCACCAATGACTTCCAAATCATTGAACCCAACAGCTACTTTTGACTTGATCTGCATTGCATTTGAAGCTGTAGGCTCCTCCCTACTTCTTGAATTTCCCCTCCCATAGCCTCTGTAATGCTGTTTTGTCCAGACTCTTTCCTACCTCTCTAGACACTTTTCCATCTTTTTTCCACTTTTCCATTTCTGTCACTTTCAGAGATTACTCTTCCTCTTGGAGATCTGCAAAAGGAAGGTTTTCCTGGCTATTCTAGGTCTTCTTCCTAGATCCACTCTCCACCCTGCTGTGTCCCATGGGAGGCTAGTCACTAAAGACTGCAATAGCCAGTCACCTCCCACTGGAGGTGGAGGTTTCTGGTTGGGTTTGGCCAATGAAAACTACTGACAGGAGAATGAAGGTAGTGTAAAGAGCAGTAGAGTATTTATCCCTCCCCCCCAACACACAAACACACACACACACACACACACACACACACACCATATCACATCTCCTGCAGAAACATAAAACTGACAGTTTGCCTCTCTTCCAATAATTAAGCAATTCACAATGCCACAGTAAGAAGCGGGGGACCACTTTGCACTCCAAGTTAAAGCAAAACAGATCTTCCTGACTGGTTTATGGATGCCCAAAAGAATGTATTTTTTGTTTATTTTTGCTATGCTGATGTCTGAAGATGTGTCATGACCTTTGAAAATATGATAATCATGTAAGAATGTCATTTTCCACCATAAACAGAATAATACAACCTTAGTATTCTTGCTGATTTGCAGTCTTATCCTTTGAGTATTTGTTGGGTTTTTGTGTCTGACAAGCCAGTCTTTTTAAAGTCTGACTCTCTGCATGTTTTGGAAGTAAAGTGTTTTCCTTTCCTAAATGCGTCTGCCCCTGCATGGGTCTTCTGTTTGGCACAGCCTTGTGTCGGGTAGGAGGGCTGGAAGACGTCAAGTCAGCTGAAATCATGGTAGGAAATTTTTCATCTGGAACTTTCTGAGAGTTTTACTCCTTGGAAATGTTAATTCCTTTTCCATAGCAACATTAAGAGCACACAACCTCCTGCCTTTCTGTCTATGCAGGGTAAGTGAGGAAGGACAGCACATCCTCTACCCCAAATATTTGATCTCCATGAATTAAACACTAATGGGGGCAAACAGTTACAAGAAAAAGCACTATTATGTAGAATAGTTCTCTAGTGAGAACCAGGGATCTCACCATTCCTTGAGTGATGTGCTTGCGTCTGGGTTCACTTCTCTATTTCTGTTCCCTCCTTGGACTCTAAACTCCATGAGGGCAGGAACAATCGGGTCCCACTCTTTACTAATGTCCAGGACTTAGTACAGTGTCAGGTACGATGTAATGCTGTGTTGACATGAACACTGGAGTTTTACTGAGACTCTGTCAATACCAGTGACTGATACTTAGTACTATTGAAGTAGAAATAGTACTCTTCATTTTAGCACTCTGATACTAAAGAGGCTTATCCTTTCTGGAGAGGTAATCAGTGTTTTCAAGAAGTGGTTTAAAATGTCACATGCATTGGGGGTGCCTCGGTGGCTCAGTCAGTTAAGTGTCTGACTCTTGATTTCAGCTCAGGTCATGATCTCATGGTTTGTGGGACTGAGCCCCATATTGGGCTCTATGCTAACAGTGCAGAGCCTGCTTGGGATTCTCTCTCTCCCTCACTCTCTGTACCTCCCCCACTCTCACTTGTGCACTCTCTCTTTCAAATAAATAATTAAACATCAAAAAAAAAAAAAAAAAAGAAAAGAAAAAAGAAAGGTGTAGGGGTGCCTGTGTGGCTCGGTCAGTTAAGCGTCCGACTTTGACTCAGGTCATGATCTCAAAGTTCATGGATTTAAGCCCCATGTCAGGCTCTGCGCTGACAGCTCAGAGCCTGAAGCCCGTTTCAAATTCTGTGTCTCCCTCTCTCTCTGCCCCTCCTCTGCTGGCACTCCGTCTCTCAAAAATAAATAAACATTGAAAAACTTTTTTTAAAAAGATGTCATATGCATTGAATCAATACTCTCAACATTAAAGAATTTACCCTAAGGAAATGGCCTGGCATATGGAGCCAAATGCACAAAGATGTGTGCAGTGTTCCTTAATAATTTTTTATAAGGATACAAAACAAATAAATGCTCAACAAAAAGTAATGTTTTGGGGCACCTGGATGGATCAGTTGGTTGAGCATCCAACTCCGGCTCAGGTCATGATCTCACAGTTCATGAGTTTGAGCCCCCCATCAGGCTTGCTGCTGTCAGCATGGAGCCCACTTTGAATCATCTGTCCCCCTCTCTCTCTGCCCCTCCCCTGCTCATGTTCTCTCTCTCTCTGTCTCTCTCTCTCTCTCTCTCTCTCTCTCTCTCTCTCCTTCTCTCTCCTTCTCTCTCCTCTGTCTCTCTTTCAAAAATAAATCAACACTTAAAAAAGTAATGTTTCAGTCACTTGACATATTTTCATATATTAAACTATTATATTGCCATTAAAATTGTTATAATTAAGAGGTTTAATAAGGTGAGAAGATGCTTAGAATATAATATTAAATGAAGAAAACAAAGAGGCAAAACAATGCAATGCATAAACAAATTAAGCAACCAATATAAAAGGGAACAGTAAATTCTTAGTAGTGTTTTTGAGAAAAATGGGTGATAACTGTTTTCTTTGTGCTTTTCCCCACTTTTCAAATTTTCTTCCAAAAATGTGTTCTTATTTTTTCAATTATAAAAGTTTCATTGATTTTTAGAATTCTCATTTGAGAGGCAAGGAAACTGAAGTTCCCTAACACACCCCTAGTTATACAACTAGGTTCATTGTTGGAACCAGGATTAACGTCCAGATACAGGCTGAGTTTATTGTTATGAATCTCCCTTCCTTCCTGCTTCGGTTTTTTCCTTTCCTTTCCTTTCCTTTCCTTTTCTCTCCCATCTTCTCCTCTCCCCTCCTCTCTTCTCCTTTCCTTCCCGTCTCTTTTTTTCTTTATCCTCATCTCTTCTTAAAGCCAACCCTTGAGATTTAGCCCATCATTAAAGTCCATCAAGATCTTATGGAGAATTTCAATTCTTTACTCCAGTGAGTAATCAATTTTGCTCCCACTGTCATCTACAAATTTAATGAACGTGTTTCTCGAAGTCATAGCTGGGCATTAGACATAGCTCTTGGAAGCCACATCTGTTAAGCATACTCCTCCAGTATCCCTCAAAATGTTCTTCATAACATCAATAGGTTTTCAGAGAAGTTTAAAAATAAAAGGTTCTCTTGTGTCGAACGTCTTAAAAACTATAGTGAGTTCCAATGCAATACATAATCGAACTGATTACAGACGGGATGTTCAATATACCTTCCATAAGGAATTCTAATTCTAATTTTCATTCTCACTCCTTAGACTCACCTGAATTCACAACCCATTCCCCGCACCCTTGGCCACACATACACATTTCCCTCTTAATAAAATACATGTCATCCTACTTGACTATTAAAGCTACATAATTCATGTTTCTCTTTTTGTCTTAGCTGCTAGGAAGCCCAAAACTAAGTTTTATATTCAACTGCTTATCATTCCTCAACTCCAGTAGCTCTATTTCTGTTTCCCTCTTGTCTTCTCTACCGTGCAAGTTGATTTTGATCTTGTGCAAGGCACTCTATTTTTAGGAGCATACAAAGCGAAATAAATCTATTATACGAATAAAAAAATTTTTCTTGCCTTTGCCTTCATCCAAGGTGTTGATGAGTGAATGAGAAATCTCTCCACTCTTCGATCCCAAACTTGCTCCTCCTCTGGGGTCCTCTCAATGGTACAAAGATGACAGCCCTGTGGGCTTGGTTGTAGTTAAATGCTCTCTTTCATTGTCTGCTTTCTTCTGCCCTTGCTGCTGCATAATGCCTTGCTACTTGAAGATTGGATCAGAGGATTCCAACTCTCTTCTCACCCAGGAAATATAAACTCTCAATAATGTTGCATCTTCTTTGATGAGTCTCTTGGTACCAGTACTGCTTCCAGAGATTCAGTAAACACTCACAGAGAGAGCCTTTCCTCTTGCATAAAGACCTTTGCATGCTCCTCTACCTTCTTCCCTCATGGGGTGTAATTAACAGGACTATTCATGCATTCACTCGTTCAACAAGTATTTACTGAGCATCTACTATCAACTGGGCATTGAGTGTGTAACCTGGAAGCTGAGTAGATTACACAATATTTTCTGGGTGTCCCGACAAAGCATGGACTCCTCCTCCAAAGAGGGTGGATAACTCCTTCTCATCACTCTCAGGCAACCTAGGAAATCAGTCACATTTTGAGGGAGAGGCAACTATTCTCCTCCCTCAACAGTGGACCGTTTCAAAGACTTGTTTGTTGTTAGAATATTTGGCATAAACACTGTCACTTCATTTACTCCAAGAGATTGTACGAATGTTCCCATCCAGTTGTAACTTCACCCCAGGAAGCCCCTCACGGGATCAGGGAATTCCAAGGTCAATAGTGTTCAGTGGTCCATTCCCCAGGCTCTAGACCACACAACAACTCACCAACCTGGTCTTCCCTCTACCCTCCTTACCTTCTGCCCAGAGAGGCTGGCAAGCACATCCTTCCCTGAGGCTGAGTGAAGGCCACAGTGGAATTCCCTTCTTAATAATTTTGGCAACTGAGAGGCGGACTCTCTGAGAAACCGCCCAGCACTGAGAGGAGCATGTATCCAGAGGCTGTTAATCCTTCCTGCTGCCTCTTCTCAAGGCAAAAGCATGGGACTTTAGCCCTTGCAGAGATGGAATTCTGGGTTGTCTCTCTCCACTTTCAGTTCTTTTCATCTTCTTTCTGGGGATTTCCTGTCAGCGTTGGCTCATTAAAACCCCAAGAGGCTAACTTAGCTTTTCACTTGACCATCCCCTATAGGTCAATGTTCGAACACAAATAGGAGTTATTTGGAAATGTGATATTCCAAACTGGTTTAACTGCTACTAGACTTGCGTTCTAATTATTGCTTACTTGTTTCTCTCCAAGTTTGAGAAAGTTTAAAAGATATACAATTTTAATTAATCCAAGTAGAGATTAATATTTTGTGTACCTAAACAAATTTCAGGAATCTTTCAGAGCTCAGCCAGGTGTCATCTGTTAAATAAAGCCATGTTGGGGTGCCTGGGTGGCTCAGTCGGTTGAGAATCTGACTTCGGCTCAGGTCATGATCCTGTGGTTCGTGAGTTCAAGTCCCGCGTCGGGCTCTGTGCTGACAGCTCAGAGCCTGGAGCCTGCTTCAGATTCTGTGTCTCCTTCTCTCTGTGTTCCTCCCCCACTCGCAGTCTTTCATTCTCTCTCTCAAGAATAAATAAAGATTAAAAAATTTAAAAAAAAAGAAGACTAAATAAAGCCATGTTCTGATATACACAGCTTCCTCCACCCTCCTCCAAAAAGGGAAAGATCATTCCCTCCCTCCACGCTCTGTGGTGGCTTTGTCCCCACTCCAATTATAGCACTTATCACTCTGTATCGTGTTTTTTTTTTAATTTTTTTTAACATTTATTTATTTTTGAGAGACAGAGACATAGTGTGAGTGGAGGAGGGGCAGAGATGGACGGAGACACAGAATCTGAAGCAGGCTCTGAACTGTCAGCACAGAGGCAGACATGGGGCTGGAATTCACGAACCTTGAGATCATGACCTGAGCTGAAGTCGGACGCTTAACCAACTGAGCCACCCAGGTGCCCCTGTATTCTGTTTATTATAATACTTGTTACTCTACCCCTACTAGGATAGGTCCTCAATGGGAGTAACTAATTCTAGTTCTATTGTATTGCATGGCGTAGTCTGGTGCTAAGCACCTAACAATGCCTGGTATTCATTGACTGCAGAATGTTAGAGCACTGGACATTCCTTTCTTTATTCACCAAATATTGTTCTATACCCTACCATACACCCTATAAATTAAGTCGGTGTTTTGGTTTTTTTTTTTACCAGTAGTTGATAGGGATCCTTGTCAAGGCTATTATAAATCATAGAAAAAAATTCAGTTATTTCAGTTATTTTTTAATGTTTTTTATTTATTTTTGAGAGAGAGAGAGCAAGCAGGGAAGGGGCAGAAAGAGAGGGAGACACAGAATCTGAAGCAGGCTCGAGGCTCTGAGCTGTCAGCCTGGACGTGGGGCTCGAACTGGTGAACTGTGAGATCATGACCTCAACCAAAGTTGGAGGCTTAATTGATTGAGCCACCCAGGCATCCCTTAAGCTTCAGTTATTAATGAACAATCTTTGTAATTTATGTTTTATCTAAGTTACTGGTGTGAATTACTTAATGTTTTTCTTTTTTTTTTAAGATTTATTTGTTTAAGTAATCTCTATACCCAACGTGGGGCTCCAAGTCACTACCTTGAGATCAAGAGTGGTGCACTCTTCCAACTGAGCCAGCCAGGTGCTCTGAATTACTTAATGTTTTTCTTTTTTTATGTTTATTTATTTTTGAGAGAGAGAGAGAGGCAGAGAGAGAGGGAGGCACAGAATCTGAAGCAGGCTCTGAACTGTCAGCACAGAGCTCAGCTTGGGGCTCAAATTCGCAAACTGCAAGATTGTGACCTGAGCTGAGGTCAAACACTTAACCGACTAGCCACCCAGGTGCCACAATGTTTTTCTTGACTTAAATTCAACTCACTCACTTTCTGTTACATATCAGCATAATTATGCCAGTTCGATTTTATAGTCTCTCATGCTCATTCATGTGTCACCTAAAATTTTCATTTTGAGAACCAGTAACTGAAAACTCTGTGAACGTTGTTAAAAATGAAGGCCTACAGGGCTCCTGGGTGGCTCAGCCTGTTAAGTGTTCAACTCTTGACTTTGGCTCGGGTCATGATCTCATGGTTCATGAGTTTGAGTTTGAGCCCCATGTCGGGCTCTGCGCTGACAGCTTGGAGACTGCTTGAGATTCTCTATCTCTCCACCTCTCTCTTACCCTTCCCCTCTCTCCCTCTCTTTCAAAATAAATAAATAAACTTAAAAAAAAATGAAGACCCACAGGGTGTGTATATGTGAGAGAGAGAGAGAGAACTTGGCAGGAAGTTGTCAAAGCAATCTAGAAAGAAAAATGCAAAACGGTTCCTGAAAAGCAATCACTAACCATTGGAAGGCCTACCTGACCTGGAACGTGTTTCAGGAAGGATGAGTGGGCAGGTGTCCACTCAGAGAAAAGCCCCCAAAACCGTTCTGTCTAGAGCCGAAGCTGCAAGCTGCAGGCCCACAAGCCACCAACAGGCTGTGGGCGGCGTTCTGGTGGCTTCGCTGCCCCGCCCAAACCCCAGAATACAACACAGCAGAGCAGCAGCCAAGCTTGAGTTGGGACTCTGTTTCTTTGGAGCTTGGGCCCCTTTCGCCGTAGCCAGAGCCACAGTCGTGAGTGACACCGCGGGCAAGCTGGCAGTAGTTCGTTAATTATTCCTCTCAATTTCATTCGTCTCTCTCTTTCCACTTCTCTCGCCCATTTTTCTCTTTTTCTTCCTGCAGCCTGAACAATGGTTTTCTGTTTGCCAAATAATGTACCTGTGCCTTATAGGTGGTAATTAAATATCATTTTTAAAAAGCTAGAGGGAGAGGTGCCTGGGTGCCTCAGTCGGTTAAGCAGTGGACTTTGGCTCAGGTCATGGTCTCACAGTCGGTGAGTTCGAGCCCCATGTCAGGCTCTGTGCTGACAGCTCAGAGCCTGGAGCCTGCTTCGGATTCTGTGTCTCCCTCTCTCTGCTCCTCTCCCACTCATGCTCTGTGTGTGTGTGTGTGTGTGTGTGTGTGTGTGTGTGTGTGTGTGTGTCGAAAATAAATAAACACTAAAAATAATAATAAAATAAAATTTAAAACTACAGGGAGAAAAATCTACTGACTCCTTAGCAACTGGCACCAGCTTGGAGTCATCTTCTGACCCTTCTTCTAGAATCAGACTCTAGGGAGTTTGGGAGAGAAAGTGACTGCATCCAAGGAGGCCATGAAGCTACTTCTATGACCAATGCACCTTTTTCCAGACGGTCTCTCCACATTCCCCAGTGAGTCACTGAGTGTGTCCAGGTGATCCCAACATCCAAACTGGTTCTCCCACATGCAACCACAAACCACACTGGACATAGTTGGCAAGTGTGCTATGTTTCCATGGGACGAGGGGCCCAGTGAATTTTGCCATTGATAGAGAAGGTCTTGACCTTCACTTTGACCTACATCTCACCTCTCCAGCAAGAGAAACCAGAGAGATGCTGCAGCAAATGCTGTGTGGCCCCAAAGATGGTTTTCCTAAGAGCAAAACCAGGAGTGGTAAGCTCTGAATTTCACTACAAATCGTTAAGTCATTGGGTTTTACTATTCTTTCTTCTCGAAGGTTTCTAGTTTCTAGGTCAAACTCACCTGAGTAACAATCAAATCTTAAAAAAGATGTAAAAGGATTTGTGTTCAGTAACATCCATGAGCAAACAGGTTGCATTTTTAATTCGCTTGTGAGTTTTACTTTCACACATCCCGGGCCTGTCACAACCGACTCATTTTATTCAGAGCCAAGCCACCATTCTATCTGGTACCATTTCCCTAAATATCTGTTGTTGGTCTTTTGCAGAACCATTTCCTTAAGAGCTTTCCTAGAAGATTATCTTCGTCAGGTTAAGTTAATTAGGTGTGAGGGAACGAAAGAAAGAAAGAAAGAAAGAAAGAAAGAAAGAAAGAAAGAAAGAAAGAAAGAAAGAAAGAAAGAAAGAAAGGAAGGAAGAGAAAGAAAGAAAGGAAGGAAGGGAGGGAGGAAGGGAGGAAGGGAGGAAGGGAAGAAGTGTGATCAGTTGTTTGGGGAAGCCCCAGCCCTACACTCTATGGTAGAGTGTCCCAGGTAATGTCCTTGTGAATCTTCAAGAGGAAAGTACAATGTGCACTCTTTCTACCCTTAATTTGCCAAGGAAATTTTTTCCATGTCATCTGAGGGATGTGGGTCTTTGAAAGTAGGCCAACATTTTGAGAAACACTGGTTTGTTCTAGAAGAGAAGATGATTCAATGTCTCATGGCAACTCTTCCTCTTGGCTGCATTTGAGAATTCTAAGATCTTTAGGCTGCTGGAATTTAGCACCCTTGCCCTCTTAACATGCAGTCTTCTAAACAATGCAAATAAATTTTAGGAAAAGCACGAAATGGATTTTGTTTCTAAAGAGCAATCGAATCCAAATGAGACCCAGGTCATCTGCTACAGTTCACAAAGTACTTTTATATCCACAGCCTCACTAACGATCCTTTCAACAAGCCTCCCATCACTTTACAGATGAAGACGCTGTGGCTTCACACCCAGAACACAGACACACAGCCACAGAGGAAGGGCAAGAGAATTTAAGACAGTTCCTGAAGCTTAAGTGTCTTCCCCCTTGGTTTCTAGTCTCTAGATGGTTCATCCTTTTTTTTTTCCCCATGTAGGAAAAATTCTTTGACCCATAATATCCAGAAAGAGTCAATGTACTCTGAGCAGAAAGAACCCTGTAATTTCTGTTTTTAGAGCATCCTTAAACGATTTGTTTCTCATGCTGTCAGTTAACAGGTTCCACACAAGGGTGATGAATGTTTAAACCACAGGCACCCCCTGACCACTCCTTGAGAATAGCTTGAGTTGGAACA
Source organism: Paguma larvata (assembly GCA_030068075.1). Taxonomy (NCBI): domain Eukaryota; kingdom Metazoa; phylum Chordata; class Mammalia; order Carnivora; family Viverridae; genus Paguma; species Paguma larvata. The sequence continues at coordinate 101,830,674 of CM057831.1, read as the reverse complement.
CAGGAAGGAGGCTTCCCCATCCTTACTGGAGCAGGACCACAGTCAGGTGAGAGGAGCAGGTGGAGAAGACCCCATGCCTCCCCTCTGCCGAGTGGATCTTCAGGAGGGCAGCCATGATGAAGACAAAGGAGAAAGTGATAAACAGGAAGAGAGGATGGTGAGGGTGGTGGTGCTGACTGAATAATTTGTGTGATAAGTTCCATTTATATTTCATTTTAATCTTATAACACCTTACTGGATATGTCGATCAGTGTTTAGTGCTTCAACTCTACAGACGAGGAAACCACAATCCACAGAGGTAGGTTGACTGTCCAAGTTTGCGCAGCTGGTCAGTGGTTGGTCTGGGATTTTAAACCAAGACTTCCTACGTCCTATCTGGCCCACTTCCATTAATGTGCATGAGCAACAGGAAAAGGATTTGGGAGTCCACAGGGGCCCCCCTAAACCTGAGTTACAGCCTGCCTGATATTTTAGTTAAAAAAGGAAGGTTTTCTTAAATAACTACCTTCTATAAACTCATTAGGCAGTAGGTCCACGGTTTAGTTAGGTCAGGCTGTTAGAAGAAAGTGCCAGAGGGACACCTGGGTGGCTCTGTCAGTTAGGTGTCTGACTTCGGTTCAGGTCACCATCTCACAGCTCATGGGTTTGAGCCCTCTGTTGGGCTCTGGGCTGACAGCTCAGAGCCTGGAGCCTGCTTTGGACTCTGTGTCTCCCTCTTTCTCTGACCCTCTCCCCTCTCACGTTCTATGTCTCTCTCTCTCTCTCTCAAAAATAAATAAACATTAAAAATAATTAAAAAAAAAAAAGAACAAAGTGCCAGATACTGGGTAGCTTCTAAACAACAGAAATCTCTTTCTCACAACTCTGGAGGCTGGAAGTCTGATATTGAGGTGCCACGTGTTTGGATGAGGGCCCTCTTCCACACTATCATTATATCCTCATGCAGGAGAAGGGGCTAGGGAGTTTTGTGGTATTTCTTCCTCTTTTAAAAAATTTTTTTAAGTTTATTTATTTATTTTGGGAGAGAGACACGTGTGCATGTGGGCTCACACAAGCAGAGGAGGGACAGAGAGAGAGAGGGAGAGAGAGAATCCCAAGCAGGCTCCATGATGACAGTGCAGAGCCCTAGGCAGGGCTCAATCTCATGAACTGTGACAATGTGACCTGAGCCGAGATCAAGAGTCGGCCACTTAACCAACTGAGCCACCCAGGTGCCCCTGTGGAATTTTTTGTATAAGAGCACTAATACCATTCATGAGGGCCCTACCCTCATGACCTAATTTTACCTCCAAAAAGTACCACTTCCACATACCATCACATCAGGGATTAGATTCAATATATGAATTTTTAGGGGACACAAACATTCAGCGCATACTAGGCCACTTCCTTCACATAGCTAATGCCACTAGGAGTCACTCTGGTGGGCTCAGATCAATGAGTAAATAAAATCACATTAGAATATGATGACGTTATTTTGTGCTGTTCAAATCTGATTCCATTGGAGTACCATTATGAAATTGGAGATGGATCAGTAATGAAAGAAAAGAAAACCAATCGTGTCTAAATCTTGTACAGTAAGACCAAACTTCTTGGCTTATTATTAATGAAGAATATATGTATTCCAACTCTTGGATAAAATGATAATCAGGAACTTTCTCTTCTCCAATTCCTATCAAGACCCTAGTTGAGTAAAATAGTGTTTGTGGAGCACTTCCTGAAAGACGTGCTGGCCAGTGAGCCTCTAATAGTTTAGGTTTACTCTCTAAAATCAAGTTAGAGACTTTGAGAGCTATATCCTTTTATTGACCATACTCATCCCTTCTAGAACTGCCTTAAGTGACTGAAACATCAATGTCACACCATCAGCTGACATTGAGAATTAGCCGTAGAAAGTTCATTCCATACTTACTGTCTGTTATAGTGGTTAAGGTCACAGGCTCTGGAGTGAGACTATGACAGCATTTACTAGCTATGTGATCTTGGGAAAATTATTTAACCTCTCTGAGCTTCAGTCCTTTTTGTGTAAAATGAGGGTAATAATGGTACCTCTCTCATAAGATGTTGTGGGAATCAGGTGAGTTAACCTGTACTAAGCATGTAAACGACGTCTGGCACATACTTCAGTGCTCAATAAATGATAGCTAGTATTATTATTATAAATATTATAATTATAATTATTATTATTATTGCTGGTGTGTTGTTACATATACTATATCCTCCTTTGAAAAGCTGTGGGGAAATATTCTCTCCAAAAGATTGAGCCAAAAAAAGTATTAAGATTTCTCCATATTTCTACTATATAGTATTATATGAATGATGAATTCTCGAACTGAATTGTATTTTATTCTTTTCCTTGGCTACTAGAAATCTCAGATCCCTGTAGGTGACCACTGCATAGACTGCAGATGATCACACATGTTGTATTTCTCCATAGCAATTTTACTACTATATTCTCTATGATCCCGTCTAAATTTTTCCTTGACCCCAATCCTTTTGCCTATGTGTTTTTTTAACGTTTTTTTTGTTTGTTCGTTTGGTTTGAGAGAGAGAGAGAGAGCGTGAGCAGTGGAGAAGCAAGAGAGAAGAAGGAGGCAGAGAATCCAAAACAGGTTCCGCGTTGTCAGCGTAAAGCCCAACACGGTGTTCAGACTTATGAGCCATGAATTGTGACCTGAACTGAAGTCAGATGCTCAACTGACTGAGCCACTCAGGTCCACATTCTTGCCTATGGGTTTTTAACATTGGTATCCAATGTATTTTTTTTGTATTCTTGCTTATTTTATTTTTTAATATATTTTAGTTAATATATAGTGCAATATTGGTTTCAGAAGTAGAATTCAGTGATTCATCACTTACATACAACACCCAGTGCTCAACCCAGAAAGTGCCCTCCTGATACCCATCACCCATCTAGCCATTTTCCCACCCGCCTCCCTTCATCAACCCTTAGTTTGTTCTCTATTGACTAGAGTCTCTAATGGTTTGTTTCCTTCTCTTCCCTTTTCCTCCTCTTTCCCTATGTTCACCTATGTTTTGTTTCTTAAATTCCACATGTGAGTGAAATCACATGTTATTTGTCTTTCTCTGACAGACTTATTTCACTTAGCATAATACAGTCTAGCTCCACCTACATCGTTGCAAATGGCAAGATTTCATTCTTTTTCATCACTGAGTAATACTCCATTGTGTACTTTATCTACTTTATCTTCTTTGTCTACTCATCAGTAGATGGACATTTGGGCTCTCCGTATAATTTGGCTATTCATAATGCCACTATAAACACTGGGGTGCATATACCCCTTCAAATCTGTAGTTTTGTATCTTTTGGGTAAACATCTAAGAGTGCAATTGTTGGATCATACGGTAGTTCTATTTTTAGGTTTTTGAGTGTATCCAACGTATTTTTAAGCTGCTTCACATCTTTTGTGGAAGCATACTGGAAACAGAATTAATTAGAATTATGGAAGTAATATATTAATTTCACCAAACACCACTGCTGTTAATAAAATATCTGTTGGATTCCCACACAAGCACAACTAAAATTATTTGGATGCCCCAGAAATTCCTGCCATCATATTTCCATATCCCCCCACTTTCTCACGTATAACACAATTGGATATGGAATAGGCTGATTTTTATCATCAATTGCTTTGCACATCAAGAAGAGAATGAGATTCTGTTCTTTTTCTCTTGTTAAGGAAAATGTGTTGGAAATACCTTTCTCTACTCTTAACCCTCCATCCGGTCCCCGCCACCAACCTCCCTGACAGCCCATCTCATTGCCTATTGGAGCTTGGGCTTCCCCTTCAGGACTCACAGGGACCATCTCCTGCCATGAGAAGCTGCCGTCTCTACTGCTTCGGGAAGGGCTGATTGGACCATCAGGAAGGCAAGCCTTGAACAACTTAGTAAAAGCTATTCAAGTACAAGTGACAGAGGACTTAAATACACACACACACACACACACGCGCGCAATGATTGTGGCTTCATCTGTACTTTCCTATTATATATTTTAAAATTTTTTTTTAGTGTTTGCTTATTTTTGAGAGAGAGAGAGAGACAGGGAGACAGAGCACAAGTGGGGGAGGGGCAGAGAGAGAGAGAGACAGAATCCGAAGCAAGCTCCAGGCTCTGAGCCATCAGTACAGAGCCTGACGTGGGGCTCAAACTCATAAACTGTGAGATCATGACCTGAGCCCAAGTTGGACACTTAACCACCTGAGCCACCCAGGTGCCCCTATACTTTCCTACTGTATTTTTATACATCCGTTATCTCACTTGACTGTCCATCCAACCCCCTTGACATAGAAAGGCTATTGTTATCACCATCTTCTTTTTTACATAAAGGAAAGGTGAGGACTCAAGTCCATGGTTAGACCCTAAGGCTAAATACCCACCACTGGCCAGAAAATACAAAGAAAGAATAAACCATTTCTTCTATAAGGCCAAGGGGCCTTATAGACTTATTCTAGAGGCAACACCAAAACATGCAAAACTTGGTTGTACAAAAAGAAGATAAAAATCAAAAGAAGTACAATTTGGTGAAAAGAGAAAGCCCACTGTCAGAAGAGTGGCCAGACAGACTTTATTAAGGGAATGGGACTTGAGCAGGCCTCGAATGGTGAAGAGAAAGGTCAGAAGACATTTGCGTATTTGAATCCATTCGGTCTGCATATCATTCGGGATGTAGGCTCTTAAAACAGATAACAGGACGGCATCCATTATATCAAATGCTACTGTTGCCCTGTCCCTCCATTTATTCACCCTCTTCTTCACTGATACTCCTGTCCGGTCCTTATTCTAAGCACTACGATGAGAGAGGAGGCTGGCTAAGTAGTCAGGACCAATCCATGGCTTCCTCATTGGAATCTCCTAAAAAGCAGAGGAATGCACACCGATGAACATTTCACAGGCTGAGAGAGCCATGGAGACAGTCATCTCTCCGCTCCCTCCTTTTTGCTTTGGAGCTTCCCGTCCTTCAGATCATGCCTCTGCTGGTTTGGGGAATACTTTTTCTAGGAAGGACTATTTCTGGTTTCCTGAGCCAGCACGTTCTTACCATAAGTTTCCTTACTGCATCGGTCACTTCTTGATTCCTTATACTATAGATCAAGGGGTTTAGCACTGGTGAAAAAAAGGTGTAGACAATAGACACGGCCCGGCCCTCTTCTGGAGAGTAGCTGGAGCTGGGGCGGAGGTAGATAAGGGTGCAACACCCATACTGCAGGAGAACCACGATGAGGTGGGAGGAACAGGTGGAGAAAGCCCGGCGCTTTCCCTCAGCTGAATTCATCCTCAGGATGGTGGCCACAATGCAGCCATAGGAGAGGCAGATCAAGAGGAAGGGGACAGCCACCGCGGCCACACTGATGGCATAGAGAGCTGCCTCGTGCATGCGGGTGTCCACACAGGCTAGGCGCATGACTGCAGGCATGTCACAGAAGAAGTGGTAGATTTCATTGTGGCCACAGAATGGAAGGCGGCAGATCAGAATGGTCACAGGCAGTGACAACAGGAATCCCAGGCCCAAAGAACCTAAAGTCATCTGCCCACAGAGTCGCCAACTCATGATGATGTGGTAATGCAACGGGTGGCAGATTGCCACGTACCTGTCATAGGCCATGACAGCAAGCAAGACGCAGTCAGACCCTCCGAGAAGAATGAAGAAGAACATCTGGGCCCCACAGCCAGGGAGAGAGATGAGCACGTGTCCCATGGAAAGGATGCCAGCCAGAGTCAGGGGAGCAATGTTGGTGGAGTAGCCAATCTCTAGCATGGCCAGTGCGAAGAGGAAGAAGTACATGGGGGTGTGGAGGGAATGATCTCGCCAGACTGTGAGCCCAATGGTGACGTTTCCAACAAGACTTCCTAAGTACAGCAGCAAGAAGGCCACAAATAGGAGGGGAGCCACTGCTGGGTCTGTTGAGAAGGGATGGAAGTGGAAGTAGACCACTCCTGTCCGGTTTTCCTCTTCCATGAGACCTGGAACAAGGAAAGAAGTCATAGGAAAAGTGACTCTCTTGTGTCCTTGAGCCTGCAACAGGCCCAGCCATGTTAAAAACACAGTCTGTAATCACTGAGTACTCATCCTCAGTGCTTCCTTGGGAGTTCAGTTAATGCTATCTCGCCTCCCCACTGCGTACCCTACTCACTGTGTGACCTTGGAGAAGTGATGGACTTCAGCCCACTCATTCTAAATTTCTTTTGAAGAGGGGGAGAGGTGGAGAGAGAGGAGAGAGAGAATCTTAAGCAGGCTCCATGCCCAGTGCCGAGCCTGATGTGGGGCTCGATCTCACAACCGTGAGATCATGACCTGAACTGAAATCAAGAGTCAGACGCTTGACCGACTGAGCCACATAGGTGCCTCTAGCCCAGTCATTTTAAACGTGGGGAGAGTATAATGCCCGCTCCCAAGGTGTAGTGAAAATTAGCAGAGATTCTGTGTCTGAAAGTGCCAAGCCCAATGACATGCACGAAGTAGGTTCTCAATCGGGTTTCCTATTTTCCTTCTCTCCTTAATCTCTATTCCTTTTTTTTTTTTACCTTTTTAAAGCATTTTTTAAAGTTTATTTAGTTATTTTGAGATAGAGAGAGGGAGAAGCAGACAGAGAGTAAGAAAAGAGAGACTCCCAAGTAAGCTCTGTGCTGTCAGAACAAAGCCCTACATGGGGTCTCAAACCCACGAACGGTGAGATTGTGACCTGAGCCAAAATCAAGAGACAGACTCTTAACCAAATGAGCCACCCAGGTGCCCCTTTCCTTTTTGTTCCAAATCAAACACTCCTGACCATTCGCATTCCTCTTTAGTACTATGATTATCCAATCACGGCAACATCTTAAAAATACACATTTATGCAAAATACACATTTACACATGATGCCTGCAACGAGCCCAGAAGGCAGGCAATACAGGTGTTTCCTTTAGCCATGACACATGTGGACCTGGAAGCCCAGATAAGTTAAAAATAGCTCATGCTGCTAGCCTCCCCAGTCCCCAAGCTCAGGATTTTGTTATCATCTTTTTTTCTTCAACACTCAACAAATCAATTTTTTGTTTGGTTTGGTTTCGTTTTGTCTACCGAACAAGGATCCCACTCTTATTTTGCCTTCTTTCATTTGTCCACCTGCATCTGCATTTTTAGGGTGTCTATCCTGGATAGGGTTTTCGTGTCCTCGTGTTCGGCTCACCCTCCTACCGACCCAAATTGTACTTTTAGATCAACCCCTCTTAAACGCTTTTTAAATCATAGTACTCCACATGGACTCTAAACTTAGCAAGCCAAAGAACCTCAGTTTTGCCAATTGCACCTCAATAAAGCTGAAGGAAAAAAAAGTAAAGAATCTCTTATTCTTGTAGTACCATGCACAATTATGGTCCGAGTCACAAAATATTTTTATAAGTAAAACTAGTACAACTCACAAAGCGGGGTGGAAGTTCAGGAAATCGCTCGATGAACATGCCCTACTGGCCCATCTCACCACCCACATCTTTTAGTTTTTAAGTGTATTTCTTTATTTTGAGAGACAGAGAGAGAGTGTGAGCAGGGGAGAGGCAGAGAGAGAGGGAGAGAAAATCCCATGCAGGTGCTCCACTGTTAGTGCAGAGCCCCACTTGGAGCTCAAACTCATGAACCATGAGATCACGGCCTGAGCCAAAATCAAGAGTCAGATGCTCAACCGACTGAGCCACCTAGGTGCCCCCAAAATAATATTTTTAAATGCTTGCGTTTTGTCAAAATACAGACAATTTTCCAAGCTGGGTAATGCATACATAAGTATTCATTATACTATCCTCCCTCTTCATTTGTGTAGGTTTGAAATTTTCCAAATAAAAACAGAGCATTTGAAATTAAGTTGAGTTATTCCACTTCAGAACTCTAAAGACAGAATATTAATCTAAAATATAACAACCATAACAACAATAAGCTTTATACACAAGACAAAAATCACAGTGGAATCTTCACAGGAAATAATGAAAAAAACCTTCTACAGAACACTAAATTCAGCTGATGAAATACTAGGCAATTGTTTATATTTATGAAGACAATATAATAACATGAAAATGTCTGTTATATAACACAACACAGAAAATGAGATTTTAAAAGTTATGATCTCTACACCACACACACACACACACACACACACACACACACACACACACACACACTCCAGTCTTTGAGTGATGCGTCTGAAAGATATTTTTCCCATTCTGTATTTTCCAATAACCTTTAATAAACATCAAAACTCTTATAATTAAAAAAAAAAAGTAAAGTAAAGTAAAAAGAAAAGTATTTGTCTTGGGGCACCTGGGTGGCTCAGTCGGTTAAGCGTCCAACTCATGATCTCACAGTTTCACGAGTTCAAGCCCTGCATCGGGCTCCATGCTGGTGGCGCAGAGTTTGCTTGGGATTCTTTCTCCTTCTCTCTCTCTCTCTCTCTCTCTCTCTCTCTCTCTCTGCCCCTCCCCAACTTGTTCTGATTTTCTTAAACAAATAAACTTTAAAACAAAAGAAAAAAAGTATTTGTCTCATCAAATTGACCACCACGTAAGAAAAGTGTCATTACATGAATGTACTTAGTCCTTCATCCTTGTAACTTATGGTCAACCCCCTCCTCCCTCAGAATGGAAGCGAAGAAAGTTTGTTTATCCAGCCAAGCGAGCCTGCTTTTCTTGAATGCCTGTGTAGACAACCCCTGTATATGAACTGTTCTAGGGAAGTAGCCCCACCGAAGCCACAATAGAGCACCAGACACCCCACATGGTATGGAAACTTTCCGTGATATGGAAACTTGAAACTGGTTCTTCACAGATGTGGAAATCAAAGTGCAGATTTCAACCCAAAGGCCGAAGATTGCATATGCTTACCCACTGTTCCGTGTGACATGTCATGAGCATCTCCCCACATTTGTCACCTTCACATCGTGAATATATATGTGGACTCATGGGAGAATAACAATTCACTGCATTCCATCTATAGGAGATAGTGCATCACCTACTAGCTGGGAATCTTAAGAAAAAAATTCAGGTACTTAATATACCCACTGCTGGGAACTAATTCTAAAGAATCAAGCCAAAGAAAGAAAAAAGCATTCATATAAAGCTATTTGTAGCAATATTGTTTCTGTAGCTAAAAGAAAAAAGCAGGGGCGCCTGCTTGGGTGGCTCTGTTGATTAAGCGACCGTTCGACTTCAGCTCAAGTTATGATCTCACGGCTCGTGAGTTTGAGCCCCGAGTGGGGCTCTGCGCAGTCAGCAGAGAGGCTGGAGCCTGCTTCAGATCCTGTGTCTCCTCTCTCTGCCCCTCCCATGCTCACGCTCTGTCTCTCTTTCTCGAAAATAAACTTTAAAAAAATTAAAATTAAATAAAAAAGAAGCAAATAACACAGCCCAGAAGGAGTAAAACGTCCAGGTGTGTGAATTCTGTGGATTAGAAGGCCTTTGCTAAGAACAGAGAAGACAGTGTTAAGAAATGGGAAGTGTCAAATAGAGGCTGTCAGTTTAAACACAAACAAAGGAAGCTAAGTACCCTATCCATCACAATCACAACACTGTGAAACTTTATAACTGGACCAAAGCCATAAGAAGCCATAGACACTTGAGGTGCCTGGGTGGCTCAGTCAGTTAAGCATCCGACTTCAGGTCAGGTCATGATCTCATGGTTCATGAGTTCAAGTCCTGCACTGGGCTCTCTGCTGTCGACTCGGAGCATGGAGCCTGCTTTGGATCCTGTGTCTCCCTCTCTCTTTCTACCCCTCCCTGCTGGTGTTCTGTCTGTCTTTCTCTCTCAAAAAAATAAATAAACGTTAAAAAAAAAAAGAGAGACCGTAGACAGTTATAAATGTCTTAACAGAAAGAGTATGTTTGCATGGTTTTCGCAATGTTTTTGTACATTTGTCTAATCACCTAAATTTTTTTTAAGTATTTTTTAAATCAAAAGGAGGGAACCCATCCTCGGAGAGGCTTTTCTAAACAAAAGCCAAGACCTACCTCAGGCGGGTTGAAAATCACCGGGAGGGTAAGTTAGCAGAGGGATCTTTAAGCGTTTATTTCCTTCAGAGCTTGGAAACATTCCATATCATTCGGACGCCAGGGAGGCTGAGCTGCCGTAGTCTCCTGAACCTTCTCCTGAGGGGATACCAGAGCCTGGTGTTAACCACACCCTGACTTCCCTTCACCAGAGCCCTCACTGAGTCCATTTATCTGGCATTTATTTATTTATTTATTGAGCACCTACCTACCTACCTACTCTGGTCCCTGACATTGATGCGGGAAGTGGAGACAGAGCCATGAACAGGAGAGGAAACGTCCTTGACCTGATGAAGTGTACATCCTCTCCAGAAAGAACAGACGAGAAATGAGAAAAAAATTAATCATATAATTATAGGTAATGTTAAACGCATGTGGGAGATAGAGCAGCGTGATGGGGTGGGGGTGGGCAACTTCAGCTAAAGGAGTCGAGGAAGACCCCTCTGGGGAAGTGATGTGAATAGAAGCCTGAAAGTGTAGACAAAAAGAGCAGGCGCGAGATGACTATGTTCTAGAAATCTTCTGTACGACATCATGCCTATAGTTAATGACACTATATTGTACACTAAATAGATATAGGGGAATTGAAGTACAAACCTCCAGTTATAAACTAAATAAGTCACAGGGATGCAAAGTACAGCATGAGGATTATAGTCCATAAGACTGTGTTAACTTTCTATGGTGACAGATGGTAACTACACTTACCGCAGTGAGTATTTCATAATGTATATAATTGTCGAATCACTGTATTGGTATATCTGAAACAAACATAAGACGACTTTACTTCAATTAAAAATTTTTTTTAATTTTTAATTTTTTTAAGGATTACTTATTTTTGAGAGAAAGAGAGAGAGAGAGCAGGGGAGGGGCAGAGAGAAAGGGAGACACAGAATCTGAAGCGGGCTCCAGGCTCTGAGTTGTCAGCATAGAAGTCCATGCAGGGCTTGAACTCACAAACCGTGAAATCATGAGCTGAGACAAAGTCAGACGCTTAACCCACTGAGCCACCCAGGCACCCCCAAAATTTTTAAATCACACAAAAAATGTGTTTTTTTTCCTAAGTTTATTTATTTTGAGAGAGAAAGAGAGGGCACAAGCAGGGGAGGGAGAGAGAGCACATGAGTTGGGGAGGTGCTAGAGAGAGAGAGAGGGAGAGAGAGAATCCCAAGCAGGCTCTGTGCTGTCAGTGCAGAGCCTGACACAGGGCTCGATCCCATGAACTGTGAGACCAGAACCTGAGCCGACGTCAAGAGTTGGACACTTAACCGACTGAGCCACCCAGGCGCCCCTCAGGAGAGATTCTTATAAAAGCTCTGAAGATTTCTGTTCTTGTGTTGACGTCACTGAATGCTATTTCTGACGTGGGCATCTCTTCTAAGTACATCACAGGTATCACTGACTGTGCATAATTACTTTATGAAGGAGGTGCTATTATTATCCCCAGTTTTCAGATAAGGAAACTGGGGACCAAAATGTCGAGTAACTTACCCAAGCTCATGTAACTAGTAAGCAACGGCTCAAAATTCAAACCTATGCTGTCCCTAAGCAGGAATGGTCAAAGCAGGGTCTACAGGTCACATCTGCGGGCCGCTTGTTTTTGTAAATAATGTTTTATTGGAGCACAGCCATGCTTAATCTCCCTGTGGTCTCTGACTTCTTTCCTGTGGCCCCAGCAAAGTTGAGCAACTGTGACAGAGGCTGCATTGCCCACAAAGCCTTAAACAGATACTCCCTGGGATTTCACAGAAAACACTTGCTTGCTGACTCCTTCTGCAGATGCTGACACTTCATGTGGAAAACTATTGAAATCTCACAGCGGGCATCATTATACATGGTGAATTAAGTAAACCATGTTTGTAAGGTATCAGGTGCTAGACAGGACTCTATCACCATGGTTAATCAACACTTTGGAGGTTCTAAAGAATGCAGTGAGACAATAAAATAAAATAATCGTTCTCAGATGATATGATTTTACCACTGGAAAATGTAAGGAATTTTAATTTAAAACTTCTATATGGTTAGTGGTCTGGGGTGAGACTTGAGAGTCTGAACATAGATCAAGGTCCCAGCCAAGGCTGATTCTGCTTGACCCCCCTATCATACTTTGAATTCCAGTGTATTTCCTGCAAACACGTGGTCTAGAATCTAGCTTTGAAGCCCTTCAAACTGGGTACTATTCCTAGCATTCCCTCTTTTAAGATACTAGTTTCATCATCTGTAAAATGGAGGTAATCGTGGGTAATAATGCACGTGACATGCTTAGCAGAAAATTTGCCCAAAGTAAGTATCCAGTAACTGTCAGCTCTATTACTATCTCTTACAGGTCAAATTTCCTTTGGATTTCTACTTCGACAACCCGTGGAAATGCAGAGGGCAGTAGGGAAATTTCCAAGCTACTTACTCTGAACAGAGCCAGTCAGATAAAGTAATCTGTTAGAGAAGAGAACCACCTAGTTTTTCCCCCACATCTAGACAGACCTCCACATAATTGAGCTTTGAGGGGAGAAAGATGGAGGGGTGGAGTAAGGAGCTGGATGAGTTTGATTCTGGGACCACCGGTCATTCCATAACAGATCCAGCCTCCTGACCATCTCCCTGCCTCCTCTCTTCTCTTCTACCATGGTCTCATGACCCCACAGCCATAATTTTAAAGCTGACAAAGGGTTAGGAAACATGATAAACACTGCACATGCATTATCTCATTCAGTCTCCACAACTATACTATGAGCAAGGAGCAGTTCTATGATTCCCACTTTGCAGGTAAGGTGAGTAAGTCTTAGAAAGTTTAACTCACTTACCCAAAGGCACACATCCAGCCCTTAGCTGAACCAAAGTTTGAATCCAAGTCTGTCTGAATTCAGACCTACTCTCTGAGCCATTCTTATATACATTGCCTCCAAACCCCAATTTTTAATGTTTTAAAAATTACTACTTCCCTAACTCTATCTTTTAAATAAACAAAAACACAAGTAATAATAATAATATAAAATTAACCCAGGAAAATGTATGACAGGTTATGGCTTTTGAAATATTAAAATAACCTTGGAAACTACATTAATAATTTTTTTAATGTTTGTTTATTTTCCATAGGAGACAGAAAGAGAGAGCATGAGTGGAGGAGAGTCAGAGAGAGAGGGAGACACAGAATCCAAAGCAGGCTCCAGGCTCTGAGCTGTCAGCACAGAGCCTGATGTGGGGCTCGAACTCACAAGCCTTTGAGCTGTGAGATCATGACCTGAAATGAAGTTGGCCACTTAACTAACTGAACCACCCAGGCGCCCCTATTTTTTAATTTTTTAATGTTTATTTATTTTTGAGAGAGAGACAGAGTGTGAGTGGAGAAGGGGCAGAGAGAGACGCACACACAGAATCTGAAGCAGAACCTGATGTGAGGCTCGAACCCACAGACCGCGAGATCATGACCTGAGCCGAAGTCAGATGCTTCACCTAACTGACTGAGCCACCCAAGCACCACCTCCATTAATAATCTTGAAGGCCCTTTGAGATATGGGGATCCGAGAAGGAACCATTAAACGTCCTCCAAAATCCCTTCTCATTCCATGTCATAAATGACTTAAAGAAAAAAAAGCTCTGGATGGTCCCTCTTTTCTCCAGGGGACACTGAAAGAAAACCATGTCTTTGGATGAAATTGAATGAAGCATCATCATTCATTAATCTCAACAAATATTATTGAGAGACTAAGGTCAGGATTTGAATGGTTCAACCCCCAAGGAGATGGTGAGTGGAGGCTCTGGTTTTAGAAAAGTGAAACAGGAGATACTTGTCAGTGATATAATAGAGATGTCAAGTAGACACCAAATATACAAGTCTGCAGTTCAGGGGCGAGGTCAGCTGGAAATAACACATTTGGGAGTTATCAGCCTGCTGTCTGTATTTAAAGCCAAACAACAAACCTGAATCATTTGCGCACACACACACACACACACACACACACACACAAAAGGTAAAAAGAATAGAAGACCTAGGACCAAGACCCATCTTGAGGGGAAGTTAGGGAAAGAGAAGGAGCCAGCAAAGTAGATTAAGAATTAAAATCAGAGCTATAAAGGGGCGCCTGGGTGCTCAGTTGGTTGAGCGTCTGACTTCTGTCTCAAGTCATGATGTCACGGTTGGCGGGTTTGAGCTCCGCATGGGGCTCGCATGTCAGCACAGAGCCTCCTTTGGATCCTCTGTCCCTGTCCCTCTCTGCCCCACCCCCGCTAACACTCCTCTGTCACAAAAATAAAAAAAATACACATTGAATAAAAAGTCAGGGGCCCCGGGTGGCTCAATCTGTTAAGCATCCCACTTCAACTCAGGTCATGATGTCACAGTTCATGAGTTCGAGCCCAGTATAGGGCTCTATGCTGACAGCTCAGAGCCTGGAGCCTGCTTCCAATTCTGTGTCTCCTTCTCTCTCTGCCCCTCTTCCACTCACACTCTCTGTCTCTCAAAAATAAACACGTATTTAAAAAAATTTTTAAAGCAAAAAAGCTGATTATTTTTTAAAATCAGAGCTATAAAGTAAAATTAGGAGGAATTACTTTTCCAGAAGCAAAGAGAGCAGAGGATATTGCAAAATATGCCCTCTTCCCTAAAAAAAAAAGAAGAGGAACAAAAGAATAATCCTGGAAGTAGAAATGATCTTTTTAAAAACATGACTTCAGGGGCGCCTGGGTGGCTCAGTCAGTTAAGCGTCTGACTTCGGCTCAGGTCATGATCTCACGGTCTGTGAGTTTGAGCCCGGCGTCGAGCTCTGTGCTGACAGCTCAGAGCCTGGAGCCTGCTTCAGATTCTGTGTCTCTCTCTCTCTGATCCTTCCCCACTGATGCTTTGTCTCTCCTGCTCTCAAAAATAAATAAAAACATAAAAAAAACACATGATTTCAAGGTAAATCAAGTGAAAATAATAATTTTTCTTTTTCCCAACTGACCTCACCATTGAACTTATCAACAAGTTACTAAAAGATGATCCTCAGGGAAGATGTACCAGTGGAATAACCCTGATGCAATTTTAATTCTTAAGGAACACTGTATTTAATCTTGTTGCCTTCTGCTTCCCAGGCAGACCTCAGTCATCTCAGGGGACCAAGAACGTCACTTTAGCCAGATTAGTTATGAATGTCCTTATTGGATGATAATTTCAAGTCTGAATGTCAGAAAACTTCAAAGGTAAGTTTTAGACTACAGAGATGTTGTTAAGTAAGGCCCAGACATCACTGTATACAAAGAAGAAAAAGGCAGAATGGAACATACCTTCCATCTAAGGGTGGATCAGAGATAGGAATCAGGTTGAGTTTGAGAAGTGTTTTAACCCAGTGCCCTGAATCAGCGAGATACATGAATCTAGAAGTGATCAGTGTAACTGCCCAGGGATCCTCTGAGGACAGAAGGACCTACGGGCAGATTCCTGGGGTTCTCAGTGTGTAGCAAAGGGTCCAAGTAAATCTGCAATGGCCTGCAGTCCACGTGAGTCCCGCATAAGGTAAGAATCTCCTCCCGGACTCCAGATATGAGAAGATTAGGAAAATCCCTAGCTTGTAACAAGCCAGTCCTTGTGGTGGACACTGGCCAGGGAAGAGACGCTAAGGATGGAGCTTTTCGCAGAAAGAGTCAAAGTCCAGTTCCTAGGAAGAACCAATGTGTTACACAAGACAGTTTCAGGGGAACTCAAGAATACACACCGCAAAATCCATGCTCTTGATGAATGGTAAGAAGGAGGTTCTGTCCAAAATGGTCAAGGGATTATACTCTAGATCAGATTAAGCATTCAACACTGATTAGCACTGAAACATACAGATGTCAGTACTTTTATTTATTTATTTATTTTAATGTTTATTTATTTTTGAGACACAGAGAGACAAAGCATGAGTGGGGGAGGGGCAGAGAGAGAGGCAGACACAGAATATGAAGCAGGCTCCAGGCTCTGAGCTGTCAGCACAGAGCCCGACGTGGGGCTCGAACTCACAGAGTGCAAGATCATGACCTGAGCTGAGGTTGGCAGATGTCAGTACTTTTAAAGCTTTCTCTAGTTTAAAAAGAATCCATCATGCCAAACTTCAAACTTACAGAAGCTGAAAAATTAGGAAACATCCACCTCTATTATAAAACGAATTACAAGAAGAATCCTTCACATTGAGAATCCCCTTATGCATTAAAAAATAATTCTCATTACGTGCAATTTTTCAAAAGCCATTATTGCACAGAGATATGCCTGCATGCCCCAGCATGTTATCCTTTTATGAGAATACTTAAGTGAATTTGACTTTTACTATTTTTACTGCTCTCATTCAATTTTGAACTCTTTGAACACTGACTTCTCTCATTCTCTACACTTTTCCTCCTTTTCCCAGACACCTGAGCTATGCCTTCCGCAGAGTAGAGCCTTAACAAATGTTTTTGAAAGGATTTATTAAAATAAACATTGTTGAATAAGTGGGTAGTTGGTGAGAAGGAAGAAAAGGAGGAGCAAAAAGGAAAAGAGAGATCACAAATGAGGGGACGGAGCAATGACTTTGTAATGAACTGAAGAAGGCGTGTGGCACATCACATTCCAGTGAAATAGTTTTGTTGATAAGGGACAATTAGAATTTAAAAATTTGGGGGTGCCTGGATGGCTCAGTCAGTTAAGCATGCAACTCTTGATTTTAGCTCAGGTCATGATCTCACAGTCGCGAGATTAAGCCCTATGTTGAGCTCTACGCTGACAGCATGGAGCCTGCTTGGGATTCTCTCTCTCCCTCTCTCTCCTCCCCTCCCCTGCTCATGAGCACTCTTCCTCTCTCTTTCTGTCTCAAAATAAATAAACTTTAAAAAATTAAAAATTTTGACTCTCCAGGACACCTAACATTCAGCCTTACACATAGTGCACTGCTCAGTGATGCTTGATTTTCTTTTTTATTTTTAAACTTTATTTATTTATTTTGAGAAAGAGAGGGAGTATGGGGAGGGGCAGAGAGAAAGAGAGAGAGAGAGACAGAATCCCAAGCAGGCTTCACACTTTCAGGATAGAGCCCAATGCAGGTCTCAGTCTCATGCACCAAAAGATCATGACCTGAGCCAAAATCAAGAGTTGGTCGCTTAACCTAATGAGTCACTCAGGTGCCCCTGTACAGTTTATTTGAATGGTAGAAGCTTAGACTTGCTTCCAGACTGACCTAGGAATTAAGTGCTACTTTGCCATTTAATAGCTGGGCAAGTTAGTCAAACCCAAAAGGCTGAATTTCTTCATCTGAAAAAAATATGTACCATAAAGTTAATTGTTGAATATTCATTGAAAGACCACTTAAGTGAAATGATCCCTGAAAAATGATTCACACAGTGTACGAGTGCCCAAGAAATGTTACCCGCTGATATACAGTAGGAGAATAACTTTTTGTTAAATGCCTGAATATTCCCTTTGACATATTCAAAATATGCTTGTGAAAGTATCATGTTGAGTCATGTGAAATTGCCTAAATGCTACCATTACTGGCTTTCAGAAACAAATTCCATATGATTCAACATATTAGCAGTAAACCAATACCACATTGGCATTCCTTCTTTCCAGATGCTGCTGCCAGGAAATTATCACAGAAGACTCTTTCAGAAAGTAGAGTCTCTTCAGACATCTAATCTCTTCAGATATATAGATGGATATGAAATCTGAATTTCATTTTATGAATGATATTTATGAACTCATAAGTTCAAATATGAAACTCACGTATATTCAGATATATAGAAAATGTTATTCAAGAATGTCTTGTAAGGGCAAATATATCTTTTGTTTAGTACATCTGACATTGGAACATTTTCTTTGTATCGGTACAAATAGATCTTCCAGCTGGTGTGAGTATCTCCAGAAACCACAAACACTATGCTCCAGACAGGGTTTTTGTCCTGTGAATGATGGTTATAACATTGTTCTTCCTTCTCTGTTCATCCTACAATCAAAACTCCCAAGTTAAGAGTTTATCTCCCTCTGCAGGTGAGTCCAGCTTCGTGCTAATAGATATGCCATTCAATAGGCCAGATAAACCTAAAGTCAAGACATTTTACATAAGCTTTCTTTTAACTGTAACAGCTAATTTCTGAGACAGTGGACACTTCTTATTCTATTCAAAGAGGAATTGCGCAATATAAGGTTAAAGTATAAATGGAACCAGAGGTACATAAAATCTTTCCAAAAAAATATTAGATAGACCTGCCAGGCATTCTACCCACTCAGCAATTTAAATCTTTCTCAGTCTCAAGATAGATAATGGAAGGAATCAAGGAATCAGTGCCACACATTCCTGTAGGTTCTTTTATGGACACTCTTCCATTTTCACCTCACGACGATCTTGTAAAGAAGTGAGGTGTTATTCTGAGCAAATGGGGTCTTAGAGCAAGTGACTTAGCAAGATCACAAAACTAGTAAGTAGAAAGCTGGAATTTGAATCCACATCATTCAATTCCAACGTAGCCTACTCTCTACCATCTTTCTTGGAAGCATCATCTCCCCCAAATTATATGCTTGTTTTATATGTGCATTTCCCTAAGAT
Organism: Paguma larvata; assembly: GCA_030068075.1. NCBI lineage: Eukaryota > Metazoa > Chordata > Mammalia > Carnivora > Viverridae > Paguma > Paguma larvata. Next base: position 101,812,126 of record CM057831.1, on the reverse strand, counting down.
CTAGTTGTGTAAACAAAGAGGCAGTTTACTGACTTAGTGAAAAGACCAACTTTTAACTACCTTTTCATCCCTTATTTTAAATGCTTCCCATAATTTTTATTGAGAGAAACTGACAAGGGAGGATGCAAAAGTGTTTTAAGTAGAACAAGAATAAGGGAAAATCTGGCCAACAGCCTTGTCCCTATGACTGCATAGAATAGATGACAGCTCAATCATCTTTGCATCCCCTGCAGTACCTTGTATATTTAAATGATGAATTAAAAAAATGCTTGGACAATTCAGGCAATCTCTTTGGAAGAGATGGACTAGATAACCTGACAGAGCTCTGATTCTGCGGGTATCTGTGACTGTTGACGGCCACGGGTCAACCTGGACAGGAATTACATGAAGGATAAAGAACTCATGGAGCCTTGTTCTTCATTGTCTGATGGCAAACAGTCTCAGGAGATGACTAAGCCATCTTTCCAAAGACTAGCTATCCCCTGAGCCACACTTATCTTAAAAATGCTGACTACTCCTTACGTTGTTTTCTTTTGAATAATAAGGGAAGAGACTTTCCAAATCAAGATTGTATAATTGGGAAGTTTGGAAAATTATTTTTCATTGGGTAATAGCCAATCTATGGTCCAAACCAGTACATCTAAGGCTTTTCTATTTAAGTACTAATTAATTAGCATGAGAGACAACTTATATTCCTAAAGACTTGGCGAGCAGTCACAAGCAAGAAATCTCTTGGAAATCTTATGTTTTTATCCCCCAAAATTCATGCAGATCTTCCTTCTACGTATACTATCTCCACTTTTTTTATATGAAATAATTTTGCAAAAATTTTCAAGTTAAAATTGACCTTTTAAGAAAGCTACACCAGGGGCGCCCGGGTGGCTCAGTCAGTTGAGCGTCTGACTTCAGCTCAGGTCATGATCTCACGGTCTGTGAGTTCAAGCCCCGCCTTGGGCTCTGTACTGACAGCTCAGAGCCTGGAGCCCGCTCCATTCTGTGTCTCCCTCTCTCTCTGCCCCTCCCCCACTCATGCTCTGTCTCTCCCTGTCTCAAAAATAAATAAACATGAAAAAAAAAAGAAAGCTATACCATCATGAGTCTGGGACTTCATTTTTGTCCTGGACACAGCTTTGTACCCTGTAGATTCTAGAATATACACATTCTTTTTTTTTTTAAGTTTATTTGTTTTTGAGAGAGAAAAAGTATGAGTGGGGAGGGGCAGAGAGATGGAGGGAGAGAGAGAGAATCCCAAGCAGGCTCCATGCTGCCAGCACGGAACCTAACACGGGGCTCAAACCCACAAACTGTGAGATTGTGACCTGAGCTGAAATCAAGAGTCAGATGCTAAACTGCCTGAGCCACCCAGATACCCTGAATATGATTTTGGAAGCATGCATAGATGCAGATAACCACCACTATCCCTCAGGACTTACATAAAGCATAGCCAGTAAAGCTTTCAGTTATTTATCTGCATGATGCCCAACATTTGGTTCAATATTCTGGCATCATACAGAAGGAATATGTGAAAGTCCAAGATCATCTTTTGAAACATGTCTACTTGGTTTCTTCTTTGCAATAACAAAAGCATTTCGTATAACCTACAGTTGATACAGCTTCCAGATAGAACCTAAGTTACATCTTTATCTTGTCACAATGAAGAGACTGGGGAAATTTGCATAAAGAAATGAAGAGAATAGTTAGATAGTAAACTGGATAATGTGGTGCTTAAATTTTTTATTCAGAACCCTGGATTTCATAGTATTTCTCTATTTTCTCTATGCTTGATTTCCTGTTTCCTTTTCTAGACCTTGTAATGAAATGAATCCAATGCAGCCTATGCATTGCATTTAGACACAAGTGCTTTGAGAAGATTAGGTGGATTTATGCCCAAGAGGTAGGGTGGACTTCCTTCCCAAGGAGGTGGTAACTGAGAAACAAAAAAATGAACAGAAGGCACCATTTGGCATTTTCGTCTCTAGTGTCCTTCTTATGAATTCAATTATCCATTTGTATTCACCTGCGTAGGTTTGGTTCAATCCAAAGCTACTGTGTTGGTTTGGGGACTAGACTCTTAGCCACCAGAAGACAGGATATTAAAACTGCAGGCTCCTATGAAGACCTTTTGGGCATCACTCAGGACTCCAGGGCCTGGGTCACAGAAGACTTTCTCTTTGTTTCCATGTTGCCTCTTATGAAGTATGAATTAAACCACTCTCCTCCATCTTCACCCAAACATCATAGTTTTTAACCAAATCCTTTCTCCCTGCTCCTTTTAAGAGAAACAAAGGATATTCTTTCTGTTGCATCTTACAGGCAGCATTCACTAGAGAACACAACAGTCTAGATTGCAATTATGCCTTTCAAATCTGAAAATACTGTCATCTAACATTTTTGGTCTCAGATCTTAGGTGCCCTTTTTACCATAGACCATCTAGAGCTCTACCTATAGATGAAAATATAATCAAATAACAAAGTCATTTAGGAAATATAAAGTAGCATAGAGGGAGGCAGTATGGTATGAACCAAGATTAAGCATGAGAGCTTTGTGATCAAATAGACTGTATTCAAATCCTTGCTCTCCCACTTTCTACTTGTGTGAGTTCAAAACATTTCTTAACCTCTTTAAGCCTCTGTCTTCGTCTGTAAAATGGGATGATATTAGTACAGGCCTCCTAAAGTGGCTTTGTGGACTAAGTGAACAAATTCACTTAAATTATTTTCCACCATGGCTACCACTTAACATGGAATAAATGACAATTTGTCATAAGATGTATCCTCTGTCCTCAGGGAACATAGAATATAATTTGGGATAAGATATAAAGATACAGTAAAAAAACAAACAGTATACTAGCACTAAAATCATAATACTCTGAGCAACACAGAATTTCAGAGAAAGGAGAGAGGGATTTTTTTAACTAAAGTGGCCTAGGAAGATGTCGTAAAAGAAGAACATGACTTAGAATTTGAAAGATGGGCAGGATTTGGATTAAGCAAAAGAGAGACGATGAGATTTCTAACTGGAAGGAGAACAGAAGTATGTGAAACACCACGCAGAATGATGGAGAAGAGGCCAATGAGTAGACTATATACTACATGACAGGGAAAACGGAGGCCATGGTGAGATTAGCCTAAAACAGTCGAGTCCAAGAGAAACTGGAATCGTCAGCAGAGGAGCACAAAGGTCATTTAAGCAATAGGATGGCACTGAAAATGATTAAGTAGGTGGATAATGTGATCGTGGAGAACAGGATGGATGATAACTTGAAGAGAACAGAAAATGGGAGATTAGATAGGAGGCTATCACAAGAACCCAAATGTAAGATAACAATGGATAGAAATGACTGGGGCAGTGGAAAAGGACCAAAGCAATAGATATGAGACATTTTTAAAGGACAAACTATCAGCATTTAGGAACAAATTGGATAAAGGAGAGAAAGCAGGATGAATCAATGTTTCTAGGTGTCGAGCTAAATTACAGTGTGTGCTGTAATATCACAGCATACCAGGTCCACAACTCTCTTTAAATTATAACCTACATCTAATTAAACTTTCCTGAAATGGTTTTGTTTCAAGTTTCCCATAATGAATTAATACCCTATTTTATCCGTTTTGTAACTTTGAACTTTAAACTGACTTTACTCCTTCATTCATTCAGCAAATACTTCTTGGAAAGCTTTCTGTATCAGGCACGGCACTAGGCACCAGAATCAAAGCAAAGAGCATCAAAATCCCCACCACTGAGGATTTCTCAGTCCTCCTCTTCAGGGTAAAGGAGGAAATGGCAGGGGTGGCATATGTGTAAATTATAATATTCCATGATCTGCTCTAAAATGAAAGTGTGCACATAACCGCTGAGGTACCTTAGAAGGTGCTCTAACATTGAAGAGGGGAATGTGACCGCGTCATACTAAATGGGAGGTGCCTAGAGACGCATGTCATCTTTCCTTCTTCTAGATCCACCGCACTACCATGGAAGAAATAAATAAAACTGCAAAGATACAATTCTTCTTTCGCCCATTCTCCGCTGACCCTAAGATACAGGTAGGGATTTTTGTGGCCTTCCTGATGATGTACCTGACCAGCCTCAGCGGAAACACTACAATTGCAGTCATTGTCCAGATCAACCACTCCCTCCACATCCCCATGTACTTTTTCCTAGCTAACCTGGCAGTTCTAGAAATCTTCTATACGTCTTCCATTGCCCCACTGGCCTTGGCAAACCTTCTTTCAATGGGCAGGACTCCTGTTTCCATCCCTGGCTGTGGGACCCAAATGTTTTTCTTTGTCTTCCTGGGCGGCGCTGATTGTGTCCTGCTTGCGGTCATGGCTTATGACCGGTTCATAGCAATCTGTTACCCTCTACGATACACCCACATCATGAGCTGGCCCTTGTGTGTGGAGCTGATGGTAGGGTCCCTGGTGCTGGGGTTCCTGTTGTCGCTGCCACTGACTATTTTAATCTTCCATCTCCCATTCTGCAACAACAATGAAATCTACCACTTCTACTGTGACATGCCTGCCGTCATGCGCCTGGCCTGTGCGGACACACACATTCACGAGACTGCCCTGTACATCATCAGCTTCATCGTCCTAAGCATCCCACTCTCATTAATCTCCATCTCCTACATCTTCATTGTGGCAGCCATTTTACGGATCCGGTCAGCAGAAGGGCGCCACCGAGCCTTCTCCACCTGCTCCTCGCACATCTTAGTGGTCCTCCTGCAGTATGGCTGCACCAGCTTTATCTACTTGTCTCCCAGTTCCAGCTACTCTCCTGAGATGGGTCGGGTGGTGTCTGTGGTCTACACCTTCATCACTCCCATTTTAAACCCTTTGATCTACAGCATGCGGAACAAGGAACTGAAAGATGCCCTAAGGAAGGCGCTGCGGAAGTTCTAGGTAGGATGATCCCATGGCTTGTCAGAATTGGACACCTGAGGGTGAAATGGGATGCTATTAATAATTATGCTGGGACATCATGCGTGAGCCAGGAATATCCTCAGCAAACTGAAACATGGCCCACTATTCCAGGATCACCAGAGGAGATGAATACTACTGTGTAACCGAAATAAAGCTGTGTCGCGGAGGGCATCGTGATGTCCTGGGCATGGATGGAGGAGCATCAACACTTATTAGACTTTATATACTAGGCACTTTGCATGGGTTATCTCACTTAGCCCATAGGAAGTACCATTGTCTTCACTTTTTAGAAAAAGAAACCAAAATGGCTAACAAAAGATGAGGACACAGGTATTTTAAAAATCTAAAGACAGGCCACCTGGCTGAGTGGCTCAGTTGGTTGAGCCTCTGACTCTTGACTTCAGCCCAGGTCGTGATCCCAGGGTTGTGGGATTGAGCCCTGCATTGGGCTCCATGCTGGGTGTAGAGCCTGCTTCAGATTCTTTCTCTCTTTCTCCCTCTGCTCCTCTCCCCTGCTTCCACTTTCTCTCTCAAAAATAAAAATAAAAAATAAATTTTGTTAATAGAAATCTAAAAACTAAGCTATCTTCACACGATAATATTGGCCAAGTAGGGGGCGCCTGGGTGGCTCCGTTGGTTAAGTGTCCGACTTCGGCTCAGGTCATATCTCACAGTCTATGAGTTCAAGCCCCTCATCGGGCTCCATGTTGACAGCTCAGAGCCTGGCGCCTGCTTTGGATTCTGTGTCTCCCTCTCTCTCTGCCCCTCTCCTGCTCATGCTCTGTCTCTCCTGCTCTCAAAAAAAAATAAAACATTTAAAAATATATATATTGGCCAAGTAGGCCCTGAATGCCAAAAAAAAAAAAAAAAAAGAAGAGGTATTGTAGTTGGCCAAAGTTTTTTTTTAACATGCTTTATTTTGTTAACCAAAATGAAAACTCATGACTTTCATAACTTTTAAAGAACACCCCAGATATAAAAAAGATAGTAATGAAGGAAAATGGCACTTAATTTAATAAGTGAAAATATAGGAAAGGGAGAAAGTGAGCCTCGTTGAATCCTGGACTCCACCAGAATCCCTTCTACAAGCATCTCAGTGTTCCAGACTCTGCTTGAGCTTCCAAGGAGAGATATCATTAACTTGTAAGACACCACATTCCTTGTTGGACAACTCATTTGTTAAAGTACCACACATTTGTTTGACCCGAAGTCCATTTATAAACAACTTCCTCCTACCGATTCTGTCTCTGGAACTTTATTCTCCCTGACCGTTCTTCCAAGTATTAGGACGGATTTTGTGTCTTCTTTTAAGTCTTTAGTTCTCTTCTCTGTGGAGCAAATACTCCATCAGTTTTCTCTCCAGGAGATCATGTTTGTATGCTCTCACCCCGGTCACCTTCTAGACTTTCCATCACTCCGTATCCTTCTGCAAATTTTCACCCAGAAATAAACACAATCCACTGGGAATATTTTGTTCTGGGGAACTGTTACTTTTCATGACCTGTGAACTATGTTTCTATCAATCCCTCTTGATCACTTTAACCTCTCATAAATTTGGTATCAAATAAAATATCCATATTGTTTCATATGACTTTCAATGCTACCTGACCACAATTTATTTTACTAACATATATGTAGGACTTTTCATTTAATATTAATATATTAGATTTTTTTATTATTGGTTTAGTCCAAGTGATCCAAACTGCCAAAGTCATCTTCAGGATTTATATTATTCATCATAGTTTTATGTTATGGTCAAGATTACAATCATATTTCATTTCCTTTGTCCAAATCATTAACCAATATCTAGAATAGAACATGATAAATGAGCACCTATGGTAGTCCTCCTCTTTGGGAATTGTTGTCCAACTGGATAGAAATATGCTCAGTTAATACTATCGTTGGCACACTGTCACAATTATTACCCTCCTAGTGGATCTCCCCTCCCTGTATCCATGCCTCTGGGTGGCCCTCATGCCCTCATGGCTATGTGACTTGATTTAGCCAATGGGACATTAGCAAAAATGTTGCAAACAGAGGCTTACTATTGCCCTTTGGTGTCTATCTTCCCTTCCTGCCCTGAACCTGACACATGAAGAAGTCAGGGCTAGGATGACACCCAGAGATAAGCCATCAAGGAGGTTCCCTAGACCAACGCCAGTTGATCCACCAGATGACTGCAATCACATTAGTGACCCCACCAGAAGAATTGCCCAGCCGAACTAGCCGAAAATGCTGACCCACAGAAACATGGGCAAATAAAATGATTGATATTTTAAGTCATTGAGTTTGAAATGATATATTTCAACAAAAAATAACCAATTCAGGGGCACCTGTGTGGCTCAGTTGGTTAAGTGTCCAACTCTTGATCTCGCCTCAGGTCATGGTCTCACGGATTGAGATCAAGTCCTGCGTCAGGATCTGCTGACAGCATAGAGCCTGTTTGGGATTTTCTCTCTCCCTCTCTATGCCCCTCCCCCACTCATACTCTTTCTCCCTCTCTCAAAATAAATAAAAAACATTTTAAAAAATTATTTAAAAAATAATAACCAATTCACCATCCAATCAATAATAAATCAGGTCTCCAAGAAAGATATCATGGGAAGCCTCTCAAATCTTTTCATACAATCAAAAAACACTACAGCACTGGTATAAATCTAACCATTTAGAAGCCTTGTATTAAAATTGAAGTGCATTTGGCATGATATATCTTGGGTCATTTCATATGGGCTATTAGTATCACCAGGCTTTTCAAAATGCCTTTGGATCATCTGTTCAATCATGCATTTCCAGAATTTTATGAGGGATTCACAATGAGATGGCTATCTTATTATTTTGAAACCCACTGGTAGTTTATACATCTTTTTATTTCTGTAGCTTCATCTAAATGGGAAAAGAAACATTTCAATAGTTGTAAGTGTCTTGGGAATGGAGACTATGCATTTAATCTTGAATTCCCAGCATCTAGTACAGTGGGTATCATTTACTAGACTCAGCTGATTTACTATCAAGAGATAAAGTACATCTAGGGAGGGTGCTTGCCACTCATAAAAATTGTATGTTCTTTATACAAAGGGATTGTGTTCTACACTTTTTCTACCATTTGTATCCTTCACTCCTCGCTTCACAGATGGTACACCATAAATATTTGTGGAATTGAACTGGACTCCTTTTGGAGATCATTTCTTTCTCCTTTTCAGATTTTTTTAAATGTTACTAATAAATGCATATTCTTTTTTTATATTTATTTTGAGAGAGAGAGAGAGGTCACACATGCATGAGCAGGGAAGAGGCAAGAGAGAGAGGGAGAGAGAGAATCCCAAGCAGGTTCCACACTGCAGGTCAGAGCCTGATGCAAGACTCAATCCCATGAACCATGAGACCATGACCTGAGCCGAAATCAAGAGTTGGATGACTGAGCTACCCAGGTGCCCTTGTACATTCTTATTAAAAACTTGTTTGAAACATTTATTGCTAATACTAATTTTTGAATGCTTTATTTTATTCCATATCTATAAATTCTATATTCCCTGAGACTTAAAGTTAATAAAAAAATAAAAATGGGAACTATAAAATATCCATCTGAAAAAGTAAATAGCAATTATTACTGCCTATTAAAAGAAGATCATAGGCGCACCTGGGTGGCTCAGTCAGTTAAGCGTTTGACTCTTGATTTCAGCTCAGGTCATGATTTCACAGTTCACGAATTCGAACTCCACATGGGGCTCTGTGCTAGCAGTGGGGAGCCTGCTTGGGATTCTCTCTCTCTCTTTCTCTCTCAAAATAAATAAACTTTAAAAAATCATATACTTTGCTATATTTAACCCAATTTTAGCAAGGATATTTTTATTTTTTATTTTTTTAACTATTTTTTAAATTTATTTTAAATTTATTTTTTTTAACATTTATTTATTTTTGAGAAATGTAGAGACAGAGTGTGAGAAGTGGAAGGGCAGAGAGAGAGGGAGACACAGAATCCGAAGCAGGCTCCAGGCTCTGATGAGCCATCAGCACAGAGCCCGACGCGGGGCTCGAACTCACAGACCGTGAGATCATGACCTGAGTCGAAGTCGGCCGCTCAACCAACTGAGCCACCCAGGCGCCCCGTAGCAAGGATATTTTTAAACTTCCGTCACTCATAGAAAATTTCGAGAATTTATAACTTTCACTTGCTGCAGAGTGGATGGCATTGATGCAGATCCTCTCAGGCATCCTCTGTCTGGAAGAAAATCCCAAACAGACCCTCATTTTTCTTGTCATCCTTTGACAGTGTTGCCATGTTTAGAACAGAGGAAGGAGGATAATGAAGAAAAGTTGAGTCAGAAGACATTAGAAAACAAATCAGGAGAGCACATGAGGATAGGGCTGACAGAGGAAAGTGGGATACCTAAGGACACTGTGGGGCCACGAAAAGATGAGAGGAGTTAGGAGTTATCACAATGGGCAGCGACGTGTGAACGGGGCACCAGGTCATCTACCATGCTTCTCTGGGAGGAGCACCACGGGACTGAGATCCAGGAGACATGGAGACACTGTTTCTAGGAGCTGTGAACTGGGAAAGTCACTTTCACTCTACAAGCCTCAGTATCTAGAAATAAAAGGATTAAACTAGTTAATATCTAAGATATCTTCAAGCACTAACTTTGATTCCTTAATTCTCCCACTTTCTGTTCATGCCTATCAATACTCGGGCCATTTCTGCTCACCTTGGATAGGCTTCTCTCCTACCCCAAAGGTAATCAATTTTTAGCACCTTCTCAATCAGCAAGTGAAAATGAACAATGTGGGCATGACCAAATGGGGCAGCAGTTAACCCTTGTCTTCTCCCAAGCAGGACAGAAAGTCTGAATGCTGGAATTCTGTGGGCCTCTGACTTGGGAAACACACCTTCCCAAGGGTGGTTTCAAAACTCAAATGTTCCACGTGACTTTCTTGTTATATAAGAGAAATGAGTTCTCACTTCATGGCACGTGTACTGAGATGAGCATGGAGCCGGCATAAGGATGGTGTGCAAACTTTAGTCGTTGCCAGAGGTAGAGGATGGGGGATGGGCGAAATGGGTGAAGGGGGTCAAAAGGTACAAACTGCCACTTATGAAATAAATAAATCTTGGGGACGTAGTGTGCAACGTGGCGACCATAGTTAATAATACTACGTTATATGTTTGATCTGAAAACGTCCCATCCCAAGAAAAAAAATTGTAACCATGGTGATGGATGTTAACTAGACTTGTTGTGGTGATCATTTTGCAATATATACAAACATCAAATCATTATGTCAAACACCTAACACTAATATAACGTTGTATGTCAATTATATCTCAATAAAAAATAAATATGTAAAAAAATAAAATATATGAGCATGATAGCAGTAGGGACAGCAAATAACTGGCTACATTGTGTGTGTGTGTGTTGATTATAAATTACAAACTTGAATCTTGTGTTTGACTAGTGTGGGACAACTTTCTGATCTTTATTTTTCCAGTCAGTTAGACAGCCCTCCTAACGAGGGTATAGTACTAAGCCTTTGCAATTCAAAGTCCGTGTGCAACTCATGGAGAATCTGGCAACACGGTGTGCACACAATCTGTTTCAACTGCCATCTGGTGGATCTTCACACACTTCAGGACCTAAAAAGCTAAAAAAATCCCAGACTTTCTAGGAATTTAGGATGATGTATTTAGTTCCCACCAAACAGATGCACTCCCTCAAGACATGACTTAAGACCGAGTGACCCAGGGGCACCTGGTGGCTCAGTAGGTTGAGCATCCAACTCTTGATTTCGGTTCAGGTCATAATCTCATAGTTCATGAGATCAAGCCCCAAGTCAAGCTCTGTGCTGATAGTATGGAGCCTGACTGGGATTCTCTCTCCCTCTCTCTCTGCCCCTCCCCCTGCTCATGCTCTCTCCCAAAAATAAATAAATAAGCATTAAAAAAAAAAAAAAAAGCCTAAGTGGTATACCGCCATTCTTTTCTAGGACATATCTTTTATTTATTCTTTTTAATTTTTTTAATGTTTATTTTTGAGAGAGAGAGAGAGACAGAGAGAGAGAGAGACAGAGTGTGAGCAGGGGAGAGGCAGAGAGAGAGAGACACGAAATCTGAAGCAGGCTCCAGGCTCTGAGCTGTAAGCACAGAGCCTGATGTGGGGCACAAACCCACAAACTATAAGATCATGACCTGAGCTGAAGTCGGATGCTCAACCGACTGAGCCACCCAAGCTCTCCGGACATATCTTTTAAAGAGATGTATTTTTTCTATCGAGCTGTTCTCCTCAGCAACACTTCATCTAAAATGGCTTTCCTGACCACCCCCATCCCCCACACCAGGACAAGTGACCACACTGTCCCCCTTGTTCCCTTTGTACCTTGTGTATAACTCCATCACAACATCTGTAACGCCATAGTGCCCTTATTTCTCTCCCTCAAGTAACTGTGACCTCTTTGGAGGAAGAAAGTATCTCTGTTCTCTTGGTGCCCGGAAATCCCAAAAATATTGAATTAATTTATTAATCATTAATGTACAGTCATCCTTTCAGGGCCAGCTCAGTCTTTGCCTCCACTGTGAAGCTTTATGTGACTCATCTTGTCCCTCTCTCCTCTGTGATAATATCCCTTTCAAAGGACAGTCTCATATTGGACCTGACTCACATTTCATGTCCTTGTGTTTTATCTCCCAAGTCAGATGCTGACTTCATTGATGGCAGACACCACGCCTAATATGCCTTCTGATAGCTCACAAGTCTTGCCACAGTGAATGGGTGGCACTGAAAAAAATTATCTGGAGGAGCGTCCGGGTGGCTCAGGCAGTTAAGTGTCTGACTTAGGTCATGATCTTGCAGTTCATGAGTTCGAGCCCCAAATCGGACTCTGCACTGACAGCACAGAGCCAGCTTCCAAACCTCTGTCTCCCTCGCTCTCTGCCCTCCTCCACTCTCTCTCTCTCTCTCCCCCCCCCTCTCTGTCAAAAATAAATAAGTAAACATCTGTTTTAATTATCTGGAGACCTACGGTGTAAATAACCTATTGGAAGAAACTGAACACACCAATCAAAGCACAGAAATACTCTAAAGACTAACACAGACCATGTAAAGTACTGTCCTTATTTGTACACCACTGCTCTTCATGAAACATGTGGGATCACACACTTCACCCAGGGCCTAGCATTCGACTATTCTTTTGTCACTGACGTTTCAGGTTTCCCAGCCTCTGTGTCCCATCCTTACTCTCAGTGATCCCAAGAAGGGGGAAGCCCCTAGCTGTGCACAGAGATGTTCTTTACCCTTAGTAGACAGGTGCTTCTGCTTCAGTGACGACCTCTCAATAGAGAAAGTCTGAGTCTCCTTTGGTATATCATTTGTAATTCTTCCAGTTGACTTAATTAAGAGATGAAAAGAAGTGAGGAACTTCCCAGCAGGAACAAATGTACGTCAGCACCCTGACTTACCCACCTTCCAAGAAGAAATTCCAGGCCATGCTTCACAGAACGCTCGGGGATATTATTCTTCCTATTAGAAAGAGAGAAAGAAGGAAAGAGAGAGAGAGAGAGAGAGAGAGAGAGAGAAAGAAAAGAAAGAAGGAAAGAAAAGAGGAAGGAAGTAAGGGAAAGAAAGAGAGAAAGAAAGAAAGAAAGAAAGAAAGAAAGAAAGAAAGAGAGGAAAAAGAAAGAAGAAAGGAAAGAAAAGAGGAAGGAAGGAAGGGAAAGAAAGAGAGAGAGAGGAAGGAAGGAAAAAAAGAAGGGAGGGAGGAAAGAAGGAAAGAAGGGAAGAAAGAAAGAAAAAAGAAAGGAAGAAAGGAAGAAAAAGAAAGGAAAATGGGGAGAGGGAAGGAGAAATGGAGCCTAGATATCAAGGTACTTTCCCTATTACCTCTCTTTAGAAAAAACATGAAGTATGATTTATTTATAATGTAATGTAATGAGTTAGTTCTGCTCCAGTTGCAATGATCCTTCGAGTCTTGGTAAGACCTATCAATAATTCCTCCCTTCATTCATTCCGCGGCTATTTATTGAACATCTACTATGTGTGGCAACCTTCAAGGTAATGGGAATGCAACAGTGAGTGAGCAGAGAAGATCTTTGCCCTTGTGAAGTCTACAATCTAATGGGAGAGACAGAGAGTAAACAAATAAAAAAGATCACGACAGACTGAAGTCATTGCTATGAAGGCAGTATCCACGGTAACACAACAGGAAGTAACTGGGGAATATCTACTTTAGGTAAGACTGAACGTGTGTACAATGCACTCAATCTCCTCCATTGTTAACATCACTATAGTACATTTGTCATAACTCAGTAACCAACATTGACACCTTTTTACTAACTAAAGCTCGTACTTTATTCGGATTACCTTTCTTTTTTTTAACCTAATGTCCTTTTTTCTGTTCTAAGATTCCATCACAGATACCATACTACATTCAGCCATCATGTCTTTTTAGGTCCTTCTTGGCTGTGAGTATCTTAGACTTTCCTTATTTTTGATAACCTTGGCAGTTTGAGAAATCCCAGTCAGGTATTTTGTAGAACGTCCTTCTAATTGAATTTGATGCTTAGACAAGGAGTTATGGGTTTTTTGAAAGAAAGACACAGAGATAAAGTGCCATTCTCATCACACCATATCAAGGCTATATACTATCAACATGACTTCGCTATTGATGTTGACTTCCATCGTGTGGCAGGGGTAGTATTGGTCAGGTTTCCCCAGTATGAACTTACTCTCCATTCTCTCATTCCATATCATATTCTTTGGAAGGAAGTCACCATATTCAGCCCACACGTAGGGTAGGGAGTCATGCTCCCCCAACTGTGTGGAGTATCTACATAAATTATTTGGAATTGTATCATATGGGAGATTTGTCTACACATTTTACATATTTCTACCATTTTACGTGTTACACATTTATACCAGCATATAATCAGGAATAGGTTATAATTCTCTGCTATATTTTTTGGACTGTGAATATTTTTATTTACTACGGATAAGAAGAGAAGAAAGATTGGAGAAGTGAAGGAATGGAGCAGTGGGGAAAGAGAGGAAGCAAGCAAAGAGAAGAAATGAATAATCATCACAAGACTTCCTTTTCTTGGCTCGGTCTTTTAAACACGCATCCACTGTGTAAAGACATGGAGAAGATATTTGGAAAAAATTTTTTTTAATTTAAATATAAACATACATCCAATTCAGAGAAGAGACGTGGGTCGAAATCTAGATCAAGAAGAATTCAGGCACTGAGTACCTCCCATCTCTCTTCTAATTTCATCCCATACCTAACATCAGGTATTATATGAGATCTTGGAACCTAAAGATAGAAGAGACATACTGCTCTAAGTAGCTCACAGTCTAGAGGGGGTAACGAACATACTAACAAACCACCACGATCTGATGCGACAAAAGCTAACAGTGATATATGTGCTGTGAGGGACATGGCGGGGGGGAGTGGATTACAACCTGGGGTAAAGGACCCAGCCTTCGCAGGTGTGGCACTGGAGCATGGGAGGAGGTGAGCTAGGATTTCCTGAGATAGGATTCAGAGAGGAGCACGAGAGACAGAGCAAGACTAACATTTGGACTGCCGTGAGGAGCTAATAGAATTGTTTATTTTACCATCAGAAAATATAATATATTTATTTTTCCAAGGTATCAAGAATCTGAAGATTAAATTAATCAAGATACTATGGCTTTGTAAGATATGAGAAAGAGGAAAAAGAAAATAAAAAGTGTGCAGTCTTAAACATGAGTTGTGTCAATGCATGAAACAAGAAAATATCTCTAAACTATTGACCCCAGTGTTTGGGAACTGGTATCCTTTATTTAGATGTGTGCTGAGTCTTTCCCATTATTATCTGAGCTCTCTTTACACAAATTCAACTTCATTATTGAGTGTGATGATTATGCCTTAAGGTCACACAGTGTCATTTGAGAATTACTCGATCATGCCCACGTACATATCCCCAAACGTCCTAACTTCATTTATTAAGGCCCAGGGTATTGAATCTGGGGAGCAGATAATTACTGAGCTGAAGCCCTGGTCTCCTGACAAATCTCTTGCTCCAAGTGTCAACATTCAAAACTCCTACTTCCATTTCTGGTTCTCGTCCAGGTTTCGAAACCAATTATTTTTTTTTTGTTCCCTTATTTATTTTTCAATACCCATGGGCTTTGATTATTCCATTTACCAGCTTCCTTCATTAAGATGGGTAAAAACAGGCAATACTATGCTTCCAGATGACTTATTTTTTGAATGTCAAAGTACAGTCTTTGCTGTATACAGCACTTTTTCATTCATAAAGCTCTTCTAAGAATATTATCATGTTTATCCTTTTAACTGAATCCCTACTACACTCATATTATAATATACAATTGTGATATTGAGAAATAGAGCATCAAGACAATGAAGGTATTTGCCCTGGTCACCCAGCTAGTAAGGGACAGAAGCAAAACTTGAATTTAAAGGTACTGATTAAGTCCAGCTCACACTGAAGGCACATAAAAGTTCCCAGAATGATCTGTCTGGATATACCTCATGGCTCTAAAGAGGAAACTCCATGATCTACTTTGTCATTGGCTTTATGAAAACTTGGCTTCCACATAGCAATTGGTCCATTTCCTCTCACCAAATTTGTACACAGTACAGAACATCGGCCTACGCAGACAGTTAAACAAATCAACCTAATGACTGTAAGCAAATGCTGGCATTATGCCTTCTGTGAAAAATTACTTTTTAGTTCCAAAGTTTTGTATGAGTCATTTGCCCCCAATTATTTGTGATACATAGGGAGCCCTTAAAGACCATCTAACATGACCGCCTAATTTTTGCAAAAAAAAAAGAAAAGGAAAAAGAAAAAGAAAAAAGGTTATCAGGCCAGCATGGAAACACCAGACCTAGAACCCAGATCCGCCTGGTTCTCAGCCAAGTATCCTTTCTGACTGACCACATGGAACTAAAGAGCACGACAATTTCCTGGGGCACCTGGGTGGCTCAGTCAGTCAAGCTTCTGACTTCGGCTCAGGTCATGATCTCCCAGTTCTAAGTTCTTCGTGAGTTCAAGCCCCACATCAGCCTCTCTGCTATCAGACCCAAGTCAAGCCTGCTTTAGATCCTCTGTTACCCTCTCTCTGCACATCCCCTGCTCACACTCTCTCTTTCTGTCAAAACTAAATAAACATAAAAAAAAAAAAAAAGAATACAACAGTTTCCCACAGCCTGCTATCTAAAACACGCTATTATCTTCTAGCTAGGAATTTGGTCTCAGAAATAATATTTTTCTTTTTTTTTTTTCTTTTAGAAAGAGAGAGAGCATATGTGAGTGGGGGAGAGGAGCAGGGAATGGAGAGAGAGAGAGAGAGAGAGAGGAGAGAGAGAGAGAGAGAGAGAGGGAGAATCCTAAGCAGGCCCCACACTCAGCCCCTGAAGTGGGACTCAATCCCACCACCCTGGGATCATGACCTGAGCCAAATCAAGAGTCAGATGGCCAACTGACTGAGCCCCCCAGGCGCCCCTAATACTTTTTAATTGAACAGTGAATTTCCATTTACAGAGTGTCTTCATATGTACTTTATCCTCAAGATCGAAATGTTCCTAGTTTGTCGTTATATTACTTCATTTGGCAAATGAAGAGTTCACCAGAGTTTCAGTGATTTGTCCACAGTCTTCTGACAGCAAAGTATGCTGCTCTTTTTAATTTTTTATGTTTTCTTTTCAGTAAACTAATAATAGGCTATCAGGAAGACTGCACATCCAAACAAGTAACCTGACTTGCCCAGCAACCTAAGTTCATGCTTCAGTTTAAATGTGACATTATTGTCATTATAAAAGTCATCCAAGTTATTACAGTGTTTAAATGGATAAAAATAAAACGTTCTTTAAAAATCGCCTTTATTCTCAGCACTAAAAACCAACTGTTAGTAACATTTTGTGAAATTTCCATTTGATCTCTTGTACGGCATGTCTTTAACGTACTTGTAATCATACATTATCGTTTTTCACTAAAAGTCATATTCATTTCCTATGTCATTACAAACCTTTTGTAGACAGTTTTTGATAAGATTTTTGATAAGATTCTAGCATGTTCTTTTTTTTTAATTAGGAGATTAGGAGACTGTTTTTGTTTGTCTCTTTTTTTCCTTTGTTCATTTATTTTGTTTCTTAAATTCCACATATAAGTGAAATCATACAGTATTTGTCTTTCTCTGACTGACTTATACTTAGCATTATACCCTCTAGATCCATTCATGTTGTTGCAAATGGCAAGATTTCATTCTTCTTTATGGCGGAGCAATATTCCATTGTATATATATGACATCTTATTTTCCATTCATCTATTGAAGGACTCTTGGGCTGCTTCCATAATTTGGCAATTGTAAATAATGCTGCAATAAACATAGGGGTGCATATATCTTTTTGAATTAGTCTTTTCATATTTTCTGAGTAAATGCCCAGTAGTGGAATTACTAGATCATATGCTAATTCTATTTTTAATTTTTTGAGGTACCTCCATCCTGTTTTCCAGAGTGGCTGCTCCAGTTTGCATTCCCATCAAGATACACATGAGTTCCTTTTTCTCCACCTCCTGGCCAATACTCGTTTCTTGTATTTTTGATTTTAGCCATTCTGACAGGTGTGAGATGGTATCTCATTCTGGTTTGATTTACATTTCCCTGATGATGAATGATGTGGAACATCTTTTCATGTGTCTTTTGGCCATCTGTATGTCTTCTTTGGATGAAATGTCCGTTCGTGTTTTCTGCCCATTTTTAGTTGGATGTGTGTGTGTGTGTGTTGAGTTGTATACTTTCTTTATATTTTGGATACTAACCCCTTATGGGATATGTCATTTGCAAATATCTTCTCCCAGTCAGTAAGTTTTATTTTTGTTTTGTTGATTGTTTCCTTTTCTGTGCAGAAGCTTTTTGTTTTGATGTAATCCCAAAGGTTTATTTTTGCCTTTGTTTCTCTTGCCTTAGGAGACATATCTAGAGAAATGTTACTATGGCCAATGTCAGAGAAATTACTGTCTGTGCTCTCTTTGAGGATTTTTATTTCTATCATGTTCCTAAAAAATTATTTGTTCAAGGGATTGTGGCTATGCTTTCTTAAAAAATTACCTCAGAGATAGGTCCTAAAGTGTGTGGTATCCAGGAGGTAAAATAATCCCATCAAGGGAATGAATGGAAGTCCAAAAGAAAGAAAGGTGGCCAGGAGTCAATAATTGTAGAAGCTGAGTAATGGATATACATGGGGGTTCATTGTACTGTTCTAGAACCTTTGATATTTTGACATTATCCACAATAACGGGTTTTTTAAAAAAGAAACATCTCATCATGTGACCACAAAAGTGTGGTAGATTCAGATTGTTTTCTTTTTTTTAAAAAACGTTCATTTATTTTTGAGAGACATAGAGACAGAGCGTGAGCAGGGGAAAGAGAGAGAGAGTGGGAGACACAGAATCCAAAGCATGCTCCAGGATCCTAGCCATCAGCACAGAGCCTGACGCGGGGCTCAAACTCACAGACCGTGAGATCATGACCTGAGTTGAGGTAGGCCGCTTAACCGACTGAGCCACCTAGGTGCCCCTCAGACTGTTGTTTTCAATTCTCTCCTCTCTCATTCTGCCACCTAACCTTGCAGTGGCAGAGCAAATTGGCTGTCTCCATTGACATTGGTCTTGGTCACATGACTCTCTGTGACCAGTGAAATTTTAGTGGACATGATAGTGCATAGATTTCATACATGATTGCTTAGTTTCACTCATCTCTTCACCTTCCTGTATTACAGTGAGAACAGCATGCTCTAGGAAGTAGCCAACACTTCAATCTCAAAACAAGATATGTATGGTGGACCTGAACACAGTCTAAAGCCTGGATCCAACCTTAGCCAACCTGTAGCCCCAGGTTGTCAACCTGTAGTCAACCTGTTGTCGCAGCTGACACATGATCACCTGTATAAACAAGTAAAACTACAAGAAAATAATTAAATAAATACTTATAAGTCACTAAGTTTGGGATTAGTTTGCTCTATGACATTTTTGCAGCCATAGCTGCTTAACATAGAGAATCAAACAATTCCCCCCAAAACTGAACATTTTAGATATTTCCAGCTTTTCAATAATACAAATAAAGGACTTTTTTTTTTTTTGGTACGTAAAGCTTCTCCACTACTTCTGTCATTAAATGCAGACAGAATGTTATGATGCTGTTTATATAGGGAGGCTGAACAGTTTTATTTGTGGATATTTTTCTGAAAAGGAAAATTATGAAAAGAATTAAACTCATTCTTCATTTCTTGATATCAGAAAGGCTGTAAATACAGTTTTTGTTTTCTCTCTTGACATTCAAAAAGGTCCTTTCCTATTTTTCCAGGGCTTGGTAAAACTAGTTACTCTGTTACCTTTCTCAGATTCTGTCTCTTTCTGCCCAAATCCCAAAGACCAAAAATGTACAGTAGGAGCATCCAGTGTGAAGGTAGTGGGCTTCATTGCAAATAAAAGGGTTTTTAGTTTGATTTTCTAGAGACTGCTCTGTCTTTATGTATATACTCTGTGTTTTCAGTTCACAAAAATTGGAAATGAATCGTTGAATCCCATTGGTAAATCCATTATTCACCTGGAAAAGTCAGGAACAGGTTGCCAAGCACAAAAGGAGCCAAAAGGCATTAGAGCATCTACGAGCCAATGGAATCCAGTGTCTAATGTTGCAACGACTTGTGAGGAACAACTGGAGGAAAAATTCTGGAGCTTCTTCTGAGTCATCATTCTGATGAGAATTATTGTTCTGATGAAAATACCAACCATGGTTTATTATTGTAGCCAAAACAAGGAGGGACCAAAAGTAGGGAGAGAGGGAGGAGAAGAAAGGGAAAGAGGAAGAGAGAGGGCAAAGCAAATAAAGAGGAGTTCTTGTTGTTCCTGGAGGTCAGAAAAATTACAAATTTTTTTCAATAGCTAAAACAATAGTTGCTACAGAAAGAGAAGAAAAAAGAATGAGGAGTAAGGATGAGGAAGATGGAGGAGAAGGAGGAGAAAGGGAAGTAGAAGTAGCTGTTCCTGGAGATCAGGGATAGGGACCAAATTGTGTGTGTGTGTGTGTGTGTGTGTGTGTGTGTGTGTGTGTGTGTTTAATATCTAATACATAATTGCTAGACAAAAATGCTAAGTCACAGAGGATCCTGGCTAGCTTCTCAATTACTCCAATGAATCATATGCACTAGAAACCAACTTGGCTCCTCTGCCATGCTACTTTATGACAGTGACTCTCAAAGTGCAGGTCCCAGGACCAGTAGGATCTGTACTATTTGCAAACCCATTACAAATGCAAATTCTCAGGTCTCACCCCAGATCTACTTAATCAGAAGTAGGAGAAGGTGGGGGTCCAGTCTTCCATGTGATTCTGAGTTTTAACAAGCCTTCCATGTGATTCTGATACATAATTAAGCTTAAGATCCACTGCTCTAGAAAGCAGTCCAGTCGGGAAGGGATCGACATTTCACAGCGGTCCCCAAATCTTTACTGTCTGTTCCCCACCTTCGTTCTGTTCCGGATACTAGAGTTGGCAGGGTTACTATCAACACTAATCTCAGTAATTTCTCTGGTTATTGGGTTCAACGTGTTGGAAATTCTCTTACCACCACCACCCCATTTTATGTTGTGATTTCAATGTCAGTTCCATTTTCAAAGCCTTCGATGTGATATTCAGATACGTTCCACATGTATTCCACCCAGTGGCCAGTCTGGCACTCGGAAAGTGGTTTATCTCTTTGTTCTGCTCTCAGAGTCTTTGGTATGCTGTTTGGAATCCTTTCCACCTGTTTCTGACTCAGGGGCGAACCCAGGAATTTATAAACAATTTTATCAGTTCACTTTCCAGACCTCCTCCCTCTGCAAAATCTCCCTGGTACTTTCTAGTTCCCTATGTTCTCCTGTCTGGTCAGAAGGCTGAGGCTTTATTTACCTACTCTGAAGGGAGTTTCCCTGGACTGCACCCAGGTCTGAGTCCAAATAGCAGGAAGATGGGAGAGAAAAAAAACCCAACAGGAGTTCACCCTACCTTGTAGAGACAAGTTCTTTGATTGGGGAGAAAGATACCCTCCCCCTGAGTTTTAGGTGCCTGTGGGTCCCACTGCTGCCATCGTCACTAGCAGGAGATCCTTGTCTCGGTCTGAGCTACATGGTTCCTTTTAGAGCCTTTTCTACCCATGCCAATGCCCACTTCTGGGTTTCAGGCTGCCTTGAGTCCAGGCCAGTGGGGGCAGGAGAAGGAACAAAAAGAGGTGAACCAACCACCAGTTCAATTGTACTTCCAACTCGGGCCTTCTTTCCCAAACTACCTGTTACTATTTGCTTTTCAGTTGGCTGTTCCTTGCCTTCTGTCCACATTTTATAGCTGCATTCAGTGAGAGGGACAGGATAGATTATGCTTACTCCATTTTGCCCAGAACCAGAACCAATAAAAATATTGCTTTTTTATAGAACTAAAAGCTATTTCTCTATAATTTCTTCTTACTGGCTTTTGTTTTATTTCCTGGGATCTCAGAAAATAAAGTTGTTTTTTGTTTGTTTGTTTGTTTTGTTTTTTGGGGTTTTATTTTTGTTTTTTGTTTTGGTTGTTTTTTTTGTTTTTGGTTTTTTTTCGGTCTCCTGAAAGTTCCTGTATCTTCAAGTTTTCTGTTCTCAAAGCTAAAATAAAAAGGGTCGAGGTTTTATAGAGTTTATATTTCTTATTGTATGGTAAATAAACTCAAACCACATATTGACTTGGTAGATACAACTTGTGGAGTCTCCAAGTTTAGTTGCTTTTATTAATCTCCGTTCGAAGTCAAAAAGTAGACATTGTCCTAAGTTTCTCCTCTATCATGAGCTATATCAGGATTGGCAGGATGCTTCCATTTGGAGATCATCGTAGTCGCTCCCCAGGAAATGAGCCTTATTTTGGTTTAGAGATGAACCCCACGGCCGTCTATTGTGGCCTCAGTCTTCACCTAAGTTTTGCAACAGTTCCGTTCCCTGGTTCCTGGTCTCCTGGAGAAAAACACAATATTCATTCTTTATGGCTTTTGACAATTCTATATTAACCTAAGCTTTTCTCTCTCCTGGCAGCTTCAATGGCTCTGGACTTCAGGAAGTCTAATTCTTAACTCTGATTTGTCTAATTTGCCTAAAACCTGGTTACTATCCAATTTTTAGGTTGTTCTGATCCTTACTGTAATGCGACACGTTCATCTTTGTCTCTTCTACAGCGTCCATACCTCGTCTCCCAAGATTTTCCTATTGTCTCTTACGCTCTCATTAACTAATGCCATTTTCCCGGAAGTTTCTTTTAAAAATCTCTTGTCTAAAAGCAGTCTTCATTCCGTTTCAAAGTGTTGCTTCTTTGGGGGACAGTTCCTGTAGGTTTCTTCGTATTGTTTCCTCTTCTCGGGTCAATTGCCAACTTAAGTGCTAATACATCTTCTGGCACGAAGAGAACACTCAAAACAAATCCTCATTGAACAAAAACTGATTGTGAGTCCCATGAACGAGCAAGGCTTTCCAGGCTAAAGTAGTTCTTCTCATATCACCGGATCTTTGATGTCTCATCATTTATGTGCCCAAGAAGATTGATTTAAGTTAACAGATATCTACTGAGTAACTAACCACATGTGTAGAATTTTTTAAAAGTAAATTCACCAGTTGGTGCAGTCACTCTGGGAAACGGTGTGGAGTTTCTTTAAAAAATTAAAAATGACCCAGCAACTGCACTACTAGGAATTTATTCAAAGGATACAAAAATCCTGATTCAAAGAGGCACATGCATCCCAATGTTTATAGCAGCGCTGTCAACAATAGCCAAAGTATGGAAAGAGACATAAGCATTAAGTGGACATTAGCTTTTTTTTTTTTGTCTGCCAAAAAGAGCTTAATCCAGATACAAATAATTTGAGTGAACGAGACACATGACAGTGGTACCGATTTGTATAGAATACATAATAGATTGAAACAGAAGACCCCCTAGAACATTCTAGATCATTTTATTGTGAACACAGTAGCAAAATTCGCTTTTGATGCCCATAAGCTTTTATATCATCCAAGAGATATACGACAATTTTTCAATCCCAACAAAATCCTAAAACGAATTTGAGACATATTTACCAAATATAAATTTGGAGCTGTTGTCAAATATAGACCAGAAAAGTGAAGTTTATTGTGATGCATCTAAAAACAGAGTAAACCATGTGCTTTAGAAAACTGCTGGTAAGAGCGCCTGGGTGGCTCCTTGGTTAAGCATCTGACTTTTGATTTTGCTCAGGTCGTGATCTCACAGTTCATAAGTTTGAGCTTCTCATAGAGCCTGCTTGGGATTCTCCCTCCCCCACTCTCTCTCTCTCTCAAAATAAATAAACATTTAAAAAAGTGAACTAACGAGTTTAAATAAAGTTTTTAAAGAAGAAAAAAAAGAAAATTGCTGATGATAGAAAAAAGGATATAGTTTCTAGAATGCAAGCCAAAGACATACTTTAGAAAATATCTTCTAAATTCACTTTTCTAAGTTATAATTTGGCATAATGTTTTATGCAAACTAACCTTTTAAGCAACATAATGCAGGCACCAAAATTCATTGTACATAATGCCCTTGGAAGCCATCAAAGAGACCAATAAATTGTTTCAAAAGAAAAAAAGCAACCAGTGACATTTACAAAATATATATATTGATGCCAAGTAAATTTTTCAGAGTTTCTGAACATGATGGCCACTTCTCCAACCCAGAAAAATTAAAAAAGAAAAAAAAAAAAACAGCCAGGAGCAACATTCATTTCAACTGTGAACTGTGATCTCCCAATCAGCTCATCTCTTATCTAAAATGTAGTTTCAAATCAATGTATTGTTTTTCTCTATTGAAAACAGCAATATTATCTTTCAAAGAAAGGTCTAACTACTAAGAGAATTTTGTGGTCTTTTCAGTATCCTAGTTGACATGTGTAATTTAAAGAATTATGAAGAAAGTGAGCTGCTGTAGACATACGTAAAACTGTATTGTTGAAATTGAGTGATGGACACAATAAGGAATGTGCTGTTGATATAAACTCAGTGAATGAAGAATTAAAGACCTTAAATAGGGGCGCCTGACTGGCTCTGTTGGTTAAGCCTCCCACTCTTGGTTTCCGCTCAGGTCAGGATCTCACAGTTTATGAGACTCATCATGCAGAGCCTGCTTGGAGGGCTCTCTCCGACCCTCCCAAACCCCTCTTCCCCCAAAAATAAATAAATAAACAAAAAAATATATACAAATAAAACCTTAAATAGTTTTCTAAGCTCTAGTATGAGACTCCTGTCTTGATTGCTCGATATCTTTACACTAATAATGTACTAGGCACATATTCGAATACTGTCTATTTCTCAGGAGTTTTTAACTCTCATTTTAAAATTTGCCAATACTGGTTGCTAGTGGAGAACATAGCTTCCCAAAGTTAATATTTATGAAAAACTTAAGGTCTACAATGGCATGAGAAAGATGACCACCAAATCTAGTGATGGCTTCTATAAAAAAGAGATATTAGAACTAGTAAGCCTTGAAATACTCACAAAAATTTCATTTCCATGAAAGCAAGATGTATACATATTTTGCAAGAAACTATTACGACAAATGCCATATGAGTTCACTTATATACACAATCTAAAAACAAAACAAATGAACACACGGACAACAACAACAAGAGAAACAGCCTCATGAATACAGAGGACAGACTAGTGGTTACCAGGGGAGAATGGAGGTGGGGGGATAGACAAAACAGATAAAAGGAATTAGGAGGTACGGACTTCCAGTTATAAAATAAATAAGTCACGGGGATGAAAAGCACAACATAGGAAATACTGTCAATAATACTGCAATAAGCTTGTATAGTGAGAGATGGTAACTACACTTATCAAGATGAGTGTTTTGTAACCTATGTAACCATCAAATCATTATGTCGCACACCTGAAACTAATATATGTCAACTACACTCCAATTAAAACAAATAAATAAATTAAATAACAATTAAAATATTAGTATACCTTAACTTTCAGTTCCTATTTACTGTAATTAAAAATTCAGTTTTTCCAAGGGTTCCTGGGTGGCTCAGTCCGTTAAGCATCCGACCTTGATTTCGACTCAGGTTATGATCTTATGGTTTGTGAGTTCGATTCCTGCATCAGGCTCCGTGCTGACAGTGCAGTGTGGAGCCCACTTGGGGTCTCTGTCCTCTCTCTGCCCCTCCCCTGCTCACGTGCTCTGTTTCTCTCTCAAAATAAATAAATAACCTTTATAAAAAAGATTCCATTTTTCTGTTGTTTAAGTTCAATAATTTGACCTGTATACTTTATACAGAATTCATGTTCTAATTGTGACTGAAAAGCAAATGATGTGCTGAGCTTAACTTATGAACTTGAAAAAGAAACACTTTTTTCTAATTCAAAGAAGTTTTATAAGCCAAGTGACCATGAAAATGATCTCATAAGGGTTATAAGATCAAGAGAAATAATATAAGAAAGACAAAGAGTAGAAAGAGAAAAGGTTACTAGAAAGAAGTTTTAATAAAATTAAACCAAAACACTTCATTAATAACAAGTAGTAACAATCATCACAGCCACAATAATACAGACTAAAGTCAGCCTAATACAATAAAAGAAAAAGGACTTTATGCCGTGATCTCTGGATTTTAGTCGTAGTTCAAGCAGTAACTATTACTCAGCCTGGGTGAGCTTCTACTGACCCATGTGTAAAATGGGAAACAGATTGATCATCTCAACCTTACAAAATAGTGTAAGAATAAAAGGGTAATGCAAGAGCACTTGGAAAACATCACATGTTGTGCTATATGCATATTTTACAAATACTTTACGTTATTTTTAAATGAGTTTGTTTTTAATTTTTTTTAATTTTTAATAGTTTATTTTCAAATTGGTTTACATATAACACCCAGTGTTCATCCCAACATGTGCCCTTTTTAATGCCCATCACCCCCTCTCCCCTCTCCCTCATCCCCCTCACCCTCAATTTGTTCTTAGTCTTTGAGAGTCTCTTATGTTTTATCTCCCTCCCTCTCTGTGTCTTTTTTTCCTTTCACCTCTTCCCCTCCCCCTGGTTTTTGCTTAGTCTCACTAAGTCCACCTATTCGTGGAAACATATGGTATCTGTCTTTTTCTGCCTGACTTATTTCACTTAACATAATACCCTCCAGTTCCATCCATGTTGCTACACATGGCCAGATTTCATTTTTTCTCATTGCCACGTAGGCACCCTCCTACACTGTTGGTGGGAATGCAAACTGGTGCAGCCACTCTGGAAAACGGTGTGGAGATTCCTCAAAAAAATGAAAATAGAGCTACTCTATGACCCAGCAATAGCACTGCTAGGAATCTACCCAAGAGACACAGGAATGTTAATGCATAGGAGCACGTGTACCCCAATGTTTACAGCAGCACTTTCGACAATAGCCAAATCATGGAAAGAGACCAAGTGCCCATCAACTGACAAGTGGATAAAGAAGATGTGGTACATATATACAATGGACTAAACATTTATTTTTGAGAGACATAGAGACAGAGTATGAGCAGGAGAAGGGCAGAGAGAGAGGGAGACACAGAATCCGAAGCAGGCTCCAGGCTCTGAGCCGTCAGCACAGAGCCCGACACAGGGCTCGAACTTATAGACCGTGAGATTGTGACCTAAGCCGAAGTCTGCTGCTTAACCAACTGAGCCACCCAGGCGTCCCAAATGAGTTTGTTTTTAAATCCACAAAAATATGCTCACCTCTTTTTCTCCCTTCTTTAATAAACAAAAATTTCAAGTCTCTTGAAAATAACGGTGCTATCCCCCTATGGTGGTAGTGATACCAAACCAATTTTTGAGACAAGAAATAATACTGATTTCACAAGTTGAAAGACATAGCCTAGAGGTATGCCTACACAGCTTGAGAATATATGAACAGCAAAGAAATATGCTGTTAATCCAAGATTTTGCCTTCATCTTACAAAATTTCAAGGAGCTTGCCTCAAAATAATCAAGTGTTTCAGAGATGAAAAGTACGGCATAGCATAGAGAATATAGTCAATCATACTATAATAATGTTGTATGGTGACAGGGGGTGGCTATACTTACCGTGGTGAGCATGGAGTAATGTACAGAATTGTCAAATCAATATGTTGTATCTCTGAAAGTGATATAACACTGTCTGTTAATTATACTTCAATACAAAATAATAATAATCAGATGTCTGACTCAATTTCTCAACTCTTCATCTAGATGGTTTTGTTCTTTATGAAAATGACACCAGTGATCTTACTCCAGAAGAAAGACTGTTATGATTGTTGTTTTTTGGCTTAATGACACTATCATTGAAAATAACATCCAAGAAATATTTTTACTTTTTTTTTAATGTTTATTTAATTTTGAGGGCGGGAGGAGGGGCTGAGAAAGAGGGAGACAGAGCATCCCAAGTGGGCTGCTGGTTGACAGCAGAGTTGCGGGGGCTCAAACTCACAAACTGTTAGCTCCAGACCTGAGCCGGAAGTCAGATGCTTAACTGACTGAACCACCCAGGCATCCCCACCCAAGAACAATTTTTTAAAACAACAGAGTAAGGAGATGACTTCATCTAGGCAAACGACCGATAAAATGTAAATCTACTCTTTAGAAGCTACTAAACAGTGGCTGATAAAGGTTGTTTGTTCTTCTAGCTTTGAATTTCCAAGAGCTATAAAGCATTGTCGGAGATGAAACTTTACTCAGGGATTGTGAAACCCTCCTAGGAACCGGGCTCCAAGGGATGAAGGCCTCATTTCAACGAAAACACGGCAAGATGGGAGACTGCTGAAGAGGCACCGTGCAGTGACAGAAACCCCTGGAGGTGAGTCTGACTTCTGGAAAGGAGAGGCAGTGACAAGGCGTGCGCTGGGAGCTGGCACTTGTCTGTGGGCAAGGATCTAGGGACACCCAGGAGGTTGGGCCCAAAGATCTCTGCAGAAGTTGTAAAGGCTTGAGGATTGAGGGAAATCTTCAGAAATAACACTTGGATTAGAAGATAGCTCCTTCACAGAGGAAGGTAAGTTCTCGGCAACGCTAGCATCTCTCTTAGCTGCCTTTTAGGGCATCAGGGTCCCTACCTCTGTGGTTAAGAGCCAACTGTGAATATACAGATTATAGTAAAGGAGATATGCCACCAGAGTTCTTGATAATAACAAGATGACTCTAAATATCCCTTAGAATAATAAATATTCTGTCTCTGTCTCTGGCTTTCGTAACATCTGCAAAAGTCTCGTAAATACAGGAAGACTGGCAGCACCGGGAAAATTCTGATCTAAGTTTTGGCTTTCTTCCCAGATAACCAGTGACTTGCAGACCTACTATTTATCACGGGTCCTTGTTCTCGCAAGTTAGTCCAAGTGAAGACAGACGAAGGAGATCAAAACAGTTTTACTGTGCACTGAACAATTTCCGGTTTGAGTTCAGAGCAGAAAAACATCTGGCCACCGATGAGAGAGGATAAGGCACGCTGACAGGCCACAAACACCTGTCCCCCCGGGTAAGGTATGTGTGATATTCCTCAGGCACTCCTAGCTGCCCAAGAAAAAGGAAAGGGGCAAACAAATGGTTAACCGATAGAGATCATAGTCCCGCAGGACCTAAGTCTCCACTGCCCCTCCATAGTGATGTGGGAAGGCAGAAGGAAATGGCAGATAGAAGTAAATTTCCTTATAACCTGCAGCCCATTGACAAATACTTGAGGCTGGCCGAGTAAAACGTTTCTCCTGAAACTCCTGTCTTAATGTTAACGCTTTGCTAGAGGGAAAAACCACCTTAGCTTGACAATAGCCAGGCCTCCGCTATCTTGGGAATCTTCTTTAGCCTATGAAAAATCTCGCTGGAAACTTCACCTGGACTTTACCTCCCTCAACCCCATAGTGCGTAAGCAGTCTTTCCTCATGGTCTCCGGGCAGCTCTTTCTACCCACGGGTCCTGTCCCCGGGCTTCAATAAAATCACCTTTTGCACCAAAGATGTCTTCAAGAATTCTTTCTTGGTCGTCCGCTCCGGACCCCATGATTCCTACTATCACCCCCCAAAAAACCTCATCAATAACTTCAAAATAAAGAGAACTGAGGGGCTATGCATCTAGTCACAAGAATGGCAATGACCAGGGTCGCGTGGGTGGCTCAGTCAGTTGAGCGTCTAACTTCAGCTCAGGTCATGATCTCATAGTTTGTGGGTTCAAACCCTGTGTCAGGCTCTGTGCTGATAGCTCAGAGCCTGGAGCGTGCTTTGGATTCTCTCTCTCTCTCTCTCTCTCTCTCTCTCTGCCTCTGCCCCGCTTGTGTTGTCTCTCAATTAATAAATGAATAAACTTAAGAAAAAAAAAAAGAATGGCAATGATCATGTCATGGGTAAATAGGGTAACTCCTTAACATTCCATTATTTAACCCAAATCTATATAGTCCTAAGGAATCAGGTGGAAATTCTTCGGGCTCTGGCTCCAAGATTCAAAATATTCTAGGTAAGTTTCCTACTATTTTTTTTTATTTTATCCTCATTTTAAGAGGATTATAATAAGGCTCTACATTGAGCTGCTCCTTACAAGAACCTCAAAATATCCCAGACTAAGCCATATGTTCTCCCTTTCTCTTGTAAGAAATGAGGTAAGAAATCCTTCATTCATTCATGCTTTCAGTCTGATGTTGTCTCCTATATTCTGGTACTATGATAGGGGCTGGATGTATAATGGATGCATGAGATATGAGAGCTGTGAGCCCCTTCTTCCTGGATAATATGAAATAAGAGAAAATATAAAATAAACAGCCTAACTAATCAATTATAGTCATTAAAATCCAGAAAGGTCAAGATACACTGGAAAATTCAGATGAAACTAGAAATACCTTTATATTGGGGCACCTAAGTGGCTCAGTCGGTTGAGCATCCAACTCTTGATTTTGGCCCAGGTCATGAACCCAGGGTCATGAGATCAAACCCTCCATCAGGCTCTGTGCTGAGTGTGGAGGCTGCTTAGGATTCTCTTTCTCTCTCTTTCTCTTTCTCTCCCCCTCTCTCTCCCTCCCTCCAACCCTCTCCCCTGCTCTCTTTCTCTAAAAAAATTTTAAAGAAAATTAAAAAATGCCACACCAACATACTTATACTTTGTCTTGTTGAGGTAATCGGATGCAGGAGGACATGTATTGTACCCAGAGAACTAAAAGCCGAAAAAAACTATTATCGAAGATTTTATATACTATTATATCAAAATAAGAACTCGTGTTGTCTATGGCAAGATTCAAGACAGGACCATTTGTACAGCTGTTCAAAAATCAATTATGGTGATAGCCAGCCTGGAAAGACAATGCCACCAGCTACTGTACAAATCACTTTAGAGACATTCCCTCATTTTATCTTTACAATAACTTTATGGAATAGATGCTAATATGTTTTTTAAATTTTTAATTAACATTTTTTTTGAGAGAGAGAGAGAGAGAATGCACCCACAAGCGGGGCAGAGGGAGAGAGAGAGAATCCCCTTGAACCCATGACCTGAGCCAAAATCAAGTCGGAAGTTCAATGGACTGAGCCACCGAGGTACCCCTGGAATAGATGTTAATGTTATTTGCACTCTGAAGACAAAGAACGTGACGTGCACAGAGGTAAACTTTTCAAGGTCACATAGATGGTAAGGAGCAGAGGCGGCTGGTGGTCCCGGGTCTGCCCAAGTCCAGTATTCAAATTCTTAACTCTGCTAGGCTTCACTGCCGATCCTGTGGACCAATCAGTAGGATTGTGTTTTTAGGAACTAGAGGTTGAGGCTTTTGGTGCCTGTAACCACAGCATTAACTCTGATAATCTGACCTCCTAAGAGGCTAAGCCAAGCCTCGCCAAGTTTTATTTGAATTAGCAGTATTTTTAAAGTACCCCAACCATAGACATCTTGTAGATTTATGGAAATTAGCTAGAAGTTCTGAACAGAATTCTCTTTATCTTGTCCTTAAGGTCATTTTCCTTATATATATCAGAGCCTTACCCTGTGAAAAGCCATTTGCCGATTTGTTCTGAGTTCGCTGGGAATGTCAGTGGCAAGATCACAGCTGGTTCATGACCCCGTGACAAGAATCAAGCTGAGATTTATGTAATCATTGATAGGCACAAGGAGATCTAAATACTAACCTCTCTTTCACCTATAAATCGCTGCGGGATAATGGATCAGTTAATTACCCTTTCAGTGCCTCAGCCTGAAGATGGAGGTATTAATAGCTACCTTCCTACCTGCTGAACATTTTAAGGCCAATTAAGTGAGACAATAGAACGTAAATACATTGAAAAAGCATGGAGTAGTCTATAACAAATTGTCCCTGAGTTGCTATAAGACATCTTGTCATTCTTTAAGGCTTATGCCCAGGTTTTGTCACTCTGTCTTCCCATATGCACAGTGCTCTAAAATATTCCCCCTGTCCAGGGCCTGAAAGAGAAGTTGAGCTGATTCTGGCAAATAAAATCATTAAGGTACTATTGACTGATACAATGGTATTATGACTGGCTCTCTTAATTTACATCCCATCCTCACCCATCTTAGCTCATGTTTTCATTTAGCTGGGTTAACTTTTCATTTTACAAGAAAAAAAATAATTTTATGAATATGGGTCTCTATAAGGCCCTTCCAATCCTACCCCTTTGGCAACTGTCTAACCTTTCCTGGAGGAATGAGCCTGACCCAGATCCAAGCAGAAATTAATAAAACCACGAGAGTTTTGATGACTTTCTAGGTGGTGACTGTTGGGTGGAGGGTGTGTTTATAGGTGAGGCAGTAGCTACAAAGCAGCTGAAACAAGACCCTGGCTGTTTTAAATGCACTAGTTTCTTCTTGAAAGTCTATGCTAGCCCAATCTACTCCCAACAGTCTGGAGGAAACTGTACCTTCAGCCCTTAGCCGTGCTTCATGGTGAGGCCCAGAGCAGGGCAATGCCCAGACCAGAAATGCATGTCAGCTTAATCTTCAAACAGAGATTCAGGGAGATGGAGAGAGACGATTATTTTCCCCATACAGAAAAACAGTTTGAGATTTGAGCACTGAATTATTTGAAGTCGAAATAATAAGCACTAATACGATGGGCAAATTTTCAGTGACAATGTTTTCTAAACATGAAGGAACTAAGCTGTACCAGGCTTGTCGGAGGAATGCTTTCCTTCCATGAACCCTTAAGTCACACTTTATAAGACTATGTGCTCTGCCTAAATGAAAACCTACCCAGGTTGTGAAAAATGTATTCATTTATTTATCCATTCAACAAACATTAGTCACCATAGGACGCATTAGAGGGGAAGGAATAAGATATAGTCCTTATCCAGCAAAAGATCATATGTCTATGATAAATAAGACATTCATAAAACAAATTATCACACAAATAGAATAAAAGTTTGCTTTAGAAAGGTGTACAAGATATTATACTTGATACTTTCTCTACCATTTGCAAGAACGTGGCCATTGTCCAATTGTCACGGGGGAAGGATTTTTATAAACTTTCCAAAGTGAGATGTCCATATTGATCCTGTTTCTAAATCTGCTGTACTTGACTCTTGGTTAAAAACACAAAGTTTATAAAAGGCATGGGAGTCCACAGTTAAGGGCAAATGCACCAAGAGGCTGCGTTTTTTCTGCAACCACACACCGCTGATGGAGCCATCATGCTTATCGCTGCCGAATTGGCACAAGTTGATGTCGTTTTCCATCTGGGAAGATAACCCTTTAGAGAACAATGGAGCATCCTTTATATGGGACGGTATGATCCCAATGTATATTGTAGGACTTGGACTCAAGATCATAATGACTTCATACCTGATGGCCAGCATATTATTGCCAGGCAACATGTATGTTCAGAGGCTCAGAGGTTATTAGTTCAGCTGGTTCTTGTAAAACAAAAGTGAAGTCAAAGTCCTGAGCTCAGTTGCCACATGGGGCAAATTAACTTGGCTCTTACTCATAGTGATGGGTTTTATAGATAACTTGAGCTTTAAAATGTGAGCTGGTAAACACAAACAAGAGAGAGTGCCCTACCTAGCATAAACCTATCTTCAAGATTATTAAAGCTATCGGTGCTAAACCAGCATCATTATCTTGATCCTAAAGCACAAAGCACTTTCTTTACTAACATAATTTTTCTTTTACCCTAGAAAACCTGTGCCGCTTTTATGGGGGATGAAAACCAAACCATAGAGATCCAGTTCCACTTTCACCCATTTTCACCCATCCTGGAGATACAAATATTTATTCTTGTGGCTTTCCTGCTAATGTATATTGGCAGTCTCATTGATTAGACAATGGTCTTTCTCACTATGTGGGTGAAACATTCACTCCACATTCCCATGTATTTCTTTCTGGCTAAATCGGCAGTTCTGGAGATCTTTTACTCTTCCGCTGTTGCCTCTCTCACTTGGCCAACCTCCTGACCATGGGAAGATTACCCATCTCTTTCACTGGCTTGGCATATAGGTGTTCTTCTTTGTCTTCCTGGGCAGTGCTGTTTCCTCTCAGGGATCATGGCTTATGATCGGTTTGTAGCTATTCGGGATTCCTTGCATTACACCCTCAGCATGAGATGGCAGCCGTGTGCCCAGCTGGCTGTGGGAGCCCTGGTCCTTGGTTTCACACCAGTCTTACAACTAACAGCTCTGATCTTCCACCCGCCATTTTGTGGCCACAAAAGAATCACTCACTTCTACTATGATGTCCTCCCAATCTTACGGTTGACCTGTGGAGACACTCGAATACAAGAAGCCATGATCTTCATTGTCAGCGTCATCATCCTTACCATTCCCTATTCCACGATCTCCATCTCATACATCTTCATTGTGGGTGCCATTTTGAAGATCTGCTCTGCAGAGGGAAGGTGCAAGGCCTTCTCCACGTACTCCTCTCATCTGACCATGGTTCTCCTCCAATATGGCTGCTGTAGCCTTATGTATTTATGCCCCAGCTCTAGCTAAAACCCAGAAGTGGGCTGCGTGGTGTCTGTTGTCTACACCTTTGTCACCCCTTTCTTGAACTCCTTGACCTACAGTATGAGGAACAAGGAGCTGAAAGGCACTAAATAAGGTAGTGAAAAGACATTTACTGAACTAGGAAATGTGGGAGTTTCTGGGCTCATATAAATGGCAGGAAACGATTCTTCAAAAAATAATAAACTCTGGGACTAGATGACTAAACATTTGTGAAACTGATTTACTACTTCCTCAGGACCCAGTTCCTATTCCTAGCTCTCAACTTTAGTGTAGGCTGGTGAAAGTAAGACATTATCATTTAAAATAAGGGAGTAGTTTTGTTCTGTTTTGTTTTTTTGTTTTGTTTTGTTTTGCTCACTGATCCATCCCCAGTGCCTAAAACAGCAAAAGCGGATTCTCAGTACCTATTTATTGAATTGATGAATTCCTTCAAGTGATGGCAAAGAATATTCTTAGTTCTTTGTTACTACCTGCATAAGCTATATACTAAGATTTGCATATACCAACATTCCATAAATACTTGTAGAATCACTAAAAGAGGTTCCCTCTAAGAGCACTAATCATTCTTCAAGTTTCCACTCATAAAGTCTTACGTTTCTCCTTTCTATTGTCTGAGTGTTGGGAATTTTTTTTAAGTTTATTTATTTATTTTGAGAGAGAGCATGAGCACTAGCATGGGTGGGGAAGAAGCAGAAAAAGAGAATCCCAAGCAGGCTCCGTACTGTCAGCACGGGGCTCAAACTCATAAACCCTGAGATCATGACTGAGTCAAAATCAAGAGTCCGGATGCATAACCAACTGAGCCACCCAGGTGCCCCTTGGGTAATGTTTATTGCAAGACCTGTCAGTGTTGAAAAGTTATAAAAATATAATACGTAAATATCTGGAATGTATTTAATTGTCAGTATAATTGGTGATGCTTCAAAATTACAAACACTATCTTCACCCCATTCAGACTGGGAAATTTCAAGAAGGGGTCAAGGGACTACTGGTGATTTGGCAGAACCAGTATGAGAACTTCTTTTTTCTGTTCTCATCAGTCTGTCTTGTTATAGTCCTACTTTTCTGTTTATTTTATTTATATTGCGAGAGAGAGAGAGAGAGAATGAGTAGGGGAGGGGCAGAAAGATAGGGAGACAAGAGAATCCCAAGCAGACTCTGCTCTTTCAGCACAGAGCCCAACAATAGGGCTCCAACTCACGAACCATGAGATCATGGCCTGAGCCAAAATCAAGAGTCAGATGCTTAACCTCCTGAGCCACCCAGGCGCTCCATTACGGTTCTACTTCTAAAATTTCATGTTTCCATTTTTAAATATAATACATATCCATTTTAGAAAAATTGGAAAATATATAAAAGTAGAAAAAAGTTAAAAATTATTTCTAGCCCCACCAATTAAAATAAACCTGAGACAACATCTGGGCACTTTATACATTATACATATCATACTTTGAGAAGCTTTTATAACCTGCTTTGTTTTCTAACTTGTAATACAAATATTCACCATGCTGAAGTAGCCTTCTAAAACATAGTCTTAACATTTCTATTTATCCTTATTGGTGTGTAAATGGCTACCTATCTTTCGCTATTACAAGTATCATTGTGATGAGGATCTTTAAATGACTGTGTGTAACTCTGGTTACTTAGGGTTAAAATATTTTACACCCCTATTTATACATGCATTACCAAAATGCATTCTTAGAGACTACAAATTTATACTCCTACAAACTGTTTACAAAAGTATTTGCCTTTAATTTCATGGTCAACACTGGGCTGGCTTCCTTCCTTTCCTCCTTCTTTCCATCTTTCCCTCCTTCCTTCACTGTCCCCCTTCTTCCTTCTTCTTCCTTACTTTTTTTTTTCTTTCGTTCTTCATATTGTCAATTTGGCTTTTTTTTAAAATTTTTTTAAAATATTATTTTTGAGGGAGAGACAGAGTATGAGTTGCAGAGGGGCAGAGAGAGAGGGAGACACAGAATCTGAAGTAGGCTTCAGGCTCTGAGCTGTCAGCACAGAGCCCGACACGGTGCTCAAACTCATGAACCATGAGGTCAGAACCTGAGCTGAAGTCAGATGCTTCACTGACTGAGTCATCCAGGCGCCCCTTCCTATTGTCAATTTGGTGGTTTTACAATTAATCTTGTTTATATTTATTAATTAAATTGACCTTTTTATATGTTTTATATGATTTAAATTTTTGTGGGGTTTTCTAAGATGCTTAAAGAATATTAAAATTTTTTTTAAGAAAACTCTTGTATTTTTTTAAGTTTATTTATTTTGAGAGAGAGAGCTCAAGTAGGGGATAGGAAGACAGAGGAAGAGATAGAGAATCCCAAGCAGGCTCCACACTGTCAGCATAGAGCCCAACGTGGGGCTCGAACCCACAACTCATGAGATTATGACTTGAGCCAAAGTAGAATACTTAACCAACTAAGCCACCCAGGCCCCTAAGATCTATTTCTAAGTCTTTGTGCTTTATGTCAACTCTTTCCCAATAGTATGTAGGGATAATATTTTGAAAGTTTATTAATGATTTTATATGTATATTATATGTACTATTTACATATATACTATATATGTATATATAGTATAGAATTCAGTATTCAGATTTTTGCTTTGTGATTTTCCCACTTTTATAGTAAATAAATTCTGAAATTTTATCCTGAAATCATACAAATATTCACCTATTTTGTTCTTGCTGCTTTTTGTTTAAAATTTTACATGGAACTTATTTATCATTCTGGAATGTATTCTGTTGTATACCATGCTATAAGGCTTTAACTTTTATCTCAAAATAAATAACCAATTGCTTCAGTGTAATTTTCAAATCACGTTTCCTTTACCCATTGAATTATTATCTCTATCACAGAGTAAATACACATGCATGTTCTTTTTCTTGGCTGCTTACTCTATCCCATAAATGAGTCTGTATATTCCTGCACTGATGCCACCTTATTTGTACCATTGGTATTTTATGATCACTTATGTAATAATAGTAGAATCTGTTTATCTTTCCAGAATTTGCTACAATTAAAAGGTTTGGAGCTTACCTTCAAAGAGGTTGTGGTGGTTTCAAAAAACATCCACCGGTTCTTTGATATTCTTTCTTTACAAGGTGGAGCCCAATCCCTCTCCCTTTGACTGTGGGCTATACATAGTTAACTTATTTCTAGCAAACAGAATGTGGCAGAAGGGATACATAGGACTTCTCAGATGGGGTCATAAAAGCATAAAAGCTACTGTGGCTACAGCCTCTCCCTCAGATCACTACTCTGGGAGAAGTTGCCATGGTCTGAGGACAACCAAGAAACTCCATGGAGAGGTCCATGTGGACAGAAACTGAGGCCTCTTGCCAACAGCCATGTGGGTGAACCATCCTGGGCACAGACCCTCCAGCCCCAGTCAAGCCTTCAGATGACTGGAGCCCTAGTGGACAGGATGACTGCATCTCCTGAAACACTGAGAATCACCCAGCTAAGCTGCTCCGCCTGGATTCCTGGCGATCTAAAGCTTTGTAAGATAATAAGTGATGTTAGTTTTGGTTTTGTTTTGTTTTTTTTTTTAATTTTTTTTTAATGTTAATTTTTGCAAGAGAGAGAGAGCACGTTCTCGAGCAGGGGAGGGGCAGAGAGAGAGGGGGACACAGAATCTGAAGCAGGCTCCAGGCTCTGAGCTGTCAGCACAGAGCCCGACATGGGGCTTGAACCCACAAACTGTGAGATCAAGACCTGAGCCAAAGTCGGACGCTTAACGGACTGAGCCACCCAGGAGCCCCTGATGTTAGTTTTAAGCTGCTACGATTGGGGGTAATTTTATGTGCGGCAAAAGAGGACATAGCCCCTGTTATTGAAATGAACCATTGACGAGCTACATTTTAGGGGGATTTTACATGCACATGGCTTACACTCCACTATGGAAATCAGGGCCGTGTCCTTACCAAAGATTTTATAAGCTCCAAAACTACAAAGACTTCTCAGGTCTCCCCCATACTCACACACCATCATATAGACCCAGGTAGTGGTGGTGGCGACTTTTTCAGGAGAGAAAAATACTTACCTTGTAAGATTTGACTTTTGTTTCAAGAGGTTTCTCAGCCTCTCTTACCCAAAAGCCTTTTCTCCTATTTCTTGGCTCCTTTGGCAGACAGTGTTCCCCAAAAATGATCACAACAACATATCCTTTCCCATGTGCTTTTCCCATTGTGATCCTGACTCTTCCCATCCAGAGGCGGGGTCCATTTTTCCTCCCCTTGAATCTAAGTGGGCCTATTCCTACAGCAGAAGCGAAGCTCTGTCACTTTGGAGATGAAGTCATGATTGGGGAGAGGCTTCCAACAGGCACTTATTGGACACTTGTTCTTGGAACCCAGCCACCGTGCTGTGAAGAAAGTCAGAAACCACACAGAAAGTCCACCCGTAGGTGCAGAAAACCCCACTGAGGTCTCAGCTGACAGCACCAACTGCCGGACAGTGAGTGAAACATCAGGCGGTTCCAAACCAACTGCCGAGTCACTCCCACCCTCAAGCAGTACCACCTGATGCTCCCTGGGGCCGCCATGAGCGGTTCCCATCGTGTCCTGGCCAAACTGCCACCAGTGAACTAAATCATTATTGTCTTAACCACTAAACGTGGATGGTCTGTTATGCATATTGAGTAACTACAACATCCCAAGTTAACCATCAAAGTCCAAATTGTTATGTGCTTTACATAGTAAGTATTCTATCTCAATAGGAAAAGAAAAACCAGAAGAATACCATCATGCAGGCATCTCTTCCATTGCCCTGTCTTAACTGTCGGCTCATAGGTTAGGGAAGCAAGTGTGCCTGAGTTCTTTTTATAGTTTTTTTTTTTTTTTTGGAGGGGCGGGGGTGGTGCAGAGAGAAGAAGAGAGACTCCCAAGCAGGCTGCTGTCAGCAGCAGAGCTGGATGAAGGGCTCAGTCCCATGAACCATGAGATCATGACCTGAGCTGAAATCAAGAGTCAGATGCTTAACTGATCGAGCCACCCACCCAGGTGCCTAAAGAGTTCTCAAACAACATTGTATTTTACATCAGACTTGGGTATAATTAATAGAATGCCTCAAGACCTTTTTTTTATGTTTATTTACTTTTGAGAGAGAGAGAGAGAACACGAGTAGGAGAGGGGCAGAGACAGAGAGGGACAGAGAATCCAAAGCAGGTTCTGTGCTAACAGCAGACAGCCCGATGCAGGGCTCAAACTCACTAACAGCGAGATCATGACCTGAGCTGAAGTCGGACACTCAACCAACTGAGCCACCTACGCGCCCCTAATGCCTCAAGACTTAATGGTGTTCATGGAATTTTGACTAATTTTTATACTTTGTTGAACAAACCTCTCTCTCTTTTGCAAGGTTTGCCCAAAGGAAGGTACAGCCAAGGTCCCTGAAGTACAGGAGTCCCAGGGAACAGCCTGAATCTTTTTCCCAAGAGCCCCGGGAAAAGCCCAGAAACCAGAACCTCACTTGCCCTCTCTCACTTAGATATGGGGAAATACAGAAGGCCAGCTGATGCCAGAAGCAGACTCCCAGTAAGCCTCAGGCACAGGGGACACTCAAGGTATTGGACAGGAAGTTAGGCTGTTAGAGGCTTTTTAAGATTTCATAGGGTTTCCTCTCTTCCTCCCTCCCCTCCTTCTTAGTCCTTCTCCACCCTGCCCCATTCCTAGCACCTGCTGTTACTAGTAAAATGGGCAAGGATATATTCTGAATGCGATGCTGCCATCCAACCCTGTTCTGGTGATTTTATGGGAACTACAAGAAACCAAGGCAAGGGGATTATAAAGGGTACTTGAAGACCTGGGCCTTCGACGTATAGTGTGCGAAGAAATATTCTATGAACCAGTAGCTAGAGCCAATTTTTTACTTTGCCAATTCATTCATTCATACATTCCTTCATTCATTTTGAGAGAAAGAGAGAAAGCAAAAGTGGAGGAGGAACAAAGATAGAGGGGGGAAGAGAGAGAGAATCCCAAGTGGGCTCTGCACCATCAGCACAGAGCCTGATGTGGGGCTCGAACCCATGAACTGTGAGATCATGACCTGAGCCGAAACCAAGAGTTGGATGCTTAACCGACTGAGTCACCCAGGCGCTCTGCGAATCCTTTTCTTTATATTCGTTTATGATTGAAACAACTGAGAATGTTTGAACAATCACTATTAAGTGCCGAAGTAAATGATGTGGCAAGAATAAAATTGCTGAATGAGAAATACATCGTTTCTGCCTTCCATCACTTATTCTCACTAGGGCCCAGGAAGGAGGGACTCGTCATCCCTTTCCTGAGCTGTGTAATAAATGACAAGGGGGATAGTTCCCTGTGCCCCCGTCCCTCCCCTGCAATGCTCAAGGAATCAAAAGAAAATCATGGAAGCAACCATAAGCTCGCCCATCTCTTAGCACTTCGGTAACAGAAAAATGTGCAAGAAAACGGGTGTTCTGCTTTTATCTTCCAATGCCACGACCTACCCCAGAAAACTACCGTATTTCCCCACCTTTACGTGGCGGCCGGTCACTACTAACACAAGATGGATGTCCCTACAACACATCCCTAGTGTCGAGGCCTGCTCAGCTTTAAGCTGCCCCCGCTTCCCGCCCCCCACACTGCTGGGATCCACAGCAAGAGGATGGACCTGCATGTGTTCTCTCATTCTCAATTCTTTTAATGATCTTTCAGGGTTCCGCCTAGTGAAACCCTCTATTTTTCCCCTTTCAGTAGTATAGAAAATACTCAAATTTTAATGTTTTCTCATTATACTATCCAAAAATCGTTTTAAACATCCCCACTATTTCACGCATACCACATGGGGTAGGCTGCAAAGTGCGCCGTCTCCCCGAAGATGTCCATGTCCTAATGCCCAGAGTCTGTGAATGTTACTTCATGCGGTAGAGGGGATTTTGCAGATGTGATTTGCAGATGGGAGATTATCCTGGGTTATCCATCTGCCCCCACTGTTATCATGGAGTCTTTATGAGAGGGAAGCAAGAGAGTGGGAGACAAAAATGTAACACAAGGAGAGGGTGTGAGGGAGAATTTGAAAGATGCTTGGCTGCTACCTTTGAAAACGGAGGATGGGGCCACAAGCCAAAGAATGCAAGCAACCTCTTGTCTAATGTCTTAAAGCGATGGTTCTCAAAGTAGAACTGGTGGCATCAGCATCACCTGGGAACTTGCTATAAATGCAATTAATTCTCCATGCCTCCTTCAGACCTACTGGATCAGAAACTTGGGGAATGAGGCCCAGCAGTAGGCGTTTTTAACAAGCCCTCTTCGTGATGCAGAGAACCACTGATTTAGAGTTGCACATTACTTAATGAAAATTGAAGCCATCTAAAACTAGTCTCACAAGAAAGTAAGTAAAGTTTGCTTGTTTTACCACATTTTTAAAAAAATTTTTAACATTTATTCATTTTTGAGAGATGGAAAGAGACAGAGCATGAGTTGGGGAGGGACAGAGAGAGAGGGAGACACAGAATCTGAAGCAGGCTCCAGGCTCTGAGGTGTCAGCATAGAGCCTGATGCGGGGCTCAAACCCATGGACTGTGAGATCATGACCTGAGCTGAAGTTAGATGCTCAACCGACTGAGCCACCCAGGTGCCCCCACAATTCTTTTAAAAAGAATATATAGAGCCTATAAATACTACAATGGGTCATTTGTAGCTTTGGAGAAGGGACAGGCACTGCTAAAGAAAGCTCTGTGGTTTTGTCGAATTGATGTCCTCTCTCACCTGTCAAAGCCTCTCCTACCCACCTAGCATGCAAGAGAGACTTTTCTTTCATCCACTCACGGGATACTCTCTAGGGGCATCACACCTTATTTCTGAAGAATCACTTGTGAAAGAATTTGTACCCTCCCCATCTTAATAATGGATCTAGGGGCCACGTGGGTGGCTCAGTCAGTTAAGGGTCCAACTTCAGCTCAGGTCATGATCTCACAGTTAGTGAGTTTGAGCCCCGCATCAGACTCTGCTGATGACTCTGGAGCCTTCTCTGCCCCTCCCCCACTCACATTCTACCTCTCTTGAAAATAAACGCTAAAAAATTTTTTAATTATAAACAATAATGGATTATACACCTAAAAAATGCATTATTCTCTTAAAGGAACTCTCATTAATCCCTCTCACAAACAGGTGCTATGTGAGGAAGAAATGGGTAATTTTATTGATCATCTCAATGACACCTTGTCTTCTGTTTAATTACTGCTCATTCTATTTTCTTCGAGTTTACTTGATTCATTTATATCTGGCTTTCCTATTTTCTTAACTGCTTTAGCTATATCCTGAAAGTCATGATAAGCTGTAAGTTTATCATTAAGTTCTAAATATGTTCTGCTTGCCATTATATTTTCTTAAGTAGTCCATGAATTAGAGGTGTATTTTTAAAATTTTTTTAAGTTTATTTATTTATTTAGAGAGAGCAAGAGCAAGCAGGGGAAGGACAGAGAGAGGAAGGGAGAGAGAATCCCAAGCAGGCTCCGCACTGTCAGCACAGAGCCCGATGCAGGGCTCAAACTCACCAACTGTGAGATCATGACCTGAACTGAAATCAAGATTCGGATGTTTAACCGACTGAGCCACCCAGGCATCCCGAGGTGTATTTTCTTTTAATGTCTGTTGTTTTTTTTTTTTTTAAGTTTATTTATTTTGAGAGAGACAGAGAGAATGCAAGCTTGGGAGGGGCAGAGAAAGAGGAACAATCTCAAGCAAGCTCACGCTGTCAGTGCAGAGCCCATGTGGGGCTTGAACTCATGAAACTGAAACTATGAGATCATGATCTGAGCCGAAATCAACTCAGATGCTTAACCAACTGCGCCCCCCAGGCGCCCCTTAGTGACTAATTTCTAACATAATGATCAGAAAACATGACCTGTATCCTCAAGGATCAGCAAATTTTTTCTGTAAAGAGCCAGTTAGTAAATCTTTCAGGCTCTGTTGGCCAAATGGGTCTCCCCTTAAGTATTTATCTCTGTCTTTGTTGCCCTAAAGCAACCAAAGACAGTCTATAAATAAATGAAAGTGACTATTCTAACAAAACTTTACTTACAAAAGAGGTACTGGCCTGATTCAGCCAAGAGACACGGTTTCCAACCCCTGGTCTGTATAGTACCAATTCCTTTGACTTGCTGTTACCTAGTACTATGTTGTAATGTTCAGTGCATGCTTGAAACCCTATCTTATCCTCCACCTGCTCCTCTTCCTCAAGGTTCAGGCTTGGCCCAAAAGAAGCATGTGCTTTTGTTAAATTGTGACGGTGATTCAGATACTGGGTTTTTGGAATCAGAGAGACCCCAGCTGCCAGCTTTGTCACTTACCATTGGGTGATTTGGGGCAAATTACTTGACATCTCTAATCCTCAAGTTCCTCACTTATAAAATAGAGAAAATAATAGTACCTACCTTATGGGGTTGACATAAGGAAGGATTTAATGAGATAATCCACATATGACACCTAGCAGAGTGCCAGACAGACTTCAATCATTACCAGTGGCGTTAACATCATTCTGCCCTTGAACCACTATTGCGTGAGGCAGGTATCATTAAACTCACTTTACAAAGAAATTAAGGCTCAAAGCTGTTTAGGTAACTTGCCCCAAATCTGATAGCCAGTGACAAACCACCGATTCCCACCCAGAACTTCTGGTCTCCAAATCCAAAGCGTCCAGGGCTCAGGCTCTGATTAATCCAATCACACTAACAAGTGAGGAATTAATTGACGGTGTGCCATTCCTTAGGCGAGGCTGCATTTTCAGACACGCGGAGGAAAGAGCTGCGGAATGCACAGGGATGAATTCTTCGCGGTTCAAATTTAGTCCTTACGGGAAATGAGAGTTCCGCGAGCTCAATGGGTCAACGCGGGGGCCGACAGGGCCCAGGCGGTGCCAGCAGAGGCGGCAAGCCACCAGATTCCGGGTATCAGGGTGTCGCGGTTTATAATCCAGACAAACTCCTTTCTGGGCTCGATCCGCGCAGGGGGTGGGGGTCCCCCAAGCCACGCAGCCGGGCTGGCGCTCCTCGGCCCCGGTGACCTTGCTACCTACGGCCGCGCTGCCCTTTCCGCGCCCCAGTTCCACGTGCCCGAGGCGCCCGGCGCCTAAAAATATCACCCGGTTGAACCTCCCGGAACATGCCTTCGCTTTTTAAAAACCATGCGCCGTCATCACCTCGAGACTCATAAATCACAGCCCTGGCCTGCTGTAGATGCAGAGGGTGACGGGGCCCTCAAAGTAGCGACGAATTCAGCTCCTTTCGATGACCCGGGCTTTCCGGTCTTTTCCCCCTCCACTCCGCGCACAGGGCATATCGTGAGGACCGCTGCCCCCCCCCCCCCAAAGATCGTGCTGGTCGCTGGAAAAACTGCCCGGGAACCTCCATCTCTCCCAACCCGGGTTAAGCCGGAGCCTCTTCAAAGCCATATCCTGTAACAATCACAGAGGTTTTCTCCGCCCCGTCGGTGACGGAAAACTCGTGACTCGGACCTGAACGCGGGGCGGGCACAAAGCAGCCGGGGGCGGAGCTGCGAGCCCGACTCCCGAGGAAGCCCCCGACGGGCGGCGCGTGCGCAGTCGCTCTCCACGGGACCTCCTTCCCGCCGCTGAGACTAGGAAGCGGGACGCCAAATCTGTCCCCGCGCAGCCGCCGCGCCGGGCGCCGAGCGGGGCGTCCGGCCTCCTCGAGGCGCGCCTGTGCACGTTCCCACGCACGCTCCGGCGTACGGCGGCGGCCAGGGGTCTCGAGCCGGTGAACGACCCGCGCGCGGAGGAGCCCGGCGAGTCAGCTCTTCTTCCCTCCCTCCCCCACTCCCCTCCCTGCTCCCTCC
Source organism: Paguma larvata (assembly GCA_030068075.1). Taxonomy (NCBI): domain Eukaryota; kingdom Metazoa; phylum Chordata; class Mammalia; order Carnivora; family Viverridae; genus Paguma; species Paguma larvata. The sequence continues at coordinate 101,767,394 of CM057831.1, read as the reverse complement.
CCCCCTCCCCAAGAATGTTCCGCTACGAGGTGAGCTCTTGCGACCGGAAGTAACCCCTCCCTCCCTCCCGCGCCCCTTTTCGTCTCTCACCCCCTGTGCGTCCGTCCCGTGCCCGTGGGGGAGGAGGGGGCTGGCGGCGGGACCCCCAAGATCGAATAGAGCGCTTGGGGCCTGGGGTCGCGGGCTTAATCCGAGGGTGGTGAGCAGGCTCCAGGGGGCGGGACTGTCCTATCAGTTGCCGCCGGGGAGAGTTGGCCTCTGTTTTGGTGTGGCGAGGGCCCGTTAAGTACCGTAACCAGACCATCCCCCCACCGCCACCCCGGGAGGAGCCGCGGAGGGGAGAGCGTCGCACCCACCGGCTTGAGGAAGAGTCTCCCGGGAAAGCCTGGAAACGCGTTTCCCGCCCTGGACCCGGAACCACCTCCCCTCCAATTACACACACATCCGTGCGCACTGGCAGCCAGCGGGTCAGGGGGTGCCCGGACTTGCCCTTTTCTGGGGCCGAAGACTGTTTACCGGAGAGGGCTCCCCGAGTTGGGAGGGGGCGTGTCCAGCAGAAGTTCCTTCTGGGCGAGTGGAGAGAGACGTGGGTTTGGTGACCATCCCGGGAATGTAGCAACAGTCGAGAGTCCTGACCCTGCCACTAACTCACTGTATGACCTTGAGCAACTCCTAGTCTCTGGACCTAAAGTTTCTAGGTTTGTAGACTGAAAGGGCTGCTCTGGGTGATTCCTGAGAGCCTCTACAATTTAAAAAAGCAGTGATTTGGTTAAGTACACCTTTGTGATTTGAAGGGCGTGCAGCTGGAAGTTTCTTGTGATGTGGAGGCATTTGTATGCCTGCTTTGTGTTAAGTTTGGGAGGGCTTAAGGTGGGTAGAATGGCCCGTTGGCCTAACCTTTCCTTTGGGAACAGCCTAGGGAAGAAGTAGCCTGGCAAGGTATATCACAGACCTGCCTGTTGATGGTTGGTATTGTGATTCTGAGTCTTCCAGCCTTGGGGACACATACACTTGATGGGAAGGGTTCAAGACCAAACTGACTCGATGCAAACATGGAGAGAGATGATGGGATGCAGTAGGCAGAGTTGCTAAAAGAAAAGAAAACTTGGAAAAATAAGTCCGTTGAAAACTGTAGTGGAGGGGGGAAATATTTAAAAGGGAACAGACCTAAATTATTGTGGTAGTATCTAGCATTGTGGAGCAATCCATAGTCTATGCTAAATCCTTGCCTCATTTAATCCTCACTGAGGTATCGTCCCTGTGTTGCCACCTAGAGCCTAATGCAGAGCCTGAGACGCACTAGGTATTTTAGAGGTATGTAATGAGTTAACTAGAATATGACTTGCCCAAGTTTGTACCACTTGTAAGAATGGAGCCAGAACTTGAACTCCCCATATCACAGCTTTTCCAGACTTCACTTGATTGGGGTTGAAAATTTAGCTTTCTGTCTCATCACCAGAGTTTGGGCCTACAAAAAAATAGGCTAGAAAATGAACAGAAAGCTTTAAAAGGGCATAATAAATTGTGGTTGAAAATTTGACATGAATATGGGAAACAATACTTTTGAAAAATATGTACGTAACTCAAAGAAAAATAATAAAGTGTGCGTTTTCAGCTGTCATTACTGTTCTAACCAGTGATGTGAAGAAAGTTGGGGGCCTAATTCCTTAGTTGTGTGAAGAAATACTGTTATTAGATTCTTGATGGAGAAATGGAGTGTTTGGGCCAACAGAAACTGAAAGAAGATACTGACATCTTCCAATGGCAGGGAAATTGGGCATAGAAAAAATTCTGTCTTTGCAGGAGGTCATAATGAAGCTATTCTGATCATGGGGAAGATAAAATGAACATTTTTTTTAAATAACTCAAATTTTTATTCATGAGTGTGAACTTCATGAATAGCTAATCTTTCTCTTTTTATAGTCTTTAGAGGATTGTCCTCTGGACGAAGATGAAGATGCGTTTCAGGGCTTGGGAGAGGAAGATGAAGAGATTGATCAATTCAATGACGATACATTTGGGTCAGGTGCTGTTGGTAAGTGACATCTTTTTCTTATAAGTCATCTTGGTCTCTTGCTTCTTCCAAATGTTCTCTCTTTTTTCAAGTGCTTTATCTTAACGGGAGTAACTGCCTTCACAAATGTGGCAAAATATTCTATTCTTGGTCTCAGAATAGTTCAGTCCTCACTGGAAGCATCTACCCCACTCCCCTGGGCCTCTTTTTTTATCATATACAAAACCCGATGTCCCCTGAGCGTCGTCCCTTCCAGCTGCATTACCTATATTTCTAGGTTGATGCTGTAAGGAATGGTTAGACAAGTAGATATTTTATAAAGATTTAAAATAATCCTAGAAGAAGGAAATTTTTATTTGTGGAACATGTAACTTTTGGGAAACTAGTAAACTAAGAGAAAACTTGGACTTGACTATGTATGTTTTAAAATTCATGGGGCAGGGCGCCTGGGTGGCTCAGTCGGTTAAGCAGCCTACTTTGGCTCAGGTCATGATGTCACCATTCCCGAGTTTGAACCCCGAGTCAGGCTCTGTGCCGACAGCTCAGAGCCTGGAGCCTGTTTCAGAGTCTGCATCTCCCTCTCTGTCTGTGCCTCTCCCCCGCTCATGCTCTGTCTCTCTGTCTCTCTCTCTCTCAAAAATAAATAAACCGGGGCGCCTGGGTGGCTCAGTCGGTTAGGCGACTGACTTCAGCTCAGGTCATGATCTCGCGGTCTGTGAGTTCGAGCCCCACATCGGGCTCTGTGCTGACAGCTCAGAGCCTGGAGCCTGCTTCGGATTCTGTGTCTCCCTCTCTCTCTGCCCTCCTCCTGCTCACACTCTGTCTCTATGTCTCAAAAATAAACATTAAAAAAATAAATAAATAAACATTAAAAAATTTTTTAAAAAATTCATAGGGCACCTGGGTGGCTTTATAATTAGGTGTCCAACTCTTGATTTCTGCTCAGGTCATGATCTTGTATTTCGAGCCCGCATCGGTCTCTGTGCTGGTGGTGCAGAGCCTGCTTGGAATTCTCTCTCTTTCTTCCTCTCCCCCTCCTCTTTCTCTCTACCCCCCCCCCCAACGCCTGCTCTCTCTCTCTCTCTCTCTCTCTCTCAAAATAAAGAAAGAAACATTAAAAAATAAATAAAATAAAATTCAGTTAACCAGTGGTATATTGCATGACCCTGCTATTGCATTGTAGTACCTTCAGTAAAATAGAAAGTATTTTATTCCAAGAATTGTGGTGATAGGAAGTCTTCATAAGTTAGAAAAGTGCTGTGCACAGATGAAATTTTCCCATCCCTGGTTATGAACATATATTCTAGGAATTGGAAAAGGGTAAAAAATTAAAGAGCCACTAAACTTATCATGGCTCAGAGCTATAATTACTAAAATGGGAGACTTAGTGAGCAAGCTTATATGATAAAGTTCGAGAATTAGAGATCCTAGAACAAGTGTACTAATAAAACATACTTTTAAAAAAATAAATAGGTAAGAGTCAATCCAAATATTTTTACTTTAACTGTTGGTGTTGAAAAGTAGCAATAACCGTGTTTCTGTTGGGATGTGTCCCTGTGTGTGATTTCTTTGGAATCAGCATTTCTGTCTGTGCAACAAACATTTAGAGTTAAGTAGCAAGAGGAAATTATGCAATAGTGACTAATCTGAAGACATTGAATATCAAAAACAAATAAGAGATCTTAGAGGTGTGATAATGGTTACTCATTCTGTAGTGACCTAAGCAGCTTGAGTTGATTAAAACTTAGACTAAGTTGAATTAACTAGCAAAAAAAAAAAAACAAAACCCAAAGTTTGCTATTGTTAGTCAAGGCTTAGAAAATTCAGTAGAGATCTACAACCGCCACTGTCGGGAGAGGCAAGGGAAGTGTTTAAGGTAGAAGCAAGACTGACGACAGAAGGAAACCAAAGACCGTTTGGATTATAGCCATAGTTTAGGAGATGAGATCAGCCAAGAGAATGACATGACCGAAGATGCTGTTCTCTCTCCATGGAGACCACAGAGGAAGAGATGTAGAATAGAATTGCAAATGAACTGATGTGAATTGCAAATTGTATTTGAAAGTTCTTTAGTGTATAATCTATAGAATACAATAGAAGCTACAAACATTGTGTGCTTGTTTCTAGAACTCCTTTTCTCTTAAAATGTTTTACTGAATGTTACCATTTTTTTTGCAAATTCCTCACTATTAAATGAAGTTGATGGAATTGATTGACAGGTGTTATGTTAAGATGAAACAGCATAGTAACATGCCCTCAGTTTTGAACCCGGACAGAAGAGAAATAATCTTGCCCCTTCTCATTGACAGAAGAGAAATAATCCTGCCTCTTCTCATTGACTTCCAGTGTGCTATGGACAGTCTTTTTCTGCTTCTGTGTTGCTCACAAGTTGGGGAAAATATTTCCTTAAAAGGACATTGGAGTGTGCAGAACTGTATTTTCTCAGATGGAAAAAAAGGAAAGTATACGCATGTTGAAAAAGTCCGCAGGGTTACACAGTAAAAGAACAGGTAGTAAGAAGTAAAGGCAGTGAAGAGGCATACAGTTAGCTCAGTTTGTACCCAAGGGCATAAGTGATTAAGAAAGACTCTTCTTGTTCAACAAAGTTTATAATGGAGAAGAGATTTCTAGGGGTGCCTGGGCGACTCAGTCAGTTTAGCGTCCGACTATTCGGCTCAGGTCACGATCCAACAATTTGTGACTATGAACCTCCCCCATCAGGCTCTACGCTGACAGCACAGAGCCTCCTGGGATTCTCTGTCTCCCTCTCTGCTCCTCCCCTGCTTGCATGCATGTGCTCTCTTTCTTCTCTCAAAATAAATAAACATTTAAAAAAATGGAGATTTCTAAATATGAGTCCTCTCCTATGGGAATGTACTTAAATTATAAAGGTAAAATCCTTCTTTATGATGTCTTGTTATAAATATTGTACAGATTTATTAAAAGAAATTGCTAAGTCAACCTGTGATTTGTTTAATACACTTTACAGGTGGTGTAAAGAATTTAAACCAGGAGGGGAACCTGGGTGGCTCAGTAGGTTAAGCATCTGACTTCGGCTCAGGTCATGATCTCACAGTTCAGCTTGTGGGTTCAAGCCCCATGTCAGGCTCTGTGCTGAGAGCTCAGAGCCTGGAGCCTTTTGGATTCTGTGTCTCTTTCTCTCTGCTCCTCCCCTGTTCACACTCTGTGTCTCTCTCTCCCTTTCTCTCAAAAATAAATAAAAATTACAAAAAAAATTAATTTAAACCAGGGAGTAAAATGTTAGGCCTCTGATATATGTTATGGGTTGATTGTTTTTAACTCAAGGAGTGTGTCTTGAATAACACTTGTTAGTACAGTAGTTATTTTAAGTCACTGGCTGCAAATGTTCTGATGTCACCTTTTCCTTAAGGAACTAGTCCTTGTCTTCTGCATGGAAAAATGTTTACATCATCTTAAAGCAGTGAATAGGCACAGTAATCTTAACTCATTCTCTAAAAATAAAAGTTGACACTTACAAAGTGTTTATTATCTGCTAGGCACCACTCTGAATGTTGTATGTATATTATGACTCCTCACAAGTACCTTGTGAGGTAGGTACTATTATTATCCTCATTCGAACAAATGAGGAAGCAAAGTGTGAGAAGGTAAGTAACTATAAATACAATCATCCTAAATAACTACCTGTTACATTTAAAGTCAGTGAGGAATCTTTGGGAATCTCCTGCCTGGCTCCTCATTCTTTCCACTTCCCTTTAACTGATAGCTGTTATAATCTTTAGGGACTTAGGTTGCCTTAAGATTAACTCACCTTTACTTCCTTTTCATTTTGTTTTTATTCAGAAATATTCCTGAGACAGACAGCAGCCTGGCATTCAGTAACCCACATCCGGGTATAGATTAATTAGTTAACGGGAAACAGATACTTCATTTTTCTCCATTTCTCTGGTATCCTTTTGCCTAGCCTTTATCATTTTGTCCATCGTGGACTGAGGTCAGCGTTGGCATATCTACGTAACTTTATTTTTAGGTCATTTGAAAAAGATCCGAGTGAGGTATCCTCTTCTAGTACGGGCATGTGATCTCTCGACATATCGCTTCACACGAGTTTCCCAAGAGCCAGGGAAACCCAAAATGAAGATGATGGTCTTCCGTGGCACAGTCCTTTCTTTACATGTTTGAAACAGTGACAGTCTTTTCACAACAAAGCCGTTCTCACAGAATATGGATATTTAACCAGTGTTTTTAAACTGTGTTATTAAGGACAAATAAACTCTTCATCTTTGGTAGGATCTGGTAAATGTAGTAAGCATGAGTATGGAGGGGGTGAGTGAAGACAACTCGGGTTAGAATTCTTCTGCATTAGGATCTATCTGCTAACAAATTAGCTTCTTAAATTAGGGAAATAAATGTTAAAACAAAAAATCCCCTAATTCAGGAATGTGTAGAGTCCCCGTCTTTGGACATCACTGAGTTGGTAACATTGGAAAAAACAACCCTGTAAAAGACCTGCTCGGCTTCCTCTTCCTTAGCAAAGATGATACAAATGGTAACATCCCAACTGATTTTTAATTACACTCATTTCTAAGAATAGTTTTCCAGGGGCGCCTGGGTGACTGGGTCGGTTAAGGGTCCAGCTTTGGCTCAGGTCACCATCTCGCGGTTTGAGTTTGAGCACCTCAAACACACGGAGCCCCTCTGTGATGACAGCCTGGAGCCTGCTTTGGATTCTGTGTCTCCCTCTCTCTCTGCCCCGTGCCCACGCACACCCTGTCTTCTCTGTCTCCAAAGTAAATAACATTAAAAAAATTAAAAGAAAAAATATTTTTCCAGATAACTGATAATTTAAATTAATACTGTAATTTTCATCTAAAGTGAATTTTTTTCTTTACCACAAGCAAAGTGGTTCTAATCATACCAAATTATATACCTAGAAGTCTCCCTTCCCTTGCTTTTTGGATTGCTAGTGTTATGTGATGTATTGTTATGTAATAAAAATAGCAAATTTAAATGTTTATAACCTGACCCCACAAGAGACTTTGCCTAGTAGTAAATATTTGCATAGGATGTTAAGTAAGATCTGTATAATACTCATTATGGTGTTAATCACTACATTGAAAATTTGCAAATAATCCAAATTTCTATCAGTAAGGGATAAATTAAATTAGTATATCAATAGAATAGAATCTTATACAAGTGTTAAAAAGAATGAGATAATAATATTGGTAATTATATGCGTTTGTGTGTGCATGAAAAGTTGTACAGGGTGTATTGCTTAAATACAAAGAAACAAGGGACGCCTGGGTGGCTCAGTCAGTTAAGCATCTGACTTTAGTTCAGGTCATGATCTCATGGCTTGTGAGTTTGGGCCCCGCGTCAGGCTCTGTGTGGACAGCTCAGAGCCTGGAGCTTGTTTTGGATTCTATGTCTCTTTCTTTCTGCCCCTCCCCTGTTCACACTCTGTGTTTCTCTCTCTCTCTCTCTCTCTCTCAAAAATAAAGATTAAAAAATTTTTTTGTTTTTCATAAAAATAATAAAGAAACAAGTTAAACTTTATAGTTTGCATTTAAAAAACTTAACATACCTGTAGAATTCTGGGGAACTCGCTAAGTTACATATTTGTGTGGTGTTTAAATTTTTAAACATGTATTTTTTAAGTGGCTACCATTTAATGAGGTATAAAGAAAAATCATGTGGAAGGATTGCCATTGAGGACACTTGCAGAATTCTGTGTTTCTAATGTTAGTTATAAAGAGAATTACCCTTCCTGTTGAATGTTATGGGACATAAAGAACAAAACTAAAGTAAGAACTATATACGAATACGTGGGGTTTTTGTGAATTTGAAAGTCTTGCATGTTTAGATGAGGTGAAGGCAACATTAAAACGAAAAGATTGTTTAGGGAAAGCTTCCCTGAGGAAGGAAGAGATAACCTGAACTTGATACGGTAAGGAGCATAATAGAGAATAGAGCTTTTATGGTGGAGGCAGAGTGGAGGGATGAGATTGAGGAGCACTGGAGGCCAAGTGATGGAAACAGGGTCTTGTTCTAGAGACACTGATGAAGGGTTCTGAAAACTTGTGTATGCTGCAGCAAGACTCAAAAATAATGCTGCGTCAGCATAAAACATGAGAAACAACCTCGTGCCGGTGCTGCAGACTGGACGGTGTGTGCGGGAAGAGCAGAGACATGGTCAGAGTGGAAGAGGATGGGACCCGGGCGGAGTCACTGTCACCTTTGCCCTGACGGGTGCAGTAGTCACCTGGCAGGCCTCCAGGCTTCCAACGGTCCCGCTCCTCTCCCCGCCCCCCAGCCCCCCTCTCCCCACACCCCCCAGTATGTTCTGAGCACGGCAGCCAGAGTGTGTCTTTCAAAGAGTCAAGCCCCATCAAAGCCTCCAGGGGCCCACCATTTCAGTCAGAGGAAGGAGCTCCCTCCTGCTGCCCTTCTGGCCTCATTTTTTTTTCTCCGTTCTTTCCCCTTGATTGATCTAATCCAAACATAGTCCTTGCTGTCTCTCCGAGTCCTCAGTCACTCAAGTCCTTTCTACACACTGTGCCTCTGTCTGGAACACTTCCCCCAGATATCCGTATGGCTAACTACCTTACTCTTGAGTCTTTGCTCCGGCGTCACCCTCGCAACGTCACCCTGTGACCACCCTATTTAAAGTTTTCAACATGCCAGTTTTCCTCTAAGCTCCTAGAAGGCTTCATCTCCTGAGAGAGTGTCTAATGTACTCAGTCAGTATACTTGTTGTCTGTTCTGTCTCTTCCCTGCTTGAAGGAGTGCTGCGGGAGGGCTGGGTCTTTGCCGTGTACACTGATCTGTCCCATGTGCCTAAAACCGTACTTAACCACATTAATAGGTGCTCAGTGAATATTGAGTGAAATGAATGGATTTGAGAGCTTATAAAGAGGATGGCAATTATAATGTAAAAGAAAGTATAAGCTAATGCAGTGAGTTTTAACTTTCCTTTTTTGCCGGAAATGTCATAGAATCTCAAAACCAGCGGGTTGTCATGTACATACTATCACCAGTTTGGAAATTCTTTTCAGAGTAGAGTTTGGACGCCATCGATAATGTATTAAGCTGTTACTCTAAGTGCTTGAACTTTGTTCCTGGTATGATGTTATTTGTCCTTGGCGAAAAGCTCACTTTCATGTACCACTCAGGTTAAACCTTAGTTCATGTCTCCAAGTGGAAATTTCCTATCTTCTGAAGTTAGAATTGTTCAGTTGGTTCCCAGAAGAATTGCATAAAACTTTTTAGTCCCAATATGAACTGTATTTCTTTCCTATGATTTCCTTCTAGACGATGACTGGCAGGAAGCACACGAGCGCCTGGCTGAACTGGAAGAGAAGCTACCCGCGGCGGTTAATGAACAGACAGGCAATGGGGAAAGGGATGAGATGGACTTGCTGGGCGACCATGAGGAGAATCTGGCAGAAAGGCTCAGTAAGATGGTGATTGAAAATGAGCTAGAAGACCCAGCTATCATGAGGGCGGTGCAGACCAGGCCAGTCCTGCAAGTGAGTAAGTTACTCGGATTTGAGAACTCTAGCACACTGGTGATTGAGGTGAAGTATTGAGCTTTGCCGTTTTGTCTCCTCCTGAGAGACTTCCTGTACCGTAGAGGATTGGTGACAGTTCCTGATCATAGCAGTTGAAGCTCGGGAATAGTGTGTATTCTGGAACGTTATAATTTCATATCCTCAAGCAATCGAGACGCCCTTGGAGCTCTGTTCACCAAAAGCAGTTAAATGGTCCAGAAAGCCCATACCATTCCAGACTTTGTATATGTGTTTTCCTTTTTTGTTAGCCCCAACCAGGGAGTCTCAATTCCAGCATCTGGGATGGATCCGAAGTTCTGAGGCGAATCCGAGGACCACTGCTAGCTCAGGTATTAAATATGTTCTCTTTACACAAATCCCTAGCATCCGCAGATTTCAGGTTGGCTCCTGTTGCCACCCTTCCCTTACCGAAACAGCGTACGGATGTGTGTCCTGTGCTGTCATGATGCTGATGTCACTCAGCTGTCCCTGCTGATCATACACTTCCTCAGCCTCCATGGCCGTGCTCACTTTACCGCGCTTCAGTTTGAAAAGGTTGAAAGGGAATCGTTAGGACTCAAATTTGTTAGCTTACAGTTCAAATTACTTCAGTCATTTCTAGGCAGAACTGTGGGAATGGAGAACAGATCAGTGTTTGCCAGTGGTTCAGGGTGGTGGGAGGGGTTAATTTAGGGACAATAACAACAGAAGTTTGGGGGCGACAAGACTCTGTTTTGTGATAGTGGTGGTAGATCCATGACTCCATGCATTTCTCAAAATCCAGAGGGCTGCACACCAAAGAGTAAATATTACTGGATGTGAAATAGAAATAAAACTTAAAAATAATTTCTCAAGATGCTTTTGGCATCTATACAGATTATTAAAACATTTTAAATGGTCTATGACATAATTTTCTCTCTCTCTCTCTCTCTCTCATCTCTCTCTCTCATCTATCTCAAACTATTTCCTCAATTAGGAAATGCCTACAGTGTCTGTATTAGAATATGCCCTGCCTCAGAGGCCCCCGCAGGGCCCAGAAGATGATCGGGACCTTTCTGAGCGTGCTTTGCCGCGGCGGTCCACGTCACCTGTCATCGGGAGCCCTCCTGTTAGAGCCGTCCCCATAGGCACCCCACCTAAGCAGATGGCTGTACCCAGCTTCAGCCAACAGGTACCTTTCATTAACAGGCACTCAGCCCAGGATATTGGGAATCTGGGCAAAATTATTTGGGAAATTGGCGATGCCGGGAGGAGGGTGGAAGTTTGGGGTAGGCATTAGAGTAGAAAGAGAAATAGCCAGTTAGAGGAGAAGTTAGTACAAGCAAGAGACACATTCCCTGATGCCCTTTCCTGGTGCTGCTCCTGGTGCTGCTGCCTATTAAGTGGGGGAGAAAAAGGGTAGTTAAGCACATTTAGCATATATATCCTTTTCAGAGTGTTTTGCTGGCTGCCCAAAACATTGGCAGAGAGGTAACTGAAAGCTGGGGGGAGTGGGAACACTCAGCATTGTCCACATCCCTTTTTACCTTTAAGATATCCCTGCTTTCCCTAGAGCCTGTGCAGTCCTGTTCCATAGACTTTCCTCCACCTGAAACCAGCAGCTGAAAAGGAAGGCCAATTTGGAAGGTATGGGGGGAGGGTGGTGTTGGTATGGCCTAGTTAGGCTCAGTATCCTATGAAATGGTGGAGTCACAATGTATCACAAAAGAGCTGAGCATGGCGGCCATATCACAGGGGCTTCAGAATAGGACTTAGTTAATCCTCCAGCTTTCTTATCATTCCTTCTCCCTCGCTGCTACCAAAATATATCCTCTTGCAGAGAATTTGCAAGTCAGAATATCTGCTGGTACCTCCCTGAGATAGTATGGAAGGGTGGGGATAACTGGAGAATTAGCTAAATCTTCTGCAGTTGCAAGTGGCACGTCGCTTGATGTTTACGAGAGGAAGTAACCAAAGGTTCTTCTGTGAACCCCCAGCCATAGCAATTTGCTTAGAAGTAGGGCTTTGCATTAAGTCCGTGTGTCTACCAGTACTTGAGGGGAGGGAGTGTAGGTGGAGGAAAAACTGACTTCATTGAGTGTAGTTGTGTATATTTTTGTCCTGATAGATCCTGTGTCCGAAGCCTGTCCATGTCCGGCCCCCGATGCCACCACGCTATCCTGCTCCCTACAGTGAGAGGGCGTCCCCAAACCAGCTCTGCAGTGTCCCGGTATGTCACTCTACAACCACATGAGAGCACATGTAGTTTCCGAATGCCACTCGTATGTAGACAGCTCCTAAATAATGTGAGCTTTTCATAATCTCCGTGCTTGAATTTCTAGATCTTACAGTCCCCAGGCCGGAAGACATGGTTCATCATGTTCAGTTGTTGCCTACCTGAGCTTTTTTGTGTCTCTCAAAATCCAAACTCGGCCTGGTCATCTTGTTTCCTGCTGTTTCAGTCCCCATCCTGCCAGTTACTTTCTCAGGTTGCATGAGTGTCGTGCTCCCTGATTTCCAGCATTGCTCTCTCTTGTATTCCTTCCATAGGCAGCTTGACTATACAGTTGGAGCATTTTTATATCCAAGTTTTTTTAGCATTCCTACCAAATTCTCTGTTACATTGATGTACCTATTTCGCAGAATATGTATAACTTTTTGTCCTTTTTTTTTTTCCCTTCTTAGAACTCTTCCCTGCTGGGTCACCCTTTCCCTCCTAGTGTTCCTCCTGTCCTCAGCCCCCTCCAGAGAGCACAGCTTCTGGGAGGAGCACAGGTAAGCCCGAGATTAGTCCAGCTCACGAAGAGCTCCTACTTTCCCGACGTTCCCTAGAGGATGTCCCTCTTTGCCGTTAATCAGTCTCTACTGCCTCTTGATTTTTCCTACATTTTTTTCAAACAAAGTTATCGATGGAAACAGTATTCACTTTTCTGTGGGTAAAAGCAAGAGGATTTGCTGATGAACTAAATCTGAGATCTTGTCCCTCTTTCTAGCTGCCGCCTGGACGGATGTCTCCCAGCCAGTTCGCACGAGTCCCTGGATTTGTTGGCAGTCCGCTTGCCGCCATGAATCCCAAGTTGCTGCAAGGGCGAGTGGGGCAGGTGCTGCCCCCAGCGCCGGGCTTCCGTGCCTTCTTCAGTGCTGCACCCCCAGCCCCACCGCCGCCCCAGCAGCACTCCCCCGGCCCAGGGCCTCACCTGCAAAACCTAAGGTGTGCAGACACAGGCGGCTGTTGACCTGTCATAGTCTTCGAGGCTTAGTGTTAGAGTACGGAGGCCTCGTGAGGTTTGCAGGGGGTGGGTTTTGAGATGTTCTTGGATCCTCAACTTGCCGAACACAGAAATGTTTGACAGCCTCCAGGCATTCTTCCAAATTACATTTCTCTAAAGTCACATGCTTCCTGTGGATATTTACACATTGCTGGTTAATCACCTGTTTTATTTCTTCTAACCTCTCAGGTCTCACTTTATATCCATTTCACAAACACACAGATATATGGTGTGTTATACAAGGTATACAAGGTGCTATGGCTTAACAAGAGTTACCATATGTTAAAGAACAGAGCTACAGATGCTAATCTGGGAGCTAGCTAGGTTGCTCGCTTCTGCTCTGGTTTTATAACGGGTTCAGGTTCCTGCTTCTAGTGAAATTATGTTTATTACATACCATACCATATCATATCAGGATTCCTCAGAGAAACAGAACCTGAGAGATACAGACACACACATATATATATGTATACACATGTATATCTTTATAAAGAAAAGATTTACTTTAAAGAATGGCTAAGGAAATCCGTAGAGCTGGCCCGACAGAGTGGAAATTCAGATAAGAGTTGAATTCGCAGTTGAGTCTGAAATTTGTAGGACAGGCTGGCAGGTTAGAAACTCAGGCAGTACACTGTATGTTAACTTGGATTTAAATACAGTTAAAAAAATAAACAAACAAAAACTCAGGCAGGACTTCTGTGTTCCAGCCTTGAGGCAAAATTTCTTCTTGTCTGGGAAACACCAGTTTTTGCTCTTCATGCCTTCAACTGGTTAGGCGAGGCCCACCCCTATTTTCAAAGGTCATCTTTTTTCTTAATTAAGATTTTTAAATGTTTAGTTATTTTGAAGAGAGCATGTGTGAGCAGGCGAGGGGAAGAGAAACAGGGAGAGAGAGTAACCCAAGCTGGCTATACACTGCCAGTTCAGAGCCCAGCACGGGTCTCTACCCACAGAACTACGAGATTGTGATCTGAGCCGAAATCAAGAGTCAGACACTTAAGCAACTGAACCACTCAGGCACCCCATGTTGATTAATTTTCTTAATTAATCACATCTACAAAATACCTTCACAGCAACATCTAAATTAGTGTTTGACCAAAAAATAACTGGGTACCATAGCCTATGGCCAAGTTGACATAAATTGACAGTCACACATATATATATATATATATTTTTTTTTTTGGCAGCAATTATTTGTTTATTTTTGGTGTGGAATAAAATTTTTTTAATTTTATTTATTTATTTATATCCAAGTTAGTATATAGTGCAATAATGATTTCAGGAGTAGATTCCAGTGATTCATCCCCTATGTATAACACTCACTGCTCATCTCAACAAGTGTCTTCCTTAATCACACATATTTCCAGTGTCTCTCCCAAATAGTTGAAACTGAGCACATTAAATCTTTTAAGAGACCTCTGTTAACAGGAGGAAGAAGAAAAATAGTTACCCTGCTTTACTGGGAATTCACTCAGATTTTATGATCCATCTTCTTAGAAGTTGAGAACTAATCTCTAGAAGACATGTAAAATACAACCGTCTTTTCCTTCTGAAAGATCTGAGAATAGACTTGAACCTTCGTTTGGGTGAACACGTATGACGTTATCCTATACTGACAGCATTCTCTAAACTTTCAAGTCACCAGAACAACAGAATTGAACACCGTTCTCTTTTTCTTCAGATCTCAGGCCCCCATGTTTAGACCAGACACCACTCACCTCCATCCACAGCACCGTCGGCTGTTGCATCAGAGACAGCAGCAGAACAGAAAGTAAGTACTCATCCCGTTCCTTCGTGGTTTCTTAACTCAGCTTTTAGTTTTGACAGTGCTAATTTTTTTTTACTTTATTTATGAATTTTAGAGAGAGCAAGTGGGGGAGGGACAGAGAGACGGAGGGAGAGAGAGAATCCCGAGGAAGCACTCCACTTCCAGCTCAGAGCCTAACGTGGGGCTCGAACCCGCAAACCGTGAGATCATGACCTGAGAGCCAAAGTTGGTCGCTTAACCAACTGAGCCACACAGGCGTCCCCATCAGAAACAATTTCAATCTGATTTTTTTTTAGTCATTTATACTCCTTACCAAGTTCTTACGGTACTCTTAACTACCTGCCTTCTGTTTCTAATCTCAGCTCAGAGGTGACTTTGAAATATAATAATGGCTAGCCTTAACTTCAGTCTTAGGTAAAACCAACAGTCACTCTCTGTTTTTGTCTGTAATTTAATCTTTACTCAGCAAATATAAACGTGTATTTATACAGGCAGCGCTGGCTGTGTAGCAGACTCCGTGGTAGGTTTTGGGGATTAAAAGAAGAACAGGGCATGTCAGAGTCCTGCCTTCATAGACCTGATGCTCTATAATCATTCATATGCAGGAAATAAGAAAAGTAAACATAACTTTGAGGTTTCTTTAACCTTCAGTCTTATGGTTCTGTGTGTGTAATTCCTTTTCACTTTCAAAGAGGCTCTAGAATACTTTTTGCAGGGGAAAAAATAGAGGCTCTTAAAGTAAGACATAACAAGGGTGCAACTTAAAGGAAAAGATTAATATATTCGACTGTGTTAAAATATGAAACTTGTCATGCCTGTAGTTAGCAGGATGGTTTTACATACTTGAGAATTTGTTAAGAGGGTGGCTCTCGTTCATGTGGAATGTCTTCCCACCAAAAAACAAAACAGTGGGAGATCCAGAAATCCTTGTGGACTTTGGATACGTCTGTCACCTCACACGTGGGTGTAGAAAGGGCTCGCATGTGTCCAAACACACAAAATTGTAGACGTTAAATATGCACAGTTCTTTGTGTATCAGTCATAGCTTAGTAAAGCTGATACGATTTCGCTTGCACATGGAATTTAAGAAACAAAACAACAGAGGAAAAAAGAGACAGACTCTGAACTCTAGAGAACGAGCTGGTGGTGCCCAGAGGGGAGATGGGTGGGGGGCTGGGGGGAAAGAGGATGGGGATTAAGGAGAACACTTGTGAGGAGCGCTGAGTAACATGTGGAACTGTTGAACATCGAATTGGACACCCGAAACTCAGAAACAAAAGATTTAAAGCTCACTTATAGTTAAGAAAATACACGATTAAAATTAGATAACCATTTTACATCATCCAACAAGCAAAATTTGAAATATCTCAACAGTGTCCTTGTTGGCAAGAATATTGGTTTTACAGCCTCTTGTGAGAGAATTTGACAGTAAATAATGTCGAAAATGTGGATACACCACAGCCTAGCAGTTCTCCTTTTTGGTGTACACCTACCTGGGTATGCTGTCGACATGGATAAATATGAAAAGCATGATGTTGAATAAGAAGCAGCATGTCCAGTACCACTTACGTAAAACCAGAAGGCCCGCAGAGTAATACTGTGTAGTATTTAAAGATGGACACACAAGTAGTAAGTCTTAAAAACCTTTCAGGGAGAGTGCACACCATGTCAGCACGGTGGTTCCCCTGGGAAGGGAGGGAAGCTGGAATCTAGGATCCAGACGGGGTGCAAGAGGGCCTTCAGCTGTAAATGTGGTGACACTGTTACTTAAGTGTTCCTGTGTAAAACTCTGGGGTTTCTTAGTTAGAACTAAGCACGTTCTGTCCCCTTTTGAAGCGGGAGAGCCTCTCACTATTCACTAAAAGATTTCTATGTATGCAAATTTGGGCAAATAAGTTTTTATTTTCACTAAGTCTTAGTGATGGATAAATGAATCTTTATTTTGGGCTTTTCTCTGTATTTGGAGTATTTCATGATTTTCAACAAGTTAAAAAAGAAGCGTGTAGACTGGGGGTCAGATTGGCCCGTGTTCACATCCCGTTGGCCTCAGGTTGTTGTGTTCGGTGGAAAAACTAAAACCGCCCGCCTCTTAGGGTTCTCGTAGGTCTTAGGCCAAAGCCCACGGGTGAGGGAGCTTAGCACTCCGTGAGGCACTCCGCTCTCCGCTCCTGCCCTCCGCGTGGGTCGCATAGCTCTTCCTTCTCAGGTTCTGTCAGGATTCAATTCTTCTCACTCCTTTTTTAACAAAAGCAAAGTGGAATCTTTTTTTTTTTTACCAGCCCTAGTTTGTTCCTTGTCATTACTGAGGCCCAGGGAATGCCCCGGCTTGGAGTGAGCGCGCTGCGCCCTGTGTTTGTTTTTCAGTCAGCATCGGAGTCTCAACGGTGCAGGAGACAGAGGGAGTCACCGGAGCAGCCATCAGGACCACCTCCGAAAGGACCCCTACGCCAACCTCATGCTGCAGCGAGAGAAGGACTGGGTCTCCAAAATCCAGATGATGCAGCTGCAGAGCACTGACCCCTACCTGGACGATTTTTACTACCAGGTAAGTGACCGTTCAGTCCCTCGTGGAAGCATCGAGACTTCAGTACTGACAGATTTTTCTTCGGAGGTGGTTTTCAGGTGGTTAGAAAGTAACTAAGCACCTTCTGTCCTCTTCAAACGGGAGAGCCTCTCACTATTCACTAAAACGTTTCTGTATATGCTTTTAACTTCTTACAGAGGCTCTCAGACAAATGTTTGTTTCTGTTTTTTTTTTTTTAATTCTTTTTATGTTTTGTTTTATTTCTGAGAGAGAGAGAATGAATGGAGGGCAGAGAGAAAGGAAGACACAGAATCCGAAGCAGGCTCCAGGCTCCGAAGTGTCAGCACAGAGCCAGATGCGGGGCTCAAACTCATGACCTGAGCCGAAGTCGGACGCTCAACTGACTGAGCCACCCAGGTGCCCCTCAGACCAGTGTTTTGAAATAGTTGTTTCAGTTAAGAATATTGGCAGTCTGGACGCCTGATGGCTCAGTTGGTTAAGCATCTGACTCCTTTTTTATTTTCAATGTTTGTTTATTTTTGAGAGAGAGGGGAGGGGGGGAGAGAGAAGGAGACAGAGGATCCAAACCGCGAGATCATGACGTGAGCTGAAGTCGGGTGCCCCACCGACTGAGCTGCCCGGGTGCCCCTAGGCATCAGACTCTTGATTTCAGCTCAGGTCATGTCCCAGGGTCGTGGGATTGAGCCCCATGTTGGGTTCTGCACTGACAGCACGAAACTTGCTTGGGATTTTCTGCCTCCCTCTCAAAAATAAATAAACCTAAAAAAAAAAAAAAAGAATATTGGCAGCTTGTGGTGGTGCCCGAGCAGCTCAGTTGGTTGACCGTCTGACTCTTGATTTCAGCTCAGTCACGATCCCAGGGTCATGGGAACGAGCCCCATGTGGGGCTCTGCGCTGAGTTTGGAACCTGCTTAAGACCTTTTCTCTCTTCCCTGCTTGCTCTCTCCCTCTCTCTCTAAAAAAATTAAAAAATAAATAAAACAAAATCAAACTTAAAAAAAAAAAGATATTGGCAGTCTAAAGGTATTTCCATTGATAATTGGCTTTTCTGAAGGCTGGGATTTTTTGAGAAGTAAACTTCTAGCAGTCTAGCAAAAATTACAGATGGATACATTTAAAGAGTTCAAGCTGTTAACTGCCCCTGGCATAATTCTGTAGCGATAAAGGGCAGCAGTACTTTGGGCTTATATTGCAACTGAAATTGCCTTCTCGTGTGGTAGAATTACTTTGAAAAACTGGAGAAACTGTCAGCTGCTGAAGAAGTGCAAGGTGAAGGCCCTAAAAAGGAGCGCACCAAGCTCATTACCCCTCAGGTGGCCAGACTGGAGCACGCCTATAAGCCAGGTAAGCCCGTATCAGCCAGGTAAGCCCGTATCCGTCGTCCGTACTAGAAGACACTTGACATGCTGCCAATACGATAAAATACACACAACCATGTAGCCAGCTGCGCACAGAGATGTTCGAAACTCCTTCGTAAAGGGCTGTTGTCCTTACAAGCGGAGGGCAGCCTTTCCCGCAGCTCGGCGTGAGTGCTTCAGCAGATCGCTTGTGGATCTTTTAGACTTGAGATTCCGTAACTTTTAAAAATGTGTTATAATTTCTGGTATCCTTATAATAAAGGGGAAATACTTCAGGTTTTTACTATTATTGCAACCCCAAAATGGGAAAGTTAAATTTTAATAAGAGATCGCGTTAGATACATGGGTTTTTGTGCTGCATTGTTAGTCTACGAGGAAAGACCAGAGAGCGTGAAGGGCTTTGGAAGCGGCCCGCCCACATCACGGACTGACTTTTTGGAAACATTTTGTCCTCGCAGTGCAGTTCGAGGGCTCTCTGGGAAAGCTCACTGTCTCCAGTGTGAATAATCCCCGAAAGATGATCGATGCTGTTGTGACATCTCGGAGTGAGGATGACGTAAGTGCCAGCGGAATTGTGCGGGTCCTCACTACCGCTCTGGGGGTCACTGTGGAATGGACTCCGGCAGAATGGGGTCGGGTGTTGTCTACCTGGGAGCATCCCCCCTGGCATGTCCTGGCTCTCTGGTTTCCTGCCCGTGGGCTGGGATCCTAACACCTTCACCTCTAAGGCAGCCAGGCAGGATGGGGGGCGGCAGGAGTCTTTAAACCGGGTAACTGGCTGCAAACAGCATCAGCTCTCTATTGCAGTTGTCAAGATTTCCATTTTCTGTGTGCTCTTGAGATCTTCCCGTGATGATCATCTTCTTTACGGTGTCCTACCATTACCCTTGGCTCCTCCGTAAATTCAGTTTAGTCATTTCTGTGAGTTAATTCATTCAGTTCTCTGACCTTTGTCCAGTTAGTATTGTTTTAGATTAACTTTCGAAGAGTTAGGGTTTTCTTACAGTATTGTTACAAATGGAGCTACATGTACACACTTGGGAAACTATTTTTAACAGAGGTAAGTAGTTCACACTGAATAGTCTTGTCTTTTTTTAGGAGACAAAAGAAAAACAGGTTCGGGACAAGAGACGAAAAACCCTTGTCATAATTGAGAAAGTAAGTTTTAGAATCTGTTGCTATCATTAGTTTCAAATAAGGAGCTGTCAAATGTCTGTGTTCACAAGAAGTGAAAAGTAGGCAGTCGGTGTTTTGTGATTTTAGTTAATGAGCGTATTTTTCTTACACGTCTGCTGTATACCCGAGCACACGAGAAAAGAGTGTGCTGCACCTCCCAGAAAGAACAGTGCAGTTACGATCAGAAGTACCGGGTCTTTGTCCACGCTTGTTCAGTTAGCCACTGAATGTTCCAGGGCAGGTCACCTTTCTAAGAAAATGGGAATAAAAACTACATGGTTCCGTGACCTGTGAGTTAACGTAGTTGACTAAGTCCGTTCACTTGTACTTGGTACCCCTGGATGCTGAGCACTACGCTGGGCGCTAAGGACAGTGTAGACCCACGTAGGCAGCTAATTCGTAAAGCGTAAATACCCTGTTGCAAGACCGTGGCATAACCGGCCTACGAATCACGTCTTCTCCATTTCTAACTGAGCCTGCGACTTGAGGCAGGCTGCTTAACCTTTCTGTGGTGTGCTCATTTTCTTCATCTCTAAAGACGCAGATGATAAGTGGCTCTCACTGGGCTCTGGAGAGTATTTGGTGAATGAGTACATGCGAAGTGCCTAGCACAGTGCCTGGTACCCAGTAGTAAAACGATCGCTGTGTTTAGAAGTATGAGGCCTCACCTGGAGCGGTGACAAACATCATTTTTGTTAGAATGCTCTCTTGCTGCCGTAACATTTGCAAAATGCGTAATCGTTCACTATCATTACCTCCTGGGTTAGAGGTCAAGGAGGGAGAGCAGACAGGGAGGAATTCTTTAAGTTATAGCACTGTTTTTCTGGATTTAAAGGAGCACCTTTTTCCTCCCAGTCTTACTACAGTCAGTTTTCACTCTCTGTCTCTACCTGGGGACCCTAAACTGTGAAGCTGTTTACCTAGTACTCTGGTCCTGACCCAGCATGCTGTGGCCTGCTTTGTGTCTCACTCAGACCTATAGTTTACTCCTTGATGTGGAGGATTATGAAAGGCGGTATCTCCTAAGCCTAGAAGAAGAGCGACCTGCCCTGGCAGATGAAAGAAAGCACAAAATTTGTAGCATGTATGACAACTTAAGGGGGAAATTGCCTGGACAAGAGAGGTAAGAATTGTACGCTTGGAGGGACACGAGGCCAGCTGGACTCCTCGCTCGGCCGACCTCAGTTTCCCACATTTCTGTCTTTTGGCTAACCTTCCTTACCATCTCAGGAAGCTCGGAGTCCATCCTTCCACCCTAACCCAAATGCCATGTCATGTAAAGCATTTCATAATCCTTCCCAGCCAGGAAAAAAATATCTCTTGATTCTGGAGTCATATTTTCAACACCTGCCTAGTCACTGTCTGCCGGGCACCAGAGCCCCAGTGGAGAACGTGGTTTGGATTCTGCGTTTGAGCGTATGAGTTGTACTTGCTTTATGCTTTATTTTAGCATATTCAGCCTCATAATCTTCGTGTATTATCTTTTTTACTGAGTTGAAAAGTATAGACATTTATATTTATACTTCCTCGGGATTTCCATAGAATATGCCTACACTATGGAAGCCAGTCAGTCTTCCAGTGGGGACTAAGCTCCTTAGTGTATCTTTTTATCTGTATCTGTCTCTCCTGCCCAGGATCTTGCTAATGGTAAATGTTCTATAAACCCTAAGTGTTTATTTCATGAATTCAAGAGGACTCTGTCCTGATAACTTCATTTCCCTTTGCTCATTCAAGAGAATTGATGATTAGTCTAAGCTCGGACATACATCAACCAGCACATAAGAATAAGCACTTTCTTTTCAACACACCTTTTATGGAGTCATGTTGACAAGCAACTGGTTGAATAAATGTGGGTTTGTCCATAGCTGGGAATGTTAGGTGGCCATCAAATCGATGTAATTGAAGTATATTTATTGACATAGAAAAATGTCACAAGAATTTATTGAGTGAAAAACAAAGTAACAAAGCCATACGAATTCTATGGGCTCATTTTTTAATGAAAAAAGTATACAGCAAAAAGGTTCTTTAAAAATGATAACTGTAGTAATAAAGTTAACTGTGAAATGAAATGTTTTTATTTCTTTTTTTGCTTATGTAGGTTTTCAGATTTTGGTGTGTTACTGTGTTATTTGTATAGTTAACAGAAAACATAAAGGAAATGAATGCTCGTAGTTTGACCAAGTTTTTTTAACATAATTTGTGAAGTGATGATTTTCTACACTTGTGAAACTTGAAAAATTACTTTTTTTGCTTGAATGTTGGAGAAGTACTTCTCACTGTTTCATGGCACAGGTCATTGTAGGGTAAAAATGAGTACAGTATATTTGTTCAGCAGCATGTAAGCAGAGAAAAAGGATGTCTTGCACCGTTCTTGCTGACCTAAGTTAGCATTTCCTTCTCCTGCAGGCCAAGTGATGACCACTTTGTACAGATCATGTGTATCCGAAAAGGGAAGAGAATGGTTGCCCGTATTCTTCCTTTCCTCTCCACAGAGCAAGCAGCTGACATTCTCATGACGACAGCCAGGAATCTCCCTTTCCTTATCAAGAAGGACGCACAAGATGAGGTGATGACCCCCCCATGTGGGACTTCTTTCTTTGGGGTCTTCATAGTTGATGAGAGTTCTGGAATCCAAATTGCTTTTCCTCCCCTCTCCTCTTCTCTGTTGTTCTGTCTAGCCTTTGGCAGTAGGATTTGATTATTTAAAGCAAAACTTTGCTCCAGGCCTGTATTTTTAATCCCATTTTTGCTCCAACAGACCAAGTTCCTAAACTGAGGAAAGCAATAATCCCATTTTATTCGAAGCAGTTGCAAAAGTGTGTTGTGTATCAGAATATCTTGGGGAGCAGATAATTCAGATCTACTCCAAACATGCTGACCCAGAATTTACAGAGGAAAGATCCGGGCTTTTGTATCTATAACGCGGGTCCCCAGGTGAATCTGATGCTCGTGAAAATTTGCAGACTCGTGGTCTTGGTTATTTTGCTGGATGTAAAGAACCACTCATTGGGCGGTTATCAAGACTGAACGTTCAACCGTAGACTTAGTTGAATGGTATCCCACAGGAATCAAGCCAGTGCTTGTAACTTACAATTGTCATGATCTAAACTGGGTGGGAATTTGCAGTGCCGGGCGGCTCAGTCAGTTAAGCGTCTGACTTCAGCTCGGGTCATGATCTTGCAGTTAGTACATGGGTTCGAGCCTGGCATCAGGCTCTATGCTGACAGCTCAGAGCCTGGAGCCTGTTTGAGATTCTGTCTCCTCTCTCTGCCCTTCCCCCGCTCACACTTGTCTCTCTCAAAAAAATGAACAAATATTAAATTTAAAAAAACTTTAGACTGGAATTTGAAGCATGATTTTGCAGTTTATGTTAACTCTTGGTAAGAATTGCTCCTTGCTTATCCTTGTTGTAACACTCGAAAGATTAGCAATGTTTAGAATGATTCAGAGCAAGAAATTGATAAGGGTAGCACATAGGGCAATATGCACATAAGTGCAAGGTTCAGAATGTTAGAATTTCTGAGTGAGCCTGTTACAATAGACTGTGAGTTGATTAATAACAATCTGGTGATGGGCCGCAGAAAACATGATGCCAGGATACCCTGTAAGTGGTGTGGCGTGAAAGAGTTGAAAATTATTTCTTCTGAAATAATAACAGTTAACACTTTCTGAGTTGAAAAATTCCTTCTGAAGTTGTAGCACCTGCAGAAGAAATTAATGCAAAGTGGAGGCTTCATCATCAGGAAAAGTGAAGTGGGATGAGACAAAGACATTTTTTAAAGATTTCAAGAAGCAAAAATGAATTGGAGTAAAGTTTAAGAATTTGAGGTTTATCCTCAAAAATCAAAGCGGGATTGCTCTAGGCCATGAGGTGGGCAACTCAGTCTTAGAGGAACACATCAGTGGAAGCAAGTTTGGGAGAGCTTTATTCCTTCAGCAGATATTTATTGAACACCTCTGTGTAGCAGGCACTATTTTAGGTCCAGAAATAGAGCACCTAGAGCTAGGTCCTGGGAGCCAGGAATTCAAAGATGCTTGTCTGAGTGGAGGTACCTGCTAGTGAGGGAAAGTTGGTTAGCTGCAGAGGCTGAGTTTTTACCTGTATGAGTTAAAGAGTCATAGACCACTTCTCCAAATTCCACTTCTTGAAGTAATAACTGGCAGCTCTGAGGCATAAAATATACAGGGTAATCCCGGAATATCTTGTGCCAGAAAGTAAGGAAGCTGAGAGATTACTGAGGTCCCATGTAAAACTGCACAAATCAAACTGAAGGGGCTCCTATTAGCCAAAAATGGGATAATTTGCATCAGAAGGAAAATTACAGGAATAGATTGAAACATATTAAATATTTTTAATGAGTTCTTAATGATACCAAAACATATATTAATCACCTTCAGAGATTGCTAGGCCATCCAGAACTCATTATTTTGAAAACGGGTAAATTTTGAAAGAATCAAACCTTTATCCTGCCTTTCCATTACAACCAAATGTCATGGTAACCAGAAAGTTGATAACAGAAAGTTCTTCATAGAAGAATTTCAGCTAATAAATGCAAAAGAAATGATAAAATTAGAAATTCATCACTTCACAATCCCTAATAACACAGCCAGTCAGTCTGGACAGCAGTGCCTACTGGTGCAAAAGGCATTAGGTAGCAGGTGGATGGGCAACTTTACAGTGGTTGGGGCAGCAGACAGCTGGTCACTAAGGGGGATGACCACACACGGTGCTTCTTGACATGATGCAGGAGAAGGCACACAAGTGTTCTTGCCCTCGCCTTCCCCCAGGGAACTTAAATCTGATTTAATGAAATCTCTGATTCTAACCGTTGGTTTTTATTGGGAAGACAGAGGCTAGTAGAAGCTGTTAAGTGACCTCACAGAGGTGCAAGTAGTCAAATCAAATCCAGACTATGGGACAGATGAGCCAGTTGCTTCAACAACTAAATAACCGAAGAAAAGGAAACAGGCAGTGGGCAAAGGACCTATTCACAGATTTCTTTCTATTTCCTTTCCTTTTTTTTTTTTTTTTTTTTTTTTTGAGCACAAGCAAGGGAGGGGGGATATAGAGCCCATGAGTGAGATCTTGACCTGAGCCAAAATGAATCGTCAGACACTCAACCGAGCCACCCACGTGCCCCCCGCCGCCATTCACAGATTTTAAAAGCCTTACCAGCCAGATGTAATGTACGGGTCTTGTTGGAATCATGATTAGAATAAGTCAACTGCTAAAAGACATTTTTTGAGACAAGTGGAGAAATTTGAATTTGGAGGAGAATTAATTTTGTTAGGTGCCATAATACAGCGAGAGATCTTGTTAGAGATGCAAACTAGAGTATTTATGGATGAAATGATTTAGGAGGAACATAGATTTAATAAGATTGGCAGGGTGTTGACGATTTAATTATTGTCGAAGCTGGGTAATGGATACATAGACTTCATCGTACACTTGTTCATACCTTTCTGTATGATTAAAACTGCTTTCCTTGTTAAAGCTTTGTTTATTTAGACTAGTAGATCACAAATAGGCTACTCTTGAATGCCATCCTTGAAGGCCGTCTGAAGTAACACCGGCCATCACTCTGTATACCGTGGGCGCTGAGTGCTGGGAGCACCTTGGAGTTCCTTGCCTGCGTTAGAACCTAGTTCTGTTGGTAGCGCTGGTTTTTCACCTTCCAGTCAGGGCCTCGGGATGGAAAGGAGTGAACGACTCGCAGGCCAGAATTCGGCAGCCTGGGGTTCTGGTTCTTTCTGTTAGCTATGTCACTCTGAACACTGAGCTCCTTTTCACTTAGCCGGTCTGATCTGTGAAAGTTAGATTATCATTTCTCCATTTCCTCACTGAGCTTTTGTAAAGATCAAACAAGATCCAGTGAAGTCTGAAAGTACTTCTGGGTAGTTCTGAGGATTCTGGATTTACCTGTCTCAGAGTGCTTCTCACGGAATAATGAAAGTGCCCGTGTACTTGTGACTTCCCACTTAGCCTTAGATCCCTTAAGGTCTGTCCCGTTTACCACCTCATTTTAACCCACAGTGTCTGAGACCTCGCAGGCATTTCAGTATTTGTGGAATTAATTAAAATACTGATGTCTTATCATGGATCTTGCTGTTTGAGAAGTGATTTTACACCCTTGGTTCACACAAGTCATGGTTCCTGTGCAAATTGGGTTTTAAAAAGTTCTCAGTAGACACCTCCTAATCCATTGTTAAGACCCAGTAGTACCTGCTAGACTCCTCAGCCCTTTTTTATTACAACTTGCCTGAGGCTGTGAGTGCGCAGCTGAGCACCCCCTCCTGTCCGCGCTCGCTGACGCCTCAGTTGCCAGGATGTAATGCTTTCCTCTGTTTTTTGTAGGTGCTGCCATGCTTACTGAGTCCCTTCTCCCTCCTGCTCTATCACCTTCCGTCAGTGACTGTCACCAGCCTTCTGCAACAGCTAATGAACCTACCTCAGAGCGCAGCCGCGCCGGCGCCCTCTAACCCTCACCTCGCTGCTGTGCTCCAGAACAAGGTGCTCGTGCCCTACCGTGGCCTTGAACTTTGCCAGCCTTCTAAATTTGAGTTGTAGATACAAAGAATGGCTGCTGCAGCTGTGGCAACTTGTAAAAGAAAGGCTTCTTTCAGTCAGAAGTTACATTGAGCTCCTAGTGACAGAGGCTAGAAAGAACGATGGTGTCGACAAAGTGGGGTTTTCTGTATCTCACCAGGAGCAGGTCTGGCGTGGTGTCCACGCTGTCCTCAGGGACTCGGGCTCCGCACCAGTTGTTGAATTCAAGGTTCCACTTTGCATCAGGAAGAGAGGGGCTTGCAGAGGGGGCCACACAGTGGATATCTGCTGTCTGCCTGCCTTGTTTGGACCTGTTCCAGGAGTCCTAACCAACAACCTCAGTGGCCAGGTTCTACTCGCCTGCCACGTGCACTGTGGAGAAGGCTGGAAAACCTCTCTCAGTTCGCAGCCGTGTGAACTCAGATAGAATCAGGGTTCTCACATGAGGACGAGAAATACTGGGTTGGCAATCACACTCTTGGTCAGGAGACTAAATAGTAGACATCCCATTTCGTATTTCATTTACGTCGGCTTGACGATCCAGAGATGCGCACGGGAAGCCTAACATAGAAGAGGGGACGCGAGCTCTCAGCAGGTTTCCATTCCTTGCCTGCCATTTTCTAGGCTTGTGACAGCCAACAGATGATTTCACTTTGCTGAGCCCGTTTCCTGACCTGGAAGTGGAGGTGATGAGGTCGATTCCAGAGCTGTCCTGTCACTCAGATGAGCTCACGACTGTGACCTTCAGTGTCATGCCTTTCCACAGTGGGCACGTGTGCTGGCAGAGGGAGAGAGTAGTGTCAAGGCCTCCATCCCCCTTGCACGTGAAAACCCGCCAAAGCGTGACTGAAGGCAGTACATCCTGGCCAATAGGTGACAGTGCTTCAGGGGCCAGAAGGTGGGGGTTCTGGAGTGATCGCTTACGGGCCTTCCACGTTATTCGGTCTGTGGGTTTTAACGTTGATAAAGGTGATAGGAAACCATGGAGTCCGACAGGAGTTGATATGTGTAGCCCAGTGTCATTTTTCTGACAGTGACACAAAGGTTGTCCTCTGTGAGGTAAACTCAGAAAGATGGGATTCCCTTCAGATCCATCACACCTACGACTCTTACATTTAACCTCATAGCACATGCCTCCATTCATATTTCATTCTGTGCCCCTTCAGACCACACGTGTCCTGCTGTTACTGCCCACCCACCGGATAAAACAAATCTAATGAAACAGATCTTTAATCTCTAAAGCCTGTTGCAAAATTAGAAACGTGGATATATCGTGTATCCTTTTTCGGTTTTTAAGGTCTTGTCTAAGCCATTGTATGTCCACTAGGTGTATTCTTTGTTAAGGAAAGTTTTTAAGACATTTAAGGAAATCTCTTCATATCCTGATCATTTCAGTTACCTTTCTTTGTATATTTCCCACCAGTCTTAACTTTTTTTTTTTAATTCAAAATCTCGTAATCTATTTAGTGTTTTTTTCTTACCTTTTCTGTGAACTTTAATTTTCTGTATCCAAGTTTGTCTTTGATTTTCTTTTTTAACCCATTTCAGTTTTAGTAAACACGAGAAAATCTAACCCAGATATTATCCATGGCAGGGAATCATTAGCTTCTCTCACGGTGTGGGGCGGGCGGGGGGGAGGAGAGGGTGCTCAGTGCTGGGCCCCAGGACTTCCCCTCTCGTTGAGGATGACCTGCTGCTCTGCCGGAGGAAGAGCCGGGAGGACTTGGTCTCCCGGTTCAGGGTCATCTGATGTTCGCCCCGTTTCACAGCACAGTGGTGGAGTCCTTTGATCTGGTGCTGTTCCCCATCTAGTGCTGGCTTCCCTTTGGTGGTGGTGGAGGACTGGATGCGGTGCTGAGTTTGAGTCCCTCTGGTTGTCTCTTGTAGTTTGGCCTGTCACTGCTCCTTGTCATCCTGAGCCGTGGGGAAGACCTACAGAGTTCAGACCCTGCTACAGAATCCTCACAGAGCAACCAGTGGTCAGTCGGGGCTGGGTTTCTCCTTTCACAATCTTGCAGAATAATCTTTTATTCTTTTTCTCATATTATCTCTATCGGTTCTTACCGGTTTACCTTTCAGGACGGAGGTGATGTTCATGGCGACCCGAGAACTTCTGCGGATTCCCCAAGCAGCCCTGCCCAAGCCAATCGCGATACCCACAAACCTGGTATCCCTCTTTTCTCGCTACGTTGACCGACAGAAACTGAACTTGCTGGAGACAAAGCTGCAGTAAGTTTGAAACAGGAGAGTTCCACATCTTACTAAAGTTGGCACTTTAGAAGTCACGAGGAGGTGATCAGGGGCCTAGGACTGAATGTAGTAGAAGACGGTAGAGACGCGTATCAAATCTCTAAGCATCTGCCAGATACCAGGCCCTGTACCGGGAGCACCAGCACCCTCAGAGGTCACTGAATAAGGGTAGAGAGAGGTCGTGGGTGTTCTGTTACGAGAATTCTAACAAGGGTGTGACTTCGATGCAAACGATTCCTTCTGTTTTAACTCATTTACACAAGTTTCCTTTCTCTCTTTCTTTATACCCATAGGCTAGTTCAGGGGATACGATAAAAGATCTCCACATGTGTCCTGTACCTCCTTTTGGCTGCCACCTGCACTGCCGCCATCACAATGGAGTGTTTTTTAATGAGGGAGGGAAGGTAGCTTATTCCCCAAAGCGTCTTGTGGGACCGATTCCTGTTCACAGGGGTCGTCTCTGAATGCCAGGTATTTCCCCACTGCTCTGTGAAATTTGGCCGGGTGACACTTCTGCTGGTTTCTTCTTACCTTCTGTGTTACAATTCTGCATGTTCTGCTCTCCCTCAAGTCGTCTCAGTTTTGCATTTTCTTTGCCCTAGAGACACAAATATAATCTCTCCCTTTGTCCCACCACCACTGCTCCAGATCAGAGTAGACTGTAGCCTGCCAAAGGGTTCCTTCCCTCCTCCTGTTCAAGTCTTCTTTCGTTGCCCCATATTAATACGACTATAGGAGAACCAATTAAGTAGAAACCAATATGTACACATATGCGCGCACACCCCTTCTTCACATGTTCCTGTGGTCTCCAGAGGAGCCTTAAAGAATGAGTTTTAGATTGAGAAATATGTAGTCGACACGTCCCTCTAAAAACAAACCAGCTGATGTATTTTTAATCTGTTCCTAGTCCATCCTGTAATTAATTTGGTGGGTTCTACTTGTTTTAATACAAACGCAGGGTATGCAGCACGCTAATAAAATCAGAACTCTTAATTGGCTGACACCCAGCTCTAGGCTGAGAAGTCCTGTCTCTCGTCCCCGCCGTACTTCCTCTGTGTCTGTCCACCTCAGTGAAACCGCACACGGTTAATTAAGCCCTTCTCCCGCTGCTATGGCAGCGCCTTGGGGCCTGTCCCCTCCACGACCCCACAAGGTTGCCCCCGATGAAACTGACGAGAGCCTGCTTCCTCAGCGTAGTGTTTGCACACTCGCTCTGTCTTCCTGAGACAACTTCAGTAAGCCATGCTTTTCCTTCCCTCTTACCCGTTTTCATTTGGTGTCATGGGTAGCAGCCTCCAGCGGTAGCCACGGAAGTGGAGTTTGGCTTGCTTTGCTCTGCAGGCTCCTCCACGCCACGGACACAACTGCCGTCCTTCCCCTTCACCTCCAGGCCCCCACTCCCAGGCAGCCAGGGGTCTGGCTCTGCATCCCGGCGGGACAGCCCGCCGTGGCCCCTGGCTCCTGCTCCTGTCCCGCACAGCAGCCACGCAGGATGAGGGGTTTGATCCCGAGTGACGACAGCCTCAAGGCAATTAAATCAGAGTCCGTTTGTCATGACTGTCCTGATACCCTTCTTGCTCTTCTCACCTTTTCAGATGTTAGCGGGGGGACAGGTTATGATATTTAAAGAGAATCAACATTTTGCACATACATGTACCGTACAAGCATAGAGCCCTCTGCTATAACTGGCTGTCCTCGCTCTCTGTCTGTCTGTCCCTGTTCCAGAGCCCCGGCCCCACCAGCTGCAATGCAGTGACGTGACCCAGCTTCCCTCTGCCCTCACCTGCTGACTGTGTCCCCCGTGCGCCTCTCGTCCCTTCCCCTCACAGCTGAGCAAGTGAATACTTGACTTTCCTTTCTTTCTTTCTGTGCTTTATCTTTTTCTTTTGGTTCTAATTAATAAAAATTAAAGTTTCTAAATTTACATTTTTATAGGGTATTGTAAATAAAAACAAATTGTATACTTGAAAAACTGTGTGCCCATGTTTCTGCTGCTTGTTACTTGTCTGAATTTGTATGATTTCACGTGTGTCCCCAGCCCATTGAGACGGACTGGCAAACCTCTCGGCCTTGGGGACTGGTGAGCATTTTACTTGTTTAATGTTGTAAGAGACACAGCAAAGTTCTTATGTTTACATGGTAACTTATCTTGAAAAAGCTAGGTGCTTTGGAGTCCTCTCCTGCACACCCTTTCACTGCAAACCAGGGTTCTGCACCGTAGTGGGCACACCAGTTCGTCTGCATCCTGTGACTTCAGGAGGTTCCGTGTGGCCCAGTTTGGCCTAAAGCTGCTGTGGCCGTCAGCTCCGACTTAACATCACTCAGCTCGCCGCCTCAGAGGAGACGGAGAAGAGTTGGCAGTTCTGTGTAGTAAATCTGTGTTAACTATTTCAGACTTCGGGTCTTATCCCCGGACCAGAGACTCCGCCGTCTCCCCTTGCTCCCCTCCTCGTGGTGTGAGCGCTAGACTCTCCTTCACCATATCGTCTCACAAGACTTTCAGGATCAAGCGATTTCTGGCCCAAACGCAAGAGCAGAATCCTCCCAGTCCTCACTGGGTTTGTGTGAAAACTGGCAGCAAAAGCACATAGCCCCAGGAGCCGTCGGAGAAGCAGGCCGAGGCCCGGAGGACCGTTGTGGGAGGCAGCCCGCAGGTGCGTGCTGCATCAGGCCGAAACCGCCACCGCCGTCTGGACCGCTCTGGTCTGTGCTTCCACACTTAGTTGCTTGGTTCAGTAATAACCAGTGAGACATTTTGTTCGGGGAGAAAAACTTCAGCAAACGAAGAAATGTGAAAGGATAAAACTTTTAAGTGATAGGGAAGCCTTCAGCTTTGTTGGGCAGCGCCTGTTCCCTGAGGACCGGACAGGCTCCTCGAGGGGAACGAGCTTGCCCGAGCTGACGCAGCCAGTGCGCCGCGGAGCAGGGGACTCCGGGTGTTCTCGCTGCCTGCCGGACCCTCTAAGGCTGCGTCTGGGGAACACCTCCTTTCCCCTCTTAGAAAGAGAACGTCCAGGCCTCGCCCAATGGCCCCGTGGTGTTACAGGCTGGGCGCCCTCACGTTCCAGAAGACCGCTCAGGATGCGGGAAGGGAGGCTTGAGAGAGCCTGTGGCCTACTTGCCCCCAGCTGAAGCTCCCAGGCCGCGGGGACTTGCCTCCCAGCCCCTGCCGGTTAGCGGAAAAGCCAAGAGAGGCGCTCAGGCTTGTAGGTTCTCTGTTCCTCTCCAGATTACAGTCTGCCACAGTCAGAAATGCGGGCCCTCGTCCAGAAAATACATTGTTGCATTTCTTGGGAGAAAAAGACTGAGTTTCAGAAATGTGTTCCTACTCTATGAAAGGAACAATAGCTTACAATAACTCCTGACTTTTAAGTCGTAGTGTGTATGAGAGATTGTTCTAGGTGCTTAGAAAGTCATTTTTAAGACTCTGAGCGACCAGTAAAAGCAATTCTTAACCTCCATGTTAATGTATGTTGACAACAGTCAGATTACATGATGCACTGAAATAATTGACGACAATGGGGCACACAGCTAAAAAATGACATCAGTGAGTGTAATCCTGTAAGAAAAAGAAGACTCCGGCAGCACCCGGGTGGCTCAGTCGGTTGAGCAATGGGCTTAAGCTCAGGTTCTGATCTTGCGGTTGGTGAGTTCAAGCCCCATGCTCAGCCTGTCAACACAGAGCCCACCTCAGAACTTCTGTTCCCCTCTCTCTGTCCCTCTCCTACTTGCACTCTCAAAAATAAAACATTAAAAAAAAAACGTTAATAGATCATACACTTGTGAATAATAATTTTTATAAAAGAAGGGGCATCTAGGTAGCTCAGTCGGTTAAGCGTCCAACTTCAGCTTAGGTCATGATCTCGCAGTTCATGAGTTCAAGGCCCACATTTGGGCTCCGTGCTGACAGCTCACAGCCTGGATGGAGCCTGCTTCGGATTCTGTGTCACCCTCTCTCTCTTTCCCCTTCCCCACTCACACTCTGACTCTCTCTCTCAAAAATAAACATTAAAAAAAATAATTTTTACAAAAGAAAATGCAAGTGAGTAATATTAAGTTCACCTCCACTCGTATAAAAAATACTTTTTTACCTATCAAGTTAGCAAAGTCTTTTAAAATAACGCTAGTGAGAATTTGAGGCAGCTACTCATACTGGTAGACTAAATTACATTTCTGAAGTGCTTTGGCAATATGAAGAGCTTCAGAGGTAGTCATAGCCTCTGAGTAATTCCCTGGGCTCTAGAAATCTAAGGAAAGGTTCCAAAGGAATGATACTAACACATTATTTATAATAGAAAAATTAGAAATAACCTGAACATCCAGTCTCACAGTAATGGTTGGGTAAGTGATCATCCATGTGTCATGGACGATTAGAAAAGCAGAATATTTAATCATGGGAAGACATAGTATTGGGGGGAAAACAAAGTATATACGCTTTGAACCCAATTTTTAATTTTTTAAAAATTTTTGAGAGCATGAGTGGGGAAAGGGCAGGGAGGCGGGGGGCGAGGGGGACAGAAAATCCAAAGCAAGCTCTACGTTGAGAGCAGTAAGTCTGATGTGGGGCTTGAACTCATGAACCATGAGCTCATGACCTGAGCTGAAATCGGACACTCGACCAATTGAGTGCCCCCAATTCTTTTTTCTTTTTTTTTTAATATTTATTTGAGAGAGAGAGAGAGAGAGACAGCGTGTGAGCAGGGGAGGGGCAGAGAGAGAGGGAGACACAGAATCTGAGGCAGGTTCCAGGTTCTCAGCTGTCAGCACGCAGCCCGATGCAGGGCTCAAAGGCAAAAGCCACGAGATCACGACCTCAGCTGAAGTCAGACGCTTAACTGACTGAGCCACCCAGGTGCTCCTGGCCCCCTCGCCATTCTTTTTTTAAAGGATTTTTTTTATTATTTCCGAGAGAGCATGCAAGCAGAGGAAGGGCAGAGGGAAAGAGAGCGAGAATCTTAAGCAGGCTCCATGCTCAGCTTAGAGCCCAACTCAGGGCTTGAACTCACGACTCTGGGATCATGAACTGAGCCAAAATCAAGAGTCAGATGCTCAACCGACTGAGCCCCCCAGACTCCCCAGATCCAATCACTTTTTAAAGGAACTGCATATATAATGAAAGGATAATGGGAGGGGAGGGGATGTTCAGAAAGGTTATAGGTGTCTGTCTCTAGGTGGTGGGAATACAGGAAACTTCTTTTTGCTTTTCAGTATTTTCCAAATTTTCCATAGAGAGAGAAAACACATTACTTATATTCTTAGCAGAAATATTTTTTTTAATGTTTATTTTAATTTTTGAGAGAGCATGAGTGGGGGAGGAGCAGAGAAAGAGGGAGGCAGAATCGGAATTAGGCTCCAGGCTCTGAGCTGTCCGCACAGAGCCTGATGCAGGGCTCGAACCCATGAACCGTGAGATCATAACCTGAGCTGAAGTCGGACGCTGAATGGACTAAGCCACCCAGGCGCTCCAGGAGAAATATTTTTAAGGAAAAATTGCTTTTGGAGAGTTTATTTAACATGTGAAAATACTAAGAATGCAAATGTTAAGTGTAAAATTGGTTCTGTATATGTATGTATGTGACTTAATCTCTACAGAGGGAAAAAGTGGGAAAAAGAATATCATCAAAGGTGACAAATTAGCTGTGGTGACCCTTAAGGGGAGGACTATGGGGGGCTGGAGGGTGGGAATAGTTGTTCCTTTTCCATATTTTCCATATTGTCTTCAGGGAACATGTATTGCTATTATAACCAAAAGAGCGATTATTCTCTAAGCTAAAAACAGTACTAGCCTTCTATTTCTAGTGAGAAAATAAGTTACAGAGGGCAAAAGCATCTGATCTAGTTGTGCTTGACTTAAGAGACAAAGCATTTGACTTTGTAGCACATGAATGTGCAAGGGGTCTGGAAAGGTCATGTGAGAACAGGGCCGTTACCCTGAGATGTGTAGTCAGGTATTAACGTAGCTCGGTAAGTAAGATGGTTTGCCAGTTGAGGGATCCAAGACCGTTTTTGATAAATCCAGGCTCTGTCTTCTAGGAAGTTTCCAGATTTACAGGAAATTACACTTTTTTCAAACTAACCTGGATCAAGAAGGACCCCAGCTCCATCTCCAGGAAGATCTTTCGGAGTACCTGGCGGCTCAGGTGGCTTTGGCTCAGGTCGTGCATGCTCTCATAGTTCGTGAGTTCGAGCCCCGCATCAGGCTCTGCGCTGACATCGCAGAGCTTGCTTGGGATTCTGTGTCTTCCTCTCTGTCTGCGCCTCCTCCACTTGCTCTCCCTCTCAAAAGAAATAAAAAAAAAGAGAGAGAGAAGAAAGAAAGAACGAACGAACGAAAGAAAGAAAGAAAGAAAGAAAGATCTGCTTTCATATAAGTGTCAGCCAGCTGGCTTGCCCTGAAATTGCCCCGTCCATCATTAGGAAGGCCAATAGTTGGTCTGAGAGTTGTGGGTTATCGTTAAGCTGGTTATCGTTAAGCTCATTAGGAAGGCCAAGACATGACTTTCTGAATTTGATACAGAGAACTAGGTGCCATCTACCAACTGCATGAGAACTCAAAGCAGAGAGGTGAAGGCAACTGACACTTTTCCTCTGCTCCCAATTCTGTTTTAATATAGTAATGTTGAGAAACTACCATGTGAGGTTCTTTTTTAATTTGTTTTTTAATGTTTATTTATTCTTTGAGAGTTGGGGAGAGAAAGAGCACAAGCAGGGGAGGGGCAGAGAGAGAGAGACACAGAATCCAAAACAGGCTCCAGGCTTTCAGCTGTCAGCACAGAGCCCAACACGGGGCTCAAACTCACAGAACTGTGAGATTGTGAGCTGAAGTCAGATGCTTAACCGACTGAGCCACCTAGGCAGTCTCTACCATGTGGGTTTTTAAGAAGCAAGTCTTCAATCTGAGGAATCAGTTAAAACCACCTTATAGCATTGTTTCGACCTTTTTTCTTCGCCCAGCAGGAGGACAGCTGTGAATTGTCTGCCGGTCTTTTACCAGCCTCTGCTTTGCTTTTTATTCTGTGAACATTGCACATAAGGCTATCCTGAGGAGCTTGTCACCTGCCATTCAGTGTCACCTGCCATTCAGTGTGATTCTGAGACATTACCCTAGATCAGAGCTGAGGACTGGGAAACATGCAGAAGGGAGCTAGGTAGAATCAGTGACGTGTGTACTTGGCTGTGAATACCCAATCTTAAATTGCTTAGATGTTAAGCCAATCTAAAGAACCAGAGAAATCTACATGTAACTCACACAGGGGAAGTATCTCGAATTCCATGCCCCGGAAAACATATTGCTAACAGTTTAGTATATGGTCCTCCAAGTGATTTCTCTATGCATATGCGTACAGAATTAGAATTATAACTGTTTTTACCGTTCCCCCCCCCATAATACATCATGGGCATCTTCCTGCATCAGATGTAAGAGCTACCCTTTCTTTTTCATGGTTGCATATTGTTCCACGGCATGCTATCTACCATAATTTACTTAACTGCTCCCCTGTTAATGGGATTCCATCTTAAGATAGTTTATGTCAATCATTGTTCATCCAACAATGAACAAAGGTAACCCCCCAATATCACCTTACAGTTATTTTCTGGTGTAAAAGAACACTCATACTCATTTTCTGATCTGTCCTCTCTATACGGTACAGCACCAAAACCGTATGTAGCCCAGAAGACTGGCCGGCCGGTAGGGGCTAACCACACTGGGATTGAAACCTTAAGTTTTAAGCTGTGCATCTAGTGTCCTGGCCACAAGAAGGCTCCTGCACCTGGTCCATGCTTTATACAGGAGCAGCCGAAAAGCTACAAACATCTTAAGGACACATCTGCAAAGTCTTCTCATGGGATTTTAATGGCTTCAATCTCAGTAGCAAATCAAGAAGCTGCCTCTGAGTCTTGTCAAAAAAGGGGGTGATTCAGGTTGCACTTATCGGGGTCACTTGCCTTATGTAAGGATCAGAGTTATAGCCGTC
Organism: Paguma larvata; assembly: GCA_030068075.1. NCBI lineage: Eukaryota > Metazoa > Chordata > Mammalia > Carnivora > Viverridae > Paguma > Paguma larvata. Next base: position 101,730,986 of record CM057831.1, on the reverse strand, counting down.
AAGCACCTGTATGGCCCCTTAGTGTAATAAGTTAGTCTGCCTGTGTGGGGGCCTGTTTCAAACTACGTTGTCACTCGCCGTATCCCAACATCTCTTAGGCCAGGAACAAGTTGACAGTATAAGGCAGGCGAGCACTCATAACGCTGAGTTGCTGCAGGTGCGGTGCTGACAAAGACGAACAAAGAAAGACCCAGCTCTGGTGCAGCCTAGGGTCTCGGGGGTTCCTGGTAGGTGTCGAGAATGATGGGAGGATCGCACTTCAGGCAGTGGGCCGGACAGGCCTTGGTGAGCGTGTACCCTGTGAGTAGGTGCATGAATAATGAGAAGAGAACAGCCATGCAGAGGGCTCCGAGGAGCGTCCTGAGGCAAAGGAAGATCTCCAAGCTCCTGAGAAGAGAATGAGCAGTTCGAGGAACCGCAGAAGGCTGATGCGTCTGGAATGAAGTGGGGGATGGAGGGACCGCACAGGGCCTCGAAGGGATTTGCTCTCATTGCAACGGGAAGACTTCGCAGAATTTTTAAGGAGAATCTCGCACAAAACACGATCTGATTTATGCTTTTGAAAATCACCGCAGTGCGGAAATGGAAATAGGGAGGGCCTCACAACGCTCTTCCTGGTCTGCGGAAGGCTGGGCCTTGAGAAGGCAAAGTGAATGAGGGAATCAGTTTTTAACATTAGATTTAGGGCAACGCTTACCTTTGGGAGTGTTTAGGGGAATGGGATTCAGATAAAGATTTAGGAAATGTTTGTTTTGTACTCATGCTGGGTGGTAGATGGGTGCGTGTTAGTTTTACCATTCATGCTCCACAGTTTTTATTCATCATGCATCTTGTGTCTCTTAGCAGTGTCTCTTTCAAAACTCCCATGCTGGAATCCTAACCTCCAGGGCCTCAGAATGTGATTGTATTTGGAGAAGGAGTCTTTAAAGAGTTTAAGTGACAATGAATTCATTCAGGTGAATGCTAACCCGATATGACTGTCCTTTTAAGAGATTAGGATAGGGCGGGGCGCCTGGATGGCTCAGTTGGTTAAGCACCGACTTCCGGCTCCAGTCATGATCTCATGGTTATCTCATGGTTCGTGGGTTCAAGCCCTGTGTCAGGCTCTACGCTGACCACTCAGAGCCTGGAGCCTGCTTTGGATTCTGTCTCCGTCTCTGCCCCTACCTGGCTCGCTCTCTCTCTCTCTCAAAAATAAATTAACATTAAAAGCATTTAAAAAGAGAGAGAGAGAGAGTGATTACGATAGGGCACCTAGGTGGCTCAGTTGGTTAAGCATCTGACTTTGATTTCAGTTCAGGTCATGATCTCAGGGTCGTGCGATCCAGCCCCACAGGATCAGATCCTCTGTCCCCCTCCCATGCTCCCTCTCTCTCTAAAAAAATAAAACACACCCAAAACTTAAAAAAAAGAATGACTACCTCCATTCTTTCCTACTCTAACTCCTTCCCCAGCCCCCGGAAGAGTTCATCCCTGTTTGAAACGGGTTACACTGTTGTGCCCGAATTCTCGAATACCCCCACAAGAGACCACCAGAGTCGAAAGTCAAAGCCAAGTGGCAAGGGTCATTTTATTTCAGGATCGATACCGGTCCTTTCGCATACCGCTGCCAGTATGCAAAAAGGCCTCGAACATGGTTGGTACAGCGTTTTTATAGACAGAGACAAATAGTATAGGAAGGTTTCAGGTTATAGGGTGACTGATTGGTCGATATTTGAAATACGAACATATGCTGCCCTCTGATTGGAGTTTCTTTGTTTGCTCTTTGGCGGGAAGTCTCTGTCCGTTATGTGAAAAAGTTAGTTATTTATCCTAATACATATCAGAAAAGGGGGAAGGGGAAGCATGTGAGGGAAGCAAGGCACTCAAGCTAATGAATGTCCGAAAGGTGAAGGGGAAGAATGTGAGCAAAGCCAGTTACACAAACTAATGCATGTCATAAAGGGGGAAGGGGAAGAATGTGAGGGAAGCAAGGTTACACAAGTGAGAAACGCCAGATACTCAATCTAATTTATAACGAGCAAGCAGGGTTACAGAAGCAAGAAATGCCCGTTACTCTAACTAATACATGTCAGACTAGACTCAGAAAAAGTTTTACAATGTTTACAGCAAACAGTAAGCAAAACAGAATTCTCAGCAATCGTATTTCTTATCAGCGGTCCACAATCGGCAGAAGGCCGGGTCGGCTATCTTTAACCCGGTATCTGTCCATTGTTTAACAGAAAAAGAGAACTTAGCTTCAAACTAAGGCAGATCTGCCATCTGGACATAAAATTGAAAAACCGCTCTCTTCAACACCTGCTATTCTCTTCCATAGCACCTTGGTTGTCTTCCACACTACTGTATGTATGTATATAATTACATATTTTCTCTATGCAAATACGAATCCCCAAGATCCTCTGTGTTCCATGAGAAACTAGAATCTATCTGTACACTCACTGCTCTGTCCCCAACACCTGGCTCGAGCCTGGAGATGCTGCTATCGTAAGTGCTCTATAAAGTCCTCTATATTTGTTACATATGTGAATAGGCTAGGCCGTGTGCTAACTGTCACGAGGGAACCGAAGATGATCTAGATACAGAGCTACAGGCCACACGTTATGGGACACACCCTGTAGTAGCTGTGATATGTCAGGAACATAAATGACTTAAGGCAAGACAACTAATGTCACAGGAAATTCTATGTCCTGAGGAAGGAGCATTCCGTCTAGGCAGGGAAATCAGGAGACCCTGTAGGGGAAGAACGTCGTGCTGGGCGATGAAAGAAGGAAAAGCATACACGAAGGCACCAGTGTGGGAAAGGGCAGGGCAAATATGGACAAAGATGTGTGGGCCAGTCTAACTAGAGCATGGAATACATCAAGACGAAAGAGTAAGAGACTGGCTAGAAAAGGAAAGTGACACCAGATTGTCAAGGACCTGATTCGTGAGGCTAAGAAATCTGGGCTATAGGGGCACCTGGCTGGCTCAGTTGGTAGAGGATCCATCTGACTCTTAATCTGAGGTTCTTGAGTTCAAGCCCCAGGTTGGGTGTGGAACCTACTTAAAAACAATCTGGGGGAGGGGCGCCTGGGTGGCTCAGTTGGTTGAGCGGCCGACTTCAGCTCAGGTCATGATCTCGCCCTCTGCGAGTTCGAGCCCCACGTCAGGCTCTGTGCTGACAGCTCAGAGCCTGGAGCCTGCTTCACATTCTGTGTCTCCCTCTCTCTCTGCCCCTCCCTGACTCATGCTCTGTCTCTCTCAGTCTCAAAAGTGAATAAACATTAAAAAAAAAATTCCAGGCTGTATTCTGGAGCCAGTAGTGGGAAACAACAGTGACTCAACTCAGCCTTTGAAAACATTAAAAATTTTTTCTTGGGATACCTGGGTGGCTCAGTCAGTTAAGCGTCCAACTTCAGCTCACATCATGATCTCAGGGTTTGTGAGTTCAAGCCTCGCACCGGGCTCTGTGCTGACAACCTAGAATCTGATTCGGATTTTGTGTCTCCCTTTCTCTCTGCCCTACAAAAAACACCTATATACTTCTCACCAACATTCAACAATTAACATTTTACCATATTGCTTTATATATATATATATATATATATATATATATACAGATACATAGATATATTTCAAAGCATGTATTACTTTTTCTTGGCTTGCTTGCTTTCTTTCCTTTTCTGAATCATTTCAAAGGAAATTACAGACATTAGGACTCTTCCTTCCTAATCATTTCTCCAAATATTAAGTGTCTTCCTTCATAGCCATCATACTAGCATCATATTGAACAAATATAAGAACTGTCTAACATCATCTAATACCAGCCCATTTTCCAATTTCCCCAGTTACCCCAAAATGTCTAAAAAACTGGGGTATTTTTTTTTCAGAACCAGAATTCAATCAAGCATGTGGCTGCATCTTTTAAGTTTTCAAAAATTTAGATCACTCCTGACCCTTTTTATTGACATCAATTTCCTTAATCTTTTTGTCTTCTATAAAACCAGTTGTGTTACAGAAAGCCTCACATTCCTGATGGTCTCCTTGGGGGTTTTGCTGAACTTGTTCCTCTGGCCCCTAGAAGTTGAAGGTTAGATCTAAGGGCTCGATTGCATTCAAGAGTTTTCAGCATGTATGGCAAGAAAACGTCATTAAGGGATGCTGTCTGCTTCACGCTCCAGCACAGTCTTAAAAACATGGATTGTCCTAGGGGGAATGACGCTAAGTCGGAGAACTGGGTGAAGGTGGGGACAGCCAGATTTACAGAATGTAATTCTCTTTTGTGGATATAAGTATATCTGAGGAATGTGCCCGGCAACCCAGCTCGCATTTCGTCGCTGTGTAATTTATCAAACATGTTCAAGTGCATTTCATCACAACAGCATCCCGATAAGGTTTTATTCCTATTTAACAGAAGCCAAGATGGAGGCTAGGAGTGCTTACGGGACTTTTCCAAAGTCACGGAGCCAGTAAGTAGCAGAGGCAGGTATGCTCTGGGATTCAGGGAGAGCTGCACACTGTGGGGTTTGGGTGTGTCTACCTTTTATTGACAGCTGTTAAGTGTCAGGAAAACTACAATCTTGGAGTAGGATTTCAGACCTTTTCTTCTTTATTTGGTCGAGGGTGTCCCGCCTTCTTTGTCAGTCAGCTCGATTTCATCTGGTTTCTTGTAGCTTTGTTTTGGGTCAGGACCCGCCGCTGACTTTCTTATAACTGCACTGGCCACAACTTCCCCTTTTCTGGTCTCCAGGTATCCTGTTAGAAACTAACTAGCTGCCTACCCTAACATTCCCCTCCCCGCCGCCCATGGACTCTGGGCCCTTAAAATCTTTTCAGGGAAAATGGGTGATGGTAAATACTTCATGCTGGTGTGGGACGTGGACCTACCTGAGCTTTCCAGAAGACCTTGCTTTCTGAATTTTAGGAAATCTGATGGACAGTGGGGAGTAAAAGGAAGTCACAGGCTTGGTCCAGAGGGTGTTGGTAGGTTTCATCTTCGAGGGGGATAGATTGGAATCCCTGGTGCAACCATCATTTGTAAATAAAGTTGTTGGGAGTCTGAAAAGACAAATTTTTTTAAGTTTATTTATTTATTTTGAGAGAGAGAGAGAGAGAGAGAGCAGGTGAAGGGCAGAGAGAGAGGGAGAGAGAATCCCAAGCAGGCTCCTCACTGTCAGCACAGGGCCCGACACGAGGCTCAAACTCACGATGTGAGATCATGACCTGAGCCAAAATCAAGAGTCAGACGCTCAACAACTGAGCCACCCAGGTGCCCCTGGAAGAGAAATATTTGACGAGAAAATTTTAAATGTCCAAAAAGCAAAAGTAACAATATAGCTGCTGGTGGTCCTAAAAAGGGCAAGGACCAGGTTACAGATGGAAGGGTCTCACGTACAGCATCCCAAATATTATTAGCAGTACCAGCCCCTTTGCCCATTTAATGTAGCCATTTGGCCGGATCACAGAATTTTTGGATGTTTTCTTCCACCTGTCCAGTGGTGTTGACGTAGGTGCAACATGTTCTGTTAATGACAGCACATGCCCCACCTTATTCGCCCAATAAATCATCTAAATCCAGCCATAACCACATTGGCCAAAGACGGATAGGACTTGGAGAGATCAGAGAAATACAATGCAGGGGCGAAAGATAGTTTATCCAATGCTCCCGTCAGATTTTGCAAACATGCAAATTTGATATGCAAGTCCCACCTCCACCCCCACCCCCAAAGAGCCGATGCACCAGTGGTACCTACTCTTCCAGCCAGTATAAGGCCTACTGCCCTTCCAGTTCTGGTGTGGGAGTGGGCAAAATTATATACATGGACTCCTGGGGGAGCCTCCATCCCCCAGGGTGCAACTGCCCCGATGTTTGAGGTTATCAATGCATTGAAATCCTTGGGCCAATACAGCCTGGGTAAAGACTGGCTCTTGTAAGTTGTGAGAAGGGTGTACAAGGGGTAAGGAGACAATTGGGGGGGCCACAAAAGGTTGGGGGTAATTTACTATTCCTAGCTCCTGGAGCTGTTGGGCCCACCTGGAAGAGTTACTGTGTGTGCAGCTGGGGAATCGAGCTTTCTCCACGGCTCTGTATCCTAGGTAACTGGAAAGTAATGGTTGTGAAGGGAGAAATTAAACAGTAATGCTGAGTGGTGTCCAGCTAAGCCATGATCCAAAATGTGGGTGTATTAGGTTTTTACTTGAAAGGGTGAAATTAGCACACCAACCCAGTGGGTGGCATTACAATCTGTGTCACTTAGATTTCCTAAGCAGGCATGCCACATGCCATGCTTGCAGCACTGATTTGAGACACTGGGAAATTGTCTGATGGTCCAAGGGTCGTTGGCAAAGTTGTAGAGACTGCCCCCAGAGGTCCTGCTATTTGACAGCTGACCCATCTTCTGGATCTGTTTTTATGGGTTGAATTATTGGGAGTTATCTGGAAGCATGGACTTGGAGCTTAGAAATAATCAGGGTCCAATTCCTGAAATATCCGGGGTGGTGGGAGTGGATAGGTCAACACAGGTCCCATTAGGGCAGATGACAGTCCCTTCTTGGGAAGGGGAACTTGGTCCTGTGTGGTTTTTCTGGCGGAGAATTATATTAGGAGAATGAGCAGGATACAATAGGGGGGGAAGGTAGGTCCTCCTGAGAAGGTAAATGACAAATCCAGCAATTGGAGAAGTTATTTCCCAGGGAGCTTATGTTGGAAACCTTCTGTGGACCTGCATGGGTTAGAACAGTAATGAGAATGAGAGAAAAAAACAAGACTTTTAGGGCCGTATCTGAGGGTTAGACCCAACAGGAAAGAAGTTATTTTGTTTGTTTGTTTTGCTTTGTTTGAAAAAAATGGGGGTGGTTTAAGGGTAGCAAGAAAACCAATTCTGAGGTCCAAGTAGGCAAAGGTTTGCAAAGAGGAGAAGCAGCATAAGAAAAATCCAGTCAATAGCTAATATTATAAAGCAAATATTCATAGTAAGATGTCAATCACTTATCTTCTTGAAGATGTAGTGTAGCTCTTCCACTGGCTTACAGGAATAGGATGGAATGTCTTCAGGCTTCAACTGTAGGTAGCCTGGAGCCACTAGTTTTATTCTCAGCAAATGAACCCACCTAGCTACACCTTGGAGCTTAGCTGCTGTTCGGGCGCTGAGAATCTGAAAGTGTCGCTCCCATTTGGGGTCTAACTGAACTGAATGTAAATCCTCCTTCCAGGTCTTTAATAAAACCACGTCCCCTGGCGTCATCTGGGTAGGAATAGGCTCTTTCTTGGGCACAAGTAAAGACGACCTGCTGGACCTGTCCTAACTGATTAAATGTTTTATAAATTCGTGGGTTTCTGGATCAAGTAGCAGATGTGCTGTTAAGAAAGGAATGTCAAAGGGTCTGAGTTGGAGGTAACTTTTTGGGCCATTCTCAATCTCGAGAGGGCCATGAGTTTTGTCCAGGATTCTGAGGTATCGTGGCAAGATTTTTGGCCAAGATTTTTTAAAGGGTTTGACTAGCCAAAGATTGGAGTCTCTAGGCAGCATGGAGGTGGTCATGAACTCCCAAGGCAGAAGACCCTTGCTGAGTCCCTCTCGTAGTAAAGAATGGACTGTTATCACTCTGCAGAGACTTCGGAAGCCCAAAACATGGGATAATGTCCTTTGATAGAGCTTTCACTACCTCTTGAGCTTTTTCTGTTCTACCAGAATGAGCCTCTATCCAACCAGTGAAGGTGTTCTCAAAGACCAGGAGGTATTTATATCCCTGAGATGGGGGCGTTGGAGTGCGGTCTATCTGCCAATCTTCTCCAGGGTATGTGCCTTGTGTTTGGATGGTCTGGAGGAGTGGAGGTGGTCTAAGCCCTCCCCAGAGGTGTTCTTATGACATAGGTTACAGGCCCTGTGACTTCCTTGATCATCCTTGACAGGCTCATTCCTGAAAAGACTCTATTAACTAAGGAGGTTAATGTGTCTCTCCCCAAATGAGAGGAGTCATGTAGTCCCTTGATGATTTTCCATTGGAATGCCTGGGGAAGCATCACCTTTTTGTCTTGTGTCTGCCATCCCTTAGGACGTAGTTGGTAGTCTTTCTGCTGAGCCCAGTTTATTTCCCTTTTTTGTATATTCAGGCCTTTGATGGAGGATTGGCCCACGAAGGAGTAAAGCTACCTGTACTGGGAGTTTGGGGCCTCAAAGCCATCTTTTGGAGCTTGCTACACATATTTGGGGCTGCCTGGCTTATAAAATGAATTCTCAGGACCAATCATCCCTCTAGGGTCTCTGGATCTACACTGGTGAACTTCTGTGGCCCTTATACCAGACACAACTAAAAAAGAGCAGGATTCTCATCAGGTCCTGGGGTGATCTCCCTCACCTTATCATAGTTTACTAGCTTGATGATACATCTCTTCACACCTTCCCGGAGGCACAGTACCGTGTGGTCCCTGAAGGCTAGTCCCTGCCACCTGGGCTGATAATTCCAATAAGGGTCTATCTGAGGGACGGCTGTCATTCTAATGAGACACCTGTTAGGCTAGATAGCATGAAGGGCATCTGCATATTTTTCTACTCCTCCGTAATGAGAGAGAATGACAAGAAGGTCCTTCCGGGTTAGATTAAAAGACTAGAGTCAAGCTCCAGAATTTCTCAGTAAATTTGCTAGGATCCTCAGAAAACTGGCCTAAGCACTCGTGGCACTGCCTGAGATCTGACATCATGGAGGGAACATAGAAGGGCACCGGGGGCGGCTCGGTCGGTTAAGCATCTGACTTGATACTGGCTCAGGCCATGATCTCCCAATTGTGAGATCAAGGCCTGTGTCAGGCTCCCTGCTGGGTGGAACCTGTTCAGGATTCTCTTTCTGTCCCTTCCCCACTTACTCATATGCATGCATACAAACTCTCTCTCTCTTTCTGTTTCTCTCAAAATAAATAAATAAACATTAGAAAAATAAAGGGGGCGGGGGGTTCCTGGTGGCTCAGTTCGTTAAGCTTCCGACTTCTGCTCAGGTCGTGATCTCCCAGTTTGTGAGTTCTAGCCCCGCATTGAACTCTCTGCTGTCAGCTCAGAGCCTGCTTCAGATCCTGTCTCCCCCTCTCTCTGCTCCTCCCCAACTTGAGTGTGCATTCTTTCTCTCTCAAAAATTAACACTAAAAAAACCCAAAAAGGAACATACACTCTCGTGGTCCCCTGGGGTCCACCTGCCATCTCCTGGAGTGGGCAGAGAAGCTCTTTCTTTTGACCTGAGTCTGGTAAAGGGGGGATAGATTGATTGATAGGGTGTGGGATTAGTTGCTTAGGCGAGCCAGTGGCTGTTGGGGTGTTGATCTGGGTCTCGGGTTGTCTCCCCCAGGGGGAGCTACTGAGGGGAGCTACTGCTGGGAGAATTTCTTTCTTGGAGTCAAATATGTAAACAACCCCTTCCCACTGTGCATGTTTTACAGGGGTCCTCCCTAAAGGCCTGGCTGTACGAGATCCCTACCCACTCTTCTTGTGTCGTACTGGAGCGATCAAGTTGGAATATAGTTTTATAGTTAAGACTATCATTTTCTGACTAGACCTCCCAGTCCTCTTAGCTTATGTGGAGCCCAAGCTCCACATTTTCCTACTTAGGCTTCCTTCCTTCCTTTCCTTCCTTTCCTTCCTTCCTTCCTTTCCTTCCTTTCCCTCCTTCCTCCCTCCCTTCCTTCCTTCCTCCCTTCCTTCCTTCCTTCCTTCCTTCCTTCCTTCCTTCCTTCCTTCCTTCCCTTCCTTCCTTCCCTTCCTTCCTTTCCCTCCTTCCCCCCCTTCCTTCCTTCCTTCCTTCCTTCCTTCCCTTCCTTCCTTCCCTTCCTTCCTTTCCCTCCTTCCCCCCCTTCCTTCCTTCCTTCCTTCCTTCCTTCCTGTTTATTTTTGAGAGAGAAGAGACAGAGTGTGAGCTGGGGAGGGACAGAGAGAGAGGGAGACACAGAAGCTGAAGCAGGCTGCAGACTCTGAGCTGTCAGCACAGAGCCTGATATGGGGGCTTGAACCCACAACCCGTGAGATCATGACCTGGGCAGACGTCAGCAGCTTAACTGACTGAGCCACCCAGGTGCCCCTCTTTATTTTTTTAAGGTTATTTATTTATTTAGACCGAGCGAGCATGAGTGGGGGAGGGACAGAGAGAGAGGGAGACACAGAATCCCAAGCAGGCTCCACGCTGCGGCACAGAGCCCGATGCAGGGCTGGATCCCAAGAACTTGAGCCGAAATTCAGAGCAGAATGCAGGACACTTAACTGACTGAGCCACCCAGGTGCCCCTATGTAGGTTTTCTAAGGGGAACTAATCCCAGTGCCTCAAAATATATCCCAGAGGGAAGTCTTTGGGGATGGAGGTGGAATCTCCATTGTCTTCAGGGAGAGAGTTGACTCCTGTTAACTAGAAAAAGAGCAACTAAACCAGTTGCCTCCAACTGCTAGAAGCCTGGAGTACTATTTCCCCAAGGAGAGTTAGCTCTCTCTCGGGAACCAGATAGGATCTCAGTTGGGAATTCTTCCAGAGAGTTCCAATGGCGAGTGAACTGTGGGCATCCTCAGCCTGCTGTCCATTCACCCTGTCATCATGGCTGTGGCCAGCTCGCCGCGTGATGACCCAACAACAGCCCTAGCATCCCAGAGCCCAAGTCTCTTCCCGGTGTCTGCAGTCCTGAGAGTGACAGCCTTCCTGATGACCCTAAATGAAATGATGCCTGATAATTAACTCTGATGTCCCTTTGGAACGGGCATCACCATGATTTCAAGATCACTGAACATCCCACTCTCCTATTGATAGGCCTCTTAACGGTTGGTGGCAAACAATAGCCACCAGAGACAGGAGTCCCTTTGAGTGCCTAAAAATTTGTCCGACCTGTTGATCTCTCCTACTTCGTGGTTAGTTCTGGTGAAATGAACCTCTATTTTCCACTTCTCTTTGCATCCCTGAATAATTTGGGTGGAACCACGTTTAATTAAGTGGTGGATAAGGCATACCCACAGATCCACAGGGAGAGCTCTCTATAAGTGGGGTCCCTTGCCTGAGAGCAAAAGGGCTTATAGCCTATTTCATGGTGATCTTTACAGTCTGAGTCGGCAATCATGCAGAACCTTTGCGATGGGTGACAGAGTATCTCCCAGGTCCCTGTGCCCCACCAACAGAGTGCCTATGTAGGTATAAGAGGAAGCGGCTGAAGCTGGGGCGGGGGGGTGGGGGGGGCAGTCAGGGTGTCCCAGGACCAAGAAGCAGATTCCTGCAGAGACAGCCTGGGAATATCAGTCACCTAGGGGACAGCGCAGAGGATCGCTGGTGTCGCTTCCACGAGTGACCATGACACACTCCCTTACATGTCTGTGAGCGCTGAGGATCAGTCCTATGTGTGCATACCAAGATGAGCCAAAGTTTTAATTACTAGTGAGATGGAAAGCCCTATAGGATTACTGTGCATCCTGAGAAATAATCTCAGACACTTCCATAAAACTTTGAGTCGCTTAAGAGTGCCTTTCGGCTGGAAGGAGCAAGTGCCCCTTTATTCTTCGGAGCTGAACATTACTTTCTCATAGATGCTACCAGACCGTCCAGTTCCCAGGTAGATCAGAGAGCGAGAACAAAGGAACAGTGACTTGACTAAGCAACACTCCAGCACAAGAGAGGCAAGGCTTGGAGACTCACCCACGAAGAGGGTCCCTCAACACTCCGGTTACCTCCTCCTGCCTGGCTCCCCAAAAAGATGTTGTCAGGTGGACAGGTGAGACTGGGCCCCTAAGGCCTCCAAGCCCATTCCAAGGGTGTCCCTGGAGGCTTTGGGTCTCATTGTAAGAAAGAATTCAGGACGGACCAGACACAGTGGATGAGCGGTTGCAAGCAGTAAAGTTTATTAAAGTGAAAGTATGCTCTGGAGAGATGAGAGCGGGCCGGCTCCAGAGAGAACGGCACACTGGGGGTTTGGGTGTCTACCTTTTCTTGGCAACTGTCAACTAGGAGGTGGAATACTTACTACCTGAGACGGGGATTTCTTGAAAGCAGGGTTTCGCGCCTTTCCTTCCTTATTTGGTCAGGGGTTTCCAGTCTTCTTTGTCAGCCAGTTTGGGCCAGTCCAGTTTGATCCGGTTTCCTGTGGCTTTGCTGCCAGGACCGGCCTCAGACTTTCTTAGAGCTGCGCTGGCCACGACTTCCCCTTTCCTGGCCTCCAGGTATTCTGTTAAATGCTAACTAGCGTCCTACTCTAACCGGAACATAGGACAGTCTAGAATCACAAGATAAGGAGTGTAAGGTGCGGTATGAGCAAACCAGGGAAGAGACTTAGGACTTAAGTCTTAGGAGGATCTCGGATCCAGGAAGGTAATGGGGAAACTATTTCTGGACTCCCCAGGAATGCCGGTCTCCAGCTCAGAGCCAGCTGCTAGGAGGAGGCCCTAAAAGTGGCTTCTCGGGCAGTGGCTTGCTGCTGAGAGTCTCTTCCCAGCTACGATGGTCTTAACTCGAGAAGAGAGAATCCAACAATGCGCCTAGGTGAAAAAAAAGCGTTTGGGGAGCAGAACTCACTCTTGTACGCCGAAGCGCTGGAAGCAGACGGGCAAGCGCTTTCCTGGATTTTATTGGTTGCCTCCAGCCAGCCCCTCTCTCAATACGCCTCTGTTATTGGTCAGCATTGCCAAGCTTCAGCAATCACAGACAATATCCGGAACCAATCGTCTCCAATCCCCACCCCGTCTCTCTGCCAACCTGTGAGTGACATTCACGCGAGCCAATGAGAAATGAAAGTGAAGATGCGAAAACGAGACTCCTTCCCTTTTTCCTCAGCTCGTTCAGCAAATGGTAGAAAAGGCTGAGCAGCTGATACCAACCACCAATCCGTAAGGGCGGAACAGGGATGAAGAGAAGAGTGATGGGAGGGGGTGACGTGGCAGTGACGGGGGCATACACTGAAATGAGTGGCGGAAACACCGGCCAATCGGGGATCGAATTGGCCGGGCACTCTGCATTCTTGTGTCCTCCCTGAGCGACGGAGACTTCGGGAAAGCACCAATGAGCGTGTACATGAGTCTGATTGGCCTTCATCTGAACCAATCAGCGGCGTGTCTGAGGGACGCGTCCCACCCCGGGTTCTCACTGGGCGGTGTGGGATGACAGGCCGGAGAGAAATGCCAATGTCCTAGGGGTCCTCCGCAAGTGACGCTCAGCGGCACCAATCGACTGCCTCCTTCCCGGCGACCGAGCCCTCCTCCCACGGCGGGCCTGGCGGGGCGGGGACGCTGCGCGGCCGCGGCTGATGCGCTAGCCGTGTGGGGCGCTCCGGGCGGCGACGGCGGCTCTCGTAGGCGGTTCCGGTCCTGTATCTCGGGGCGGCGGCGGCTCATGGCGGCGACAGAGCTGAGAGGGGTGGTGGGGCCGGGCCCGGCGGCCATTGCAGTTCCGGGCGGCGGCGGCACCGGTCCCCCCGTGGTGGGAGGTGGCGGTGGCGGCCGCGGAGACTCGGGGCCGGGCTCCGGGGCCGCGCTGGGCACGGTGGCCGCAGCGGCGGCGGGCGGCCCGGGCCCCGGCGCCGGGGGAGTGGCGGCTGCGGGCCCGGCCCCTGCGCCGCCGGCGGGGGGCTCCGGCGGCTCGGGCGCCGGGGGTTCGGGCTCGGCTCGAGAGGGCTGGCTCTTCAAATGGACCAATTATATCAAAGGCTACCAGCGGCGGTGGTTCGTGCTGAGCAACGGGCTCCTGAGCTACTACAGGTAACTGCTTCCGGGGCGCCGTCCCCCACCGCAGCCCACAGTCCCCGCGCCGTCACCCTCTGGAGCCGGTCCTGCAGCCAAGGTCGCCCCAGGCCCCTTTTCGTCACCTGCGCGCACTGACAGCCCGCAACGCGAGCCCACCTTCACGAAAGTGAACGCCCCGGGGTTTCCCTCTCCACCTGGGTTACCCGCCCTTGGTGCAATACCTTCCCCCCAGTCCCTGGCCTTTCCAGTTGTTTGGAGAGCATCTACTCTTCCATTGTGTTCGCACCAGCACAGCGGTGTAATGATGAATTCTGCAAGGAAGGCGCTGTCGTAGGTGCTAAGGGGCACATGTAGGAGAGCAAAGCCCAGGCATGGTTCTCAAGGAACTTACTGTGAAAGTCGCAAATCTGTGTCTGAGCTGTCTGTGCCCAGTCTCCAGAATTCAAGGTTATTAGCCGCCTTTGATGTACCCGCCGTTGCTCTCTCCACGTTCATGCACAAGGACACCAGGCACAGGGTGGCCTCCGTATCTCTCCCCTGTCTTCTTTATCTCTCCCAGACTTGGCATATGCTTTCGCCTTCTGGAACGCCCAGAAGGGAGATGTGCACTCCAGTACTGCTTTTATTTACGCTGACCCCACCTCCCACCATGGGAATGATTTAAGTGGTCCCTCCGGTATTTCTGGGGTCTCTTTGTTTGGCTCGGTTTAAGTTTTATTAAAAGAAGAATCCATGTCTTTGGTATGATTACTTTTGTTCAACCGTGTTTGTTTTGGAATGATTAATACATGTTCGTGGTGACTCACAAGCTTGCCATAACCGTAGCATGCTTTTGGCTACTCAGGTTACTCGAGATAGAGGGGTTAAAATACTGGATGTGGAGACAGGACATAAATATTTCCTGAGTCCTGGACAGTTTGGATAGTTTCATTGACTCCCAGCAATAACCCTGGGGGTCAGGAGATAATTCCCATCTTACTGGTGAGGAAACTGAGACTTAGCCTGGGCAACTTTTCCAAGGTCTCCAGGAGTCGGGATTTGAAACTAGTTCTCGTCACATCATCATAACCTAAAACTCAAGTTAGTGCTACTTGAATCAATCAGATAACAGATAATTGCTTGTCTAGAGCAAGTACGTTCCTAGATCACTTTTGCTATGTACCAAATATATATAGTTTCTAGATCACAGTACTTTATACAAAATGTATAAAAGTTTCCTTTAAGGGAGACTTTGCTTAATATAATGGCACTTCTAACTGAAATCTTTTTAGTTCCTAGATCACAATACCTTATACAAAATGTATAAAAGTTTCCTTTAAGGGAGACTTTGCTTAATATAATGGCACTTCTAATTGAAATCTTTTTATAGAGACCATCCTATTTGAGACCCAAAATGCTGTTCAGAGCAGCTCACTGTATTTCTTTTCCTCTGCAGGTAGTCACTCTGCTACCAGAGAGGTAGGGTGAATGAATCTCTTCTGTCAACTCCACTGTACCAGCACTTAGAGAATTTTGAGGGGAAATTGAAGGTGGGAGTTGGAGGTTGTTAAAGCAAGAACACATTCTTATCTAGTCTCTAACAGTGAAAAATGCCTTAGCACATCCTCGCTGCTTCCACCACATTGTGAAATGCTGTGTGTGTCATTTGCATTACTATATTCAGAATTGATTTTAATCTTGACCCTCAGTACTCATCCAGGGTGATCAGTTTAAGGTTTAATCACATATCTAAAATTTTAGCATGTTCCAAAGCTTTTCTCCTATTCAAGTTTCTGTTTCCCTGTTACACTGACCATCGTCCTAAAATTCAGTTGATTCGTATCCTAACTTGGCTTGTAAGTCACCGTTAACACTGTTCATTTGTGTACCAGCTGAGGACTTTACTGTGTGGTCATTTTTCCTCATCCAAATTCTTATCAGATCGTCTTTCCAGGCCTGTTGATTCTCTGATCACTATCAGTCTTAATCAATATTGATCTTGGTTGGACATTAATAACTTACATGTTGCTATCTCTTCGAGTACTTATAACCACTTTTAACTTCTCTCTTAGAAAAGTTAGTGGCACCTGTCTGACTACAGATCCAACTCCTTCCGAGGCATACCAAACCACATATTGAGAAATATGCCACGGCCCTGTCCTTGCCAGCTACGACGGTCCCACCCACCAACCAACCCAGCAACAGGAACTGGGGTTATCAAATCCATGCACTACCTTCAAAATCACAGTGAAGTTCTTCCTACCAACTATATTGGTAGTTTACTCTTCTTAACAGAGTTCTCTGTGTCCCCATCTCCCTAGAGTTATTTAGCTAAATTGTCATTCCTCCTGCTTTCCATGCCTCCGAAACCAATCATTTTCCTCTATGTGCCTTTTACAAAACACTGCTTTCTTTTTAACTGAGATCATATACTTCCTAGACCCATCCTGTGATGAACTGTCCTTACAGGCTTTGGCGGGCCACTTCCCTCTTTTTACTCATCCTGTTTTTCGTTACATGCACAGATACATGGATGGCCCATTACTTAAAGGCATATGTAGAGTCCCAGCTTTCCCAGACACATGGCGACAGGGCCATAGCATTAGTTTTCCTGGCTAGCTTCTAGAGACTGAATTACTCTTTCTGCTGGCCTTAAAGGGGACTTTCTGGTCAGAAAGCACCACCCAATTAATACTGTAGTGCCTGAAGAACTTACCTTGCGCTCTCAAAACCATGGCTTTCCAGCCTCTGCACTCATCATTTATAAACTGAGGTGTATTGGCCTGAACCCAAGAGCTCCTAAGTCAAGCCTGCTTTACTCCTAAGGCTCCTTGGTATTTCTGCAACGGCTACAGACTCTGTGTGATTTGAGAAACTTCTTTAGTTCATGAAGGCGGCCCAGGCAGAAGCGATTCCTAGGAAGTGGCTTGTGAAAAGTACCAGCACATTGTGAGGAACGTGGTAAAGGGTCCGAGCAGCACCTTTGGAATAGAAAGCCAGGGTGAGCTGGCCTGCCAGCCGCGGGTCTGAAATTCAGCCTGCATTATTCATAATGTAACTGAAGCTTGGGGGCGGGGGAGGGGAGGTAAGAAAAGAAAAAACAGGGATTCACGTTACAGTGTGTCAGGTGCAGGGGATGAAAAATGGCCCAGTCCAGTGAGACCCCCCTGGCCATCCCGTACTGCTCATTTGTGCATTTGAGGAAGAAAAACCAGTTTCATGTGACACGCTGAACAATAGCAAATCTGTCTTCCTAAGCACAGTAAACAGACTTTCTCAAACATACCAAGTCTTAGTTTCTGGAGATGGGGTGTGTGTCATTTCTGGCACGCAGGAACTCTGGATGTGCCAGGTGTGTTGGGCCGCTTGGCTCCAGTGAGAAGGAAATGGCTCTGCTCTGCACCGTGGCACTTGGCCAAGGACTTTGACCTCTTTATGTTCCAAGTTGGTCAGGGAAACCTGTGGTCTCAACATGCAGGTCTCCGGGCAGGAGCAGCGGGGTGGGTGGAGGGGAAATTCGCTCATCGTGCAAGGTATGCTGAGTCGCGCTAGCAGCTTGGTATTTTACGTGAAGTGGCTTGTAGCCTGTTGTCACCAAGTAGTGATGCAAAGTTCAAAAGTTAGTCTATTAATAGAACTGTCAGTCAGTAGAGATGGGGAAAATTTTTACACCCAGTCCTCTGAGAACAGATCTGCTGAATCTTTCTTAGCTATTAATAGGATGGCTTAGGAGTTCCCACCAACAGAGGCCAGCAGACCTTTGCCAAGACTATATTCCAGAAAGAGTATACTACCTGGTGATTCTTTTAGGATTATTCTTTACTCCCACAGAAAGCCAGTCATTTCTCTTTCATATCATTTGAGCTGTAGTTGATATTTAATACCCTAAGCATCTCAGCGTTCCTTACACTTATGCAATATAATTCTAAGCATAGTGTGACAATTCTCATTTGAGCCGGGTTACAGTTTGGGGGGGGGCGGGTGCAATATATGTGAAATGGAGCTATTCTTTCTCTAAGGCGATGAGATCGTTGTAAGAAATTTTGTTGCGTGAGTTTATAAAACACTATCTTATAACTGTCACCTGCTTAAGAAGAAGTAATTCCTGACTACAGAAGAACACAGGGAACTTTGGGGGTGTTGGACATGCTCTACGACTTGACTGGGGAGGCAGCTACATAATTGTATACATTTGTTGAAACTCCCTGCATTACACACTTAGCATTGCCGGATTACCGTTGCATGTTGTTAATGCTCCCTCGAAGGCTATTTCTGAAGGGCCAAGGGGGAGAGGACCCGCAGAGCAACACAGTCTGACTCAGAGACTACTTACCGGCTGTGAAAGGAGATCCCTACTGACTGTTTCTGGAATTTGAGGGAGCCATCTGAGGGAAATAGTAGGACTTGCTGTTTCCTAGGACTACTGTCCTAGGACTACTACGTTTTCAGAAGGGTTATGAGAAGACAAGGACTGTGGTGAAGGATATACCATCCACCAACTTTCTCCTTAGCTCGTCTTTGTCTCATTATTGTAGGTCAAAGGCCGAAATGAGACACACCTGCCGTGGTACCATCAACCTCGCCACGGCCAACATCACCGTGGAGGACTCCTGTAACTTCATCATTTCCAACGGGGGTGCTCAGACCTACCACCTGAAGGCGAGCTCAGAAGTGGAGCGACAGCGCTGGGTGACGGCCCTGGAGCTGGCCAAGGCGAAGGCCGTGAAGATGCTGGCAGAATCGGGTAGGGAGCAGAGCATGCTGTGTTGGGGGCATGGCCTGTTTGCCCCTCCTAGGCACGATCTTACCGTCTCCCTCACTGTCGTCTAATTATCAACCATCCCCTAGGTGTGTCTGTCTTCTCCTCGTCACATGATGTCTCTCCCTGCAGCAGTGGTTTGCAACTGGGGGCAGCGCTGCCCTGCAGGGGACACTAGGCAGTGTGTGGAGATGCCTTTGTTGTCACAGCTGAGGCATGGTGGTGCTGCGGGCATCCAGCGAGTAGAGGCCAGGGATGCCGCTAAGCCTCCTACAGTGCACAGGGCAGTGCTCGCAACAAAGACGGATCCGGGCCCAGATGTCAGTAGTGCCAAGGTTGAGAAACTGTCCTGGGGGCATGACAGGTGTCTTTTGGCTTTTAATGCCATTTGACGACCTTAACGTTTTGAGAAATAATTATTTTATGGCCAGGGCAGTGTGAAGATTATTAAAACTCATGATTTGGTTCGATCTTTACTTTTTTCTTTTTTCCCTGACGTTTTCTTACTTGCTTTTTACATTTAAAAAAAAAATTTTTTTTTTAATGTTTATTCATTTTTGAGAGAGAGAGACAGAGCAGAGCATTGGCAGGGGAAGGGCAGAGAGAGAGGGAGACACAGCATCTGAAGCAGGCTCCAGGCTCTGAGCTGTCAGCACAGAGCCCCATGTGGGGCTCGAACCCACGAACTGTGAGATCATGACCTGAGCCGAAGTCGGACGCTTAACCGACTGAGCCACCCAGGCGCCCCTACATTTTTTTTTTTAAGTCGTCTCCATGCCCCATGCCCAATGTGGGGCTTGAACTCACAGCCCTGAGCTCAAGAGTCACATGCTCTACCGACAGGGCAACGGGGGGCCCTTTTCTCACTTATCTTTTATTTAAAAAAAAATCTTTTTTAATGTTTATTCCTTTTTTGAGAGAGAGACACACACAGAGCATGAGTGGGGAAGGAGCAGAGAGAGAGGGAGACACAGAATGGAGCGGGCTCCAGGCTCTGAAGTGTCAGCACATAGCCTGACAGGGGCCTCAAATCCACCAACCGTGAGATCATGACCTGAGTCAAAGTTGGACGCCTAACCAACTGAGCCACCCACGTGCTTCTCTCATGTATTTTTTAATTGATTTGAAACAATCTTTATAGATTGCCAAAAACATTACATGGGATACTTTTTTTTAATGTTTATTTGTTTGTTTATTTATTTAGGGAGAGAGATCTCTGTGCAAAGGGCAGAGAGAAAGAGAGGGATTGAGAGAGAATCCCCAGCAGACTCTGTGCTGCCAGGACACGGGGCTCGATGTCATGAACTGTGAGATCATGACCTGAGTCAAAATCAAGAATTGGACACTCAACCGACTGAGCCACCCAGGTGTCCCTACATGGGATACTTTCCATGAAAAATCTTCATTTTGCTACCTTAGTTTCACTAAAAAGAGCAGTCTCAACGTGTTTTGATTTTTCTTCAGGGAAAATGCTAGGGTTTCCCCTGTCCCAGCTGTTGATGGTTTAATCACTCTGAGCTTGTTCATGCAGAGCTGCCCATGGTGGTCACCTGCTGGCTGTTGTTCATCTCCTGCTTTTTTTTTTTTTATCCCCTGTCACCTCCCACACTGGGTTTTATATCTGTTGGCTAGTGAAAGGGAAATTCCCCGCTTGTAAGTTTTCTCGCAACGGGTTCTATTTTGACTTTGGTTCTGCCTCTCGGTCTAGCAGACAGGGCAGGCCGTTCCTTATTTCTTCTGTTTTGATGTTAAGTGCTGATGTTAGCCCCCCAAGGGAAGCGACACTGCTGGGAAGGCATTTTGCGGTTGCAGAGTGTTAGGTATAAAACTGCTAGCGAGGGGTGCGACATGGCTCTCTGTCCGATGTTTAGCTGGAGGGTCATTTAACACAAGACCGTGCGTCGCTTTCAGTGCGGTGTTGGCTTTTGTGTCAAATGAGTTCATCACAAAGTTCCCGAGCTCTCCTTTGGAAAAGATAAATCAGTGAGTCTTTCAGTGATGTGGACCTTGTTTACCAAGAGCCGGACTGCAACTCTCAACCCGTTTCATACAGGGCTCTCCCATCACCCAACAGATGATCGCTTACACTGCATTAGAACCCTCAAGCTTGAGTTAACAGGCACAACAATTCATTCCCAAGGCCGTGAGCCACTTAGCTTCTCCATCCTGTCATTGGTTCTCAAGGTTCAGCATGCATTGGAATGGCCTGGGCAACTTACCCAAAGTGCAGGTCATGGGCCTTGCCTCAGACCAGCCAACTCAATTTCTGGGGCTCAGGCAAGAGCCTCCTCAGTGCCTTTTAGAAGAACCCCAGGGGTGAGGGGATTGAATGTAGGGGGTCAGAAGGTACAGATTTTAAGTTATAAGATAAATAAATACTGGGGAAGTAACATACCGTATGGCGACGATAGGGAAAACTATATGGTATATTTGATCACTGCTAAGAGAGTAGATCCTAAAAGTTCTCATCACAAGGCAAATATTTTTTTCCTTTTTTTTGGTATCTATATGAGATGATGGATAATAACTAAATTTTTTGTGGTGATCACTTGGAAATATACGTAAGTCGAATCCGTATGCTTTATATAGTGCTATATGTCGATTATAACTCAATAAAATTTGAAGAAAAAAGAAAAGCATGAGCAAAATAAATGCTTATTGTGTGGGCCAGGGGGTGGGGGGGGGGAGAACCACCCTGGGTGTCTGTGGCACCACACCACAATTAAATCGGTGGGGGGCTGTGGACCGCACTATAGTCGAATCGTCTGGCAAGGGCGAGCTCCCGGTTGGTCAGAACGCCTGGCGTGAGGAGAGGTGGTTTGATTGTAGACAGAGTTGGTGGGGTTCTGACTCTCAGCTCTGGGGCCCTATAACCGGAGTCCTCTAACTCCCCCTCGGGCCCCTGCAGATGAGTCGGGAGATGAAGAGTCTGTGTCACAAACCGACAAGACCGAGCTGCAGAACACCCTCCGGACGCTCTCCAGCAAGGTGGAGGACCTGAGCACCTGCAACGACCTCATCGCCAAGCACGGCACGGCACTGCAGCGCTCCCTCAGCGAGCTCGAGTCCCTGCGGTTGCCCGCCGAGAGCAGCGAGAAGATCAAGCAGGTCAATGAACGGGCCACGCTCTTCAGGATAACGTCCAACGCCATGATCAACGTAGGTGCCCGTGGGCGCCCGTGTTGCCTTTTTTTTTTAATTGTTTTTACATAATTTTTAAGGTCATTTATTTATTTCGAGAGAGAGAGAGCTCGAGCAGGAGAGGGGAAGAGAGTGGGGGAGGGGGAATCCCAAGCAAGCTCCACGCTGCCAGTGCAGAGCCCAGTGTGGGGCTCAAACTCTTGAACCGTGAGATCATGACCTGAGACCAAGAGTGGGGCACTTAACTAACCGAGCCACCCAGGCACCCCCTATGTTGCTTTTTGATTCTTTCCCTCCAGAAAGGTTATTCTCCCCAAGTGCCGGAAAATTGTAATTGATAAAGCACAGAACGTTAGGTCCTGCTTCACTGCTCAGGGGACTTAAGTTACATTGTTTGTTGCATGAAATAGAACAGGCCGCACAGATGAAATGACTTCCATGCTCTCTGCTCCAGCGTCGGTCAGCACGCAGCTCCAGCATGGGAATTAACTAGGAGTCCAGAGGTCCAGCCTTGCTTCTGCAGCCGGCAGGACATCTGCTGGTGATGTTAGTTGAGTCCCTTACCTCTCCGGGTTGTGGTTTTGTCTGTCTGTTTTTATCTAGCTTTATCTGTTGGATCTGAGAGGCCTCCACAGGTCCTTTTTACAGTTGTGTTTGAGCTTCAAGTTGGAGTCTTACCATACTTTGCTAGTGCGCTCTGGCCTACGTGTGGTAAGTGGGGGCTGGCCAGGTGCTCGGGAGAAGTTTATGAGTTAGTCCCATCTTTAGTCCTTGATTTCAGGGGTAAGTCCAGGTGATAGGACAAAATACTCCAGTTTGGGTACTTTGCTTTCAGAAAGAAGGGACCAGTGCTCTGCCTCCTTACGACTCCAGCCTCAGGTAGCTGTTGGTTTCTGGGCATTAGTGATGTATTTCAGATACAAGGCGATAGTTCTGAAGGGAATACATGGTTTAACCAGTGCTGTTTCTCTTCTGCTGGTGGCCGATTCTCACCTGGCTGGTTGTTTCAGTTCGCTTGCTCATGAGAACACCAGAGGATGTGTCCTAAGGCAAGTGAAAAGAGTATTCTGAGAAGGGGCTTATGCTGGCTTTTCCCCTAATTAAATGGGATGAAATTACTTTGCCAGGGCCAGGTTTTCCCTTGTTCAGGGAGTAACACTAAGACATCTGCTTAGAACTAGTTTAGTTCGCATGGCTTTTAGAGATCAAAGGTCTTCTCCTGTGACCAAGGGAAAATTTAGTTTTTCTCACTTCAAATTCCTTTGTTACTTAATAGAAAGTTGTTCTAACCTTGATTTTCATGTCATTTTCTGAAGTGTTGAACATTTCTTCAGTGCTCTGATTCATACCAGGTAGAAGAGACTAATTATCTTTGATTTTTCCCTCCAAAAAGGTCATTCTCCCCAAGTGCCGGAAGATTGTAATTGATAAAGCACAGAACGTTAGGTCCTGCTTCACTGCTCAGGGGACTTAAGTTACATTGTTTGTTGCAGGAAACTTCCTGGACTTCAGGAAGATCAACTGTCTCCCAGGACCATTCTACCAATCAGCATGATGCTTGTGTTTCTAATGCCTAGTGTGCGCTCTTTTCCAAACTGTCCCGCTTCTTAGTGACTTCCTGCCTGTTTTTCAGGTCCTCTTATGATCAGGAAAACCTCATAAATCATTCAGGTCGATTAACTTTTTTTTAAAGTTTATTTATTTATTTTGAGCCAGAGAGAGACCACAGAGCAGAGAGAGGAAAGGAAGAATCCCAAGCAGGCCCTGAGCTGACAACCCGGGGCTTGAACTCATGAACCGTGAGATAATGACCTGAGCTGTAGTCAAGAGTCAGGTGCTCAACTGACCGAGCCACCCAGGCTCCCCAATAAATGTACTTTTTATTTATTTATTTAAATGTTTTATTTTTGAGAGAGACAGAGCACAAGCAGGGGAGGGGCAGAGAGAGGGAGACACACAGAATCTGAAGCCGGCTCCAGGCTCCGAGCTATCAGTGCAGAGCCCGATGCAGGCCTCAACCTCACAAATCGTGAGATCATGACCTGAACCGAAGTCGGATGCGTAACTGACTGAGCCACCCAGACATCCCTAAATATACTTTTTAAATAACAGCTCAGGGCACAGCAGTCTCCTGACAGCGAGTGCTGCCTTTCATCCACGTCATGTGAACAGCCTGCTCTGTGGCAGTTTCCTTCTCCGATGTGAAGAATTTGCCAAATCAAACACCTCTTGATTAAAAAACTTCTCATAAAACTGAAACTTCATTTGCAGTTTTTCTTTTGAAAAAATGCTCGTCTTTGTTCCTTGGGCAGTTCTTCTTCCCCTAGTTGTAAACGTTCAGAGTTTGTGTCGGAGGGAACGATCCCTTGGAAGTGAGAGGTAAGCTTGGTGTTTTCATTCTGTCCTCCCCGGCACTGCCTGTGGCGCCTTCATAGCTGCTTGTTGCTTGAAATGCATTTTTATCATTGTGTTGTTTCCTTTGTATCTTTTAGGTGATGATGGCAATGACTTAGAATTAACATGCCATCTTCACATCTCAAAATAGGCCAAGTTTTATCAAAGGAAGAGTACATTGCACTCAATTTCTTGATTGCTTAGGACGTAGCTTTTCTTATTACCAAAGTGAATCTAACCAAGGAAATAAGTTTGACGCTGTTAGCGTATCCCTTTGCTTATTCAGCAAACATCTTTTGAGCACCCTCTGTGCTCTAGGCCCTGTGCTAGGGAATATAAAACAAATGTGGATGTTGTCCCTGCTCTCTGGGAGATTATTCTCTAGTGAGGGGACAGAGAAGTAACCAGATCTTCATAGAGTGTGCTGGGTGCTGTGATAGAAAGGAACACAGGCTGCTCTGGTACAGCACATTCGAGGCATTTAGCTTAGAGCAGGAAGATTAGAGAAGGTAACTCCTCAGCTGAATTCTGAAAGACCAGAGAGACTCCTCCTGTGAAAAAAGACAATAGAGAGCTTGGGTCCCTGAAGTCCCAACTGCCTTGGTTAACTACCTCTGTAGCCTGCTTCCTCTGTGAACTCCAGTCCTTTTCTGTAAACAGTGATGATCCTAGTAGCCGCGCAGAGGATTGTTGAAAGGCTTTTATTAGCTAATTGATGTAAAGCGTTCAGCAAAGTGCCTGGCATGTAATTGTCTCACTAAATTTTAATTATGATCAGAATTAAAAGAAGTGAGGGAGAAGAATTGATTTAGGCACAGCTGTAGGCTGTGTGGATCCCTCCCTCTCTCCCAAAGTCTGAGAACTACTAATTGACTGTTAGAACAAGGAAGTAGCTAGAGATAAGGCTGACCAAGGATTAAGTGTGGGGGAAGGGATGGGGTGCCGATCCTACTAAATGGGCTTGGTAGAGTGGATTAGAAGCGGATAAGACCGATTTTGATGGAGGCTTAACTGTGATAGCTAACTCCTTATTCAGTGCTTACTTACTGTGAGCCCAAGATTTCTAAGTGCTTTACTTGTGAGGGAGGCAACCACTCTTTGAGATAGTTGCTGTTGTTATCCTTTTTTTACAGGCACAGAAAGGCTAAATAACTTGCCCCAAATTCCATAGCTGGTTAGTGGGGTGGAGCTGTGATCTGAACCCCAACAGCGGAGCTCTAGCATAGATACCCTGTATTGCCTCTGAGTATGGAGGACGGAAAGAAATGTCCATAGGCCCCAGAAATAGTAAAGAAGAATCAATAGCACTTGATAGTCAGAAATGGGAGGGGAGAAAAATTAGGGATCAAGGATGCCTCCTGGTTTCCTTGCTTGGGCAGGGGGTACTGTTCTTGGTACGGAAAACAAACACCAAAGGGAGAGGCAGAGTCAGAAAGGGAACATGGTGAGTTCATGATGGGCCACAGTGATTTTGAGATTACTTTGAGTCATTGGATGGACAATTGAATATTCTGTCTCCATGAACACAGAGCTGGAATTACTTTTTTTTTTTTTTAATTTTAATGTTTATTTATTTTTGAGAGAGAGAGAGAGAGAGAGAGAGAGAGAGAATGAGTGGGGGAGGGGCAGAGAGAGAGGGAGACACAGAATCCGAAGCAGCCTCCAGGCTCCGAGCTGTCAGCACAGAGCCCGATGCAGGGCTCGAACTCATGGACCATGAGATCATGACATGAGTGAAGTCGGACACTTAACTGACTGAGCCTCCCAGGCGCCCCAGAGCTGGAATTACTGATTTAGTAATCATTAGTCTATAGCAGAAGTTGAAACCATGAGAGTAGATATTCTGTTTACCTTTTAGTTTCTCCACAATGGGACATAGACTTTTAAGCTTACATTGCTTACTTCCTTCATTATTTATTAAGCGAACTTTATCAGGCTCCTACTATGTGCAAAGCCAGCGAAGTTAGGAGCTAGAGATCTGTATATAAATAAAGTATAAACGGTATCTTCAAGTTGCTCATAATCCACCTGGAGAGACAGAACATCAGGCACAATACCACTGTGAATGGTAGAAAACAGAAGTATGTGCAAAGTGCTATGAAATGCAGAGGAGAGATTGGCTGCTTAGGAGATCATCACGGAAGAAGTAACATTTGCCATAGATCTCACAGAATGAAGAGGACTTGGCCAAGCGGAGGAAGCGGGCAGGAAAGGGCATTCCTGGCAGAGCAAATAGTGTGTGTGTGTGTGTGTGTGTGATAGGCAGGCCTGAAAGAAATATGTGTCCAAGAAACGGTAAGCAGGTCAGTGTGGCTCAACCGTTGGGTACAGGGGTCGATACAGTGGCCTGGGGTAGGGTGGGGAAGATACAAGGCAGGTGGTGGCCGCACCTGAAGGGTTGTTAACCTTCAAGCCAATAGTTAGGTTCCCAGTGGGGAGCCCACGAAAGGCCTAATGTGACCAGATCAGTGTTTTGTCTCTAGCTCCCTTCTTGGATGCCTCAGGTGGGCTTCTGGTGGTTAAGGTCAGTTGTTTCTCCTAGCGACCAAAATAAAAACCAGTTACGTTGCCCCATATTTGATCTAATTCAGGGCAGATTCCCTATTCTCAGCATCTGAATTCCTCAGCTTGAGGTGACCTGAGTTTGGTCCCGAATGTATTGAAAGCAGTTTTCCTCTGCTTGTCCTCATTTTTCTTTTAGTCAATAGATTTCTTCTTTTGGTTCAGTTCACATAGCTGCCCTTTGCGATATTGCCACAAATACTTCGTCCAGGTTTACTGCTCCCTTGGCATTCGTGTAGTCCTCATGACCAGGAATATATAAAAGAACCGTGACAACCATGTTGAACATTTTTCCCTGGCGCTGACCTTGATTGCGTCACAGACCTGACTGTGGAATAACAGGGAGTCTTTCGTCGTAATGTGCTCAAGTTCCTAGAATGAGGTTACTTAATGGGCTTGCAGAGCCCTGCGGGGCAGTCTCTGACTGGCTGAGTTGAGCTGACACCTCTCCGCTCTTTCTCCATACAGGCCTGCAGAGACTTCCTCATGTTAGCCCAGACTCACAGTAAGAAATGGCAGAAGTCCCTCCAGTATGAGAGAGACCAGCGTATCCGGCTGGAAGAGACCCTGGAGCAGCTGGCCAAGCAACATAATCACCTGGAGAGGGCCTTTCGGGGCGCCACTGTGCTGCCGGCCAACACTCCCGGCAACGCTGGTTCCGGAAAAGGTAAGACGCTTGGGCCTCGGGGTGGCCTGTTCACATGTGAGCCAGGCCGTCTTCTGGCCTCGATGGAAGAGCCGCAGACTCTCCAGAACCAGTGATTCCTGTGACAGGGAACCGGACCTGCTTACTCCTCCTGGCTTTTCCACCACTTTCTATCACGCATTGCCATGTTTGTGGTTCGCGCGGTAAAGATCCTGGTGCGCCGGGTTTGGGTGAAACTGAGCCACGGTAAGCGACACGGCCGCTTCTCCCTGCAGATCAGTGCTGCTCTGGCAAAGGAGACATGAGCGACGAGGATGACGAGAATGAGTTTTTCGATGCTCCCGAGATCATCACCATGCCTGAAAACTTGGGCCACAAGTAAGTTGTCCTCGCCTCCCCCGAAAAATGAACACATCTGACCGTCGATGCTGAGGGGTGTTTCGGTGGGAGTATCGTGGTTGTCAGGGTTAATTAAGATCCAGACTTTTCCTTAAACGAGTGAAACACCGTCAATTGCTTTACATGAGCAGAGATGTTTAGATTCTCCAGAGATGTTTAAATTCACGCGCGTTTGAATCCGAGTGCCGTTGCCCCGTCGCCCGTTATGTTACTGAGTTGGTGCAGTGTGCTTAGCATTCCACTTTGTAAAGATGTGGCGAGGAGCGAAGTCCAGTTGTGATCTGTGTGCTGACTCTTGTGTGTTTCCCACCCGTGCAGACGCACTGGCAGCAACATCAGTGGAGCCAGCAGTGACATCAGCCTGGATGAACAGGTAACTCTCACTTGGCAGCCATCAGGTGAGGGATGTGGGTGCGATGCCCAAGGACTGGCGTGTAAAAGGCTAAGAGAAACAGAAAATGCTGATTCTTTTTTAGTATGGGGGAAGGGGAGGCTATAAATACCGGTTTTCTGTTCTTTGTGGTTGGTTGAATGGCTTTGTGTTTGCCCTCAGTACAAGCATCAGCTGGAAGAGACCAAGAAGGAAAAGAGAACTAGAATACCATACAAGCCAAACTACAGCCTCAATTTATGGAGCATCATGAAGAACTGCATTGGAAAAGAACTCTCAAAGATCCCCATGCCGGTGAGGTTCTTGCACGCCCCGGCTCTGCCCCATGACCGCCCCAGCCACTTGAGAGGCAGCTCGTGGCCTGGTCTTTGTTACCCTCATAGTCATAAACTGTCCCTTCAAATTAGCTGCTTTAATGTAGTCCATGGATCTGGTGTGTTTCCAGACTGCTTAGAATGAGATGGTTTGGTTTATAACATTTATGAGCAAGCTCCTAAGCTAGATGTGCCTGGGGCGTGCACAGAGAAATATGGCGTAGTTTCTGTTTTTCAAAGCACACGTAGTTTAAAAGAGACAGGGGGTGGGGGGACACCTGGGTGGCTCAGTTGGTTAAGCGTTTGACTCGGCTCAGGGCATGATCTCACAGTTCGTGGGTTTGAGCCCCACATCAGGCTCTGTGCTGACAGCTCAGAGCCTGGAGCTTGCTTCAGTTTTTTTGGCTCCCCCGCTCTTTGCCCCTCCCCACTCGCACTGTCTCTCTCTCTCTCTCTCTCAAAAATAAATAATATTTAAAAATTAAAAAAAAAAAGAGTCGGACATGAAAGCAGATAGAAGATTTATTCTTTGTGGTAGTGTTAGCTGAAGTACTGTCCAGAGAGAGGCTTGGAGAGCACAAAAGCATCTTTCCATCTGGGAAGACGAAGACCATCTCCATGGCGAAGTCAGTGTTTGGGCTGTCCTCCCTGCCTCCCGCCCCGCCCTCCTCCAGTCTGTCCACACCGTTACCAAAATAACTTTTTTAAAATTACAAAGGTAGTCATGTCACTCCTTAGCCTACATCCTTAGCCGGATCCTTTTTGCTTTGAGGGTGGTCCAGATTCCTCTGTGGGCTTGATACTTGCTCCCTTGGGCCAGTTTTCACCCACACTGGTGGTCCAGTCACTCAGAGTTAACCTTCAGACATGCAGAGGCATGGTGGTTTTCTCCCCCACAGGGCATTTGCACAGCCTGCTCTTTCAGCCAGGACTTATATCCGCTCTCCACCCACCCGTGCCACTTTTCTTTTCCCGGGGCTAATACCCTTTTCTTCAGGATTCAGCGACAGCATCATCTCTTCTAGCAAGCTTTCACCCGTGCGCCTGGGCAGGATGGGAGGGCTGTCCCTTGTGTTCCAACAGGTCCCATTGCTCGTTCATTACACAAGCGTTTACTGAGTGCCTGTGATCCGCCTGGTGTTGGACCCGTGTATCAGTTAGGTATAGCATCAGTGCAAAGAAACAAATCCCAAATCCACTTGTTTAAACCCGGGGTCAGCAAACTGTGGGCCTCGAGGTCGAATCTGTCTGCGGTCTGCAAGCTAAGAGTAGTTTTTATCAAAGGGAGGATAATATTTCATGATGTGAAAATTGTATAAAATTTCGATGTAAGTGTCCCTCAAGTTTTACTGGAACCCGGCGATGCTCGTTCATGCGCGTGTTGTCCGTGGCTGCTTCCATCCTGCACCGGCCATGTCGGGTCGGTGTGACAGAGGCCATATGGCAGTGTCATATGGGATAGTAAATATTTAGGCTTTGAGGGCCATATAAATATTTACTATCTAGCCTTTTACAGAAGAAGCTGGCCAACCCTGCCTTAAACCAATATTAGCTTAACTCATTCTCATGTTAAAGTCCAGAAGTAGGTGATTCAGGCCCGAACCACATTCCACACTCAGCACCATGCTTCTTTCCATCCTGTCGCTCTGCTGCCTGTGGCCTCAGTTCCTGGCCGGAAGTGGCTGCTCCTGCTGGGACCATCAGGGTCTCATTCCAGCCGTAGGAAGAAGGAAAGAGAAGAGCATGTTCTGCCTTTTCAGCGCACTTCCTGCAAATCCCATAAACTATTTTGCCTTCAGTCTCTTCAGCCAGAACGTAGTTATATGGCCACAGCTGGTGGAAAAGGGGTTGGAAGTGAAGACTGCTACTTTCAGTGGCATGACCTTGTTAAAAATTGGGAGTTTTATTTCTTGCAGAAGGGCAGAAGGGAGAGTGGGGAGTGGCACACAGAAAATATTCTCCTCTCCTCTTGGGTCTCCTGGACCAGTGTGTGGTTTCTGCCTCTCCACAGACTGTGTGCCTCGCGGTCTGTAGAGACTGTGTCTTGTTGGTTTTCGTATCCTTTGATGCTTAGCTGGTGCCTGGCATGTGCATACATACCATTCAGCAAATGTAGAAGTAATTAACTGGTCTTAGAAAACAAATAGATTTAGGGGCACCTGGGTGGCTCAGTCAGTTGAGTGTCCGACTCTTGATTGCAGCTGAGGTCATGATCCCAGGATCATGGGATCGAGTCCCGCATTAGGCTCAGCACGGAGCATGGAGCCTGCTTGGGATTCTCTCTCTCTGCCCCACTCATGCTCTCTCTCTCTCTCTCTAAAAAGAAAAAACAAATAGATTTATAGGTAGGTGTGTAGGATTTTTGTTAGAAGAATGTCAACCTGACAAGAAAAGGCCATGAGTTAGCATGTTAGAGACGAAACAGTTGGTTCACTGGGGGCCTAAAAAGAAGCCCCACCTACCTGGAGCCCTGCAGAAAGTAGTGGGAAGGTGGGCTGGAAAGGCGGGTCATGGCAGCCTTAGAAACACAGTTCCTGGGGCGCCTGGGTGGCTCAGTCAGTTGAGCATCTGACTTCGACTTGGGTCATGATTTCATGGCTCATGAGTTCGAGCCTGCTTCGGATTCTGTGTCTCCCTCTCTCTCTGCCCCTCTCCTGTTCGTGCTCTGTCTCTCTTAAAATAAATAAACATTAAAAAAAAATTTTTTTTTTTAAAGAAAGAAAGAAATGCAATTCCTGCTTAGAAATAGCTTCTGAGTCCAGGTGACCTCTCTCTCCTTTGACATTAGTTCCTTGTTGACATTGCCACTAGGGCTGCGCCGTCCTGTACCTGTTTGCCTGAACTCCAGTCCTCACCCTTCCCTGCTTTATGCTGTGTCACGGGAGAGCTGATTCTTCCAGGCGGTTTCTCAGGCTTCTGTGCCTTGGTGTCTGGCTGGGCTCCACCAGTGCTAGGCACGAGCAGGAGTTTGGAGCGAGAGACACTGAGGGACCCCAGGGTACTGCCCCAGCCCCCGGGCAGTGCTCTGGCTGTGCTGTGTGACTGTGGTTTCCACGGGACAGGTGCCCTGAGGTTCAGCTTCTGCGGGTGCTCCTGGCCTCCGGGCCCTGGTCCTCCTGCTGCCTCCCTGTGTTCCTCCAGCCCAGAGCCCATGGCCTCTGCCATTGGAGTCTCCAGGGTTGTCTTTGTTGGCTGCCTAAGCCTCCATCAGCCTAGTACCAAATTCCCTCCTTCCATCTGCTTTGAATTCGCAGGCTCATTTGTTTCCCTGTTGGGCTTCTGGGTGATAAAATGACCACTACGAAAAGTTTGACGCTTTTAGAGACACTCTGGTTCCTGGAACAGTTGTCGGGGGCCAGGGCTGTGCGTGTGTGAAGAACAGCGAGGGCTCAAGGCCGCACCGATTCCAGGCCCCGCTGTGCGGGTGCGTCTCGTAGCCATGGCGGAGCACACTGCCTGTCTCGTTTTCCTCAACACGCACGGAAATGGTACTTCACGTCGCCTGAAATTCTGCCGATGGGAGATTTTGTTGGCGTAGTTTCTAAGTACCTTCTGTAAAAAAGGCTCTTGAGGATTTGAGCTGTGTTGGTCCGTTACCCCTCAGTGTGCATTTTTTCTTCCACTGGTTTTCTCTAAGTGTCTCTCAGTGTTGAGAAGGTGGTTTTGGGAGTGTGCCGCCCTGTTTTAGTTGAGGCAGGGGTAGATCCTACTTCCCAAAAGAGGAACATTTTTTTTAACTTTTTTTTTTTTTTTTGAGAGAGCATGAGCGGGGCGGGGAGGGGGAGGGGGAGTAGAGGAGGGGCAGAGAGAGACACAGAATCTGAAGCAGGCTCCAGGCTCCGAGCTGTCAGCACAGAGCCCGATGCAGGGCTCGAACCCATGAACCATGAGATCATGACCCGAGCCAAAGTTGGACACTTAACCGACTGAGCCCCCCAGGCGCCCCAAGAGGAGCGTTTTAATGCTGGTCCAGTGGCTCTGCGCTTGCTGAGCAATTTTCACAGATAAATGCTGGCCGTGTTTCTCAGAGAAGAAGGAGGCTCCAGCTTATTTATTTATTTTTAAATGTATAAATGCATAGAAACCATCATGAACATATTCATACTGGCTCTCTCTGGGTGATGGCATCTCAGGTAAATGTTTTCCTTTATACTTTGTTTTTAAAGTTGGTTGTAGTAAAAATTATAAGACGCTTCACAGTTGAGAGGACAGTAAAATATTAGGGTAGTATGTGGCTCAGGGATTGGTGGGTAGGAGGCTGGACAAAAATACAGAATACAAAAATATAAAATACAAAAACAGAGAAGAAGATCGTAGGAAAGAGAAGTGTTTTTGTTTGTTTTAGCTGGAATATTGCTCTAGGCCAGCTCCGTTCAATAAAAAGGGAGGTGCTTTCTTCCTTCGTGTTTTCTCTGGATTCAGAACTCAGGCTAATATCACTTGTTCAGTAATACTGCTGTCTTGTAATGCTAAATAAGCTTTATGGGCTAGCCTGGGAACATGACCTGTTTTTATAGTAATTTTTTAAGTAGTAAAGTCATCTTAAATTCCAAATAGTTCAGAAGCTAACTCCTGTGGGGATGGAGAGACGGTGTCTCTTTTGTTCACTTCTGTGTATACCCAGTGGGTAGTAGGGGCTGTGGCACACATGAGGGCTCAGTAAATATTTGTGGAATGCGTAAGTGAATGAACGAATATCTCCTTCCTGTCAGAAGCGCACACACACACATACCGCATCCTGTGGTCGAGACCCTAAGTTGGCTCTAAAACTTGAAAGGCCAAAACACTCAGTCCCCTGTCAGCCCCCTTCATGAGCACTCCAGTCCAGACTATGACTGTCCGCCCTCAGAGAAGAAACTAGAATCCTGGCCTGATGTAGAACTCAATGGATAATTCACAATCATCTCCTCCAGGAGTAGAAGCTAACTTTTGTAATGTTTTCATCAGTCAGGACATGCCTGTACTTAAAATTTACCAGCCTTTCTTTTCTCCCTCGAGAATTTTAAATACCTCAGTTCCTCTCTGGGTGTACTTGTGCTAAAATACATGTCCTCTTTGATTCATTCATTCTATACTTACCCTTTGATGACTGTCCTACGGGTGAGGTATCGATGGCTCTTGGCTACGCAGTGATGAACAAAGAGGCACGGTTCCCAGCTCAAAGAACGTATGGTTAATGACATAAATGAATGCAGTAATGTATCCCTCTCACTGACATGGACAGTTGACCAGGGAGAGTGGTGCTTGTAGGTTAGATCTCAGAGCTGGTCTCCTGAGCCAAGGCCTCTTCTCTTCCCAGCGATTTGCTTTATCATCTCGACATCTCCATATGTCTCTCCACCTGCAAAACAATTAAACAGTCTCTTATGGATGTGTGGGCAAAGCTTTTATATCTGTTCTTTTCCTGACAGGTGAACTTTAATGAGCCCTTATCCATGCTTCAGCGCCTTACTGAAGATCTGGAATACCACGAGCTGTTAGACCGAGCTGCAAAATGTGAGAACTCTCTAGAACAGCTCTGTTATGTTGCAGCCTTCACCGTGTCCTCCTACTCCACTACTGTCTTCCGTACCAGCAAGCCATTCAACCCACTCCTTGGGGAGACCTTCGAGCTGGATCGATTAGAGGAGAACGGGTACCGATCCCTCTGTGAGCAGGTAAAGGAGCTTCGGGACTGTGACATGTTTACTTTGTGAAGAAGGAGTGGCTTTTTGGTTGATCCCCCTGGGTGTTATGTTTGCAGAAATTCGGTCCCTCTTATCCCAGACTGCCATCTTTTTTCCTTTAGGGCTTCAACACCGGAGGCCCTGGTACTCACCCCTACTGTTGTGGGTATAAAAATGTCAAGTGTGAATTTGGGGTGTTTATCGCCAATTCGTAGGCAGCATCTTTTCCTTCTCATTTCTTCTTTAATTTGAACCACTGATTTCTTCAAGGTGAGTCATCACCCCCCTGCTGCTGCACACCATGCTGAGTCCAAAAATGGCTGGACATTGCGTCAGGAAATCAAAATCACCAGCAAGTTTCGAGGCAAATACCTCTCCATTATGCCCCTCGGTAAGGCCACCATCCTCGTAAGAATTAGTACTCCAGGAGGGAGAGATTGTCTGGTGTGATGGAAGTGGAGTCAGGAGACAGAAAGTCTGACTTGGGCACTGAACCATACTCGCTAGCTCTGGGCAGCTCGTTTGGCTTCTCAGCTATCAAATGAGTGAGGAGGCAAGAGACTCTTTAAGGATCCATCCAGTCATGAATTCTATATCTTCTTAGCTATATTTAATAAATCTGTAAGTTCTGTTTTAGAATGCAAATTCTAGCATGCTTAAAAAAACCTTTTCTATTAACTAGTGTTGTTTCCTGTGTTAACGCTAGCAATCCACTTCATAACAACCCATTTACTCCGTAAATTAGAACTCTTGTGATTGCAAGGTTAGGTGTCTCAGACAGTCCCTCCTCTTTTCCTCTCCTTTCTCCCCTGTCTCTTCACCGTGGGAAGGGTTAGGTATCATTGATGTAATGGCTGAACTCCAAGTAAGACGAAACTCTATTTTAAAAGATCTTACTGGATTACAAGTTAATTTTGCACCGAGATCAGAAAGGTCAGGCCTGGGAATAGGAATTCTAATTTGCAGTGTAGGAGAGTCTGTATACACTTTAGGGGAAATGAGATCGTTCACAAAGCGTGCTAGAGATTCTCAGTGTCACTTGAGCCAGAGCAGCCACATTTGGCCGTGTGTGTCCTAGAGAGTGAGTGCCGAAAAAGAAACACAGAGCAGACAGAGTAGCTTCCTAGAGACAGAGCTGCCAGGAGCTGCCCGAGCTCCTGGTGGCCGTCCATTTCCTGGTTCTAGTTTTCCACGAGGCCTAGCCGTAGCGCTTGGTTAGAGTTACCTTTAGTAAATTCGCCTTTCTCTCAGAAATACCAACTGTAGCAGGTATGGAAATTTCCTAGAAATGAGAAATTAGCCAGAGAACAAATCCAGGAATGTTTGTAATATATTAAAAGGAGAAAAGAAAGTGGAATGTTGGTTCTACTGCTTCATGGTTAACACACAAAAGGAATTTAGATGAAAAGGTGACAGTGATTTTGTTCTTAATGTTTACCGAGGCCCTAAAAAAAGTTCAGATCGCTTCATTGTCTTTGGTGTTAATAATTTCGAAGTATTAGGTTAAGAGTAGTAAATGCCTGGGTTGTTCTCACCTAATTTGCAAAACTAGGATATTAGTGGTCCTGTCCCCTGGAGAAGAGTTTCAGAGGCCCAGTGAGGACCTCCAAAGGAATGAGTTATATTTAATTCTAAGGAGGGTTGTGTGCATTTCAAAAGTAGCAATAAATCTAATAAATGGCAATAAAATAGCAGTAACCCTGCCAGCGTTCTGCTGTACATTTTCTCTATGATTTGGCTAATTGAGAGATCTTGGAGGGGTAAATATTTGAATATGATATATGTGGTGGATCTAATTTTTTAGAGTTAAAAAAATTACCTTTGAAAGGATTCCATTCCTATGGTTATTTAAGGATTCAGGTCACCAGGATGTGCTGTTGGCTTAAGTCCCTTCATCCGTTAGATACTGAGAACTCCCCATGTACAGGCGGGAAGTGTAAGTGAGCAAATCAAAGATCCCAGCCTTCATAGGGAGATTGAACAAAGATTTGACATAGTGACCGGAAACTGAAGTACAGAGAGTGGGATTTCTGGACGTTGGCCCTGGGAATGGCAGTATTTAACATTTTTGGATCCATGACTTGGAAAGAGAGTCCTACAGTGAAATTTTCACATTTGCAATGGCACTCCTCGACTCTCCTCGGGTAAATTGTTAAGCCAGTAGCTGTCACTGAAGAACGATTTATGGACAGAGTTGTGAGTGAGTAAGCAGATGGTTTTTGAGGTGGCGTTAGGGAGTCTGAGTCTCCTTGTAAAATAGACTAGAAAAGTTAGAACTTTTCTGGAGTCTGGAAAGAAGAATGCTTCTAGAAAACATAATGGAAGTGCATAAAATGTTGAGGACCGTGGCAGAGGATATGTGTGAATCTGCTCATCAAGTTCCAAGGCATTAGAACCAGGTGGTAGCATTAACGTTGAGACACATTTATTTATTTTAAGATTTTTATTTTTAAGTAATCTCTACATCCAACGTGGGGCTCGAACTCATGACCCCAAGATCAAGAGTTGCATGTTCCACCAACTGAGCCAGGCAGGTGCCCCTAAAGAGACACATTTAAATGGGTATTATTTTATAGCTTTGGAACTGTCTAACCCAGAAGAACCACAGTTTGGGGATATGAATGAAACGACCAGTCAGCCTGTTGGTCTCTATCAGTGACACACTGCTGTGCCCCGCGGACCTTGAATTTGCTCCTGAGTGACATATTAGTAAAAAAAATTCCCCTGACATATTGTATCCATTCTTCCAATTTCTACTTTTTGATTAGAGTGATTACTTATAATTAATATAATTATTGATTAGGTCAGATTTCTATCTGCCATTTTGGCTTTTTTTTTCTGTATATCTTCTGTCTTGTTTTCTCTTCCTCTTTTAGTTCCTTATTTTGTGTTAAATAGATATTTTTCTAGTTTACCATCTTAATTCTCTTGTTATTTCTTTGATTATATTTTTTAAGGTATTTTTCTAGTGGTTATCGTGGGTAGTACAGTTAACATCTAAGCATCCTGTTCAGATTGATACCAATTTAATGTCAGTAGTGTACAGAAACTTTGCAGCTATATGGATCCATTATGTCTTTCTTCCTTTATGCTTTTATTTTCATGGAAATTATGATTTTTATACATTATAATCCCATCATTATAGGGTTTTTTGTTTGTTTTTTAGCAGCAGGCAAAAGTTTATTAGAGTATAAGATTAGAAAGGAAGAATAATAGGAAAACTCTCTTTACAGAGAGGAGACACTCAGAAGTGAATGCCCCCAGTATGGTTTTATAACTGTTGCTTTTTTTTTTTTTTTAGCGTTTTTATTTTATTTTTGAGAGACATAGAGACAGAGAGTGAGCAAGGGAAGGGCAGAGAGAGAGAGGGAGATACAGAATCCGAAGCAGGCTCCAGGCTCTGAGCCGTCAGCACAGAGCCCGACGCGAGGCTTGAACTCACAGACCATGAGATCATGACCTGAGCTGAAGTCGGCCGCTCAACTGACTGAGCCACCCAGGCGCCCCTAACTGTTGCTTTATGCAGGTGTCTTTTAAATCATATAGTGGAAAAATGAGTTGCCAGCCAAAAATACAGTTATACTTTTTTTGTTTAATGGTTTAATTGTAGTTACCTTTACCAGTCTCTTCATAACGTAGATTTAAGTTGCTGTCCAGTGCCCTTTCATTTCAGCCTGGAAGACTTCCTTTGGTGTATGTCTTTCTTCTTTTTTTTTTTTCATGTTTATTTTTTTGAGAGAGAGAGAGAGAGAGGGAGGGAGGGAGACACAGAATCCCAAGCAGGCGCCAGGCTCTGAGCTGTCAACACAGAACCCTATGTGGGGCTCGAACCCATGAACCATAAATCATGACCTGAGCTGAAGTCGGATGCCCAACCTACTGAGCCACCCAGGTGCCCAGTGTTTATTTTTGAGAGAGAAAGTCGGGGAGGGGCAGAGAGAGAGAGAGAGGATCCAAAGTGGTCTCTGTTCTGACAGCAGAGAGGCCGACACAGGGCCCGAACTCAAGAACCAAGAGATCATGACCTGAGCTGAAGTTGGATGCCCAACCAACTGAGCCACCTGGGTGCCCCTCCTTTGGTATATTTCTTGAAGGGAAGATGTGCCAGCTATGAATTCTTTCAGTTTTTGTTTGTCTGGAAATGTCTGAAATTTTTCTTTGTTTATGAAGGATAGCTTTGCTGGATACAGAATTCTTGGTTTGATTATTTTTTCTCTTTCAGCATTATTGGATATGTCATCCACTGCCTTTTGGCCTTTGAGGTTTCTGAAAATCTTATTGAGGGTCATTTATATGCAATGTGTCACTTCTCTCTTACTGCTTTCAAGATTCTCTCTTTGTCTTTCAGTAGTTTGATTGTGATGAGTTTCGGTGTGGTGCTCTTTGAGTTTATCCTGTTGGAGTTCGTTGTACCTCTTGGAGGTAGATTAATGTTTTTCATCAGATTTGAAATTTGGGGCCACTGTTTATTAACTGCCCCAATTGTGAACACCACCTTAGGCAGCCACTGTGTTAAACAATTGCCTTTGATTGTTTTGATCATCACCAATGGGAAAAGGCTGTTTGAGGTGAGCAGGTGTGCAGTCAGGTCAAATGAAGATGAGCCGTGGAGTGGGAGCTTATGAGGATCCATCCGACAGGTCAGATAGTGACAGTTCCTTGGAGATCAGTCTTTTGGGGAGCTTCACACCATCTGCTCCCTCCAGTGTTTGCTAGGCTGCTTGCTGGTTTCTGTGTCTACCGTGTTGTGAGGCTACTGGTTTTCAAGGCTACTGCCAAGCTGGGGAGAGGAGGATGGGAATAGGGTAAGTTAAAATGCCACAAAGCTCATTTTTCTTACTAGAGTTATAAAGAAGTTGATTTTTTGCTAGTGTTCTTAAATTGATCTTATTGGGAAAAAAAATGATTTTCCTGAGGCCCAGGATATATGGAAGTCCTTTACTTGGCCATTCTGAAGTCGTGATCTTCCTTTCCAAATATTTTAAGAGCCTCCATTTTTAGATCTTTAATTTATTGCCAAGTCTCCAAGACACAAATCTTATACAAAGGAAGGCACTCGTAGGGCTTTGTTTTTCCACTATCCCTGGGAGCTGAAAGGGACACTACAGAACACAGGTACTCAGCAGGGTGGGACCTGAGGTCACAGGCACTGGGCAGTACACATGCTCTGGTCTTCTTTTGAACCGCATCTCTGGCGCTCACTAGCTGTGTGACCTTGGGAAAACGACTTTCTCTGAGCTCAGAGTCTTCGTTGGTAAAATGGGGATGTGATAGGCTGAATAACGCTCCCTCCTCCTAAAATAATGTCCACATCCTAATCCCTGGAACCTGTGACTGTCTCACTGCTCAGAGTGAACGGAACTTTGCAGTGTGGTTAAATTAAAGATTTTGAGATGGGTAGATAGTTCTAGAGGATTCCTAATAGGCCCAATACAATCCCAGAGATTTCTACAAGAGAGAGGCTGGAGAATCAGAGGTGGTGGCAACAGAAGCAAGAGGTGTGAGTGACATTAGAAAGAGACCACAGGCTGGAGAATGGGGGTGGCCTCTCATAGCTGGAAAAGGCAAGAAAATGGATCTCGGTAGAGCCTTCAGAGGGAACACAGCCCTTCTGACACCTTGATTTTAGACTTCTGACTTCCAGAATTGTAACAGTTTAACAATCGCATGGTTTTAAGCCATAAAATTTGTGGCAGTCGGTGCCAGCAGCAATAGAAACAAAGGCAGGGGACAACAGTGCCCACAGCTGACGTGTCCACAGGGATCTGAGTGCCCACCGTATGCCAGAAACAGTTCTAGGTGCTGTGGGTGTGTCGGGGTGAACGAAGCCACTCTGCCCTCACTTAGCTGGCATTCGTTTCTTGAGCAGACAAAAAA
This sequence comes from Paguma larvata, assembly GCA_030068075.1. Taxonomy (NCBI): domain Eukaryota; kingdom Metazoa; phylum Chordata; class Mammalia; order Carnivora; family Viverridae; genus Paguma; species Paguma larvata. The sequence goes on along the minus strand of CM057831.1, from coordinate 101,691,194 downwards.
GTTTCCAGACACCTACATAATAATTATTGTCCTCGATTACTTAATTTTATCTAGTGGTAATTTGGTGAAGAAATAGAGCAAGTGGAGATAAGGGTTAATGGTTGACAGACAAGTGCGTTTGTGCATCCTTGGCCAAGGTCATCAAGAAATTGTCTCTGCAGAGACATTTGGAGCAGAGACTAGAACCAACCAGAAGATCTCCAGGAGAGTGTCCCTGCAAGGGGACCCTTTAAAGATAAAGGCCCTGAGAGGGGAGCAAACACCGTCTGCTTGAGAAGCACTAAGGCCTCCAGCAGCTTCAGAGTGCGACCTGAGGGGCGGGCAGGGGCTGGCTCTTGTAGGGTTTCGTACACCAGGGAAAGGGGTTGAGTTCTGTTTGAATTACAGAGGGAAGAAATGGGGAGATTTTACACAATGTTGATGGGACATGTTTGACATGAGTCATTTTGACCAGAGACTGTAAGGTGACTGACATGGAAGCTGGGACCAAAACAAAGTTGTTAGCTTCAGGCAGGAGATGACGGTGGCTTTCGACGGTGAGGGTGGTGGAAGAGGTATTGAGCGAGGGACTGAGGTTATGTGTAGGCAGCACAGGTATTTGAAGGCGGTTGTTGAGATTGAATGAGATCATGTATGAGCACAACGGGGCTGAGCGTCTGGGACACAGCAGGTGCTCTCAGCAGAGCTGCTACTGTTCTCGTCGGTGTCATTGTCATCACGACTGCCGCAGCCAGCAAGGCTATTTTAATCTCTTGGACGAGGAAGACACATAATTAGTCTTCTGTTCATTAGTGGTTACAGAGGGAGCTTAGAGTTCTCCCGCTCCCGTAAGGGACTGTATTTGCAGCGCGCATGTGAAGATACACATATCTGTTGTGTATCTTTCAGTTGTTTTTATTGTTTTGAACTGTAGTCACCTCTAGTCACCTGACTTTTGCGTTTGGTGTGTGAGATGAACTCCTAAGAACAGGGACCATACCTCCTGCGTGTCCATGCTGTGTCAGGCATTTTTCTGGGCACATAAACAGACATTTGCTGCACAACAAGCCGTGCTTCTCCCAGGTCGACAGATGATAAAGCGGAGGCCTAGGGAGATGACAGAACCTATCCAGGATACAGTGCTCTCGTGCAGCTCTGTCGCTAACCCCGCTAGGTTCACGCAGACCCTATAAGGTAAGGGCACAGTCTCCATCAAGACTGCCCTCACATCAGACGCCAGCCAGAATTTGGGGGTCCCCAGGCCATCTGTACTTCTGACTAGCTGGCTGCGGTTTCGAGAATTTGCTAAGACGACTCAGAACCCAGGGGAAAGCTATTCTCACTATTACAGTTTTATTATGAAGGGTACAGTCAGGACCAGCCAAATGAAGAGACACATAGGGGAAGGTCTATAAGGGTCATGAACATAAACTTCCATGGCTTCTCCCGTGGAATCAGGGCACATTGATGTGTTCACCAACCAGGAAGCTGCACCAAGCTTCGTTGTCCAGAGGTTTTATTAGGGTGTCATTAGGTCAGCATGACTGAATCAGGGGCCACTTGACTGAACTCAATGTCTGGGCCTCCTTCCCTCCCTAGAGAGAAGGGAACACCATTCCCAGGAGGCTGGGAGGTCTGGCTGATTTCACGTGGTTCAAAGCCCCAAGTCTCTTAGTTCCATGGTTGATCTTTCTGGCCTGGCCTCATCTTGAGCATTAGCTATCTAGGGGTCCGCCATGTCGGCGCTTTGCCATGAACTACCAGGGCCCCCGTGAATAACACAGACATTACTATGACTTAGGAGATTCCACGGGTTTAGAGGTTCCCTCCTAGGAGCCATGGACGAAGACCAGACAAATTCTTTATTACACAACCCGGGGTCACACATGTAATACGTGGTGGAGCCACGATTGAATCCACCTCTCCCTGACTCCAAGGCCCCTGCTCTACCCCTGCACCTTCTTTACTGTGAAGGCCCTTGGAAAAGCGGTCACACAGCTGGTGACTAACAGGAGGGCCTGGCCCCCAGGCCCACTGACGACCAGTGTGTGCCCCTTTCCACAATTCAGTTTCACTTTTCATGTTGGGGCAGATTTGACCTGTTCCTGTCAATTTTGCAGATTTGAAAGGCGGTTGGGCAGGCAGAGTTGGTGAAAAGATTGGAGCTTTTGCTTTCATTTCTATTTCTACGATTGCAGAATATTGCTTCCTAGCTACCCCCTATCAGTTGTCAGTGTTTGTCATCATTTAGTTGTATTTTATTCATAAATTTAAAAATCACGTGAAAAAAAAATCAGTGCTTCCAACATCTAAGATGGTTATAAATCCTGAGGCTCCTGGCTGGCTCAGTCAGGTTAAGCATCCAACTCTTGATTTTGGCTCAGGTCATGATCTCATGGTCATGAGACTGAGCCCTGCATTGGGCTTCGCACTGAGTGTGGAGCCTGCTCGGGATTCTCTCTCTCCCTCTCTCTGCTCCTCCCCTGCTTGCGCTCTCTCTCTCTTCCTCAAAATAAATAACATTAAAAAAAGATTGTAAACCCTTTTGGTTTTTTGTTTTCCTTTAGTGAGAAACATTGATAGAAGAAAATCAGTCCATTGTTATTTGTAGCTAATGTGGTGCTATTATCCTAATATTTGGCTTAATTTGTGTACCTCTCTCTGTTTCCAGGTAGCATCCACTGTATTTTCCATGCAACTGGGCACCACTACACTTGGAAAAAAGTTACCACAACGGTGCACAACATTATCGTGGGCAAGTTGTGGATAGATCAGGTAAGCAGAGGTGCTCAAAGTGTGCTGAGGTTCAGAAGAACACTTTCTTAGGTACGTCTGGCAGTACCCTGGGACGTGTGAACTTGCCCCAGATTGTTACTGATTTATCCGTCTCTCCTAAGGAATCGCTCTCGGACAGTAGCCCCACCCTGACCTTCCCGAGTTTCTACACCACAAATTCCTGTTTGTAAATGACCAATTTCTGACATTCATTCAAGGACCGCTCTACCAGGACTGTGTTGGCTACGATGGGAGTACAAGAAGATAATAAACACGGCTCCTACTCTTCATTCTGTCATTATTCATCAGACATTTACTGCCAGGCAGAGTGCTGGGTCTTGAGGATACAAAGTCAGATAAGACATTGTCCTTCAAAGAGTCACTGTACCACTGGAGACCCATGACAAATATGTAGAGATTGAAAAGTATTTAACAAAATACACTAGTGTAAGAACTGTACTCAAATAACATCTAATTACTTGTCAGTTTGCTCTTAGGACGATGGTTGCGATAAATTCAGAAAAGAAAGGGAATGCTGTCTGAGCAGTCAGGAAAGCCTCCACAGTAGATGTGGAACGAAGCTGAGTCTTAAAGTGGCTTGGGATTCGGAAGATAGAAAGGAGGAGAAAAGGAACGAGTAGAGTGTAGAAGGGCCCTGCTGTAGCCAGCCCTGTAGTTCTGAGTCGGTACTTTGATTTAAGCGCAGAGCTCATGAAGGGTGTGAACGGGGGGACTGGTTTGGAAAAGGTAAATTATTATGTGAATATCAACATATGTGCTGAAAGGCATATTATATGCCACCTGACGTGACACACAATTGAAAGAAAACCAGAAGGCCATTTGGTCCTGATCCCAACCTGGAATACCAAGGTTCTGAAAGGATTCCATGGCTGCTCGGGCCGGCTGAGACCAGAACCCATAAGCCAGGGAGTCCAAGAGTGTAAGAGGGAAAAGTGAAGAATTATGAGGCATGGGTTCTGGCAGATACTCAAATCTCCAGGATTGGTAACATCAAGCCATGACGGGTGTCTGGTGGCTCAGTCAGTGAAGTGCCTGATTCTTGTTTTCGGCTCAGGTCATGTCTCATGGTTCATGAGATGGAGTCCTGTGTGAGGTCCGTGCTGACAGCACAGAGCATGCTTGGATCCCTTCTTGCTGCTCTTCCCCTGCTGGTTCTCTCTCGCTCTCTCTCTCTCTCTCTCTCTGTCTCTCAGAATAAATAAGTAAGCATTAAAAATAAATAAGGGATGCCTGGGTGGCTCAGTCAGTTAAGCAACCGACTTCGGCTCAGGTCATGATCTCACGGTTCATGAGTTCAGGCCCCACATCTGTCAGCACAGAGCCTGTTTCAGATCATACCTGCCTCTCACTCTGCGTCTCCTCTGCTCACGCTCTTTCTCTGTCTCTCAAAAGTAAATAAACATTAAGTAAATAAATTAAAAAAAATAAAATCAATCCATGATGCTTTTTATTTTCTAGTCCGGTGAAATTGATATTGTGAATCACAAGACGGGCGACAAGTGCAATCTTAAATTTGTTCCCTATAGCTACTTCTCTCGTGATGTAGCAAGAAAGGTAAGAAAAGTTGAAGTTTAAATGCTTTTCCTTAGTGTGTACCCTTAGAAAGCCTACTCCTTTGGGGTTGGCATAGATAATGGAGGGATAGATAATCTAATATACATATATTATATATTAGATTAGATTAGATGTATTATATATTAGATTATAATATATATCTCCTAAATATGTATGTGGTGATTAAAAAAAGAAAAAGAAAGAGAAAGAGAGGTAAAGGAGAAAGTCAGCAGGAAGGGAGACTAGATTGTGTTACTAAACCAAATCCTTTCTTTTCTGGGAAGGACACTGAGTAAGAAAGTAAAAGTCCAGAGCAATGAGAGATTGGAAATGGGAAGCACAGAGGAAGGACCAATAAAAGGATTTCGGGAAGAAGGATGGGCAGTCTGACCGCTGTGCGGTCTGAGCGCGAGTCTCGCGTCACCGCCACAGTGGAATTGTGCCATGAGTTTTGACGGCCAGTGAAGAAGCATCGGGGATTAAAACTGTTTGTGGCTGTCTCTGACTTCCAGGGCGAAGAAAATACCATAATTCTGAGTACCAGTTAGGTCCTCTTCCTGCATGTGTCATTGCAACAAAAATCCCTATACCACAAAAGGATGAAACCCAACTCGTGGCCATTTATTTTACGCAGCTCAAAAAAGTCTACCAAAATAATGTGGGTGGTCCACGGTGTTTGCCATAGCAGGATTTAACCAGTGTTTACCCTAGGACTTTGGTTGCCAGAGTAGTCAGGTAAGCTACCCCACGCCGACTGCTGTGCTCCAAAGCCCTGCTCTCCACCCTTGCAGGTGACCGGGGAAGTGACCGATCCATCAGGAAAAGTCCACTTTGCCCTTCTGGGGACGTGGGATGAGAAAATGGATTGTTTCAAAGTGCAGCCAGTTGTTGGGGAAAACGGGGGCGATGCTCGACAGAGAGGCCACGAGGCAGAGGAAAGCAGGGTCATGCTGTGGAAAAGGAACCCTTTACCGTGAGTATCCGTATCCATGCTGTCCAGGTAACACTTTGACCTCAGCCTTGGAGTAGTGTTGATGGCATTTCTGCCTTCCTTCCCACTGAATTATGTGAGGGATCAAGCCAGGGAAGTCAGAACTTTTGGAGAGATTACAGAAGGCGGTCATTGTACGAATTGAGTTGTAGTGTGCCTTGTCAAGAAAGTTGAAATGAGCCAAGTCCTATCTGCCAAAAAACATAATTTAGAGCAAAACTATTCAGAAGCAGGTGGCTTAGTCGATTGAGTGTCTGACTTCGGCTCAGGTCATGATCTCACCGTTCATGAATTCGAGCACTGACAGTGCAGAGCATGCTTGGGATTCTCTCCCCCCCCCCCCTGCCCCTTCCCCACTCACACTCTCTCTCTCTCTCTCTCAAAACAAACAAACCTCTTCAGAAACGGCTGGAGGAGAAAGATGCCAACCACCTGTTAACAATTTAGCCTGAGACCCAGTGGCCATCTAAAGGTCTCTGAGATAACATATGGGAAGTCGGAATGAAGATGGAGGCCATTTGTCTCCTGTCATCTCATTTACCCAGTGTATAGGGACAGCAAGATTATCCCAGAAACAGGTTAAGAAGAAAGCAAAGGAAATAGGAATAAGGAATGTTCATTTAATAGAGTGTCCCATTCTTCCTAATCTCTGCTGAGCAGAGCACAAGGCCAGCAAACTGCTGGCACACGTGATGCTGGAGGAGGGGTTGGGGAACGGTCCAGTCTGGGTTTCTTAACTAGGGGAGCCTGACCTGGGCCTCGAGTCTGTCCATCTTAGAACAGCTTTGGGGAGGTCGTCTTTGGGCTGTTGCTTCTTAGTGAGGCCTGGGCTCTGGCATCACTGTTTTCTTCCCCATCCTTTACTTGCAGGAAGAATGCAGAAAACATGTACTACTTCTCAGAGCTCGCTCTCACGCTCAACGCCTGGGAAAGTGGCACCGCCCCCACAGATAGCCGGTTGCGGCCCGACCAGAGACTGATGGAAAACGGGCGCTGGGATGAAGCCAATGCTGAGAAGCAGCGCCTGGAGGAAAAACAAAGACTTTCCAGAAAGAAGAGAGAAGCGGAAGCTATGAAAGCCACAGAGGACGGTAACAAACCTGCCTTCTACTCTAGTTCCTGATGCGTGGAGAATCGCTTCGTGTGTTTCTGGCTCTCATTCTGTTTTTCCCCCTCCCCCGCTTTCCCTTTTAGGCACACCCTACGATCCCTATAAGGCACTGTGGTTTGAGCGGAAGAAGGACCCTGTTACCAAGGAGTTAACCCATATTTATAGGGGAGGATACTGGGAATGTAAAGAAAAACAGGACTGGACCTCATGCCCCGACATTTTCTGAAACGGCAGCAACAGAAAGGAGGAGGATCCAAAGGAGAAGATGACAGAGGATGTGCGGGAAAGCTGCATTCGTGACTCTTACCAAGCGCTTTCCTCCAGTTTGTCTGTCTTAACCAATCATTTTTTCCAAATCAATCACCAGAAGCAGACACCAGTGGTGGTGATTGGCTGGTTGCCTTAGCTGATTGAAACTGAAATCGACATACTAGATACCCATGTTTGTAAGGGGGAGGTTTAGTGGCTGAAAGTTAGCGTTACTCCACTTCTGCAAAGTCAAGTACTCTTGGCTCTTCCTTCTCCCTCTGCCCCCATTTTAAGATGACGTCATTCACCCTCCCCTGTAGTACCCTGCTCAGCCAAGGTCCGCGTGAGATTATGATTCAGGGGCATTTTGGTGCTGTTCAGAGCAAGAGCTGAATTTAGAAGTTCCTTCAAAGAGGAGCACGGAAGACTTACCAACGGAGGCATCGAATGACTGCAGTGGACCTTAGACGTGGCGTTCTGAAACGGGGTCACAGACGGGGTCAGTTTAATGGGGTGTCCGCCCAGAGGTAACTGCGGTATCCGAACACTGGCGAGGGGGCTTGTTCTGTAAGGTTGGAATATTCAGAGTGACGTTCTTGGAAGTTTCTATCTTCACTTGCGTAAAATACCCTTCTGTGTCCTCCCTCTTTGATGGCGACCGGAGGCCGCTCTGGTGTGGGTAGGAGGGCCGCTCGCATTATCCTCACAGGGGAGTTTTACGGACTTCCTCAGGCCGAGAACTTCTGGGAACACAAAGCAGGCTGGAAAAGACCGCGGGTCACTTTGCCGCCCCTTCCTCCTCACCCTCATCCTTCATCGCCTTCCTTGTCCCCACCCCCATCTCTCTCTCTCGCTCTCGGTGCGATACCAGTTTGGGTCTGGGCCCCCGTGTGGAGCGAAGCACTACCCGCCCCATTCTGACACACTTCAGAATTTGAGAGAAGGACTTAATTTGGAACAAAAGTTTTCACCATCTCTCAAGCCCTATGGACTGGAGCCACCTCTTGAATAATGTGTTAAATACCTGTATATTATATATATGTAGAGAAAAATCTAATTTTTTTTGTTTGATTTTCCTTCTTCCCATTAAGAATCTTGTTTTTTGGTATCCTTTGTCTCCCTGGGACTCTCTTGGACACACCGATGTACGTGGGCTGGGGCCTCCCCTGTTTTTCGTCTTTTAGGGGCAGGCAGATCCAGAACCTGGTAGGTGGGATCACATCCAGCAGTTCCTGAGCAGGGAGGGACTCGATCCCCGGTCTGTGTCATGGGGTGCCTGCCCACTGCTGTCTAGATTCCGCTCTCCCGATTGCCTGACTCTTGAAATCCTAACTCTTTCCTGCCTTTTTTCCTTCTTCTGTTAGGAAGAGCATGGCTAGAGAGGACAGTAGTTTCCAGTTTAATTCCTCCTCTGCCCAAATCGCAGCACACACAGCTGATTCCCGAAAGAAACTTCTTCCCAGGATGTGGGGCCGAAAGTGCCGTCGTGTGGGGGTGGGTGAGAGAACCGCTCCTGTCGGGCCCCGGCTTCCTTCGTGTTGTGTTCTGTGTTTGTTCGAGCTGTCCTGTTCAGAGATCCACCCCTGTGCAGCCCACCCTTGGTTGAGGATCACAAATTGAGGTGCCTTCCTTGTATGCTTTTTGTTAGTGTTTTTCGTTTCTGTTCCTTAACTGCTGAGCCTCAGCCAGTGTGGGTCCTGGGGGAGATATCATTCCAGAGGAAGCCATTCCTGCACCGAAATGGGATTGACACCAGGCAGAGCAGTGCTTCTGTTCCTTCCTCGCCATCCCTTCCTTCCTAGCTGTGATGCGCTTGAGAAAGGGGCAGCCGCCGGGGAGTGTCCTCCAAGACCCCGATTCCCACTGTAAGCGCGGGTTGCACTGGGCCTTCTTTCAAGGAGGCCCATCAAGGCCGTGACCTAATCAGGGCACTTCAGCCAGAGCGGGGATTCCTCAACCAAATTGAACGGCTCTGCTTTATCCCCTGCCCCCTTTCTTCCTCCACCATCTGCACTACACTTCCGGCCCGATCCCCAGTCAAATCCCTGCTAATGGTGAAGCTTTGAGTCCTTCAGGGGTGAAATGAAGTCACATCGAAACAAAACTATATATATTTTCGTTGTTTTTTTTTTTTTTTGCCTTATTGTTTTTTTTTTTCCAAGAAAACTACTAAATTAAATAATTTTTAAAAAGTCATCGTTTGTCTGATTCATTTGTACTCCCACTAGGGAAGCAGTGGTGGAGGAGGGGGCGGGAGGACTGGCCCAGTGCTGGTTCGTTCTTGGGAAGCGGGCAGCTGATCTTCGTGAGAAATTGAAAGAAGAATGGGGCACGGGTTTCTAGGTGTTTCAACCACTTGGCAACATTCTTAAGGGCCCATGGACAGAAGAGTAGTTTCAACAGCCCCTTCCGCTCTGATGGGTGTGATGGACAGTGCCCCACCTTGGTTCTAGGGGAATCGTGTCTAGTGCTTTTGATGTTGGGCCTGTTCCATCTCCAAAAATAAAAGTTTTCTGGCATTTAATTTCTCTTGCCCATTTAGATTCTCAGATACTTAGCTGTTTCATGTAGGGATTCAGATTCTGTCCTCTGAAACGTAAGCAATGGAGTATTGATTTGAAGGCCTTGGAGAGCATTAAGGACGGTGAAAGGCTTGGTTAGGTTTTCACTGTAAAGTTCAGGGCCAGGAGGAGGTGGGCAAAGGAATCAAAGGGAAGGGCCCAGAGAGGCCGCACATCTGGGCAGGCCCGGGGCTCTGCCCTGTGGCTAGGCAGCTGCTCCTGGGGCCAGGGAGATTCTGAACATTGGCTCGCACCCAATTTTCAGAGGTAAATGTTAGAATCATCATGTTGAATATGAAGAAAGGCACTGGGAAAAAAAAAAAAAAAAAAGCCTCTAATTGAAATAAATTCACCCAACGTCACAGCATTGGAATGCAGAGCTGGGTTTGTCTGACCCGAGTCTGTGACCTTTACCACCTGCGTCCTGGGAGAAACTGGATTGGAAGGCAGCTGGCAGTTCAGTCATTTCCTCCTGGGTTAGGTCACGTTGTGCAGTGGCTTAGTGATGTGGAAAGTGCCGCCTTGGAGGTCCACCTGCAGGAGGGAGCAACCTTGAAGTTCAGCCTCCAGGCTCCTTGATTGCTCAAGGCTCTCCTGCCCACAAAAGGAGCCGTGTCGCCACGGATTGTTGTTCTAGCCCGGTTCTTGGGAAGGCCACTCACCCGTTCAAGTCCTTTGCCTTGATTCACACTGCTGGGCTTGTTGAGGGCAAGTTCAGACACTGGGTTTTGTTGTTGTTTTGTTTTTTGGGGTTTTTTCTGGCAAGCTAAAGGGCAGTAGACCCTTGCACTTGTGAGACCTACACCCTGCAATCTTGAATAGCACTGTGCTACATAATTTCATCCAAAAGGGGCAAATGTACCTGAAACATATGAACAATCCCTTCTTCAGTCTTTTTGTGGGCTACTGTGACCTGATGGGCTGGGATGTGGATCCCGAAGGGTCTACCACACTCACTCATGCTTCAAAATGATGACCCAGCAAAAGTGTAAATGAGTACACTTGTCAGGGACCTCTGAGGTTCCACACATTTCAAGAGCCTAGTCTACTTTCGGCAAGATAAATGAAGACCAACCCTAAAAGGAGGTGTAGAAAAATCTTTGGAATTTATTCGCTATAAGGCGTATACCCTGTGAAAGATTGGTATAAAAATTTAGAGCTTGCTTCTAAAAGTTTATAAAGCTTTTGCCCAGTGATCTGCCCTGCCCCGTGGGAACCACTGCAAGCCGGTCATGGCTTTCCCTTCCAAGCTCATAAAGTAATGGGTACTATTCTCAGGCCTCCTTCCCTACTACCTTTTCAGATCACACTGATCCCTCAGGGGAATGAGGCAGGATGGCCAGATGAGGCCTCTTCAAAAGCAAGAACTAAAGAGCTCAGGATCTTCTATAAATAGCCTTGCGGAGGTCACATCTGAGTTTAAGCAGGTGATTTTAAAAGTAAAGAACCAGTTGGAGGGCACTTGGGTGGCTCACCGCGTTGAGCATCTGACCAGCTCAGGTCATGATCTCGTGGTTCGGTTCATGAACTCGAGCCCTGCCTCATGCTCTCTGCTGTCAGCACAGAGCCTGCTTTGGATCCTCTGTTCTCTCTCTCTGCCCTTTCCCCACTCATGCGCTCGCTCTCTCTCTCTCTCTCTCTCTCTCTCTCTTCACTCTTGCTCTCTTGCTCTCTCACTCTCTCAAAAATAATAAGTAAAAACATTTTTATTTTATTTTTTAACGTTTATTTATTATTGACAGACAGAGAGAGACAGAGCATGAGAGAGGCAGACACAGAATCCAAAGCAGGCTCCAGGCTCTGAGCTGTCAGCACAGAGCCCGATGCGGGGCTCGAACTCACAAACTGTGAGATCATGACCCACAGTTCTAGCTGTGATCATGAGGTCGGACGCCCAACCGCCTGAGCCACCCATGCACCCCTAATTTTTTTTTAAAAACCCAACCAGTTAGCCCTGAGATATGGCTTGCTTTCTCTCTCTCTCTTTTTTCTCTTCCCTGTCTCTCTCTCCTCTCTCCTTTCTCTTTCAGCATCGATTCCATTTTGCTATGTAACATACATTAAGGATACAAATGGCAAGAAAGAGCTCTGACATACAGGCAATTAGAGCTGGTGAAATCACTGGAGAAGGGCCACCAGCCTGCAGGGAGAGGGGTGGGGAAGGGGGGACGGAGACATGTCAGAGAAGGATTCTAGAAGGAAGAGAATGTATCTGAGTTGAGAGCCACAGGTTTAACAGGGAAGGGCAATGTATCGAACACGGCGTGGACAACGATGAAGAGCAGTCTAGGAAAGCATTGTGAGCTTGGATGGCTGCCTGAATGGCCGGATTTCAGAGTCGAGGAGAGAGCACTGATCCAGCACTGGAGAGAGCAAGGGCCCAAGTTATGGAAGTCTATATCCCATTGGAAGAAAGAAGTCTTGGTGTTTGCTCTCAAGTAGGGAGCCTGTGCAGGAATTTTAAGCAGGGTGATGGGTTCCAGCGTGGAAAATGAGTTACAGGTAGGAAGATGGATGAAGAGGTTGGGGAAGAACTGAGGACAAAGAGAAGTGGCGAGAGTCCAGAAATACTGAACTGGAATGAACAGCACTTGGGTCTGATTATGGGTGGAGAGCAGAGAGGGAGGAAATTGTGTTTTTCTGCCTCGGGAAACTGAGACAGAAGATGGTAAAAGGTAAGTTTAGAGGGAAAGAACAGGTTCATTTTTGGACATTCTGAACTGGACGTCCCCATGAAGAGGTTGAGTAAGCAATTTAAAGTGTAGCTCTCTTGGTAATGGCTACATTTTTGGGGGACTTGAGGGATGGGATGCTGAGAGACGTTGCACATTAAATTTCACCTGGTCAATTTACAAGATACACAGTCCTGAGCCCCTTCTGCAGAGATCCTGACTCAGCGCTAGGGCCAGCTCAATTTTATATATGCAAATGCTAGGGATGCAAAATTATGAAATAAGAGGAGGTGGAATAAAATCAACCTATTTAAAATCAACCTATTAGGGGATACTCTTAAACCACAGCTTGCTTCTTAGAGTTTGAAAGAGGTCTCAGCCAATTCCATTTTTTGATAGTGTCTGTATATTTAAGAGTTTAAAGATATCCAGGTGGGGTTACAAAAACAGAGGCATATTTTCACGATTTAGGTTTGGCAAATGAAAGGTTTTAACATACAGATGCTGTGACACGACACATACCTCATCTGGAGGTGACACTGAAAAGCCACCTTTGCAGCCTTTTACACATGGCCGTACTGTCCAGTTCCATACATTTCTTGAGTCCAAACAACTGAGAAAAGTAAAAATATCTGTCATTTCTAGCTTATACACAGAGGCTTCGCTTCATCACCTCTATAATACCTGCTAGATGCTTACCTCCAGTTGAACCTATTCTGATCTCTTCTGTTACAATGGAACAAATACTATTTCGTTACAGAAATGCGGAAAGCAGCTTTCACAAGCGGCCGAAATAGCTCAGTTGGGAGAGCGTTAGACTGAAGATCTAAAGGTCCCTGGTTCGATCCCGGGTTTCGGCAGTGGTTTTAGCTGTCACTACCAGCTGTAGCTCCACAAGTCTCATTATGAAAGAATTCCATCGAGGCTGCCACCCTGGGGGGCATTCTACAATCACAAGAGCTTGGGGTGTAGACGTGGAAGGGCTGACCCGGTTTTTTTCCCCTCCTGGAAGGGAAGAAAATTGGAAACCGAGAAGGGATACATGTCGTTGCTTTTAAACTGCTCAGTTTAAAAGTCAGAGTCCCTTCCCAGACCTCGGATCTGGCTGAGACCACGCTCTCCGCACACACTGCACAACGCTCGCTTGCTTGGTGATCAGTCTAGCGCTCTCTCTTCTCTCCTGTTTCCAGCGACGTTCCGGGAGCTGCTGGCGCTGGGACCGTTCTCCGCGCGTCGGAGGCCCTGGCGCGCCCGCGAAGGGCGCGGGGCTTAGTCCTGGGAGCGCGCGGGGGACTCGCTGGGGCTTGCTGGGGATGCCGACAGCCCAGGCTCTCTCTCCGCCAAAGAAACCTTCGATTTCGGTTTGGTCCAGCTGGTTTAATAGAAACAAGCACCTAGGTCAGCTTTCGGTGGTGGTGGTGGTGAGTATGGGCAGCCTTTCTGGTTCACTTCTACAGCAGGGTTAACCAAATCAAAGTAGAGGACACCCAATTGAATTTGAATTTCAAAGAAACTACAAATGTTTTTTGGTGTAAGTATGTTCCAAATATTGCGTGGATATTGTGTGCATACAAAGTATACATTCATTTCCCAGAAACTTAAATGTAACTAAATTTTTATTTGCTAAATCACAAACCACATTGGACATCACACACAGGTACATACATCTGCTCTGAATTCCATGCGCACCCGCAAATATACTGAGAAACCAGTCAGCATGATCCGGGTTTCAGAACAGACTGGTAGTTCCTTACTCTCAAAATCTCCAAATGTGCAAAACGCGTTTGCAATCATCACCATCGGAGCAGGCCATCGCGGGGATTCCCAGGAAACGCAGGGAATCAAACCACCCTACCTGACCCAGACTTTCAGAGTTGTCCGCACTGGTCTGGGATGGGGGTGGAGGAGAGGGGGAATTTGGAGGCTCTGGGCTGGATGATGATGATGGTTGTCATTATCATCATCATCATCATCATTATTATTATAATTTGTTAGGATGATGAGTCACTCAACTCAAGGAAGGACAATGGAACAACATACAGTTAGGCATGCCTTCTTTTAGGCTGGGCGCGCCAGGACACGGGGAGAGGAAGAATGGTGATTCAGTCCTCATATTCTAAAAACCCTAGGTGTAGTGAAAAGCAACATGGAGAAATATTACTTTGAGACCTGTTTATATGCCCTCCTCTTTCTGTTCATCTGTGCCGATATGCTAGCTGATGAGGGGCTTCGTCCCCCACTTCTTTGGGTTCTTGGGCAGAGGGATGCATTTTGATGAGGGACTCTTGAAATCTAATGCTGGTCAAAAAGAAGGAAAACAAAGTGATGCATTAATAAATTGGGTAGTTCAGAGTTTGCATGATGTATGTCAGCATGTGTGATGGTGAATTTTATAGGTCACCTTGGCTGGGCTGCTGTGGTTTAGTCAAACACCAGTCCTGATGTTGCTTGCTGTGAAGGTGTTCAGGTGTGATTAACACGCAAATCAGGAGACTTTGAGCAAAGCAGATTATCCTCTGTAAAGTGGCTGGGCCTCATTCGGCCATCTGAATGTTTTAAGAGCCAAGCCTGGGGTCTCCTGATGAAGAAGGCGCTCTTCATCAGAAGGTAAATAGAAAACCTGCCTGGGTCTCCAGCTTGCTGCCTTCCTGAAGTTAAACTCAAGACTACAACATCAACTCTTACCTGAATTTCCAGTCTGTTGGCCTACCCAGCCTGCACTTGCCAGTCCCCACAATTGTGGGCCAATTTCTTAAAATCTCTCTCTCTCTTTCAGTGTCGGGCCCCTCCCAATTTGCAGCCTGAGGAGCAGAGGGAGGATCTCTGCGGGAAGTACCTGGATTCCAAACAAGAAGCTCGAAGACAGGGCGTCTGCCTGAATCACCATTCTTGCCCTTGTGGCATACACTTACCCAGTTTTAAGGTCTTTTTTCCCCCTCTGCCCGCGTTCTAATTGTCCGTCTGTGTTGCCAAAGCACGTGGACAATCCTCTACGAAAGCACTGATTATGAGGCTCCCGAAGGTTTGCCGCCGCATGCTTCCCGTGCTGGACCTGTAGTAGATCCACAGGAGCAGGGAAGGCTGACTAGGGAAGGTGCTGGTCACCAGGAGGTGCTTCCCAGGGAGGATGGCGGTAAAGTCATTCTCCAAGGTGCTTGGGACGGGCGAGGGGGAAGGAGCAAAAGGGAGATGGCCTGCCAGTTGGAGGGAACAACATGTGTAAAAGCCCAGAGGGCCGAAAGGTAGCAGCGGATCTGTAATGAGCAAATGTAGCGAGCCCTGGTGAGAGGTAGGCGTGGGCGGGTTAGCGCGCGTGCGCAGAAGCCGAGCCCGAGCGGGCCGCGGAAGGGGGCGCGCTCTCCGGGCCCAGGCCCGGGGTGGCTGGCGGCGCTCGTGGCCCGAGCCCTTGTCGTCTCTTTCAGCTAATCCGCTTGGGGCTTCTTTTGAGGTGGGCACCTGAAATGAGGACGAGGGACTGCGAAGTGGCGCTTCTCGGAAGAAGGGACACCTGCCACCTTTAATACGGAACCGTGGTCTGCGACCCCGTGCTCTGCTTTTACGGCAGAGACATGCGTGGGGCGGGGGGTGCAGTGAAGCAATGGCTTCCCCTCCCTCCGCAGGCTTTTGCAGGACTGAAGATTCGTGTGTGCCACGGAGTCTCTAAATAAAAGGGGGCGCGTTTTACTTTGTTATATTTAAGAAATCTGCATTCAGCTGCCAGAGAACGACCTGACACCTTCCCCGCATGCTCTCCTCTTCACCTCCCGTCCCCGCGGGATCCGTGGGTCGGAATTGGATTAATCACACACAAAGGACGAATCCGGGAGCTCATCCAGCGCGGTGCTGTTAGCTCGCAAGGTAAACGACAACAGGCTCTTCAGGCACCGGAGGGAGAGCTCTTCCGTGAGCCCGGATAGCTCAGTCGGTAGAGCATCAGACTTTTAATCTGAGGGTCCAGGGTTCAAGTCCCTGTTCGGGCGATAATTAACCTTTTTCCTAGTAATTTAAAAAAGAGAACAAGTGTTCCCGATCAGCTTTCGGTATCCGGGTTCCTTCAGAGAAGCGAGTAAAATCCTGGAGCGTGGTGGCTGCGAGTCCAGCCGCTTCCCGGAAAAGCCGGGCGCGCGCGAGGGCCGACTTTGCGAACCTATGTGCGAGGGCCCCCTGGGAGACTTGCGGTGCGTTGCTGGAGAGAATTAAAAATGCTTTATTCTGCAACCACCGCGAGGCCGCGGAGGTCCCAATTACGGCTGTATTCACAGGAAGGGGGATCGGCTGCTTGAGGACGTCCCTGGGACTTACCCGGACACCGTCCCCCTTGGCTGACCCTCTCTCTGGGGTTTCCTCCTGCTAGGTGCCGGGGATTACTGCACGGATTCTGCACATACAAGCCACTTTCCTACCATTCTAGAGACTATGTCTACACTCTGAAAAGGAAGAGAAGGCCATCTAGAAACAGAAGCACCAAAGAGAGCAGTTTTCGCTCTAAATGAAGTCGTCTCTCTTCTCTCCACCCCCAAGTGTGACCCTGAACACAGGGGAGGATATGAGAGGAGATGGCAGCTTTGCTGTGGGAAGAAGAGAACGTGCCTATTGGAAAGGGTGCCTTCAAGGGGCTGGGGTGGATGAAGTCCTGGTGTCACAAAAACAAAAAAGAGTCAGCTCGCAACGACTAACAAGAGAAGCATTTGGCTCCTGCGAGGTATTGAGGAAGCTGGGTTGTGGACAAAAGAGAAAGACTAAAACTAATTTCCCTGGTAGGTGGAGGGAAGGTACATCCTTGCTTAACTAGAGACTGAGAGCCTTTCTTGTCTCTGCCAGGCAACGGAAGAAAGTCCATCTTCATCTTAGCAGGATGGAGGGTTGATTGAGTCCGCGGCCCCCTTAGCTGATGGACTGTGCTCCCCAGGGAGTGCTGACTAGTGGAGTAGGACCAGGACGGAGGTAGCACTCAAGCGGGAGGCAGGACCTTTGCCCTCCACGCTGGAGCGCCTGATGCCGTGCCTATACCCACCCACAATTAGCTCCGTTTCCAAAGCGCAGCTTCATCAGGAGAAAGGGAATCAGAGCAAGAGCATCCAACTTATGAACGTGTGATTAAATGAGTAACGAGGCATGCACAGTGCTTAGTAGAGTTTTGCCCTAAGGTAAACATTCAATACATTGTAGCTATTACTATCATTTTTTTCCCCAAGAATCAATCCAGCGAGGAAACAAAGGATACATACGGAAACATGTAAGGAAATATTTCAAGGAAACATATTCCCAATGCCTAAGGTCATAAGCACATATTCATGTGATTTGTGTTGGTCGCTATGTGCTGAAGGGACAGCGAGAGTGAAATGGTTTGGTTGGGCCAGTAAGGCTACTTTCTTGAAGAAATTAGGTCATGGGGCCAACCTGACATCCCAGGGAGAGAGACAAGGCGAGGAGCCGTGGCAGACACTCGAATTTCCTTGGAAAGTGATCAAGTGCCCTTTTGGCAACCTTGAGAAGTGAAGTGTCTATGCTCCAATCATTTCCTGACTGAACAGAAACAAAGCAGGCTGGGGCCAGGAGAGGACCTAGGGGTGGAGACATTGAGGACTCCTAGCTCCTACCTCCCTCCTAGACTCAAGTTTACTCCCTCTGCCTTTCCCCAAATGGGGAGAAGTGAGAAGAAAGACAAAACAAAAACAAAACAAAAACACCAAAAAACAAACAAACAAAACCCTAACATATGTTTTGACCAAGACCTTTGGGCTTTGGAGCTGGACAGCTCTGGTTCAACTCTGGATGATTTGAGGCGAATCAGTTATTTCATTTAGAAATTACCATATCATCAACCTTACGGCAGGGGTGAGGCGGGTGGGGATCGAATATGTCCACATAAGTCACGGGTTGGGCACACGGTAGGCACTTATTAGTAAGTGGCCGGTTAGGGCCCTGGAGAGAGGTAGAGACAGCATTAGGAAGAACGCGAAATTTTCCTCATTCACTGCTCTCCAAACCTCAGAGCCGAATTAGGAACTAAAAAGACGGAGGCAAGAGAAAGGTCTTTTTCCTTTCTTTCTTTTAAATTTCTCTAACAAGGTAGTAAACGCTCTCGCCTCCGCCGAAATAGCTCAGTTGGGAGAGCGTTAGACTGAAGATCTAAAGGTCCCTGGTTCGATCCCGGGTTTCGGCAGAGTTTTTGCCGACCCACAGCGGGACTGAGACGCGTTTATTTCCGTAGAGCCCCGCCCAAGGCCCTCCGGGCGCGCCTGCGCAGCGCCGGTGCTGGTCTCTTAGTGCACGGGCCACCCCCTGCGCGTGCGCAGTGGACGTGTGTATGTGGCGGCGAGAAGGGTCTCTTACGCGCCTGCTCACCCTTGCGCTTGCGCAACGGCCGTGCGGGCCTCCGCGCGCGCGCTCGGGGGAAGCTCCGGTGTTTCATTTGGAACGCCCGGCACTAGTCGCACCACCGCCCACTAGGCTCCCTAGTGTTTCCTCGCAGTTCCCAGTGCAGTCAGCTAGCCAGGCTCGCAAGTTTTTCTCGTCGGCGACAGACGTGCACAGTGTCTTCAAAAACGTACGTTTGTCTGCAAAGCCAGACCCAAAAGCTAGGGCCCCTCGTGAGTTCGTCCGAAATCTGGTGAAGGATGGTTCCCAGCCAGAAATGTGACTCAGAAGCACGTGTCTCTATCTGAGTCTTTGGAACCTCAGCTTTCTCACCCCGCGTTTAATAAACGGGGCACCAACGAGTGCTCCTGGCCAAACGCTGCGCAATTACTGTCAGAAGCATTGCTGTCAGGAATGACGACGGGGGTGCAGTTTATTGGTTGTGGATCTGTTGACGTTTTGTGTATAAAAGTAATACACGTAAGTTTAAAGGAAAAAACATCCGAAGGCCCAGTAACATTCCAAAGTTGGAAGAGAAAAGCCTGCGCGTTGAAGGCTCGTTTTTTGACACTGTGCGCATGCGCGAAGTCCTAGGTCAGTCTGGCCCGCAGGGTGGTACTCCTCTAGCCCAGCGCGGTAGGGAGCCCAGCTGTGCTTTGCCTTACCCTTCACTTGGTCTCTAAGAGTGATGTTAACACCCTGAAATTTGTTTTTGGAGTTTAAAATAACCTCCGCCCGAACAGGGACTTGAACCCTGGACCCTCAGATTAAAAGTCTGATGCTCTACCGACTGAGCTATCCGGGCTCACAAAAGGAACCCTTTCCTAGGCCTATCCGCAGTAAAATAGGCCACGTGGCTGCACTCTTTTCTTATTGGATTAATATTCTGAGTCCTTTTACCGATTTCCTGAGGGTGAAACTACAAAATCAAGATCCAGTGGGTATTGGGCTAAATGGAATCCTTTTCTCTCTCATCAGAGATAGGGTATAAAGAAAAAAATCTGCCTGCCTCATCTGCCCCTCCCCCGGGCAGCCCCCTCCCCCCCCCCCCCCCCCCCCCCCCCGTCCCTCGCCAACTAAGTGCTGGCATCCTAAAGGGAACGTCCCCTAAAGAATTCTCCAGATTTAAGAACTCAGGGCATGCTTCTTGTTGAGCAGCGGGGTTTTTAATTCCAGGGTTGGTCTTTGAAGAGCCCCGGAGTGTCGTGTGGGTGGCGTATTATAAATAATTGATTAGGTGTCCAATAATCCACTCGACATTCACCGAGTGCATGCTGCTCTCCAGCACTTAAGCAAACTTAGGCTGCAAAACCCCAGTCCTGGTCCTCAGTGCCGCGGTAAGGTACCCTAACAGACGCACTCAGTCAGGCACTTCGATGGTGGGAAACTGGCTTTTGCAGGAGCCCGGCCACCGGAAGTAAGGGCAGCCGAGTCTTCCAGGGGGTAGAGAAGCCTGAACGGAGCTGTGGATGGTAACTGGGCCCCTGTAGTCTTGCAAAGAAAATTCTGAGCAGAGGGACCAGCAAACAGGAAGTTCCCCAGGGAATCCGGACATCTTCCTAGAGCTTTCGCTGCAAGGTTTTGGCCAGGTGGGATTTTATATTTTGAGGAAGTTCTGTTATCCTGGCAGCTGTGTCTCGGACTCAGCTAATTTTTTCATTCACCCTGCTCCCTCGTTGCCATATTATTTCTTGAGGTATTGGACTGGATCCCTTGAAAGCAAAGGAATCCAATGATGTAGAATCTCACAACCATTTAGCCCTGCTTGGAGTTCAGAGACGCTCCCCTGTGGGGGGGAGGGAACGTTGAGATTTGCATTTTTTTATGAAATGTATATGATACGGAATGTATCAGGAATGAAATGTATCAGGAAGTAGGAGCAATGTTTGAAAGGTAACCGGTTATGGAAAGATACCCGTGTTATGTTAAGCAAAAACACAAGGTGCTACATAATATGTATGGAATAATATTTGTGGGCGGAAAATAAAGGATCTGCATATGAATATATATTCTTTATTATACATTTTGTATATTTGAGGTTTGCCTATACATAAGAGAAGATGTCTAAGGATAGAAAACAATCCAATAAAAATGGCTACCTTTTGTAAGAGGAGGCTCTCACCACTTCCTTTAGGTACATCTGTATTATTGGAGTAAAAAAAACATTCTTTTCGTAATAAAATAAATGGAAAAACGTAATCTGTTAAATTATTCCATCCTTCTGGGATGCCCTTCAGACCCCGGCATCCCTGATCCTGTGTTTTCTATAGATCCCAGCAGAGAAAGATTAAAAGCACAAATTTTTTTCCCAGTATGGGGGGGTTGGGTGGGATGACGGGGAGTCCCTCCATGTCTCATGATTTGGGAGGGGAATCGCTCTATTGAAAAATCGCGAATGAATAAGGCAGTGTTCACAAATGAGAATGTGGATCCCTAAGAATCAGATGATCCGAAACCAGGCCCCCCCTCCTCCCCGAGAGGAGCTGCCTGTGCTAGGAAGTCAGTCCTGGGGGACTGAGTGAGCCTCTGGCCTAACCGCAGCTTCTTACAACAGGGCTGTGTTCACAGGGCCTGCTCAGTACAGCGCTGAGTGCGGGAGAGCCGGATGATCTGTTTCCTGCTCTCCTGAGACAAGGCTAGATGGGCAGGTACCAAACACTGAGAACCGAAGTCTCAAACTGGGTACCGTCACGCGTTAAGAGCTTGGAACTGGCCTACTCAGCATAGAGAAGGTTCACTGGAGCTGGAGCTGTTTGTATTTCATTTAACAGCCGCAGTGCTTTTTTCCACTGCCTTCCATCCTCCCCGACCCCCCAGTCTTGAAATGCCATCCTCTCCCCACTTTCCAAGTTTCTTTGGTTTGGGAAGTTCCTTCCCTCTGATCTTTAAAGATGGAGATTAAGACTTGCCCAGAAATCCCTGCTTGATTCTTTCCAGGTCAGGTTAAGGGCAGGGGGCCTCTGAGGCTGTCACTATTGCTGTACTCACCACGACCTACCTTCAACACCTGTCTAACAGGTCAATCTTTCCTCCTTCAATGTGTCCGCTGGGAGGCAGACAGTCCTCGCCTGTCCCCGGTGCCTGGTCAGTGGCTAGCACAGATCAAACTCTCACAAACTGTTGTGGAATGAATGAGGACCATGTGGCAGGGAAGATTCGGAGGGCAGAACTGGTTCTTGGGAGTTTTTGTTTGGTAGAGAGAGGGGGAGGACATTCCTGTCAAGGTGAATGATTTCCCCAAATGGAATAAGTTTGCCCTGAGAAAGTTCTATGCCATTCTATCGTGCCACCCCCTTTTATTTACTTTATAGTGCTATTGCCATCTGAAATTCTGTTGATTTGCTTGTTTATAAACTATCTCTTCCTCTGTCACTCTGTGATGTAAGTGCCGCTGGACAGGGATCTTGTTGGTAAGGACCTCGTCTTTTTTTGTTACTCTTATTTCTTACTTTACTTTTCCCAATTTTGTTTGCATTCCCAAAACCCCAGCGTTTAGAACAGTACTTGGTATACAGCAGGATCTTAAGAAATAACTGTTGGCTAATTAAAAAGGTGAAGTCTTTTACTCCCCCACCCCACCCCAACGTAGTCAGTTTTACACAGATCTTTTCTTTCAGTTTTCCAAACCATCAATTCTGAATTTGTTGCTACACTTTCCGTGTCTGGCTAAAGTATCATGAACATTCAGATTAAGACGTCGTTGCCACGTGACCATTCAGGCCGTTTTAATTACTCCCGTCCATCATACTCTCTCAGCTTAATAAGCTTGAAAACACATAGAGAGGGCCCTAACTTTTCACCATCGAAAGCCCTCAGGGAAACTCGAAGAAATAAATCTGGTTTGGAAAAGCAAACCAGCCTTTACCAGAAGTGGGGTTCGAACCCACGAGGATATAAATCCATTGGATCTTAAGTCCAACGCCTTAACCACTCGGCCATTCTGGTATGCCGCAAGCCCGCGCTTACTTTTAGCCAACTTGAGCAATATGGAGTTGCTGAAGTTTCAAAACAAAACTTTTGATTGCGAAGGTAAAAGGGCAACGTGGGGGCAAAAAAAATCTCCGAAATTTACCACGTCTTGCTAATTTCTCCACCTCCAGTCACCGGAAACTCTGAGGCCCCCTGAAGGCGACTGGGAAGACTCGGGTGACAGGTCTCCCGACCCGTTCACAGGAGCGGACACAACAGGAGGTAGGAATGAGTTTCCTTCCTTTTCATAGTGGGCGAGTGGAATGGGGAATTTTAAAGGTGTTTAAGTTGGTTTTTATTTTACTTCCTTCCCTGACCAAAACAAAAGCGACTCTGGTGGGACTCGAACCCACAACCTTTGAATGCCTCCATCTGTCTAGAAGTCCAATGCGCTATCCATTGCGCCACAGAGCCAGGTACTCAAACCCCCTCCGCGCTGCTTACATCAAGGCAGGCACGCCGCGCCTTCTTTCTCGGAGAAGCGGCTGGGCCGTGGCAGCCGAGGAGAAGCGTGGGTGAGAGCTGCGCTTGGCAGCCCGAGATCCTTCTAACAGTTCCTCTCTGTGAGCGATCGCCGAGCATCAACTCTCAGTCTCCTCCCACACTAGAAACAAAAGGGTCTTTTTGTGCACTTATTCTACCCCGGAGAGATGTCGCAATGCGCGGTTCCATAGTGTAGCGGTGAGCACATCTGCTTTACGCGCAGAAGGTCCTGGGTTCGAGCCCCAGTGGAACCATAAGGCTGTCGTTATTCCCTTTTAAGGATATTTTGGGGTTTTCCTTTGTCAGCCAGACCTGCAGTTTTACACCGGGGAGTGAGAAACGCTGCGGTTCCTCCCGGGGCTTGGCGCTGCTCCAGCCGCGCGGGCTTCAGTCCGGTGAGCGCCTGCGCAGATCGGCCTCCCGGGCTGCCCGGCTGTGGCGCTTGTGGGGAGGTGCAGGCTGCCGGACCCCGCTCCCAGCACCGCCCGCCTCCGCGCCTGCGCCTTCCCGATCGCCCCCGCAGTCCAGCCTCCCAGGGCCTGTGCTAGGGTTCTGGGCTCACCTGCTCCTCTGCCGTCTTTAAAAATTGTTACCGCCACTCAGTAGGGGGATGTCCAGAGGGCCACCTCCTTCCCTTGTTGATTAACTCCAACTCCACTGATCTCATTATTTTTTGTAATTAAAAATCTTTTTGAAAAATTATACGCACATGTTAAAGAATTAAAAGAGCTCCACATGTCGTACAGTGATGCGCCCCTCTGACAAAGCTTGTCTCCTTGACAAATCTCTAGCCAGGCTCCTCTGAGCCCTCTTGTCAACGAGGCGTGTCACCCTCGGCCTATGAGGACTTGAACAAACAACAACGCTGAGTTTCTAGTAGCATCCCTAAGGTGACCCTAGGTCCACTTACTGAGGACTGCTGAGAAGACCAGCCAAACAATTTACTGTTGGTGCCAGCCAACACTTGACACAGGGCTCCTGTCTCTCAGTCTCTGTGGGAAGGTAAGAGCCTAACTTCCATTAGAGTTAAGAACCAGTTAGCAAACCCACCTGGGGTTTTCAGGGACCAATTCCACCCGTTTCCAGGTGTTTGTAATTTTCGCTTCCCTGGGTCTACTGAGCTGTGATCACTCTCTTCCCTGTCCCCTCAGGTACAAATCGAAGTTTGTGCAGTTGTACAAACTGCAATCACTCCCTTACCTGTCCCCTCAAATACAAATCGAAGTTGAGTGCAGTGTGTGTGTGTGGGGGGGACGCTTTTCCCTCTTGCCATAGAATGTTACTGATTAGAATCTGTGCCCTCCCTTTTAACCCGTGCCCAGCTTTCTCTTGGACACCTCCCATCTTTCAACTGCTGGGGAGTTTCTTTTATGACCCTCCAGAGATATTCTTTGCGCTCACCAGTATAGATGTGCATTTCCTTTATTAGCCACTTAGGATTTTTGCACAAAAGATAGCATACAGTTGGTACCGTTCCCTTCACCCCCACAGTATTCTGGAAATCTTTCTATGTCATTCTTAAGTCTGCTCATTCTCTGGCTTCCGGTATTTGGATTTACCACAATTGTTTAGTCTGTGGTATTTGATGAACGATTAACTTGTGTTCCATCTTAGGGACAGTGCTGTGGTGAATTTCCTGTGTGGCTAGGCAGGAGACTCAGTTGACTGAGGTGATAACTCAGGATGACTGTATTATTATCTAACCCATTTGGGAGACAAAGAAGAAGTGTAGAGAGGGTAAGTAATTGCCCAGGGTCACACTGGCCAGGGACAGAACAGGGTACCAACCTAGGCAGGCAAAGTATTGCCTATTTGTCTTAGAAAAGGAATTGCCAGGCATATATATGTTCTATTTCTATGAATGCTTTCACCTCCAAAGAGCCCGGACAATATTATCTTCCCACCGATGTGACAGTGCTTGCTTCATCTCAGTCCCTCCTTAATAAAAAGTATTAACAGGCTTTGGGGTCTCTTTGCATTTTGAAAGGGGAAAATGTTTTAATTTACATGTCTTTTATCAGAGTAAGGTTGAATATTTATTCATCTGTTTAAAAAACATTCTCTTTCCTCCCTATCTTCCTTTTTCCCTTCCTCCCTTCCTTCCATCCTGCAATCTGTTCAGTCCTTTTGTACAATTTTCTATTATATTGTTAATGTTCTCTTACTGATTTTTAGGTGCTTTTTATAAATATAGATTTAGATATGTTTTGCAAATGTATTTCCCAGGCTTGCTGCTTGCCTCTTAATTTTATTTTTGCTACTTTGTGCTATGCAGCCATTTAAAACTGTTAATGTAGTCAAATTCATTATCCCCTCGTTTATTTATTTTTTGAGGAGGAACTTTAAAATTTCTTGCCTAGAAAGTGCTTCCCCATTCTGAGATTATATTCCAATCTATATTTTCTACAGATTATTACTTCCTTAAAACTTATCTGTTACATCTTTGGTCCTTTTGAAATCTCTGTAACTAGGTGCCGTGGTCTGAATGTTTGTGACCACCCCCCTGCCCAAGCTCATATGTTGAAAGCTAATCGTCGGTGTGATGGAGGAGGGCTCTGGAAGGTCATGAGGATAAAACCCTTTTAAGAGAGACCCCAGAAAGTTCCTTCAGTCCTTCTGCCATGTAGGACGGCAAGAAGACGGTGGTCTATGAACGAGGGTGTGGCATTCTCACCAGACACCAAATCGGCTAGTGCCTTGATCTTGGACTTCTCAGCCTCCAGAACTGTGAGATAGATCGCTGCTGCTTCTAAGCCACCCATTCTGTGGTAGTTTTGTTACAGTAGCCTGAAAAGACTAAGGCACTGGGTAGGCCATGAGACAGGGACATTAGACCCCTATAAAGGGATTTTAGAAATCACTCTGGAGGATCGGGGTGTGTAAATCACTCAACATGGTAAAAATCACATAGATTCCAAAAATTGAACTGGTTCTGCCTGTCTCTAACTTCAAGTTCCTTAACATCCTTTCCTTAGAACTTTCCAGGAGCTCTGCTGATGTAGGTTTCCCCTCTGGTAGTCCTTGGGCTCATCAAACCACCTTCCTTCCACTCTTTTATGTCGCATAAGCTGGGCTCCTTCCCTTCTCACAAAGGGCATAGCTTTGGGGAGGGTGTGGTGCAGACTATATAAGTTCAAACTGTAGACTCCAGAGCCAAACTGTGGCTTCAGCTCCTGGTTCTGTCACTCTTGGTTTTGTGACTGTGGCACAGTATATAACCTGTCTGTGCTGTGTGACGCTGGCTTAGTTGCTTAACTGCTCTATGCCATAGTTTCCTCCTCTGTATAATGCAGATAAAGCTCAGGTTAGACTCTCAAGAGGATTTAGTAAATTACTGTATGTGAAGCATTTTATTTATTTATTTATTTATTTATTTATTTATTTATTTAATTTATTTAATTAATTTATTTAAAGACAGAGGGAGAGAAAGAGACTCCCAAGCAGTCTCCACACTCAGCACAGAGTCCAGCTCACCACAACCCGGAGACCATGACGTGAGCTGAAATCAAGAGTCAGTGGCTCAACCAACTGAGCCCCCCGGGCATCCCTGTATGTAAGTATTTCAAATGAAATGCATGGGACAAACACTTAGCAAATGTCATCCATCATCATCATCATCATCATTATTATTATGATTTGGCGGATAAGCCTGGTAAGTTTAGGTAGAACAATATGGTTTTCCTGTTAGGGACATTTTTATTTATTTATTTTTAAAATTGTTTATTTTTGAGAGAGAGAGAGAGAGAGCACAAGCAGGGGAGAGGCAGAGAGAAGGGGAGACACAGCATCCAATGCAGGCTCCAAGCTGACAGCAGAGAGCCCAAAGTGGGGCTTGAACTCACAAACCTCAAGATTATGCCTGAGCTGAAGTCATATGCTTAGCTAACTGAGCCACCCAGGCACCCCTGATTGGGATATTTTTAGAAAATGCTAAGAGCTCAGAGCATCAGCCCTGCATTTCCTGGCCTCTCTTCTTGCCTTGTAGGGATTCAATCTTCTCCCTCTGTCTTTTCATATCGTGTATCCTCTGTCTGCTTCCCCTTTTCATAAGGGCATCAGTTAAGTGGGACTAGGGCCCGCCCTAATGGCCTCGCCATAGTGCAATTATCCCCATAAAAACCCTGTCTCCAAATAGGGTCACGTTCTGACTTTCAGTGCCATGAGATTATTCAGCACATGGTACTCAATGAAGACACAAAGGCCCTCCCCTACCGAGCCCCCCAGGCGCCCCCACACTTATCGTTTTACCAGCAATCTTACTTGTAGGTATTTACCCAAGAGCCATGAGAGCACACATTTACACAAAGGTGGTTGTGTAAATGTTTATAGCAACTTTAGTCATAATCCCCAAATTGGAACCAAACCAAATGGCCTTGACTGGTGAGTAAGTAAGCAAATGGTGGGACAGCCATGCCACTGAAGGGCATTTAGCAAGAAAATGGAATGAACTTCCAATGCACACAACAACATGGATACATTTCAAAAGCGTTTTGCTAAGTGAAATAAGCCACACGGGAAGGGCGCCTGCGTGGCTCAGTCGGTTAAGCGTCCAACTCATGATTTCAGCTTAGGTCATGGGCTCACAGTTTGTGAGATTGAGCCTGAGTTGGGCTCTGCCCTGGTAGCATGGAACCTGCTTGGGATTCTCTCTCTCCTTCTCTCTTTGCCCCTTTTCTGCTCTCTCTCTCTCTCTCAAAATAAATAAACTTCAATAAGCTATATAGGAAAGACTACATTATATAGGATTGCGTGTTTAGGACTTTCTGGAAAAGGGAAATCTATAGGCACAGAAGAAACCAGAGATGGCATTCTGGAAGCCTGAGCAGGATTTGACATGGCGCCCCAGGATCTCACTTGGTGAGATCTCCACTTGCCTGTGGAGGAGGAGGGCAGTGTGAGTGCAGAGTGGCACGAGGGAGCTTTCTGAGGTGATGAAAATACTCAACATCTTGATTACAATGGTGGTGACATGACTTTGTGTCTTAGTCAAATCTCATAGAACTTAAAATGTGAATTTTACCATATGTAAGTTTTACCTCAATAAACAAAAAAAAGGTTGGGTTTATAGCACAGTGGAGGCACTCAATAATGAAAACAGAATTAAGAAATGAATAAAATATTTGGTGGAGAAATGATGGAATGAAGTGGAAGCTGGATTTCAGATAAGAACGGATAATAGCGTTACGTGAACATGACTTTGTGGATAACGTTTTTGTGGTCTTTATCCATTTCTGGCCAATGGAAACTAGGTGATAGAGCAGGCTAGGTCATAGGTGTATCAAACCTCCAAACAGAGGAGGTGTTTATGCGATGGTGTTTAAAGACACAGGAAAAAAAAAAAACGATTTCCTTTGTAATTTTTAAGAAGAAAAAATGACTTGGGGCACCTGGGTGGCTCAGTTGGTTAAGTGTCTGACTCTTGGTTTCGGTTCAGGTCATGATCTCACGGTTTATGAGATAGAGGCCAGCGTTGGGCTCTATGCTGATAACACAAACCCTGTTTAGGATTCTGTCTTTCTCTCCCTTTCTTTGCCCTTCCCCTGCTTGTGCCCACATGCTCTCTCTCTCTTTCTCAATAAAACTTAAAAAATTAAAACCAATTATTTTAAAAAAAGAAGAAAAAGTGTCTTGGTGGGGGATAAGGAAAAGAAATGAATTCAAGACATCAGAAACTCTGCATAATTTTTCAAACTATCCACGGGAAATGAGAAGTGAAAGACAGACAAAGTAAGTCAGAATTGTAGGGCAACTTAGTGGCTGCCCAGTGTAACTTGAGACAGAGCAGAGTGTGGAGACCACTCTAGTACCCCTCCCCTCATTGGGAGAGTCAGGGGTGAGCAGGTGGCACAGGTAGGGTAGAAAATACAGGAAAGATCAGACACAGAAAAGGAGGAGGGGGAGTGAAGGGAGAAACAGTGGGAATATAAAGCAAAGGAAAAGAAGATGGAGAAGGAGGAGGAAGACAGGAGAAGAAGGAGAAAGAAAACAAAAAGAAGGAGGAGAAAGGAGATACCACTGTGAAGGGATGTGTCCAGGGTCCTTTGCAATTACTTTCAGTGTCACTCATTGGTAGCAGCTTTTTTTTTTTTTAAGTTTATTTATTTTGAGATAGAGAGCACATACAAGTCGGGGAGGGGCAGAGAGAGAGAGAGAGAGAGAGAGAGAGAATCTCAAGCAGGCTCCACACTCCAATGTGGGGCTTGAACTCAGAAACCACAAGATCATGAACTCAGCTGAAGTCAAGACGCTTAATCAACTAAGCCACCCAGGTGCCCCCATTGGTACCAGTTTTTAACCAACTTGCCTCTGAACTTTTTTGGAATTCAGGGTTGACTTCTCTTTTGACAAATTGGGACCGGGGATTGGGACTGGGTCTGGGTGACTCAGTCGATTCAGCAGCCGACTCTTGATTTCGGCTTAGGTCGTGGTCTCGCTGTTTGTGGGATGGAGTCCCACACCTGGCTCTGCGCTGACTGTGGAGCCTGCTTGGGATTCTCTCTCTCCCTCTATCTCTGCCCTTATCCCACTCACACACACACTCTCTCTCTCAAAATAAATAAATAAACTTAAAAAGATAAAGAAGACAATTAAAAAGAAAAGAAAAGAAAAACACTGACCTGAAGCGGTGCTGTCAAGGTGCGCCGAAACACAGGCCCCTCACACCAGGACCGTCGGAAGTAGATGCGGAGTCCTGCCACTGGAAGTAGATGCGGAGTCCTGCCACCGGAAGTGGATGTGGAGTCCTGCTGCCGGAAGTGGATGCGGAGTTCTGGTGTCCATGAAGACTCTTCGATCTCTTGGAGATGGTGTCTGGGGACTTTGCATTTTAAGTAAATGGCTAGGTGATTCTGTGCCCACTGCGGTTTGGGAACCACTGACCCAGGAGCACATCGGCTGCCCTAGCAGAGGCTCCCAACTGTGACCTGTGGAGCCCGGAGGATTACAGAGGGTGTACCTCAGGGAAACATCTACAGAGCAGCTCCTCTTGACCTGTGTTCAAGTTCATGTGCAAAGTCGTTTTGCTTCTCAAAAGCAAATACATGTGGGGGAAAGAAAATACATGTGATAAAGGGTTTGAGGATTCATCTCTGGAAATAAAAAACCTCAGTTAAGTTCTGTCTGCCAAATGGGGATTCATGGAAGGGGAATGCCCCCCTTAGTAGTAAGGAAATTAGAAAACATTTTGCTTTGTGGACACTAGTCCTAATTCAAGAGGAGCTTCTTTAGAAATACAGCTTCCCAATGTGGGAGATATTGAACAATTTAGCAAAAACTTAAATATCTTGTATTAGAGGGGTGCCTGGGTGGCTCAGTTGGTTGAGTACCCGACTTTATTTGGCTCAGGTCATGATCCCAGAGTCAAGGAATCGAGCTCCACGTCCGGCTCCATGCTGAGTGTGGAGCCTGCTTATGATTCTTTGTCTCTCTCTCTTTCCCTTTCTCTCTCTCTCTCCCTCCCACCCTTCTCCCCCATTTGCATGTGGTCTCTCTCTCTAAAAAAAATCTTGTATTAGAATCCATATGTTAAAAGATTGTACAACAAGACATTTTCATCACCTTAAAAGAGAAGAAACATATTTTCTTGGGAAATGGATTTTAATCTGTACTACTTGTCTCTAAAGTACCATAGTCTTTTTTTTTTTTAATTTTTAAAATGTTTATTTATTTTTGAGAGACAGAGCATGAGCAGGGGAGGGGAAGAAAGGGAGGGAGACACAGAATCTGAAGCAGGCTCCAGGCTCTGAGCTGTCAGCACAGAGCCCAACACAGGGCTCATACCCATGACTGTGAGATCATGACCTGAGGTGAAGTCAGACGCTTAACCAACTGAGTCACCCAGGCACCCCTAAAATACTGTGGTCTTTTGGGAACACCTAATCAATTAATCATCTCTTAAAAGTAAGTGTGTGTGTGTGTGTTTTAAAATTAACATGCTATACATATTTTTTTTCCTGTACTAAGCAGTCTATATGTAAGCACACATGTATATACAGAACACACACGCACATTTTTTTTGGTCTCGTGAAACCTCAATTCATTTTTTGCCTCTTAAAGACTAAATGCTAAAAGAGCATAAAGAATGGAAGTTTAAGTTTTAAGAAAAGCATGATTTTTTTGTAAACAAAATGATTTATAAAGGGGAGGGTAGGAGGATGAACAAAGTAGACGAAGGGGATTAAGAGGTACAAACTTCCAGTTATAGAATAAGTAAGTCACAGAGATGAAAAGTACAGCACAGGGAATATAGTCAGTAATAGTGTAATAACTTCGTGTGGTGACAGATGGTCAGTACGCTTAGTGTGTTGGGCACTGTTTAATGTACAGAGCTGTGGAATCACTGTGTGTGCACCTCAAACTAATATAACCTTATATGTCAACCATACTTGAATAATAAACTTTTTCTTTTATTATTATTTTTTAACATTTATTTATTTATTTTGAGAGGGAGAGAGAGAGAAAGAGAGAACGGGGGAGGGGCAGAGAGAGAGAATCTCAAGCAGGTTCTGCACTGTCAGTGTGGAGCCTGATGCTTGAACTCACAAACCGTAAGATCATGACTTGAGCTGGAATTGAGAGTCCGATGCTTAACCGCTTGAGCCACCCGGGTGCCCCAAATAATAAAAAAATATTTTTTTAAAATTTTTTTAATGTTTATTTATTTTTGAGAGACATAGAGACAGAGTATGAGAAGGGGAGGGGCAGAGAGAGAGGGAGACACAGAATCCGAAGAAGGCTCCAGGCTCCGAGCTGTCAGCACAGAGCCCGATGCGGGGCTCGAACTCACAGACCGTGAGATCATGACCTGAGCCGAAGTCGGCTGCTTAACCAACTGAGCCACCCAGGCGCCCCCCAAAAATTTTTTAAAGTAATTCAGCAGGAAGAAAATCTCTGCTGCTGTTGAGAAAAGAGCATACTGGTTAGGGCAGAATGTGATTCTGTAGTCTGGCTCAAAAGGAAGTTTGAATTGTTCTTGCTGTTTTTGTCACATGAGTAATTAGATACAAAAGTCAAGGCTGAGGTCAACAGTGAGGTGAATGATTTTAATTTTAGACAGGGAGTAACAACCACCCCAAAGAAGCAAATGTAGGTTTTTTTTAAAAAGATTTTCCAGCTCTGGTAAAACACCCTTGAGTCCAGGATCTGGCATAAGCAAGTGTGAATTTTGTTAATAGTGTCGGCCTTGCTCTGCTGTGTGGAAGTGTTCCATCTTTCCGCTCCTGGGTCTCTCGGACTCCCTTTGACAGCCTGGACTTAGACTCACCCCCTCATGCCCACCCACTGCAGCTTTCCTGTTGTACATCTCCTCTACTCTCAGAGGACACCTGGTGCCTTTGACTAATCCAACAAACTATCTGAAATGAATCCCCAGAGACATACCCCTGAAAATAGACTCAGAGATGCCCCCTCCTTACCATCAAGTCTAGCAGATTGCTACGGCCATCCAGGGACATATCTAACTTCTGAAGTGGTGGCGTTCTACCTAGCTTGTCTCCCCTGCACTGTGTCTATCTTATGAAATATTCCAAGAGCAGGGATTTCAAGCCAGCATCAAGGAAGAAACACTAGGCAGTGATAGAGATGTTTGGGATGGACTATATTTTGGCAGGCTTCCCTTGCTTGTGTTCTTCTTGGAATCGGGCTATCCTAATGACTCTTTACTTCCCCTACCTCATGCATCCATCAGAGACTGCATGGGAGGTAAGACTGGGATCTAAATGCAATCCAAATTTCAGTTGACTACCAATTTCATCTATTTGCTTGACAAACTCAATAGGTTTCCAGGAGACCAACTCAAATATCATATTGTTTCCTATTCTCTTAAAAAGGAGGCCTGAATAATGAAAAATGAGTTTATTCTTTTTTTAATGTTTATTTATTTTTGGGATAGAGAGAGAGAGAGTGAGAGAGAGAGAGAGAGAGAGAGAGAGAGAGTAGGAGAGGGACAGAGAGAGGGAGAAAGAATCCAAAGCAGGCTTCAGGCTCTGAGCTGTCAGCACAGAACCTGACACAGGACTCGAACCCACAAACCGTGAGATCATGACATGAGCCAAAATCAGACACTTAATTGGAAACTTAACCGACAGAGCCATGCAAGTACACCCAAATTGAGTTTATTCTTTAAAAAAATATATTTTTTAATATGTTTTTAATGTTTATTTTTTTGAGAGATGGAGCACTAGCAGGGGAGGGGCAGAGAGAGAGGGAAACACAGAATTCAAAGCAGGTTCCAGGCTCCTAGAGGTCAGCACAGAGCCTGCTCAGGGCTCGAACTCACCAACCATGAGATCATGACCTGAACTGAAGTTGGTCACTTAACCAACTGAATTACCCAGGGGCCCCTGAGTTTATTCTTAAGCCTTTGTTTCTTGTGGACTTGAGTCAGGCACATGCTAGCAATGCACACAGGATAGGCTTCCTTTCTCTGGAGGCTTGGCTGGGAATGAATGGCTGGAAAATGTTGAAATTCTTAAAGGGACCTGAAGCCCTCAGGTATCTACTCCTTGGTCAGATGAAGACAAGCTAACACCTTTAATAATACTATAATAGAGGAGAGATTTCTGTGGATGGGCTTGTTTCAGACCCTATCAAATCCTGTATGAGGAAGCAGCAGTAGGAAAACAAGCACTTAACTGAGGGTCAAATAGCTCAGATCTAGCCTTGCCTCCACCATTAGTTAGGTAGGAAACCTTTGGTGAAACATGAAACTTACCTCAGCTGCTGCAAGGGAAACCCAGAGGCTTCCATAGAAAGATGCAACCTGGATCCTCTAAGGTTGGCAATGGAAAATGATTTCCACAAAGGGAAGGGTGGCTGGACTTTCTAGCCTTGACTCCTGGTCCCTGGAGATCTTTTTACTAATTACTGGTTGGGCAACAACAGCCACAACTCAACAACTGAGAAGTAACTTTCTCTCAGACCTCATTTCTTCACCTGGAAATGAGGTGTTTGGGTGATGTAAGGTTTGGAGTCTCTTTTTAAGAAAGGCCAATTTATGGATCAAAGACTCTAAGTTGTCAACAATCTAACCAAGAGAAAATGTTTCAAAGAAGGCCATTTCAGGCCACTCTTATTAGAGGATGCTGCTATAGGACAAAGAGGAAATGTTGGCTTCAAGATGATCTTATTGATTGGGGTCTTCTACTGTGTTGAGAGAATACTTTTCAGTTCTGACTTTCAATCTGGGCTTCATAGCCATCTATTCTTTTTCTGAAGGTCCAAATCTTTTCCTCAGTCTCTTCATAGCTGACTTCATCTCTTGGTTCCTGAGGGTGTAGATCATGGGGTTCAGGACCGGGATGATAACCGTGAAGGTGATGGAGACAGCTCTGTCCATGGGGAGGGCGGTGAAGGGCCGGGCGTAGACGTAGATGCAGGGCACGAAGTGCAAGGTCACCACGGTGATGTGGGAGGTGCAGGTGGAGATGGCTTTCCTCCTGCCCTCCCCGGCGTGAGACCTCAGCATTGTCAAGATGACTGTGTAGGACACAAGGAGGAAGACAAACCACAGTGTAGAGATTAAGCCATTGTTGGAAATCATTAAGATCTCAAGAGCAACGGTGTTGGTGCAGGCGAGTTTGAGGACCTGGGGGACGTCACAGTAGAAGCCATCAACAACATTGGGTCCACAGAAGGGGAGGGGCAGCAACAGGGAAATCTGCACGATGGAGTGGACAAAGCCCCCCACCCAGGAGGCCACGATGAGGGCAGTGCATCGGCCCCTGCTCATGATGGTCACGTAGTGCAGGGGCTTGGAGATGGCCATGTAGCGATCGAAGGCCATCACAGAGAGAGAAAAAATGTCTGCTCCCCCGAGGAGGTGGAAGAAGAACATCTGAGTGATGCAACCATTGAAGGAGATGGTCTTCGTCCTTGACAGGAGGTCTACGAGGACCTTGGGAGCGGTGATGGAGGAGAAGCAGATGTCCAAGACGGAGAGATTGCGGAGCAGGAAGTACATGGGCGTGTGAAGGCGGGACTCACAGGTTACAGTGACCATGATGAGGAGGTTTCCCAGCAGAGTTGATGTGTACACCAAAAATAACAAAAGAAATAAGACCAAGCTCAGCTCTTGGGACCGGGTCAGTCCTTGAAAAATAAATTCTCTCACCCTGGTGTAGTTTCCCTGCTCCATTGTGTTATGTTTCTTCTTCTTCAACTACCTAGGGAGAAAATGGAAAATACGAAGTGTCTCATTAAAAACAAAAGGAATGTGAGTTGTAGGACTGGAGTGTCTCGGGGGTTATTTTTACATTTATTTTTCTTGTGGCAGGGATGCCTACAATTCAGGAAGTTATCCCCAGTAAATGGTGTGTTTTGAGTTCTTTCAGAGTAAATCAAAGAGTTTCCAATGGATGTAATTAACCAAAGCACCTAAATCAGCACGCTATTAAATTCTTACTAATATTTTTTACAGTTGCATAATTTTACATATTCTGTACCCCTCTCGAAAAGTCTCTAGATGGCCTGAGAAGCGAAGAGACCCTGTTTTGTTTCTCAGTGAGTACTCGTGTATATCATCGTTAGGGAGTGGGAAACTCGCCGGGAAGGAGGGTCGGAGGGGAAAATATAAAACGCAGCCCAAGACTGTACTAGAAACTTAGAGGGTCTTCTCCCGCCATCTTCCACAGTAGACAATCTGCTTGGCATAGTCTGTGCAAATTTTCACAATACTCAATGATCAGATCAGCACTAAGGCAAGAAAAACCGTTTCCGGTTTGCCTTCCCCCCTGGATAAACAGGTTTGCAGCAGCTCATACAATCTGAGCACAAGCTGCTTTTGTTTTCAGTTTTTCTTCTCTTTGGTGGCTTGTTCTCTTTGGTGCATGGGACTTGGCAAGTGCTAGCTATAGTCCCCACTCCTCATATGCTCTTGGCCAAGCCTTCCTCACCCAGGCCTCTGGACAAATGGCTGTCTTTTCTCGGGCTCCCTCCCTCCTTATCCCCTACATTTGGATGGCACTTTGTCTCACCTCACTATTTGTAGAGGCTTCAGTTTTTACAAAAAAAGCACAGATTTTAGAACCAGTAGACCTGGATTTGAATACAGATTCTGTCTTAACTGAGTAGGTGACTCAATTAATAGGTGACTCCGAGCTTCTGTGTATCATCGGTACAAGTGGACATAATCATGCTTGTGTCATAGGGTCATGAGGTTCGAATGGACTTGTTTAATTCTTTAAACTGAGTTCCCAGGGACCACATGTCCCCTCGTGCAGCACCAGTTAACATTTTGCAGGGCCCGTCTTCTCTGCGACATTATTTGGGAGATGCTGTTACACTTTTCCTATAAAAGATGGTGTTTTGAAATAATTGCAATGATGATCAACTGTAGTATTTATTCTTTTTAATGATTATTTTTATTTTTGAGAGAGAGAGAGAGAGAGAGAGAATGAGCAGCGGAGGGGCAGAGAGAGGGGGGACAGAGGGTCCAAAGTGGTGCCTGCGCTGATAGCAGCAAGCCTGATGCAGGGTTCGAACTCATGAACCAGGAGATCATGACCTGAGCCGAAGTCAGATATTCAACCAACTGAACCACCCAGGCACCCCTCAAATGTAGCATTTAAAAATGCTCATACCTTCCACACAATGGAATATTATTCAGTTATAAAAAGAAATGAATTATCGAAGCATGAGAAAACAAGGAGTAACCTTAAATACATATTGCTAAGCGAAGGGAAGTAATCTGAAAAAATATATACTGTATGATTCCAATTATATGATGTTCTAGAAAACGTAAAACTGTAGTAGAAAGGTTAGTGGTTGCCACGGACTGGGGTGTGCAGGTGGGGAGGGAGGAATAGGTGAGGCACAGGGAACTTTTATTTTTACATTTTTGTTTGTTTTTATTTATTTTTGAGAGAGAGAGAGAGAGACAGAGGGCAAGTGAGGGAGGGGCAGAGAGAGAGAGAGAGACTAAGAATCTGAAGCAGGCTCCAGGCTCTGAGCTGTCAGCACAAAGCCTGACCCGGGGCTCAGACTCACAGACTTTGAGATCATAACCTGAGCCGAAGTCAGAAGCTCAACTGACTGAGCCACCCAGGTGCCCCTAGGGATTTTTATTGTTAATCATGGATACATGGCATCGTGCATTTGTCAGATCCAGAGAATGCACAACAGGAAGAATGAACCCTAGTGCAAACTAAGGACCTTAGTTAATAACGTATCAACACTGGTTCCTCCGTTGTTAATGAACGTAGCACACACTCATGCGAGATGTTCATAGTGGGGAAACTGGGAGGGGAGAGGGAGTGCGTGGGGCTCTCTGTACGTTCTGTTTAATTTTTCCATAAACCTAAGCTGCTCTAAGAACTAAACTCTATTGATTTTTTTAAAAACCAGATATACCAAAGGATAAAACAATTTACAACATTAAAAAAAAAAAAGCTTCTAGGGGCCCCGGGGTGGCTCAGTCAGTTAAGCATCTGACTTCGGCTCAGGTCAAGATCTCATGAGGTCAAGCCCCCCCGTGGGCTGACAGCACAGAGTCTGCTTGGGATTCTTTCCCTCTGCCCTTCCCCTGCTCTCACATGCTCGCGCGCTCTCTCTCTCTCTCTCTCTCTCAAAATAAGTGAATAAACTTGAATAAATAAATAAAAGTTTTTATTACCAAGCATCACTTTCTATAAATCCCAATTCAGTGCTTTTTCCCTGCTTCCCATCCTGTTGCAAAGAAAACATTTGCAGTAAGTCCAGCTTTGGGTGTTGACAGGCATCCGGCTTTGTGGTTTTGTCACCTGCTTACAATAAAATCTCCCTTTGCAGCTCTCTCTTAAAAAGCTTCGTCCACCCCCAAAAGTTTCCCTGTGCTCCAGAGAACTGCTGAGTTCTTGCCACAATGACTCTGTCTAAACCTCTGCACCACGACAGGCCCAGGTTTATCAGGGCCTCATCCTTAGGATGACACCAGCATCCCCCCCCCCTTCCAATTAAAACACCTGCCTGAAAAAGCTCAACACTGCCAGCAAATTTTTCAGTGTGTTCCAGCTGACCCGTGAGAGAGCCCCCTGACCTCCCTTTCTCAGAGCATTTACTAAAAAGGGCTTGCAATACTGAACTTGTATTTCTTGCAGTGCAGAAGTTTTTCTACAAGGACCTGAGAGCTATCCTTTTGGATGTAGTCATCAGGAATGATGGGCCTTTGTCTCCCTGTCTCTGTGCAAGGTCAGAATGCTGACTTCCATAACTGCCGGCCAGCAGACAGAGGCAGGCCTGGTCTCAGGGACATGGACCCGGCTCTTGTTGTCTTTGCCTTCTCTGATGCTTGCCTCTCCCTCCTTCCCCATCCAGAATGCCCGTCCAGTCACCTCTGTGCAAATCAGGATGGAACCCACTTCCCCCACTGCCAATCCTTCATACAGTCCTCACCACTACTTTGTCTGGCAGAGTTCGGCTCTGACACTGCTTTGTATTCCTTCCTTCCATAGTCTGTCCACACCGAAGCCGGCTGAGTCCTGTCGTGAACTATAGAGTCCTCTGATCTCACTGAACTGTCTCTTGCATTTTTTCATCAGAACAGAACTTCTCCTTCACTGACTTTCCTCCCATTCTCTTTCCTTTGAAGCCCAAACCACACAAAGCTAACTTTCTAGGCTTTCTGCCAATGATCTACTGACCCATCAGTAACTCGATGGGAATGTCATTGCCTTTAAGCATTTTTAGTTTTTAAAAGAGCCAGACATTTTCTTCAGAGTAATATTTTTTTAAAAAAAGATTAAAAAAATAAAATCAGAACACACATAGTGTTTTAGATAACACACAGGGGATTTTGTTCCATTTTTATTTTGAGCTATGGCGGGAAGTCATATGGTGCAGAGGGAAGACACCAGCTCGGGGGACAGGAGCCTCGGTGCCTTCACAGCAGGAATCTCTGAAGGCAGCAGTCTTTTCATCAGTGAAACAGGAGCATCTGCTGCCATAAGTCCTTTTGAAAACAGGCCCCTGGCTCATTTGGTTAGGGACCAGACTCTTGATTTGGCTCAGGTCATCATCTCACAGTTTTTGAGTTTGAGCCCTGTGTCAGGCTCTGTACTGACAGTGCGGAGCCTACTTGGGTTTCTTTCTCTCTCTCTCCCTCTCTGCCCTTCCCCTGCTTGTGCGCTCTCTCTCTCTCTCTCAAAATAAAAGAATAAACTTAAAAAAAAAAAAGAAAGCAGGCGAGGTCTGCACAGCACAGAACAGTACTTAATGACCCATTGATTTCTAGGCCTTTGGAGCTTTAATGCTGAATTGTTTTAAATGCTCTTGCCTCAACTACCTTGTGAGTAGTCAAGGGTCTGTCTGCCCACTGCCTGCTAACAGTTAAATCTCAATTAACTATAAACCTCAATTATTTCTTGATATTTAACTGTAAGCTGATGGTGGCAGCAAATCGAACTGTTGACTTCATATCAACAGTTATCATAGAGGTTGAGAGAATGGCCTTTGAAACCCAGATGCATGAGATTCTGTGCAGAAATTAGTCCTGAATGTGACCAAGTTACCAAAATCACCAAGAAATGCCAAAAATGGTACCCTGCTATGCACAGAATGTATGTGCAACTAGGAAAGGAAAAGACGGAGAATGTAGGGGTCTGTCTGGAACAAAAAAGAGGAAAGAAAACAGACACGTGTCATTTATAAGTTTGCTTTTGTTTTTGTTTTTGTTAAGATCAAACTCAAGACCCCTTCTTCGGAAGCATGCCCAGGTCGACCCATCGTCATAAAACAGGTTTATTGGGGCACCTGGGTGACTCAGTGAGTTGAGTGTCCGACTTTGGCTCAGGTCATGATCTCACGGTTGGTGAGTTGGAGCCCCACATCGGGTTCACTGTTGTCAGAGCAGGGCCTGCTTGAGATCCTCTGTCCCCTTCTCTCTCTGCCCTTCCCCTGCTCATGCTTTCTCTCAAAAATAAATAAACGTTAAAAACGAAACAAAACATTGATTTTCACAGAATCCCCAGCCTGAGAGAAATCCTGGCCCAACTGTGCTGCCCACCTCTTTAGCAGCTGATGTCCTTGTATGCTATTCAAGCCGCCTTCCTAATCGCGAAGAACAAATTCCTCTTCTTGGCTTCACTACAGTTTCTAGCTTTAATCTATATAATATAACATACAGGAGCATTATTAATGTTCAGAATCCTTTTGTGATTCACCATAATATTTCGAAATTGGCTGTGCATGGACACACACACACACACAGACACACAGTGGGATGTGTGAGCATCCACTAAAGAGCCCTCATAACAAAATGACCTCATTAAAGGTCCTAAACTCCAATCCTTTACCTGAGAAGCAGAACTGGCCATTCGGTTGCATATACTGACCTTAGGAGACACTAACTGTCAAGGAATATTCTTCTTTAAGGCAGACGTGCATCTGAGTGTTGGCTGGATCAATATCTTCTTTCCTACTGTCGAGACAGAGGGCAGCTCCAAGAACACCTCTGTGTGGTCCTTCCACAGTCCCACCACACCACCCTGTGGTGCCTCTGACAGGAGCACCAGTCTCTCAGGCCCAGACCCAATAGAAGTTCACCAAAGGGAATATTTCTGGATGTGACTACTAACTTGAAAGCCAGACTTTCCTTTTGGGATGAAGCTCCCTTGAGTGTTGTTACGAAGTCTTGTACGGGAAGATGTATGCAAACATGCATGCTTTGGTTTTGAAATTCTCCTAATGTAGGAATGGAGATGAATCCTCCCAAACCTTGGGCTTAGAGCCCACATATCTTTGCCTGAAGGGCTCATAGGGGACAAACAGGAGTCTGCCTCCTTAAGAGGTTGAACTTCAGGGAAAAACAGAGCCCCCAGTAGGGTATATTTCAGCCCATTCCAATTTTTTTTCTTCCTAGGCAGATGCTTTACTTGATGTCCTATTGATATGCATAATCAGAAGCATCATAAAGATTGGGAAATGCATCTTCTCCCTGTTTCCCACTAAACTTCTCATAGGAGAGGGAGTAGAAGCAGACAAAAGATATACTTATACCATTCATCCATCAAATATCTAATTGCAAAATATTTATAGAGCATCCACCATGTTCCAGGCCCTATGATTCCGGAGGTCCTAAAAGCAGAGGGTTGCATGCTGCTCCCTGTCCCATTCCCTAATACCAGTTTTGAAACCTTGTCTCTCGCCATAGATCTATGGATGATCTTGCTTGGATGTTGCATACCTTCCACTTAAAATGTCTATAGCAGGGGTGCCTGGCTGGTTCAGTCCTCAAGCTGATCTTGGAGTTGTGAGTTCAAGCCCCATGTTGGGTGCAGAGATTACTTAAAAATGAAATCTTTTTAGGGGCGTCTGGGTGGCTCAGTCGATTAAGCGTCCAATTTCAATTCAGGTCATGATCTTGAACTCTGGGAGTTTGACCCCTTCGTCGGGCTCTGTTTTGACAGCTCAGAGCCTGGAGCCTGCTTCAGATTCTGTATCTCCCTCTCTCTCTCTGCCCCTCCTCTGTTCATGCTCTCTCTCTCTCTCTCTCTCAAAAATAAATAAACATTTAAAAAAATTTTAAAAAAAGAAATCTTTTTAAAAAGTTGAGCTGGCCTAATCACTTGATCTGATCATTGTTATTAACACAATTGATCTGATCGTCGTTATTAGTAACTAAATACTTCTCTAGCTGTAGCTGATAGTATCATTCTGCTTGTCATAAGGGTTCAGTACCTCTGAATCATCTCTGATTCCCCACTACCCGTGTTTTTTGTCTTCTGTAGCCTTTTCTGAATAAATTAATTTCAGATTTCTTTCATAATTTGCCATAATTTTTCATAATTTATTACTAGAACTTTGTTGGTCCTGGACCTGACGCTCATGCTCTTGTGCAATCCCCTCCTCTTGTGTATGGACTGAATTTAGTGACTTGCTTCTGGTGAACAGAGTACAGCAAAAGTGATAGGGTGTCACTTCCAAGATTAAGCTATAATTCTTCTATCTTGCTACACGCTCTTTTGCCTTGACAGTTCACTCTGATGAAGTAAGCTTCCATGTTGAGGAGAGGTCTACATGACAAGGACCTGAGGATTACCTCCAGCCAACATCCAGTAAGGACCTGAAGCCCTTAGTCCGATAGCTCACTGTACCGGCCAACAGTCATGTCAGTGAGCTTGGAAGCAGATCTTTCCCCAGTCGAACCCTTGAGATGAGACAACAACTCCCAGCTGACATTAGAATATTTTCTTGTGAGAGACTTGGAAGCAGAAGATTTAGCTAAGCCATGCCTGGCTCCCAACACACATAAACTGTGTTTTTTGTTTTTTTTTTAAAATCTGCTTCCTTTTTAAAAAATGTTTTTATTTATTTATTTTGAGAACGAGAGAGAGACAGGCAGAGAGAGAGAAAGAAAGAGACAATCCTAAGCAGACTCTGTGCTGCTGGTGCAGAACCCGACACAGGACTCAAACCCACAAACCGTAAGATCATGACCTGAGTGAAAACCAAGAGGCAGACATTTAAGTGACTGAGCCATCCAGACACCCACAAACTGTGTTGTTTTAAGCCATTAAGTTTTGGGTTAATACAATAAATAGTAATAGATTAGTAACACAGTACTGAACTAATAGTCTTCTTTATTAAGTAAGAGCTATATTGACAACATTCTCTTTCAGACTTGAAAGAGTTTGAATTTCTCAAAGAAGTCCAGAATGGAAGGATCACTCCTAAATAGCTGGTTTGTGCATATAGATATGTTTATTTGCTCAGGAAAAATACTGTGGAAATGTAAAATCAATCTTCCTTATATAGAAAAAAAAATCATAGGTGGTAGGACCAAGCATATGTGGCCTGTGTAAGATAAGCTAGAATCAGCTTGTATGTAATAGTTAACTAAGGATATGTCTCTACCTGGAGATGTCATGTTATTTGATGTCATGTTGAAAGAGAAGTAAATTTAATGGTGTTTTCATGAATTCAATTGCTATCCCTCACTGCATTTGAACAGGTTATTTTGCATGTGTAAACAGTCTAAGGCAACTTCCTGGGTGCCTTTTGCTGGATTGGCTGTCATTTGTAGAGTCCTACACTTGGGAACATAAACTCTGATTGTACACATCTTTGGTTACTTAAAATTTCACCCAGTCACCAAGGTTTTGCTTAGGGTAAAGTCAACCGAGAGGTAGAAAAAAAAGACATCATTGTGAAGAGTATGTAGGATCTGGAGAACAATGAGACCAAAGCAAAGGATATGGATCCAGGTAGTAAATGATCATTTGTTCTGCAGATGGATCTAACTGAAGACAAAATTTTGCCTTCATTGGAATTTTAATGCTTGGGGAAGTACATCTAATATTGGAAAATAATACAGAACATTTTTGAGTGGTGGGAATAGAATAGAATACAGGAAAGGGCAATCAACAAAGAGAAGGACACTCATGTCTGTAGAAGCTCTGCATTAATCAATGTTTGCTTACAGTTAGCCTATGGCAACTATGGGGAGAAATGAGGGTTGTCTTCTATAAGGGTGTCTTCCAGGCCAATCTTCTTTGGGCACTTTACTCCAGTGTTATTCAGTTTTATCTTTGGGGACCTGACCTTCCAATTTATTGTCTCTCTAATTCCCAGGGTTACCTTGAT
Source organism: Paguma larvata (assembly GCA_030068075.1). Taxonomy (NCBI): domain Eukaryota; kingdom Metazoa; phylum Chordata; class Mammalia; order Carnivora; family Viverridae; genus Paguma; species Paguma larvata. The sequence continues at coordinate 101,647,916 of CM057831.1, read as the reverse complement.
CCCCTTCCCCTTCCTTTAAATTAAATTTTCTCTTCCCCAATTTCCTTCATTTCAGTTTGGGTTCTCTGTGCATTCCAAGGGTCTAGCAGTACTTCCAGCACATCTATATATATTAAGAGAATCCTTTTAGAGAGGAAGTCTTAGTCTTTGTAATCTTACCCAATCGTAATTTCTTAGCAATGAATCATAGATGTGGAAGAGATCATTAGAGTTCACCATTTTTCATGTTCTCCTTTTCTTTCTGGGAATAGAGCTAGATTGCATTCTCCAGATTCCCTTGCATGGAACTGGGACCATATGACCAAGGGATGGCCAATGGAATTCAATCAGAAGTGGTACATACCACTCTCAGGACTGGCCAATAATGATCCCTCCCCTCTCCCCATAGTTCTTAATCCTCTTTCCCTTTCTCCATTTGTTAGATGAATGGAGAGATTCTAAGGACCTAGAGAAAGGTAGAGCCCAAAGTGGAAGAAGCTTGTCTTTCCAAATGACTGCATGGAACAGCTCTTTCTAAAGACCAGTGTTGGTTTGTGCCATGAGCAGAATATAAATTTCTACTCACTGCAAAATGTCTTTTGAAGCTCTCAGGTAAAGTGCCTACAACATTTCTTCTAAAGCTCTATGATTATTAAGTACTTTGATTTTATTATAGCATTTAATCTACTCTGATTAGCCCATGAGTGCCACCCTCTGTAGCTTGAGCTTTATCATGAAGAGAGACATCACCTAGTAAAGTCAGTAGGTCCCAGCAAAATATCAGCTGGACTGTTAGGTAAAACTTTTGCTAGTGCTATTCTCATCCTTCTCATTACAGAGACTAGCAAATTCCCAGATTCAATGATTAAACCTTCCTGCTTTTCACGACCCTTACTTTACCTTCTAATGGATTGAGTGGAAAATGTTAAGCAGTTTTGGCATTCCTATGTGCAGAAACAGTGAGGAATTTGGGCCTGGCTCACCAGTGATTGGGATAATCTTGCTATACAGTGAGGGGACCGTTTCTTCTCCAGGGGAGTCTTAGCATCTCTATTTGTTTAAGCCTTGCACAAATCCAGGTGAGTTGTCCACAGCCTTTACCCTTCATTGTTATTTCTTGATGAATACTCCCAGTCACAGCATTATCTTCTTCTGTCTAGGAGGAAACCATAGCCTTGGAATGATTTGAGGATCCTCTCTCCCAATAGAAATCACAGATTTACATTGCTTAAGGGACCATAAATGGAGTTCTCTCCTAGCTTTCTTTGTAAATGTCAATAGTGGTACTCACTCCATGAGTGTACTACTTCATGGCTACATTGAGCTCACTGTTGCACAAATGTGGCATCCTCTCACACCATTCTCTCCATCTGTAATACTGGTTTCTTTTCTTGGGTTGTTTTTCTGTCTGTTCCCCTTGAAAAGGTCTACTCACTGCAAAATGTCTTTTGAAGCTCTCAGGTAATGTGCCTACAACATTTATTCATTGGAGCATCTTGGGTTATGCCTCTTGGAAAGTGACTATATTTAATCTTTCCACAGCAATCTGAATCCTAGTACTGTCAGGCACACAGCGCGTGTTCTGTGAAATATTTGCAGAATCAATAATTGAAAGTGAGTAATGGAAGTTATGAGTGAGCCTCGCCTTAAAGCAGTGTCACCTATAAGTCCTCAGCACACACTGTACTATAGGACCAACTTCTTTGAGGACTTCATGATATCCATAGATGCCCCTTTGTTTTTGGCAGTAAAGTGATCTCTTCCCATTTTGAGAAAGTTTCGGTGCTATCTCATTCTCATAGAATTTAAATCCTTTCTGAATTCCTTAGTCTTTTTTTTAGTCTCCCCATGGCTGACTTCATTTCCTGATTCCTCAGTGTGTAGATCATAGGATTGAGCAAAGGGGAGATGACAGTGAAGGTGACAGAGATGGCAGTATCTGTGGGGAGGGCAGCAAAGGGCCGGGCATAGACGTAGATGCAGGGCACAAAGTGCAGGGTCACCACAGTGATGTGGGAGGTGCAGGTGGAGATGGCTTTCCTCCTGCCCTCCCCGGCGTGAGACCTCAGCATCATCAGGATGACTGTGTAAGATATGAGGAGAAAGAGGAAAATAAACCAACTGACTAATCCATTGTTGGAAATCATCAGGAGCTCCAGAGTGAAGGTGTCAGTGCAGGCAAGTTTGAGGACCTGGGGAACATCGCAGTAGAACGTGTCAAGAACATTGGGTCCACAGAAGGGGAGGGGCAGCAACAGAGAAATCTGCACGATGGAGTGGACAAAGCCCCCCAGCCAGGAGGCCAGCACCAGACTAGTACATCGTCCCTTACTCATGATAGTCATATAGTGAAGGGGCCTTGAGATGGCTACGTAGCGATCAAAGGCCATCACAGAGAGAGAAAAAACATCTGCTCCTCCAAGAAGGTGGAAGAAGAACATTTGAGTGACACAGCCATTAAAAGAGATGGTTTTTCTCTCTGACAGAAGATCAACTAGGACCTTGGGAACAGTGATGGAGGAGAAGCAGATGTCAAGCACAGAGAGATTACGGAGCAGGAAGTACATAGGGGTGTGAAGGTGAGACTCGCAGGTCACAGTGACCATGATGAGGAGGTTTCCTAGCAGAGTTGTCATGTACACCAAAAACAAGAAGCCAAACAAGGCCCAGCTCAGCTCTCGAGACTGAGTAATTCCCAGGAAAATAAATTCTTTCACTCTGGTGTAGTTTCCCTGATCCATTGGATTACAGGTCCTTTTTTCAAATATATCTTTGGAAGAAATAACAGAACAGTTAAAAAATGTGTTATATAATCTACTGTTTTCTTTTTCGGCACTTGAGTTTTGATGTTTGCCTTAGGAGGAAGCTCTTGAAATGCATGAGCTGTGCCTGCAATTCAGCATGCCACCAGTAGGTGGAGGATTACCTGTTTTTTTTTTTTGACTCCGTCATCCAAGCAGATACGTTTTATCACTGTGATCACTGAAATACAGGTGATACGTCTGTGAACTTATTCAATTGTACTTTTACTATATAATCTGAAACCTAAAATAATCAATAATAAGCATAAATTTGATTACATGAAGAATTTTGTTCACAAAAGACATAACAAGAATTAAAAAATGACCCACAAATGAGACCAGATGTTTACAATATATATATCTGAAAAAATATTCATGTCCAGAATATATAAAAACACTCCTACAAATTAGTCAAAAAAAAAAAATAAAACGATGATGACTGAATCAGAAAATGGCAAAAGATACCAACGAAAACTGTATAAAAGAGAACATCCAAATGCCAATTCAATGTCATTAGTTATCAGGGAAATGCAAATTAAAATTACAGGAAGAAGCTACTACATACACACAAACATGGCTAAATTGAAGACGATCAGAAATACCACATGACGGTGAAGAAGTGGATCAACCGGAATGTTCATACACTGCTGGAGAGTGTATGAAACTCACAGTCACTTTGCTGTGACTGGTTATGTCTGCTAATGCGGTGCATGTATCACTTAGGATGAAAATATATATAAGAACATCTATTCCACTCCTAGGAAATATGACCTATGTCACATCCACCACAAGACATGTCTTAGAATGTTCATAGCGGCACTGTTTGTAGTTGCTTCAAACTGGAGAATGACACAAATGCCCATCACCAGTAGAAAAGATACATTGTGTCAAATCCACATAGTCTTGTTCATCAGTGGGGATGAGCTACGCTATGTGTAATGGTATAAATGAACCTCATTATGTTTATAACGTTGAGCCAAATAACCCAGGCACAAAGAAATCCACACTCTCTAAGTTCGTTCATGTAAAGGACAAAAATATACAAAGCTAAAGGAAACATGAGGGAGGTTTCTGAGGTGCTGATGATGTTCTGTTTCTTGATCAGGGTGCTTGTGATAAAGGCATATTCAGCATGTGTGAGAAGTCATTGAGCCATGCATTCATGGGCAATTTTCTGTATGTATGCACGTTATACTGCCATAAAATGTCAAAAAATAATAAGCATATGGTGATTGTAACATTTTAATCTCATGTCTAATGAATTTCATTTCAAGTGACAGTTGATGGACTACTCACTTTCATAAGAGCTACTTTTATAGTTAAAAGGCAACCTGAGAGTTGCCTTCTTATTTTTCTCTCACTTAGGGACTTGATTATTTTATTTTATTTTTGATAGAGAGAACACATGAGCAGGGGAGGGGGCAGTGAAAGAGGGAGACAGGAGTTGTAAGCACAGAGCCTGATGTGGGGCTTGAACTTGTGAACCATGAGGTCATGACCTGGGCCGAAGTTGGATACTTAACTGACTGAGCCACCAGGCACCCCTCACTTAGGGACTTCAGGTCATCTCAAATCCTTGTGTTAGGCAGGCTGCCCTCTTGCTCTTTCTCTGATTCTGTTTTAATTTTTGGATTTCTTTTTTTGTTTTTCTCTTCTAATCTTAGAAAAAAAAATCCTTAAGTGACCATTGTTCCTCATGGTAATATAGTTTTTGTTACACAGAAAAATAAGATAAAGAGCTCCCTCCTCATTCCAATATCATTTGTTCAGATTCATCTCAGTCTCCCCGTCTTGAGGGTTTATGTAATGACATGGAGTGATAAGAATAAGATGTTCAAAATAACGACAGCAGGAGATTTCAGGTCTCCAGGATTCCAGATAATTCTGGAAATCCCCTGCACTATACGTACCATGGCTAGAAGGTGGAGAAATCGTTCCAAACGGAGTCTGATCAACCTGGAATGTGGAAACATATCAATGGGTGACAACAATCCACTCCAGAATCTTTCTTTTGGATCCTCGAATAAGTTAACAGGCTTTAGATCTTCTGCTCAGGAAACCACTGTGCCAATATATGTATGATGCACATATATGTGCCTAAATATATATACGTAAAAGGGGAATTATTGTGAAAAATTGGCTTGCACTATTATGAAGGCTGAGAAGTCCCACAGTCTGCTGTCTGTAAGCTGCAGACGAAGGAAAGTTGTTCGTGAAATTCAGTCCTAGTCCGATGGCCTGAGAACCAGGAACCAATGGTATAAATGATGAGATGATGAGATGAGATGTTCCAACTCAAGCAGGAAGGCAGGAGAGAGGAGGCAAATTTCTCCTTCCTCTAACTTTTTTAAACCATTCAGCCCCCCCAAAGGATTGACTATCATCTGCCTTAATTGGGAAGGAAGATTCATCTGCTCTGCTGAATCTATCAATTCAAAAATTAACCTCATCTGGAAACACTCTCACAGACATACCAGAAATAATGTTTATTTACCGACACCCTGCTGCTGGTCAAGTTGATACATAAAATTAACCATTATGATGATGCTGAGATGATCTTTTATTTTTATTACTATTATTTTTTTATGATTTTTGGTTGTCAGATTGGTTTCCATACAAGAACACCCAGTGCTCATCCCAACCCGTGCCCTGATTAGTGCCCGTCACCCACTCTCCCTCCTCTCATACCCACCTCAACCTTCGATTTGTTCTTAGTATTTAAGAGTCTCTTATGTTTGTCTTCCTCTCTGTGTCATTTTTTTTTCCTTCCCCTCTGCCCCTCTCCCCTGGTTTTCTGTTAAGTCTCACAAAGTCCACCTATGCGTGGAAACATATGGCATCTGTCTTTCTCTGCCTGACTTCTTTCACTCAGCATAATACCCTCCAGTTCCATCCATGTTGCCACACATGGCAGATATCATTCTTTCTCGTTGCTGCATAGTATTCCATTGTATATATATACCGCATCTTCTTTATCCATTCATGAGATGATCTTTTAGAAGGAAAGGTGACTCAAATATCCATCCTTCCTTCTTTTTTTTAATGTTTATTTACTTATTTGTATTTGTATTTGTTTAATTTGTAATACTTATTTGTTTGTTTACTTACTTAACTGTCAACACAGAGCTGGATGCAGGGCTCCATCTCACAAACCATGAGATCATGACCTGAGCCAAAATCGAGTCGAAAGCTTAACCAACGGAGCCATCCAAGTGTCCCTATTGGTCCTTTCTTTAATAAGTTTATGGGGCACCTGGGTGGCTCTGTCAGTTAAGTGTCCAACTCTTGATTTTGGCTTAGGTCACGAACTCACAGTTTATGAGATTGAGCCCCAAGTCGGGCTCTGTGCTGACAGCATGGAGCCTGCTTGGGATTCTCTCTCTCCCTCTCTCTTTGTCCCTCTCCCCATGCTCTCTCTCTCTCGCGCGCTCGCTCTCAAAATAAATAAATAAATATAAAAAAAAGAAGTTTACAATTAGAACAGTAAGAGTGTTGTAGCTTGTGGAATCAGTGGAAAGAAAAGTCGGAGGGGGCACAAAATCATGGGGGACATACATGTAAGCCAGTCCCATTTGGGTATGTAATGCTTGTAAAGCATGTCTGGGATTTCTGCTGAATGGCATCATCCCACACTTGCATTTGGGATACACATGTGAGGACCATCTGGAACACTCACGCAGCTTGGGGTTTACCACTCCCTAGCTGGTATGACCTTTGGCAAGTTACTTACTAACAGTACCAAACTCATGAGAAATATATGTGAGATTCACAGGGCATGCTGTAGAGGTAGTTTTCAGCCTGCACCATTATAATGTATCTGCAACATGATGATAAACGACACCTACCTCATACACAGGATCCTTCCAAGGAGTAGGTGAGATTGTATCTCTGCTGTGGAAGCTGAAAGCTGCTGAGGAGGCTGATTCTGCCAGTGACTACTCACTGTCACCAGCCTCAAGTGAGTGCTCTTCCTTACACCTGCCAAGTCCATCTGTGGGGGCTTGTCTGAGAGGGACTCATCTTGCTATTGACCTCTATGGTTCAAAGCCCTCTTCCCAACACTTTGGGGTAAGTGAAAAATGCAGTCTCTCCTTTAGCAATGGTTTTCCTTTCTGCTTAGGGATTTGAGCAAAGCATATGTCCAAAAAATTCAGAGTATTATATCACATATCTGCTTGTAAGCACCAATAAATTTATTTTTGTATGCAGTCATAAATATAGGTATTTATGTAAAAAGTCTTTAGATAGAAAATGAACTATAGGGGTGCCTGGGTGGCTCAATCGTTTGAGCATCCCACTCTTGATTTTGGCTCAGGTCATGATCCCAGGTTCCCGAGATCCAGGTTTGTGTCAGGCTCTGTGCTCAGCCTGGAGCCTTCTTGGGATTCTCTTTCTCCCTCTGCCCCTCTTCCCGACTCGTGTGTTCTCTCTCTCCCAAATTAAAAAATAAAGAAAGAAAATAAACTATAATCCTCAATTCGGAAGGCAGTCATCAGGCTTTCAGGCCCTGCAGGCAGGGGAGGGTGGTAGGCTTGGTGGAGAGGGTCCATGCAACTTTCAAAGCCTCAGAATTATGGAAATGTGGGCAGAATAATGGAGCTCTGCTCTGCTTATCTCTTCCAAAGCCTATAGTATCCCTGTGAAGTAGATATTATTTTGATTTCGTTGATGAGAAAACTGAGACACAGAAAGATTAAGTAACTTGCTCAAGGTCTCATAGCTGGCAGAGCCATGTCTCAAACTGAGATTTGTCTTATTGCAAAAATGGATGCTCTTAACTACTGCGCCTGTACTTCTTCCCAGTGTCAATCAGCCCTTCCCAGAAAATGGTGCAAAGAAAAATAAATCTTTTCCAATCAAGAGAAAGTAGTATGCGAATGTTAGGAGATGGCACATCCTCTCCTGTGAGACAGTGACAGAGTGACTGAATAAAAAAAGAGAAGCAGAGTTCGAAAGAGCAGACTTCGCAGTGTTCAGAGGCACCTTCACCAAGAACCTGCATCAACTGCATGCAGTGCTCCAGTGCAAGGCGCAGAAGTGAGATCTGAGTGGCATTACTTTAAATATAAACTCCTCTTGGATATAATGGATCTGGTGGGTTCCTATGGGTGCTATCATTTTACAAAGAGTGGGAAGGTTACTTTGAAAGTATATTATGCATATTACATTGAAACACATGCATAATAGTGAGTGTGTGTGTGTGTGTGTGTAGGGGGGCAGGGAATGGACAAAGAAATACAATTTTATGTGTCTTTGCAAGATCAAGATACAGATCACAAGAATTTCTTAGAAATCACCCCCAAGGTGGGACACCTAGGTGGCTCAGCTGGTTAACCATCTGATTTTGGCTCAGGTCATGATCTCACAGTTTGTGAGTTTGAACCCTGCATTGGGCTCTGTGCTGACAGCTCAGATCCTGGAGCCTGCTTCAGATTCTGTGTTTCCCTCTCTCTCTGCCCCTCTCCCACTCATGCTCTGTCTCTGTCTCTGTCTCAAAAATAATAAACATTAAAAAGACATGACTACCAAGGAGACCCCATCCTTTGGAAACAAGCTTGTCAAGCTTAGACAGAACCTACAGCCTGAGGGCTACCCTCATATCCCAGCTTCCCACTGAGCAAATGGTGCCCATTCTCTATATAGAGTTGAATTTCTCATGTCATGGTTTTCTCTTTCCCAATATTGAAACGCCTCTATTCTTAACTGAATCCCTAAAAGTTTTAGGAGCCTGATTCATACTCATCAGCACATAAAGGCACAGAGAAGCAAGCTAGCCATTAAAACTCCTTACTCAGAGCCCCCAAACTTCCATTCCCAGCCAAGAAACATATACTGAATTCAAGAATTGTTGTCTTGGTGCTATTTTTCCAGGGCAATCATCTGCCCAAGAGCTGGGATATTAGCACCTTTTGGCTTTCAAAACACTTTGAATCTTGACATCTCACCAAGTAGAATACATTACATCTCTGAAGCCAACTGACCTTCTTGTATTCTGTAATCCTTACTTCCCCTTTTCCTAGTAGTGAAAACATGCAACTTTTATTTGCTTCATTAGAGTTATGGTTTCAATAGGAACATTCTATACACTTGTGGCATTTCTGAAAAATCAACACTAACGGCTTTCCAGTTTCAGAAGGTTCGCACATACCAACACTGTCTGACTTCAGTCTCCAACTGGGAAATTGATCTTCTTATGAAGCTCCAGCTGCATCTGACAGGAAGTAGGTTCTGGGGAAATTCTATGTTTCATAGAAAGCCTACCTTGAGGTTAGTGATTTTGTTATTTTTCTTCCCACAGATGGGAAAAGGCAGCCTCAGGGAATCACATCCTGCTGACTCCTCCACTTTGCATTACAGTGCCTCGGCCGGCCATCTTGATTAGTCCCTCAGTCACAAGCCAAATATAGGAATGAGCAAAGGGAATAGTGCTGGGTATGTGGATGGAAGCTGAGTGGCCTATTCAGTGGAGTTCCTATGGGAGTCATTAAGATGTCACCAAGCCCTTCTCCTCTCTCTCCTTCATCTCCTCTCTGTCCCATCTCACACATAATGCAGAGGTCCCAATGCACATTCAGGACATAACCTTTTCTCTGGGGGAAGCATATGAGACAGTGCATTATCTCCCTCGGCTCAAGAAGAAAGAGTTGTGTTCACCACACCAAGGACTGTGCAGTCTTCCTCTTGACCAAAACCAATTTGCTTGCAATCAGCTGGGAAGTGAAACTTAAGAGTACCAATGGAAAAACCAAAGCTCTGTGGCTACTGATAGGGCAGCTCTCGGAGACTGGACAGTGTAGATTTATTTGTGCAATTTCTGTTTAATGCAATATGTACATTGTCCCTCTGCAATTACTTTAATCGACTCCATCTCTGAGATCCACAGTTCACTTAAGACCTAGGGGGGTAGCACAGTGACTGCTCTTGGTGTTCATCGATTTAATTACTTTGGACTTGTTTTCTGTTATTGGGTTCATGGGTACCCAGAGATGTTTATCATTAAAGTGTTTGATTCAGGGAGTGATGCAGGAAAGAGTAATTTTAAAGCTGTATGTATGCCCAGGGTCTGTTAAATTTCCTATGGCTCTTAGCAGCAGAACTTCAAAAATAATAAAAACTGATTTAAATGGAAAAAATGCAGTCCATGTTGTGATTTTTCGTATCCAGATAAATGATGTATGTTTGTGCAATCAGCTGCTATTGCTTTCCCTTCCCCTGAATTATTGATCAGATTATACTGTATGTTTGTTTAGAGATAGTTTGAGGAAGTGTCAGGAGCAATGGTGTGGAAGAGGTTTCTGGGTTCCTGAACTTTAGGATTATGCTCCAGTGATACAGTGATTCAGACCCCATATGTCTTTGTTGCCATCCAATTCTGACATAAGCAATAAAAATATGAGATAGGAAGGAAAGGATAGGACACATTTACATGAAATGAACTATGAAGTGCTTTGTGGGGTGCATTTTTATAGGCGATGTCATAAAGAAAAGCCTAAGGACTTGAGACCAAAGGTATCTGAGTAATGTAGCAGGACTCTATGAATGGTGACTTGAGTATGAATTATTCTTAGAATTTTCATGCTAGAGGAAGTAGGTTAATACTGTAAAAAGTTAGAATTGATTGATCAAGTGACAGGAAGTGACAAATGATTGAGCCAGTTAGCTGATGAATGCTTATGAGGCCAGCCCCCAGATCCAATGACGGATATAACTGGAGTTCATCCTCAACACTCGCTATCCTTTGGCTAACTCTACTTGGGCTTCTTCTGTCCTACTGAGTCTGACTTTTAGGTCTGACCCCTTATCTCACTCTCAAAGCTAGGTTTATCTTTGACTCATTACCTTCTTTTGATATGAAACTCTTCTGGGCTGTAGGATGTGTCTCTAAGTTGTATGAATAGCAAGCAATGGTCATGTTTCAGTGACAGAACACTAGAAATTTTAAGATGATAGATGTTTTGAGTTCAGTGTACATTACTTGGCTTTTTATCCCATCAGGTTTTTTTTTCCCCTTGATAATGAGGAATATGGGCCATGTTGGAGAAAAGTGTAATAGGCTCATGGGGGACTGAGTGTGTGTTAGGCAAGAGAGGTAAGAGTGATATTGAAAATGACATTTGCCTTCCACTGAACATTTGCTATCTGCTGGGCATTGTATGTTTCACACATACTATTTCCTTTTAACCAATGACTCCATGAGATGGATATTATAAACATTTTTGCAGAGATTAACTATACCTGGGGAGAGATAAAATAACTTGTTAAAGGTCACACAACTGGTGGATGGCAGAGATAGGATCCGGATCCAGGCCACAATGCTTTACTTTTTTACTTTACTTCTTCACCATGCTTTGCCAGATGAAAACAGCCTATACCACCTCTTCCCAAATACCAACAGATTGAAAAATGGACTTATTAGAATTTTACTTTCTTGAACACCTCCTCTCTTCCTCTTTAGTGGGAAGAATGTAAATCCTTAATGGTGAAATCAATGAGACTGGAAGATCAGTTCTTGAATAATGAAAATGGGTTGCTCTTTGGGTAGGATTCCTGAGGTTCTGCTTTTGTCTAAACTTATCGTGAGAATGTGAATCTGGCATGTCTGGCTTTACATGAGATAAATTATTTTAGGCCCAAGATTCTTCATTCCTGATAGGAATCCAGGAGGACAACCATTATGTACTGTTGAGGTTCTCAATGGTCACATGCCTATATGGAGTTTAAGGTGAGAAAATTCCCTAATCTGTGATAGGACATATGAACTCATATATGTGTACTACAGAGGCACTGATCGTAAGATCTTTCCTAGAACAGGATTGCAGTATGGTGTAGACAGTTCTGGTAATGTAACACATTGCCTTCTTATGGTGGAAGCACAATATATTAGGTATCTGAAGACTTTTCTCTGCAATTCACTTGATATAAGATTTTTGAGCAAGTCACTCATATCTAGACTTCTATTAACTTGTCTCTTGAAAAAGTGTTAGATCCAATCAATGTCTTTACCTGCCATATAGTTGTCCTTGAGTAGAAATACATCAATCAGCTCAGTCTTATAATACTAGTTAACTTCATGCTTTCCAGAAGCTTGAGTTATCAGTAACCTGTTAACTTAAGTAGGAAAATATATTGTTATCTAGTAAATATAGTTGGTTTATTGACAATGTATTGAGATATATAAATATGACTCTATGGAAAAAATAATGAAAGGAGTCCTTGGTGATGAAGAGGTTGGAGATTCTTACACTATTCCATTACAAAGGGCATGAGTCTTCTCCTCAGTCTCCTCATGGCTAACTTCATCTCCTGGTTCCTCAGGGTGTAGATCAAGGGATTCAGCAGTGGGGAGATGACAGTGAAGGTGACAGAGATGGCTTTATCAGTGGGGAGGGCGGTGAAGGGCCGGGCATAGACGTAGATGCAGGGCACGAAGTGCAGGGTCACCACAGTGATGTGGGAGGTGCAGGTAGAGATGGCTTTCCTCCTGGCTTCTCCAGTGTGAGACCTTAGCATTGTCAAGATGACTGTGTAGGACACAAGCAGGAAAATAAACCACAGGGTAGTGACTAAGCCATTGTTGGAAATCATCAGGAGCTCAAGTACAAAGGTGTCAGTACAGGCGAGTTTGAGGACCTGGGGGACGTCACAGTAGAAGCTATCAACAACATTGGGTCCACAGAAGGGGAGGGGCAGCAACAGGGAAATCTGCACGATGGAGTGGACAAAGCCCCCCACCCAGGAGGCCACGATGAGGGCAGTGCATCGCCCCCTGCTCATGATGGTCACGTAGTGCAGGGGCTTGGAGATGGCCATGTAGCGATCGAAGGCCATCACAGAGAGAGAAAAAATGTCTGCTCCCCCGAGGAGGTGGAAGAAGAACATCTGAGTGATGCAACCATTGAAGGAGATGGTCTTCGTCCTTGACAGGAGGTCTACGAGGACCTTGGGAGCGGTGATGGAGGAGAAGCAGATGTCCAAGACGGAGAGATTGCGGAGCAGGAAGTACATGGGCGTGTGAAGGCGGGACTCGCAGGTCACAGTGACCATGATGAGGAGGTTTCCCAGAAGAGTTGTCATGTACACCAAGCACAGAGAAAGAAATAGGACCAAACTCAGGTCTTGGGACTGAGTAAGTCCCATAAATATAAATTCTTTTACCCTTGTGCTATTTCCCAACTCCATTGAATCATATTTCCTCTTCCCTGTGCAGCTTGGGAAAAATGAAAAGTATTATCTCAGAAAGTGTTCACTCTCCCTTAACATATCAGGTTTAAAGAGTTAGGTATTAGGACTGAAAACTAGGGAGCTGCCATTACCACATGAAGAGCTGTTCTGAAATTATTGCTAATGTGTGGAAAATGACGCCTGATTAATGCAAGCAGGCATATAATTATTCTTCTGTAAATTATAAATATTTTAGATGTGACATAAAATAGTATTCTAAGTATAGAAGTTCTATGTGTTCAAGTAAACAGCTGGGTGTGAAATATTCAGGAAGGAACTCTTGGAGTACGAGAGAGAAAAAAATGGAGTCAGTTTGGTGTATGGGAAAGACAATGTGTTTGGTTTCTTTTCCAGATTGTATGCTCTATTTAAAAGATTTCTTTTTATTTTTTTGTTGTTTTTTTAATTGGAAAGAGAGAGAGAGAGCATGAGCAAGGGAGAGGGGCAGATGGAGAGAGAGAGAGAATTCCAAGCAGGCTCCATGCTCAGCACAGAGTCCAGCATGGGCTCGATCCCATGACCCTGGCATCATGACCTGAGCCAAAATCGAGAGTTGGTCACTCAACCAACTGAGCTACCCAGGTGACCCTGCATGCTCTGTTTAAATGATTTAAGAACCACTATCTGCAAAATGGTTCTCTTTGGACTGAACTCCACGGAAACACTCCTCCATTTTTTAAATCACAAATTTAGGAGCACCTGTGTGGCTCAGCTGGTTGATCACTGACTCTTGATTTTGGCTCAGGTCATGATCTTACAGTTCATAGGTTCAAGCCCCAAGTTGGGCTCTGCACTGACAGAGTGGAGCCTGCTTGGGATTCTCTCTCTACCTTCCTCTTTGCCCCTCCCATGCTCTCTGTCTCTCACCCTCTCTCTCAAAATAAATAAACTTAAAAAAATAAATTGCAAATTTAATTTTATGAAAAATAAAAAAATTTAAGGTCGTGAAGTTCTTCTCTAGTGGTCTATTCTCACTTAGCAAGACTTCTTTACTTCTACCTTCATTTTACACTACTTTAAGTACCAAAATCCATGTGTGGTGAATAGCTCCTCAGCTATGGAAATGGGCTTCTCTTCTGTTTATTGTTCTAGTTTGTTCCTTTAAAATTATTGTTATTATTTATAGAGCTATCATTGACATACAATAGGCTCATGTATTTGAAGTGTATACTTTAATGTTTGGACATAACCGTATACCCAATGACATCATTATATTCAAGATAGTTACCATATCTATCGCCCTAAAAGTGTTCTTGTTATATGACCCTTTGTTATATGTCCTATTTGCCCCTCTTTCTTCAGGCAACCACTGATCTGCTTTCTGTCAGTATATATTAGCTTGTATTTTCTAGAATTGTCTATACATTGAATCCTATAACATAGACTTCCTTTTTTTTTCTCTCTCATAAAATTTATCCATGTGTTTGTGTGCATCAGTATTTTCTTCCACTTAGTTGTATGGACATACCACAGTGTGTTTATCTATTCACTTGTTGATGAACATTTGGGTTGTTTCTAGTTTTTTGGCTATTACATATTAAACAGGTCTTTGTGTGGACATATATTTTCACTTCTCTTGGATAAGTACCTAGGATTAGAATGTCTGTAACTCTTAAAATTCAATAAGAAAAAAACCAATATCCCAAATAAAACACAAAGAGACAAATGGTTTGAAAAGACACTTCAACAGGAGGACATAGGAATAGCAAATAAACACATGAAAAGATGCTGAGCACCATTCATCACTAGGGAAATGTCAGTTAAAATCACAGTACATACCTATCAGAATGGCCAACATAAAAAAGACAAATATATGAAGAATGGGCAGGGGTGCCTGGGTGGCTCAGTAGATTAAGTGTCCAAGTCTTGATTTTGGCTCAGGTCATGACCTCACAGTTCATAGGACTGAGCCCTACATCAGGCTCTGTGCTAACAGTGTGGAGCCTGCTTGGGATTCTCTCTCTCTCTCTCTCTCTCTCTCTCTCTCTCTCTGTCTCTCTCTGCCCCTCCCCCTGCTAGCATTCTCTTTCTGTCTCTCATAATAAAATAAATAAGCATAGAAAAAAGAATAGGCAAAAATAGAGAGGTATTGGAACTCTGGTGGGAATGTAAAATGACATGACCCTTTGTGAAAACAGCTTGGCAGTTTCTTATAATATGAAATGTATACTTCTCGTATAATCTTATTGCTTTTGAATTCCTTTCTTTTTCTTTCACAAATCCCTGAAATGGGTCTTAATTTCTTTCTTTGCAATTTATCTCCTATTTCTTACCATAATTAGAAACTTAAGAAAGGTGAACATCACCTCCTTCCCACTTTTTTTGTGTGTGCTTTTCAGTTCAAATGAAGATATTTCTTTTCACTTAGCTCACATTCCCATTAAGTTTTATTGCATCTCTGTGTGATTTTGTCCAAAGTCTGTTTAATATGGGATGCTGAAAAGAACTGCCAAGAGGTATCACAGCATACAGCAGGTACCTGGGGGACTTTGGCACCACCCCGGCTATTCACATCCCAGCTGGGCACTTACTGGTTATGCGAACATGGGCAAGTTGCTTCACCCTTTTGTCCTCAGTCTCTAATCAGTATTTGGAAACAATAGCATCTCCCCTCATATGATTTTTGTGAGGATTAAGTGAATTAATGTCTGCAAATGCATCAATACTTAGAGCATTGCCCAACCCATAATCCATAATAAGTATGATTACATGTGCGTTACCTCAAAGAAAAATGCTAGGTCAGTTACTCTCACAGACACACAGTGTCTTTAAACACGTGTATTCTAAAACAGTTTCATCAGAACATACTGGTTTTTTTTTTTTTTATTTTTGTTTGTTTTGTGTTTAGAGAGGAAGAGAGTGGGGAGGGACAAAAAGAGAGAGAATTGTAAGCAGGCTCCTTGCTCAGCATGGAACCCAACATGGGGGCTCAATCTCATGACCCTGAGATCATGACCTAAGCTGAAATCAAGAGTCAGATGCTCAACCGACTGAGCCACCCAGGTGACCTAGAACACACTGCTTTGATGAAAATGGGCCATCCAGGTGCCCCAGAACACACTGTTTTGAAAAAAATAGAAGATGTTTTTCTTTA
Source organism: Paguma larvata (assembly GCA_030068075.1). Classification (NCBI taxonomy): domain Eukaryota; kingdom Metazoa; phylum Chordata; class Mammalia; order Carnivora; family Viverridae; genus Paguma; species Paguma larvata. The sequence continues at coordinate 101,631,821 of CM057831.1, read as the reverse complement.
ATGGCAGTAAGAATGGCCCAGAGGGTGGTGACAGTGTATGATAGTAAGAAGAGTGCTTGCTTGATCTGGCTTCTTGTCTGATATCATCTTAACAAACCAGAGAAGTCTAGTACGTGGTCTCTGCAGTGAGAGCCTTCTGGGCTCAAGTCCTGGCTTGGTGATTTGGGCAAGGGAGAGATTTGACTTCTGCATCCATGGAATGGAGCTTATTAATACCTGTCTCATAGGGAGGCTATGATGATCGGATGAACTAACATATGCAAAGGTGTTAGCAAACAGGCTGGTTATCTGTTATGATTAGTATTATGCTATTACTGGAGGATCATCAGTAAATGCAGTGTGTTGAAGTGAATGATGGCTCAGCTATCAATCCTGACTAGTTTAAAGAGAGAGAAAATGCTCATCAGAAAATACCAACTCAGTGGTTATTGAGGAAATCCAACCTAGTTATGAAAGTCTTCCATGGGGCCCCCCATGTAGATAATAGATTATCTATATAAAAGGGTAGAAGGTACCTCAAAACCTGAGTCAGGCTTGTTAGAAAGGAATGCATCCCATGTTCACAAACTACCTTTGGTAATTTGGACAACATCCTCCAACTTCTCTATATTTTCATATGTATACACTTTTTTTTGAGAGACACAGGGAGAGAGAGAATCCCAAGCAGGCTCTGTGTTCAGCACGGAGTCTAACATGAGACTTGACCTCCTGACTGTGAGATCATGACCTGAACTGAAATCAAGAGTCGGACACTTAACTGACTGAGCCACTCAGGCACCCCTTATTTTTCACTCTTATACAGAGACATTCAGACACTGCAGACACATACACTCATGTAGAGTTATACTTCTTACCTAAAATCTCCAACCTTCTTTCAAGGACTCCATCTTAAATTATGTTGATATGAATCTTAGGAACCATTCAGCTTCAGAAAATCATGCTACATAACCCTCTGAAGGCCAGTGATTTCAGTTGCTACTTTTCTATCTTTATGTGGAAAAGGACAGACTCAGGGAATAGTATTTTCTTGTCTCTTCCATGTTGATTCATAGTGCACCCATTGTATTTACCAATTCCTTAATCCCAAAACTGGTGTAAGAATTATCAGAGGGGATATAGTTGGATGTGACTGTGGAAAAATTCTGCTGATGGTGAGGTTGTTTCTGTGGGAGTAATTAAGACATAATTAGGTACATACACTTAGGAACACACATTTTTGTTAGGGCCTAAAATTCTGTAGCAGCGAGAAAGATTCTATCCTTGGCCAAACTCTACTCAGACTCCCATGAACTTTTTTTGTTTTAAGTTTATTTATTTATTTATTTGAGAAAAAAGAGTGGGCAGAGAAGGGGCACAGAGAGAGGAAGAGAGAGAATCCCAAGCAGCCTCTGCGCTGTGTGAACCCACAAACCAGGAAGCAGAGAACTCGAACCCATAAGCCATGAGATCATGACCTGAGCTGAAATCAAGAGTTGGGTGCTTAACTGGCTGAGCCACCCAAGCACTACTTCCCTGAATTTTTTAACCAGGGCTCAACTTTTGGATCTCTGTCTCTGTCTGTGCGTTGTCCAATTTTATCGATAATCCCGCTAATCCAGGTTAGCCAGAATCCCCCACCCTCCCTAGCTGATCACCCTCAGCATTTATTCAGGCTCCTCATCCTCCACCACCCCCCACGTGATATCTGATCATTGCAGAAAGAAACCTGTTAGGTTGGTTTAGCCAGAACCCCCTTTAGCCCTGGTGTTTCCTCTTAGTAATTTTCCTGTTGGGAAATATCTATTCTTAGGGATTATGAACAACTTCCTCAGGCAGTGTCACCCATGCATGGGGACTCCTGACATGTGACATACAGGTATTAGAAGGACCGTTGGACCCACTGGAGTTATCGGGCGGGAGTTCTCAGAGAGTTGGTAACCATGCCTGATGACCAAGTTCTCACAGGATACACGTGTATCCAGGAGATCCACACTGGATCCACCAGCGAATTCTTGCTCGACCTTCAGAGTTTTTCCAACTTCTCACCAACTCCACCCTTATTACCTTAAGTCATGTCTTCATTATTTCCATCGTAGTAACCTCTTCTTTGTCTTCCTGCTTTTGTCCTTACCCCCTTCAATCTATTCATCATAGGAGCTTCTGCAGTTCTGTTAAAACACCATTATTCTGCTCTTCGACGCCCTCGAGCCAACCTAATGTGAAAGTCAAGATCCTTACAATGATCTAAAAGGTCCTAATGCTGGGTCCTGTGGCCCTATGATTTCTCTGACCTCAACTACTATCTCTCCACTTCTTACACACTCTCATCTAGTTACAGAGGCCTTCATGCTATTTCTTGAATGTTCAGTGCAAATCCCTACCTCAGGGCCTTGGAACATCTGATTTATTGGCTGATATTTGTATCATGCTGTAAACATTTAAGATCTAAGATGTAAAAAGAAACTTCCAGCAGCTATCCATAGCTGCTTGTTTATAATAAGTAAACAAATAAATACTGTGTTGACATATTAAATAATGTTTTCCACTTCATTCCAACCCTTTTGATGTATTTTCATGGTGTGAAGCAGTTTCACAGATTTCTGTCAGTTTTAGGGAGTCACGTTATCGGAGAGTAGAAACAAATTAGTTGTTTTCTTAACCAGATCCTCCAATGATCTGAGGAGCAGAAATGATTGAGAAACAATGTGAAATCATTGAGTTTGTTTTGATTTGACAATTTTTAATGTAGGTTTACTGTATCCCACTTGTGCCAGATGCTGGAGATCCAGTAATGAATAAAGCATAGGAATAATAATAGGAAGAAAGAGAACAGGGAATTGATCAGGATCCTGTGTTCTGTGCTAGAGCTGAGCACTGGGTGCTGAGGGAATGCAGTGGTGGGGTGGCCAACGGGTGTGGGGTTCGGAGGAAGGTCAGCATAAGGACTTCGCTTGAGGTCACAGAACTCATAATTTGGCGAGGTCTGTATACTTACCCAAGCTGTGCTAACTTCAAGGCACCTGCTCTCAATCACTGGACTCTGTGGGCTTTAGATGGAACAATCTTCAGGTAACAATTAACTTATTAATATTATAGAGTCAGACGATGAACTTAATTCAGATGTGTTTGCTTCATAAAGATGTGATTACCTCACGAAAGATCTTGTAGCACCCCAATACCAAAGATGTATTACGTCTCTAGTATGTGTCTCAGCTCCCATCTTGGTAACAGGGCAGGAATGTAGTGGGAATGTCTGAGTAAGTACATAGACATGTGCTTTCTTTTTTTTTTAATTGAAATCTTTATTTAGAAAATAGATTTGCATGCAGTTTTAGGAAATAACAGAGGTCCCACCTCAATACAGTCTCCCCCTATGATTATTTACATATATCAAAACATAGAGTTGTACATCTTAAGTATATGCTATTTTTATCAGTTGTGTTGATCTTAAAAAAAAAAAAAGGAGGGGCTGTTTTCACTGAATTCACTGGGCTGTTGCTGGGCAGGGAGAAATTCTTTCCTTCTCCTGTTGGAGTATATAAAGCATTCTTTGTGGAAATAGTAGCAAGGTGCATTCCTTTAGCACCAGGGAATCAAGTTTGGATACCCAGGGATCTTGATAATGGCCAAAGTGGCTGGGAAGTCTATGGCATCTAATAATTCCTGGACATAAAGGCCATTTAAAATGTTGTCCCTACTGGAAGTGAGGAGGCTGCTCTGTTTCCATAGCATTCCAAAGTCCTGTGCTACTCCAAAGGCATACCTACTATCAGTTTAGATATTTGCAGTTTGGCCCTTGGCTAAAAATGCAGGCCTGAGCAAGAGTGTACAATTCAGCCCATTGGTCCAAGGTAGCCAAGGGCAGAGGTACCACCTCAGTGACTTCGAAAGGAGTTGCCACAGCATACCCAGCATATTTATCATGTTAATCTTTTATTTTTTATTTTTTAAGTTTATTTATTGATTTTGAGAGAGCGAGAGAGCGAGAGTGTGCACACACAAGTGTGGGTGAGGGGCACAGAGAGAGGGAGAGAGAGAGTCCCAAGCAGGCTCTACGAAGTTAGTACAGAGCCCAACCTGGAGCTCCATCCCATGAACCATGAGATTATGACATGAGCCAAAATCAAGAGGGATGCTCAACAGACTGAGCCACCCAGGTGCCCTAGAATCTTCAGTAACTCTAGGACAATCTTTTAACTATGACCCATGGTTCAGCCTTAGTTCAGGAGACACAGAAAATTATGTGCTTAGCATTAGGTTCCTCAGAGGGTCTAATTTGAAAGGGACAGGTTCTAACAGGTTTGGAGGAGGAGGGAGTGGGGAGAGGTTTGCAGAAAATGGGAAGTTCAGTGAGAGAAGTGGAGGGTATAAAAATGGGGATGGAGATAAAGAGGATGGGGGAAGGGAAACGAAGCCTCAAAAGCATTTTTGTCTTTTTTCTATTACCTGTTTGCCTCAGTTAACTTAGAATGGCATTTTATAAAGAGGTCATTTTGGACTCCTGAATACACTTGGAAGCCTCAATATCAGCTGAAACAGGCATCCCATCTGTTTGTGTTATTTTAAATATTTATTTATTTGCTTGTTTGTTTTTTTAAAGTTTATTTATTTATTTTGAGAGGGGGAGAGAACTAGTGGGGGAGGGGCAGAGAGAAAGGGGGACAGAGGATCCGAAGCAGGCTTTGTGGTGGCAGCAGAGAGCCTGATGACTGGCTTGAATTCAATGAAACACGAGACCATGACCCAAGACAAAGTTGGAAGATCAACCAACTGAGCCACCCAGGTGCCCCTGTTTGTGTTAGTTTAAAGTTGTGGTCTTCTAATCTAAGAAAAGCAAGTGAGATCAAAGGTGCCCCCTAATGGCCATTGGAGTTCTAAATTAATTTTGATTAAGTTGGTCCTATTAGTTTAAAGTTCTCCTCAGGAGGGAGCATAGCTTTTTTTCTTTTAAATAGTTTAAAATTCTTTTTTTAATGTTTACTCATTTTTTTAAAGAGAGAGAAAAAGAGAGAGACAGAGAGTGAGTGATGGAGAGGCAGAGAAAGGGAGACACAGACTGGGAAGCAGGCTCCAGGCTCTGAGCTGTCAGCACAGAGCCTGACTCAGGGCTCAAACCCATGAACCATGAGATCATGACCTCACCCAAAGTCAGACTCTTAACCCACTGAGCCATCCAGGAGCCCTGAGACCTTAATTATTAAATGCAAAACCAGACGGGTCCAGAAGGAGGACCTTCCTGAGAGAACTTGGCAGATTCAAATGCCATTACTCAAAACCAGAGACTCGATTAACAGAAGAGTAGTCACAAGAAGGGGCAGTGCCTTCCTAAAAACAAACCAACAAACAAACGAATGAACAAACAGATCCCAGATACAGTTATGGAGCTTAATCAGAAGGAGGAAACCTGGATCTGGTGGAACCGAAATGGAAACGATGACTTGGGAGCAGAGAGCACAAGGGGCTCCAGTGTGTACCTCACATCCTTCCAGGGGCCACTAGTTCCTTAGGGGTTCATCTCCTTCAGGTTCCTTTGTGGTCACCATGTAATTTTGACCTTAAAAAACAAAAGATCCAGTTATTTTGCCAGCAAAATGAGTTTATTTGGGAATGGTCCAGAAACTGCTATTCAGAACAAGCAAACTACGGCAGACCATAGACAAATGGTGAGAACAAGGAGAGAAACTTGCTTTTATAGGTGAAAAAAGGAAGCTGGGAGGGGCTGTTTTTGCTGAGTTCTCATTGGCTGGGCTGTTGCTGGGCAAGGAGAAATTCTTCCCTCCTCCTGCTGGGGAAGGCCAGGCATGCCTCCTACAGCCAGTGGTAGTGTGAGAGCTTCCCCTTCAGAGCTCCCCAACTCCATTTTTATGAGATTTCTTTTATTTATTTTCACATAATTATATCTCAATAGAATAGAAAATTCCAAATTGATAAAACTGAGTATATTTTGAATCTGTTTTCCTTATTTCTTCCAAGGCTATATTGCAAAAGCAACATGTACCTCTCTGGCTAAAAATTTTATTTCTTTTGTAACATGAAACCCAGATTTTGTCATTATTATTGCATGCTGAGCAGAATCTTTGAAAGTCTTCTGGGTCTTAGTGGAAATATAAAAATTAATTAGAAATACTTGAATAAATAACAGTTTATTTCATGGACAAATGTTTTCGAGGGTGGTGAGAAGAGTAAACTACCTGTCTATTCCCTGTCAGAAGGCATGAGTCTTCTCTTCAGTCTCCTCATGGCTGACTTCATTTCCTGGTTCCTCAGAGTGTAGATCAAGGGATTCAGCAGCGGGGAGATAACAGTGAAGGTGACAGAGATGACTTTATCTGTGGGGAGAGCAGTGAAGGGCCGGGCATAGACGTAGATGCAGGGCACAAAGTGCAGGGTCACCACAGTGATGTGGGAGGTGCAGGTGGAGATGGCTTTCCTCCTGCCCTCCCCTGTCTGAGACCTTACTACTAATAATATGACCATATATGACACCAAGAGGAAGAAGAACCACAGTGTGGTGAGCAATCCATTATTGGAAATCATTAGCAACTCAAGCATAAAAATGTCTGTACAGGCGAGCTTGAGAACCTGGGGGACATCACAGTAGAAAGTGTCAAGAACATTGGGTCCACAGAAGGGGAGGGGCAGCAACAGAGAAATCTGCACAATGGAGTGGACAAAGCCCCCCACCCAGGAGGCCACGATGAATCCAACGCAACGACCTCTACTCATGATGGTCACATAGTGCAGGGGCTTGGAGATGGCCACATATCGATCCAATGCCATCACTGACAAAGAAAAAACATCCACCCCTCCAACAAGGTGGAAGAAAAACATCTGAGCAAAGCAGCCATTGAAGGAGATGGTCTTTCTCTGTGACAGAAGGTCCACCAGAACCTTGGGAGCAGTGATGGAGGAAAAGCAGATGTCGGCAATAGATAAATTACGGAGCAAGAAATACATGGGGGTGTGAAGGCGAGACTCACAGGACACAGTGACCATGATGAGGAGGTTTCCCAGCAGAGTTGTCACGTACACCAGAAGCAAGAAAAGAAATAAGACCAAGCTCAGCTCTTGACTCTGGGTTAGGCCAAGGAAAGTAAATTCTTTCACTGTGGTGCAATTTTTCAGCTCCATGAAGTCATTTTGTTTTTACCTTTTTTCCAAGCTACTTCCTATGAAAGTTCTTGGCTGTTTATTTTATTTTCTTCCTAAGCACCGAGACCACAATTCAGAATCTTGCCCATGCGGCTGTAGTGCTTGCGATTTGTTGAGCTGTCCAAATTTTTAAGATTGCCATCATTTTGGTGATCAAATCAAATGATCACATGCAAAGTCATTCAATAACTCTTCTCCTATAAAACTAATTTTGGAAAGAATAAGCACTTATGTTAGGTAGGGAGATTTACATGGTATATTTTATTTATTTTGGTTTTTAAAATTTATTTTTTTATTCCACACAAATTGATTGAATGTCAGGAACTGTCCGAAGCATACAAAGTAAGACATGTTTCCAGCCACTGCAAGCTTACAGTCTATAAGTTATTTTTCCCCCTTGGCTTCTGCAATTAATTGCTATTATTTTTTATTTTTAATTTTTTTTACTGTTGAAGCTTGAGAGTTCTTTATATATCTAGTTCACATATAGACATTATATGTTATCTGGTGACTTTGTGATTTATAAATATTTCCTCTCAATCTATAGCTTGTCTTTTCACTCTTTGTGGGGTCTTTCACAAAGCAAATATATTTTTTAAATAATTTATTTATTTTTTCATTTACATCCAAGTTAGTTAGCATATAATGCAACAATGATTTCAGGAGTAGATAACTTAATGCCCCTTACCCATTCAGCGCATCCCCCCTCCCACACCCCCTCCAGCAACCCTCTTTTAATCTTTATATTTAAGAGTCTCTTATGTTTTGTCTCCCTCCCTGTTTTTATATTATTTTTGCTTCCCTTCCCTTACGTTCATCTGCTTTGTATCTTAAAGTCCTTATATGAGTGATGTCATATATTTGTCTTTCTCTGTACAGTCTATAAGTTTAATGTTCATATTGGAAAATATTCTGTTGACTTCAAAAGGGTCTTGTCTTGCTAGAAAGGGATGTTTTTCTGTTCCTTATTTCAATGTTGCCAAGTCACTTTCCTTGTTTTTGGCTGCTTTATGTTGAATTTCTTAAATCTGCAGCCTATTATTCTATTTAGAAAACTTGCTATTATGATTATTACTTTATATTAATCAGATTATTTGCTTAATAATTATTTAAAAATATTTAAAAATTTCTATTGGAAAACAGATTGTGAAGGTATAAATCTAAATCATGAAGAATAACATTTTTTTTATTGTGATGAAACCACTTAAAGTTACCCTCGTAACAAATTCTTATGTGCACAGTATTATACGGCAATTTTCTAGAACTTCTTCATCTTCTATAACTGAACTGGTCCTTGCCAGAGTGTGGGGGAAAGAATAAGGATAATGACCTGATTTTGAGAAGTGGTCTATTCTGTATCCATCACACTTTCTTTCTGCCTCTGTTTTCGAATCAAAGCTAAAAGGAGAGATCACACAGCAAGGAGAGATATTAGTATTATTAGAATTATGTCTGTTTTTAAAAACACTATTATTGATTATTCTTAGGAGTTTTTGTAATTATTACTTGTTCAACCTTATACTTAGTAAGTGAATATTTGTTGCAATCTTCATAGGTGTAAGATTAAGTTGGACCACTTTGTCCAAGTGTTGACAGCCTAAAAAAAGTGGGTGTTAGCATACATTGATGAACATGACGCATGATAAAATGTGAAATGGGTCGTGAGAAAAGTGAAGGTAGGTTTGGTGGGAGAGGAGTATGGTAGAGATACCCTGATTTCCAAGAGCAACAACAGCCCCTACTTCGTGAGTGCTTACTATGTGTGAAGAGTTATAAAAGGCTGATACATTCAATGTTTCCCACCATCCTTTAGTAAGTGTTAATGCTATTCTTGTTTTTCATATGGAATATATTACAAATCTACGTTTGGCTGAAGGGAAGGACGAGATGGAAATAGGATGGAAGAAATAGTATTTTTTCCCCTTCGATTTCTTTTTTAAAGTTTATTTGTTTTGGAAGAGAGAGAGAGAGAAAGAGAGAGTGAGCATGAGCAGGGGAGAGGCAGAGAAGGAAAGAGAGAGAATCCCAAGCAGGATCCACAATGTCAGCGAGGAGCCCAACTCAGGGCTTGAACCACAAACTGTGAGATCGTGACCTGAGCTGAAATCAATAATGGTTAACCGACTGAACCACTCAGTTGCCCCTCCGCCTTATTGAGAGGGTCTAATTTTAGATAATAAGAGTGCTTGATAAAGTCTGTCCAAAGATAGGAATTTGGCAAATCGGGGCTCTGGAAACCCTATTTACATCAATCTTAGTCTGAGGTGGCTTCACTGATAAGCGACAATCCTTTTTAACATAGCATCCCTCTTCCCCACAGTGAACACCTACCTTTGTTGTTTCTATTTCTGGGAACATCATCTTGGCTCTGAAGTGTTTAATATACCTGGAAAAATATCAAAGTTGGACTATTTATGCATAATCAGAACAACATGTCAGTTCCACTATCTGTAATCTTAACCTTAGCTGAAAGTTTAATGTCTTTTACTGGACTCCATTGATCCTGAAATTCTAACTAAAAATTGTATGCTTTGGGGAACAGTGCAGAATAACACACTTAGAGACATTAATTCTTGAACATTTTGTTTCTGAAGGTAAAGCGTTTTGGAAGACTAAGTTGTAGTATCTTTGCTTTCCTTCAAGAGAAAATGGGCAGATTCAAAGTGTCACACATTCAAGAACTTCTACTATATCTCTATCTTATGTACAAATCCCTTAGCCTCAGGCCTAATATAAGAATTTTGAAAGGAATGTTATTGGGCAGGGAAGTAGAAGTCAAGTGCCTGATTGTGCTGATGGTGAGGAAGTTTCAATGGGATTTATTAAAAAGTTACCATGATATACACATGCGTAGACACACGCAGACAGACACATTTTGATTAGTGTCCAAATTGTTTAGAAAGAGTAGTGGAAATCTATCCCCTTAACCACAGCTCAATCAGAACATTGTTAAAACGTGCCAAATATGGTGCCCAAGAGACTACAAGGGTCCAATTTTCATGGCTTGCAAGGCTCAGAGGACACTATATCCAACCGAGTTTCAGTTAGGTTGCCAGAAAAAGACAAGAGAACTGGACCTAAACTCCTTTGCTACTAGTTCAATTTCTAATTATACACAGGATGATGATAGTTTCATGATGTTGTTGTAAGTCTCCACAGGTAAAGAAACATCACTTAGATGGTGTTTGGGGAATGCACGTTTTCCCCATATTCTGCATATCTCTCAGTTTGGATATAGCTAGATACATATGTTAGTAAAGCTCTCTACACAATTTAGTTATTTAAGATGAACTCAATTTATTGAATGGCTTGACTTTATATAAAATGCACTTCCACTGTTTCTAGAATGATGATGGGTTTGGATTATCTGCTTCTCCATTTTGTTTTTGTTTTAGCGTGTTTAAGCTAATCTACAAAGATAAAAACTGCATGAGACAGGCTATATATTTGAGATAGGTAATCTCTCCACCAGCTTTATTGAGATATAGTGACATATATCAGTGTATGTTTAGGGTATATGATGTGTTGACTTGATACATTTATACATTGCAAAATGATTATTGCTGTGGGGTTAGCTAACGCCTCCATCACCTGACATAATTACTAATTGTTTTTAGTGGTGAGATCACTTAAAATCTACTCTCTTAGCAACTTTTGAGTATATATTACAGTATTATTAACCATAATCACCATGCTGTATATTAGGTTCCCCCCAAATTTTTCATCTTATAAATGGAAGTTTGTACCCTTTAACTAACATCTCTCCAGTTCTCCCACCCCTCAGTATCCAGGAATCACCATTTTACATTCTATTTCTGTAATTTCAGATTCCACATATAAACGAGATCATGCAGTATTTCTTTCTCTGACTTATTTCACTTAGCATAATGACCTCAAGATCCATCCATATTGTTACAAATGACTAGATTTCCTTTTTTTCTATGGCTGAAAATATTCCACTGTGTGTGTGTGTGTGTGTGTGTGTGTGTGTATTTGTCCATATATTCGTATATTTATCCATTTATCTATCGATGGACACTTGGAGTGTTTCCCTGTGTTGGATATTATAAACAATGCTGAAATAAACATGGATGTGCTGGTACTTATTTGAGATCTTAATTTTATTTCCTTTGGCTATGTGCCCAGAGATGCGATTGCTGGATCATATGGTAGTTCTATTTTTAATTTTTTGAGGAATCTCTATACTTTTTCCCACAGTGGCTTATCCAATTTATATTTCCACTAACAATGGAAACATCCTTGCCAACACTTACCTCTTGTCATTTCTCTACATCTTTGCCAATACTTACCTCTTATCTTTTTGATGATAGCCATCGAAACAGGTATTAACTGATATCTCATTGTGGTTTTGATTTGCACTTCTCTGATGTTTAGTGATGTCGAACATGTTTCATGGACTTGTTGGCCATCTGTATGTCTTATCTGAAGAAATATCTTCCATTCCTCTGCCTTTTTTTTTTTTTTTTGAGATAGAGGGCTCAAGAGAGCAAGGGGCAGAGAGAGAGAGGGAGAGAGCGCGAGGAAGAGAGAGCGCGCGCACGAGAGAATCCTATGAGAGGCAGAGAAAGAGAGAGAGAGAGAGAGAGAGAAGCAGGGCTCACCCAGTGTGGGACTCGAACTCATGCACCATGAGATCATGACCTGAGTTGAAGTCAGATGTTTAACTGACTGAGGCACCAAGGCTCCCTGCCATTTTTTTAAACTTTATTTATTTTTGAGAGACACAGAGAGAGAATGCGAGTGGGGGAGGAACAGAGAGAGGAGACACAGAATCCGAAGTAGGCTCCAGGCTCTGAGCTGTCAGCACGGAGCACGATGCAGGGCTTGAACTCATGAACCGCAAGATCATGACCTGAGCTGAAGTCGGATTCTTAACCGACTGAGCCACTCAGGTGCCCCTTAAGTTTATTTATTTATTTTGAGAGAGAGAGAGAGAGATTGAGAGAGAGAGAGCAAGTGGGGGAGGGACAGATAGAGAGGGAGAGTGAATGCTAAGCAGACTCCATGCCGTCAGCATGCAGCCAATGTGGGGCTCAAATTCAGGGAACATGAGATCATGATCTGAGAGGAATCCAAGAGCCAGGCACTTAACTGACTGAGCCACTCAGGTCCCCTCCTCTGCCATTTTTAAATCAGATTTTTTTCTGTTGAGTTGTATGAATTATTTATATATTTTAGATATTACCCTTATATGATTTGCAAATATTTCTTACCTCATTCTATGTTTTTTTTCCAAGTATTAATTGTTTCTTTTGCTATGCAGAAGTGTTTTAGTTTGATGTGGTTCCCTTTATTAATTTTTGCTTGCGTTGCTTGTGCTTTTGGCATCCTACCCAAAAAACCATTGCTGAGCCTCATGTCAAGGAAATTTTCTCCTGTATTTCTTCTAGGAGTTTTATGGTTTCAGATCTTAAATCTTAAATCTTTCATCCATTTCAAGTTAATTTTTGTGAATGATATAGGATAGGGATCTAATTTCATTGTTATACATGTGGTTATCCACTTTCCCTAACACCATGTATTAAAGAGACTATCCTTTCCTCATTGTACATTCTTGACTTCTTATTGTAAATTAATTGATTGTATATCTATGGGTTTATTTCTGAGCTCTCTATTCTGTTCTATTGGTCTATATGTTTGTTTTTATGCCAGGACTGTACTGTTTTAATTATTATAGCTTTGTAGTATAGTTTGAAATCATAAGTGTGATTATTCCAGCTTTGTTCTACTTTCTCATGATTAGCTTTGGCTATTAGGGGTCTTTTGCGGCACCACATAAATTTTAGAATTGTTTTTCCTATTTCAGTTAAAAAATGTCATTGGAATTTTGATAGGGATTACATTGAACCTGTAGATTTCTTTGGAGAGTATGGGAATTTTACAATATTCTTCTGATCCATGAGCATGGGTTATCTTTCCATTTGTTTGTATCTTCTTCAGTTTCTTTCATTAATGTCTCATGGTTTTTAGTGAATAAATCTCTTCTTCTGTGGTTAAATTTATTCATAGGTCTTTTATTCTTTTGATGGAATTGTAAAGGGGATTGTTTTCTTAATTTCTCTTTCTGATAGTTATCTTCTTTGCTGGTAGGTGGATTTTTTTTCTTTTCCAGTTTACTCTTCCACTGATGGAGGAATGATCAATTCTCTGGTTTCCTGCTTTATATCTATTTTTGGTCCTAAGATTTTCCCTTCCTTTTCCGTGGTTTCTGTTTGCATTAAAGCAAGTAAACTTGAGTAAACATTTGCAAGAAGCATTTCTAATGTGTCTGCATGTTTACATCAGGACTTTATTTCATGATATATGGTCTTTCATGTTGCACAAAATAGCTCTATTACCTTTTCTTCATGGATATAGCATATATAGGAAACCAATGATGTATGAAATTTGACCTTGTATGTAACAACCTAGTTTAGTTCTTTTGTTATTTTCCATGATCTTTCAGTGAATTTCTATATATTATTTAGTGTATAGCCTCTCAATATCTGAGAATAATGATTTCCTCCCCTCTGGCTTTCCAAAGTTGATATACTTTCTCATTTTTCTTGATTTTAAATAGTAAGTGAAAATAAAGTAAGTGAAGAGAGGGAAAGAGAGAGAGAATCCCAAGCAAATTCTGCAGCATCAGCACAGAGCTTGTTGTGGGGCTCGAACTCACGAACTTTGACGTCATGACCTGAGCCTAAGTCGGTCACTTAACTGACAGAGCCACCCACATGCCCTTGCCCTGAGGTACTTCTATTCAATTGTGTACATGGTTTTCAATAAATGTTTTGAGATCTAACACTTGATTTGGTGATTTTATAAAGACATACCTAGATGCTAAGACTTTAAGTATTAGATCACCATACACTCTGATTTAGCTATTTCAATTTCCTTCAGCTTCCACGAGGAAGTATCTGTTTGGAAAATAAAGTCAGTTTTAAATATTAAAAGCCAAGGTTAAGTAGAAATTGACATCTTACATTCATTCCATTCCATTCCACAGATTCAGCCAACACTTACAGGTTTTTACAGGTCAGGCACCATTCCTGACACTGGGAATATAAAGGAGAACCAGGTCTACTAGTGTGAAGTTTTGTGGGGCATTTTAACACACTGTGGTAAGGGAAATGATAAAGGAGGGCACATAGGAAAAATAAAAGTATTTATTGGGTTGGATACAGCTTTTTATTTTTCAACCATCAAACTAACTTATGCCTGAGGCAGTGGTAGGAACATTAGGACAGGCAGTTCCAGCCAGATTCTTGCCATTGTTGCATTTATGCAGTTGGATTTGATAAGCCCCCAATATGTCCCAGGTCACATCCAATTCTGACAAAGTCACGGGTAATAAAAGACATTGGAAATCCTTAAAAGCTAAGTCTTTATGTATCCTGAGTGATTGTGGGGGTTGTGCCAGTGTAATTTAGAGGTGAATTGATTGAAAAAAAGGTCCAAAGTTGCTGACAAAGCAGAGGTAGAGAAGAATGTTTATAAGCAGTGTATGCTTGTACCACAGTATATGCTTAAGAAATAGTTGTAGGGTCACCATGGCTGCACTGGGACCTAGCTACTGGAGCTCAGCTGTGTTGAGACAGGTGTCTCTTGCTGACTGCATGTCTGGACATCACAGTGCTGTCCTTCACCCTGTGACCTGGACACCCAAGACCTTCTGTTATATTTCATATTTGTACCCTGCTTGCTGTCATTTGCTCTTCAAGGACTGTGTTCTTCCTGTTTAACTTGGTGTTCCTTCTCAACACGGGTTTCAGATCGCTGATCTTTGCGCGTCTGCCATCCTGCTATAGTTAATTGTCTACGCATGGCTGAGCCCCAATATGTGACAGTAATATTTTAAGAATATATTTCAATTATATGCTTGTATTTTGAGCAACAATATGTAATGAGGTTATCCCCTTTCAGAAAACATAAGTCTTCCCTTCAGCCTCTTCATGGCTGACTTCATCTCCTGGTTTCTGAGGGTGTAGATCATGGGGTTCAGGACCGGGATGATGACCGTGAAGGTGATGGAGACAGCTCTGTCCATGGGGAGGGCGGTGAAGGGTCGGGCGTAGACGTAGATGCAGGGCACGAAGTGCAGGGTCACCACGGTGATGTGGGAGGTGCAAGTGGAGATGGCTTTCCTCCTGCCCTCCCCGGCGTGAGACCTCAGCATTGTCAAGATGACTGTGTAGGACACAAGGAGAAGGACAAACCACAAAGTAGTCACTAGACCATTGTTGGAAATCATTAAGATCTCAAGAATAAAGGTGTCAGTACAGGCGAGTTTGAGGACCTGGGGGACGTCGCAGTAGAAGCCATCAACAACATTGGGTCCACAGAAGGGGAGGGGCAGCAACAGGGAAATCTGCACGATGGAGTGGACAAAGCCCCCCACCCAGGAGGCCACGATGAGGGCAGTGCATCGCCCCCTGCTCATGATGGTCACGTAGTGCAGGGGCTTGGAGATGGCCATATAGCGATCGAAGGCCATCACAGAGAGAGAAAAAATGTCTGCTCCCCCGAGGAGGTGGAAGAAGAACATCTGAGTGATGCAACCATTGAAGGAGATGGTCTTCGTCCTTGACAGGAGGTCTACGAGGACCTTGGGAGCGGTGATGGAGGAGAAGCAGATGTCCAAGACGGAGAGATTGCGGAGCAGGAAGTACATGGGCGTGTGGAGGCGGGACTCGCAGGTCACAGTGACCATGATGGCAACATTTGCTAGCACAGTTGTTACATAAACTACAGATAAAAAGAAAAATAAGAGCAAGCTCAGCTCTTGAGACTGGGTAAGTCCACAAAAAATAAATTCAGACACCTTGGTGTGATTTCTCAGGGCCATTGGATGATGTGTCTTCCTCCCTGTACAGCTTTGAAAGAAAGAATAATGTTACTGAGGCATTGAAATCAAGCAAAATTTGAGGCGCCTGGGCGGCTTAGTTGGTTAAGCTTCGGATTCTGTGTCTCCCTCTCTCTCTGTCTCAAAAATAAATAAATAAACATTAAAAGAAAGGAAAAGAGGGGCACCTGGGTGGTTCAGTTGGGTAAGCGTCCGACTTCCACTCAGGTCATGATCTTGCAGTTTGTAAGTTTGAGCCCCTCTCCGGGCTCAGTGCTGACAGCTCAGAGCCTAGAGCCTGCTTCGGATTCTGTCTCCCTCTCTCTCTGCCCTTCCCCGCTCATGCTCTGTCTCTGTCTCTCAAAAATAAATAAACATTAAAAAGAAAAAGAAATCAAGCAAAGATTTATCTCATCTATGGAAACCGAGCATGCATAAATGTATTTTTAATCATATATCTTATTCTTCATGAACCTGCCGTGTTACCTCGGCAAGTCACCTACTTCTACTTGCTTCAGCTCCCTCAATAGTCTAAAACGTGGTGTGAGCTGGAGCATTCGTTTGCCTACTGTACTTGCTGGGGCCTTTGAGGTCTGTTAAAATCCACTGCTAGAAGTGGCCGAGGAAGAGAACTGAGGAAGGCTTCATGGAAGGGGCTGTGTTTTCTCTCCACCTCCATGAAGAGGAGTTCCTCTCATTTTATTCTCATTGCACTTTGTTTCTATGCCTTAGGAGCCATTGGAATAAACCAACACTCATAGGCCTTTCAGTGACAACATAATAGGGATCAATTTGAATGGCATGTTATAATTTTATAACCTTCTGCAATAAATTTTTGCAATCAAATTTTTTCTATGTTTATTTTTGAGAGAGAGAGAGACAGAGCACAAGGGGTGAGGGGCAGAGAGAGAGGGAGATGCAGAATGTGAAGCAGGCTCCAGGCCCTGAGTTATCAGCACAGAGCCCAACATGAACTGTTGAACCTCAAGATCATGACCTGATCTGACAAAGTCTGAGCCGAAGTCTGACGCTTAACCAACTGAGCCACCCAGGCATTCCTACAATCAATGTTTCTAATATCTCTCTGAGGATGGGGGAAACATGTTAGCATTCTCATGTCAATTAATACCTAAACTGAACTCAATAAACATTAAGCCAATTTTCCAAGGTCATACAGAAAATCAGCGGCACAGGAAAAGTAGTAACACAAGTCTTTTCTGTCTCTTGGTTGTAGGATCTTTCTACTCTTCTGTGCCGCCTGCCAGCTTCAGTCTATATAGATCCAAGAATAATTTGCATAAGGGACTCTTTACAGAATTTTTCCCATCCTTTTAATGGTGGGTCTCATCAGTCCCTCCATTTCCTCTCTCCATGACCAAGGAATTTTAGACCATTGCCCTTCTATTAAATCTCAGAAATGACAAGTCTTCTTTTCATTTATTATTATTTTTTAAATTTCATTTCATAGACATGCAGAGGTCGGGGTTGAACACAAAGAAGAGGACCAGGATGGTACTGGAGATGGTTCTGCTCACAAAGATGACAGCACAGTCCAGGCATGCAGACACAGAAGGCATGAAGTGCAAGGTTACCACAGGGATGTAGGCAATACGGGTGCATCCTTCCTACAAAACCCGAGCAGTTTCTGATAAGCTTAGGGTTTGCATTGCCTGCTGGAGTACGGATCGACACACAAGGAAACAGTGGTAGCACCCCCTCTCCAGAGGCCATATGTTCTCTTACTATAGCGTGCTGTTTGGGAAGGAAGTGGCAGGTCCAATTTAGAGGATTTTCAATTCATTATATTTTACCTGTGGGAGTCATGAGCAAGCAACCTTTTATTGCTTGAGGGTCAATTTCGAAAAATAAATAAATAAATAAATAAAGTTCCAGAGAGGTTTAAGAGACACACAGAAGGACGTAGAGAAAGATAGCAGTGAACCAGACGTTGGATCTCAGCACAATACATATTCCGCCCATGCCGTTTTGATAATTTCTGAGAAGTTTCATGATGGTGGCAGTGGTGACAAAGTTAACTCAGAGTTAGAGGAAAAAAGCCCTCCTCAGCCTACGCATCTGTCTGGTCCATCTGGCACCACTGTCTAGATGGTCCTCAGATCATGCCCACCTGGGAAGCGTTGCTATTGGTGTGCGTAGAAACAAGTTCTGAGAGCCTTGAGAAATTATGTGGATAAATAAACCCCAACACACACTGCATCTCATTTGCTCTGGAGAACATGACTACTTGCCTTGTGTTCTGCTTATTCCGTCTCTGTGAGCACAATCGTCTCCACAGCAGGTATTGATGGGTAGCACGTTTTATCCGGAAAGACTTATACTGAGCCGCTCACAAGGAACCTGGCCACTGCGTAAGGGTTCTGAGGATTCTACTTTCTTTGCCTCTCTCAGTTTGTCCCCTTCTCTTGGTCTTCAGTTAACCCCTTGTAATTTCTTCTTAGAAACTTAGATGCAAGTTTCCTAACTGGTGTTCTTTCCTTCGGTGTAGTTTTGTCTAATTCATCCTGTCTGTCTTTTCCAGAAATGTAATTATAAGTCACAAATGGGACCATAAATTCCTTTGTTTGAAAATCTTCAATGGTTCTCTATTGCCTACAGAATAAAGATTAAACTCCTCTTGGTATCTGGTGTCCTGTTTCCTTTGATCCTGTTTCAGGTGTTTAAAATTTTTTTTTTAGTTTGCTTTATTTATTTTGAGAGAGAGAGAGAGAGAGAGAACACATTGGAGGTGCAGAGAGGGAGGGGGGAAGAGAGAGAGAATCTCAAGCAGGCTCCGCACTGTCAGCATGGAGCCCAGTGCAGAGCTCGAACTCACAAACCGTGAGATCATGACCTGAGCCAAAATCGAGAGTCAAAAGCTTAACTAGGACTGAGTCACCCAAGTGCCCCTCAGGCGTTTAAATATTACGCAAATTCTTGCTGGCTCACGCCTTTGGATCTGCGTTGTTGTTCCCTCTATCCACCATGCCCTTCCCACTTCCAGCATCTCCTATTTTTCTGCCTTCACAAACTTGATCTTTCAACACTCAGGTTCAGAGTCTCCTTTTCTGTGAAAACTTTCCTGACACCCCTTTGTGACTCATCGTTCCCTGCACTGACTTCTCTTCTGGTGCTTGTAACAGATTGTTCCATATAATTTCTTACACACCTGTCTCTCCTTAGTTCAATATAATTTCCGCCTGAGCCCTCAAGTTCATCTTGCCTGCTCAGTGTTCCATTCATCCCAAGATCATCAAAGCTTTACCTAGTCTGGAGCGTGTATTAGATGCCCAATAAATGCTTTTTAGATTAATGAACAGAAGTAGTTGATAAGTGCACATCATGCCTTATAAGCGTTGGCTGGAGTGTTGGGTGCGTGAGAAAGATCTTGACAAACACAGGCTAAGAAACTCTTTTGTTAATGTCCTTGACTTGACCTCAGGGCTGCCAGAGAGAGATGCATTTTCCAGGCTATAAAATAGCTTTGTGACCTTGAAAAAGTCACTCCTCTCTGTGCCTCAGATCCTCAGTTGTAAAATAGTGTGATGCGGTATGGAACAATATTAAGGGCTTTGGAGTAGGGCATACCTGGGCTGGAATTCTGCCTCTGCCTTCTTTCTTACTTGGAGCAAGTCCTCTATTTTCCTCCTCTGTAAACTGGGAAGCATAATACTTACTTCATTGGGTAATATAAGGAGCAGCTATTATCATGTCTGTAAAGTACCTGGCACATAGTAGGTATTCAATTAACTTGACTCCTTTCCCTTTCCCCCTGAAAATAAAATAATCCCTGACTATCATGAAGAGTTATTTAAGAAGACTTTTGCAGAATGTAAAATGTTCTTCAGTAGAAGAACAGCTTCTCTTTGAAACCACTTGCTTGTTTGTGTTTCGGTGAACTTGTGTGGGTTACCTAATTGGACTGGAGCGTTCAAGTGCGAGTTCATCAGGTTTGGGAATAAAGCTGTCTCTGGATCAAAGGCAAAAGAGACCCAGTGAGTCGTGGGCAATGTGTGGATACGGGGCTGCCTTTGAAACCTCTACAGTTTTTAAGAGAATTTGGGGCATTTAAAATCATTGTTGTGTGTGTGTTTTTTTTTTTTTTAAGGAAATACCCATCTTGCAGAAAAACACTCTGTGATCCCCACGGACAGACCTTAAGCTGCAGCAAAATCTCCCTAAATATATCTCAGCTGTTCCGCCAAATACAAGCTGCTTTCTCTTCTAGCATGCCGACCCCATGTCTGTGGCCCCTTCTCATTAGAAAGCTATCCCTCCTTTCCCAGCAGTTCACAGCCACTTCCATTTGCTCTCACTAAAGTTTTCAGGCATTTTTGTAGTGTCTTATACACTGAGTACATTTTTCACGCTCATCCTATTCATGAATAATCCACAGCGTCTCACCCTGACAGTTCCACGTCCTTACCTAAAGCTTCGGTATCCAACCAGGAATTCACGCCATCTGAGACCTAGTGGGTGGCTGTCCGTGCATATGATGCTGGGGAACCTTCATGTTAGAATGTCACGTCCTTCTCATGTTTAGTTACACTAGACTTCAAGGTCTTCTCTTCCGCCTTCACACTGGAAAGGGCAGACTCAGGGATCATGTCATCTTGGCTCTTCTGCCTGTCCCAGAGTGTCCCTGCTATGTGCACTGGTCCCACAGGCCCAAGCCTAATAGGAGAATTAGCAAAGGAAATTTTATTGGATGTGAGTGTGGGAAGAGAAAGGACGGTCTTTGATCGTTCTGGAGTTCCAGCGGGAATTAGTAAAGTTTCCAAGTCATTATTACTGCATAGAAATGCACACACATATGCACATGCACACACACACATACACACACGCACATATACAGATGCCCACATTTCTTTGCCTTCTCCATTCTTGTAAACCCCAGAAGACATAAATCTATCTGTTCTCATTCTCTGAAATTTAGGGAAACATATTAATAGAAACATCGAATCCCATAGGATTATTCATTCTCAATGTGAGCAGCGTGCCCAAGGGGACAAAAATTGGTTCTTGGGGGCCACAAAGATCTTAGATATTACAATGATGTGTGGTCTTCAAAGAGCCTCAGTACATGAGATACAGAGTCTATCTTTGATAATAAAGTTTCTTGTGGGAGAATAATTAGGGAAACTATCTGAGGCACCTGGGTGGCGTAGGTGGTTAATTATCTGACTCTTGATTTCTGCTCAGGTCATGATCTCGTGGTCATGAGATGGAGCCCTGCGTTGGGCTCTGTGCTGACAGGCTTCTCTTTCTCTCTCCCTGCCCCTCCCTTGCTTGTGCTCCCTCTCTTAAAATAAATAAATAAACTTAAAAAAAAAAAGGAAAAATATCTAATAAACTTCCTTGGGGCATAATAATTTTGAAAACTTTGAGAAGCACTGCCATATGATTGAAAGTCTTGGCTTACTATCTCTGTCTTGTAGGACTCCAGTGTGATCGGAGAAGATCACAGATATATGTCACCTACTGGGACCTTTTTAGGCAAATATTAGTGCATTATAACAATTTGCAAAAAATTGTCCTGTATGTTGTAATTTCCTGAGATTCTTTACTAATTGTCCAATTTTTGAATGACTATTGTAGGCTGAAGGGTGGAATTTGAGGTAAGCATAGGGAATGAAGGGACATTTATTGTCTTTCTACATATTTACTTCCTGAGAATTCTTCTCTTAGGAAAGAGTGGATTAGAACACAGACCCAGTGGCTGTTCCTAAGTGACCCCGCATGTGATATGTTTCTTTCCTCTCCTGGGACACAAAATGGGTCTTGAATGTGTGAAAAGGTATTTCTTAGGTATTTTTGTTGTTGCTGTTCTAAGCGACTTGTCTTGTTTTCCATCATATGTAGACAAAACCTGTAGTGTTGCTCCAGCTATGAAATCTTTGAGGGTGAAATGGGGACAGAAGAGAGGGAAGAAGAAAGTTTAGGTTAACATAAAATAAATTACTAGGGTGCCTGGGTGGCTCAGTAGGTTGAGTGTCCGACCTCGACTCAGGTTACGATCTCATGGTTGTGAGTTCAAGCCCCACCTCAGGCTTTCTGCTGCCCACACAGTCTGCTTCGGATCCTTTGTCCCCTCTCTCTCTGCCTCACCCCCAGTTAAGCTCTCTCTCTCTTTCTCTCTCTCTCTCTCAAAAAAAAAAAACATTAAAAATAAACAAATCAATCAAATACCATTGTGGATTCTGTACAGTTATATTCCCAAGTCATACAAGCACTTTCAAGGTTAATTTCAGTGGGCGAATTAGTAGAATGGACCTGAGAATAGGAGATTCTTGGTCCATGTGTAGATTTCTCCATGTATATATCTGACTGAACACAACTTAAAATATTCCTTCTCTTTTCACTAGTTGGTGAAATACATTGAAAATTCTGTACTCGAAATACTAAATCAAGAAATGATTTTAGTAATTAACTATATATGAAATAAACACATCCATAATCTCCGTATATGCATATTTAGGATTAGAGGGATAGACAATAGGGAACCTGGATTGTGTGCCTGATTAAAACGCAATGAGTGGCGCCAATGACCACCCTCTCAGTATTAGATTATTGATTTCCACCTTATATCCCCTACTTCTCCCAAGGTCACAAGCCCAATAGCTCATGTTTGGCCTTATCTCTTCCTTTTGTTGTTAAATTTCTGGAAGAGAGTCGAGTGGCTATGAGGATATACAGAAATGACTGGCAAAAGAGCTAGCAGTCTGTTGCCCCAGGACGGCAGTTTGAGGAAAGCAGATCGTAGATTTCCGGTCTCAGTGTGAGTGCTCACCCCAGCTTACTGCTCTCAGAGGGTCCAAGCCTTCTGTGTAGTCTTTTCATGGCAGACTTCATCTCCTGGTTCCTCAGGGTATAAATCACGGGGTTCAGCATGGGCGTAATGACCGTGTTATTGATGGACACAGCTGTGTCCATGGGCAGCGTAGTGAAGGGCCGGCAGTAGATGTAGACACAAGGCACAAAGTGCAGAGTCACCACAAGGATATGGGAAGTGCAGGTGGACAGGGCCTTGTTCCGTCCTGCCCCAGTGTGAGATCTCAGCATCACCAGAATGACAGTGTAGGATCCCAGGAGCAAGAGGAACCATAGCAGGGTTACCAGCCCATTGTTAGAGATCATGAGAAGTTCCAGAGCAAAGGTGTCGGTGCAGGCCAGCTTAACCACTTGGGGCACATCGCAGTAGAAGGCATCCAGGATGTTGGGGCCACAGAAGGGGAGTGGAAGCATCAGAATTATCTGGACAATTGAGTGCAAACCACCGCCCACCCAGGAAGCCACCACCAAGCCCACCCACACCTCTTTCCTCATAATGGTCACATAATGCAGGGGTTTGGTGATTGCAAGGTATCTGTCATAGGCCATCACGGAGAGGAAGAAAATATCTGCCCCACCAGCAAAATGGAAGAAGAAGATCTGTGCCATGCAGCCATTGTAGGAGATGGTTTTCTTCTCTGATAACAGATCCACCAGGAACTTAGGCACAGTGACAGATGAGAAGACAATGTCCAGGACCGATTTGTTCCGCAGGAGAAAGTACATGGGAGTGTGAAGGTGGGACTCACAGGTGATGGTCAGCACAATGAGGGCATTGCCCAGCACAGTGGCTACATATACAGCAAGGAAGGCCACAAACAAGAAACATTCCAGCTCCTGGAAGTGAGTGAGTTCTAGGAAGACAAATTCCTTCACATTGCTGTGGTTGCTCTGGTCCATGTTGGGGACCAATCTCCTCCAGGTCTACCTTGGGGGAAGGTACATTAAGGTTAGGAAAATGGTGTTGTGAGGGGACAGTATCATTTATCTTATATTGTTTAAGGCTCTCTTGAGCATCCAGATCATCATGACTACTCAGAAAAACTGGGCTAGGGTCTCCCCTCTTGTGGCTTGGAAATTCTTTATCTTCTTTCCTATTGGAAATATCCTGTGTGGACAGCAAGAGCCATCACACTCCGATGCCTTCCCTCTGATAAGAGGGAGATGGCAGGACCATGGTCATTTGACTATGTCTTGCCTTCTGTCCTGCAAGAGTATGTATGCAGAGCTTTATTCTTTACCAAAGGCTTTCACCTGAAACATCTTGATTTTTAGTCTCATGATGTTTCTGTAGGGTCTCCATGTTACATAAGGGAATCTGAAGCTTAGAGTAGTTAATGACTTGCCCACATTTGCACAATTGCAAAGTTAGTCAGCGGCAAGTCAAGGATTCAAATGCAAATAGTTTTTCTGACTCAACAAAGACCAATGTTAATTAGGCGCCTCCCAGCCCTCTTTTTAACTAGCCTTGACCTTGGCCATTTATTCTTTCCTTGCTGAGAATCCTGCTAAATCAGTTTAGCAAGAAGACCCTGTCCTTGATATCTGATCAAATGTCTCATACTTTGATATCTAGCCTTGTATCTAAGTCCTTGGCTTGTCTTTGCAAAAGTCCTGTTAAGCCAGGTTAGCAAGAATCTCTTTGTCTTTGGTGTGTCCTTTTAGTAATTTTCCACCTACTGACCCCCTCGCCTTGCTCATTGGCTATAAGTCCCCACCTGTCCATGTTGTATTAGGAGTTGAGTTTAATCTCTCTCCTTTATTGTAATGGTTTTGACCCCTGTTGCAAAACCCTTGCATAAAATCTCTTTTGCCATTTTATTTTATTTTTATTATTTTTTTATGTTTATTTTTGAGAGAGAGAGAGAGAGAGATTGAAGAGAGACAGAGCATAGGTAGGGGAGGGGCAGAGAGAGAGGGAGACACAGAATCTAAAGCAGGCTCCAAGCTCTGAGCTGTCAGTACAGAGCTCAATGTGGGGCTCAAACTCACAAGCCTTGAGTTCATGACCTGAGCCAAAGTCGGATGCTCAACCGCCACCCTGGTGCCCCTATCTTGCTATTTTAAATAGGTGTCCAGTGAATAATTTTTATTTCATAGACTCCAGAGGTTTCCGCCTGTATCATTCTGCCAGATCAGAGATTCTGGAACTTACTTTGGTTTATCAGAATTGTAGTGGGGAGATAAGGCTTAAGCAGTTAATTAAATAGCCTAGCTATTTAACGAGGAGCCTCACCTCCTCGTTAAAAAAATTTTTTTTAATGTTTATTTATTTTTGAGAGAGAGAGACAGAGTGAGAGCAGGGGAGAGTAGAGAGAGAGGGAGACACAGAATCGGAAGCAGGCTCCAGGCTGTAAGCACAGAGCCTAATGTGTAAGCCTTGAGATCGCTATCTGCGTCAAAGTTGGATGCTTAACCGACTGAGCCATCCAGGTGCCCCTTACCTCCTCCTTTAAAATAAAAGAAGAATCAGGGGTGCCTGGGTGGCTCAGTCGGTTAAGCGTCCGACTTCGGCTCAGGTCATGATCTCACGGTCTGTGAGTTCGAGCCCCGCGTCGGGCTCTGTGCTGATAGCTCAGAGCCTGGAGCCTGCTTCAGATTCTGTGTCTCCCTCTCTCTCTCTGATCCTTCCCCACTCATGCTTTGTCTCTCCTGCTCTCAAAAATAAATAAAAACATAAAAAAATAAATAAATAAAAGAAGAATCAGGCCCTCATAACTACTACCCCCCTGCACTCAGAGACACTTGGACCTCAGCAGGTCCAGGGGCTCTTGATAGTGAGTAGAGCTGCAGTCATTTTTCAGAGCACATGCAGGTATCACCGACAAACTGATTGTTAAGTCTGCAGAGGCGATTTAACCCAAAAACTCCCTACTTCAGGGGTGAGCAGAGAAGACTGTTTGAGAATCGGTTTGACTTGGTAAAAGATGGATAGTTTTTTTAAGTATTCTTTTTTGTTTGTCATGAAAACACGTAAGATCTACCCCTGTTAACAAATGTCAAGAACACAATAAAATATTTTTAAATCCCATCTCCCCTACCCCCACTCCCAACCCCCCGATAACCATCTTTCTAGTCTCTGTTTCTGTGAGTAGAGCATGTTATGCTAAGTGAAATAAGCCAGACACAGAAAGACAAATACTGCCTGCTCTCACTTACATGTGGATTCTAAAATAGTCAAACAGGCAGAAAGATGGAGGTTTTTAACCAGATTTGATGACTCCAATTTCAGGGACTTTCTACTATTGCTGTATTATACAAAATAGATTTGTTTGGTTTTTTTCAAATCAGATATTTGGCCATCAGAAGACAAAACTTTTTTCAATAAGAATATCTGTATGTCCAAGGACTTTCATAGCCCAGATACATTTTACAAATTCAAGTAGTTGGGATGACAAAAATATAGTTCAACAATAGAAAATAGATAGTCTAGGTATTTGCCGCAATGAAATTATGTCTGAAGGAAATAGGCTAAGAAAGAATACACTGGATGAAAAAAGAACCAAGCACTTTCCCTGAAATAAAAACATAATAAAGCATCCTGACAACAACATATTTCTCAAGTTTCGTTTTCCAATTCTGTTATACTTGGGTGATTTTTATGATTTAACCTGAGGGTTTGGGACACATAGAAATCCTCCTAAATAAACTTCTCTGTTGACTTTCCTAGATGCCTTGTATTCTTACCATTAGAACCATTTAATTCCTGGTGAAAAGTGATTTTTTTCTTTAAAGTTTCTTTTAGGGGGACTCAGGTGGCTCAGTCGGCTAAGCGTCCGACTTTGGCTCAGGTCACGATCTCACCATACCCGAGGTGGAACCCCGCATGGGGCTCTGTGCTAATGGCTCGGAGCCTGGATCCTGCTTTGGATTCTGTGTCTCCCTTTTTCTGTCTGTGCCCCTCCCCTACTCGTGTTCTGTCTCTCTCAAAAATACATAAACATTAAAAAAAATGTTTAAAGTTTCATTTAGTATGATCCAACAGACATCCTACATATGGCAGCATTCAGGAACAACACATTATCTAGAACTGGCACTCTGGTGTTTTTGTTGCCACCTAACAAACAGCAGAATGCTTTTTGAATGGTATTCTACATTCAGGATTATGGTATTGCCTTTGACAATGGTGTCTACAAAGAAGAGCCCACCTTAGGATTATCTCCAGGGCAAGATCTATTCAGTGTTCCCATTTGAGACCTGCAGGGGAAACCAGGGGAAACATTTGTCCTTGATCCAAGTGTAAGGGAGAGGTCCCCTGGGAAACCAGTGAGAGTTTTACTCTTAGACGATGAAGACTAAGTTTTGGGCCATTTCCCCTTCTTTTGACTTCCATACACTCAAAAACATATATGTGGCTTAATTTCTGACTCCTTACTTTTTCTTTTTCTCCCTTCCTCTGTCCCTCCCTCCCTCCTTCCCTCCCTCCCTCCCTTCCTTCCTTCCTATCTTTCGAGAGAGACAGAAAGCATGAGCAGGGGAGGGGCAGAGAGAGAGAGGAGAGAGAATCCCAAGCCAACTCTGCACTGTTGGGGCAGATCTCAAACTCATGAACTGCGAGATCATGACCCCAGTTGAAACCAAAATTTAGATGCTTAACCAACTGAGCCACCCAGGCACCCCTACTCCATACTTTTTCAAGTGTAGTCTCTTAACTGTTTCTTACTTACATTTTATTTTATTATGTGTATTTTGTTGTTGTGGCTGTAGAATCTCCTTAATCCTTTGTAGAATGTGATGTGTAAATATATTGGCTACTAAGGTAAAGAATGGTTTTCATAGAAATATGGCAACTGGACAGATCAAGAATAAGCATTGGTCATGGGGGCTAGACTGGATTGGGGGTGTACTAGCCGGGTGAGCATAGCAGTCTGAGGAGGCAGGCGTTGGAGAGGAAAAGTGGAAATTAGGGGTGGGTAGGTGGCACTGGGAGTCAGACTTGTAGAATATATAGGAGCTGCAGGGTCACAGAAGTCATATATTGACCTCTTCAGTTTGCCTAGTGGGCCCTAATTACTATTTTCAAATAATACTGCTCTCAACATTTTTAAAATGCATTTTTGCGTGCATCTGTAAGTCCAGAAGTAAGCTCACTAGGTCATGTGATATATTAGTTTTCTAGTTTTAACTGATGATTAATGTATTATAAAGAAGCAGCCTAATTTTAATTGTGTTTGAATGTTTGATTTGTTTTTAGAAGTAGATGCTATGAGTTGAAATAAACTATAATACTTTATGACTTCTTATGGGAAAAGAAGACTGAAGACTTTGTCATCTCAGTAATATAAATGTCAAAAAAATAATTAAAATATTAGAATGAAATTTAACTAAATGTTTTTAAAATTTTGGAGGTAGAGAACTTTGTAAGCATTTTACCAAGTATGATTAGATTTAACTAAATAAAAATATGAAACTTTTGTGTTTCAAAAGCATGAAAAAGAGATTAAAAATAAATGAAACACTTGGGGAAATATATGTAAAAAATGTGATACAAAATCAGCTTAGTATCTTTGAGGTAGGAAGAGCTTTTGTCAATCGATAAGAAACAGATAGATACTTTAAAACAAAAATGGGTCAAATTCACAGAGAAGTATAATTGGTTAGTCCACATTTTAATTTTTCTAATGTTTATTTTTGAGAGAGACAGAGACAGAGCACAAGCGGGGGGGGGGGGGGTGGGGGGCGGGGGCCAGAGAGAGAGGGAGACACAGAAACTTGAAGCAGGCTCCAGGCTCTGAGCTGTCGGCAGAGCCCGATGTGGGGCTCGAACTCACAAACTGTGAAATCGTGACCTGAGCTGAAGTCGGACGTTTAACCGACTGAGTCACCCAGGTGCCCCAGTCCACATTTTATAAGATGGTCAACTCCATGTATGGTTGGTAGGAGTGTATACCACATTCTGCAAATGTGTGTCAAAACTTAAATATGCAAATCTTTAACGCATATGCAAATCCTTTCATACATATGCAAATCTTTTCATGCAGAAATCCTACTTTAGAAATTTATGCTAAAGAGTTAATAAACCTAGTGCTTAATGTCATTAAGTACAAAAAAGTTGCTAGCAAAAGAAATTAGAAGACATCAGAATTTAAGTTAGTATCTGATACACAAAATTGTTTCTTTTTTCTTTCTTTTTTTTTAATGTTTATTTATTTTTGAGAGAGAGACAGAAAGAGCATGAGTGGGGAAGGGCAGCGATAGAGGGAGACACAGAACCCAAAGTAGTCTCCTGGCTCTGAGCTGTCCACAGAGAGCCTTACATGGGGCTCAAACTCGCCAACCATAAGATCATGACCTGAGCCAAAATCAGATGCTTAACCAACTGAGCCACCCAGGTGCCCCGTATAAAATTGTTTCAATACGTTATGGCACAATAGGACAATCTAGTATTACGGTCATTCAAATTGATAATGTAGAATTTAACTTATGGACAAGGTAATATTCCTTTTTAGTGACAGATTGAAACACCGAATGTATCATAAAATGTTATTTTGGGGGGAAAAATCTACATACCTAGAAGAAATCTGGAAAGATATCACAATAGTAGCAACCATTACCTGAGAGTAATTGGATTTTGGTAATTTTACTTTAAAAATATATTATATTCTGTCCAAGTAAAAAATGACTTTAAATGTCTTTTGATTTTGAAAAAAAAAAAAAAACCTCACACATATTTACAGCTTGAAGGAGAAGGTTTTTCCCCTGTTAATTTGAGCTCTGAGCTCTGATACTATGCCTCTTGTATTTTCCTTTTCCTTTTCTATAAAATTGTCTTAAGAAACATGAGTTCTTAATAAAAGAGAAGTGTAGGGAAGACAGTTCTAATTACGCTTGGTATTTAATGGTTTCATGAGGCACTGGCTGAAAATGTCTAGCAGAGAGCCTGGGACCAGCCAAGTCAGGTCTCTGGCCACTGACATTGAATTACTATTAGCTTCCCTTTTGAATTAATACGATTCTGCTGGTTCTTCTGGCTAATCATCTTAGAAGATACCAAACTAAAGTTGACAATGTCAGGACAGGATAGAACGGTGGCCTTTCTATCTTGTAACCTCATGGCTGCCTGCATTATGGAACCCAGAGGCAGTTTGCTCAGAAAAGCACAGCCTGTGAATTCAGGTTCAAGCATTTTAAATGTTGACCGTGTGACCCTGAGAAACTTAACCTTCCTGCACGTCCCAATCCTCTGCTATGGAAAGAGAAGCCTAAGGCTTACTCTGTAGTGTAATTTACTTGTGATAACTAGCACTTTTTATGACTTGTCACTATGTATCTATTTGTTTCCGCCTCTTCCTCCAAATGTAAATTCCTTGAGGGCAGAGAATTTGTTTCCTCACCTCCTTTGTATCCCTGGCTCCTACCTGGCATATGTCAGTTTATTCAGTGTTCTTTTTGAATGGATGAATGGACAGATAGATGGCCAGTGCCTGATAAACAGTAGTTACTCAACAAAGGTTTGCTCTTTTTCATTTCATCTCCAGCCTCATCCTAAAGGTCCTTCCTTTGCCCCCTCCCCTCATTCGCTTTTGTTTCTGCATAAATCCATTAAATGACAATTCATTTGAGAGCACATTGTAAACTTCAAAGCATTATACGAGCATAGGGTATTAATACCACCATAATGTTAATGGCATTGTATAATTGCGTTTCTCTTCCTTTGTCCAGCTAGTTTTTAATCTCTTTTTTAGAGAAAGGCTGTGCCAGTTATTTTTCTATATATTGTCGGAGCTCAGTGAATGTTCGGGGAATAAGTGTTAGTTAAAAAAAAAAATCACTTCTAATTCGAATGTGTCTTGAGAAGTCTAGTATTTTACATAAGAGACAGAAGATTTTAAAAAGCCTAAGGCTTTTTAAATGGACAAATGGACAAATACTACAAGCATTGCACATGGCTATGGTACCTTTCAGGAACTGGAGACTGAATGGTGTTGAAATCCTAAAATCACATGTGGGCTAAGCTAAGTTGCCTGCAATTGTGTCTTCAGGTAGCCTCACCTACCCTTGCCTTAGAAAGGGGAGTCTGCCAGTTCCCCCATCTTCACTGCTCTCCTCTCTTCCCAATCGCATGCACAGTCCACACTGCTCCCATAGACACTGAATTGGAAGTCTCATATAATAATCAGCAAAGGGAATAGTGTCAGATATTTGCAGGAAATATAATTTTCAGTGGGGAAGCTGGCAGTTGTAGATGCAATGGGAGTTATTAAAAAGTTACCAAGCAACATGCGGCTATATTGGGATTTTTTTTCCATCTATCTTTTTGTTCTTGCTTTCCAGTTTAATTCCACTGTGGTCTGAGAGTGTACCTCGTGTGATTTGTGAAGGTGTGTTTTACAGCCCAGAATGTGGTCTATCTTGGTGAATGTTCCATGTGAGCTTGGAAAATATGTGTATTCTGCTGTTGTTGGGTGAAATATTTTATAAATTTCAATTAGATCCAATTGATTAAAGGTGCTGCTTAAATCAACAGTATCCTTACTGATTTTCTGCCTATTGGAAGGTAAATTGCTGATAGAGGGGTATTGAAGTTGCAACTGTAATGTTGGGTTTGTCTATTTCTCCTTGTATTTCTATCAGCTTTTGCCTCATCTATTTTGACACTCTGCTGTTACGTGCATACACATGAATGCTTGTTACATACTGAGATGACCCCTTTATCATCATCATTATAAAGATCTTCTTTTAATCTCTGATAATTTCCTTTGTTCTGAAGTCTGCTTTATCTCAAATTATGTATCTACTCCAGTTTTCTTTTGATATATTTTTTCCATTGTGCTACTCTTAATTTGTGTCTTTATACTTAAAGTAGGTTTCTTATAGAAAATATATAGTTGAGTCTTTTAAAAACAATCTACTCTGCAGTCTCTTTTAACCGTGTATTTAGACTGTTTGCATGATCAAGTGGCTTAAAAAACCTTTTATGGTAAACAATAGCATACTTTCAGCAAAGTAAGGCATAATTATAGAACCAACTCTTTGTAACCATCATTCAGATCAAGAAATGGAACGCTGCTGGCACTTTAGAAGCCCTAGTGTGTTACACCCGGACCACTGCCCTCCCCTGACACTGATCACAATCCTGACTTTTATGGTAGTCACTTGCATATGTTTTTTTGTTTTTGCTTTTTAACTACTTACACATCCATTAAAACTAGAGTTAATTTTGGGGCGCCTGGGTGGCTCAGTCGGTTAAGTATCCAATTTCGGCTTGGGTCATGACCTCACACTCCACGAGTTCAAGCCCCGGTCAGGCTCTGTGCTGACAGCTCAGAGCCTGGAGCCTGCTTCAGTTACTCTGTCTCTCTCTGCCCCTTCCCCATTTGTGCTCTCTCTCTCTCTCTCTCTCCAAAAGATAAATAAACACTAAAAATATATAGTTAATTTTGTCTGTTTTTGAACTTTATGTGCATTAGATCATATTGTAGGTGTTATTTTGTATTTGGCATTTTTGTTTCACAGTATGCCTGTGAGATCAATCTATGTTGTTGCATGTCGCTATAATTTGTTTCCACTTATCACTACATGGTATTCCAATGCAATAATATATCCCTGTCATTTGTCCCCATCTTTATGGACACATAGATGGTTTACTGTTTGGAGCTTTTATGAAAAATGCAGTTCTGTTAGCCCAGGTCTTCCAAGAAGCAGACTCTCAGCCAGGACTGAACATGCAAGGGCTCTAGTAAAGGACGTTCTTTTACTAAAGGAAATGTGAGAGAAAATGTAGGGGGAGTCAGGGAAGATGGGGATTGATGTCAGGCCATGACGCACACCTAATCCTAAGGGACACAGAATGGGAAGGAAGGAAGGCTTGAGTGGCAACCCAAAGGAGGGTAGGAGAGTAGTGGTTTGCTGTCGGGTGGGTGTTGGAGACTACTATGCTCACTGTTTCTACTCCTAACTGCCATTTACCAGTTGTGTGACTTTGGGCTACAAATATGGCAACAGATTTTTTTTTCCACTTTTTTTTCTTTATTGAAGTATGTTGACACACAATGTTACATTAATTTCAGGTGTACAACTAGTGATTGGACAAGTCCATGTGTTATGCTATGCTCGCTACAAGTGTAGCTACCATCTGTCACCACACAACGCCATTACAACACCATTGACTCCATTCCCTATGCTGTACCTTTTATCCCCATGACTTACTCATGCCTGTACCTCCCACTCCCCTTCCCCCATTTTGGCCATTCCTCTGTCTCCCTTCTTCTCTGGCAATCATCAGACTTTTCTCTGTATCTGAGTCTGGTTTTGCTTCTTGTTTGTTCATTAGTTTTGTTTTTTACACTCCCCATATAAGGAAATCATATGGTATTTTTCTTCGTCTGACTTATTTCACTTAGCATAATAAGTCCACCCATGTTGTTGCAAATGCCAAGATCTCATCCTTTTTATGACTGTGTAAGTAATATTCCTGTGTGTGTGTGTGTGTGTGTATCACAGCTTCCTTATCCATTCATCTGTTGTGGACCCTTGGGATGCACCCATATCTTGGCTATTGTAAATAATGCTGTGATAAACATAGGGTATATATTTTTGATTTAGTGTTTTCATTTTCTTTGGGTAAATACCCAGTAGTGAAATTATTGGATCATATGGTATTTCTATTTTTAATTTTGTGAGGAGCCTCCATGCTGTTTCCCACTGTGACTGCGCCAATGTACATTTCTACCAAGAGTGCACAAGGCTTTCTTTTCTCCACATCCTCGCCTGCACTCGTTGTTTCTTGTGTTTTTTATTCTAGTCATTCTAACAGGTGCGGAGTGATATCTCATTGTGGTTGTGATTTGCATTTCCTACCATAGGTTCTTTTTTGAGGCTCAGTTTCTATTGTTCGGTGGGAATGATACTGGCTGTCTCATGGGGCTGTTGAGACTCCCCTTCAGAGGATGTATGTAAAGTTTGTAATAAGGTTCCAGGCAAAGAGCAAACACTCCTTTAAAGGGGCATATTACCAATGGTGGCTCTTGGGTACAGATTAAGTATATGTCATGGGCCTCCATGTTGCCAAGTGCTAAATACAGAAAAAAATGAGTTCCTTATGGGAGATATGCAAGTTCTCCCATCACATTTAGAGGTGATGCAAGTTCTCTCATCACATTTAGAGGTGATGTTGGGGATTTAGTCTTCTTGAGATTGAAACATCAGTCAGGGGCTCTTCTTGATGATTCTTTTATCTTAAAAATTCAGACTAGAGAGTAGCCTTGAGAAAGAACTTTCATGGTTCAAGGGTAAGATTTCTTCGCACCACAAATTCTATTTTCTATTCAATAAGTTGACACCAGAAGGAGAGGCAAAGGGAATAACTACCCTGAGTGTTACTTTACAAACAAATTAGAGTGATTTATCATCAGAGATTTTTGATGTAATGGGAATTCCTGAACTCTTACTGTAAAGGTGTAGAGACTCTCTGAGCTTAGAAGAGGAGATGCTCTTTCCTTGAGTCGGAGGAGAAAGTCCCTGCCCTCACCATAAAACAGAGAATTCAGAACGACACAGAGAGATGAGAACCAAACATAAATTACACAAACTACATATAGATATATAATGAATTCCCACACCTATTGTGCCAAGTGGATGTGAAATTAAATATTCATCGATTTTAAATTAGTAGCATTCCCTCAGTAGATTTAGAGAAGGGGGATGTGACAGCACAAACGATATCCATAAATTGTCAGTTGGCAACTCGAGGCTGTGGGACTGGAACCTCCATCATCTGAGAAATACCCATCTGGCAGGTTATGGGGCTAATTACATAAAACAGCAACTGTGGTGTCTAGCACAACGCTCTGTGAGTCATAGGGAAACATTAATTCCTTTATGTATACGTGGGGGAATGGTGGGAGGCATGTTGGGAATTGATCCATCTCCAATTAGACAATGCCAGAACTAATAAAACAGATACAATTTTATTGGTGTGCAAGACCCAGAATGTTATACACATCTTACCTCGCTGAATTAGCTCCTCCCAGTTTCAAATGTCTTAAAACATTTGAAACATGTCTAATTTGGATCGACAGTTTTGGTCTGACAGCTGTGTTGAACCTGAAAGTGAAATGGTATAAGTCGTTATCGATGTAAGTAACCAGACCTGCCTCAGGCTGGGGGTCCTGCACTCTGTCTGTGAGTGCGCCCTCCTCCAGTCCAGAATTTGTCTTCCTCCTAACTTCCCAGGTGCTCAGAGCCTTCCACTTTCTCTCTCAGAGCCTTACTGTAGCATGTCTATGAAACTCACAGAGTAAAGTAACCTCTGTGAAAAGGAAGAAGTTTAAAGAGGGGGCGTTTTAAGAGGGGACAAGCCTTCAACTAACAGATGAGTTTCAGATGGTATAATTCCAGTCATCAGCATTGCAAATAAGGAGGGGTCTGGAGTTTGGGGACTTCCCTCATGCCTAGGATATATGTCACTTCTAATTTCTTTAGGTAGGGATTGAAAGCAATCAACCCCTTTGGGAGTTTTTTTTTTTTTTTTTTAAATTTCTTTTCCTTGGAGCAAAGATTCAAACATGGCTCAGGATTCCCATCAGATGATGTCATCAGAGGAGCAGAAGAGGAGAAGGAAATATCTGGGTTGAGTTTATAGAAGGCAGAAAGTCTAGAGTGATGCATGGAGAAGAGATGCTAAAGAAGTTTCTGTTCTCTGGCTGCATCTTATAGTTAGTGCCCGGGGGGCTCATATATAAGACTGGCTGGTACATGCACATACAGCAAATGCCAACTGGCTGTGGGCACCCGCTCCCTCCCTCACCAATCTGTTTTTTAAGTATTTTATACTTGGATTGACTCTGCCTCACATACAGTCTAATCAGGCACATGTAGCTCCTTCCAGTCCTCAGATTCCTCTCTAATGAAACTACTAGAACTTGAAGCTGGATTATTCATCCATCCTCCTGGTCCCAGTAGGGTGTGTTTGTGGGCAGACACTAGAAGTGATAAGACAGAAGGAGATTGGAGAGTACTTGCAACCTTTTAAAGAAACTCTTTTCTAGCGTCTGTTAACTGTCCACCTGCAACTTTGGACGGTAGAGAAGGAGTTTTCAAAGTCCAAGGTTAGCGGTGCATTTGGGGAGATGGTTCTCTACATCCTTGAAGGTGAATCACTGTATTTACCACTTGGGTGTCTCTGCGAAGGAGGGCTTTGCAGAATCCACAATCCATGGCTTCATGAATTCATCACTCCCTGGAGCATAGAGGACACATTCTCACTTACATTTTCTAAAAGCAGAGAAAATTAATCTCCATCCCAGTGGTCACACCCTCAGATTCCCCAGAGATGATCAATCCTGGGATTCTCCTTTGTGGTCCACAAGGAAAATACACAGGAGGGTCTGAAAGACCCACAGAAAACCCTGCCCTCCTCACCTCCAAACAACCTGTCAACATAGAGAATCTTATAAGCATTGAGTTTCTATTATTTGCCAAGTGCTGGGCATTTTGCCTATGTTAACATATTAAATCCTGCAAACCATCCGTTTAGAGATGGTTTCACGGACATTGACACTCACAAGTTAGAAGGACACTTTTCACTAGAGTCCTTACATCATGAGTCATACTCTCTTCACAGCACACACTGTGGCCTTTCCCTCCAGTGACGGAGCACAAAATACACAAGATTTCCCAAGAATATTTTGGTTTTGGATTTTATTAAAAATGTGCACTGTTTAGGGCAGGAGTGAAGAATATTTTTCTATGGAAAAAGCACATGCGTGTAAAAAGCAATCGAAGATGACAGACTCATAAGAAAAGCAACTTACTAGTTAAATATACATTAAAATTTTAATTTAACAAACCACGTAATTATATTAAATAAATATTTAATTTTAATTTGATGCAGATTTTAATTTAACAGAATATAAAAATTTTAATTCACTTGCTTCATAAACAGAATATGGAATTGGACATTTTTTAAATAGCTAAAATAAACAGTAAAAAAGATAGAGAGAAGTTGGTTCTTAACTCATGTTATGGCCAGTTGTGGGGAAGAAAGACACCTAGCTTAGAAAACAAGGTTTGATTTTCAAGGTCTACGAGGTCGTGTCAACTTTTGCCATCATGCAAAGCATCGTGATGAACATCCTTGGATGCAAGTGAATATCTTAGAATCCATTCCTAGTAGGACAATAAAGCAAAAGCATGTACATTTCAATGATTTTTTTGATACACATTGCCAAACTAACCTCTATAAAGACAGTACAATTTATATTTTCACCAACTGTATAGGAGAGGGCCCCTTTCCCTGTACCTTTGTTAGCATTCAGTATTATGGTTACTTTTAAGCTTTGTCTTTCTAATAAAAAATTTCTTATGGTTACATTTTCATTTTCTTTCTTTTTTTTTTAAAGATTATGTTTTTAAGTGATTTCTGCACCCCACATGGGACTCGGGCTCGAAATCACAACCTTAAGACCAAGGGTGGCATGTTCCACCGAGTGAGCCAGCAAGGTGCACCTACAGTTTTATTTCTTTGAATATTACTACAGTCGAGTATTTTCTCACCAACTTATTAGCCATTTGTGTTTCTCCTTTTGTGAACTGCTTGCTCATAACTGTGCCTATTTGTTTCTATTGGTTTATCTTTTTCTAATTTTGTTTGTAAGAGATATTTATATAAACTAGTTTTTAAGTGTTTATTTATTTTTGAGAGACAGAGTGAGAGACACGTGAGAGTGGGGGGCAGAGAGAAAGGGGAACAGAGGATCCTAAGTGCGCTCTGCACTGACAGCAGTGAGCCCCACGTGGGGCTCGAAATCACAAACTGTGAGACCATGTAAGTTGGATGCTTAGTCGACTAAGCCACCTAGGAGCCCCTATATGAACTATTGTCTACCATATGTGGGATGCATATTTTCCTTGATTAAACATATGGTCCTTTAATTTTCTTTATGTTTTGTTTGCAAACAGATTTTATTTTATTTTTTAATTTTTTAATGTTTATTTTTGAGAGAGAGAGAGAGAGACCGAGGGATGGTCAGATAGAGAAAGGGAGATAGAGGAACTGAAGCAGGCTCTGTTCTGAGAATGCAGAGACAGATGCAGGGATTAAATTCACAAGCCATGAGATCATGACCTGAGCCGAATTCTGATGCTTAACCAACTGAGCCACCCAGGTGCCCGTGTCATACAGAGTTTAATACTATCGTAGTCAAACCCTTCCTTTTCTTCTTCATGGTTTGCTTTGAGCATTAAGTTTAGAAAGATTTTTCTACTCTAAGCCTTTAGAAATAGTTATCTATATTTTCTAATTGCCATGTAGCATTTTAACTATTAAAAAGCATATAACTTCACTTCTTTGCAACTTGCTTTATTTTGTGCAGTGAATGCATATTTGAGACTGGAAAGAGTAAAATGTTTTGAATTTTGAAACTAGGATAAAATATTTTGAAACTAAAAGAGTTAAAAATTAAAAAGTGGCGACTTTTTATCTCTGCCTCAAAACTTAAAAAAATAGGTTATTTAATGTTTAAATATGTTCTACAAAGTGTTTCTAGCAAAATTGGGTTTGTAAATATTTTATAAAATCCCTTTGTACTTTCACCAAGTTGAGTCAGCTTTTCATTTCTAAGGGGAAGGACCTACATTTCAGAGATGGAAGATTTCTGAATGAGAGGGAGAAAACCGATCTTCAGAGTGTTTTGTTCTGGAAACAGTGGCTTCACCTTGTGATCCAGTGGTCTCTTCTCCCTGTTGTCTATGGTTAGAGATGAAGGGGGCAGGGGAGGCTGAAGAAGCCTCAGGGTAGGGTCACACTTGCCTTTGTGCACAAACCGGGTTAGATCTCTCAGATTGGGGAAATAGGTGCTTTGACACCTGACTGAAGATGCAAGCCCATTCAAGCCAGGAATATGGTAACACGTCTCTCACTGTAATTAAGCAATCCTGTATGGGCTTAAATAAATGATGCACAGAGACAACAAAGATGGAAAGTGATTGAGGATTGATGTATACAGTGTTTTATTTGTGCTGATGCTCTGGTCTTTGCTTTCCTCTTTAACTGTCTCTAGTTGTGTTATACTTACAAAAATTAGTACTGCCAAGTTTTGAATTGTTATGAGTAGCAGTTTAATTAAAAGCTCTCTTAGGGGCACCTGGGTGGCTCAGTCAGTTGAGTGTCTGACTCTTGATTTCCATTCAGGTCATGACATGATCTCACAGTTTTGTGAGTTCGAACCCTGTGTCAGGCTCTGTGCTGACAGCGTGGAGCCTGCTTGAGATTCTCTCCCTCTCTCTGCCCCTCCCCCACACTCACTCTCTGTCTCTCTCAAAATAAATAAATAAGCTTTAAAAAAAAAGCTCTCTTAAAAAATTTTAAAAAGAGTGATATGGGAAAAGGGGTCTAATTTTGTTCGGTCTCCCCTTCATTGAGACAAACCCATAAGAAACATTGTTAGCCATACCACAAGGCAATAATATAAACACTGTACTCAGCAAAAGCCAAAATTACTGTGAACAGTGAATCATCCATTTATTAAACAAATATTTATTCTATGCCTACTGTGTGCCAGACACTGTGTTAGGTTCTGGGAGAACAACAGTGAACAAGGGTCAGTCTCTGTCTTCAAGGAAATTATAGTCTAGTGTAGAGGACAAGTTACAGATCGAGCAATCGCAAACAGTCATGTTAGTGCAACAAGTGAGTAAATCATGATGTTTTGGATTTGGGGAAAGGGTGGGCAAATCTTCATGGAGGAAGTGCTGCCTGAGCAGACACCTGAAGGATGAGAAGCCATTAGTTAAGTGAAAGAGTGTGGAGGAAAGAGAAAATTCATTGTGTAAAGAGCTCGAGGCAGAAGAAGAAGAACCAGCAGAAGGAAGAAGAAGAAGAATTAGTTGTTGTTGTTGCGTGACCGCGTGCTACCCAGATCTCAAAGTGCTAGGGAAGATGTGGGGGAGAAAAGCTGTAGAGGTAAGCGGAGCTATATCAAAAAGCAAACGGGACTGAATAATGCATGTTTAAGACTAACTTTGAGGGCCACGGGGAACTCATGAATGTTTTTGAGAGCTGGCCTCATAAACTCAAATCGACAAAGTGACAAGTATTAGTAGCGCTAAACAGGCAGAAGAGTGGCTCCCCAAAGATGCCTACATCTGAATACCAGGAGCCCGTAAATAGATTATCTTTCAGGCAAAAGGAACTTTTCAGATGTGATTGAATTATGGGCCTTGAAACAAGGAGATTTTCCTGGATTATCCAGGTGGGCAAAATGTAATCACAAGAATCTTTAAAGGCAGAGAACCTTTCATCAATCAACAGACACTTAGGCTGCTTCCATAACTTGGCTATTGTAAATAACGCTACAATAAACATAGGGGTGCTTGTATCCTTTTGAATTAGTGTTTTCGTATTTTTTTTTTTTTTGGTAAAGACCCAGTAGTACGATTACTGAATCATAGGGTAGTTTCATTTTTAACTTTTTGAGGGTAGATGAACGGATAAAGATGTGGTATGTATGTGTGTGTATGTAATGGAATATTACTCAGCTATAAAAAAGACTGAAATCTTGTTATTTGCAACAATGTGGATTGAGCTAGAGAGTATAATGCTAAACGAAATAAACCAGACAAAGAAAGACAAATACATATAATTTCACTCATATGAGGAATTTAAGAAACAAAACAAAGAAGCAAAGGGAAAAAGAGGGAGGGAGGGAGAGAGAGAGAGAGAGAGAGAGAGAGAGAGACCCAGAAACAGACTTTGAACTATAGAGAACAAACAGATGGTTATTAGAGGGAAGGTAGGTGAAGGGATGGGATAAATGGGTGAAGGGGATTAGGAGTACACTTGTCAGGATGAGCACCGAGTAATGCATGTAATTGTTGAATCACTGTATTGTACACCTGAAACTAATATAATACTGTATGTTAACTGCACTGGCATTAAAATTAAAAACTTAGTTAAAAAAAAAGAGAGAACCTTTCCCTGCTCAGCATAGATGTGACATCACTGGCTTTGAAGATGGAGGAAGGGAACCACCAGTTAAAGAATGCAGGTGCCTCTAGAAGCTGGGAAAGGCAAGGAAATGGAGTCTATCCTAGAGCTTCCAGAAAGGAACACAACCCTGCCGATGCCTTGATTTCAACCCAGTGAGACCCTTGTCAAACTTCTAACCTATAGAACTGTGAGATAATTAATTTATGTGGTTTGAAGCCACCTAGTTTGTGGTAATTAGTTTATAGTAGTGATAGTAAACTAATACATTCAGATTCTTAGATCAAACTATGTAGAGGCCACATTTTACGTGTGCTTACATATAAAGCTTACGTGTAAAGCTTCATGAGGTCAGATGGAGGTCTATGGTATATGAACTGAGATCAGTTTGCAAATAAGACATAAGGAAAAACAAAGGGAATGTGTGTATGTTTTAACTTAAAGAAGGAGAAAAAGGTAAGATGATCTGATATTGAAAACAGATTTTCTTTAAGTAAACCTTTTCCCATAATTTTCATAAATTGAATCACTTCTTTTAGGAAGAAAGGATAATTATCCTTAATCAAATGTATTCATTTGGATTCAAAAAAACAGAATTCAAGTGTATTAATGCAAAGCTTCAAAGGAATAATCTATTCTTTGGTCCTGAGGTCTGCCCTTCTTGGCCTGTCTGGCCCCTCCATTGGATCTTACACTTTAAATAATCACAAAGGTCTCCTCACATTATCCTCAGCCAGTTGGGGGAGCACAAAACTAGAGCTGTCCAGGGCATAGCAACCATCAATAGAGATGATTCCCAGGCTTTCCAATACAATGATGTCAGATGGGTCCTAACATTCATAAAGGTAACTGATAAAGGGACTTTACGAAAAATTACCCATTGGGTAGTACCGTTGGGTAATACCATTGGGTGTTATTTCTATGGGTCATTTTAAGTTTGCTTGACCTTGGATGGGAATGAATTTAGGAGACTGGAGAACCCAGGAGACCTAAGACAGACATCTTTCCTCCCCATGCATCCTTTACACTCTTCCAGATACAAAGGAAATAATTAATCCAATTACATGAACAACAAATCAAATCAAATCTTTCCGCATATTCACTAGACCTGCACGAATGGAAAGTCAATGTGTTGGGAAGGGAACAGAGCCACAAACGAATGAGAGAGGGATTTGCCAGCAGAGATGGTTGTGCTGGCCAATGCCATTGTAAGTACCTTCCATAAAGGAGTAATAACTTGGAGGTGAGAGCCTGGGGTATTCCTTCCTGAGATGATAGCAAATAATACTCACTATGGGCCTGCAAGGGTTAATCTATACAGGGGAAGAATCAAGGACCTTATAGGAGCAATGGGTTCAGATAGAAGGGGGCAAGAAGAACTCATTATGTGGTGAGAAAAGGAGACCATGCTATGAAATGGAGTCAGGTTCTGAACAGGTGAAGGGATGACATGGTAGAAATCTGGGAGATATTGACCAACTAGGCAGTTTCAGTGACTGAGACTGCGAAGAAGAGCATTGATGTGATTCCATTGGGTTCAGAATTTCTACACCCCAACGGAGCTGAGATAGAGAAAAATGGCAGCGAAGGGTAAAGTCCTTCGGTATTAGCAAATTATTGAGTAGCCATACTCATACTCCCTCCCCAACAGGGAGGTCTTGGAAAAGGGTTTAATGGAGTAGGCATCTTGTTCCTCTAATTCATCTCAACCATACATAGTGGATCTTTTTGGCTTCTGCCATATGCCAGTAACAAGAGTCACACACTTGTACAACTTCAGGGCTCTTTGTTGTTGAATGTGGAAGGCAGCATTTGGGCAGAGCACTGGCTCTGGGGTTCAGAAAACCTGGGTCTGAATGGGTTCAGCCTCTTCCTGTATGGTCCTGGGCAAGTCAGTCTTCCTTTCTGGGACCGTGTTTCCTCATTTGTAACATGGGGATAGTGCTATGTGCATCATAATTTAATTACATAACATTTGTTCCTGGTACTCATTAAGCATCCAATAAAAGGTGGTTGTTGTAATACCAATTGGTTATCCTGGAATGATGTTTTTGCTGAATTAATCTCTTCCCCCTTTTGACTATCGATGGTGGGTCAGTAGGGAGATGGGCATGAGGAATGGTGAAAGAAATCTGGTGGGAGGAGCCTCCATTTTCAAATACGCACACAAGATGTCACCATTGTCAATGACAGAGGTAGAGGTAGGTGCCAGAGATCATTTGTCTGTCAGTTTGGAGAAATATATTTTCAATCATGAACTAGGGAAAGAGTTTCTTTTTCTCCAACACCTTCCATAAGGCATCTTTGATTTCT
Organism: Paguma larvata; assembly: GCA_030068075.1. Lineage (NCBI taxonomy): Eukaryota > Metazoa > Chordata > Mammalia > Carnivora > Viverridae > Paguma > Paguma larvata. The sequence goes on along the minus strand of CM057831.1, from coordinate 101,588,778 downwards.
CTGTTCCTCAAACTGTAAATGAGAGGGTTCAGCATGGGGATCACCAGTGAATAGAACACAGACACTACCTTGTCCCTGCCAAGTGAGTAGCTGGAGCTGGGTCGCAGATACATGAAAAGGGCCGTCCCAAACAACAGAGTCACCACCATCAAGTGCGAGGCACATGTGCTGAAGGCTTTCTTCCGGCCTTCCGCTGAACGGATTTTCAAGACAGCAGTTCCTATGTAACTGTAGGAGATGATGAGGATGAGGAACGATGTCCCCCCGACAGTGACTACCACGAGAAAATTCACCACTTGACTAGGAAAGATGTCAGAGCAGGAAAGTGCCAGTACAGGGGGGAGGTCACAGAAGAAATGATTGATAATGTTGGGTCCACAGAAGTGAAGCCGAAATATGGAGCTGGCCTGGATGAGGGAGCTCAGGAAGCCACCAACATATGCCCCAAGCACCATGCGTGTGCAGAGGCCCTGGGACATGATGGCAGTGTAGAGCAGGGGACTGGAGATGGCCGCGTATCGGTCGTATGCCATGGCAGTCAGGAGGAAGCACTCAGTAAGACCCATGCCGACAAAGAAAAAGAATTGAACAGCACAGCCCAAGAATGATATGGTCTTTTGCTCCCAGAAAAAATCAGTGAGCATCTTGGGGGCCACTGTAGAAGAGTAGCAGATGTCAATGAAAGACAAGTTGCTGAGGAAGAAGTACATGGGTGTGTGCAGACGGGGGTCACCTCTGATCAGAAAGATGAGGGCCAGGTTCCAGGCCAGTGTCACAAGATAGATACCGAGGAAGGTCACAAAGAGAAGGGTCTGGAGTTCTGGATGGTCTGCAAATCCCAGGAGGATGAACATGGTTACTGAAGAGCTATTCCAGGCCTTAGTTGTGGACATGTTTCTCATGGACCACAAGGAGAAGAGTAGACCTGGCATAATAATGATGATCCAAGGGAAACAAAAGCAAAAATGGATTATTGGGCTTCATCAAGATAAAAAGCTTCTGCCCAGTGAAGGAAACAATCAGCAAAACTAAAAGGCAGCCTATGGGATGGGAGAAGATATTTGCAAATGACATATTTGGTTAGTACCAAAATCTAGAAAGAACTTATCAAACGTAAGACCCCAAAACCAAATAATCCAGTTAAGAAATGGGCGAAAGACATGAATAGACATTTTTCCAAAGAAGACAGCCAGATGGCTAGTAGAAAAGATGCTCGACATCACTCACCATCAAGAAAATACAAATCAAAACCACAATGAGTACCATCCCACACCTGTCAGAGTGGCTAACATTAACAACTCGGCAACAACAGATGTTGGGGAGGATGTGGAGAAAGGGGAACCCTTTTTTGTTGGTGGTGGGAATGCAAACCAGTGTAGCCACTCCAGAACACAGCATGGAGATTCCTCAAAAAATTAAAAATAGAACTACCCTACCACCCAGCACTTGCACTACTAGGTATTTCCCCACAGGATATAAAAATACTGGTTTAATGTTTATAGTAGCATTATCAACAACAGCCAAACTATAGAGAGAGCCCAAATGTCCATCCACTGATGAATGAATAAAGAAGATGTATATATATATATATATATATATATATATATATACACACACACACACACACACAATGGAATATTTCTCAGTCATCAAAAAGAATGAAATCTTGCCTTTTGCAACAACATGGATGGAGCTAGAGTGTTTTATGTAAAGTGAAATAAGCCAGTCAGAGAAAGACAAATACTGTATTATTTCACTCATATGTAGAATTTAGGAAACAAAGCATATGAACATAGGGGAAGGGAAAAAAAAAAGTGAGCAATACCAAACAGCTCTGCCAAAGCCCCCACACATTCACATAGGCTCAGCCCTTAGTCAGGTAGAGACCTGAGGTCCACAATGTGATTCGAGGTCTTTTGGGGGCACCTCTTCAGGTTATCAGGAAAAGAAAGGGAGTAAGGTGGTGGTTATAATACTGGGTAGGCTTCAGGACAAGCTTGGCTCTCATCCTGACTCTGCCACTTGCCAGTTGTGGGATGTTGGGCAACTCAGTTAGCCTTTCTGAGTTTCAGTTTCTCCGTTTGTACAATGGGGATAACAGTGACTTCTTAACGGAGTTGTCGGAGGATTGCTTAAGCTAATGTGCACAAGGCTCATGGGTCTTGAGATAAGACTTTGCTTAATAAATTGGGACTGACTGCTATCAGCAGTGAATACTCCTTAAAGAATTCTTTAAGGAACTGAGTCTTATTTGGAAACTCTCTCATGTGGTGGTTTGAAATGTGCTTAACTTACAGGATTGAGGAGTTTACTGATGGGACATACAGGTTTGTAACAAGAGTTTAGGAGATGGATTGAGGAATTTAATGATCTGGGCGTTGATAGGTCAACCACAAGTCTATTTGAATGTTGCCATCAGTGGGGAGAATTTTCACATTTAAGAATGAAATTTCCCATCCCAGAAACCTGGATAAATTGGAACAAGAGACAAAGCATACCCAGAGTTTCACTCTTGCCCATGGATGTTTTGAATCTTACTCTAGAACATTTAACAGAAGGTATTTTAAGGGCTCTCTGGAGCACTTGATGCTGCTAAATTCTGCTCATGAGGTCATGTTTCTTTTTTTCACAAAGAAAGAAAATCTTCACTCACGGCAATCTTAGAGGGCTCATTTTGGTCTGAGTCTAAACTCCCTACTATCCTATGATATAAGTATAATCAATAATAGTTGGAAAAGGAGAGTTTGGGAGGCTCAGTAACCTCACTGCATTCACAGATGCTGAACTGCATCTTTGTGAATATCACTAGTCTTTGAGGCCGTGGTGAAGATATGATAACCCAGTAAAATCAGGCACCTAGCACAGTACCTTGCACAGAAGACACTCAGGAACTGATGGGAACTGGTAAAGTTGATGTACCACTCAGCTCATTTCTTATCAAATATCTGCAACACAGCCCTAAGTCTGACTAGTAGGAGCTTAACAGACACAGTTGGTGATGGAATCAAAATACTGTCTAATGACAAGAGCTTCAGCCAAACTGGGGTGGATCTTCTGATTTCTCCATTATTCCTGCCCTGGGCTCTGTCCTCCACTTCATGATGCCTCCTCCTTTCACTGCTGTAGGAGCCCGAGCCCTCAAGGTCTCCTTCCAGGTCTGTCCTACACCCGAATGTACGAATAATGGAAATGAAAGAGTCCCTGTTGACATAAGGCGAGCATTCCAAAGGCATCAAAGCTTGACTCCAAGAATTAAGACTCAGATGGTAAAATTCAGGCCACCAGCTAGAAAAGAGAGAGAGGGTTTTAGAGGTTAGAGGTCTCTGTGGTGTTTGGAAAATCCGCTATGTAAATTCTACCCCAAACACAGCCTTTTCAAATTGATTTTCAAACTACTTACTAATAATTAGATCTCTGTTCAAGAGCATAACAATTCCTTCAAAATTTCATTCCTTCTTAATTTCTCTTTCTAGTTGCAAGGGCTCAAACATAGTCCAGGAAACCTACCAAAACAGGGGTAAGGTAAGATTGTGGCTGAATTGGGGGTAAGACAGAATTGAGAGGTACATGGAGAAAAACTAAAATCCAAAGAACTTAGTCATCTATATAGGCTTGTAGAATTAAAGTGCTCTATAAAGTGAGAAGACAAAAAATAAAAGACGAATGACTGCACTCACCCTCTTCCTGTTGTCTCTCTGTCCTTTAGCTGATACCTGTCTTGAGTTTTGCTTTGACAGGAGTCTAATCATGCTTCAGTAACTGCTTCCAATCCCCAAAGTGCTAATGAGCTGAGAGACCAAACTTTGGAGCCGATATATTCACCGGAGATAAAAATATCCACTTGATGCATAGAATGTGTGTTAGTGAGCAGAAAAGTAGGAGACAAGAAGTATACAGAGAGAAGAAAGAGATATAATCTTTAAGAAGCTCCTCTAGTATCTGCTAATATCTGCAGTTGGGGTCATTTCAAAAATGTTTCAAAGCTGGGATTGGAAATGAATTTGAGAGAGATTTTTTCCTCTCTCCTTGGAGATGTTTCTTTACATTTGCCCTTGAGGGTCTTTTTTGAAAGAGAAAGAAACGTATCACCCAATCCTCACATATTTGTAGTTAATTGATCTCTGGGGTGGTATGGAGAACACATACTCAAATAAATGCTCTGAACACAATGTTATTAAACTCCATCCCAGTGGCCAGCTCCTCTGATCCCCCAAGGCTATTCAAAATCTCTTCTGGTAGAACACAATGAAGGAACTCAGGATAGCAGCAGAACACACAGGACAAGATAAACGCCTACTCTGCAGAAGAAAGCAAAACCGTATACATATGAAGAAAAGCTAAATGAGTTGCATAAAATATTATGGCTAGTAAGAGATTGATCCAATATTCGAACCCATGATTTTATGACACTAAACGAATGGTACATTCAGTTACTTTGGAATGTAGTTGCACATAAATATGTTGATAAGGTCAGTTATAACCTTCTCTTCATAAATCCATTCTCTTTCCACAGAAACCTACTATCTTTCTCTAAGAGAGATATTAGATACATGGCTTTTTCCTCTGAAAATTTTAAAATTTACTCGGATACAGAATGATGTAGTATAAAAATGTAAAAACGTTGATTCTATGGAGGGTCATGTGCAAATAAAAAATAGTTTAAGGACAGACATTCCACACAAAGGAAATCACTAATTCGTGTGTTTGGAGTGAGGAAAAGTTTGACTCGCTTGTTTATTTAACTGAGAATATTGAATTTTGATGAGAATTGAAACAGGGACATTTGAGTAAGCTCACACGGAGCTGATTATCTTGTACCTCCAAGTGACCTTGAACCTTCCTAGCCATGAGAATAGTTTCTTCCTCTGTCTAAAGAGACTAGCCCCTTTGGGCTTGGGCAGAAGGATGATTTCAGTGATAGCAAAATGTTTCTTCCCAGAAACACCTCTCCTCTCAGGCTGTACCACTGTCCTTAAACCGGATGAGTACCCTTTGATTCTCTTCTTTTGAGATCTTCCCTTTGAATTCCTGAGGGCATTGTAGATCAATGGACATTTAGTCAAAACTTGGAAAACTCATACTTAAGAAGGTGTTGGTTCACAGGTGTCTTCACATGCCTTGATAAGTAGACACCACTTTGGTTTATTTCTATTAAAATTATTTAAAGTTTAAATTTTTTCTTGTAATTTTTACCATATCAATGGTTAAGGATATTTTTATTTTATTTAGGATTCAACACTTATAATTTCCTAATGATTCATTTTGAGCTTAAGTCTTACCTAGCAATTATTTTTTATTTATTTTTATTTTTTTACATTTATTTATTTATTTATTTATTTAAAAAAATTTTTTTTTTCTTTTAGTGTTTATTTTTGAGAGCGAGAGACAGAGCATGAGCAGAGGAGGGTCAGAGAGAGAGAGGGAGACACAGAATCTGAAGCAGGCTCCAGGCTCTGAGCTGTCGGCACAGAGCCCGATGTGGGGCTCGAACTCATGAACCATGAGACCAGGATCTGAGCTGAAGCTGGACGCTTAACCGACTGAGCCACCCAGGCGCCCCTACATTTATTTATTTTTGAGAGACAGAGAGAGGCAGAGCACATACGGGAGGGGAGCAGAGAGAGAGAATGAGACACAGAATCCAAAGCATTACCTAGCAATTCTAAGAGGATCCAATATTCATGTATTTTCCAGAAGTATAACATCACATCACTCACAAATAGTGTTCATAGTAATACTAAGCTCAAAATAATAAAAAATGACAGTGATAGCAATGGCAGTTTATTAAAAAATTATTGTGCCAAGATTTGCTACACATGAAAGTCTTTTAAAAACTATGTCCAAGATGGGGCTCCAGGGTGGCTTAGTCAGTTAAGCGTCTGATTTTTTATTTCAGCTTGGGTCATGATCCCGGGGTCATGGAATCGGGCCCTGTGTCGAGTTCCATGCTGAGTGTGAAGCCTGCTTGGGATTCTCTTTCTGTCTCTGCTCTTCTCCCCTCTAAAACAAAACTATGTCCAAGTTAGTTGGCATCTTAATTAAAACACTACAGTAGTTAGTTGGTATTTAATAAAAACATAGTTAGCTAGAAACAGTAATAATATAGATTACCATGCATTTCTAATAAACTGGTATCAGAATACTATCGGTGGAAGTGTTTCTTCTTCTTCTTTTTTAAATTTTTAACATTTATTTTACTTTCGAGAGAAAGAGACAGAGTGTGAATGGAGGGGGGCAGAGAGAGAGAGAGAGAGAATTGGAAGCAGCCTCCAGGCTCTGAGCTGTCAGCACAGAGCCTGACTTGGGGCTCAAACTCATGAGTGGTGAGATCATGACCTGAGCTGAGGTCGGACACTTAACTCACTGAGCCACCCAGGTGCCCTGGAAGTGTTTCTTCTGAGCCAAATTGGTAGTTTAAAAAACAAAACAATAACTCGTTCCATTTGAATAGTTTTTATATAATGGTTTTCACATTGGTTGAATATATGATCCCAACACAATCATGCAATGTTTATACACTTTGTTGAATCTCACAGATGAAGGAAGAAGCGTTGTGAAATCATTGGAGGTGCGCAAGGCCACGCAAATGAAAACAGGCAGGATTCAGACTCATGCCATGTGTTAACACTACTGTTTTTATTTTTTATTTTTAACTCAGAATGGCCACTCTTCTGGACTGTTCTTCCATTATGTTATGATGCTTCTTTTTAAGCACTTAAAAATCTGGTTTGTTTAAAATGGTACCTTGAATGTGAACTTGTGATTTACCGAGGCTCAGTTACATCACTCTTGTCTGAATATGTTTGTTGATTAGTGTTATTCACCATTTTCAATTCGCTTATTGAGTTGTCTATATCCCTGGTCTGGTTCCTTTCCCAGAATTGAACTGCGTGATGGTGTTGAGTTAAGGAACTTGAGGGGCATATAATACAGTGCTTAGAGCACAGTGGGTATACAATGTGTTTGAAGATAATTAATTACTATTGCAATGCTAGGTTCTCACATGGATTTTAGTCCCCAAAGGTCACCTCTTAAAACTGACCCTACATGGGGCGCCCGGGTGACTCAGTTGGTTAAAAGTCGACTTGGTTCAGGTCATGATCATGTGGTTTGTGTGTTTGAGTCCTGCGTCAGGCTCTGTGCTGACAGCTCACATCCTGGAGCCTGCTTTGGATTCTGTATCTCCCTATCTCTTCGTCTCTTCCCCAGCTCACGCTCTGTCTCTCTCTTTCTCTCTCTCAAAAATAAACACAAAAACCCCCAAAAAACCTGACTCTACAGTTTAGACATACTTCCACTAGGTGGCAGCAACATTCCATTGGAGGGCCTAAACTAGTAGTCCTCTGTGCAGATGATTTGTTAATATAGTTGGAACCATGTTAATATAGTTAATATAGTTGTTAATATCAGCTGTAATCACGCTGTTTGGGTTATTAGAGGTCTTCCATTTTAGTATTTTGTTTTAGAGTAAAGAACTGAGGCCCAGAGAGCCTCACACATCAGAGACTCCCACATCAGAATAGAAATTGCAACTCAGGTTCTATAACTTACGGTTTAGTACTTTCCTCTTTTACATATATTAAAGACCTCCAAAACACCTAAATTTATTCTTATCTTGTACCTTATCTTTGTTTGAAATATCTGGTGGAGGGCGCCTGGGTGGCTCAGTCGGTTAAGCAGCCGACTTCGACTCAGGTCATAATCTCGCGATCTGAGTTCGAGCCCCGCGTCGGGCTCTGTGCTGACAGCTCAGAGCCTAGAGCCTGCTTCTGATTCTGTGTCTCCCTCTCTCTCTCTGCCCTTCTCCTGCTCACGCTCTGTCTCTATGTCTCAAAAATAAATAAATGTTAAAAAAAAAATTGAAATATCTGGTGGAAAGATTTTGGATCTATAAAAGGTTGACGTTTTTACTCCTCACCAGTAGAGGAAATACAAACTGAGATAAATTTTTGAACTCCGATTTGAGAATTGAGAATGTGTTTTACCGTCAAGCACCTCTGAGATTTTCTCTAGGCTTCCTTTAAAACAATTAGAATAACCTTATAAAAATAGCTATGCTATTAAAATGTTAAATGTTAAATAAACATGAAAGCAAATCATATTTTAGGAGAAGCTGTCATCTAACAAAGTCTAAGATATCCTAGTGAGATAAATTTTGAGTTGACTCTCAAAGAATTGTGTCCTAAAATTTGTAATTCTATATTAATAGAAATTAATACAAATTAATAGCACTTGTATGTGCTATTTGCTTTCATACCTTTTGATGTTCGCTTAACCTTCTGCTTTAAATACTTAAATTTTATCATACATGAAGTCTGATATTTTAAAGTAAGGGTAATGAGAGTTTATGGTTATAGCCAAGTGAATTTAAAAGAACAAATTTCTTCCTTGTACTTAAATTTCTTATAAAGTAGGTTGGCAAATACATTGAATGTCCCACTTTACATTTTCCTATCAAATGTAGACATTGCTAATTTAGGATTTGCTTTTATTCTTGAGTTTCTCAGTCTTACTTTGTAAATAATCATTATCACTATAATCAGAATTATCATGACAGGTAAATCTATTACTATCTCTGTTATTAGCTTTTCTAATCCCAAGAAAATGTATTGATCATAATTAGAGATTTACCTTCTAAATTGTCTGGGAATTTAATTCAGTATAAAACACTTTCATAATTGGGCTTGACTCTCCTAGCCTCAGGCTCTCCTGGGCCAGTATATCCCCAATCCTAGCCTAAAATGCTTCTCTTAATAAAGAACTTCCTTATAGCCCCTGGGTGGCTCCATCAGTTGAGTGTCTGACTCTTGGTTTTGGTTCAGGTCATGCTGTATGATTCATAAGTTTGAGTCCCGCATCTAGCTCTGTGCTGACAGTACAGAGCCTGCTTGGGATTCTCATTCTCTCTCTCTCTCTCTCTCTCTCTCTCTCTCTCTGCCCCCCCTTGCTCATTCTCTCTATCTCTCTCTCAAAATAAATAAATAAACTTAAAAATTTTTAAATAAAGAACTTCCTTACCTTCTCTCCTTCGCAGTCTATTTTTGGAGTCACTTACCTCTTTTTCTTTCAGTGATCTCAGTTGCTAAATTCGTTCCCCTAATTCAGCTTATTACATTGTGTCAAGAATCTCAGTAATTATATTCTTTCACATGGAAGATATTTTTGTCATTGAATTAATTTTTATTTTCAGACTAAGGTTTGCTAACTTGAACTCCATGAAAAGATGAACTCCTTTTTGTAAACTTAATTCCTATACAAAAGTTTCAAAAACCAGGAAATGAGTGTCTCAAAATTTTAGATTTTCAGAATTTGAGGGATCCTTGGAAAATAAGCCTAATTTACTCAGGCTCTGAGAGGTGAGGGAAGGGGTTAACTGACCTGCCCATAGCCACATACCTAGGTCATGGCTAGGTCATGGCAGTGCTGGGAGTAGCACCCAAAATATTGAAGGGTGAAGAAACGGTTTTCATCACAATAAAATGTCAAATAGAGGTGAAAGAGCTCTTGCCACGACCCTGGAGATAGAGTTAATGATGTCATTACTCAACATTCATTGAGTGATTTCTATTCATCAGGCACGGTGCTAGGACCTACCTATTTGCATCTCATTTCATTATCACAGCCACACTTTGAGACTGGTATAATGCTTATTACACCAGAGTTACAAGGAAGGAAATGGACATTTCAGAGATTTAAAAAATGTGTACATGTTTATACAGATAAAATGGCAAAGCCAGAATTTGAGCCCAACTCTCTTGTGTGCAGTTTACTTCCAATGAAGGGTCTCAAAGTGGAAGGTTGCCCACCAACGCAGAAGAAAGTCTTCCTGGACCTGGATCAGGGAAAGCTCAGAAGAGAATAAGGCAGGGAGCCGTAAATAAGACTCTGGCAATTTGTGGTTGTCCTGTTCCCACCACCCCAGAGAACAATTAGAGCTCAGAAATGTTTAGTTCTAATGATTGCTGGGCTCTTACTTTGGACGCAGGAGTGAGTGACAGGGCAGCCGTGTGGAGGAAAAGTGTGGCTATCCCTCCCCATTAAAATAATGAACTCCCTGAGGCCATTTCGAAGACCTGGTAATAAAGGAGCAGGGATTCCAGAAGCAGATATTGCTATTTGCATGAGGCCAAACCACAAAAAATTGAGAAACCGGGCAGTGGGAAATGCAGATGAACTGAAGTTTATAAAAATGTTAGTGGAGCAAAGCAGCCAATAATTCTTCTTCTGTAGGAGGAGATCTCAGGACACTTCTGCCTGAAGTAATTCAGTAAGTTAAGCTCCTTCTCTCCCAACCTCATTCATCCAAAAAATGAAAATTATATTTTACAGCCTATTCCACATTTTATTTGTAAGAGGGGCAGAGTAAGTCTACACTTCCAGGGAGAATTAAATGAGTTAATATAAATCAAGTCCTTTGAACAGTGCCTGGTACTCAATAAGCCCTTAATAAGTGTTTGTGATTATATTATATATTGCATATTATATTATTATAATTGTGCACTCATTATAAGCTAAACACTTTGTGAAAGCTCTGTAGATAAGCAGTGAAAAAAATTCCTTCATTCAACAAGTATTTACTGTGCCAACGTGCAAAACACTGTTCTAGATCGGTGATAGGATAAATCAGTAAGTAGGTCAATAAACAGAACTCCTGGCCTTTGAGTAGCTTGCATTCAAGCAGGGAAGATTTCATTAAGATAGGAAACACAGGGGCACCTGAGCGTCTCAGTTAGTTGAGCGACTGACTCTTGATTTCGCCTCAGGTCATGATCTCAGGGTTGTGGGATCAAGTGCCGTGTCAGGGTCTGTGCTGAGTGTGGAGCCTGCTTAAGATTCTCTCTCTCTCTCCCTCTCTCTCTCTCCCCCTTTGCTCCTCTTCTCTGCTTGACCTCTCTCTCTCTAAAATAATAATAATAAAAAACATGAGAAACACCAAACTCCTGTTATTTTCTCCTTGGGAGGTGCATGGATTAATGTCATGGCGAAGAGCAGCCTTGGCTCCTCTTGGTTTTCGCTGCTCAATCAGTGACTGATTGGGGGGAGACTTTAAATTTTAGAAAACACAAAGCTAGGAGTCGTATGTATTTATTTTAACAACTTAATTGGCACATCTTTAACATATAGAAATTGTCTTTTTTTAAGGTGTGCAACTTGATGTTTTTATATATATGTATGCATTGTGAAAAGATCACCACAATCAAGCTGAATAACTTATCTGTCACCTCTACATAGCCACCTTTTGTGTGTATGTGTGTGTCTGTGTTGAGATTTAATTAAGATCTATCCTGTTAGAAAACTTCAAATATACAATACAGTAATGTCAGCTCTTGTCACCATGCTGTTCATTAGATCTCCAGAACTTGTCCTGAATAACTAAAACTTTGCACCCTTTGACCAACATTTCCTCACTCCCCTCCTAACCACCCCAGTCTCCGACAACCATTATTCTACCCTCTACTTTTATGAGTTTGAATTTTTAGATTCCACATATGGTATCATGCAGAATTCATCTTTTTGTGTCTGGCTTTTTTCACTTAGAAAAAAGTCCTCCAGTTTCATCTATGTTGTGGCAAATGACAAGATTTCCTACTTTTATATGGCTGAATAATATTCCACTCTCTCTTTCCTCTCCCATCTATATTTATCTATCATCATCGTCATCACTACCACCACCACCATCACCACCATCATGATCACCTACCTCAAGTTTTCTTTACCCATTCATCTATTAATGGACATTAGGTTCCTTCCATATCTTGACTATTGTGAATAACGCTGCAATAAACACATAAGTAAACTATCTCTTCGAGATACTGACTTCATTTTCTTTGGAAATATATCCAGAAAAATGATTGCTGAATCATATAGTAGTTTTATTTTTAAATTTTTGAGGAACCTCCATAGTGTTTGTCACAATGACTACATCAATTTACATTCCCACCAACAGTGCACAATACTTTTCTCTATATCCTCACCAACACTTACCTTTCATCTTTTTAATAGACATCCTGACAGATGGGAGGTGATAACTCATTGCTGGTTTGATTTGCATTTCCCTGGTGATAAGTGATGTTGACCACCTCTTCATGTAGAACAATTTTTAATATGACGAATGACAAAGAAACACTATCAGATAGTTGCAATCGGTTGCAAACATGCACGGGCGGTCAAATTCCATAAAATGATAAAATATCAGCAACTTTAATTTCAGTTCTGAGTCTTCCCCCGGGTACTTCTGCTTTTTCTGCACCCGTTTATATTTCCTCATTTTGATCTTATATTAGTGTCAGTTTGTCTTTCTTAATGTAAAATGTCTTAAAAATGATAATCCGGCCTGGCCTGATGATGTCAGGGTTGTTCCAGGCCTACCTATCCTTAAATATTGTCCTTGAATATCTAATGAACTCCCTCCAGCATTTCTTGCTCAGAAAATACTGGTTTCTGCTTGTTCTTGACCACCATGGCTCATCCAATTTCAGTTAGCTTTGACGTTGTTCCACCATTCCCCCAACCATGGAGGTATTATTCATGGCCCTTCTATCCCATAATGATGTTGACTGTGTTCATCCAAATTTTGATCATTTTATGCAGTTACCTGTATAAAAATTTATCATATAATTAGAAAACTTTTTTCTAGTTCTAAGCATGTATCTGTATATATATAATGTTTATGTATACTTTTTCTCTTGGTTTTATTACCTAAAACAATGGATTATTTTTTATTATGGGTTAAATTTGCTGCCTCAAAATGGATTATGTCAAACATAATAACCTGTTGTGTTTAGCTCCTTTTCCAGATTCTTATACTAAAGATATCTAAAATATAAGAAATTTGTAACTTTATTATTAATCTGAGTTTATATTTTCTAGTCAGAAAGTCTTTAAAAAGTCATAAGAAACTGAAGTCCAAAGAAACCTTGAGACTCATCTGATTCAACCCTCCCATTTTTCAGTTGAGAAACTGTGAATCTGGAGAGGTGAAGTCGTGTTTCCACAGTCCTCAGGGAGTCAGGAATGACCCAGGAGATCCTGAGGCTAGGAGAGCCAAGCCCAACTAACCATGAAAGTGTTTTGATACTGAATTAAGATCTGGGATAATTCAGAAGGTAAACCCCTAATTTTGATCAACACATTTTCTTGGGATTAGAAAAGCTGATAATATAGGATAGTAATAGATTTAATCTGTGATGACGATCTGATTATAGTGATAAAAATGTTTAGTCTCCATTAGATGGACTCTCTTCTAATCAACAAGATATATAGCATACAGATTTTAAATAGTGCCAAGAGATTATCACGGGCAGACTTCCTCCAAGAAGGTTGCTTAGCAGGTGGCTGTGATGTTAACTTGGTGTTAATGGTTGATATGATCTTCCAGGAATTATCCACTTCTATAATAACAAACACAATCTAACTGATCACAGGATTGTTTCTTTCCTTTACACAGGAAGCAGGTCTATGGTTGTAGGAAGGAATAACACCATTGTGACAAAATTCATCCTCCTGGGATTTTCGGACCATCCTCAAATGAAGATTTTCCTTTTTGTGCTATTTCTGGGGATTTACCTCCTGACCCTAGCCTGGAACTTGAGCCTCATTGCCCTCATCAGGGTGGACTCCCACTTGCACACACCCATGTACTTCTTCCTCAGTAACCTGTCCTTCCTGGACATCTGCTATGTGTCCTCCACGACTCCCAAGATGCTCTCTGACATCATCACAGGACCGAGAGCCATCTCCTTTGTTGGCTGTGCCACGCAGTACTTTGTGTTCTGTGGGATGGGGCTGACCGAATGCTTTCTTTTGGCAGCCATGGCATATGACCGCTATGCTGCCATCTGCAGCCCATTGCTCTACACAGCGCTCGTATCCCATACACTTTGTTTAAAGATGGTGGCTGGGGCCTATGTGGGTGGATTCCTCAGTTCTTTGATTGAAACATACTCTATCTATCAGCATGATTTCTGTGGGCCCAACATGATCGACCACTTCTTCTGTGACCTTCCTCCAGTTCTGGCTCTGTCGTGCTCTGATACCTTTACCAGCCAGGTGGTGAACTTCATTGTGGGTGTTGTTGTTGGAATGGTTTCCGTCCTGGTGATTCTCATCTCTTATGGTTACATTGTTGCTGCCGTCCTGAAGATCAGCTCAGCTAAAGGTCGGACCAAAGCCTTCAGCACCTGTGCCTCTCACCTGACTGCTGTGACTCTTTTCTATGGTTCTGGTCTTTTTGTGTACATGCGACCTCGTTCTAGCTACTCCCTAAACCGGGACAAGGTGGTGTCCATATTCTATGCTCTGGTGATCCCTATGGTAAATCCTATCATCTATAGTCTTAGGAATAAGGAGATTAAAAATGCCATGAGGAAAGCTATGCAGAAGGATCATGTGCTTTCTCATGGGCCTTCGTTTTTCTGCCTCTGAGCTAATGTTTTCAAAGAAGCTGTGAGCTGAATTGACCATGCGGATTTCCATGTGGTTTTGGACTAGTCGATCTACACAATGATTTGTGTTGACCAGACTTTTTTTCTCCTTCCGATATTCCCCTATTTAGTTTCCCTATTAGTTATTGGAAAACAATCCAATATTATGGATTATTATTTGGCCATTATTGGTTTCTAGAATGAATAGCATTGCATAAACCAATATTGCAAATGCTCAGTTTAGCAGAAAACTTCACCATGACAAAGACAAAGACACTGTGTCTGTAGGAGGAAAGTATTGAGCAAAATGTTAGTCCAGCATTCAGGATGCTGAGTCTTGAGGTGAGATAGGAATATACAGCATAATAACCTGAGGAGGGAGATACTTTTCTGAAAACAGTTGCCTTTCTCTCTCATGAGGTTCTAACATGCTTCCTTTGTGCCACGTGAGCACCACAAGGCAGACACCCTCTCTTCTTTGAGAATCACCGCTATTGTGATCCACTGTGACTGACGGTGGTATAGTACTGACACTTCAGATGTGTGAAGGCAGGAAAGAGATCTCTAATTAGGGCCTTAATGACTGAACATTTCTTAGGAACCTACAGAAGGGAGAATACCTTCATTTGGGGTGAAAAGTTCTATGTTTTCATCAGTTTTGTGATAAGTTCTAGAAGAAAATTTAACCAAGGAATTGCAGAGAGTGATTTTTCTCTGTTTTGTCAGAACTTGTTATGTGTGCTTGAACCAGCAGTAAACAACTGGTATACACTTTTTCAACTGTGGCCGCTCTTCGTTGGCCATAAATAAGTCAAGTATCTACCTTTGTGTACTCGGGCTCTGTGTGCCTTAGTTCCTTATGTGTAAAATAGTAAATATCTCATAGGCTTATTGTGAAGAATTACATGACTCAGTATATACAAGCACTTAGACTAGTACTAGTGGATAGCAAATGCTCAAGGAGTGATGATGATGATGATGATGATGATGATTATTCTATAATAATATTTATTTATCACCATTTGAGCCAAAGAAATAGAAGACATTTCCTTAGTTTGCTAGAAAATATGGTATTTGTGATGGCTTTAATGCATTGGAAATTGGGCCTGCAGATACCAGAGTGAAAGTGGTTAAGAGTATTCGTTAGACATTCTTAAATCAGCAGACCTGCAATTATTAATCTCATGTCTGCCACTTTGTAGGTAGGTGGCCTTATGCAAGTTACTTACAAGCTCCATTTTTCTCATCTTTAAAATGAGGATAACAATGGTGTCTGCTTCATGGAATTGACACAACAATTAACGGAAGCATATGTATGAAAGGGGCTTAGCTTAGTGCCTGGTTTTAGGGTAATACCTAATAAATGTTAGCTCCTATTACTAGTAAATTTTGTATAAATCAAGAGAAATTCAGGTTAATGTGCTAAAAAGAAGCAAATCAGGTAACTTGGGGATATCCACTCAAATTGGGACATAATAGTCTCAGTAGAAAGGCATGGCCATTCCTCTCATCTCTGCTACTTCTTTTGCACAGAGGAAGCAGTCATTAGGAAAATAGAAAGAACTCAAGTTCATAGACGTGGCCATACATGGAAATGCTACCATTGAGCCAACTCTATCAGTTACCTGGACACCTTGTCTTTGCTTATAGCCATTTTTTCCCTCCACCTTTCCTTATCTGTACCCCATTTCACTGAGCTCTTATCTTTCATTTTACCTTTGGTAGCTAATCTTAAATTCTCTTAAGCCAAAAGTCATTGGAACAAAACAAACAAACAAATAAAGGAAAATATGCCTCATGCTTTGGGTTTACAGAGAGCTATCACTGGTCTGTTATCATATCTAAATTTTTTTGATGAACACAGATTCTGAATGTAAGGTCTTCGGAAAAATATCTCTTGTTCAGCTACATACATATTTGGTGCGAATCGAAATTTTCTCCTTGCATTGAGAAGATATAATGTACTTTTGCAGTTTTCCCAACCACCGAAGAGAAAGCAACACTCATTAATAATTGTTAAATATAGTGCATAAGATGGGGTTTGGTCATGAGACTTGAATAAAGCAAAAATGACCTGGGGTTTATACTAAGCCATATGTTAAATAAAACTTCCTAAATAAATGCATTTATTATGGGGCATATAAATAGACATACATTAAACAATATTTTTGGCAGCGAAAGAATCAGGCCTTCTAAAGCTCTTTGACGCAAGACAAGGTAGAACTGTCCCCAGGAGGCAGGCAGCTAGCTTGCTGGAGATGAATTCACGTTAGTAAAATTACCAGAATCCAGGGAGTGCTGCTCATCTTCACGACCTCTGAAGACCTCTTCCAGATGGACTGAAGTTACCAAGCTCAGAATAGCTAACTGCATAAGCCAGATGCCATTTTTAGTTTTTGACAGAAGAACAAAATTTGCCAAGCTTGTACTTGTGCGAGTGGCACAAGTCTGTCTTGCTGAGGAAACCACATGGAAAAACAAGTTATAAGTGAAAGTCTATTTATAGAGAAAGTGGGCAATGGGTGTCAGTGGCTGGGGTGTCCAATGACGGGGTCCAGACAGGCTGAAGTGCTGGGCCAGGGCACTGACACTTTCTCTCCCCAAGAATTCATCCTCCTCTCTTCTAAGTGACCACCTTCCCTTCTAATCAGTAGGTCCATAGATTGATTAACAGACAGATTTTCCTTCCTTTAGTGCAAGAAAAATCGTGTCTCTAAATAGGAAGTCCCTATATGAGACATTCACTGAAACTCACAGTTCATTATCTAACAACCCAAAGCTAAGAAAGCAGGCTGGTAGGGATCCTCTCACCTTTCAACTTGACCCTCAGTCTAGAATAAGATGGAAATAAGATCTGGAGCTGAGCAGCAGCTGGGAGTTGTCCATGAGCCTTATCAAAACGAGGTGGGTTCTGAGAAGTCCTGCACCTCAGTGTGCCTACCTGTCCGATTTTTCCTTTACTCATTCCATGTATCCTGTTACAGGTACTTTTTACAGTTTGCTGTATTGTCTATACTGTCATATCTAAATGCCACTTTTTTCTTTCAGTCCCTTTTTACCAGAGGTAAACCAGAAGGTTTCCAGCCCAACTGACTGAGGCACCTAGACGCCTCTGGTTGGGATAATTTAAGATCTAGTCTCTTAGCAAGTTTGATGAATATAATACATTATTGTTGCCTATATTCACTACACTTTGTATTAGACCTCTAAAGTTTATTTACTATTAGTTGCAAGTTTGTACCCTTAAAAAACATCTTATTCCTTCACCGCTCAGCCCCTGGAAATCATCTTTTTACTCTCTGTTTATTAACTGGCTTTTTTAGATTCCACCTGTAAGTGCTATCATACAGTATTCGTCTTTCTGCCGGACTAATCGCACTTAATATAATGTCCTCAGGGGCCATCTATGTTGTCTCAAATGGCAGAGTTTCCTTCTTACTCATGGCTAAATAATATTCTTGTGTGTGTGTGTGTGTGTGTGTGTGTGTGTGTGTGTATCACATAGATCACATTTTATCTATTCATCCATTGACGGGTACTCAGGTTATTACCATATCTTGGCTCTTGTGAATAATGCCACAATAAACATGAGAGTGCAAATATCTCTTTGATATCCTGTTTTCATTTCCTTTGGGTGTGTACCCAGTAGTGGAATCACTCGATTATATTATATGGTATTTCTATTTTTAATTTTCTGAGGAACCTCCACACTGTTTTCCACAGTGGCTGCACTAATTTACATTCCCACCAACAGTGCAGAAAGGTTCCCTTTTCTCCATATCTTCATCTACATTGGTTATCTCTTGCCTTCTTTTTTTAAAAATTTTTTTATTAAAATTTTTTTTTAACATTTATTCATTTTTAAGAGTGAGAGAGACAGAGTGGGGGGGCGGTGGTAGAGAGAGTGAGAGAAACAGAATCAGAAGCAGGCTCCAGGCTCTGAGCTGTCAGCACAGAGCCCGATGCGGGGTTCAACCTCACAGACCACAAGATCATGACCTGAGCTGAAGTCAGATGCTTAATTGACTGAGCCACCCAGATAACCCTCTCTTGCCTTTTTGATTATGGGCATTCTAATAGGTGGGAGGTGGTATCTCATTGCGGTATTAACCTGTATTTCCCTGATGATTAGTGATGTTGCATCTTTTCATGTAGCTGCTAGCCATTTGGATGTTTTCAGTATGTGTCCTTAAAACCGAGTCTGACATTTCTTTATCCTCAAAGGGTAAACTTTCACTTGCAGGAGTTTTTAGACGAGTTAATTGCAGAACTGGGAGGGATCTCAATTCAGTCAACCTTTCTGTGACCTTATCTACCTGTTTGGGTTCCAAAGAGGCAAGGGAAATTCGCCCTTCTTCCACACCCTGCCATCTTGGCATCTATCATTTATCTTAACAGGATTCTCAGTATTCCAATACGTGAACAGTGCCTGGCACATTGTATGTATGCACTTAATATTTGTCTAAAGAATTAACCTTAGTATTTTGTACAAATGTTAATGTTTTGGTTCTCTCTCTCTCACTCTTTCTCGGCCCCACTGCATTTTATTGCCTTTGGGAGTCTTATCACATTTTAATTTTGGGAGAGCCATTTCTAGACTTTTCAGGGACTTCAAATTTGGCCTGCTTCAAAAGGATGGGAGGGGATTTTGGCTTAGCTCCTTAAAGTGGCGCCCTCATATGGTCACAGCTCAGGCTTTGGCTTCTGGCCACTCTTACCCAATTTTAACTGTGCATTTGCGTTCAGTGCAGATTTTATTCTTAAGATTCAACCACATTAACTATTCGTAGCCCATGCCTTGGAACTCTAGCCATTGCGACAGACACACCCAGAGAGCGACTGGCCTCCCCACTGGGGGCTCCTGTGCGGCCAACTAATGGGGGAATGGGGGGGGCGCCACACAGCTGGTCGCGTGCCAGTGCTGATGAGCTCTCCTGCGCGCCAGGCCGGCATCACGGGCCTCGACTTCTCTGCCTCCGCCATCACTCGGAAGCCCACCAGCCCATGCCGCCCCGGGGCACCACGATGACGTCGATTCTCCCAGTTCACAAGGTCTGAAACAGGTCGCTGTTAAAAAAAGACCACCAGACACCGAGTAGAAGCGAGGCAAGGTTTTATTTTCTGGCCAGGCCAAACCTGATCTCATCTTAAGGAGACAGTGCAGAGAATGGCCCCAGAAAAGGCAGCAGTGGGCTTATATGGATTTTAGCAACTTAGGGTACATCATAAACTAGTTAACCAATTATAATTCACAACATCCCTTGGTAGCCAATTACATAGATGTTACGTTTGGCGGGGGCCTATTGCTTCAAGGTTCTTTGTCTTAAGTGAGCTTTGAAACGACCAATTATAGTTAGACACTCCAGACACCGCGGGACAGCAGTTATGTGACTTCTTGCACGTTGGCCTTCCTTTGATCAGCTCAAAACAGTAGGGTGAGAGCTCACTGCAATCTAAGTTAACTATTTAGCAAGCAAGCGAAGTTACAGGAGTGAGACGGGCAGTTAACCCCTTCTGATAACTCTAACAGGGAACTGCATAGGCTTGGATCTCCGTGTTTTAGCGGTTACCATACAGTTAGTCAAAACATTGAATGAGGAGATGCATTTGCAAAGCAATTTACGTAAGCCAAAACAGCCGGTTAATGGTTTTCCATTATTGACTCAGGTTTGTTAACCTACAACAGGTCCACCGTGTCCTTCCGAGTCAGCTTTCGCAGGCCCTCGAGGGTGACCCAGGCCCCAGATGACCTCAGTACGTGTGAAGCGTGTGGCGTCACTCTGGCTGTCGCGGGTCCCATGGTACCCTCAGCGCTCACTGCACCTGATGAACCCCACGCGGTCCACTGGGCATTGAGCGCTTGAAGCGCATGCGCATCAAGTCTGACATGCGCATTGGCTCCCGGGATGTGGGGCAGGTGTCCAGCGCGCGCGTGTGGGCCGCTCCGAGTCTTAGCCTCTGGGATCTGCCAAGGAATCCAGGTAGCGCTTTGTCCTTGTACTTGCCTGTGAGGTCAGCACTGGGCTCTTGTCAGGCACCCTCTGGGCCATTCCCGGGGCAGCCTTGGGCGTGAAGGGTCCTTCTGCGGCCGCTTAGCTGCCCCTGGTTCTCACTCGGGTCTGTCTCTCAGCTGCTTCTCAGCGCCTTCATCCACCGGCCGATCTCCTCCTTCTGGAGTGAAGTGTACCCCAGAATCGCCTCTCGCTTGTACACAAAGCCGTCTGGGGTGACCATGGGCCATGGCTGGGCTGTGGAGAGTTGCGGCTGTAGCCGCAGGCCTGGATGGCTTTCCGGAGCCTTTCAGATGCTCTGGTCCTGTCGCTTGAGGCTCCCGGCAGGTGTAGACTGCTCCGCCAGGTGTAGACGGCCCCGCCGGACGGGTCTTGCCTGGTAGTATCATCTTCACAGACCTCCAACCCCGTTCCTTTGCTGCTGCTTCAGTTGCGCCAGTATCTTGGTTCTTACCTCCAAGTTATTATTCAGCACTGTATTTAACAAAAAATAAGAGGAATAATTCATATGGTAGGTAAGTTCTCCGTAGAGTGCTTTTAAGGGAAATATGGTTATCATGACTATTTAATTTTAGGCTCTCTTACATTGTAACAACCTATATTTACTTTTTTTGTGTTAAGTATTATGCTAAGTGAAATAAATCAGGCAGCGAAAGACAAATACCATATGTTTTCACACAAAGATGAATTTTGAGAGACTTAGCAGAAGACTATGGGGAAGGGGAAGAGGGAAAAAAAAACAGAGAGGGAGGGAGGCAAAACATAAGAGACTTTTAAATACTGAGAACAAACTGAGGGTTGATGGGGGTGGGTGGGGAGAGGAGAGTGGGTGACTGGCATTGAGGAGGGCATTTGTTGGGATGAGCACTGGCTGTTATATGGAAACCAATCTGACAATAAATTATATTAAAAGAACTTATTTTGAGAGAGAGAGATAGCATGAGTGGAGGAGGGGCAGGGAGGGAGCCAGAGAGAATCCCAAGCAGGCTGTACTGGCAGCGAAGGGCCCAACACAGAGCTTGAACTCAGGAACCATGAGATCATGACCCCAGCGGAAATCAAGAGTTGAGTGTTTAACCAACTGAGCCAGCTGGGCACCCCTTGAAATTTAATTTTTAAAATTATGCCCTAATTATAGTTTTGGAATAAAAGCAAAATGTGATTTTATCAGATCTCCATTATACATATATATGTATATGGCCTTAGTATTAGAAAATGTGGTTGTAACAGTATGCTATAGACATTAGTAAAATAACAGTATAAGCTAATTACATTTTTACAAGTAGAGGTGCTGAAGGGAAATTAGGATGAAAAGGAATATGGTTAAAAATATAAAAACATAACAAGAAAAAGTTTCATTTCAAAGATAATAGAGGGAAATTAGAACAATTTTTTTACATAATCAAATTATCAATTAAAAACACACGTTAAAATAATTAATAAATTACATTACCTGAATGCTGAGGAAAATACAATGAGTTGTGGCATATGGTCACTTATTTCTACTGAAAAATATAAAATGGCTTCAGAAATTTGAAAATACAGTTGCAATATATGGCTAAACATAATGGGCGGAATCCACACATTTGCCTTTACTCCTTCCTAGATTCTGTCTAAAATGACAATGAGAGATTTTTTTTTTAACCCATAAAATTGCTAAGATATGGACACTTCTCAAGAAATCAGGAAGCTATGGGTCTTGGGTCCTGGGTGGGGTGGGGCGAGCAGAAAAGCCCAGAAGAAGCAAGTTGATTCCCATTGCACAACTCTCCAAAGGATCAGGAATTGTAGGCACCAAGCACCTGCGTAGTGGGTGGGGCTTGAAACTGGATATCTGATTGAAAATCTTTTAAGAGTAACTAGACTCCTAGACCAACTTATCCCCTCCTCTTGCATATAGGAAACTGCACCTCCCCCATCACTCCTCCCTCCCTCTAGTAGAATATTGGAGATTTGAACCAAGAAGTATGGACTCAGTGCCATCACATATATCTATGGGGGGGATGATAAAAATAGAAGGATGAAGATAATATGTACATAGTGAAAAGGGAGATTCTTTCTCCACTGCACACCGACTCCATTCACTTATTCAATTCTCAGACTACTCCTAGCTAGGTTGATATCTCCTGGGCAGGAAACTGGAGAATTACTGTGTAGAGAAAAACCTGCCCGTGGTTACAGTAGAGTTTATCAGAGCAACCGAGAAGTGCTCCCCAGATTGCCTAGCAGGAAGCCCAACAGAGGAGAGTCTCTGGCCATAAACACTAAACCTCAAATCTGCTTTTTAGTGCCTTTCTCTGCAATGCGGAAGGACAGCCTGAAATAAATAAACAGAAAAAAATGCCTCAGATGCTAAAAAGACAATGAATGGAGTGTAAGACTGTGTAAAAAATAAAACTCCAAAATTCGTACACTCAGATTAGTTTCCTGTGCTTTATTTAGTTTATTTTTTTTTTAACATTTATTCATTTTTGAGAGGCAGAGAGACAGAGCACAAGCAGAAGAAGGGCAGAGAGAGGAGGAAACACAGAATCCGAAGCAGGCTCCAGGCTCTGAGCCATCAGCACAGAGCCTGATGCGGGGCTCGAACTCACAAACCGTTCCGAGTTCGGATGCTCAACCGACTGAGCCACCCAGGCGCCCCAGCTTCCTGTGTTTTAAAGAAGATATTGCATCCTTATACTGCCATATAAGGAGTGAGAATGGGATGGAACCAAAAAAAGTTTCCATTACAAGTCTATTAAAACCATTTGACTTTAAGAACTGTATTAGATACTTAATTTTTTTTACATTGAGAGTTAAATTACAAAAATTCGTGGCTTATTTATTTACTGACTTATTGCAGTAAATGTCTAGCATTCATAATCATTTGTTCTCTGAGGAGTATCTTTAACATACAGGAGGGATATTTGTAATAACATACATTATATACACATATTATATTAATATATGTTTATTGGTGTATTAATTATGTATAATTAATTATATTAATTACATATTTATATGTAGGTTTAATTCAATCAGAAAATAATCAATAGCCATTGCAATAGCTTGGAGTAGAAGTGAGATATAACCTGATCAGAGCTATCTTTGATGCTTTGAAAGATGCAAAGAGATGCTTGTTGGGGCTTTTGAGAGAGAAAACATTTTTTCTCTTTTGTGGAAGCTGCTAGAACAGACACTGTCTTCTTTTGGATGATATGAAGCAAGACTGGGAGATCTAGAACTTACATAATTTTTCTGTATAAGGGAAATTATTGATAAGATGGAACGATTACTACATAAGGCATATTAAACAGAAGAGAAGAAACTGGCCATTTGTAATATTGTTTGAGCCACTGGATCATCAAATTTTCTCTGACTCCTTCAGTCTTATGAGCTAATAGATTCACTTTATTGTTATGCCCAATTTCAGATCTTTTTTTCTGTTGCTAAAAATGAAAGACTCCTGGGGCACCCCAGGTGGCTCAGTCGGTTAAATGTCCAACTCTTGATTTCACCTAAGGTCAAGATCTCATGGTTTGTGAGTTTGAGCCCTACACTGGGCTCCATGATGATGCATGGAGCCTGTTTGGGATTCTCTCCCTCCCTCTACCCCTCCTCGTATGCTCTCTCTCTCTCTCTCTCTCTCTCAAAAGAAATAAACTTAAGAAAATGAAAGATCTTGTTTCTGAAATAATTCTATAAGATTATACCAAGATCACAAAAATGTGACTCCTTTTTAGTATGAATGGTCTTCGTTTATAGGTAATTACCTATTCTTGCACAAGAAATTACTCTAAAACCTTGTGACTTCAAACATAAGTAGATATATATATTAGACAGTTTCTATGGACCAGGAATTCAGGGGCAACTGAGCTGTGTGTTCTAGCTCAGGGTCTCTCATGAGGTTGTACTCCAGTAAGTAGTGGGTCAGGACGGTAGTCCTCTGAAGGTAGATTGAGGCTGGAGGACCCACTTCCCAAATAGGCTGGTAGGTTTGTGCTGGCTGAAGGCAGGAGGCTTATATATTCTTGTTACATGAGTTAGCTCTATTAAATATAGGATGGTCTGCACAAACCCATGAACAACAGAAGACTAAGGTCATTGGGGACCATCTTGGAGACTGCCTATTACACTCAGATGTTAGCAATGCTTCAGAGTCAACATATTAAAAAAGCATTCATGCAAGTTTAGAAACTTTAGAAACTTAGCTTACCCCTTGGGCCTTATGTGAAGTAAATTGTGAAAAAGAGATTGGGAAAGAAATGGAAGAAAGAAGGCTCACACTTAAAATCAAGGTGGGGATTTTTCTTTCTTCTTAAGGCAGGCCTGCATTCATATAATATTCCCTCTTAGAATAGCTTTTGCTGCACCCCAAAGATTTTAGACCATTGTGTTTTCATTTTCATTTGTTCCCATGTATCTTTTGATTTCCTCTTTGATTTCTGGCTGGACCATTCATTATATTGTACGCTAGAAGCTAACATAATACTGTATATTAATTATACATAAAAAATAGAATTGAGGTTGGGGAGATTTGGATACGCTATAAAGAAGTCAAAGTCATCAATTTATAGGTGAAGGCATAAATTGAAGCATGCTCCATGGTAGCTTCACAGAGACGGTGCAAGACCTCAGAAATAATGGCTACTGTGGTGTGCCTAGGGTAACGGACCCAAGTCCAAGAGATCTGAGCCTTGCAGGGATTCCAGGACAATAAGTTGACTAGGAGGCAGAAAAAAACACCAGATTGGGGGTACCGTGGAGACTCAGAATCCAACCAAGAGAATTTAAAGAGAATTTTTAAAAGACATTTTTTTTCCATACAAGAGTGTATGGATTAATTTCATACATATGACATTAGTATTTATACAGTACATTTCACGTAGTTATATCACATAGATTTGACTCGTTTTTCTGTTAACCATAGGAAGATGGCAGATGAGAAATTATATTGCAGATATTACAGATAGAACGTTTGGGCACATAGAGGTCTGCCACATTCTTCCCAGTGTAGCAACAATTTATTACAATCTCAGAAAGTGTGGTTTGAAGAACATTTTTCTTCTTACTGACCGGAAACCTGGCTTCCATTGCTTGGCTATGATGCCCATATTCTATACTATTTCGTATTCTAATTCTTTAAAAGGATTAAGATATTACAGTTCTTTTTGGGGGAATATACAACTACTAACCTATCAGCGAGAGTTAAATAGTTAACTCATTGCCCACCCACCCCTTCATTTCTTCCTGGAGGTAAGAATAGCTGAAGTAGATAATATTAAAGATGGGACCTTGTCTAGAACATCTCTGCCATCCTAGTAACTGGCAGGGTAGATGAATTTCAGTTCTAAAAATCTAGAAACAGGGACAGCTGGGTGGCTCAGTTGGTTAAGTGTCCAACTTCCACTCAGGTCGTAGTCTCACAGTTTGTGAGTTCGAGCCCTGAGTCAAGCCCTGTACTGACGGCTCAGAGCCTGGAGCCTGCTTCAGATTCTGTGTCTCCCTTTCTCTCTCTGCTCCTCCTTGCTCACACTCTGTCTCTCTCTCTCTGTGTCTCAAATAAACATTGAAAAAAACCATTTTTTAACCTAGAAACATACAAGCAAAATGTTTGTGAAAATGATCTTAAGTAGATATTTTAAGTGAAGGGTTAGTAATGCAGCATAACATGTTGGAAAGAAGTCCAAATCAGAACATACAAATCACACCTACTGCTAATAGAAGTTATGCTTGTACTACACCCCCTGGTAAGTGCTTTATACGCATCATCTAACTTGATTCCCTCTATGAAGACGTACTCTACCATCAACCCCATTTTATGATAATCCTCAGACTTAGAGAGGTTAATATGTTCAAGGTCACACAGTCATCAAGTGGAAGGGCTGGAACTGAACCCAGATTGGTTGATACCCATGTCCTAGATTATAACCATGGTAGGTTGTGACTGTCATGAATTAGTTTTATTGTTTTCCTTATTGTCTCAGTTTCCTCAGTACGCATAGGAAATAATGGCATGTCTGCCTCACAGGGCTGCTGTGATGATTGAGTGTGGTCAGGTATTTGAGAAAATGGATGTTTGTAAATATCTAAAATGTAAGCGCTTTGTACAGAGGGAAATGTTGTATCTAGTTTATTTTAATTAAGGCACTTTACCAGTTAGCTGGGTCATCAAGGGCAAATCTTTTAGCTCCCCGGCTTCAGGTTCCTCACCTGGTAATTGAAGGTATTGGACTAGGTGGTCCCTAGGTTCTTTCCAGCTGTAATGACTCCAAGTTCATTAAAAGAAAAGCTAAAATTATGAGAACATGATTGGACTATGGGGATGTGGGGAATGGATCCGGAAGGGACATGGCAAAGTGGAGCATGAAATTAACAGGGACAAAAACTCCATGACAACCATGACTCCAGAGAGCAGGAGGTTCCAGCAGGTTCCTGGGCAGCTTTTCTCCCTGTAATTGTCTTCTCCTGTTACCTTTGCCCTTAATGACACATTTAAGAGGCTCTCCAGTTGTGGGCATCTCTCTTGCTCTGAGTGGACAGCCGGTTTCAAGGCCAAAAGGTCCCATCTTGAGAGTGATAGGGCCCAGCTGGAAAATTCATTTGGAAAAGATATAATCAGTTTTAACCTTTGGCAAGAGCTCTGTCTTCTTGGGGAATATGGGTCAAGGTGAGAGGGCAAGATTTTGTGAAAACGGTGGATTCTGTGCTATTTTAATAGCCATGTGATTCTTCCAGTAGGACCTGTGTGGAGCAAGGTTTGTGGTCCTCAGTCTCTTTCATCCTCACTCTCACACTCTCCACGGTCAGCTCTTCCTTGGGTTCTCTTTCTCCTACTGAATGTGTCTGATCTTCCTTGAAAAGATTAATCTCTACTCTAAAATATCAGGATTATTCTGGGCTGAGGGATAAATGTTGAGTTCCAGTTCTGCAATTTCTTAACGATGTGATCTTGTGCTCTGTTACCTTCTGTTTTTTTTTTCCACCTGTAAAGTGGGGGATAATAGGATTACTTAGAATCTAATGAGACGATGTTTATGAAGCCTAACAAATTTTAGAAGTCAATAATTGTGCACTGAGTTAAATTTAACAGTTTACTGGCTTTCCGGGAAATTTCCTAAGATCACACAGTCTTGTCTAGATTTTCCAACTTTATCCATCCCAAGGATGCTTTTAATTTTTTTAAGGAGTCTGTTGATATAATGATATTAATTAATTTGGTTTCCATGTTAATATATATGTTTGTTTCATAAATTCTGAGTAGCAAAAGGCAAGCAGTTCACCAAATAATGATATGACAAAGTAGTCAAGTAGAATTCCATTGGCCTTTTGAAATACATCAAATACCTCTTCATGGTCATCTTTGGAGATCCTAGGGGTCTGGAGGCACTAGTGTGAGTAAATAGATATCAGAGAAGCTTCACTCCCAAGCATTGGTAGTTGTTGGGTGTTTTGTTTTGTTTTGTTTTGTTGTTTTTTTTTTTTTCAGAAAGAGAGTGTGTGCATGTGGGAGAGCTTGGGATGAATAGAAAGAGAGAGAGAGAGAGAGAGAGAGAGAGGGAGAGAGAGAGAGAGAGAGAGAGAGGGAATCCCAAGCAGGGATTCCATTCATCATGGAGCCTGACGCAGAACTCGATCACACAAACTGTGAGCTCATGACCTAGCCAATATCGAGAATTAGATGCTTAACCAACTGAGCCACCCATGCACCATGGTTATTGTTGGTCTTACTGTCTCTTTTAATTTATTTTCAACTAAAATTGTTTTCAATGTCTAATTTTGAGAGAAATGGAGACAGAACATGGTGAGGGAAGGGGAAGAGAGAGAGGGAGACAGAATCTGAGGCAAGCTACAGGCTCTGAGCTGTCAGCAGAGAGCGCGATGAGGCGCCTGAACCCACATACTGTGAGATCATTACCTGAGCCGAAGTTGGGTGCTTAACCAACTGAGCCACCCAGGTGCCCCAGCCTTTTTTTTTAAACTTATTTTTCTTCTTCAGTCAGCAACATCTTGGTTTTCTTTACCTGACTTTGTACCCTGAACAGCCTTATAGAGTGGCCATGTCCTTAGTAGATCATACTGGAAAATGTGTTGATTAATTATAATACCATCTCCAACCAATAATTATGTCTGTCACCTTTTCTTCTCCAAATTGTCTGGGATATGCTGAACACATGCAAAAAATTAATCGAAGAGAGTGAATATATTCAGAATTTTTTCCCTCTTCCTGTATCTTACCAAATTTTAGCCAAATAAGTTTCCAGGATCAATTTTATCATGAATTAGTAAACAGCCCATTGTTCTTCATCTTTATTGGGAGAATGATGAGGAACACAAAATACTTTCAGCTCTGGCTGCCTCTTGTTACCAGAATGTAATAAGAAAGTAAAGAGTGTTATCACGAGTGAGTGATCAGAAACTTGACTTAATTTTCACAGAATTGATCAATTATGTTTGTGTTTGGGGGGATGTTTTTCATATTTGCAAAATATATTCATTGACTCCAACACAACTTGGGTAAAATAATGGAGAACTTACATTGGCAACACTTTATTTTAAGAGTAAACAGAAAGATTTCCAAGTTCCTAAAACCAGAATTGACCTGAAATAAAACAAGTTTAGTTTTACATCCAAAAGTGGGTGAAAGAACCATTTGTTCAACACGTATTTATTCAGGTATGCAAACATTAGTATACAAGATGCTTATCACTAAATAGTGAAACATCTCCACTGGGACACATACTGTGCATAGTATCGTCAGCTCAAGAGTACTTGGTGATAGGACACAGAGAGGGAGGGAGATAAAACATAAGAGACTCTCAAAGACTAAGAAAAAACTGAGGGTAAGGGGGATGAGGGAGGGGGGAGAGGGGGTGATGGGCATTAAAAAGGGCACATGTTGGGATGAACACTGGGTGTTATATGTAAACCAATTTGAAAATAAACTATTATAAAAAAAAAAAGAGTACTTGGTGATAGGAGAACATGAGAAGTATCCTCCGGAGTTTACAGCTGACTGGGAGATAACAGAACAGTATGAGATAGAAATAACTATAGTCATTGATTAACAATATTCTTGAGTCTAGGCTCAGAGACCATCTAATTTAGAAAGTAATTATGTGAAGAGCTCCTTGACCTTTCAGTATGCGTTTAGCCTTATTTTTCTTTCAAAGAGAGGAATAATAATGGGAATGATAATTGCTAACATTTTTTGAGCCCTTACTGTTTGAACACATTTATGTCATTCAGTCCTTGCAGCAATCCTATGAGGTAGTAAATATTATTACCCCCTGTTTATAGATGCAACCTAGGATGAGGGGCCAAGATGGCAGAACAGCCTGGAAGTTTTTTTTGGGTCTCTTGTTCCTGAAATGCTGCCAGATCAACATTAAACCATCTTGCACACCTAGAAAACTGATCTGAGGATTAACGCAACAATCTGCACAACCTGAACCACACAACTCAGCAGGTACGCAGCATGGAGAGGTCAACTAGGGGAGAGAAAAGGCACGGAGGTCAGGGAGCTGTTTTGCTGGCAGAGAGAGGATGGAGATGTGGCAGAAGTATGGGAAAAGTATTCCTCTCTCCCCCCCACCACCGAAGCAGCTGGAGAGAAAAAGGGACAAGGGAAAGTGGAAACAGCCGCAGGGGTCTGAACAGAAAAGGGAGAAAGGAGAGAGGATTTAAATTCCATTAAGACTCCATAAACACAGGGAGCGCAGAGTCTGAAACTCCGTACAATTAAGGATGTATATATCTTAATAACTTGTTTCTTATAGGACTTGTTGAAAAATTATGAAATACAGACATGTTTAAAACAGGAATCCAAATCATACCAGTCATTACTTTTGGTATTTGTAGTTGGCTCACATGTTCTGAGTGAGAGAGAGAGAGAGACAGATATTATATAAACTAAAAAATTTTTCGTTCAGAAAGGTAGAATCATTTTGTATCCTCATCAGTAGTAACGTGAATGCCCCATCCCTTGATTTATACCTTTTATATTAAAGGGATTACTACATTGTCTTTTTTATGTGTGTGACTGTTTTTCTTTCATCAATTGTATTTCAAATTATTTTACGTTAAGTGGATTTTTCCGACATAACCAAGTTTTAAATTGTTGTATTCTATTTTTTTCTTCTATTTTCTATTTAACTGCTATATTTCAGAAATTTTTCTGCATGCTTAGGTTATATAAATTTATATCAAAAATTTATCCTTTACCATTTAAAAATACTAAATTTATCATGTATTAAATTCTTACCAATATTTAAATTTTTCTTAAATTTCTATATATACTAACACATGTCTACTTTGTAAGAATAGTGAGTTATCAGTGTTTATAATACTTTTTAATATCTGAAAGTTCATGTCTTTTTATTAATTTTTTTTCTAAACTTCCTAAGCTTGTTTCATTGATTTACTCTTTCATCTCAAGGAAGGACAGATTGTTTATGGAGCAAAGGCCAAGCTGCAATCTCTTATGAATCTGTTAGTAAGCTCTAACATGATGACTATATCAATAAAACATGAAGAACTACAGCTATGAGCTATGCAGTACTTGGTAATTAAAACTACTTACTTTTTCTCTGCTTAATGGTACATTTAAGAGGGTCTCCAGTTGTGGGCATCTCTCTTGCTCTGAATGGACCGCTAATTTCATAGCCAAAGACTCCCATCTTGGAGAGTGATAGGACCCAGCTGGAAAATTCCTTTGGAATAGAAATAAGCAGTTTTAACCTTTGGCAATTGCTCTGTCTTCTTGGGGAATTCGGATCAAGGTGAGAGGGCAAGATTTAGTGAGAACAGTAGATTCTGTGCTATCTTAAAAGCCATGTGATTCTTCCAGTAGGACCTGTGTGGAGCACGGTTTAT
Source organism: Paguma larvata (assembly GCA_030068075.1). Lineage (NCBI taxonomy): Eukaryota > Metazoa > Chordata > Mammalia > Carnivora > Viverridae > Paguma > Paguma larvata. Next base: position 101,557,487 of record CM057831.1, on the reverse strand, counting down.
GGTCGTCAGTCTCTCCCATTCTTCACCTCTTCCCTTTCCCTCCCTCACTGCCACGCTGTCCACAGTGGGCTCTTCCTTGAGTTCTCTTTCTCCTACTGAATGTGTCTGACATTCCTTGAAAAGATTAATCTCTACTCTAAAATATCAGGGATTATTCTGGGCTGAGGGATGACTGTTGAGTTCCAGTTCTGCAATTTCTTAAGGATGTGATGCTGAGCTCTGTTACCTTCTTTTTTTCACCTGTAAAATGTGGGATAATAGGATTACTTAGAATCTAATGAGATGATGTTTATGAAGCCTAACAAATTTTAGAAGTCAATAATTGTGCACTGAGTTAAATTTAACAGTTTACTGGCTTTCTGGGAAATTTCCTGAGATCACACATTCTTGTCTAGGTTTTCCAACTTTATCCATCCCAAGAATGCTTTTAATTTTTTTAAGAAGTCTGTTGATATAATAATATTAATGAATTTGGTTTCCATGTTAATATATGTTTGTTTCATAACTTCTGAGTAGCAAAAGGCAAGCAGTTCACCAAATAATGATATGACAAAGTAGTCAAGTAGAATTCCATTGGCCTTTTGAAATACATCGAATACCTCTCCATGGTCATCTTTGGAGACCCTGGGGGTTTGGAGGCACTAGTGTGAGTAAATAGATATCAGAGAAGCTTCACTCCCAAGCATAGGTATTTCTTGGTTTTTTGGTTTTTTTTCTTTTTTCTTTTTTCTTTTTTTTTTTTCAGAAAGAGAGTGTGTGCATGTGGGAGAGGTTGGGAGGAACAGAGAGAGAGAATCCCAAGCAGGGATTCCATTCATCATGTAGCCTGATAAGGGGCTTGATCTCACAAACCATGAGCTCATGAACTGAGCCAATATCAAGAATTAGATTCTTAACCAACTGAGCCACCCATGCACCATGGTTATTGTTGGTCTTACTGTCTCTTTTAATTTATTTTCAACTAAAATTGTTTTCAATGTCTAATTTTGAGAGAAATGGAGACAGAACATGGTGAGGGAAGGGGAAGAGAGAGAGGGAGACAGAATCTGAGGCAAGCTACAGGCTCTGAGCTGTCAGCAGAGAGCGCGATGAGGCGCCTGAACCCACATACTGTGAGATCATTACCTGAGCCGAAGTTGGGTGCTTAACCAACTGAGCCACCCAGGTGCCCCAGCCTTTTTTTTTAAACTTATTTTTCTTCTTCAGTCAGCAACATCTTGGTTTTCTTTACCTGACTTTGTACCCTGAACAGCCTTATAGAGTGGCCATGTCCTTAGTAGATCATACTGGAAAATGTGTTGATTAATTATAATACCATCTCCAACCAATAATTATGTCTGTCACCTTTTCTTCTCCAAATTGTCTGGGATATGCTGAACACATGCAAAAAATTAATCGAAGAGAGTGAATATATTCAGAATTTTTTCCCTCTTCCTGTATCTTACCAAATTTTAGCCAAATAAGTTTCCAGGATCAATTTTATCATGAATTAGTAAACAGCCCATTGTTCTTCATCTTTATTGGGAGAATGATGAGGAACACAAAATACTTTCAGCTCTGGCTGCCTCTTGTTACCAGAATGTAATAAGAAAGTAAAGAGTGTTATCACGAGTGAGTGATCAGAAACTTGACTTAATTTTCACAGAATTGATCAATTATGTTTGTGTTTGGGGGGATGTTTTT